>OX439365.1:16707983-18011555 GCA_949319445.1 Mythimna lalbum
TGGTTTTTGTTTTTTTTTGTTTGTAGAGGGTTATCTCTAGAAGTACTGGTCAGATTGCTAAAATTTTTTCACCGATAGAATGCTGCTTTATTCTTGAGTGACTATATTTTATGTACACGGGTGATGTTGCGGGCAAAAGCTAGTAATCAATATAGTTCCAGTAATTTCTGGAACCATATTGATTATAATCTTACATCATGACATTCAATATTTTTATATTTTCAATTCATGTTTCTCAATAGCATTGTCTTCGAAACTAAATATTATTCTTACAGCTAATTTGGGTGGAGTGGAGAACAGTTTTTTAATGACACGATTGGTGCAGTGGTTGAGCGATTGGCTGCTATGCTGCGTGTCGCGGGTTCGAATCCTGCATGGAACAAATATTTGTATGACGTACAGATAGATTTTCCGGGTCACCGACACACGATATAGGAGTTATTACTACGAGTTAACGTGGTCTTAGAACTCAAAAGCCAACTGAAAGAACACATAATAATATTTTAGTTAGTATTAGCTTTTGCCAGCATCTTCGCCCACGTACATAAAATATAGCCTGTCACTCAGGAATAGAGCAGCTTTCTATTGGTGAAAAAATTTCGCAAATCGGACCAGTACTTCCAGAGATTACCGCCTACAAAAATAAATTTAAAAAATTACCTCTTTATAGTTTTAGTGATAATCCTTACTAATATTATAAAAGCGAAAGTGAGTTTGTTTGTTTGTTACGTCTTCACGCCTAAATGGCAAAACCGATTTTGATGAAACTTGGTACACAGATAGACCATGTCCTGGAAAAGGACATAAGATACTATTTATCCCGAAAGTATGTTCCCTTGGGATAACTTTCTGCTACCACGCGGGCGAAGCCGCTTGGAGCAGCTAGTATTAGATATTAGTCAGATATTTCCTTTCCCTCTCATTTATTTTTAGGTTTCCGTACCTCAAAAGGAAAAAACGGAACCCTTATAGGATCACTTTGTGGTCCGTCCGTCCGTTAAAAAACCATATACTCAGGTCGACAGTCCTTTCAAGCTGTGAAAAAATCAAACTTGTAAGTTAACGAAGAAAAAGATACGGTCGTTTACTTATGTTGCATAAAAACGTATATTTTGATACTCTCAAAAATCGAAATTCATGGGATAGGTACTTTCCGTTGACCCAGAATCCTGAAATTTGGCACAAAACAAAGTCTAGGAATTAATCTGAAAACAGTATCGGGGTTATCCGAAAGGAAACTAGAGCCCCGGTATGAAGGCTAGAAGGAACGGCGCGGGGTTTTTAGTCAGTAAGACTCTGACACTGTCTCCCGCTCCACCCAAGAGCGGGTTTCGTCAATGATGATTTTCCCCGTCGACAGAAAAAAAAAAAAAAAAAACTGAAAACAGTAAATTTGTTGTTAACGTCACAAAAAACAAATTGCAATTCGGGAAAATCTTCGAGACTCCATTCGAGAATCGTAGTTTGCAGAAACCCGCAGTGCGCGAGTCCGACTCGCACTTTCCCAGTGTTTTTCCTCAGTTTCAACTCAAAACTTTCCTACGCAAAAAACATTGATGAAATCCGATAAAGGTTGACGATCTCAGCAACCCAATCCACCAGCGATTATCATCAATGCGCTGAATCTGCCTTCTGGGCGGTATATAAACTGACTGGCCGAGTATCCTGCCACACAACTCCTGCGCATCTAACACAATTAGCTGCAAGAACTACCGACAAATCAAGATGAAGACTGTACTCGTATTTGCTGCCTGCATTCTGTTAGCACAGGTTAGTGGGAAGTTTTGGTTTTGCGATTTTTTATTAAATAATTGACGTATGTTTTTCTTTTTTTTTATCTTTAATTCAAGACTAGGGTACGCATTTGCACCAAGGGCAGTTCAAAGGTAATGCAATACCTAAATTAGTTACTTAGTTTATTTTTATTATTTTTTTTATTGTACACAAAATATAACATTTGACAATTCATTTACAAAGTGTAAAAAACTAAATGAATAAAATAAACTTTTGTTTTTCATTGAGAATTTTGAAATACTTGAAAATTTTTGTGTCGATATCAATCAATGATTTAACACGCCGCAGTCTGAATTCAATTGGCACCATTGATATTTAGTTTTTTTTTTTGTTTTCTGTAATTTTTTTTAATTCATTATTTTTTTTTGCTGTTGAGAATTTTGAAATAATTACTATACGCAGGTTGATCGGTGCCCAGCTATTATGAAATCGATCTTCTGATTAATTTCAAATTTTTTGGAACTATATTTAGGGTGCTGCATTTCATTAGTTGGTGGTCATTCCTCATGAATTCGACACAGGCTACATGTTTACATTGTTATCTAAACTATTGAAAGTATAATACTTACTTGTAAATGTTTGTATCCGAATGTCACTAACTCGTTGTCTCATTTCCATTGGCAATACAAAGAAGTTTTTTTATACTTATTATTTTTTGAAATTTACTTTTTTTGCTGTTGAGAATTTTGAAATAATTACATATGTAGGTTGTACGGTACTCAAATACTATAGAATAGTCCTGCTTCTGGTTCTTTAGTAATAATTCGGAATTCGGAATAAATGTTTGTTTTCTAATCTGAAACAATTTTTTGATTATTATTCCTCGTTTGGACACAGTTTTGCGCGATGTGACGCATATTTTCCCCTTATGATTATGATTTTTCTCGCAAGTAAATATTTTTCTTTCTTTACTTCTGTCTTAACCAAGTTTTTTATTCAAATTCAAAATATAGTTTACGGGTGTTTTTAATATCATGATTGTCCTGCCCCACACGCATCCCGCGTGCGTACATGCGCGTGGAGATGCAACGCCGTGGTGAAAGTCCACTGCTGCAACATGTGAAGGCATGGCGGACAGAGCTCCAGCGGGATCTCATGGTGAAATGGCGTCAACGGCTATCGCAACCCAGTGCTGGGCACGCCACGATTATGGCGGTAAGTCCCCTCTTTGAGGCGTGGCTGGAAAGACCTCACGGCGTCCTTACCTTCCGCATGATGCAGGTCCTCACCGGACATGGCAAGTTCGGGAGGTTCCTGCATCGGATTCAAGCGGAAGAGACGCCCGGGTGTCACCACTGTGCGCAACGCCCGGAGGACATGGTGGAGCACACCGTCGAGGTGTGCCCTGCCTGGGCGGAGCATCGCCGTGCTCTCGTGGGGGCGATCGGAGGCCATGGTCCGGAGCGAGGAGGAATGGCAGGCGGTCGCCTCTTTCTGCGAAGCAGTAATGCTTGCAAAGGAGGAGGCCGACCGCATCAGGCAACGGCACCCTCACCGCCGTCGCCGGGATTCCGATCCCGATTTCCGGCCACCGTAGACGCAGGCTCGCGGACGGCGAGCTATGGGTAGCTCGCTGTCCGATCGTCTGGTAATGGACCGAGTCTCAGACGTCGACGGCGCGCACTGTTCCCGCGCGCCTCAAGGAGTTGTCAGCAGCAGGAGGGGCCCAGCTGGGTCGAAGCCTACTGGGGACAGGGTTGTCCGAAAGGGAGCTCGTGTCCCGGTATGAAGGCTAAAAGGAACGGCGCGGGGTTTTTAGTTAGTAAGAGTCTGACACTATCTCCTGCTCCACCCAAGAGCGGGTTTTGTCAAAGAAAATTTTCCCCGTCGACAAAAAAAAAACTACTTAGGTAACTAATTAGCTGCTCCTAGCGGCTTCGCCTGCGTGATAGCAGAAAATTATCCCAAGGGAACATACTTCCGGGATAAACTGTATTCTGTGTCCTATTCCAGGATATGGTCTATCCGTGTACCGAGTTTCATAAAAATCGGCTTTACCATTTAGACGCGAAGACGTAACAAACAAACTTACTTTCGTTTTTATAATATTAGTAAGGATTAAAACTATATCTATACACAATAACTCTTACCTGAAATGTGGCGTCAAAAAATTCCTCTGCATCGCTGTTAACTATATTATATTAATGTTTGACAAAGGAACAATGTTTGTACAACCTGTATTTTCTTTGGTCCAGGCTCTCACAGACGAGCAGAAGGAGAAGCTCAAGAAACACCGCTCTGAATGCCTGACTGAGACCAAGGTCGATGAGCAATTAGTCAACAAGCTGAAGGATGGTGATTACAAGGTAAATATGGTTATATATAAGGCTCATAGAATGCGTATTTGGAAAACACTGGCAACCTCTCAGGACTTTAGTAGTAACGTTATAAACAACAACTTTTGTTCTGTGACTTTTAAAAATGTGTCATATTTTATTTCATCAGGTTTCAAAAGTAAAAATATTTAAATTGAACGATCTAAATATTGCGAAGTGTATGCGAAGCAAGCGATAGTACAATATCGGATAGGAGTAAAGATTAAGTGGTGGGGGTGCTATGCTATACAATATTAGTATATGCAAAACCCGAAACACGTGTCAGTATATGTAAGACTGAAGAATTATTTCACCAACTGTTGATATTTTTTACAGACGGAAAGTGAACCCCTGAAGAAGTATGCCCTCTGCATGATGATGAAGTCGGAGCTGATGACCAAGGACGGCAAGTTCAAGAAGGACGTCGCTTTGGCTAAGGTCCCTAATGCAGGTAAGGTCCGACATGTTGATAGATCAACGTTTTTTGACAAAACGATCAGAAATGGCATCTGTTAAGATATTGGTAAGGCAATAACGAATAGACCAGGTCCAGTACCTACTATGTTGGGGTCGGGCTTTAGTGTAATGCAAGTATTTTATATGGAAGGATGACCTATTTAGCCTTCATACACCTCCTCTTTGTGTTAATACATCTTCGCAAGAGTTGTGGAGAATAGCCAGAATTTCTGGCTACTGATTACCTAATCGTAATTTTATCAGTCAAATTCTGAGGTTTATTCAGTCTTGCACAAATTAGGACAGGGTATCACAAAATGATCAATAAGTCTGAGGAGACTTATTGATCATTTTGTGATACTGCTGATTTTTTTAATACCATATATAAAAACAGCAATTCTAAAAACACCAAGTCTCTAAAAAATATTAGGTACTTTCTGTGATAAGTTGGTCCATTGTTACACCCTATAAATTTTAAGTTCTTACTGTATTTTTATGGTTTAAAATAAAAAGCATAATTATCTACTTATCTATCAATTTTATAGAATCACCAACCAGAAACTATCGATATACCCGAAATATGGAATATCGTACTAACGTAATTTCTTTTTTACAGCTGACAAACCAACAGTTGAGAAGCTGATCGATACCTGCCTGGCCAACAAAGGCAACACTCCCCACCAGACCGCCTGGAACTACGTCAAGTGCTACCATGAAAAAGATCCCAAGCACGCGATTTTTTTGTAATTGCAGAACACCCGCACCATTTGGATTCTTCCTAAGAATTTTCTGTTACAATAACAATTTTTAAACGGACTTTTCAATTTGAATTTGGAACTGACCCCTCAATGACGTCTGCACTTCATTACGCTCAACTTACAACTGACAATATTGTATTTTAGCGCTCATAGATGTCTTTTCATGTTTTTTTTCTCTATACTAAAAATTAGTTGTTTAATAAAAAAAGCATTGGTTAGGAATAATTCGGAATACAGGGACCACTAAAATTTATTTGAAGTTGACTTATTTATGGAATAAAACTGCCTTTACGAATTTATGAAAGCTTCAATAAAAAAGATTATTTGAATTTCTGTTGATTGTTATTTTTTATCCTTTTCTCATCACCATTCAAAAATCCAGCTTACGGCAGTAATATATCAATAATAGAATGAACCAATGGACTACTGATTGTGTGAAAAACATAGTCGAGCAAGAAAACTTTAATTTTTGAGACGGGTTAGAAATGACAGGTAGGTACCCTAACCGTTATAAATAAAAGAAAACATCCTAGGAGATCATCCACAACTTTTAAGATATTTTGCTCCCCTAGCCCCTAGCCAAGTTATTACCGTTTCACTTTAGTCGAACGCTTTGAGTTGCCACTAATTCTTTTGTTTTGAACACGTGACTAAGCGATGAGATGACGTCATTCCCGTACTTTTGAAGCTTTCTACTAGCGTTAACTATAGCAGATTAGCAACTTGGCTAGGGGAACTGAACTGCTTTTTCAGATTTTTGAGCATTAGGTAATATATAGCGTTAATTTAATATAAATCTAAAATTCTTTATATTCCATACGTAGAAATCCAGAAAAAAATCTGTAATTTTCCCATTTTCTTACCGAATAGATTTTAACAAAATCTAAAAATGCTATCAGCTAATATGAAACTAGCTTACCTGCCTTTGTTCTGCCAAACGAAAACATCGGCAATGGTCCATTAGTATAATTTTTCATATAATTGCCCTTTTCGCACTCTTTTATTGCACCTACCACTACCTTTCTCTGCATCACCCAAAGGTCAACTGGAAGAAAATGCCTAAGGCAATAAGTTCGCCTTTGTACATTTGTGCATAAAGTATTGAATAAATAAATAAATAAATAAATAAATAAATAAATAAATAAATAAATAAATAAATAAATAAATAAATAAATAAATAAATAAATAAATAAATAAATAAATAAATAAATAAATAAATAAATAAATAAATAAATAAATAAATAAATAAATAAATAAATAAATAAATCGGTGGTGGCCGTAGAGGAGTAGTAACTAATAGCAGAAAATAGGTAGGTACAGAAGACAATCTCATGTATGTACTTCACTTTTTATACCTACGCTCGGTGGACGCACACTAATGACCGTTTGAGTCGGAATTGTTCGACGAGCGGGCCGAGACGCTACCGAGATATCGTGTCCGTGAGCGGTGTCTATGTGTGCGTTGCTCGACCGCGCTATGTATGTAGGTTGACTTCTGTACCTATATATTTTGTGCTTTTCTGCCTACGACCTTATCAGACCTACCAAACATCCGTTCGACCGTCCAGTAACTGTCTGAACGGCACATCTCTAGTCTGGACCAAGCCCGAGTCGCCAACGCCGTTTCGCTACCGTCGTGGAGGTGATTATTTTCAGTTCAGGTGATGCAAATATTTAGTTTCTGAAGTAACGAAACAGCCAAGCCATACATTTTTACTGATATGTCGAATTTGTGAAGTTAGGTTCGGTAGAGTTAGGCCGTGTAGATTCAGAAACTTGGCTCTACATGAGTATTGAAAATTGTGTATTTTTGGGTATAACTATCGACAAAAATTGCACCTGGAAAGCACATATCGACGGGTGCAAAGTAAAAAAAGTTATCTGCAACTTTGAAAAACAATAAATAATATTTTAGGGTTATAGTTGTGTTTTTTTTCTTCAAACGACAAAATTTAAAAGGCATCCCTCGTATTAGAGCTATTCAATTAAGACTTTTTAAGTTTAATTAGTCTATTATTGACATAATATCCCGAGAATATGAACTATCTGGTACATCGGAAACCAACTCTATGAGGGTTTAAAAAAACGACGAAACACTTCGAGAAAAGGTAGGTAGTGCCCTTGCGCTTCGCTTGGCTTGTCTTTGGCGGGGGCACTGCCGTGCCCCCAGATTACATTAGAGTATTTCGTCATTTCAACTTACTAACCTACATAGATGAGTTCTATAGGCTTACATTAAGCCTATAGAAATATATTTGTTAATCGCCCTTATGAATGTAGAGAATGATTCCAAGGGAGCATACTCCCGAGACAGCAAGAACTTATCCTATATGCTATTCCAGGACATTATGTACCCATGTATCAGATTTCATCCAACTCTCTTTAGCCGTTTGAGCGTGAGGTCTCCGCAGCCGATCGCCCCCACGAGGGCACGGCGATACTCCGCCCAGGCACACCTCGACTGTGTGCTCCACCGTGTCCTCCGGGCGTTGCGCACAGTGGCGACACCCGGGCGTCTCTTCCGACTTTATCTGAAACAGGTACCTCCCGAACGTGCCATGTCCGGTGAGGACCTGCGTCATGCGGTAGGTAAGGACGCCGTGAGGTCTTTCCAGCCACGCCACAAAGAGGGGACTTACCGCCATAATCGTGGCGTGCCCCTTTAAGGAGTATGGTAGCTTGCTGTCTGGACCACCGTCCGGACCGAGGCTGACTTGTTGTCAGCGCATCGTGTTCCACGTGCCTCAAAGCGATGTCAGGAAAACCGTAGAGGCCAGCAGGACCTAAGCCTACTAGGGATATGGTCGACTTCTGATAGGGAAACCCGTGGTTCTAAAACGCAAAGTTCTACTGAAGAAATATAGTGATTTTAGTAATAATAATAACACACACACACATTTACATTTATTGGAAATAACTGGTGAACCGTCAAGATGACATATCAAAATTTTCCTCCGTATTTTTCATAGATCTTTTTTTTTTTTTAACTCATCGGAAGAAATTTAACATTTCAAAAATGTGTTCGTAATAGGATTTGATACATGTGGAATCCTAGAAGAGCATTGACCTGGAGCTGTGGAAGCGAGCGTACGTGACCCAATGCCGCTTCACTCCTGTGAAGACTACCACTTCACTGCGTACTTATGTTAAAGTACCTAATCCTGAACTAATTGTGTTCCATTGGTGTAATTGCTGCAAGGCGTTCCGATGTAAAGATAAATAAATAAATAGTCAGTAAAAGTCTGACACGCCCGCAGACGGGGATCACTCTCATTATAAGATTGTTGGAGCCACAACGACCGGTCCTGTGCCTCACACATCCATCGGATTCTCGCGACCCTGACCAGGTGAACTGGAGGCCTTCCGACGCTGAGCGAGAATGCTGAGAGTGCTCTAGAGCAAGAAAAAACATTAGATGATTTCTTACCTTAAAAAAGGCGGATGTAATAGGTAAATGATGTTGATTCGAAAAGCCTTGGGCTTCGCCACCGAGTTGCTAGCCTGTCGGTCTATTATACTTTACATTTCGGAGAGCGTGCCCTGAAATTGCACAATCTAATTCCGCCAAGTCCGTTCCATCATCGAACTACTACACATACGGCATTGCGCTACCGGTATATGGTAGAAATCCCACTCATACGTACAAAGCATTTTAGAAACACATTTATTGTGCGTGTAGCCAAGGAGTGGAATTCCCTGCCGGATTCCTTCTTTCCTGAGCTACAACTTAAGGGTCTTTAAGTATGGGCACGCCACGATTATGGCGGTAAGTCCCCTCTTTGAGGCGTTGCTGGAAAGACCTCACGGCGTCCTTACCTTCCGCATGACGCAGGTCCTTACCGGACATGGCAAGTTCGAGAGGTTCCTGCATCGGATTCAAGCGGAAGAGACGCCCGGGTGTCGCCACTGTCCGCAACGCCCGGAGGACACGGTGGAGCACACCGTCGAGGCGTGCCCTGCCTGAGCGGAGCATCGCCGTGCCCTCGTGGGGGCGATCGGCGGCAGAGACCTCTCGCGCCGGGCCCTGGTCGAGGCCATGGTCCGGAGCGAGGAGGAATGGCAGGCGGTCGCCTCCTTCTGCGAAGCAGTAATGCTAGCAAAGGAGGAGGCCGACCGCATCAGGCAACGGCGCCCTCGCCGCCGTCGATTCTGATCCCGATTTCCGGCCACCGTAGACGCGGGCTCGCGGACGGCGAGCCATGGGTAGCTCGCTGTCCGATCGTCCGGTAATGGACCGAGTCCAAGACGTCGATGGCGCGCACTGTTCCCGCGCGCCTCAAGGAGTTGTCAGCAGCAGGAGGGGCCCAGTTGGGCCGAAGCCTACTGGGGACAGGGTTGTCCAAAAGGGAGCTCGTGCACCGGTATGAAGGCTAGAAGGAACGGCGCGGGGTTTTTAGTCAGTAAGAGTCTGACACTATCTCCCGCTCGACCCAAGAGCGGGTTTTGTCAAAGATGATTTTCCCCGATAAAAAAAAAAGGGCCTTTAAGTAAAGAGTGAACTGCCCCCCTAGCCAAGTTGCAAACGATAAACGTGAACGCTTAATAATCTCCAATAGATTTTCAACTTTATACCTAATAGCATAAAGTTGAAAATTTATTAAAGACTACTGAGCGTTAGCGACCGGAACGAACGAAAACACTATGTAATCTTCAATAGATTTTCAACTTTATCTCCATTAACATAAAGTTGAAAATCTATTAATTCATGAATCCCCAAGCGACCACCGGTGGCCGCACATCAATTGTCTTACTATTGTGTCTCTAATTGACGGTATCTGAAGGGTTAAAGACTACTGAGAGTTTACGTTTATCGTTTGTGACTTGGCTAGGGGGGCTGGTTACTTCTAGGCAAGCGTGCTCCATCGTCGACCACATCATCGCTTACCATCAGGTGAGATAGTGATCAAAAGTGAGCCTGTCAATAATAATAAAAAAAAGATGTCACCTATACACATGTTGTTTTCAACGTTGGCCCGCCGGATAGAGAATGACGTTGACTCGTGGGACCCAATCAAAGTCTAACAAAGGATGAGACACATCCGTCTCATAGAAAAGGTCACATAACACGAATGCACAGGATCCTTTAATTCAAAACATGGAAAGGAACTAATTAATAAAATAAATAATACTAGGTTTTGCTCACGGCTTTACCCGCGTACATAAAATGAATGTCACTCAGGAATAAAGCAGCTTACTTATGAAGAAAAAAAAAAATAGCAATCGGATCAGTACTTTCAGAGATTGCCTCCAAATTACAAACAAAAAAAAAACTTGACCTCTTTATAGTATTAGTGAAGATAATATAGGTAATAAATATAAACCCCCATTTTTTAATTAGTGCAAAAAAAGAATGGGACTCTGTCAATACCTGATCAAAACGTAACTGATCATATTTTTGTAGTCAACAAATTCAAAATGACAAAATCCCAAATTTGACCACAAAAACTGGGTGGCTTAAATTCCTCCCTCACTGACGTTCGGGATTAAAATCAGCAATCTTCGTTTCGTTCGGAATTCAACATTACACCCGCGACCTTAAGACAATAATTTATCCCCTAGTCACATAATCTACTATTTTTATGCTTTCCTGAATTTAAATTATATTTTCTGTTTATGGCAGGTTTCTCAATTCATTATTTTGAGTTAAAAACGTGTCAAACCTAAAGCCAACGACTAGAGCTTTTTTTTTCTGTCGACGGGTAAAATCATCATTGACGAAACCCGCTCTTGGGTGGAGTGGGAGACAGTGTCAGAGTCTTACTGACTAAAAACCCCGCACCGTTCCTTCTAGCCTTCATACCGGGGCTCTAGTTTCCTTTCGGATAACCCCGACCCCGGTAGGCTTCGACCCAGATAGGCCTCTCCTGTTGCTGACAACTCCTTGAGGCGCGCGGGAACAATGCGCGCCGTCAACGCCTTGACTCGGTCCGGACAGTTACTGGATGATCGGACAGCGAGCTACCCATAGTTCGCTGTCCACGAGCCCGCGTCTACGGTGGCTGGAAATCGGGGCTGGAACCCCGGCGGCCGTTGCCTGAAGCGGTCGGCCTCCTCCTTTGCTAGCATTACTGCTTCGCAGAAGGAGGCGACCGCCTGCTACTCCTCCTCGCTCCGGACCATGGCCTGAACCAAGGCCCGGCGCGAGAGGTCTCCGCCGCCGATCGCCCCCACGAGGGCACGGCGTTGCTCCACCCAAGCAGGGCGTTCCGCACAGTGGCGGCACCCGGGCGTCTCTTCCGCTCGATTCCGATGCAGGAACCTCCCGAACTTGCCATGTCCGGTGAGGACCTGCGTCATGCGGAAGTTAAGGACGCCGTGAGGTCTTTCCAGCCACGCCTCAAAGAGGGGACTTACCGCCATAATTGTGGCGTGCCCAGCACTGGGTTGCGATAGTCGCTGACGCCATTTCACCGTGAGATCCCGCCGGAGCTCTGTCCGCCATACCTCGACCTGTCGCGGTAGTGGACTTTCACCCCGGCGTTGCATCTCCACGCGCTTATCGTGCATGTGTCAACGACTAGAGCTCGGTTTCTACCGGATTTCCGGACAGAGCTACCCATCGCTTGTCGTCCCGGGTGGCCCGGTATCGCCCTGTAACTCCCGACATCCAGGGCTTCTTCGATCGTGGCGGCTGGGGCGTGAGGATGTCCGTTTTCTCTCAGTCACGGCCATCTCCTTTGCTTGGTGGTGGTGAGGTGACTGGATTAAAGATTCAAATTATATAAATTACTAACTTTTGCCTGCAGCTTCGCCCGCGAACAATAAAATATACCCTATGTCACTCAGAAATAAAACAGCTTACTGTTAGTAAAAAAAATTTAGCAACCAGGACCAGTACTTCCAGAAATTGCCTCCTACAAATAAAAAAAAAAAATAACAAACTTTATCTTTTTAATTAAAAAGTGTAAATGTAGATATTCCAGGCTTGATTTACCCGTGTGCCAAATTTCAACTAAATCCATTCATTTGTTTGAGCGTGAATGAGTTACAAACACACATACATACAGACCTTTATAAGTGCGATAGTGTGCGAACAACATTGTCTTACCAAGCCACTAGAATAGATCCAAGCTCTAATAATATTTTGATTCCAGAAAAAAGTATACCTTTCTCATAATATTAGTTTTAATTATTCTATAGATCCTAGCTAATTGTTTTTATTCTGAAGTAGATATAAAAAGACTGAACGGAAATTCATTGATCATTTCTTTTCTTTGTAACTGTGCGATTAGTAGTCTTGTCATTTTGGTTTTTTTTTAAGATGATCTGGATTGCGATCTTGTTTCTTAGTTCAGTCATTGCTTTTGGAGAAGATTTGTCGGTGAGTAAAAACCTCAAGTGGTGTATTTCGTTTTTATTGTTGGAAAGCGACGATGCGGTCGACGATGGAGCGAAACCAAAAATTCGAAGACATGTGACATTCACCAACACGCACTGGGCCCGCGTGGTGGATAACGGCCTATTCCCTCTCCTAGAGAGGAGGCCTGAGTCCCAGCAGGGTAAACATTAAAAGGCTGATTATGCTATAAAACATTAATTTTAGTTTATGCAAAACCCGAAACACGGGTCTAGTATTTTAGGTATAGAATCTTTGTACCCAATTTCAAAACTGTATTTAAAAAAATCACAAAGTTATAAGCTTGTTATGTCAGCAAAAATACAAGCTCACCATCCAGGCGACTGAGGGGTTGCTTTGCACTTGCACCCACTATGACTTTCCGTGACCTGTGTTGTACTTAGTGTGTGTCCAACTTGTGACCGTTTTAAATATTTTTGGTGAAAAATACAATATGGTGTAAAAAACTATTGAAATCAATTCCGAACAAACTATAAACTATAAAAAAGAAATGAATTGTAAATTAACTTTTTTTTTATCTTTCAGACCACCACAATACACCCAGATACATTAATTAAAAGATATCAAATGGAATGCATTGAAGAAACAAGGGTGGATCTCGACACTATTGTCAGGATAAGAAGCAAGAACTGGGTCATGCACTACGTAAGTATAGACCTCATCATCCTTCTGCCCTTGTCCCATATATCTTGGTCAGCTGTAACTGTCTCCATAAGTTCAAAACGCAGTTTATAGGGTCCCGTACCTGAGAGGGATTTAAAGATTTCAGATTTTGGATGTGGAAATGAGATTGAGATGGATGGTGTGATGTGACAAGAATAGATAAAGTGAGAAAAAACGGAACCCTTTATAGGATCACTTTGTTGTCTGTCTGTCAAGACACTTTATCTCGGGAACGTGTTAAAGTATCGAGTTGAAATTTAAGTTGTAGGGGAATCGTTTGTATTGGTATGGTCATGTAATTAGGAGGGACGCATGTTATTCATTCATTTAACCGCAAGCGAAACCGTGACGTTCTCATTGTCTTTCTATTGGTCTCCAATTACGCAGGCATGTGGAGATGGAGAGGGAGGCCAAAGAAAAGATGGTTGTATTGAGTGAGGAGTGATATGAAAGAAAAGGAAGTTAGTGATAGCATGACGGGTGACAAAATAGAATGGAAGAAAAAAACGCGTTGCGCCGACCCCAAATAACACGGGACAAGAGCAGAAAGATGATGAATATTTTTATAATGATACACAAAAAAGCCAAATATCGTTGAATTTTTATAGTCGTTCGATCGAAGTCCTATCCAAAATCGGTATTGACGTGTTCATTAATCGGGATTGGATAGAACGACAATTGAATCGAAACTAAACGATCTATCAACGACTTGTTGCCAGATACCACAGAGTAGGTACTACTATGTTACAAAGTACTCTGTGGTTAATAATAATATAATAACAATATTCCACAACTATCACACAACGCCATCTAGTCCCAAGCTAAGCAGAGCTTGTGTTATGGGTACTAGACAACTGATAAACATACTCATATATTTCTAAATACATACATATTATAGATAAATTACACCCAGACACAGAACAAATGATTATGCTCATCACACAAACATTTGTCCTGGGTGGGAATCGAACCCACGACCTCCGGCGTAGCAGTCAGGGTCACTAACCACTAGACCAACAGGCCAGTCAAATTTGAACTACAATGTTTGACATTTAGTCGTTGACATCCGACCCGATCAAATGACGTTTGTCTAGGAGCATATCTCAAGTCAACGATTGAATGACGATTCACATAGCTGAATACGCTTCAACGACTCTTCGATCGAACGATTTTAAAATCGGTGTCGTTCAAACTCGATTGATGGATGTGAATACGAAAATGACAAAAACGACTAAGTAGCTACGATACGTTACGGTATTGATTACGTGAATCGAGCTACAGGGATTGACTTGACAATCGGACTAAACACCAAGTTGGTATTACATAGATCTCACAACTTTTTCGGTAGAAAAACTGAGTTGCAAGACTTGGTGTTTTTTAACAATAGTACATTGTTACACTAGGGGTGAAAGTTACTTATTTCGTCCCGAGAAGGGGTTGGTGGCTGAGCGTAGCGAGGTCGCTAATTCGAGGGACTAAATAAGTAACTTTAACCCCGAGGTAGGCATTGTGCTTTTCATTACGAATACAAGAAGATAGACCTAGTTTTTTTTTTAATTCATGAATCCCCAAGCGACACCCGGTGGCCGCGCATCTATTGTCTTACTATTGTGTCTCTAATTGACGGTATCTGAAGGGTTAAATAATTTGTCAGCTGTTAGTTGAAAGTAAAACTCCCTAGGGCTGAAAAGTGTGATACTTTTCAGCCCGCACTACAGGCAAGTTTAGACCCACTTTCAGAGTATGAGTAATGAAAAATTATATTTTGATGGCATCCTTTATTTGGTGCTTTAAACATATACAACTTATACACTTTTGTGGCTAAAAATCATTAGATAGTGTTAGACTCTTCCTGACTAAACAACCCACCTCGTTCCTTCTTGCCTTTCATACCTTTAACTTTTACACTTTACACTTCAAGTGTTTATGGTATTTTCATTTGAGACAAAATATACATTTTCCAGATATGGGTTCAGAAGTGGCTGAGGCAACATAAAAATAATCCTTTACGTAAATACTACCGAAAAATATATGGAAAAATGAAGGTAAAGTTTTGAAAAAAAATCGGTTTTGCACATAAGATTTTTTAAGGTTAGATAAAACTTAGAGACATCCCCAAAAACTAGCTCTTTTTCATTGCCAAAAAAGGTTTTTTTTTGCCATAAAACCATCTAACAAAATAAAAAACCATTATCGTAAACCTAAAACTTTGTACAAAAAAAGATACAATGTTAAAAAATAATAGTTTTGTCTCTTCGATACATCGTTATACACTGAGTTCCAAAACTAAAGTAATTTTGTTTTTACATTGTATTTTTTTTCGTATAAAGTTTTTATTTTATACCTATTTTTTAGTTATCATAGGTACACCACTAATAAGTACCCCTCAGCCAAACTTAAATACCTTATAGCCAGAGTGCTTCTAATAATCCCAAACACGGTTAGATTACATTAATTTACCTTCCGACTTCATCATCAGATCAGTTCGATATATCCCCCTTGTCTTTCAGTCAGTCATCGACTACGCCTATAATTACAAAGCACGACAGTTCTGCTGTGATCTTATGAGTTCTGTTCCATATCTTCGAAGTTCATGATCAGATCATAACAATATTTCTATGGGACCAATTCCGAAGCGTAATCTTTCAATTAAGTTAATATTTTTCAAAATCGGTTCCCAATTGACCGAGATGTCGGTGAACATACATAAAAAAAAAATACATTCAGCCGAACATTTTAACCTCGTCCTTTTTCAAAAACAATACCTGTATCAAATTTAATATTACAATAACACGCATACTTTCGTAAAAACTTTGATATCATAGTAATGAATGAAATTACCTTAACTGTGAGAGGTACTGCAGTACCCCAAGGAAGTTCATAACACGACCCCAACTCCTTCAACCACGCGCACTGTTCTCGCGCGCCTTGAGGACTTGTCATCAACAGCAGGGGCCCAGCCGGGTCGAAGACTCGCGGGGCCAGGGTTATCCGAAAGGGAGCTCGAGCCCCGGTATGAATGCTAGAAGGAACGGGGGTGGGTTTTAAGTCAGTAAGAGTCTGACACTATGTCCCGCTCCGCCCAAGTGCGGGGGTTGTCATTGGATGATTTTCCCCACCATAAAAAAAACCCTTGCTCCTTCGCCCTTGCATAAATACGCGCAAGCAGATAGACGTCCAATGTTGGACATAGGCTTCCCCCAAGTGTCGCCACAATGAACGATCCTGTGCGTCCCGCATCACCCTGTCATCAGTCCACCTTGTAGGAGGCCTTTCAACGCTGCGTGTTCTGTTACACGGTTACGGTACTACCCCAGAATCTTTCGGCCCCAACGGCCTGCGAGCAATGGGGCTATAAAAAGCTATCCCATCTTTTCAATTATTTTTTTAATTTGTACCCCATGGTACTAGGGTTAATACTAAGATAAAATTGTATAAAAATCAATTCATTTTTGTATATTTTTACAATATTAATAGGTGTAAAGACAGTATACAACTGTACACCAGTCAATTTTGTACCAAAGTTGTAATACTAAGACAAAATTGTATAAATTGTAGAACACAATTTTCGGTTACATTTAAAAAAAACTGTCATATTTGATTACTGATCCAGTTTTTAGCGTTGCGGTATTTACTTGCTTCTACAAACAGTTTTTATGAATATTATTATCTTTTCAGAACCAATTCCTACTGACTAAAGATTGGGCGCTCTGTGTTTTGATGAAATCTGGGGTGATGACAAAAGAGGGAGTGTATAAGATCGACGTGGCTATGCAAAGGGTGCCTATGGAAGGTAAGCACAGTGATATACTAATTTATTCATAAAATATAAGCACTTTTCTATCACCTTTTTTTGAGGTAAGAAATCATTAAATGACTTTTCCCGCTCTAGGCTGAAGACCTGCTTCAGCCCAGAGCCTGACCTGTGTCAGTTTTTTATCTACTGAATAAAATCCACCTATCGATGGCTTAGAGTGATAACCTCGGGTACAATTTTATTTTATTATGTTTCTGTAAATTACCTAAATTTTTATGGAATAAAAATACAAAAATGAATAAATTATAATTTTTTATGGAATAAAAATACAAAAATGAAAAAATAATATTTTTTTATGGAATAAAGTACGTTGACTTTTTTCTAATATGTCAGCGTAGGTAGGTACCCGAAAAACAAACAATGAACTGCTTTTCATTACTAGATCATGTAAAGAATCACGATACATGTAGATTCAAGACAGCTTTATGTCTTTATTTCCGTTTTTGAAATTAAGAATGTCAACAAAAATAGGAGGGTCAATGACCGTTATTCCACGATTACCTGGCAATGCATTTTGATTCGATTCTTGTGGCGCCATTTACGATGTTGAATGCATATCTTGCTTGAGTCAGTTTGATGCCGTGTTTCAAAGAGATTAAATAGATACAATAGAGCGGCCATCAGAAGAAATGTCTTAGAAAAACTGTCATCCTATGCTTCAGTGAAGACGAAAAATATTTACGAAAATAAACTGGAGGTAGGTCCAGTCGTTTTGCCATAATACGATTTATAATGGTGCAATGAGCAACTCGATACTTCTCCAAAAAATATTTTCTTTTAGTGCGTATAGCGGACACAAACGCGACTTGACAGTCAGGTGACAGCGACTTGTTACTGCTTTAGTAACAAGTCTCGGATTACAATTTTGTTCGCTATCCCGTCTATTGGTAGTAGATATATGTTTAACTAGCTTTTGCCCGCACGGCTTCGCCCCCGCTCTTTCCTACTCTACCCTACTCTACCCTACTCTACCCTACTCTACCCTACACTACTCTACACTACTCTACACTACTCTACCCTACTCTACCCTACTATACCCTACTCTACCCTACCAAACTTCACATAAACCATCTACTAAATAGTCCGAACAAAGCCTAAAAATTTGGTTTGGATAGGTGAGCCCGGTCTTGAGTTATAAAATAACAACGAAAAGTGGCATTGATTTTTATATATATAGATGTCTTTGCCGTGGTTTGATGTGTCAAAACTTGTCGAAAAAAAAATGAAAAACAAGAGAAATAAGTAGGTTTGTTTTTAGAACATGTAGAATCACATTATTATCATTGCATTATAATAAAGGTCTAATTTGGTTTTTGATGCCTCCTGAAAAGTTACCCAAATATTTTCAGATGTAGGTAGGTTCCTATTCGTACCTGAAAGCATTCACTATAAGCCATCGCTGTGACCCTTGAGTTGCCTTTCAACTTTTTCGAATAATTGCACAGTTTTGGCTCATTTTCACCCTAGGGTTTAGACACGTTGTAATTGGGTGGAAGCGTCAGTTTAAAAACGTACATAGAATATTGACCCTTATCTCCTTATGATAATGCACACATTTCTATTGAGATAGCAAGTCTTATGCATGTTTTTAGTGATACACCTACTTAATATTTTGAATTAGATGGGTAACAAATTATCGCATCGATACAATTACGTATTGCAAATAGTTTATTCGGCGTTACAAAACACGACATTGAATCGATGTGTTAGTAGTTATGGGCAACTATACTTACATTATTTTGGCTTTTTATTTCAGCACGATACATTCTTGAGGCACAAATTGACGCATGCCTCACCCCAAAACCGATGCCAGCGAGGGACATAGCATATTTATTTATTAATTGCTTTCAACGGATGAATTCAAAATTCTCTTCAAGTGTGTCTGTTTTCTAATTAATTTATAACCACGCCATCTATTGACAAAGTCGTGGACTGGCAGTGTGAAAACCACCTAATTTAAGTTCACAGTTGTTTATATATGTGAGTACAGATGGCGCTGTAATAAATATAAAAATTCTGGTACATCGCTAGTGACGCCTTTTTATTTTATTTCCGTACTATTTTGAGTTAACAATATTGATTTGATAAAGTAATATATCATCCAATTCAACTTTGGCATTAAATTAGGATTATCTGAAAATACTTACCTACCGCCCCTCTGTACCTACTTAATCTTTTACTTAGGCGGTTATTACACTGCCACGCACCACAGAGCGTAGCGCGTGAAAACGCACCTACGCATTTACTTGTGGGAGTGCAGAACTGCATCATCTTGAAGATTTTTACGCGTAGGTGCGTCTTGTGAATTCACCTAGGCTCGAGTCAGAGCCTAGGTGAATTCAAAGCTTTATTCTTTATATTTCAATTTTTTTTTATTATTATTCAAAGCCGTTCATTCATGCATTGCAGAGCGTCTCGTCTGTTTTGATATTAAAAATGGTTATTAGTGTGGAACTCATTCAAGATACTGCAGATATACTAACTGTATGGTTTTTGTTCAGTCATATGTATAGAAATCGTGGCTATAGACTGGGTACATCCTTATTTACAAACAAGATCGTTGCGTGGGTCATTTGTTCCACATTACTGGGAATTGCAAAATATGAAGATAAGATCTTCAACTATACGGGAATGCCAACTGCATCTTTTAATTATTTGCTAAGCAAAATACGAAGTGACATTACTGGAAAAGATACGAATTTTCATCTTTGTTTTACACCAGAGGAGAAATTTTGGGTAACATTGAAGTAAGTAATATTACTAGTAGGTATTTAGTTATATCGATATAATTAAAGTTAAAAACATACAGAAAATTTTTCAATCACCGTCCAAATTTTAAAACCGAGGTTTCTTAATTAAGTCACTCTTATGACTCATTTGTCATCATCATCATCATTTCAGCCGATATACGTCCACTGTTGGACATAGGAGTTCCCCAAGCGTCGCCACAACGAACGGTCTTGTGCGTCTCGCATCCATCGGTTTTCTACAACCTTCAGGTCGTCATATGTCAAACACTATAATCAAATAATAACAAAAATAAAATATAAAATTCGAAAAAAAAACATAAATCATAAGTATCTCCTTATCTTGTAATTATCTCCGTTTGTATAGAAAACACGCATAGTCCAACACGTTGAAACTGCATCGACGCGCGTTCATGCAGATCACGCACATACAAGCGGAGAAACATGCACTCACGTGCGTGGGTGCGGAGCGACACGCAAGCAATGCCACACTGCGCCTCACAGTGCCGTGCGTGATTTGGGTTGGACTGGGCTTGTCGTGTGTTTGAAAATGGAACGGTAACGATATCAATCGATCTGTGTTCTAATTTATGATTTTTATCGGATTGAATAGAATTTTTTATTTTATTTTTGTTATTATTTGAATCATAACAATGACTTAACTAAGAGACAACGATTTTAAAATTTGGACGGTGATCGAAAAAAATCTTGTGTCCTCTTTTAACTCTAATTATATCGATATAACTAAATACTAGTCGTATTACTTACCTGTTACCCAAAGCTTCTCCTCTGGTAATACAAAGACGAAAATTCGTATCTTTTCCAGTAATTCCAATTCGTATTTTGCTCAGCAAATAAACAAAAGATGCATTTGACATTCGCTCATATTTTCTTAAATGCCAGTAATTTTGAACAAATGACCACGCAACGCTCTTATTTAGAATGTACCCAGTATCTTCTATAGCCACGATTTCTATTCAAATTACTGTACAAAAACCATACAGTTAGTATATCTGCAGCATCTTGAATGAGTTCCATACTACGAACCATTTACAATATAGAAAAAAAAAAATAGTCGCGACGCTCTGCACAGCACTATCACAGCAGTGAACGACTTTGAATGAAATGAGTCAGAACCTGCGTGAATTTACAAGATGCACCTACGCACGTGAGTGCGTAAAAAGCTCGCACGATGATGCAGATCTGCACTCCCGCAAGTATGTGCGTAGGTGCGTTTTCACACGCTACACTGCGTGGTGCGTGGCAGTGTGATAACTACCTTCCTACCTTTGTAGTTGAATAGTTTAAACATAGATGAAAAAGTTCTACTTTATAATGAATAAAATATAATTATATGTACTACCATAATATATATTTATTATTTGGCTTTCTATTTCAGAAAGATACAATGTTCGGATGCAAATTGACGCATGCCTCAACTCAAAAGCTATGCCTGCGAATGCCATTGCGTATTACTTTATTAGATGTTTTCAGCGAATGAACAGTAATTCAAAATTTTCCTCAGTTGTATCCGCTTTCTAATTTTTAATAACACTACTGCTGATGACAAAGTGCTGCACTATAAGGATGATAATAGTGACATCTACTGAAATATCTGCAAACTATTTAAAAGGCCATCTAGTGGACTGTTTTGTAACTTCTTTATAAAAAGTTTGCATTGCTGGCATTTTGTTTTGTAGGTAAAGTATAGATGGCGCTGTAATAAACTTTATTGCATTACGGAGATTAGAAGTGTTTTGCTAATAATAAAGGTTTTGGAAATGTTTTTGATCGTTTTTGATCGTTTTTGATCGTTTTTGATCTAAATCGTGAGCACATCGTAGATCTGATAATATTCTTGCTACTTATAGTTTGTAATAAGTATAAAAAATTACGGGACCTTTCCATTTTATTTTTTTTTGAAAGCATCCTACGTTCAGCACATTTTCTTTGTATTTCAAAATCAAAATCAAAGCATTTATTTCAAATAGACCATTTGCAGGCACTTTTGAGTAGTCAAATGTCGGTCATTCCAAGAAAAGTGAAGCTAAATTGCACGTTCCAAAGTGTATTTCAAACTAAAATCCAAAATTAATTAATGCCCGAGTGTATTTTGTATCTTTGTATTATATGTATATTGTACATAGTTAGGTTTAGTATAAAAGTGTTCTTCATTTACCTACTACGTAGTTTATAACCAATAAAATGTTCAATTCCCGAGAAAAAAAACTTTTTCCAGCGAGGTATTCATTTCTTACTCAAAATAAAAATCTCGTGTTTGTTATTTATCAAACTCCTACGAAATATTTTTTTTTGTCTTTTATATTTTGTAGGTCTGAGAAAGGGTCGTTGTCTATTTTTTTACCCTCCTACCTCTACCCCCTGCTTTCTTCTTTGATAATGTAAATAGGGTATTACGCCAAATGTCGGCCCTCGTACCGATTTTCTGACTGCGGATCGCTCTAGCACCATCAGTTTCCAACGAAAGATAGCTTCAGCTGATGCTGATAGCTGATGTGGCTTTGGACAGTTTGATTAATCTATTTCATGTTTATAGGCATAAGATCGACATTTCTTCTAAAATAAAAAAATTATAAGGTTTAGATGCGTCGAAAACAAAAAACACAGAAGTCGGCCATTCACGGCCCATAGTCGGCCGCTTTTGTCCCAAATGTCGGCCGGGTAAAAAAAATTGTAACCGCATAATTTTCTCTGATTCCGTGAAGACCTTAAATCTCCCTGCTTTTTCATTGTAGTATCTACCTTAATTTAAAAGCATTAAGTGAAAACAAACTTAGTATCCAAAAGCCGCTTTTTGGCAATCGTTTTGTACCATGCAATTCCTTTTGAATGAACCCAAGCTGAAAACGTACAGACAACAGTAGATTTGAGGGACTTTTGGCTTATTTATCCTATATGGCAAAACAGCAGAACATCGTTTGCCTAGTCAGCTAGTAATAAATAATTATAATATTAAGTACTTTACTTACTCTTTCTCTTCTGCATCCAAAATTATTTCAGGTTGTTTTTTTTTTGTTTGGGTACCTAGTAGATACTAAGATATCTATCTACCTTTTACTTAGTTATTAAATTATAACAATACAGTTTCATGATTATAATTAATGTATTTAACAAGTTTATTTTGTTCTTTATGGATGTTTTTATTGCCTAAAATAAACGATTTAATAATTTATTTAGACCTGTATGTGTATTTTTTTTTATAACTTATCTACTTATAATGTTAGTGTATTATTTAATACTATTGAACATACACATTTTGTGGTATTAATTATGATTTTAGACCACACAAATAGTCGATAACTTAGGTAGGTCGGCTAACTTAGGAAAATTTTTTTATTGCCTAAGATAACCGAGTACTATTATTTTATTTAAACGTGTACCTATGTGTTATATGTTTTATAACATTTGTAAATTATTTAATAATATTTTACATAGGTACATATTTTGTGATATTTATTAATTATGATTTTAGACCACACGAATAGAGGCGGTTAACTTGATTTGTTTAGAATATTCAGTTTTATGAACCTAAACTTGAGTAGGTTACATTTTGTACAAGTAAAGAAAAAGGAAAGAAAGAAAGAAAGAAAAATATTTTATTTGGTACAGCACAAGGCGCAAACATTTTTTTTTTGCTTTTTGTAGTAAAAAGCAAAAAAAAATAGAAATTAGTACCTATACCATGTTAAATTTTTATGCTAAATTTTAATCTAATTCTGTAAACTTTTATTAGGTATATGTTTATACAACATTATATTTTTTAGTATAAGCAAAACCTGAATATAGTTTGTTCAGATTCAATAAATAATTGGATTCCAATAGTTTTTGTTAAGTATATTTTTTCGCGGAAATATTTAAAAAGTTCACAATTTGGATGCCACCGACACTAAGTACAATACAGGTCATTGAATTTCATAGCGGGTAATAGGCGCCAGCAAACAGCTGGGTGTAAATGCAAATCAACCTCTCAGTCGCCTGGATGGTCTGGTGACTATATATTTTTGCTGACATAACAAGCTTATAACTTTGTAATTTTTCATGATACAGTTATGAAATTTTGCACATAAATTCTTTACATAAAAAACTAGACACGTGTTGGGTTTCCACATACTAAAATTAATGTTGTATATTTTTTTGTGTCCTAACAGTCTTTTGTACCATTTCTTACCTATAATCAACTGTGAACCGCAAATAAATATATGATTATGAAATACGTCTTTGTCTTTGCTTTCCAAGGGAATCCGTGGTCCAACTGAAAGACACAGGGTCTTTCAGTTGGACCACGGATTCCCTATTTTCAGAAATTATCTGGGATTCCCTATCGGGCTCCTCCATGCTGAGCCCTTACGATTTAGGCGGTTACCGCAGAGCCACGCACCCCGCAGCGTAGTGCGCGAATGCGTGTCTTAACAGCACAGTCCAACACACGGAAACTGCATCCATGTGTGCGTTCATGCAGCTCACGAACCTACATGCGGAGAAACACGCACTCACGCGCGTGGGTGCGGAGAAACATGCACCCACGCGCGTGGATGCGGAGCGACACGCAAGGTATGCACACGAATCTTGAAGTACCGTGCGTGATTTTCTATGAAAAGAGTGCGTGTCTGTGTGAATTTACAAGACGCATCAACGCGTGTGGGTGCGTAAAAAGCCCGCACGATGATGCAAATCTGTACTCCCGCAAGTACGTGCGTAGGTGCGTTTTCACGCGCGCTACGCTGCGTGGTGGTGCACTCTTCTCTGTTGGGACTCAGGAGAAGACTCTGGTGGGAACATTATAAGGCCGACTATTATGCTATATGCTTAAAATTAATAGGGTGTCACAATGGGTGGTCTGTCACAATAAGCGATTTTTCAGGGTGAGTAAACCAAGATATAAGATGACACGTGGTCCGTTGAGTGACGCCACATAAATACTGAAGATCGGAACAGTAACCTGTGTGTCTGGAAACACCGACTAACATTTTTTTTCTTTCTTGAAAATGTGTGTCGAAATGCATCACCCTAATTTCGAAACTTAGTCCAACTTTGGCGATTTTAGAAGAATTTAGGTGAATCGAACCGAACTTAGCCAAACTATATTGTTGTAATGGCGGCTAAGAGCCATTGTATCAAAACATTTAAAACGATGTCGGCGATAATTTCCTTTTTCTTAATTTTCCACGCGTCAATTTTTGCAAATTATTAATCGGATGAACTCTTATTTATGAAAATTCTTAATTTTCCGAATGCCTCATTTTCCTACTTATAGATTTTACAGCCCGCCTTCTGCGGCTTGACATTTTCAAACGGAGTAGAAAAATGAAAAGATGATGTTGAGATTTATTTTAATTAGATGACCTGTTAAGGGTTGCGGGAATCCGATGGATGCGAGACCCACAGGACCGTTCATTGTGGCGAAACTTCGGGGAAGCCTATGTCCAACAGTGGACGTCTTTAGGCTGAAATGATGATGATGATTTTAATTAGTTTTAAATACTGTGAGTTAATTGAAGATTTTCATTAATAAAACATAGGTACAATCGAAATAAATATTTTGGAATGTATGCTTTAAACAGCGATTTTTAGTATAGTAATAGGAAGTAGAATGGAATATTTTTTTGGGTGAGAAATTAAGCTTCTCCAAGTCTAGTGCGGAGCGAAAGCGCAGGACAGACTTTTACTAACTAAAACCACACCTCCGCTGCCTCCTTCAGTTGCCCTTGCATTCTAGAACCTCAGGATTCCTTTTCTGATATTCCCTGAGGTCCTGGTCAGGATAAAATAGGTTAGGATTTGAAAGAATCACAAAGTAATGAAAAAACCTGTTTGTTAAAATATCTGCTTATATTTTAATTTCTCAAAAAACCACCCGAACGTCTACAATTTTATGACATCACAAGAAATAAGCTTATTAAAATAATCCAAAAATAATAATGAGCCTAAAAAAATAATAATGAACCTAAGTAAAATGGGCAGATGTTTCCGTTAATTTGCACATCAAGGCATGTCGTTAAAAAATGTAATGCGCATTAAAACACTGGTGATTGACATAATTATGTATTATGCCATCAAATGTAGGTTGTTACTTCTTTATCTTTGTTACAAAGCATAGAACAAAATTGCTGGGGAAAGACAAGATGGTGAGCAGTGATACCATCGTCACTCTAGCCTTGAAGACACCTAAATTATAATCGAACGGGTTTTTTTTTTTATTAACACTGCTCTCGAAATGATGTAGGAAGACTTCGTGAGGAAGCTGGCTTGACCTAGAAAAAATAATTTAAAGTAATGTGATCCACCAATCCGCACTGGATTCACATGGTGGATTACTTTCCATTCCCGCTCCCAGATATGAGGCCTGAGTTCCAGCAGTGGGAACATTAAAATACTGAAATGCTACAGTTATAAAGTCGAACGTTGATAAGATGAAAACCTCCAAACACGAAATAAATCTATTACACTTAGACCAGGAATTTATCTTGAAAATAGCGATGCTATTTCAAAAACGCTTACAGCTCGGTTATTTGTACCTTATTATCTCTATAGCTGATTGAAAAATAAATTACCAATGATGTAACTCTGTAATGTTAATTATTTACTTATCTACTCTTAATAATCTAAATCCAATCCCAAATAATGATAGGATGAATCTTTTCTTCTACAAGCCAAAATCTACGGCTAAACTCTACGGCTCAAATTTTTTGGCATCCACTTTCACGTGCAAAATATAGATAGGTGTTAATTTTACTGTATTTTGTTTATTCATCTTCTACCTAAAAGAAGGCACAACAAACGAAAAAGATCCTGTTAAACAAAAAATTGAAACAAAAAAAAAAACCAATAATATCTATGCATACGTTCGATCCTCCCATTACCCCACGGATCCCCACATAGCGGTAGGTTACTTTCAAACCAGGCCCGTAATTGCAGGCACAACTTTTTGCGATCATAACCCACACTGCATTGTCTGGAGGTGTTCGTCTATTATCATTTACATACACGCCCGTAGTTGTAAATCAATTAAAAGATGCTTGCTAGCTGATTCTGTGTGTTTCTTGCAAGTTATTGTTAGATTTCCAGTGGTTTAACTTAAAAAAAACTGTTTGCGTTGTTACAATCAGTAGACAAAAGGTACTAAGTATTAAAATAGCCTTTGCGAGTGGTTTTATTAAGGTGGAAAATCATCTAATGACTTCTACCACTCTCGGGTGGAGCATAGCAGACTTATACTGACTAAAAAAGTAAAAGTAAAAAAAATAAGTAGCTTAGAAATTATCCATAAAACTGCTTAGGGAGATCTGCGATGCAGTTTGCTTCTTCTTCTTCTTCTTTCTAGACGATTTGACTCAAATCTAGTCCGACTAATATTTAACAAACAACCTGAACAGATTTGTCGTTAGCTTCACTTACGTGTTGTTAAGTGCAGGTGGTGGTGCATGCCAAGCAGGAAAGGAAGGGACGTATATCCCATGTATTGCACTGAGCAATAATACTATTGCACCATTCAATATGACTACAAGAGAGCAGTGGTGGCCGAGTGAGAACAACCCTGACTTACGAGTTCTAGGCCGCGGGTTCAAACTCAGCAAGCCGCATTACTTTCTGTAATTTATTTCATCACCATTGCTCTCAAAACGGTGAAGGAAAACATCGTCAGAAAACTTTGAAATGTTCTAGAACCAAAAATTCGAGCACATGTGACATTCACCAACTCGCAGTGGACCCAAGTAGTGGATTATGGCCCATTTCCTCTTCCAAAGAGGAGGCCTGAGGCTCAGCAGTGGGAACATTAAAAAGCTGATTATCTAATAAGGCTACTGTACATTGCAAACACGGGATAGAATAGTTCAGAAGGTTTAAGACTGCAAGCTCAAGTACCATAAAACTGCTTACTTCCAACACACAATAAGAAATCACAACCCTCAATTAAAATATAGAACCGATTTAAACTTCGATTTTCTAACTTAGCAGCAAATGCAAGGTACCAATTATGAAATAGATAAGTAGTTTTTTGTGACTTACCGGGTAGGTAGGCAAATCAAATTATCTAAACAGTATAATTGTACAATAATTATTATAATAAGCCTTTATAAGATTCTCAAACGTCTTCCGGCATTGAGATCATTGAAGGTCGTTATGACCTTTAGATTCTAGGGACCAGTTTCATAATAATCAACGACTATGTTGTTACAGCTATCATAGATAGTTGATGCTTACTGTTATTATTAAATTTCATAGAATATTTATTATACTCGTAACTAAGATAACTTTGGAAACATATTCATTGTGCGTGCAGCTAAGGAATGAAATTCCTTGCCGGAGTCCGTGTTTCCTGATAGCTACAACCCGGGAATCTTTAAGTCGAGAGTGAATAGGTTTCTTCTAGGTAAGCGCGTTCCATCATCGACTGCATCGTCGCTTTCCATCAGGTGAGATAGTGGTCAAGCGCAAACCTATCAATAATAAAAAATAAAAAATTAATCATAATTCTATATACAAATTCAAGCTAGAACTACATTAGGCTTATGCACACGTGTAACACGCCTGATTTGTACTTAGAACGACGTTGCGTGGCGAGGATCAAGTGTAGCTCTACAAGTCTAGTTTCCATTTAAAATGTATGGAGACTGACGCGCTCAGATCGGCGTGTGTGGCACACGTGTGAGCAGTGTAATAATAATCATCATTTCTGCCAAAAGACGTCCACTGCTCATATGCATATGCGACATAGCTCTCCCTAAGATCCATCACAACGAATTATTCTTATCTCGCATTCTTAGACATCCTGCGACCCTCACCAGATCATCGGTGATCTTTGGGAGGCCTTTCAACGCTGCGTCCTCTGTTGCATGGTCACTATTTCAGAACCTTTCGGCGCCATCGACCATCTGTTCTGCGTACAAGAGGATGTGGGTCTGTGGGACATGCCCACTGCCACTTAAATTTGGCGAAACTTCGGTTTATGTCGGTCCTGATGCGATCATGCAAGGAAACTCCGAGCATAGCATTTCCTGTTGCCCTTTGAGTTTCTTAAACAGTAATTGTTATTAAATATAATTATATTATCATAATAATTACGGAAGAAGCTCGTATATTAAGATGGTCACTTATCCTAAGACCTAGGAAATCGGATCAGTCTGGCAAATTTTATTTTAGACACGTGTTCCACGAGTTGAAGAGGTACACACTTATTGCAGACATATTGGTCGTTGAGGCCAAAAGGTTCTGGAAGTGACGTCCGCGTACTGGAAAACGCAATGTTGAAAGGCCTCCCTCAAGGTGGACCGATGACCTGGTAAGGGTCGCGGGAATCCGATGGATGCGTGAAGCACAGGACCGGTCGTTGTGTCGACACTGGGGTAGGCCTATGTCCAACAGTAGACTTCTTTTGGCTGAAATTATTTTGGTGAAATGGTGATGAATATATAATACCTATCAGTTAGATAGGCATAAGATAAGATATGAAATAGGAGGTAGATAGGTATAAATATATCGGCGGAGACCTCTCGCGCCGGGCCCTGGTCAAGGCCATGGTCCGGAGCGAGGAGGAATGGCAGGCGGTCGCCTCCTTCTGCGAAGCAGTAATGCTAGTAAAGGAGGAGGCCGACCGCATCAGGATACGGCGCCTTCGCCGCCGCCGCCGGGATTCCGCCGTAGACGCGGGCTCGCGGACGGCGAGCCATGGGTAGCTCGCTGTTCGATCGTCCGGTAATGGACCGAGCCCAAGACGTCGACAGCGCGCACTATTTCCGCGCGCCTCAAGGAGTCGCAAAAAAAAGACTTCTTTCGGCTGAAATTATTTTGGTGAAATGATGATGATTAGCATCATACCTATCAGATAAGTTGAAATAGCTGGTAGATAGGTATAAATATATAAACAGTTGTAGGTAAATATGTCGTTCTATGTAAAACTGAGCTAGGTAGGTAATATTTTTTTAACCAGGTCGCAACAATTACCCGCAATCTAAACTACGATCGGCTTTGTATGGTGTTCCATAGAGTTGTATGGCTGACACAAATGTGTGTGTATTGTATGTTTGTGTGTGTGGACAATAATATCACTACACAACTATGATGGATATTAAACTGTTATTTATTTATGTGTTACGGTTAAGGTTTGATTTTGGGATTGACTGGTATTTTAAGGAAAGTATCAAACGACTTCTCTTGTTCTAGGGTGGAACTAGAGGGCGTGTCAGACTTTTACTGACCAAATCCACTTAAACAATAAATAATTTTGATTGATTGATTGATTGAAAAGAATATCATACGAGCTTAGGTATGATTTTCCATACTGAAAAAAAAACGAATCCTATGTAAATTACAGATCATAGAGACGTCAAAATAAAATTCAAACTGAAGAAACTGAACATTTAGCAAAAATAATTGAAAACTAGCTGACCCGGCGAACTTCGTACCGCCTAATAGTCAGTGAATGTACTTAGTATATATCTTTCGATATACCGACTGCGATGAAACTAAGCCTAAGTAATATATCACATTACATACAATTTTAATGTATAAAAGTTATCTACATCGTTGGAACATATTACGTGATGCGCGCACAACTAAAAGCTTCTACAGATTTATTTTATGTGGGTATGTATAGAACATAGAAATATTTTAATTTTTAATAGAAAATATTTTAATTTTTTTCCTATTTCGTTTTTGTTACCTAAATATTGTATTACAAACACAAACCGTGTGCTTTTCTTTCTTTACAAACTCAGTCAGTTGATAAGTCTACATTTTTTGGATTTTATTATGATGAATAGCGTGGTGTTTGATCACTATCTCAGCTGATGGTAAGTGGTGATGTGGCCGACGTTGGAGCATACTTGTCTAGAAGTAACTTTCGATACTCTTAACTTAAAGGCCGGCAGAAAACACAGACTCCGACAGGGAATTTAACTCTTTAGCTGTACGCACAATAAATGCTACTTTTACCTCTAAAATAATATTATTATAAAGGTGAAAGTTTGTCTACAACATAAATAGTCGGAGAGCCCACAACACATCGATACGTATCATCGCGATGCAAAAACAGTTTATTTCACAAAACCTTATATTTATGTCCATCATGGCCGCTAGATTTATTAAAAGTTACCTCATTCTATTTATTGTTGCCACCTAATAGCTGTAATTTGTTGTGAAACTGATTTTATTACAGTGGAGGTAGGAAAAGTATTAGGTACCTACAGTTTTGTTGATGTGTCACTTATAACATTTACTTTTCATTGGTTTATTTAATCAAGTAACTATAGTTATAGATGTAAACTTAAATTATTTAAAACTAACTTAAAAAATAAAACCCAAGAGAACCAAAAAAAAATGGCAATTTAAAGGAAGGCGTCGAAAAATTCCTCCGCATCTCTATCGACTGGTAATGTACCCAAAAGACTGGCGGCATTGCCACGCTGAATGGCAATGCTTATCCTTTGACCGAAGTAAAAGCCAGCCTTTGGGTCACGCGAAGTGTCCACGAGGCGTTTCGAAAGTTCTTTAAATAATTTGTGAGCACTCGGACCCAACGATCCAAGAGTTTCAACACCAAACGGCTCGAAAATATAACTACCAACAAGGTTATTATATTTCCGCCGCTTGAGGTTCTCTGCAGCCGCTGCAGCAGCACCGGCGCAGCACGACGAGCTAGGAAGATGGGATGGCGCAAGAGTATCAACACAAGTAGCGTCCCACACTAAAGGCCTTCCCATCTTCCATGGAAATAGAGACATATCGTCCGGTCTTTTGCCATCGTTGCGTGCCAAGCCATGAGGTTCCAATATGGCCGGAACGCCGATGGTGACAAGAACGCGACGGATGATGTCGTTGACATTACATTTACTTTAGATTTAAGTACAACAGTAAAACACTATATCTTTTTTACCTTCAGGGTTATCCGAGAGGAACTCGAGCCCCGGTATGAAGGCTAGAAAGAACAGGGTGGGGTTTTTAGTAAGAGTCTGACACTATCTCCCGCTCCACCCAAGAACGGGGGTTGTCATAAGATGATTTTTAGCCACCGAAAAAAAAACATCTTTACCTTTATGTTGAGCTAGTACACATTGTCGTTTGTCATTGTGTTGGTCGTAATGTTCGTTGTGGCAACGCTTGGGGGAGGCCTATGTCCAACAGTGGGGGTGTATCGGCTGAAATGATGATGAGTACACACTGTTTGGGTGGTAACCCATACAATGTTAACACCTCTACAGTCCAGACTAATCGTTACATCTCATCGTTTATACCGCGTACTTACATCGAAGAATTTGAACAATTTTCCTGCTTTAGTCTTCCCGTCCAATTACAATTTAGGTGTCTTCAAGGTTATATTGAATAGGCTCGTAATAAACTAGTGCGACTCACCATCAACGATTGTATCACTGCTTACTATCAGGTGAGATCGCAGTCAAGCACTGTTTTTATATAATTAAAAACCATCTGTAGCATCTTTATAGACAAAAAGTTAATTACTAGCGACCCGCCCCGACTTCGCTCGGGTGCAATATTATACCTACATATAAATCTGTGAAGCTAAGGAGTGGAATTCCTTGCCGGAGTTTGTGTTTCCTGATAGCTACAACCCGGGAATCTTTAAGTCGAGAGTGAATAGGATTCTTCTAGGTAAGCGCGTTCCATCGTCGACCGTATCGTCGCTTTCCATCGGGTGAGTTGGCGGTCAAGCGCAAACCTATCAATAATAAAAAAAAAACCTTCCTCTTAAATCACTCTATCTATTAACCCTTCAGATACCGTCAATTAGAGACACAATAGTAAGACAATAGATGCGCGGCCACCGGTGGTCGCTTAAGGATTCATGAATTAAAAAAAAACCGCATCAAAATCCGTTGCGTAGTTTTAAAGATTTAAGCGTACATAAGGATATAGGGACAGAAAAAGCGACTTTGTTTTATACTATGTAGTGACAAGACGCTGATAAACTTTACCGACTTGACTACTAATATCTACTAATATTATAAAAGTTGTTTATTTATTTCTCCATCACTTACAAATAGCTGAATGGACTTAGATGAAACTACTCGCTCATAGGTAAGCTATGTCTTAGAATAGGACGTGGGATTTCTTCTCGGGAATATGTCTTAGGGATGGGTCCATAGTTTCCAAAAATCTGTTCTTAGCGGATGTCTTCACCCTATAAGGAACATTTTGCCTGCCAAATTTTCAGTTTGTACTTAAATAAAATAAAATAAAAATAGCCTTTATTTACTTACTTCATCAATTTTTTCTTTTTTACTCAAAAAACTGCCGCATGTCGCAACAGAATTGGGCGAAAGTAACTACTGACTGGATTCCGAACAGCAGGAGCCGGCGACGCGGTAGACCCAGAAGGAGATAGCGTGACGATTTGGACTCCTACCTTAAGGATTGGCCAGAAGTGGCTAAGGACAGAAAAGAGTGGAATAACGGAAGGGAGGCCTTTGCCCTGCAGTGGGACACAACGGGCTCATAATAATAATAATAAATAATAACTCAAAAAAATACATTAGAGCACTTAGATTACTCTATGCTGGTAGTAGTCGCCTCTGCGGCGTAGGCCTCTCCTAAACCTTTCCAGATGTTTCTCTCTCTGGCCATCTAATCCAGTTTGTACTTAGGTATTATATTTTCTGAGATTTCAATGATTGCTCTGTGAGGTATTTCGCTCTTATACTTATCTATATCGACACAAATATTATAAAGAGGAAAAATTTGTATTCAAATTTTGTATGTTTGTAATCAATAAACTACATTTACCCCGATTAACATAAGCTATTGCCCGTGCAAAGCCGGGACTGGCCGCTAGTACATTAATAATAATTTCCTAAAGACAATTTTCGTCTTTACACGCCTTCAAAGCCGTTTGTGAAGTGTAAATCAAATTATCGCAAATAAACTCAAGCATTTTTTGTGACAATTTGCTTATCCCACTTCCAGACATGTTTCCACGTAAGATTGTTAAAACATTTCTCTTTAATCGTTACACATTTCTTTTGGGCTTGCGTGCAGAGCAAATGTTTTCGATTCGGTTGTAAGATAATATGTATGAATGGAAGTCTCATCAAAATTCACCCAGCCATTTTAAACGAACCGCGGTTTAACTGATGTACTTCATGTACATGAATTGCAGTTTACGAAAATCAACAAAGAACTATGTTTGTGTTTTTTGTTTCAATCTGTGATCTGTCAATTGGACTCAAGCTGCGTGTTATGCGAAAAACTAAAATCGATAAAAGTGAAAGTGTTTTTTTTTATCTCATATCTCACCTGATGGTAAGCAGTGATGCAATCGTTGATGGTGAGGCGCACTAGTTTATTAAGAGCCTATTTACTCTAGCCTTGAAGACGCCTACGACGCCTGATTATTTATGTATACTTACCTACTGTCATCATGCAGGTTGATCAAATATATTTTGAAAGGGTTTCTTTATTTCACAACTAGTTGACCCGGCAAACTTTGTACAGCCTAATAGTCAAGGATCGTATTGATTATTGTCTTTAACTTATTTACCGAATGATTGATTCTTTTTTAATTTTTCCGATATTTTAACTACTAAGTATTCGGGGCGGAGGCAAATCTAACAAAACACAGATCAGTAGGTAAATCGGTTCAGCCATTCTTAAGTTAAGTATATATGATTTTAACTTACAACATGACTTTATGAGTAAAGATAGATATACAAATAGACGAAACAAATAAGAGGACGAAAATAGAAAAATAGGTTCAAAGGCGATGCTTAGTTCTGAAGAAGTCTTTTCCAGCATACTTGCGAAAGGAGAGTTGAAAAAAAATGAAGACGTAATAGGTAATGGTTGTTTAAAGTTAGTAAAGAATTTGGATGAGATAGGAAAAGTTTTATTTATTGTGGTTGTCAGTTTATAGTAGACAACGTAACAAGAGTATTATTATTATTATTATTATTATTGAAGATAAGGGGCTATGCATCTCCCGTAGTGTAGGGGATGTAGTCACTGCGACCTAAAAGATCTATTGTGACTCGCCACCTTGTTAGAGTAACTCTTTTAGCCCGGAGGCTTCCAGGAAGTCTAGAATACTCCTGGCTTTAAGAGTTTTAATCTCCTCTGGGCGAATAATGTGTCGGCCCAGATGAATACTCCGTTTGTGGATAAGGGGCCCGCATTCCCACAAAAGGTCCCCCTCTCCTGATTACAGTACCGGCAAACATCAGTGTCACTCAGTTTCATGTGAAATTGGTGCCTGTTTAATTTGCAGTATACCTAAGAGTATTCAAAAATATAGTGTCAAAATATTGTGGTTTGGAGATTCCCTCCATACACACCCAGATCACACTAAAAGCTCTGGAAATCAAATATACTTATCTGGATCCTATGCCCTCAATCTCTAAACTACTTTACTACAAATTCAGTTTGAAATGCTTCTCATAAGATTTTAGCGGGATTTTTTTGTAATAAAGTTAAGTGACTGTTTTAATTATTATTAGAAAGGTAAACTTATTATTAAGGTTGTTATGCAATCAATAAGAGCAAAAATGTAACTAATTTGTAGATTAACCCTTCAGATACCGTCAATTAGAGACACAATAGTAAGACAATAGATGCGCGGCCACCGGTGGTCGCTTGGGGATTCATGAATTAATAGCTATTAAACAAACTATTTGTCCTTTTCTCGGCATCTGGTGTCCATAGAATCTTGTATTATCCTGTACTTTATAAGTGAGGACTTGTTATTGGCTGTCAGTCTTACTTACGGTTTCTTACCTGGTTTGTTTTAGCTGTAAGTCCACCATATCATTTAAAGAAAGAAAGAAATAAATAAAAATTTTGGATTATTTTGCATCCGTATTCTAATAAAACTCAATATGAATGTAAAATCTAAACACTTTCTAAACTTTAAACATAAGATGCTCAGCTCTATTATACCAAGATTGTGCCTGTATCAATGTTTTTCATATCGTCTAGTTGTGAAAGATACTTGAGATACAAAAGTCCTTACACTATTCTTTTTTATTACAAGAGCAGTGGTGGCCGAGTGGTAATGGCCCCGACTTGCGAGTTGTAGGTCGCAGGTTCGAACCCAGCCAGGCGCATTACCTTGTTTAATTTATTTCATCACACTGCTCTCAAAATGGTGAAGGAAAACATCGTGAGGAAACCGGCATGTCATCGAGCTAAAAATTCGAAGACATGTGACATCCACCAAAACGCACTGGGTCCGCGTGGTGGATTACGGCCCATTCCCTCTCCTAGTGAGGAGGCCTGATTCCCAGCAGTGGGAACATTATAAAGGCTGATGATGATGATGATGATGATAATTTATTTCACTACAATATCCACAAGGAATCAATTTGAAAATAATTAAAACAGCTACTTAACTTCAATCGAGAGGATCTCACTTATTTGGATACATCAAAATACCTACTTAAATAAGGACTGCAGGAAACAGCAGGTATCTAACCATCACCTTGTCCTTGTCTACCATTTAACCAATTTTAATTTCTAACCAAACTAAATTCAAATTCGGAGAAGTTTACAAAGTACAGTTCCAAAAAATACCCGTTTTTTATCACTATAATCCTGCTGAACCCAACATAAGGAACCAATTTTCATCAATCTATTTGAACACAGGAGCCGACCCGCCCATAACTGCTCCCGGATTGGCTACCAAGAGCTCTATTAGAAAAGCAACAACAGAAATCTATCTATCTCGCTCTTACGTATGACATTCTATAGTCGAACAAACGGAGCTCCCTGTCTTTCGTACTATACAAATTACAGATGGCTTAATGTTTTTCTACGCGTCCGCTGTAATAAATTTTTAGGGCATTCTAATGCTTGCTCTACGTATTCGAAATTCAATTCTAACACGCTCGAACTAAGACCAATTTCCGTTTGAATTTTAAGTGTCGCTTACGCTGTATGGACATGGAAGTGTCCAGGTATAATTTTTAACACAAAACTTTTTTCGCCAAACGGTGTATAATCGTTATACTTGTAATGGCGGCCGCTGTGTGTATATTTTTTTTTTTAATATTCAGAGAACGTTGCCTCGTGGACGGGTGTTTGTAATTATCCACATTTCTAGATTTTAGATTAAACCTGTTGTTTTTTTTTTTCATATATTTTTTACATACTTTGTAACCGTGAGGTGTCCTTCCGTTGGGGGCTTGTAAAATATTAATAACAACATGGAAGATGGATTGGACGAGCTTGTAATTATGAAAAACTTAAGGCATTTTGTTAATTAATGGTAAATGAGCATCTGTTAGGCAAATGGATGGTCGCTAATGGTTATGTTACGTTTGATTGAGTTATACTTTGAAATAACCGTCATTGTGATCAATGAAGGGTATTAAGGAAACTGAAGACTTAATTGTGTATTAATCTACCGATGGCTTATCTTTCTTTCTTGAGAATTTTTTTTTCAGTGGTTAAAAATCATCCAGATGTCATCCCCCACTCTTGGACGGAGCGGGAAATAGTGTCAGACTCTTATACCGAAAGCTTATCGTTCTTTCTTGAATGAGCTTTTCTAGGGTTATAGAATTACTCGAATTTTTTTTTTAATTCAAGCTTGTTCCATCGTCGGCCACATCATCGCTTACCATCAGGTGAGATAGTGGTCAAACGTGAGCCTATAGATTATTAAAAAAAAAGTTCCCGAAAATAGCAACTAAAATACAGATTTTGGTCATTAAAAGCCTGATACTTCCACTAACGCTACCTAAACTAAGAGGAGCTTATTGATCATTTTCTAACCCAAAAAATAATAGTTACATTCCATGTATAAGAAAAAAATATCAAAAGAACATAAGTGACGGTTACAGTTTCTAGAACAGGCACCCACAATAAGATAGACGTCGACGGCGCGCACTATTCTCGCACGCCTCAAGGAGTTGTCAGCAACAGCAGAGGCCCAGCTGGGTCGAAGCCTACTGGGGCCAGGATTATCTGAAAGGGAACTCGTGCCCTGGTTTGAAGGCTAGAAGGAACGGGGGTTTTTAGTCAGTAAGAGTCTGACACTATCTCCCGCTCCACCCAAGGGCGGGGGTTGTCATAAGATGATTTTTGCCCACCGTAAAAAAAAGAGCGAAAACAAAAGAAAAAAAAACAGCAAAATAACTTAGTATACATAAATGACGGTTACGGTTTTAGAACTGGTTTAAACCCACAATAAGATCAACCCTCTCATAATAAAGTAACATCGACGCCCTTTAAGTACACGACCGTAAAGTAACATAAACAACATGCTATGGTACATAAATCATCATTTGTAGCTATGGAAAAAAACATGAGCAGAAAGAAAAGGGCAGTCTTGTGGTAGTCTGTCTAACAAGTCAAACCACTTGGGAATGATTAAAAATAGTATTGAATCATTTAATTCCCCCTTAAAAATACACTTTTATTTGGTAATTCTTTTGAAAAGGAAAATAATAATATTCCACAACTATCTATATCATATCTATACTAATATTATAAAGAGGTAAAATTTGTAAGTTTGTAAGTTTGTATGTAGGGGGTAATCTCTGGAAGTACTAGTCCGATTGCTAAAATTTTTTCACCGATAGAAAGCTGCTTTATTCCTGAGTGACATAGGCTATATTTTATGTACGCGGGCGAAGCCGCTGGCAAAAGCTCGTATCATATATTTTTTTTACTTTGATTCGGGTGAATCCGGTGGTACTTTTTTTGGCTGGGTAAATTGTAAAGTCTTCGTTTGTCATCGTCATAATCATGAGTTTGTTCCCACCAATTTGTGAACCTGTATCGAAAGATATTTATTTAACTAATAGGTATATATAACACACTTTTATAAGTATTTTTTTTGAAAATTTTAACTAAATGTGACCGGAATCAATTTTAGTAGATAATTATATATTTCACAACTATCACACAACGACGTCTAGTCCCAAGCTAAGCAGAGCTTGTGTTATGGGTACTAGACAACTGATAAACATACTTATATATTTCTAAATACGTATTATAGATAAATAACACCCAGACAGAACAAATGATCATGCTCTACATATAAACGTTTGTCCTGTGTGAGAATCGAACCCACGACCTCCGGCATAGGAGTCAGGGCCACTAACCACTAAACCAACGGTCCAGTAAGATTGTCTTTCTATTGTGACTCTAATTATCACGATTGAAGAGTTAAAAAAAACTTATATTCGATATGTTTTATAAGGTTCTATTAGTATACAATGATCAAGACCTCTTAAGAGGATCCTTTTCCACTCGCTTATCGTAAACATTGAAAATGGTTTAAAAGCTTGTTAGTTCATCTAATGCAATCCAACGCGACGTTCGACGAAAAGGCAACGCAAAAAAAGAGAGATAACGCCTGAAAATTGTGTTAGTAGTCGGTAATTCCGTGATTTACTCGAATATTTTACAATACTTGTTCCAGGAAATATCTGCTTTTTTGAAACCCATAAAAGTTTTTGAAAAAAATTGTCATCATTTAGAATCTTAGTAAAATTTACAAGGCTTCTATAGTTTTACTTTTTTGACTTTTTTAATTTATAGGCAAATTATGAAGTGTGAAAGTTCATGCAAAATAGCAGATTTTAAGAGGTTTTTACTGGATTAGTGTTACACAAATTTAGAAACTGATTTCAATAGAAGCATATATAATATCCACAAGATACGGTGTTTCCAAAATATCTAATGAAAAATGTGTAATAACGTCATAATCTGGTAAGAGCGAGTGTATGAAAAACAGTGAAAATGTGAGTCATGATGCACCACCTTAAGTTAAGAGAATAGAAAGTTACTTCTAGACAAGCGTACTCCATCGTCGGCCACATTATCAAGTGAGATAGGGGTCAAACGCGAGCCTATCAATAATATATAAAAAGTTTATAGAAACCTAGACTTAAATATTTTTTAATTCTTTTATTTTGTAAAGAAAGAACTAGTTGTATACTAACTGTGTGTTAACGTAGCACGAAGAGTCGCCAAACTCAGGTGGTAATAGGCCGGGCATATTGCTCGCAGAACAGATGGTTGTTGGGGCCGAAAAGTTCTGGAGTGGCGACTGCGAACCGGAAGACACAGCGTTGGAATGCCTCCTACAAGGTGGACCGATGACCTGGTGAAGGTTGCGGGAAACCGATGGATGCGAGACGCACAGGATCAATCGTTGTAGCGACGCTTGGGGCAGGCCTATGTCCGACAGTGGACGTATATCGGCTGAAATGATGATGATGATGATGAGAAAATAAAAACCTACAAATGGAGTACCTTCCAATGTCTTAGAATCCTGAAAATTGGCAAAAAGGAAGGTCTCAAAACATAAGTCAAGTAAAAAGACTGAAAACTGTTTTGTAGTCAAGTACGTAACAAAATAATTACTTCTTCAAAAATTTGAAACAGAGTCTCAAATCGATTCGAAATTTAACTTGTATTGTTTTATTGTTGAATTCGTAAAGAACCATAGGTGCATGAGTCCGACTCGCGCTTGCCCAGTTTTTTAAATATTACTTACCTACATTTAAATTATTCAGTAAAATGTAATAACCATTAGGTAGGTGAAATAATTTAAATAGGAAATTATGCAAACATAAATATTTTAATTGCATGCGATTTTTAACCTACCTCTTGACAAATATTAATTAGGCTTTTAAAACTAATTGATTCATAAACTTGGCGCATACCTGTGAGCGATTTAGTTGAAGTTATTCTTTTTTATCTTTATGTTAAGTATATACCTATATCTACAATATATAACCAGAATAACACACCTATATACCTAAATTAGAAAATTAAGTAACAATCATAATACACACAAAGAAACATAGAAAGGGAACGTAGAGAACTGACGGTCAGAAGTAAATTGCTAATAATATAATATTGCACAACCATCACACAACGCCGTCTAGTCCCAAGATAAGCTGAACTTGTGTTATGAGTACTAGACAACTGATAAACATACTTATATATTGATCGATGATAGAACAAATGATCATGCTCATCACAAACATTTGTCCTGGGTAGGAATCGAAACCACGACCTCCAGCATAGCAGTCAGGGCCCACTAACAACTAGAACAACAGGCCAATCAAAACAATACAAACAAAACAACATACGAGTAGAAAGGGAACGTAAGGTATTTGGTATACGGTCAGAGGTAAAATGCTGGACCGCAGGTTTGCACGTTGTAGTCAAGTCTGGTTAAAGGCATACTATTTAGAGCCTACTGTCAGACTATGTGCGTCCTGTGGTTCAGGTATATACAGCGATTGCTCAGTATTTATAGCAACAGATTTAGGAAAGATTAAGAAAGATTCAAAGCGAAAGCATTTTATTTCAAATAAACCATTTACAAGCACTTTTGAAACGTCAAAAAGTCTGTCAGAAAAACGATGCTAATTGCACATTCCAAAGCGTAGATCTCTATCGAGAAGAATGTGCAAGAAACTCCATGGATGTTGTTATCCTGGTTTTATAGCTGACCACCCCTAGCGAAGTTGCAAATCTGCAATAGTTAACGCTAGTAGAAAGCTTCAAATGTACGGGAATGACGTCATCTCAACGCTCAATCACGTGGTTAGAACTGAAGATTTCGACGAAAGCTTGCGTCGAAGCGTTCGACGCAAGCGAAACGGTTGTAACTTGGCTAGGAGGGCAGGATAGAATTCCATAAAATCAAGCAAAGTCTATAGCATTAACAGCATTCACATGTCAAAAATAAATAAAATAACTAAGCTTGTCAACATATTCCTGATTCTTTTCCAAGTACATTCGATCCGGCGTACCATCTAACCGGATGCAGCTGAATATTAGAATGTTACATGCGTCCAAGAACATAGGTAATTGAAGTGTTCCATCGTAAACAACACAAATGTATTTTAATTCAAAGGACTGTCGTACAAGTGCTTTCGATCAATGTCAACGGTAAAACAGTTAAAATAGCTCGATAGTGCATTTTTAACATCTGACGTTGATTGACTGGGAATCGATCGTGGCCATAGATTTGTGAAGTTGTGACGGAAGAATTTGTAGCTGTTTTTTTTCTTTTATTGTTGGAGTAAATAAGATAATCATTTTTTAATTAGGTTTGCCACCCATTGGCATTTTTATAAAAAATATGACGACGCCAATTATAACACCATGAAAGAAAATAAAATCATTACATAACATACCAGCAAAAATAATTTAAATACATCACAAAATAGTTTCGTACATATTGAAATGAAACCAAATAAAGGAAAACCAATAAATCAATTAATTACAAGCTATTAATTATAACCACTATTAAATTATTATTATTACTATGGCCCTACTACTGTCAGAGGTGCACTTTGTTTCGCATACCATCTCATTGGGATCGCCAGTCAAGCACTAGTTTATATATCAGATAAAAAAAAAACTTTCAAATAGTTGATGATAATCGAAAAAATATAATCAAGGTTACCAACATAGCACGAAGAATCGCCAAACTTAAGTGGCAATGGGCAGGGCACATTGCTCGCAGAACAGATGGTCGTTGGAGCCAAAAGGTTCTGGAATGGCGACCACGTACTGGAAGACGTAGCGTTGGAAGGCCTCCTACAAAGTGGGCCGATGCGAGACGCACAGGACCGTTCATTGCGGCTCGGCGGCGGAGACCTCTCGCGCCGGGCTTTGGTTCAGGCCATGGTCCGGAGCGAGGAGTGGCAGGCGGTCGCCTCCTTCTGCGAAGCAGTAATGCTAGCAAAGAAGGAGGCAGACCGCATCAGGCAACGGCGCCCCCGCCGCCGCCGCCGGGATTCCGATCCCGATTTCCGGCCACCGTAGACGCGGGCTCGCGGACGCCGAGCCATGGGTAGCACGCTGTCCGATCGTCCGGTAACTGTCCGAACCGAGCCAAGGCGTCGACGGCGCGCACTGTTCCCGCACGCCTCAAGGAGTTGTCAGCAACAGGAGGGGCCCATCTGGGTCGAAGCCTACCGGGGTCGGGGTTATCCGAAAGGAAACTAGAGCCCCGGTATGAAGGCTAGAAGGAACGGCGCGGGGTTTTTAGTCAGTAAGACTCTGACACTGTCTCCCGCTCCACCCAAGAGCGGGTTTCGTCAATGATGATTTTCCCCGTCGAGAAAAAAAAAAAAAAAAAACCGTTCATTGCGGCGACACTTGGGGGAGGCCTATGTCCAACAGTGGACGTCTTTCAGCTGAAATGATGGTGATGAAAAAATATAAGAAGTAAGCAATTGTTTTCAAATCTGATAAATGCTTCTCGATCAAACAATATCTTCGTTTATAATTTCAATTACAATTAGAAAACAATAAGTAGTTAAACTTTATTGCGAGTAATGAGTGTGGGCTAGTTTTTAACGCGGTGAAAAAGATCCAAACGATTGGATCGCATGCTTGATCAGCGGCGCGGGCGGCTGCGTGCCCGCTACTTACATGCTTACTTGGTTTTAGAGAGGGTAACGTGCTTAACGTGCTGGGTTCTGCAGGCTTACAAACTTGAATGAAATTAGTCTATTTTTTAAGTAAATCATTAAATAATTTCTCTCGCTCTGTCAGAAGCTGGTGAGAGGGTCAGAGATTTTACTAACCAAAACCTTTTGTTCTTTTAGTTGTTCTTTGCGTTCCAAGGCCACGGTAACTGTTTCGTAAAATTTTCTGACGTTGGTTTTCAACTGAACCTTACTTTGAGTATACGGATGAAAATCAGATATGATTTTCGTATTTATTGACAATTAGCGACCCGTCCCTGCTTTGCACGGGTAATAAATATAGCCTATATTATTCAAGGCGAATGTACCTTTTCTATGGTGAAAGAATTTTTGAAATCTTCACAATAGTCAGTACAGGTCATAGCAGGCAATAGTACAGGTCTGCTGGAAGAAATTTCGTTAGAGATAAGCAGATCCTTTGTATTCTTCTATTCTTATTTGTTCTTTTCTTTTCTAAGTGTTTGTGTGTACATAAATAAATAGTTTTTGAGTTTATTCATTACAAACAAATTTTCCCTCTTTTTAATATTAGTGTAGATTTGTTTTCGTTCGTTTGTCTAATTTTTAGGTTACCTAATCATTCTACTGCACTTTACCTGTTCATTTTTGTGTTTATCAGGAGCTTTACTAAATACCATGAATTCATTTACTTGAATAAACTAATAAACAACACCTATATAAATTGAAACATGGTTTTCTTTTATATTTTGTAGTGCTACAAAACTTATTACGTCTGTGGAGATATCATACCTTTCATAACATACCTCCTACTGTCTGTGTTGTATATTTTATGCAAAATAATGAGTAACTTTCATTTCGCCTCAATCGCAAACTTCATACCTGGGTGGCCAGCAAATCCGTTTCCCAATCCACCCGCGGAACCCTAAAAACGCGCACGTGCGCAAGATTTTCTCTACACAAAAACTATCAGTACCATATGCAATACTAGGAATATAATTACAGAGTTTGCATACGCTAATTGTGGTACGTTATCGTCGACATCTTGCGCCTGCGCAATGGACTGGGGCAGTAACGGGACACAGAGAATCTTCATGCAGGGTGAGGCTTGATAGGTAAGTTTATTGTGAGTTTTGTTATTAAGTAAGTATGGGTCATGGGATCTATTTTTCCTGGTAACTACAACTTTGTGGACTGCCTTTCGTACAAACCGCTCTATCTTACGCGAACTGAACATCAAGATCAGACTGTCGACTAACTGAAGAGAGTACTGCGCAGAGTACTGGAGTTCTTTGGCCACATTGCCAGGAAAAATGGCCACAACCTTAAACTGCTCATCGTATCTGGCATGGTTGATGGCAAACGACCAATGGGCCGCAGCCCAATAATATGGGCAGATCAGGTCCGCTCCACACTGGACACCCAATTGCACGTCGCACTTCATGACGCTAAGAACCGTCACAGATGGCGAGATACCATTAACAAGAAGCTAATCCAGCGGGAACTTCACGACCCTCAGTAATGAGGAATACGACTCGAGGAGGAGGAGGAGGACAACTTTGTGGTTTTTAAGCCAAGAATGAATAGGTTACTTCTAGGCAAGCGTACTCCATTGTCGACCAAATCATCAAGACAGTGAGATAAGGGTCAAACGCGAGCCTATCAATAATATAAAAAAAGTTTATAGAAACCTAGACTTATATATTTTTTTTTTTGTAAAGAAAGAACTAGCTGTATACTAACTGTGTGTAAATTGTAGTACGAAGAATCGCCATACTCAGGTGGCAATGGGCAGGGCACATGGCCGTTGGGGCAGAAAAGTTCTGCAGTGGCGTCACCTACTGGAAATGCGTTGGAAAGCCTCCAATATGGTGGACCGATGACCTGGTAGGGGTCGCGGGAATCCGATGGATGTGTGACGCACAGGACCGGTCGTTGTGGCGACGCTTGGGGGAGGCCTATGTCCAGCAGTGAATATCTTTCGGCTGATGTGATGATGATGTGATGAGTAGGTTTATATAGCTTAAACATAGCATAATCAGCTTTTTAATGTTCCCACTGCTAGGACTCAGGCCTCCTCTCTAGGAGAGGGAATGGGCCGTAATCTACCACGCGGGTTAAGTGCGTGTTGGTGAATGTCACATGTCTTGGAATTTTTGGCTCTAGGAAATGCCGGTTTCCATACGGTGATATTCCTTTACCGTTTTGTGAACAGTGGTGATGAAATAAATTAGAAATAAAGAAAGAAAGAAAGAAAACATGTTTATTCTGCCCGTATAGACACACAAATAATTTTCAAAAAACAAAAAATAATAAAAAATTAAAACAAAAATTAGTTGCCCTATGAGATCACGTGTGAACCGGGCTTAACTTGCTTGAACCATAGACAACTCAGCTGTCTGGGTTGTCTATTAAAACAATATTTTTTTATAGTCTATGCGACACCGGCCGACACGTGCCTGACAGAGACAAACACCAAATTATAAACAAAAATAAAAGAAAAGCAAAAATAAAACAGATACAATATAAATACATTCAAATTGTGCGTCGCATCAAGGCAAGAATAGGCCGTTGCTCAGCTTATACTGTGACGCTGGACGAATCCAGCAATCTACAGTGCTGATTTTCAGCAACCACCGTGAGTGACAAATTGGCGTCCCTTCCGAAAGTAAACAATTATCCAATGCAGGTTAGTATAAATTGCAAATAATAATGCGCTCGACTGGGTTTTCACCTACAGGGCCGTAACCACTCGGTCACCACTGCTCTTATTTCAGGTTTACTTATTGGTACGCGTACTTTAAAATGATGTCAGCGAAACCGAAGGGACCCAACAGAACTGATGCCCGCTAAACACTTGGAAAATTCCTGAAAAGGAAACCCGTGGTTAGAACCTAAAACCCACCTATCATAGGTAAGTTTTAGTAAAAGTCTTACACGCTCTCTCATCATCATTATGTCAGTCGAAATACGAACACCGCTAGACATAGGCCTCCCCTAAGTGTCGCATAACGACAGCCACTCCTCCTAATGTATTATTGTATTCAGTAAAGAAGAAGAAAAGTTAAAAAGATAAAGATTGTACGCATCATAAACATTTTCATCTCGTTCAAACACAGTTGCAGGAACATACCGAAGGGCTTTCCATAATTGGAAGCATTCAACTCCATTTCAAAGTACAAGGAAAAAATTATAACTGTGTAACCCACACGCACACACCTACAAATGACACGGTCAATTTAAATGATCATAAAAAACAGTGTACACACTCTTAATAGGATAATTAGTCGGTGAATCTTTGACTATTTGACATCTTACAAAACTGTGGTAGACCCACCAGGAATAAAGACCCTTGCTCCAGAAAACATCAACAAATTCTCTTCGCTTATTTCATTTTGCGTGTAATGTCATGGATCAAGTTTTGTTGGGCGTACTATAGTACTTTAATTTTAGTAAATGAGTATGAAGAATCGTTCAGTGCGGCCTCTTTGATGTTCGAAGCGGGTGATACAAAGGAATCGTGTAATTGGTGTGGACGGTTTTGGGTACTGCAGGAAACGGCAGCTGGTTCCGTAGGTATAGCTTAACTGTTATTCTTTATGTTTTATTATGTTATTTTCTTTTTATTTATTGGCCTTTTTTATTTGAAGTTTAATAAAATATTGAACTAATAAATGATTCTTGTTTTATGGCTTTTTTTTTAATTGATTTAAACTAGTGCTTGACTGCGAGTCCACTTGATGGTAAGCGGTTTGCAATCGGCGGCAAGTAATACAATAGTGTATATTTTAATGCCGTAAAAATATTAAAATATAGAATATGAATTAACACATTAATTATATTTGTGTTAAACTTTCTTTTGAATAAAAACCCATTTAGAATTTTGTAGTTTTTTATGAGAAATTAGGAAAATAGAAAAGCTGGAAAAATATTATATCAATTTTTTTTATTTTATTTTATTCTTTTTTTAACAATCAGATAAGCCCGTACCACACTTCGATGTAGATATTAAAAAAAAGTTTTCTAATCTTCATAATAATTATTTTTATGTTTTATGAACATTTATTTTATAGCGTTACAAGCGATTGCAATAATAATAATTGCTTTTGAATAGATAAATACCGTTCTTTGCAACTGATATTTATCGGTTTTTTAATTAATAGTACTTGTATAATAGTTATTATACGAAGTTTTAGTATCTATATGATAATATTTTTATTACTTGTCTTTAAAATAAAATTAATAGTGTAAGTGTTATTTACAGGATCGATCGGTTATCTTATTAATATTCATACTTTATATCACTTTACGTAACTCAATCTATATATATAAAAATCAATGCCACTTTTCGTTGTTATTTTATAACTCAAGAACAGGCTCACCTATCCAAACCAAATTTTTAGGCTTTGTTCGGACTATTTAGTAGATGGTTTATGTGAAGTTTGGTAGGGTAGAATAGGGTATAGTAGGGTAGAGTAGTGTAGAGTAGAGTAGTGTAGAGTAGAGTAGGGTATAGTAGAGTAGAGTAGGGTAGAGTAGGATAGAGTAGCGTAGAGTAGCGTAGAGTAGGGTAGAGTAGGGTAGAGTAGGGTAGAGTAGGGTAGAGTAGAGTAGAGCAGGGTAGAGTAGGGAAGAGCGGGAGCGCAGCCGTGCGGGCAAAAGCTAGTATATGTATAAAACATTATGTACAATGAGCGGTTTTATCGAACAAGGTAATCTCGAATCAATTTTACATGGATAGGAAAAAGTCAATATTTTTTTTTAGTTTATTTCATAACTAGCTTCTATCACTGGATTCTCCCGAATCGAAGTAGAAAAAATGTAGCCTATGTCACTCAGCGTTAAAGAACACCATATTCTCCTCCCACAAGGTGGACCTGGTGGACGATGACCTGGTCAGTACCCGTCACCGGCACCCGGTCACCCGTGTGTACAATACGATGATTAAACGTTTTTCAAGCTCATTAAAGTTCTATGTAACTATATCTTAAAAAAAACTACCTTTTTTTTCGCGGTGGGATAGTCATCTAGTGAAATCCCCCACTCTTGGGTGGAGCGGGAGATAGTGTCAGACTTTTACTGACTAAAAACCCACTCCTGTTTCTTCGTTGCCCTTCGTACCGGGGGCTGAGCCACCTTTCGGACTAACCCTGGCCCCAGTAGGCTTCGACCCAGCTGGGTCCCTGCTGCTGCTGACAGCTCCTTGAGGCGCGCGGTCGACGACTTGAGCTCGTTCCGGACAGTTACCGGACGGTCGGACAGCGAGCTACCCACTAATCGCCGAAACTTTACCTCTTTATAATATCAGTCTAATGTCTAATAAATAAACTTTTACATAAAAAAAAATCTTATCTGCAAATGTTTGCAGCAATATTATAATCTCAAAATCAACACACGAACAAATTAAAGGGCAGTTTATTAATCTTGATAAATCGCGATATCTCATTACTAAAACCATGTGCGACGTTTTGAAACAATGTTTTTATCTGATGCGCGTACGCAAGCTGACAATGCGAACAAATTATACGAGCGATTTGCGATTTTTTTTAAATTTCGAAACACGGAAGAGGCGGCTTTTGAATGTAACGGTTTTTCGGTAAATGGGGGTTATTTGATGTCTCTTGGAGATTATCGGGTTAACGTTAAAGAAGTTATTCCAAACTTTTATTAAACGGGTTAATTTTCTAATTTCTTATACAAGTAAAACGCCATTTTGTCACTGAATGACCAAAGCTAAATTTTTTTAATTTGATTCGGGTAAATCCGGTGGTAGAAGTTAGTGAAGAAATAACCTAAAAAAAAAATTCCGAAAGAACGTCAATGTTTTTAGAATGTAAAGGTTGGATTTCCCTTTCAGAAGTCGACCCATAGCCCTAGTAGGCTAGTAGGCTCTTTGAAGCGCTCTAGTTTTAACTAAATGAGGTCGGTATTTCCTAGCTGACAAAATTTTATTACTTTTCCAATTGAGTTTTCTTTTCTTTTTCTCGTTGCATTCACTTCATTTCTCTTTATAAGTGTTTTCATTGCAAAATATGTATAACTATATGACTTTAGCGATCAATTCTTTATTTTTTAAATTAATTATCAAAGTAAAATGCTATGCATTTTACTTTGATAATTATGTTGTAGCATAAGAATGTCGTACATAATTGGACATCACAGATATAAAAAAAATAACAGTAGCATTATTACAATATCATTCGACGCTAATTGCAAAAGTTAAATAGAATGAAAACAACAGCCATTATATAGGTGCTTGTCGCCGATAAGCCTTTCATTTGATAGGTGTCTGCGAGTAGATTTCTGTATACTAAGACATGAAGATAATTCCCTATATTTTTCAGATTAGCTACTAATTACTTTGTTAATTGAAAAGGTCAAATGTTAAGCGTAATATCTTTTTAACCTGAAGGTGCCAAAGCGACTTAAAACCGATAGTGAAATGTCAAAAACTAACCACAGAGTACCAAATCACCTCGGCGGACATATGTATTTTTTAAATGACTTTTGAATAACTTCGACGCTCGAACGCTGTGTTCTTTGTATTTTTGTATTTTATTTGTGTAAATAGGTTTTAGTATAAATAGTTTAGTTAATATTTAAGTTTTTTATTTAGTAAAAAACTTAAATATTAACTAAGTAAGTAGTAAAAAAACTAGTGCTTGACTTCGATCCTACCTGGATCCTTCTTTCCTATTTTTGGTGTTTTAATGCACACCAAAAATAGGAAAGAATTACATTACTGCTCACCATCAGGTAGAATAGAAAAGTTTATTCTATTCTATTCTATTCTACCTGATGGTGAGCAGTAATGCAATCGTCGATAGTGAAGTGCCTTAAAGACACCTAAATTATAATCGGGCGGGAAGACCGCTGCAGGCAAATTCGATTCTGTATTCTAATAAAAATATACCTTACCTATTCATATAGCTACTAATGTAATTGAAAAGTTTTTGATAACATTATTTATGTTCCATTACTACACATAAACACACACTCAATATGGCCACAGTTGCGAGTACGGTTGTTATATATGTTGATTATTTTCATAAATACTTTTTAATTATGGAAGAGAAAACCCATTTCTGCGAAAAACGTTTAATTTGTCGCTTAAGATTATCTTTCTAAAAATGCTTAATTTGTAGAGATGGCCACTCAAGCACAGAAAAAATGAAAGAGGTTAGAAAGGAAATACTTTCCGATTTGTACTACAACGAGTGTCGCCGCTTGTCTCGCATCCTTTAACTCCACTACAAAGGCAATAAACCAATACAAACGCACATTACGCAACTAACAGACCACGCACACTTAGATCACAAGTTTGTTATTGGTAGTTGAACTATGAGCATTGCCCTACTTTGTGGCACGCCAGCTCCGTCCACAAGGCCATTCTAACCTCTTTTGTCGGTTCTGTGGACTGAAGCGTGCCGGATGCGACGATTCCATATTCTATGCAAACTACTGATAAAAACCAACATACGAACGCAGATAAAATAAGACAAAAGACATTTTTATTTAAAAGTTCAATGATAATTGAATTGCACTTTTATCAATATAAATGGCTTTCTGAAGTGTTAAAATTCAAAAACAAAAACGTCTGTTTTATGTTGACTTTAGTAAATTGTTTTAAATTTATTTTTATATACTTTCCTTTATTTATTAGTTATGCTAGGAATTTGTAATGAATTATTAATAGTGAGCCTACTAATTAAATGGGTGGACTAAAATGGATTTATAGGTGATCTAAATTTGGATGTGGATTAAATAAGTACAATAGCATCAGTAAAAATGTCGTTATCATCAAGTCCATTATACATTATAACAACTATAGAATTATAAATGCAGTAGGCATTACGGGTTAAACCATTAATTACTGCTGTTTTTTTTTTCATTAAAAAGTTGGTCAAGTATATATTGGGCTGTGCATATACTCGTATCACACATTACTGTGTTTTGGAACATTTCATTTCAGATTTGCATCGCAAAGGTCACACACCTATTGAGCACGCACGTTGGACTTCGATGCGCAAAATAAATTCTAATTTAATATCTTTGCTAGGAAATCTTGCTCGGGTTTCAGTATCCTATTGAGTTTTAAGTTCATCACATATATATTAAATACTAATATTATAAAGGTAAAGTTTGTTTCTTGTTTGTAGGAGGTAATCTCTGAAAGTACTGGTCCAATTGCGAAATTTTTAAAATAAAAAGCTGCTACATTCTTGAGTGGCATATGCTATATTTTGTATGCGGGCAAAGCCACGGGCAATAGCTAAGTAGTTTATTATAAACGCAAAATATTGGACCTATGTTCATGAGTGTGCGTGTATGTTTGTCACAATTCAATACTCAAATGTCTTACAGCAGTTGAATAAAACTTTGCACACGAATAGTCCACGTCCTGGAATTGCACTTAGTATTGACTATTTACTTTTCCGGAGAGTATATTCCCATGAGATAATTTATTTATTTTTGTCTTGTAATAACAAAATATTTCTGATACTTAGTATTTCGTCAACTGTCGCATTTCTATTCGCTTATGTGATTTCGAATGAGTTCGCATGCTGTTATTACACAGAAAGTTTGAAATTTTGATCATATTTTTTTGGCTTCGGTGGACCTTCAGCTGTCTGCAGATTGCAGGTTGAAGACCACTGGTCTAGACTGTAAATAGGTCTCATTTATACTATTTTAAGGATCTCTAAAAAACATTACATTTTAACAATGGTATAAAAATTCTATCCCACAGGGGGTATATGAATATTCAAGAACTTCGATACTGGATAAAGTCTTCAAACATGAAAGTAAAAAGTCGTAAATAAGTACCATTACGATCGTCAAAGCCTATGTTCTATTTAAAATTACAATTTATTGACGCATTAACAACACGCCAAGGATATTGGTAAAGAAGTATGGATGCATTGTTCCTCAAGAGAACTAAGATAAATTATAAATAAGTATAGTTAAGTAGATCATGATAACTCGTCGCGTGGGGATAATTATAAATGACGTTTATTTTAAAAATAGGTTATAGCAATAATAATCAGAATCATCCTTATTCAGGAAAGTATCCCACCCATACGTGTGCGCTCGTGGACAGCGAGACATGGGTAGCTTGCTGTCCGATCGTCCGGTAACTGTCCGGACCGAGCCTAGATGTCGACGGCGCGCACTGTTCCTGCGCGCCTCAAGGAGTTGTCAGCAACAGGAGGGGCCCAGCTGGGTCGAAGCCTACCGGGGTCGGGGTTATCCGAAAGGAAACTTGAGCCCCGGTATGAAGGCTAGAAGGAACGGCGTGGGGTTATACTATCTCCCGCTCCACCCAAGATTTTTGAGAGGTTTTGTCATAAGATGATTTTCCCCAGCGTAAAAAAAAACCATACGTGTGCGGTTCTTTTGAGACAAGAACAGCTCAGATTTGAGTGGACCTGTCCAGTCAGAGAAAGCGTTTGTCAATATTCGTGCAGCTCAACTTAGGACTAATATAGATACTGGGACTAACAGGATCTCATATCTTAGAACAATGGCACTTACAATAACTGAGATTGTATTTAAAACTAATATATAAACTGCGTGTAGAAAGACTTAGAGAAGAAATTATTGTTCAACATAGTTTAATTGCCGACATAGCGCAAAGAATTGCCAAACTTAAGTGGCAATGGGCAGGGCACATTGCTCGCAGAACAGATGGCCGTTGGGGCCGAAAGGTTCTGGAGTGGCGACCGCGTACCGGAAGACGCAACGTTGGAAGGCCTCCAACAAGGTGGTCTGATGACCTAGTGAGGATTGCGGGAAGCCGATGGATGCGAGACGCGCAGGAGCGTTCGTTGTGGCGACGCTTGGGGGAGGCCTATGTCCAGCAGTGGACGTGTATCGGCTGAAATGATGATGATGATGATGATAGTTTAATTTAATGTCAACAGAAATTTCGGACCGATGACCTGGTCAGGGAATCCGATGGATGCGAGACGCTTAGGACCGGTCATTATGGCGAACGCTTGGGGGAGGCCTATGTCCAACAGTGGACGTCTTTCGGCTGGAATGATAATGGTGATGAAAACTCTGGGCTGTGGGATTATTTAAAAGAACCCAAGGCCCTCAGATTAATTCCTTTTACAAGTTACTTTTTTACACTGGTCTTACATAAATCTAACAATATCATAATAACCTTTTTTTAAAACAAGAGTAACCATGGAGTTTCTTACCGGTTCTTCTCCATAGGAAACGACCAATTTGGAACTGTGCACTAGCTTCTGACGTTTTATAAGTGCCCATGTAGGCCTATGTGACATAAAATATTTTGACTTTGACTTTGACTTGGAAAGCAAAGTGCAACTGAAGGACCACTTGTTGATTTTAGTCAGCAAAAGTCTGACACCCCCAGCGCAGGAGAAGTTAATTGATGTTTTCTCAACAATAGAAAGAAAAGATTCAGAGTAGTTAAGTTTTTTTGTAGCCATATACATGTTTTTTTTTTATCTGATATAAACTAGTACTTGACTGCGATCCCACCTGATGGTAAGCATTGTTGCAATCGTTGATGGTGAGGCGCACTAGTTTATTAAGAGCCTATTCACTCTAGCCTTAAAGTCATTTATATTGTAATCGGACGGGAAGACCGCAGCAGGCAAATTGTTCCAGTCCTACTATGTACGCGGTATAAACGACGAAGCGACACGCTTAGTCCGGACCGTAGAGGTTTCAACAACGTAGAAATAAAAATAAATAAAAAGAATGTCATACAATGTAGAAGGTTATACAGAAACAAACCGTTCGAATCGCGTGCGCACTTGTCTGTCCGTACGCATGCGTTCTGGATGCGTCACCGATTAAGATGTGTATCAACGCGAACCGTTATTAAACGTAAGAAGTATTTAATATTGTATTATTTTCATTCTGATCGGTTTGAAAGACTGGCTCTTGAACGCGACTTTGCTTGTGTAGTTTTTGAAGGCGAAACCAGGCGAAGCAGGGTGTGCTTCGCCTATGTATTTGTGCTGACATAACAAGCTTATAGTCATAGTCATAGTCATTTATTCATTAACAATAAATTGTATCTGAAATTACAAACAAGTTAAATATTACAGCAACACACAATTAATATAACATTGTATTCACCTATATGATCATCAATAGTATATAGACACTTGTTCAATAAGAATCTTTTGAGTTTTATTTTAAAAGAGCTAAAGTATATAGCACTCTTTAAATCTATTTGTATTATATATATATATTATAACTTTGTTTGTTCATGATACAGTTTCAGTTAGGAAGGCGAGCAATGGGTAGCTCGCTGTCCGACCGTCCAGTAATCTTCCGAACCGAGCCTAAGACGTTAACGGTGCGTAATGTTCCGGAGATGTCAGCAACCGTAGGGGCCCGAGCAGAGAGAGAGAGGAAGCAGAGTCAAAGCCCTTAATATGTCTTTTCTTAAATTTTATTCTACCATTTGAGTAGTCTCCTTCTGCGAGAGAGTCTTTTTGGTAAGGAGGTGACGGAAAGTGAGCCATAAGATTCAACCTCCCTCCCTGTCCTTAGCAGATGCACCGGCTAGAAGATGCCAAATCATCTGCTGTATTACAGGGGTTTATTGATTACGTGAATCAACCGGCAAAAATCGAGCAATTCAGCAGTTTAATAGCGCAAACGTGACAGACAGACACATACATTTTTTCTATATAGGTAATTATTTATTTGGATATTCGTACTACGACAGTTTTTATTCGAGTGATAGCAATCATGTTGACTTTTCTATAATGTCGCTTTTATACGGGTATCGATCAAGAGGTTCTTTATTTAGTTTGGCATTTCTTGAATTGTAGCTTTTCGTTGTTTAAATGAAAGTAACGAATTGAAGTTTCTATTTTTATTGCTTTTGTGAACGGCTTTAGGGTTCTGTATCTATAGGGTAAAACGGGACCTTATTACTAAGACTCCGCTGTCCGTCCGTCTGTCTGTCTGTCACCAGGCTGTATGTGATGAACCGTGATAGTTGTACAGTTGAAATTTTCAGATGGTGTATTTCCGTTGCCGCTATAACAAAAAATACTAAAAAAAAACTATAAAAAAAGCAATGGCTGCGATCTACGATAGAATTTTTTTTTGAGGTCGTTAATCTTCGCTTAACTTTTTCTGATTTGTCCCGCACTCAGAGAAGCGAGAGAGAGTGTGTCATCCGACATTTGCTGACTATAGCCCCCCTATGTTCCTTCAGTCTCTTTTTGCGTTCAACTCTTTGGAACAATCCAATCAGTCAAGTCGACTTTAAAATTTTGACACTCCCTCTCACTCCAATTAGAGCGGGAGAACTTTATGTTTTTCCACGTAAAAAAAGTACATAGATCCTTAATAAAAAAAATATAATTATGTTAGCAAGCCGTTTGGACTCACTTTGGAAGGGCCATTTAATTTTATAGATACTTTCTTGTTGGCATAAAAATAACATAGAATTTGTAATTAAATTAACCCAAGAAAAAAGAACTTTATTATTTGGTTTAAATATAAAATAATTAGCACTTAAGTGTAACTATAGCTTTAGTTAAGGTAGGTAATTGAAACTTACAAAATTGCAAGTTCTTATGAAAAAAATACTTAGAAAATGAATATATGGCATACAAAAGCGTAAGTAGTCCATATTTGTTAGCACTTCTTATCTAAATTACTATGTTATTACCTTAATTATGTTTTTAATTTTACTTAAATTAGACAATAAATTAAATTGCAGGTTGGTGAAGTTTTTTTTTTATACTAGAACCTATTTTGTGCAGTTAAGTTACTTTTGGAAAGCATGCTCCATCGTCGGCTACATCATCGCTTACCGTCAGGTGAGATAGTGGTCAAACGTGAACATATACATAGTGAAAAAAGTTGTTTTAGTTGCAGTTTGCAGTTTTGCAGCATAATATGTGAGCCAACTAATTACTAATAGGTATACGTGTTTTCGATATTATCTTACATTTTTTCATGAAAAATACGAGTTTAATACGATTTTACACCAGATAGGTAACGTCAATGTTTTTAGAATGTAAAGTTTTTTCGGTAAATGGGGGTTATTTAATGGCTTTTGGAGATTATCTGCCTATCGTTGAAGAAGTAATTCCGAAGTTTTGTTTTGGCAACTGTTTATCGATACAGCAGATCAGTTTAAATTAGCATTATTTACATGGGAAATCATCATGTGATTAGAACCTCACCTAGGTTCTTTTAGTTGCCCATTCCGAAAGCGAAATCCGTGGTTCTACTATGGATTTCCCTTTCAGAAATCGACCCATAGACCTAGTAGGCTAGTAGGTTCTTTGAAGCGCTCTAGTTTTAACTAAATGAGGTCGGTATTTCCTAGCTGACTAAATTTTATTGATTGAGTTTTTTTTTCTTTTTCTGGTTGCATTCGCTTCATTTCTCTTTATAAGTGTTTTCATTGCAAAATATGCATGACTTTAGCGATCAATACTTTATTTTTTTGAACACAGCATTTTACTTTGATAATTATGTTGTAGCATAAGAATGTCGTACATAATTGGACATCACAGATATAAAAAAAATAACAGTAGCATTATTACAATATCATTCGACGCTAATTGCAAAAGTTAAATAGAATGAAAACAACCGCCATTATATAGGTGCTTGTCGCCGATAAGCCTTTCATTTGATAGGTGTCTGCGAGTAGATTTCTTTATACTAAGACATGAAGATAATTCCCTATATTTTTCAGATTAGCTACTAATTACTTTGTTAATTGAAAAGTTCAAATGTTAAGCGTAATATCTTTTTAACCTGAAGGTGCCAAAGCGACTTAAAACCGATAGTGAAATGTCAAAAACTAACCACAGAGTACCAAATCACCTCGGCGGACATATGTATTTTTTAAATGACTTTTGAATAACTTCGACGCTCGAACGCTGTGTTCTTTGTATTTTTGTATTTTATTTGTGTAAATAGGTTTTAGTATAAATAGTTTAGTTAATATTTAAGTTTTTTATTTAGTACATAAGTAGTTATAAAAACTAGTGCTTGACTTCGATCCTACCTGGATCCTTCTTTCCTATTTTTGGTGTGCATTAAAGTTTATTCTATTCTATTCTATTCTACCTGATGGTGAGCAGTAATGCAATCGTCGATAGTGAAGTGCCTTGAAGACACCCTGACACCTGACTTGCCCACAAGGCCATTCTAACCTCTTTCGTCGGTTCTGTGAACTGAAGCGTGCCGGATGCGACGATTCCATGTTCTATGCAAACTACTGATAAAAACCAACATACGAACGCAGATAAAATAAGACAAAAGACATTTTTATTTAAAAGTTCAATGATAATTGAATTGCACTTTTATCAATATAAATGGCTTTCTGAAGTGTTAAAATTCAAAGACAAAAACGTCTGTTTTATGTTGACTTTAGTAAATTGTTTTAAATTTATTTTTATATACTTTTCTTTATTTATTAGTTATGCTAGGAATTTGTAATGAATTATTAATAGTGAGCCTACTAATTAAATGGGTGGAGTAAAATGGATTTATAGGTGATCTAAATTTGGATGTGGATTAAATAAGTACAATAGCATCAGTAAAAATGTCGTTATCATCAAGTCCATTATACATTATAACAACTATAGAATTATAAATGCAGTAGGCATTACGGGTTAAACCATTAATTACTGCTGTTTTTTTTCATTAAAAAGTTGGTCAAGTATATACTGGGCAGTGCATATACTCGTATCACACATTACTGTGTTTTGGAACATTTCATTTCAGATTTGCATCGCAAAAGTCACACACCTATTGAGCACCCGGGTGCCGCCACTGTACGGAACGCCCGGAGGTCACGGTGGAGCACACAGTTGAGGTGTGCCCTGCTTGGGCGGAGCATCGCCGTGTCCTCGTGGGGGTGATCGGCGGCGGAGACCTCTCGCACTGGGCCTTGGTTCAGGCCATGGTCCGGAGCGAGGAGGAGTGGCAGGCGGTCGCCTCCTTCTGCGAAGCAGTAATGCTAGCAAAGGAGGAGGCAGACCGCATCAGGCAACGGCGCCCCCACCGCCGCCGCCGGGATTCCGATCCCGATTTCCGGCCACCGTAGACGCGGGCTCGCGGACGGCGAGCCATGGGTAGCTCGCTGTCCGATCGTCCGGTAACTGTCCGGACCGAGCCAAGGCGTCGACGGCGCGCACTGTTCCCGCGCGCCTCAAGGAGTTGTCAGCAACAGGAGGGGCCCATCGGGGTCGAAGCCTACCGGGGTCGGGGTTATCCGAAAGGAAACTAGAGCCCCGGTATGAAGGCTAGAAGGAACGGCGCGGGGTTTTTAGTCAGTAAGACTCTGACACTGTCTCCCGCTCCACCCAAGAGCGGGTTTCGTCAATGATGATTTTCCCCGTCGACAGAAAAAAAAAAACACCTATTGAGCACGCACGTTGGACTTCGATGCGCAAAATAAATTCTAATTTAATATCTTTGCTAGGAAATCTTGCTAGGGTTTCAGTTTCCTATTGAGTTTTAAGTTCATCACATATATATTAAATACTAATATTATAAAGAGGTAAAGTTTGTTTCTTGTTTGTAAGAGGTAATCTCTGAAAGTACTGGTCCAATTGCGAAATTTTTAAAATAAAAAGCTGCTACATTCTTGAGTGGCATATGCTATATTTTATGTATGCGGGCAAAGCCACGGGCAATAGCTAAGTAGTTTATTATAAACGCAAAATATTGGACTTATGTTCATGAGTGTGCGTGTATGTTTGTCACAATTCAATACTCAAATGTCTTATAGCAGTTGAATAAAACTTTGCACACGAATAGTCCACGTCCTGGAATTGCACTTAACCCTTCAGATACCGTCAATTAGAGACACAATAGTAAGACAATAGATGCGCGGCCACCGGCGGTCGCTTGGGAATTCGTGAATTAATATTGACTATTTACTTTTCCGGAGAGTATATTCCCATGAGATAATTTATTTATTTTTGTCTTGTAATAACAAAATATTTCTGATACTTAGTGTTTCGTCAACTGTTGCATTTCTATTCGCTTATGTGATTTCGAATGAGTTCGCATGCTGTTATTACACAGAAAGTTTGAAATTTTGATCATATTTTTTGGCTTCGGTGGACCTTCAGCTGTCTGCAGATTGCAGGTTGAAGACCACTGGTCTAGACTGTAAATAGGTCTCATTTATACTATTTTAAGGATCTCTAAAAACATTACATTTTAACAATGGTATAAAAATTCTATCCCACAGGGGGTATATGAATATTCAAGAACTTCGATACTGGATAAAGTCTTCAAACATGAAAGTAAAAAGTCGTAAATAAGTACCATTACGATCGTCAAAGCCTATGTTCTATTTAAAATTACAATTTATTGACGCATTAACAACACGCCAAGGATATTGGTAAAGAAGTATGGATGCATTGTTCCTCAAGAGAACTAAGTTAAATTATAAATAAGTAAAGTTAAGTAGATCATGATAACTCGTCGCGTGGGAATAATTATAAATGATGTTTATTTTAAAAATAGGTTATAACAATAATAATCAGAATCATTCTTATTCAGGAAAGTATCCCACCCATACGTGTGCGCTCGTGGACAGCGAGACATGGGTAGCTTGCTGTCCGATCGTCCGGTAACTGTCCGGACCGAGCCTAGACGTCGACGGCGCGCACTGTTCCTGCGCGCTTCAAGGAGTTGTCAGCAACAGGAGGGGCCCAGCTGGGTCGAAGCCTACCGGGGTCGGGGTTATCTGAAATGAAACTTGAGCCCCGGTATGAAGGCTAGAAGGAACGGCGTGGGGTTATACTATCTGACGCTCCACCCAAGATTTTTGAGAGGTTTTGTCATAAGATGATTTTCCCCAGCGTAAAAAAAAAACCATACGTGTGCGGTTCTTTTGAGACAAGAACAGCTCAGATTTGAGTGGACCTGTCCAGTCAGAGAAAGCGTTTGTCAATATTCGTGCAGCTCAACTTAGGACTAATATAGATACTGGGACTAACAGGATCTCATATCTTAGAACAATGGCACTTACAATAACTGAGATTGTATTTAAAACTAATATATAAACTGCGTGTAGAAAGACTTAGAGAAGAAATTATTGTTCAACATAGTTTAATTGCCGACATAGCGCAAAGAATTGCCAAACTTAAGTGGCAATGGGCAGGGCACATTGCTCGCAGAACAGATGGCCGTTGAGGCCGAAAGGTTCTGGAGTGGCGACCGCGTACCGGAAGACGCAACGTTGGCCTCCAACAAGGTGGTCTGATGACCTAGTGAGGATTGCGGGAAGCCGATGGATGCGAGACGCGCAGGAGCGTTCGTTGTGGCGACGCTTGGGGGAGGCCTATGTCCAGCAGTGGACGTGTATCGGCTGAAATGATGATGATGATGATGATAGTTTAATTTAATGTCAACAGAAATTTCGGACCGATGACCTGGTCAGGGTCGCGGGAAACCGATGGATGCGAGACGCATAGGACCGGTCATTATGGCGAACGCTTGGGGGAGGCCTATGTCCAACAGAGGACGTCTTTCGGCTGAAATTATGATGATGATGAAAAATCTGGGCTGTGGGATTATTTAAAAGAAACCAAGGCCCTCAGATTAATTCCTTTTACAAGTTACTTTTTTACACTGGTCTTACATAAATCTAACAAAATCGTAATAACCTTTTTTTAAAAAAAGATTTACCATGGAGTTTCTTGCCGGTTCTTCTCCATAGGAAACGACCAATTTGGAACTGTGCACTAGCTTCTGACGTTTTATAAGTGCCCATGTAGGCCTATGTGAAATAAAATATTTTGACTTTGACTTTGACCTGGAACGCAAAGTGCAACTGAAGGACCACTTGTTGATTTTAGTCAGCAAAAGTCTGACACTTCCAGCGCGGGACAAGTTAATTAATGTCTGCCCAACAAAAAAAGAAAAGATTCAGAGTAGTTCAGTTTTTTTGCAGCCACATACATGTTTTTTTTTAATCTGATATAAACTAGTACTTGACTGCGATCCCACCTGATGGTAAGCAGTGATGCAATCGTTGATGGTGAGGCGCACTAGTTTATTAAGAGCCTATTCACTCTAGCCTTAAAGTAATTTATTTTGTAATCGGACGGGAAGACCGCAGCAGGTAAATTGTTCCAGTCCTACTATGTACGCGGTATAAACGACGAAGCGAAACGCTTAGTCCGGACCGTAGAGGTTTCAACAACGTAGAAATAAAAATAAATAAAAAGAATGTCATACAATGTAGAAGGTTATACAGAAACAAACCGTTCGAATCGCGTGCGCACTTGTCCGTCCGTACGCATGCGTTCTGGATGCGTCACCGATTAAGATGTGTATCAACGCGAACCGTTATTAAACGTAAGAAGTATTTAATATTGTATTATTTTCATTCTGATCGGTTTATGTAACTGACTGACTTTTGAACGCGACTTTGCTTGTGTAGTTTTTGAAAGCGAAAACAGGCGAAGCAGGGTGTGCTTCGCCTATGTATTTGTGCTGACATAACAAGCTTATAGTCATAGTCATAGTCATTTATTCATTAACAATAAATTGTATCTGAAATTACAAACAAGTTAAATATTACAGCAACACACAATTAATATAACATTGTATTCACCTATATGATCATCAATAGTATATAGACACTTGTTCAATAAGAATCTTTTGAGTTTTATTTTAAAAGAGCTAAAGTATATAGCACTCTTTAAATCTATTTGTATTATATATATATTATAACTTTGTTTGTTCATGATACAGTTTCAGTTAGGAAGGCGAGCAATGGGTAGCTCGCTGTCCGACCGTCCAGTAATCTTCCGAACCGAGCCTAAGACGTTAACGGTGCGTAATGTTCCGGAGATGTCAGCAACCGTAGGGGCCCGAGCAGAGAGAGAGAGGGAGCAGAGTCAAAGCCTTTAATATGTCTTTTCTTAAATTTCCTCCTTCCTCCTTCTGCGAGAGAGTCTTTTTGGTAAGGAGGTGACGGAAAGTGAGCCATAAGATTCAACCTCCCTCCCTGTCCTTAGCAGATGCACCGGCTAGAAGATGCCAAATCATCTGCTATATTACAGGGGTTTATTGATTACGTGAATCAACGGGCAAAAATCGAGCAATTCAGCAGTTTAATAGCGCAAACGTGACAGACAGACACATATATTTTTTCTATATAGTGTGTTTGGATATTCGTACTGCGACAGTTTTTATCGAGTGATAGCAATCATGTTGACTTTTCTATAATGTCGCTTTTATACGGGTATCGATCAAGAGGTTCTTTATTTAGTTTGGCATTTCTTGAATTGTAGCTTTTCGTTGTTTAAATGAAAGTAACGAATTGAAGTTTCTATTTTTATTGCTTTTGTGAACGGCTTTAGGGTTCTGTATCTATAGGGTAAAACGGGACCTTATTACTAAGACTCCGCTGTCCGTCCGTCTGTCTGTCTGTCACCAGGCTGTATCTCATGAACCGTGATAGTTGTACAGTTGCAATTTAGCTTCACTTTTCTTGGACTGACTGACATTTGACTATTCAAAAGTGCCTACATTTGGTCTATTTGAAATAAATGATTTTGAATTTGAATTTGAATTTGAAGAAGGTTGAAATTTTCAGATGGTGTATTTCCGTTGCCGCTATAACCAAAAATACTAAAAAAAAAAACTATGAAAAAAGCAATGGCTGCGATCTACGATGGAATTTTTTTTTGAGGTCGTTAATCTTCGCTTAACTTTTTCTGATTTGTCCCGCTCTCAGTGGAGCGAGAGAGAGTGTGTCATCCGACATTTGCTGACTGTAACCCCCCTATGTTCCTTCAGTCTCTTTTTGCGTTCAACTCTTTGGAACAATCCAATCAGTCAAGTCGACTTTAAAATTTTGACACTCCCTCTCACTCCAATTAGAGCGGGAGAATTTTATGATTTTCCACGTAAAAAAAGTACATAGATCCTTAATAAAAAAAATATAATTATGTTAGCAAGCCGTTTGGACTCACTTTGGAAGGGCCATTTAATTTTATAGATACTTTCTTGTTGGCATAAAAATAACATAGAATTTGTAATTAAATTAACCCAAGAAAAAAGAACTTTATTATTTGGTTTAAATATAAAATAATTAGCACTTAAGTGTAACTATAGCTTTAGTTAAGGTAGGTAATTGAAACTTACAAAATTGCAAGTTCTTATGGAAAAAATACTTAGAAAATGAATATATGGCATACAAAAGCATAAGTAGTCCATATTTGTTAGCACTTCTTATCTAAATTACTATGTTATTACCTTAATTATGTTTTTAATTTTACTTAAATTAGAATAAATTAATTTGCAGGTTGGTGAAGTTTTTTTTTTATACTAGAACCTATTTTGTGCAGTTAAGTTACTTTTGGAAAGCGTGCTCCATTGTCGGCCACATCATCGCTTACCGTCAGGTGAGATAGTGGTCAAACGTGAACATATACATAGTGAAAAAAGTTGTTTTAGTTGCAGTTTGCAGTTTTGCAGCATAATATGTGAGCCAACTAATTACTAATAGGTATACGTGTTTTCGATATTATCTTACATTTTTTCATGAAAAATACGTGTTTAATACGATTTTACACCAGATAGGTACTAACAAAAATTATAAAATATTATTTTATAATTTCTTTCAAAGATAACTGTTAAAAATAAATTCGATTCAAAGTAATTTCATCACCATCATCATTTCAGCCGATACACGTCCACTGCTGGACATAGGCCTCCCCCAAGCGTCGCCACGCGAACGTTCGTTCCTGTGTGTCTCGCATCCATCGGCTTCCCGCAACCTTCACCAGGTCATCAGACCACCTTGTTAGAGGCCTTCCAACGTTGCGTCTTCCGGTACGCGGTCGCCACTCCAGAACCTTTCGGCCCCAACAGCTATCTGTTCTGCGAGCAATTTGCCCTGCCATTGCCACTTAAGACCTAAAATATGGCGTCAAAAAATTTCTCTGCATCGCTGTCGACTGGAAGTGTGCCAAAAAGACTGGTGGCATTGCCACGTTGTATGGCAATGCTTAATCTTTGACCAAGGTAAAAGCCAGCCTTTGGTTCACGCGAAGTGTCAACAAGGCGTTTGGATAATTGTTTTTATTTTTCATGTTCTTCCTAGTTTGAATAAATAAAAATTTCGCAGAACATCATCAGTCAATTTTAAAAGGTCATAAATTCAAAAACTAAAACGCCCATTTCAATACTTTCTGTTACCCACAATTAGATTAACATCGGGACTATGTAAATAGATATTTAGAGTTCAAATAAATATCCAATAAAATTCATTTTAAAGGTGAAATTTTAAATGTAAATGATGTAAAGTTTATTGTATGAACATTTTTGCAAGCCGGCAGGAAATCGGTCCGGTTTGACCGACTCACTGTTTATCGAGTAGCGAATGCAAAACAATAAAAAAATAAACTTTTTTTGTTTTTTTTTTTTTTTTTTGTTATTTCTATCGCACACGGACATATGGATAAACGATATGTTAATTATTATTTAAAAAACGTATATTTTATAGGTGTGTTTATTATGTTGAAATTATAAAAAGGTCACTTGCTCAGAAGGCTTCTAGAATTACTAATTGTTGTAATTTGAACTCATAATGGTGTAATTATTTTTATTTAAAAATATAATGTATGTGGTGTGTCTAATGGTTTTATAATGTGCGATTAATTTTTACTACTTATAGTAGAATGGGGGTAACGTTATGATACCATTTTGTATACCTGTATGGTTTTTTTTTCTTACGCAATAAATGTAAGTATCATGTACTTATATAATAGTAAAAACTTAGACTAAGTAGGTTGGCTTTGTAATAAAGTAATGAAACAACAATGGAACTGCGTTATAATTATAATTAACAACAGTATTTCCTCTAAAAAAAATAGTTGTTGATGTTTGCTCCCGTAAAAGAATATAAGTAAGTTATAAAAAATATATCTACAATTAATGTTAAAAAAATTAAGTTTTTTAAAATATTAAGATAAACAATAATTTCTGAATCCCGATTTATTACGATTTTATACAGAGAAAAGATTTATTTTTGTGTTTATAATGAATAAACTCAAAAACTACCGGACCGATGTCAAAAATTATTTCATCAGTAGAATGTTACTTTATCATTGAGTGTGTACTGGCATTATATTTCCCAGTTTCATGCAGGCAAAACCACTGACTTCAACTAGTATTCAATTGATAGTGTAGAATTTTTCCGGTTTAAAATGCACAAAGAGAAAACAAGAGAGTTTTCGTAAGAAATAAGCATTACCTTTGTACTATTCTTCTGTTTCCTTCTTCTGTTCTTTTATTATTGTGTGTACAAAAATTGTTGAATAAATAAAGAGGAATAAGCCAGTTTTTTTTTTCTTGTGTATTTTCTCTGAAAAAAAAAACTTTTTTAAACGATTTTTTCCCAATTTTTTTTTGCTACCACTACAAAGTTAGACGGCATTATTTCTCAGTTACCGCTTTGACGGTAGCGCCATCACTCAGTGAACTACGATAACGTTTCAACTAATAAGTTTTAACGTACTAAAATAAAGGTCTGCGCTTACACCTGTGCTACTCGTTAATGCTCGCATGTCGGACAGGCATCGCTTGTTACGATTATAGTTGCCACCCACCTTATAATGTGCCGGCAATTGGAGTGAATGATTTGCGGAGTGTTATTGGATTTTTGCAAGGTGAAAAACTTTAATCTTGCCAGGCGCATTACTTTGTGTAATTTATTTCATCACCACTGCTCTTAAAACGGCGAAGGAAATCATCGCGAGGAAACCAGCGTGTGAACAGTAACCCGCACTGGGCCCGCGTGGTGGATGACGGCCCATTTCCTCTCCTAGAGAGGAGGTCTGAGTCCTAACAGTGGGAACATTATCAGGCCGACTATGCTATGATATGAAAAGCTTTAAGGCCTAAGTATGCCTCGCTAGATGAAAGTTACCTACTCTATTGTAAGTACCTTATTTATCCTTAGCAATCGGACTAAACAATTTAATTTAATATAATACGTGGATATTACTTGTAATATACATTTTGTTGCCCCACAATCCTGAAATTTGGTATGAAGCAAGGTCTCATAGCACAAGTATAGGAATATCTGAAAACTGTTTTTTGGTTAGGTCACAACAAAAAAATTTTTTGACGATTCGCAAAAACCTTCGTAACTCAATATCCCAATTGCACTGCAGTTTTCATAGGTAGGTTTGTATGGAGCCCTAACTGCGCGAGTCCAACCGAACTTGCCCGGTTTTTTTTTTAATTACACTGACGAGACGAAGAAGAAGAAGAAATTTTACTATACATGTTTAATGAAGTGTGTGTTTGTGTTCTTTACGCTCAAACAACTGATCAGATTTGGATGAAATTTAGCACACAGCTAGAACATGTCTTTAGGTGTCATAGGTTACCTTTTATACCTGGATTAAGTTCCCTTGGGATAATTTTCTACTTTTGAATTTCTTACTGCTGATGTCAAAAGATGCGTTTTTTGACATCATCATCATCATCATTTTAGCCGAAAGACGTCCGCTGTTTGACATAGGCCTCCTCCATGTGTCACCACAATGAAAGGTCCTGTGCGTCTAGCATCCATCGGATTCCCGAATCCCTTACCAGGTCATCGGTCCACCTTGTAAGAAGCCTTCCAATGCTACGACTTCCGGTACGTGGTCGCCATTCCAGAACCTTTCGGCCCCAACGGCCATCTGTTCTGCGAGCAATGTGCCCTGCCCATTGCCACTTAAGTTTGACGATTCTTCGTACTATGTTGGTAACCTTTGTTCTTCATCAGGCTGTAGGAAATTTAAAAGTCGTGAAATGTCCAACGGCCTGCGTTGGTCATTGGTTAACTGTAAGTACTTTTTTTTTTGTGGTCAAAAATCATCCAATGAGAACCCCCGCTCTTGGGCGAAGCGGAAGATAGTGTTAGACTCTTACTGACTAAAAACCCACCCCGTTCCTTCTAGCCTTCATACCTACTAGCAGTTTACGGTAGTAAATCATTATTATGTCACCGGTATATTTATGACTTAAAAAGCGTATAATTATAATCTTCACACACCCGTCTCGATATGTTAAAAGATATAACTGCAATTTGTATGCAAAACGGTTAAACTTATTATGTCATTTGCCGTATTGTAGGCACTTATTGGAATCTATTCATTACATACTTGTTTTAAGAAAATTTCTGAAAAAAACAACAACATTAAAAATTGTTTATTGTGCTACATACCTAATTATATAAAAATTTTGATGTTACAGTTTATATTAGTAAAGTAGGTACTCTATGACCGTTTTTTGGCATATAATAATCTAAAATACTTGCGATATTATATTAGTAATCAATAATTTAGTAAAATGAATATAGCAGTTTTGGGCACACTGCCAGTCGACAGCGATGCGGAGGAGGTTTTTGACATCATATTTAGCTAGGCCTTTAGTGTATAAATTATTTTTAATTATTTAAGTTTATTTTATAATTTAATTAGTTCCAAATGTAAAATTTACCAAAATAAATAAGCTTGCTCATATAGCAGTCAATAATGAAATATTATTTGATATATATTCTTCTTTTCTTGATTTTTGATCTTATTGAGACATCAAGGCAAAGGCTCAACTGGCTAGGTTTTATACCGGTTGCATTTTGAGGAGTTTGCGTCAGTTGTTACTCCTCCTTGCTCCAGACCATGGCCTGTACCAAAGCCCAGCGCGAGAGATCACTATGCCGTCGAGCGCTCTCACGAGAACACGACGTTGCACTGCCCGTGTGGGGTACACGTCTACCGTATCCTCGACCGTGTCCTCCAGGCTGCCGAAGGAATTGCAATGAATTAGTCTACCTGTGTGCAAAATTTCATCCCTAGGAATACATACATAGGATAATTTTTCTACTGGCACGCGGGCGAATCCGCTAACAGTAGCTAGTTGTACTATAATCTGCTTTCATCCACATAACATGGCCATGTTTCATAAGTTTTAATTGCATGCACTTAACTGACATATTTTCACGAGTTGCCATTTGACGCGGAGTTTGCATAATTGTTGTTGGCAAAGTACAGTCGGGAGCATATATTTATGGCATATTCAATTTTAATACAGGTGGTCGGACGAATAAATTTTGAATCAATCATTTGTTTGGTGCTTCAAGTATCAAGTTGATTGATTCATTGAAGCTTGTTGTGTCTTTTAAACGTCAAATTAATTGTGAATTTGTAACGCTTTTGGCTTCTGGGAAAATACGTTTTTTATTGTTTATCGTTGTATTTGTGAATTGAGTTTTCATTACTAAATGATGGATTATCTAGTAAATCAACAATTATGACAATCGGTTTGAGTATTTGTGGATAAAGGTGTAAGCCATTAGCCAAGTCATTGAATTATGTGAGTTATTCACAATAGACCTGTCTAATATATTCATTGCAATATGTAAGCATGTTACCGAGCAGACTTAGAAATGGCTTAGGGATTTCTCGTGAAATTTTTCTGAGTAGAAGAAATAAGAAAGAATAATAATGATAGTCTGATACTGCCTCTTGCTACACTGAAAGCTATGAGATATGAGATTTCGACTTATGATTAGGTAAGACCAAATGACAGTACGTCATATAGGTTCCAACACCACGTTAGTTAAAATTGGGAACTTTTTAGGAAATAAACTGTTTATGTAGCACAAAAAAAAAACTGACTTACGGTAGTACATCAGTTTTTTTTTTGTGCTAATAAGCTTTTCAAATATATTGTTTTTTTTTTATGTTAAATGACGCGTCACCATTGTTTCAAATTGCCGTGTTTGAATCTTCAAACGCTGCATTGTTTGATTTTCTATCGAATGACATACATAACGCATTTTGACAAAAAATACTAGTGCATTGTTAGAACTTGAAGGACGAATAACTAGCTTGTGAAATTTGACAACCAATTCTAATCTGTCAAAAAGAAAGAAAGAAAGAAAGAAAACTATTTTATTTGGCATACACACTCGTAGATACACACAATGTAGTAACAACATATGGACAGTCAAGACCATTGTCACGTTTCTTTTTACTTTTGATTTTAAAATCCTTACTAATAATAAAAAAGCGAAAGTGGGTTTGTTTGTTTGTTTCTTACGTCTTCACGCCTAAATGGCAAAACCGATTTTGATGAAACTTGGTACATGGATAGACCATGTCCTGGAATAGGACATAGGATACTTTTTATCCCGGAAGTATATTCCCTTGGGATCATTTTCTGCTATCACGCGGGCGAAGCCGCTGGGAGCAGCTAGTAAAACGATAAATCAACAAAATGGCTACTGTATTTTAACAAAGTTTAGTTAAAAAAACGAGAGGGTTGAAGGAGGTAAGGCCCGGTCAAAGGTCGGACAACGTAAGAGGCCGTCGATACCGCACTCTCCAGCTTGGTGCCAGTCGGTGGCGTCGGTGATGGCATTAGTCCAGCAGGATACTTTCCTCGGCGCTGGGTGCCGTTCAAGTAGCCAGCTACGCCGATCTCCAGCCGTGTAGAAATTCCTGGAACCCCGTTCAAAATGGCTTTAGCACCTTATAGCGTTAATCACGCTCTAAAAATTATTTCAAAGTTTCGTAAAAAATACAGGCACCTGTCTGTTACCCTTCATTAACAGATAAACAAAGACAATCACATAATTACTAAACAAGGCAACATAAAGGAATTGCCCAGCACAGTCGTCAGTAATCATCATGCGTACTCGAACCCAGCAATTATCGGCCGATCAGTTTTTTATAATAATTTGTCTTGACTTGATCAACGTTTAATATACCAATTACATATTGACTGCAACTTATTCTTGGGCTTGAAATTGCACAGTTTTGACGAGAATAAAGCCTATTGCCCATGGACGCGTAGCTTCATAGACACGTCGTCATTATACGCTTGGTACAGGTACGCCTGAGTGAAGCTTACATACAAAAATATGAAACTGTCGAAGAAGTTGCAACGACACGCGACGGGATGACGTTGTTTTTATAGTTTTGTATTCAAGAGTTACTGCCCCTGGACGCGTAGCTTCATAGATGTGTATCCCTCACTATACGATCTCGATTTCCGACTAGCGTAGACGCGGGTGCAATGTGGACAGAGGGAGCAATGGGTAGCTCGCCGTCCGACCACCCAGTAACCGTCGGGACCGAGCCCAAGAAGTCGACAGTGCGTATTGTTCCAAGCGCGTCTCAAGGATTTGCCAGCAAACCATAGCAGTCCAGCAGGATCGGAGCCTACAGACTCGACCCTGGTATGAAAGGCAACGAAGAAACAGGAGTGGGTTTGTAGTCAGTAAAAGTCTGACGCGATCTCCCACTCCGCCCAAGGATGCGTAGATGTCATTGGATGATTTTCGCACTGACAAAAAAAAAAGCGTATAATGACGAATACGTGTCTATGAAGGTACGCGTCTGTGGACAGTAGGCATAATAGAATTGAGTGTTAACACCTGCGGCCTATAAGCTGATATATACCTATGTTATTTAGGGTGGACCATGGTCCTTATTATACATGATAGTGGTCCTTATTACCAACAGTAATTATTGTGGAAGCTCGGCTGTTTGTCTAATGGTAGGTCGTCTAGACATTTTATCGTCGGTAGTCTGTTGTTTGTTATAATATTTGTTTAATGCAGGATGAAGACATTTCTAGGAGTTTTATTGGCCTAAAGTATAGATAAGAAGTAAGGAACATCGCTAAGGAGGTTCTTCACAATCATTAATATGAAACAATGAAGTACTTAAGGCGAGGCACTAATTTTATGATCCTCTGGAAATTCACAAATATAAAATAGCAGTTAATAGACTAGTGCGCCTCCATCATCAGGTCGGATTCCAGTTAAGTGCTGGTTTACATCATTAAAAAAAATTAACACCATGAAAAAAAATGACCACATGACCAACCGTTGGGTAAGAATCATCATGATATTAATTACTTGGCTCGCTAAAAAAAAACACGAATCTGATCCTAACTTACGATTACACAAGTTTTTTTTCTACAAGATTACGTCATGGACTCACTTTTAAATACTGCTCAGTATTTAAAAGTTGCAAAAAATAATAAAAATTGTTTTTTAAAAGGGTTTAGCAAAAATGAAAATCTTAAATAGTTACTTTATATATATATATTTTTTTTTATAAAAATAAAATGGCTTACGGAGCCGCGAAGTCGACATAGACACGGGCCAGTAGGCAACTTCAAAATACTCTGTGACTGCAACCGGCTCTTAATTGCTGTCGTTTTCTTAGGCACAGAATGTCTCAAAATACTTGACCAAGATTATATGTAACTCATAATATGATTTAAAAGAGTGTCCATGGAGTTTCTTGCACGTTCTTCTCCATAGAAAGATACGCTTTGGAACGTCCAATTTAGCTTCCCTTTTCTTGGACTGACCGACATTTAACTATTCAACAGTGCCTATTGTTGGTAAATGAGAACGCAGCCATAATATTTATGATGTTGTCTACACTGTAATTTTAGTCCTATTAAGTTGGTAACACTTTTTGTTTCTCTCTTGTTTTTTCTGTTCAAAATGTCAGCTTTATAAAATATATTCGTTCATATTAATTCTACTGATTTTATTGATTACAACCTGAAATATCATCATGGTAGCAGAGCGTGGTTGCTGAAAAATCAATATAAGTTAAAAGGAAAGTAGAATAATATCTGGCAGCGGCGTATTTCTCCCATAATTTTTGATTGAAGTTACCGAAAAATCATTCGTCATAAAAATTCAATACTACTCGAAGAAAATGTCCAGTACAGGCCACAATCCATTCCACATTGATAGACTCGTCGGAAGAGACAATTATGCGAGCTGGAAATTTGCAGTGGAAGCGTACTTTAATCTGGAGGATTTGTGGAGTTGTGTTGTAGGGGCTAACACCGACACCAAGAAGGAAATAAAGGCAAAATCTAAACTTATTTTACTGCTAGATCCGATCATCTACGTGCATGTACAAAGTGCTACTACATGTAAAGAAGTCTGGGACAGCTTGCAACAGGCTTTCGATGACAGCGGGTTATACAGAAAAGTTGCTTTGTTGAGAGACCTTATCACAACTACATTGGACAGCTCTCGAAATGTAGACGACTATATAAACAAGATAATGTCGACCGCACATAAACTGAGGAATATCAAATTCGACATTGATGACGAATGGCTTGGAACTTTAATGTTAGCTGGCTTACCGGAAACTTATAAGCCAATGATAATGGGATTGGAGAGCTCAGGGATGAAGATCAGTGCTGATTCAATAAAAACAAAACTTTTGCAAGAGGTTCAGTGTTCAGAAAGTGCAACGTTCTTCACCAAGAAGACAGCAGCTATCAGGAATCAGAGTACAGAAAAGGCCCATGTGAAGAAAGGGCCCCGATGCTATAATTGCAATAGGCATGGACATTTTGCCAAGAATTGTCGTGCCCCAAAGAAGAAGAATATTGAAAAAGTAGAAGAAAATAAAGGTTTTGTTGCAGCTTTTTCAGCATGTTCACAGACAAATCCGGACCTTTGGTATGTGGACTCAGGAGCTTCCATGCACATGACTAATAGATGTGACTGGATGTATGACATAACAAGTCCACCGATATCGACCATAACTGTAGCCAGTAGGGCACCGCTACCTGTGGAAAATATGGGAAAGGTTAATTTATTGATGAATGGTAATGAACAAAATAAAATACAGGTGAGAGAAGTTCTATATGTACCTAAACTTGCTGCAAATCTTTTATCTGTTAGTGCAATGGTTAAAAATGGATGTAAAGTCAACTTCAGAGATAAAAGTTGTGATATTTTTGATAAAAATAATACATTCCTCTGTTCAGCCATTTTAGTAAACAATTTATATCAATTGAACACTCGCAGAGAAGTTTTTTCAAACCTTACAAACTCAAGTCATTTAAATGATGTTGTTCTATGGCATAGGCGCATGGGACACCTGAATTTTTCAGATGTTAACAAGTTACCGGAATGTGCAGAGGGAGTAAATTTGTTTCCTGACAAAAGCAAAGGACCATTCACATGTACCACCTGCCTCGAAGGTAAACAAAGCAGATTGCCTTTTAACAACATTGGGACCAGAACCTCAGAGCCACTGCAACTTATCCATACTGACTTGTGTGGACCGATGGAGCAAACATCACTGGGAGGTATGAAATATTTCATTACCTTTATAGATGACTTTAGTAGGAAGGTTCATGTTTATTTTTTGAAAGACAAAATGAGTGTATTAGAAGTGTTTAAGGATTATAAGAGTAAAGTTGAAAATGAACTTGACACTAAAATTAAGTCTGTTAGGTCAGACAATGGGAAGGAGTATTGCAATAAAGAATTTGATTCTTTTTTGAGTAAGCATGGAATTGAACATCAAACAAGTATCCCATACTCGCCTCAACAGAATGGTCTTGCAGAAAGGATGAATCGAACACTGGTAGAAAGGGCCAAGTGTATGTTGTTTGATGCTCATTTGTCAAAACAATTTTGGGCAGAGGCACTAGCTACAGCAGCTTATATAGTTAATAGATCACCCACAAGATCACTTGATGGCAAAACTCCTATAGAGATGTGGTCAGGCAAGAAACCTAACTTAACAAATATGAAAATTTTTGGCTCCGAGGTAATGGTTCAAATACCTAAAGAAAAACGTCAAAAATGGGATTCTAAATCAAGAAAATTGTTATTCATTGGATACTGTGAATCTAGTAAGGGTTATCGGCTTCTTGATCCTGACACTAATAACATTATCAAGAGCAGAGATGTAGTATTTTTGGAAAATGTTCAAAGATTGGAGCATAATGTGTATTTGCCTTGTTCGTCCAACAGTGATTCTGAAATACAGTCAACTGAAGAACCCTGCAAAGAAGAATTTCAAATTAGCTCAGATCAGTCTTCAAATGAAGATTACCTGTCGGGCGATGATAATGATCCATCCTATATACCTGATGAAGAAGTTGACCTTTCGTCACCAGGATGTAATATAAACTTACGTCCACGCAGAGCTGCTCAGCATTCAGAAAGGGATGACCATGATGCGAGTTACTTTTGTCCAGTTCTTAATTTGAGTGATCCCTGTACTGTAGATGAAGCATTTTCATCCCCACAAGCTAATCAGTGGAAAAAGGCAATGAAAGAGGAATATGATTCCTTAATGAAGAATAAAACTTGGTCACTTGTGGATTTGCCATCACATAAGAAAGCATTGCCATGTAAATGGGTGTTTAAAAGTAAGACGAATCAAGAAGGTGAGATAGTCCGTTTTAAAGCAAGATTAGTTGTGAAGGGATATGCACAAAGAAAAGGAAAAGATTATGATGAGGTTTATGCTCTGGTGGTAAGGTATACCTCAGTACGATTCTTGTTTGCTCTAGCTGCTAAATATGACTTAGAAATGATTCAGATGGATGCTATTTGTGCATTTCTTCAGGGTGACATAGACACTGAAATATATATGTCACAACCAGAATGCTATGAAGAGAGTGATCAGGTATGTCACCTCCATAAATCAATCTATGGGCTCAAGCAGGCTAGTAGGCAGTGGAACCTTAAACTAAACAAAGCTCTACTTAAAATTGGATTAGAAAGATCAAAAATTGATCCATGCATATACTATTATGTAAAGAAATGCAAAATGATTTTTATTGCAGTTTGGGTTGATGACTTGATGATTTTTACAAATGACAATAAAACAGCAATTAATATCAAAGAAAAACTTAAAGAGGAATTTTGTATGAAAGATTTAGGAGTGATACAGCAGTGTATTGGCATAAATATTAGTAGAGATCGTGAGACAGGTGGGATCATGTTGGATCAGGAAAAATATATAAAACAAGTCTTGGAACGCTTTGCCATGTCTGAATGCAAACCAGTATGTACTCCGATAGAGGTAAATATGAAGTTTGAGAAGAAATCAGAGAATGAAGACAGCAATTTCCCATACAGGGAAGCGGTGGGTTGTCTAATATATCTGGCACAAGTTACACGTCCTGATATCACCTTTGCAGTAAACAAGTTGAGTCAGTACTGCAATGACCCAGGAAATCAACACTGGCTTGGAGTAAAAAGGGTCATGAGATACCTACAAGGAACCAAGGACCTTAAGTTATGTTATGTCAAAGATGACTCCAAAGAAATAACTGGATATTGTGATGCAGACTGGGCTAGTGACCCACAGGATAGAAGATCATGCACTGGTTATGCATTTGTTTTCCAGAATGCTTGCATATCTTGGAATTCCTGTAAACAACAGACAGTGGCGCTATCAACAGCTGAGGCCGAATACATGGCGATGGCATCAGCGGCTCAGGAGGCATTGTGGCTTCGACAGCTGCAAGATGAGCTTGGCCAAGGGTTAGACAGTGCGTTACTTATTTATAGTGATAACCAAAGTGCAATTAGGTTGGCATCAATTGACTGTTATAAACCTAAAACTAAACATATAGACGTAAGGTGGCATTTTCTCAGAGAAAATATTGTAAAATGTAAAGTTAAATTTTTTATTTGTCAATGGTTGCAATATGGTAGCTGACAACTTAACTAAAGGTGTAACACATGCAAAACATTTGTATTGTATGAGCAAAATGGGTCTGCGTTCTAGAGGGAGTGTTGGTAAATGAGAACGCAGCCATAATATTTATGATGTTGTCTACACTGTAATTTTAGTCCTATTAAGTTGGTAACACTTTTTGTTTCTCTCTTGTTTTTTCTGTTCAAAATGTCAGCTTTATAAAATATATTCGTTCATATTAATTCTACTGATTTTATTGATTACAACCTGAAATATCATCACCTATAAATGGATAATGAAAGAAATAAATAGTCTTGATTTGATTTGATTTTCATTGAGAGTAGCAGTACCGAAACTGACGAAACTCAACCTAGAAACTATTTGCTATTTGCAAACATAAAATGATGCAGCTGACTGTACCCACACAAGCTTAGAGTACTACAATTAAATCTAGCCTATATTTATTTTACATTTACTAGAAAACATATTTTTCTAACTCGTTACTCTGTCGTTCAAATAGTAATCTTAGTATACATTTCCTTGTATTTATTTTATTATGTATGTCAGTGTTTCTTTGGGTTTTGATAATTTTAATAATTTATTTGTTCATTAAATAAAACTATATGTACTAATGAAACACTGTACAAAGGTGCAGTTAATGCCTTAAAAATATTAACCCTTCAGATACCGTCAATTAGAGACACAATAGTAAGACAATAGATGCGCGGCCACCGGTGGTCGCTTGGGGATTCATGAATTAAGGGTATTTTTGATATCGTTTTAATTTCATCACGCATTCGGGTTTGCTCCGCATGCAGAAAATTATTCAAAATGCATAAAAACGATTCCCGCGTGCGTATTCCACGCATGACAATAAATACTTCTATGAAATGGACATGAGGACTGAAAAATCTTTATTGAAAAGCCTACACTACTACTATACCTACTAGTACTGGAATTTACAATTTTGTTCTCGTAATAAAATATTTTCTAATGCAAAATCTTTCTTAATTCATGAATCCCCAAGCGACCACCGGTGGCCGCGCATCTATTGTCTTACTATTGTGTCTCTAATTGACGGTATCTGAAGGGTTAATGCAAAAGTTGTTTTTTTTTTCGTTTTTTTTTTTTTATAATTCTATTTATTTTTAGTAAATCATTAAAATGCTGTTTATTTTCCAATACCTTGTAAGTATTGTGTAGTATTGCATCTCTATTTATATGCATTTCGATAGTTACCACGCTTTAGGTAACGCCATTTTTTTGCCTCGGAAATCATCAAATGACTAAGTGTAAGACTTTCATGGATTTAAAACTCACCTGTATTCCTTGAGTTGCCCTATACGTTCTAGGGCCACGGGGGCTCTTTCAAACAATCCTGTAACTGTGTACTCAAATTTTCAAATTGGAATATTTTTTTAATACATTTAATCCATGCTAACAACAGCTGACCACAGTGATCACAAAAGTTTTGAAGATCACAAATATAAAAAAAAAATACATTGAAAAAGGCTATGGATATTCATTTCTGTAACCTAAATTATTGTTATTTTATACTGTCTTATAAGATTGTAATTCACATAAAGTTGATTTATAGTCTTATGAATTTTAGCAAGAAAGAACGTAATGTTCTTACAACATGTTGCCAACTCACAAAACAACTAAATATTAACATTTATGATAATCATTGTAATACAATTTATCATATTACTCCTATAACACGTACTAAACTATCAAATACTTTAGCTGACATCTTAAAACCATGTTTATTCCGTTGTAAAAACAGAAAACGTTCGAGTTCGAAATTCGAAAAGCGCGTGGAACGGTCAATTTTTAAATTCCGAATGCATGGCGATTGGCTGCGCATCTGCGCGTGCGACAGACACTTGTCACTCTGACACTTCAATACATACTGTTGCATTCTGCCTCCGACGATGTAAGGCTTTTTTTGTTTTTGTCTTATCTTTGGCTTAAGGGCTGTGCTGTAGATACTGTGAAGATATTTTTGGCTTTGGTATAAATATTTTATATTTTTATGTGAAGGATGGCAGTTGGTAAATTTTTCGCGCAGCTTCTCCCTACAAAGACTATTCCTACAAAATCGTGTATTGTTCACGATAAGTAATCAATGGCACTCGGTGACAAAGTATCGTGTACATTGTTCGGAATCGGATCAATTCTTCCTCATATAAAAAATCAATATCATCTCTTCTAGATTGATTGAAAAGCTCCATAAAATTGGCGCAAGATTCATATTAGTAGACTCGAGTAAATTGTTTTTTTTTATTATTATTTTATTGGTAATTTATTTTAAAAAAACAAGCCTTGTATCTTTATTGAATTGTGGCAGTTTTTGGTACCCGATTTACCTACTCGTATTTTTATGATTGTCACTTGTATACTAACAAACCTTTTAGCATTTTGTTAATTTTTAACCGACTTCGAAAAGGAGGAGGTTCTATGTTCGGCTGAATGTATGTTTTTTTTTTTTTTGTATGTATGTTCAACGATATTTCGGTCAATTGTGGACCGATTTTGAAAATTTTTTTTTTTATTGAAAGGTTATGCTTCCAAGTTGGTCCCATAGAAATATTGTTATGATCTGATCATGAACTTCGAAGATATGGAACAGAACTCCTCATAGAATCATAGCAGAATTGTCGTAACAAGTAAAATTGCTTTGTTTATACGTGTAGTCGATGACTGACTGAAAGAAAAGGGGGAGGGGGTAAATTCATGTAATATAACCGTATTTGGGATTATAAGAATCGTTATGAGATGCACTCTGGCTATAAGGTAATTTATGTTTAGCTGAAGGGTAGGTACTTTTTAGTGGTGCTACCGTAACTAAAAAGTGAAAAATAAAAAACTTTTTACAAAAAAATTAAACCGACTTCAAAAAGTACAAAATAACTTTAATTTCGGAAGTCGGTGTTAAATAACGAAGAGACAAGATTAGGTATCTATTGAAACACCGACTTCCGAAATTAAAGTTATTTTGTACTTTTTGAAGTCGGTTTAATTTTTTTGTAAAAAGTTTTTTTTGTTTTATTTATTTTATACAGTAACATAGAAAACGACCAATATTATTGTTATCGTGCATTAACTTCTGATGGTTTTAAAAGTATGCTAACATAAAATATTTTGGACCGCATTGGATCGCATAGCATATCTCTCACTGTGCTCTACTAAAAAAAAACGCAACGAACACTTAATTTGAAATTATTTATAATACACCATTGACTTCAATGAGATATCATTGTCCGATAACACAAACATTTAACTTGCGTCGTAACTTAAAGAAACGCGTAGCATATGTATCGCATTTATTTTAAGAACTAGCTTTTGCCCGCGCGGCTTCGCTCCCGCTCTTCCCTACTCCACCCTTCTATACCCAACTCTACCTTACTCTACCCTACCCTACTCTACCTTACTCTACCCTACCCTACTCTACACTACTCTACCCTACTCTACCCTACTCTACCCTACTCTACCCTACTCTACCCTACTCTACCCTACTCTACCCTACTCTACCCTACTCTACCCTACTCTACCCTACTCTACCCTACTCTACCCTACTCTACCCTACGATACCCTACGATACCCTACTCTACCCTACTCTACCCTACTCTACCCTACTCTACCCTACTCTACCCTACTCTACCCTACTCTACCCTACTCTACCCTACTCTACCCTACTCTACCCTACTCTACCCTACTCTACCCTACTCTACCCTACTCTACCCTACTCTACCCTACTCTACCCTACTCTACCCTACTCTACCCTACTCTACCCTACTCTACCCTACTCTACCCTACTCTACCCTACTCTACCCTACTCTACCCTACTCTACCCTACTCTACCCTACTCTACCCTACTCTACCCTACTCTACCCTACTCTACCCTACTCTACCCTACTCTACCCTACTCTACCCTACTCTACCCTACTCTACCCTACTCTACCCTACTCTACCCTACTCTACCCTACTCTACCCTACTCTACCCTACTCTACCCTACTCTACCCTACTCTACCCTACTCTACCCTACTCTACCCTACTCTACCCTACTCTACCCTACTCTACCCTACTCTACCCTACTCTACCCTACTCTACCCTACTCTACCCTACATTACCCTAATTTTTTTTTCCATAAGAACCTTCTCCTCACAATAACAAACACAACAAAAAAAAAAATCAGCCAAATCGGTCAAGCCGTTTTCATGCCAAGTCGTGACAACGGAAAACGGGGGTCATTTTTATATATATAGATAGAAGATAGATAGATAGATGTTAGACTTGCGACTTACGATGTTTCAAAATTATAGCCTTCTATTGTGAAATATATATTTATAGGGTGCTGATACACTTATGCAGTCTGGATTCTGGAACATGGCGGACCGAAATCTATTTTTGTTTAAATTGACCATCAAAAGTTATGTTTTTCATCTGCATCTTTTTTTTGATCGAACGGTTTAATTTTTTTTATACGAATTTACATCAAAAAGATACTTAACTCAATATAATTACAGTAAAATAGTAATAAAAACTCCTAAACTAATTACAACTAACTAAAATCAAACGAAAATATGGCGTCAAAAAGCTCTTGCACATCGCTGTCGACTGGTAATGTGCCCAAAAGACTGGCAGCATGGTCACGCTTTACGGCAAACCTTATATCCTCTGTTAGGACAGAGGGTAAGCTTTGCCATACAGAGTGGTAAACAAACAGTGTGGGATAATAATTTGACCACCGTTTTGAGAGCAGTAGTAATGAAATAAATTACATAAAGTAATGAACCTGGCTGGGTTTGAACCCGCGACCTACAACTTGTAAGTCGGGGCCGTTACCACTTGGCCACCACTGCTCATTGATGTTAAGTTTCCTTTTCTTCAACTGTAATGCGATGCGTTCTTGTTTCTTTCAAAATTCAGTTTCAACTCGACATAATGAATAAGTAACTTAACTTATTAGCGTATTACTTTGTGTAATTTATTTCATCACCACTGCTCTCAAAATGGTGAAGGAAAACATCGTGAGGAAACCGGCATATCCTAGAACCAAAAATTTTAAGACATGTGACATCCACCAACCCGCACTGGGCCCGCGTGGTGGATTACGGTCCATTCGCTCTCTTAGAGAGGAGGCCTGAATCCGAACAGTCGGAACATTATAAGGCCGACTATGCTATGCTATGCTACCTTAACTTATCATTGTCCTATTGTCTTGGTAGGGTAATTGAATCTATTAGGTAATTCAGTTATTATGGTAAACATCTGGTAATCTATAGGTAATGTATGTTTGTATGTAATGCTCAGGTGGCGCGATCTATCAATGTTCTACGCATTAGACATGTATTGTTAGGACTTATAATGCCCTGGTAGTTTGTATTTTCTTTGTTCTAGGCTAATTTAGTTACACATGATAAATTTTTAGTATTTACGGTAGCATTTATGTAAAATTTATTGGTTCGATTTACTACTTTTTTTTATAAATTTAGCAAATACGAAATAGTGTAAACTAAATCCATTTTAACTTCACATTTGACACAAGAATTTTTATTCCAATGTGTTGAGTTTTTCTAAGTCTTTTCCTATAAAAAACTTTAAAAATATTTGTACATACTCGTAGTATTCTTAAAATTAGTGAAGAAAAGAGATAGAAAATAAAATATCCGGGTGTTAGGTCCTTAATGTCTTACCTAAGACATATAAAAATCCCTTACCAATATAATACTTCCGTCAACGATAACGTAGTTTTAGCATTTTGGGGAAGACCCCAAAAGGCTGAACGGGAAGGTTGAACGGGCCCTATTACTAAACCTCCACTGTTCGTCTCTCTATCTGTCTGTCTGTTCATTTGTCACCAGGCTGTATCTCTTAAACCGTAAAAGGCAGAGAGTTTAAATTTCAATAAATAATAATTACAATAAATATTAAAATTAAAATAAAGTGAAAAATTAAAAAGGGTTCCCATACAAGAAACATTATTTGGTCGGTGTGTTTTTGCTCGATTTTTATACTATAGTACGAAACCCAACGTGGACCAAAATGGATGTTTGGTGTGACGCGAATGGATATATTGAGAAATAAATATATTAGAGGATTTTTGAAACTGGTACCAGCGTCTGAAAAGTTGAAAGGGAATCGTTTGTCTTGGTATGGGCATGTGAAAAGGAGGGACGAAACGCATATTGCTAAAAAAGTCATGAGTTATAGGTGGATAGATGGAGGGGGAGAGGGAGGCCAAAGAAAAGATGGATGGATTGTGTGAGAAATGATATGAAAGAAAAGGGAGTTAGTGATAGCTTGACGAGTGACAGGACAGAATGGAAGAAAATAAAACTTGTTGCGCCCGATCCCAAATAAAACGGGACAAGGGCGGGAAGATAATGAGTACGAAACCCTACGTGAGCGAGTCAGACTCACACTTTTTTCTCTAATAGGTCTAGATCTTACTCTTTTTAAATTAACGTTTCATTTCAAGCTGCTCACATTGTTTTTTTGTTAAAAGTATTAACAAAAAAACAAAGTTACACAAACAACTTCTTAATTACGTCACTCGCCAACTAGAATTATTTATAATTCATAATATTAATCGTAATTTCAAATAGGATTATTTTATCAAACGCCATGACACTAGGATTATCTCGTTTTTAATTAATAAAGGACATCTGTATGTCATTATTAAGACCAGGTGATTTTATGAGGACTTGTTCTTGTATGTGTGCCTTTTTTTTGTGATACCTTTCTTGACAAGCTCACTTCTGTTGGTGATGATAAAAAAAAAGTGCGTTGATGTGCGAAGCGTCGCGCGATTATTTGTTGCTAGTTCGAAAATCTGACATTATTTTAATAATTTTTTAAAACGTTCTTTTTTACTGCGTTCCGCCTTTAGGAGTCAGCAAACTATAGAGGCCCAGCAGGGTCAAAACTTACTGGGGCAAAGGGTCTGCTTCTCAAAGGAAGATTCAGCCCCGGTATTTTTTTTTTCTCTCGACGGGGAGAATCATCATTGACGAAACCCGCTCTTGGGTGGAGCGGGAGACAGTGTCAGAGTCTTACTGACTAAAAACCCCGCGCCGTTCCTTCTAGCCTTCATACCGGGGCTCTAGTTTCCTTTCGGATAACCCCGACCCCGGTAGGCTTTGACCCAGATGGGCCCCTCCTGTTGCTGACAACTCCTTGAGGCGCGCGGGAACAGTGCGCGCCGTCGACGCCTTGGCTCGGTCCGGACAGTTACCGGACGATCGGACAGCGAGCTAAAGATCAGCCCCGGTACGAAAGCCCTTCGTTGCCTTTCGTTTCGAACAGGAGTGGATTTTTAGTTAGTATAAATCTGACACTATTTTACGCACACTCCGCCCAAGGGCGTTGAGATGTCATTGGATGATTTTTCTACCTACAACAAAAAACTTCCGCCAAGGATTTCGTCCGCATAAAAGTAAAAATATAGAACCTATGTTACTCAGTGAAAATGTAGCTTTCTAATATTGAAAGAATTTGTGAATTCGGTCAAAAAGTTTTTGAGTTGAATAGTAACATCATCCTCATCATCGTTTCGTCCGACAGACGTCAACTGTTGGACATAGGCCTCCCCCAAGTGTCACCACAACGGTCGATCCTGTGCGTCCCGCATCCAGCGGATACCTGCAAATAGTAACATACAAACAAAAATCAAACCTCTTTATAATATTAGTATAGACATTTGTTAATTTTATATGTACATAAAAACTAAGTTTATTCTGAGATACCCAGTATAATAAATCAGAAAAATTAACCTTTTAAAATTACAAAGTAGCCATTGGCGCCATCCGTTTCTTTTAATGGCAAACAAGTAATCTCGTAAAAAAACATAATAATGGTAGTATACTCGTAGTTTAATTAATAGCACTAAACTACGGCTAAAGGAACACTGTAACTCTTCGCAAGTACACCTTCTTGTTGAGCCCCCAGGCTAGAGGTGTGGTTACAATATTACAAGCGATACACCATATTTTGTAATTGATACCCTTTATGTTTTTAATTGAATTTTGAGCGTCAATATTATACGATATTGTATAGCTGGATACTGAGTAGGCTGCCACTTCTCTCAATCTGTGTGGTTCTTTCTCCAAAGGATCATCTGAGACACTAAACTGCATGGTTCTCATATTCTTTTTCGGTTTTTCACCATTACATGTTTACTGTATGGACTTAAAAAAGAGACTTTGACCCCTGAATTTATTTCGGTGTTTCTTCTCAGGGTAGTCAGCTTGAAAACACCGGCCTCGTCTAGTTTAAACTGACTGACAAAAATTTACGTGTTAAAGTGTTTTTTTTTAAATCTATTTGCAAAATAAATATAATTTATCATTTATTTATCATTCTTAATACTCTTGTTTGAGCTCTTTTTCATTTGATGGTAAGCGAGAATGTGGGCGACGTTGGAGCACGCTTACCTAGAGGTAACCTATTTGCTATTGATTTAAAATACTGGCTGTGGCAGTTATGACATGTGCTAGCGTAAGCTAAATATAGACTTTCTCTTCATCCATAGCTATTTAATACATTGTTCAATTCCATCACATTTTTATGATTGGCTGTAAAGCTATTTCAATTACAATTTATGGGTTTTATTCGTATTTTGAGATCGATATCAGATATATGCTGTACTACCATCGTTTTCAAATGTCAAATAGTCGTAATATATATACTTAGATACCGTTTTATGTTATTTTTTTCTTTTCTAAATAAATAGCAACATGTAGCCTTCGAAAATAGTTATTTATTATGTTTTTATGTCCGTTGTAAATCAAGCCGTTTTTTTATCAATGATATAATAGGTACTGAAAATAAATAACATTTGTGTTAGTTTGCGGAAAGCGATAGCTTTTCTCGTGACAATAAATCATTAGATATGTTGACATAAATGCCACCTCCTCGTGCTACTTAAATCAACACTAATACACTGTATCTGACACATCGACGTAGAAACGTGTATAAAGCCACAAATTACTTTATTGGTCACGCGGTCAAGTGAAAATTCGTTCTTATGAGATGACCTTTAACCCTTCTGATACCGTCAATTAGAGACACAATAGTAAGACAATAGATGCGCGGCCACCGGTGGTCGCTTGGGGATTCATGAATTAATAAACTAATTTGTGCTTTTTCACAACGCCGAGTAAAACGTCGTTGTCATTGTTGTCGTTTTCAGTTTCTTAGTGACACACATAGTAGGTCCTTGAGATCATCGGAAAACCTAAAATTAAGTATTCGAACGCATTCCACCTCCTTCGTTGACAAATCTTTCACAATTCAAGCTGCACGTGTGTGGAATGCGTTACCCCTGGAGGTGAGGCGTGCTCAAACGCTACCAACATTTAAAAAATGGTGAAGGAACATTACCTTTCTCTTTGATATATATGTATATATTTTCATCTTCTCCTGGTTCAACTATATATTTATTAGTTTCTTTTTTGTGTTTTGTGTATGTATTTGTATTAATGTATCTTATTAGTATTATTTCTGATGTTTGTACAACGACAACCCTAAATCTATCTCCCTTCTTTCAGTCCATCCAAAGGTTGTCTGTAAGAGATCGCCATGTGCGATAAGACCGCCCATTGTACACTTTTTTCTTTAAATTGTTGTCCTGTATATTTGTTTATGTGGTGTACAAATAAAGAATATAATAATAAATAATAAATATTCTTAATCCAAGAGCGAGCGAAGTGAGCTCGGAATTGTAGCACTCTGACGAGGGTAGGTTAGATTAGATTAGAAAGCTAAGGCGGGAGAACGATCTTGGAGTTTGTCAATGTACGATAAAATGCAGCATTCTGGGCATAAAAAGCAAATACAGAGTTTGAGACACAACGCTACGTTCCGAAAAGGGAAAAATTGATTCGCCGGCAAAAGCTAGTTACAATTGAATACGAACCATAACTCGATCCAAGACACTTTCTGACGATGACGAAAGACCAGCCTGAAGCAATCGCTAATTTCCCACAATACTAATACTTGTATTAGACCTCACATTAGCCATTTGTTTACCCCACCGACCATTTAAAATTAACATGATAATTAACAAACAGTTATTACACTATTTACATAAAATTATACTAGTTTATCGTTGTGACTGCGCGTTTGTTGCAATAAACCCATTAGGTATGGCAAACTAATGGATAAAGAATCGTTGGTAATAGATGTATCTGTTTGTAGATACTTTATTGGATCTTCGGAGTTAGGATAAGAGAATTCGTGATGTTTATTCAATTAGTGGCGATAATTTAAATGTTGGTATTGCTAAAACTGGTAACCTAGTTAGAGATAAAAAAGGAAAAGTGGAGGTCTGCTTTGCTTAGGCGACAATCCCCTCTGTCCGGCCCTGTTTAAGTCAAGTCATGGTGCGGAGTGAAACGGCACGTGAAGCAGTCCCATGGCGTGACATGGCTCGCCGTCCGCGAGCCCGCGTCTACGGTGGCCGGAAATCAGGATCGGATTCCCGGAGGAGGCGGAGAGGGCGCCGTTGCCTGATGCGATCGGCCTCCTCCTTTATAGCATTACTGCTTCGCAGAAGGAGGCGACTTCTTGCCATTCCTCCTCGCACCGGACCATGGCCTCGACCAGGGCCCGGTGCGAGAGGTCTCCGCTGAGAAGGAAGTCCTCAATTTTGACGTTTGTAATTTTTTTTTATTTTTGTTCGCACATGACTTCGTCACTTGCCAACCGATTTGTTTTTTTTTTTTTTGGTGGAAAGGGTATACTTCCGAAACAGTCCCATAGTCACCAAGTTGGGATCTGATGATGTAATCTTGGTGAAATCGAGGGAACTCCTCAAATTCAATTTAATTTTTTAGTGAAGTCAGTTATTTTTTTTTTATAACCTATTTGCAAAGTGAATATCAAATCCTTACTAATATAATAAAAGCAAAAGTGAGTTTGTTTGTTACATCTTCACGCCTAAATGGCAAAACCAATTTTGATGAAACTTGGTACAAGGATAGACCATGTCTTGGAATAGAACATAGGATACTTTTTATCCCGGAAGTTTGTTCCCTTGGGATAATTTTCTGCTATCACGCGGGCGAAGCCGCTGGGAGCAGCTAGTTATTCATATTTACAACAATATTTACGAAGCAAAGCACAGTATGTCTTCTCATAACTGCCTTCTAAGGACTAAGACTTATACCGTCTTCATTTAAATAAACTTAACGCCATAAAACTGGCACTTAATTGAAATAAATTAGAAAAAAATATTCATACACTTAATTCATTCTTATCTTAGTATTAAAATGTTACATGACCTTAAAACCATTTATGGACCTATTATCGTAAATATTTTCCGTACTTTTAATTGTAGATATAAACATCTATATTTGAATGAATAATCCATACTACGGACAGGGTTGTCCGAAAGGGAGCTCGTGCCCCGGTATGAAGGCTAGAAGGAACGGCGCGGGGTTTTTAGTCAGTAAGAGTCTGACACTATCTCCCGCTCCACCCAAGAGCGGGTTTTGTCAAAGATGATTTTCCCCGTCGACAAAAAAAAACATTATAAATGGGAAAGTGTGTGTCTGTTTGTCCGTCTTTCACGGCAAAATGGAAGGACGAATTCACGTGATTTTAAGAGTATAGTGAATAATTTTAAGAATTAAGTGGAGATAGTTGAAGAAAGGGAGAGTGACATAGGCTACTTTTTGTCACTTTCTAACACGCCACTTCCCAGGAGAACCGTGTTACCCCAAATTTAACGCGAACGAAGCCGCGGGCAAAAGTTGGTTCGAGATAATTTTAATGTTTCGCTATTACTTAAAGTGTGGACTTTAGCGTTGTGTATTTTAAGTTGATTTTTGAGTGAACATTATTTTTATAATAATAACTAATTGTTCGCTTTTAATCCCATTCTTACCAAAAACATTATGGGTTGTACTGAAATTTGAATTTAGTTATGAAAAGTAAAGCCTTAAAAGTTCTCTAATTTTAAAATGTTTTTTTTTTTATTGATTAAACTAGTGCTTGACTGTAATCACACCTGATGGTAAGCAGTGATGCAGTCGTTGAAGGTTTACTAGTTTATTAAGAGCCTCCTCCTCCTCCTTGCGTCGTATTCCTCAATGCTGAGGGTTGGGACCTCCCCGCTTCATCACTTTAACTCTTATGATCTTTTTCCATCTGTTTCTGTCTCTGGCGAGATTAAGAGCCTATCTCGAACTAAATATTCCCGTGCGGTTCCTACTAGTCCTTTCAGTGTAATCGAATTCCGGAGATTAGCACGTTTAAACAAACAAACTCATCAGCTTTATAGTGTAAGTACCTATAGATACGAGTATACCATTAATTTTAACTCGAGTATTGTAAAAACTGATAATGAAGATATTAGCTAAGTTTATTGATATATAAATTGTATGAATACGCATAAATAGCATTAGTGATCGAATAAAAAATTAGCAGTGCTAATTTTACATGCAATTTTGTAACCCCACTTAAACTAGACTCCATTAAGTATTTATCAATTACAACATTGCAATAAAAATAATCATACCAAAAACTGACCGAAAGACACAGTGTTGGAAGACCTCTGACAAGACGGACTGTTTTTTTTGGTATGGTGGGAAAATCATCCAATGACAAACCCCGCTCTTGGGCGACGCGGGAGATAGTGTCAGACTCTTACTGACTAAAAACCCATCCCGTTACTTCTAGCCTTGACACCGGGGCTCGAGCTCCCTTTCGGAGAACCCTGGCCCCAGAAGAAGGACTGATGACCTGGTGAGGGTCGTGGGTATCTGATGGATGCGAGACGCAATAGACCGGTCATTGTAGCGACACTTTGGGAAGCCTATGTCCAACAGTGAACGTCTTTCGGTTGATATGATGATAATGAATAACTATCAGAGTACTTTTGTTGCTACAGTTGCCTATAGCACTTTTTTTTTTCGGTGGGTAAGAATCATCCATATTTCATCCCCCGCCTTTGGGCGGAGCGGGAGATAGTGTCAGATTAACTAAAAAACACAGCCGGTTCCTTCATTGCCTTTCATACTGGAGCTTCACTTTCAGAAATAAGCTCTTTGCCCCAGTAGGCTTGAGGGTCGTGATGACTCCATTGCTCACTTTGGTCCTTCAGCTGCGTTTTGCATTTCTGGACCGTGGGCATTCTTTCGAACAACCTTGCAGTCTACTTTCAGCTACCATATATGACGAAGATGTTAGGTGGTCCACTTTGAAACCGTACACCTCAATACTGTGCGTTCCAAATGAGAATAGGATCGATGGCCATATTGTGACGTCACGTCGTACTGTCAAATCGAAGAAATATTGGCAAAATTGAAGAACTCAGAGATGAGTAAAATTGAAGAACTGAAGAACTGGATTCTGATTAAACTTTTTTCGTTCACAATCCGTAAATAAATTAAACTTTTCATAAAATAAGTAAAGTTTAAAAAAATATTTCCTAGATTTGAAAGTAAATCGTGACGTCACAACATGGCCATCGAGCCTATTCTCATTTGGAACGCATTGTACAAATACTCATCAGGTATCCACTTAAACTTTATGATCCATTTAACACAATTAGCTCACATTTCAATCATTATATTTAAACATAGCAACATTGATGATTTTATTACCAGTAATAAAAAATAAGGAGACGTTTTATAGGTTTTAAACATTTCGCTGTGGGTTTTCGTTTGATGTCCGCGTAGGTTTTATTGTGCTATAATTTTCATAGAGAGTCGGTTTTAATTTTTTTATTATATCAGCCCGTAAATGATGATTATTGATAAAATCATCCTTATAAGGTCATAGGAAATATGTCGTAATCATTAAGTTTATTAATCATTAGATTGAATAGGCTCTTAATAAACTGTTGCGCCTCACCATCAACGATTGCATCGCTGCATAGGTACCATCAGGTGGGTTCGCAGTCAAGCACTAGTTAATACGACTTAAAAAAAAAACCGGACACTTATTTATTTATTTATTATATACTTTATTGTACACCATTACAAATACAAAAGGAAACTTAAAACTAAAACACATACACACATGGACGGCCTTATCGCATTCCGTGATCTCTTCCAGGCAACCTGGGATGGACAGTAATTGTCTGGACAAGAAATGGGGCTGTCATAGGTGTGACAAACTAGAACACTACACTACTTATCACACTAGAACTCCTTATCTACACATAGATTTTTTGAGGTTGAATCACGTTAGTTTTTTGAAATGTTGCCTCGACTAAAGGCTGTTTTTCAACAGGACACCATGGCGGCACGACCAGTTGCACAACCATGGTATCCTGGTGAAATATAGTACGAAGTTGCCAAACTAGACACCTTACAGACATCAGAGTCGCCACACGTCCGAGTTGGTCGCGCCACCAAATTGGTTGCGCAAACAAACGGACACCAGGTGAGTGACTCTCTATACAGGGTTATTTGTAAAACACTAGCAACCTCTCAGGACTATGTTAAGAACACCATAAACAACAACTCTTGTTCAATGACTTTTACAAAACATAATACATTTACCAAAAACAAACCGTCAACATTTCGTTGTACCAACACATTTCGACTCTGTATTTGGCTGTATCCACCTACGTCACCCGTGCATGATCCCCGCTTCACTTAACTATTGTACTGTCGCTTGCTTTGCATAGGTTTCGTAATATATAGAGCAATTAATTTAATTATTTTTATTTTTGTATGAAAATCTGATGAACTAAAATATGGTAAATTTATAAAAGTCATAGAACAAAAGTTGTTGTTCAGGGTGTTATTAACATAGTCCTGAGAGGTTGCTAGTGTTTAACAAATAACCCTGTAGAGCTGTATACCTATATTTTGTTGGTAGCGGCGATTGGTCGCGCCGCCATGGTGTCTCGGTGAAATATAGCCCTAAGACTCTATACCAGATTCTTAGGGTGCAATCACAAACAAATTGAACTCATAAATGTAGAAGAAGCCATAAGAATTGTGAAGCAGCAAGTTTAAAAATCATTTTTATAATTCATTTAAATACACATATTTATTACTAAAATAAATTATAATGCATAAATAACACATAAATAAATTCTCTTTATTCATTTGCATCGAAGTAATTTTTTTTTTTTTTATATTTCAATAATATAACCCTTCTTGCAGTTGGGTAATAAAGAAGTATTTAGTTAAGTAGGTACTTGAAACTTTTTTTAAATTTATAATGTTCGTTAAAATCAAATTATACTAGTTGTAGGCCCAGAAGGAGATGGCGTGACGATTTGGACTCCTACCTTAAGGATTGGCCAGAAGTGGCTAAGGACAGAAAAGAGTGGAATAACGGAAGGGAGGCCTTTGCCCTGCAGTGGGACACAACGGGCTTCAAGGCGTTCGTGGTGCGAGTCCCGAACACTTTTCTGCCCCTCGTGTTGAAGGAAGACTTTTGGCCGCAGGGCGTGGTGTTCCGTCGCTTCCGCGGACAGGTGCCACAGAACAGCACGAAGTAAACGTAGTGCGATGTGAAGTGTTACTAACATAGATTTAAGTCTTATTTACTAACGACAACTTGTATTTACTCTATATATATGTTAGTCTGTAAGGTGTATATCTATGGGCCAAGATGCCTGAAAATAAATGATTTATTATTATTATTCCATTTATTCATTTTATATACATATTTATCACATTTTTAAATATTTTTTAAAAAAGACAACTTAAAAAAAAAACATTTAAAAATATAAAAAATAGTAGCCCACCGGCATCGGGAACAGGGTCCAAGCTACCGGTGGTCAGGGCTCCTGAGAGAGGAACCTCCGGGCAATACGCGCCGTGTCCAGAAGCACTGCCTTCTGAATCAAGCCCTTGATCCAACTGCCTAACGAGAGCCTTCGTAGATGTTGGTCGAGGCTCTTGGCTATTAAGCCATTGGCCGTCACGACTATCGGCACAATGATTGCTCTATCCACTTCCCACATGTCGACAACCTCGCGAGCCAAGTCAAGATACTTAGTTTGTTTTTCCTTCTCAGCTTTCACGAGGTTCTCGTCATGAGGGACCGCTATATCAACAATCATTGTGCGACGCTCTAGTCGATCTATCACCACTATGTCAGGCTTATTGGCAACAATAGTCCTGTCAGTGATGATAGATCGATCCCAATACAATGTGACACTGCCATTCTCGAGAACTGGGTCGGGCACATACCTATAGTACGGTACTTCTGATTCCACAAGAGAGTACTTCAGAGCAAGTTGCTGATGGATAATCCTGGCTACAAGGTTGTGTCTATGCAAATAGGCTCCGTTAGCTAACTGAGAACACCCAGAAATAATGTGTCGGATTGATTCTCCGGGCCGGTGGCATGCCCGACAGATGTCAACCGTACCGTCCTTCACAATATATTTCCGGTAGTTATTCGTCATCATAACTTCATCCATAATTGCAAAGATAAAACCTTCGGTTTCTCCAAAGAGATCACCAAAGCGCAGCCAGGATACGGAAGCTAAAAGATCTACATCGGGCCCATGTAAGGCCCGGTAAAAGCGCCCGTGAAGCTCCTTGCCCTGCCATACTTCCTTGCGTTCATTAGTATCCATTACCATTGGTTTGCGCCAGTTCTCGTTGGCCAAGGAGAGCGGGGTGAGGCCCTTGTCCACTGCCACTACATCTCTGTGCATCCCCACGTCGGTGTCCAGGAAGTATTCCCTGAGACTGCATATCTCACGGTTGTGCAGGGTCTTGGCATTTAAGAAGCCACGACCCCCACACTTCCGCGGGATATACAGCCTCATTACCGATGATCGTGGGTGATGCATCCGATTTGCAGTAAGCAGAGTGCGGACCCTCCTATCCAGGGCGTCGAGTTCCGTCTGAGTCCATTTGAGTATGCCGAAAGAGTACATCAAAACCGGCATGACCCAACCGTTGAAGGCGCGCACCTTGTTCCCGCCTGATAAAAGACTATTTAGTACTTTATTCAGGCGGCCAAAAAAGCGCTCCCTCAACGATTGTTTCACGTCAGCAGCATTGATGCCCAACGCTTCCGACATACCCAAATACTTATAAGTTTCGGCTGAACAGAGGGATCTAAGGTGTATGGAATCCGAGAGTTGGGTTCCCACGGATTCCATAATCTCCCCTCGCTTTACATGCATGACTGCACATTTGTCCAAACCAAATTCCATCCTGATGGCACTACTAAAGGTTTCAGTTACCTTCAGTAGCTCCATCAGTAGCAAGTTGTTGGGAGCAAAAAGTTTCAGATCATCCATGTAAAGAAGGTGAGATATAACCTGACCACCTCTTCTCAACCGGTAGCCCAAGCCGGAACCCTCCAGCAGTGTGCTGAGAGGGTTCAAAGCTAGGCAAAACCATAGTGGACTCAGACTGTCGCCCTGGAATATGCCACGCTCGATCCTTATCGGTTCGCTGTTCTCCCGGATTTGTCGACATCCTGGATAGTGAAGGACCGTCCTCCACTGCCCCATACACGACATCAGGAAGGTGCGCAGAGTTGCATCAACTTTATACAACTCCAGCACCCTCATGAGCCATGTATGCGGCACTGAGTCATAGGCCTTCTTATAGTCTATCCAACATGCCGACAAATCTCTTCGAGAACGACGAACCTGTTGGCTAATGGCAGCATCAATGAGGAGCAGCTCCTTAGTACCACGGGACCCGTTCCTACATCCATTCTGAGAGGCAGACATGATGGAATTTGTCTCAATATGACTATTAATTTTGGCTCTCAGTATGGATGTAAGAACCTTATAGACCGTCGGTAAACACGTGATCGGTCTATAATTTTTGGGTTCCGCAGTACTACCCGATTTATGGAGAAGGTGGGTTATTCCTGTCGTTAGGAACTGGGGCAGCGACCCTGACTCTAAGGCAGATTGGAATTGGGATGCCAAGCGAGCGTGCGAACTTTGAAACCATTTAAGCCAGAAGTTGTGCAGCCCGTCCGGCCCTGGAGATTTCCAGTTAGGTAACGGACGGACTGCACAAGCTACATCTTGGGGGCTGATGGTAATTGCCCCCATTTCTGGTATAAGATCGCACTCTCGCTCAATCTCCCGAATCCAATCACCCTCAGTGTGATTGACAGGCACCGACCAGATGCTGCGCCAAAATGAATACATGGCATCATCATCCGGTAGGCGCGTATCAATCACACTTTGGTCCGGTCGCTCCCAAGCCCTATAAACCCACCTTTCGTTGCTTTGGAATGTGCGATTCTGGGTGTACCGCTCCACTCGCCGCTTGTACCGTCGAATACGGTTTGCCCATGCATAGACTTTCTGCTTCAGGTAGTCGATACGGTCTGTGATACGGGCTAGATAATCTCGAGGACTAATATCTGTCCCCGAAAACGCCCGCCTCACAAAGCGCATCACTCTAGGGCGAGTGTTGCCCTCCCTGAAGCAGATAAGTTTGCCGATGAGTGCTCTAGCCTCACCGATACGACGCTCAATCCTGCACTGCCAAGCTGGTTTAGCTGGTCGTGTAGCTCTGTCACTATTTGGAATTTTGACGTGAGCTACACGACACGCCGCTGCAGCCGCACAGTACAAGATCGAGTGGGTATCGGTAAGGTCTTCGCTGCTATCAAAACAATTTGATAACTGAGAATCTAGAGCACACACCAACGCCCTATTTTTCCTATGCATAGGCAAACGGGGTAGACGAGGTCTAAGCTTTGGTGGCATAGAGCGGTACTCCCGGAATGCATCCTCCAAAGCGCTCCTCAAACGTGCATTGCACTGGGTACTCACGGATATAGCCCCGTCATCACCATCCTCCCCAACGTGGTCGGGTCGCGGTGAAACACTGGGTTGACGTTGCATCGCGGCCGGTGGTGAAACAAGTGAGACACGGCCATTCCGTGATTCTAGGCGCAGTCTATCAAGTACGGCGTCATCCAACATACGGTTACGCTGGATGACCCGCACCTGATCCGATAGTCGTTGGGCCGAAACGTTGACAGCTGGCTCAAGCACCTGAAACAGAGAGAGCATCCGACCACGGTACGCAGTCAGGTTAGTTCCCCCCTCCGTAGCCCCAAAGTATGAGCGCATGACATTTTCATTAATGGATTGTGTCCATCGCATGCGCTGCACACTTCCACCGGCAGCGGGGACCCTATCAGAGGCCGGAGGGCCTCGAAGTCCTAAGCTGGCCGGAGGTCGGCCTCTTCCCCGCCGACGCGCTGGTGGTGGTGTCGTCGGCGGCGAGAAATATTCGTCGCTCGAGCTCGACGCAACTGCAGCTGCCGGAATCTCTGGACTCACAACTGGCGCTGGTCCCGGCGGCTGCGAGGCGGAGCTGAGCGACGAACCCGAAGATGTTGGGTGTGTGTTTTGTTCTTGTGCCCGGCTTCTCGTCAGCATTTCATCGTTATTTCATCGCCTTCGTTTGCTGGTATTTCGTTGGTATACGGTAGTGATATGGTTTTTCTATTTTTTTCTGGTAGTTTTGCGGTGATTTGCCATTTTATTTAATGTATTAATTTAATTAAAGTGAAGAAAAAATTCGGCGAGAAAAATTTGCTGTCAGTCAGCTTGACAGCCGGGCCACAGATATTATTATTATTATTATTTTTATACGTTTATATATCTCAGGACCCTGAGGTCCTGGACCTTTGGGAGGCGTACGAGGGGCCGAAACCAACTCGAAGAGGCCTTTTTTGTACGTTTAATGAAACGTGGTATCAACCGGTGATTATCCCTGTACGCGCTATGCTAGTGCATCCAAGGACAACCCCCGGTTTGAAAAACTATTGCGACATAATATGGAAAACAAAATAATAGGGCTATGGTTTTTGGAGTCATAAGTGGACTGGTAACATGGAACTATGTTAGGACTATGGCCCCTGCCTAAACAATCTCATTAATATCAATCGATAAAAGGTAGGGGGTGACTTGCACACTCAATAAATGGGCCCCCAAAACGGCCGCTAGCACGATGTGACGTAGCAACAAGAGGGCAACATATCCTGAGGCGCTTGAGGAGTGGAGTGGCATACCACGGCTATCAGGACAATCCCGGAAGTACGGTCAAGATCCCTACCAGCACCTTACTGGATTATGCATCCTTCTCCCGAGCATGTTTGCTCTTGCGACTCTCCACTCAAGCCAGCCAGTAAAGGCAAGAGAGAGGTGGAAGCTCTGTTCCTCGTCAGTGTTCACTACGGCCGGCCAATAAAGGCAAGCCGGAGATGAAGAACAAGAATTCTCCCGGGAGATCGGGTCCGTGGGGTCGCTAATACCCAACAGTTCGCCACAAAACTGCCCTGCGGATTGTATCTCTCTTAGTCTGGCCCCTCACCCTAGGCATGTTACGGTAAAGAAAATTCTACCAATACAGACCTAGGGTATTTTGGAGCACGCAAGCCCCACCACGACGTCAACGTAGAGATAAATCGATGGGGTTATTATTATTATTATTATAATAATAATAATAAATAACTAGTTGTGGAATGATTTCATTTTATATCGACACATCTATACTAATTGAATAAAAAGGTACAGTTTATTTTAAATTTTATTTTGTTTTTTTTTTAATGTGTGTGTTGCTAAATTTTTTTCACCAATAGCAATGATTATTCAACCAGTGTTGACTAGATCAGATTTCATTTCAGCCTTTTTTTTACAGTGGGCACAAATCATCTTATGACAACCCCCGCTCTTGGGTGGACCGGGAGATAGTGTCAAAGTCTTACTGACTAAAAACCCACCCTGTTCCTTCTAGCGTCTTCATACCGGAGCTCGAGTTTCCTTTCGGATAACCCTGGCCCCAGTGGGCTTCGAACCAGCTGGTCCCCTCCTGTTGCTGATAACTCCTTGAAGCGGGCGGGAGCAGTGCGCAGCCGTCTTGGGAGATTTCATTTTACCCTAATAATTACCTAAGTCGTTTGACTTCTTAAACATAAATACTAGTATATTCGTCCGTTCAAATATATCGGAAATACTACTATATTATTCTATTTTACATACAAGGTGACCAATAGAGATGTCTTATCAGAATGATGAGGCAATTAGCAATAATAAATACTTTATTAGTTTTTCCCTTACAAGGTTACATTAGATAACAATTCATAATTATGCGTAGCTTGTTAGGACGCTTATTTATCTCCATTGACACTTACAACTATAGTTCGATAAAATTGATAGTATTGTCATAGTCAAGTGTGTTTAGTTTCTAAGACAAAGTATAGCAAATTATTCGTTTTCCGTTAATGGTGTGTATAAATAAGATGTAACTTAGTTGGCTATTATAGTACCTAAGTTGTGTTTTATTTCTGCTCATCATTAATATGTGCAAATTATTGCTAATGAAAAAGTTTATTTATATCTTACACGACTTATTAAAACTAAAAATGTATCGCTCATTTGGTGCAACAATGATATAATTATACTTTTAGAAATGTTGTAGGAGATACTAAAGATATATTGCACAAAATAGATAGGTAGGTACAGAAGACAATCTCATGTAGGTATGTATTTTACTTTTTATAACTACGCACGGTGAACGTTTGAGCCAAGTATAATATATGAAACCAAGATTTATGTAACTCATAATATGATTTAAAAGTGTCCATAGAGTTTCTTGCACGTTCTTCTCTGTTTAAAAAACCAGTTAAAGATCTACGCTTTGGAACGTGCAATTTAGCATCACTTTTTTTTTTGGACTGACCGACATTTGACTACTCAAAAGTGCCTGCTGAACAAGCCTTTGGAGGTAGGCGGAACAGAGAGTAAAGTCCGGCAAACCTTCATTGAAAAGGGAGGATCCTCCGACCAGACAGGTGTTATAGTCTGGTGGGCGACTGCCCGATAGTTGATGTCGGGCTGTCATTCAAATCGCGCGGAGAACGTTGATTGCGAGATGCAGGATTTCGTATTTTCTCCGTAGTTCTTATGTGGCGTCATAGATGTCGCTACAAGCCCTTAAAGTTTTCGGAGACCTGTTCCTTACACCCTGTATGTACTGATCACTTGTTCTACTGTTGGTGTAATTGAAACTGATTGAAAGGTCCCCTTAGCAGCCACAGGCCACAGGTTACTGACCGCTGTACCCCTAGTATACAACATAACCAAAAAAAAAAAAACAAAACACGCTCATCAAGCACTCACACTCAAAGGGTCACAACTCAAGAAGTCTCTCAATTTCGCGCAACAAGAATTAAAGGTATAAAAATGGATATAATTAAGATATTGATTGTTGCGACTGCGCAGGTGTGAGCGACGCGGGACGAATTTTAAACGGAAAATAAAAAATACTACAGGACACATACAGTTTTATGAGTTAACGTGTAACAGTAGTTATGAGAATTAATTGGTCGAGCGCTTGTGTTAATAATTATTGTAATTTTGTGGGGTAGGCAGAATGGGCTCTTAAATATAGAAAATGTATGAGCGAACCGATATAAAGACCGTACTACAAAACCTTGTTGGATAACCTCTGTCATGTCCATTCAATTCATTAATGCCACTTCAACCTTTCTCTTGAATCACTCTGTCTTTTGGTGAAAATCACACGAAAATCCGTTTAGTAGAATAGAATAGAATAGAATAGAATAGAATAGAATAGAATAGAATAGAATAGAATAGAATAGAATAGAATAGAATAGAATAGAATAGAATAGAATAGAATAGAATAGAATAGAATAGAATAGAATAGACTAGAATAGAATAGAATAGCATTTATTCGGAGCAAGCAACACAAAATACCACTACAAAAAAAATAATAAAAGCAACAAGAAAAAAAAAAAAGAAAGTACAGAAATACAATACAGTTGCATTAAATGTGCCTGAACCGAAAGTAGTTTTTAAGTTTGTCACAAACATACAGACAGACAGATCCAGATAGGGGCTTTGTTTTATAATATGTAAGTTTTATACATAATATAGAAAACAAAATACATCTACCCTTTTTAATTAGCCTTTTTTTTCGAGAGGAAACCTTCAAAAGGCTCCCGCACTTTGGGGTTAAGTTTGGAGAGTATGGGATTTTTACTTCACTAAAACCACCCCAGTGATCACCATCAGCACATAGAAGAGGTGCCATAACCTCTTATAAGACTATTCCGGAACCCTCTCTATGCAACGCCTGTAGGACACATCCCTGTAAAGACTGTACAACAGTCTTCCCTTACTCTCTTTGTGCACGGCAGCACGTGATCATATGCCACCGTCTTCCTTGGAATCACTCGATGTGACACCGTTTTCCAAAGTCCCGTCTGCTTTGGGTGATGCAAGCGGGGTTTCGGCGTGTTAGGCATCGAGATGGTTGCCTCCTTGACGCTTTCTTCTCCGAGCAGGAGCAGCCCTCTCACGGCCCGTTCAGCCACTTCCTTTACTTTGAAATGAGCTCACGTTAGCGACAATTTTTTTATGGCTTTCAAGTCTCAGGGGCACCGAGCTGTAATTGTGCATTGGATGGCGAGGGTTGTTTTGTCCTTTCTATGCGGCTAGCCACAGTGCTGCGAATTTTTGGGGGTGCAATAACTATCATTGGATACAGCATTCATACTGGAGTCGGTTTAAGGCAGGTTTAGATTGGACGTTATATATTTTTACTGATCTAGCCAGTATTTTATCTTAGTTTACTAGAGTAACTGTCCCATAATATGTGACTTGCGTTACACACCACCATAATGTCATTGGCCTTACAAAAGTCACATTAATATAGCCCAGTACAAAAGTATTACGTTCCAACTAACCAATCGTCTAGACAAATGACTGTAATTTCTCCTCTATCTACCAATTAGCAATTACTTCACGAAAATTACATTATACGACCAATCCTACAGTTGCACTGTCGATTTATCAGTATGACTTTTTACTGGCATTCATACTTAATAATAAAAGGATAGTGCGTTTGTCTGTCTGTTTATAATAACAGTTACAGCACTATAGCTCACTTTGAAAGACTTTGGTGTGAGTTTGTGGCAATATTTTGATTATTTTTAGTTTTTTATGTATTTAGGGGTTCTGAACCTTTTGAAGGCGTACGAGGGGCCGAAGCCAACTCGCAGAAAGACTCTTATTCCCGTACGCTCTATGCTAGTGTATCCAAGTACAATCCTCGGTTGGTGGAAGCCTATTACGACACAATTTCTCTTGCACCACCCTAGCTAAGTTGGGTCGAAGTCTACTGGGGTCAGGGTTAGCCGAAAGGGAGCTCGAGCCCCGGTATGAAGACTAGGGAACGGGATGGGTTTTTAGTCAGTAAGAGTCTGACACTATCTCCCGCTCCACCTAAGAGCGGGGGTTGTTATTGGATGGTTTTTGCCCACCATAAAAAAAGACCCAAGCTAAGTTTTATGATGATTTTCCACCACAAAATAAAATGCAAACCAAAGCCGTTTGGCTTTGGTTTGCAATAACAACCAAACCTAACCAAATGCAATACTACCTTCTACCAAAGGTCGTTGTCTAGATTGTCTGAAATTAGAAAATATATTGGTAAAATATATAGGTGAAAAATTTTCAGAATCGATCCTCCTACTTAGAAACTCACAAAATTGTTACTTATTCATATTATTAGTATAGATAACTTAATAGAAATAAAATTTACAAAGATAAAACCAAGGAACACTATAACAACACTATATTTCAAAACGCAGTCAAAGCCACGAGTAAAGCACTAGCTGTGAGTAAAGAAGTAAGTACCTACACTATGCGCTCTCATACCCGACGTTGGTAGTTTAAAAGCAGTAATGCGTTTAATTACTAAGCGAACATTTTACTTTCATAAAACTTAGTCTACTAGGATGAGTGATGTTGCGGTCTAACGTAAAAGTAGGTGGTTTGATAAAGTTACTAATTTATTTTCAAATATCGCAAGAATTGCATTGTTATTTCACTTATTCATTAATGCTTATATACATTTTACGGCAATTATCCACCCTTACATTGTTAACAGCTTTACGGTGTGGACCGTGGTGTGGACTAAGTATTTCGCCTCATCGAAGGATTGGTTCTTCCCGTCCCGTCAACGATTGCATCAGTGCTTACTTATCATCATGTGGGATCGCAGTCAAACACTAGTTTAAGTCATTAAATCATTCATTATCATCATCATTAAAAAAAAATAGCAGGTATCAGAAACAGGGACCGATACCACTTGCATCAAGAACAGCATCCAAGCTACACAGTCAGGGTTCCTAAGAAAAAAACCTCCTAACTATACGAGCCTTGTCTAGGAATACCGATTTCCGAATTAAGCCCTTGATCTAGTCGCCTAACGCGATCCTCCGAAGGTGTTGGTCAAGACTCGTGGCTATAAAGTCATTGGCTGCCACTACAGCCAGTACATTGATCGCGGAGTCCACAACACACATATCGACCACTTCGCAAGCACTTGATTTATTTATCTTTCTGGTCTTTCGGGATCTTCTTGGTAAGGCACACTAGTAGCTAGCTATTAGTGGAAGCCTGCGTTTCAAATAGCTTAGAGAGACAGAACCAAACCACCAACCAATTTTTAAAGCAGTTTAGAGTGAAAGCTTTCACAACACCTTTTGGGAGCTTATTTTATGCTGCTTCAAATACATACCTACTTCTTCCTGGATGCATCTCCTCAAAGTTTGAGAGAATGTCTTGGTAAATGTTTATTGGCATTCAGTATGTATTTTTTTCCTATATATATATTTTTTTTAAATATTAGCATAGGGTTACCTATCTATGCTAGTATTTAAAAAAAATGTGTCAGCGTCGGGTATATTTTACAAACTATAGAAATATCTAGATGTAATTCAACAAACAAAATTTAGTGATTCAATTTACAAAGAAAAGCTTAATAATTTATAAACAATTTAATGCTTAATAATATAAAGCATACACTTCTTAAATATTTTTCTAAGTTTCTATCATTAAAATCACATAAACGCCAATTTTGCCTCCCACAACTTATTAAAAACAAATAATACATACGAAATAATAACAATAAAATAAACAATAGATAAAAAATGTGTGCGTAGCGAAATAACTGTCTACCTCAGCATACGCTACGATATTTAAAACAATAAAAAACATAACTGGTATTCCGGAATTACGAATAAAGATCGATTTTATTAATCGATAATAAGATGAACAAAAACCCTTTTTACTCAGCAGACTCCAAAACACCTTTACACAATAAACAAAACAAAATAATACTTTCGAGAATGACAATTCGATAGTTTTACATCAATTTTTAATAACATATTTTTGTTTAACACATCAAAAGTTCACGGTCGCTTATTGTTTTTTTATTTGTTTATGATAATCGTAATGCAAAAAGGTCTTGTACCATTCAGCTGTTCAGTGACAGGAGCCAACTGTGAAGTATGCGCCGTGGTCAGCATAAATAATGGTATTATTTAGTAACACTGTCATATAGTATAGGGATGGCGATATGAAATCGATTAATCGATTTTATAGGTCAATGGAATCATTTTTTAAGGCAATCTTAAACAATGAATCGATCCCAGAATAATAATCCCTCAAAATCGAGATTCGATTCTTTGTCTTTGGAATGTATATTATTATTTAACTAGCTGCTCCCAGCGGCTTCGCCCGCGTGATAGCAGAAAATTATCCCAAGGGAACATACTTCCGGGATCAAAAGTATCCTATGTCCTATTTCAGGACATGATCTATCTTTGTACCAAGTTTCATCAAAATCGGTTTTGCCATTTAAGCATGAAGACGTAACAAACAAACAAACTCACTTTCGCTTTTATAATATTAGTAAGGATTAATTAAACCGCAAGCGAACGAGTTCGCTTTCTAATTGTCTTTCTATTGTGTCTCTTAAAAATTAAAGTAAAAAATTGTTCAAATCATCTATTTTTGTCAAGCTAATTTGTATGCGAATGTTATACATTCAATTACTCACCAGTTATTAAACATATGTGCACTAAGATTATCATTCTATACGTGTTTCTTAGGACTCGGTATTTTCAAAGTAACTACGGATCGATCTTTTACATCGATCTTTTACATAGATCTTTTACATCGGTCTTTTAGAACTCGACTTATTACAGAATCGATTCTTTAGACCTCCATTCAAATCGATTTAAAAATCGATTTTCTTCAGGAAGAATCGTCATCCCTAATATACTATCAACTAGATTGACCTTAAGTTCATATCGGGATATGTGCTTCTAGATGTTTAACAGATGTTGATGTGAACATTTTTGTTACTGGAGATTGTAAGATTAGCCAGAAAGGTTGATAGCAACACTGCCTGTCAGTAACTGTCAATGTCACTATGACATTAACAGTGAAAAGTAATATATTTAACCAATAATGTTGATACTTTGAAACCAGTAAAATAAACATGAAAAAAAGGTACATACAAAAATAAATACGGAATGACACTAATACTATTAAGGTTTGTGAGTGAGTGTGTGTGTGTATATTTTTTATTGTATTCCCTATTTCAAACTTTACCTGCAACACAGTAACTGCTCTTGGAGAAACACAAGCAATTAATAATTCCATATTCCAAGCCAATATGACATTTACATGAGGTATTACTGATTTATAATAGCCACGCTCTGGAGATCATAGATTAAAACTAAATTATGTTGACAAATGACATATTAGTAGGTATTTTTAGAGTTCCTTACCCAAAAGGATAAAACAGGACTCTGCTGTCCGTCTGTCTGTCTGTCCGTTTGTCACCAGGCTGTATCTTATGAACCGTAATAGATAGATTTGATTTGATTATTAATATTTATTTATTGAATATTGACTATGTTTTTGATTATTGACTATTATTTATTTATTTTTATATTATTAATTATTTAGTGTTTATAGCTCTGGATTTACTTTGTGTTTATTTAATGGATTATTTCTGAATGTTATAAAATAATTAATCTACAACAAAATTCAAACACAATGCAAATTGTTATATGAATAAATAAAAAATGAAATGATAAGTGAAATATTCGCAGATGATGTATTTTTGTTGCCGCTATAACAGCAAATATTTAAAATACATAGAATAAAATAATTATTTAACCATTCGAATACCGTTATTAGAGACACAATATAATGAGAACTATTAAACCCAAGCGAACGCCGGCGCTCGCTTGGGGTTTAATGAATTAAGTGGCACCCATACAACAAACGTGTTTTTTTTTTGTCGTTGTTTACTATAGACGGTACGGAACCATTCGTGCGCGATTCCGACTCGCACTTGGCCGGATTTTTGTTTACAATTTCACGGCGATTTTCGTATTGTTAGGTTCTATAGTATTTAAGAAGTATTGTATTGACTAAGTACTACAATGATTGATTTGATCACAAATTCATGAACTGATGAGTTTACTTCTTTAAAGTATTTTTGAAGAATTAATAATTAACCCTTCAGGTACCGTCAATTAGAGACACAATAGTAAGACAATAGATGCGCGGCCACCGGGTGTCGCTTGGGGATTCATGAATTAATATGTGTGTACTTATCGTGTGATATGAATTTGTTTGTAATTTATTAAGTGAAATGTCAAATGACGTATTGTCAACGAATTTTATGAACTTGTATCTTTAAAATGTTTTAAGGATTTAATAATAAATAAATAAATAAATGATAATAAATTTGTATGTATACATCGTATAATATTAATGTATTCGTAATTTATTACTTTGTAAAATCACTTATGTTTGTCAATGTAGTATTTATTGGTTGCTCAATTGACTAACACTACCTCATAGTGGGGACTATGAGGTGGGAGGCTACCTGTACTTTGCTTAGCGGCCATGAGGGGCATTCGTCGGGTAGCACTGGCTGAAGTAGGAAGTCTAATTCATATACTGTGTCGCAGTAATAAAAGTGAAGTTTGCAGTTACGTTACGTGTTTTATTTCCTGACCAATAGGTCAGAAGTGGGATATTCGAGAAAATTTCACATTTTCTTGTCACGTCCACGGCTCGGAAAAACGTAAGTAACGTACCTTACAATGTTTTTTTTTTAAATAAGGTAACTAACTACGTTAACTTATTTCTGTTTGAATATTTGTCATGACTACTTGTAACATGCATTTAGATTTATTTCTTATTATAAATTGTTCTGGTTGAACAAAACATGTTGAGTTTAAGATAGTCGAAAACCATTTTTCAGTTAGGACACATGGGAAATGATAGTAAACTTATTAAATTGTTTAAAATTAACGGTCTTATTTACAATTTTGTTTTTGGGAAAAGGTGTTTGTTTTTTTTCCTGTTTATTATTTTACTGGATAATATGGAAATGGGAACCAAGGACAAATGAGTAAATGGACCAAAATTAAAAAAAAACAAACCCTGGTTTAAATTTGTTCGAAAGGTTTAATTTTAACTAAACTATTTTATTTTAAATAAATAATTGTTGAATTTTATATTGATTTCCGTAACGCTTTAGTTTACATTTTTATATTTGTTTTTAATTTTTACAAATTGTGTAATTATACTCGTACCCACACTTATTTATTCATTTTGGTAGGCAGCTTATGTATTACCACATTAGTGGTGGTTGCAAGTATGAATGTTAAACAAAGAATCTGGGTTCGATTCCCAAGTCAGGTAAACATTGTCTATTCGTATTAACAGTTAGGATTATATGGAATTGAATTCGTTCAGTATGTGTTATGGTAATAATATGTGACGATTATGTACAGATCTTGTGACATGAGTATTAAGCTTTTATTTAAAAGTTTCAGGTTTCTTGAGATGGACGGATATGAAGGAAACACCCGAGGTAAAGGGTCTGATGAACAGCAAACCCGAGGTAAAGGGTGTGATGAACAGCAAACCCGAGGTAAAGGGTCATATCAACAGGAAACCCGAGGTAAAGGGTGTGATGAACAGGAAACCCGAGGTAAAGGGTCATATCAACAGGAAACCCGAGGTAAAGGGTCTAATGAACAGGCAACCCGAGGTAAGGGCCCTGTTGGAAAACCAACCCGTGGTAAAGGGTTAAGGACTTCTTATGATGTGACCAGACGAGGGGAAGGTCTGGCACATGCGCAGGAAGGACGACCCGAGGTTACGGGACCAAATCAGGTTATGGACAATCTGAGTTTTGAACGAAGTGCACAAAGCTCGAGGCAAGAGCATGAGCACACAAACTCTGACGATAACCAAAGTATTATTCTAGGAATAAATGATGAGGACTGGAACGAAAGAAGGCAGGAACTCAGAACAAATGGTTCAAAAGGATCATTAAGGAGACGGAAAAAGCGCCATTACTCCACCTCATCGGATTCGGAAGGTGAAGCACCGCCACTGAAAAGGACAAGAGGAGAAAGAAATAATGACTCTAATAACAGGTTAATGGAAAAGTTTCTAAGTATTTTGGAAAAATTTAAAGGGCCTGACAAACCTAAGATGGCTTTTAATACAAATGTGATACCTGAGTTCGACCCTTTGTCAAAAGAGCAAACGATATTAACCTGGTTAACAAAAGTTGAGGAATGTGCCGAAATTTACGGTTGGGAGGAAAGGGAAATAATACATTACTCTTTGCCCAAGTTAACTGGTGTAGCAAAGACATGGTATCAGGGTCTAAATTCGATATTGCATACATGGTCAGAATGGAAAAGAAAACTGATTGAATCTTTTCCATGTAGGGAAGATTACGCTGAGCTTTTAACTGAAATGTTAGCCAAAAAAGCTAAATATGGAGAATCCCTAGAGCATTATTACTACGCAAAGGTAAACCTTCTAAACAGGTGTAAAATATATGGCAGGCAAGCAGTAGACTGTCTTTTGTATGCAATAGAAGATCGTGCGGTGAAGGTTGGCGCACAGGCAGCTCAGTTCAACGAGCCAGAACAGGTATTAAAATATTTAAGGACAGTCAAAAGTGGTCCAAACAGGGATACTCATGACTCTACGCGAAAATCAAATGATCGACGATTTGGAAGCAACCCAAATCGACCGGGCCCATCTAAACCAGGTACGAATATCAATTCTTCTATAAAATGTTTTAATTGTAACGAGATTGGTCACCCAAGTTTTAGGTGTGAGAAAACTCCAGAGAAATGCGCCAATTGTGATCGTCTTGGCCATCAAACCGCTAACTGTCTTAGGAATAAGAAGACCACCAAAGAGGTTGATAAAAACCAAACATCAGGTAACGATCAAACACAAAAACAAGTTTCGGAAGTCACAACTGAAGATACCGGTTTAAGCAAGTACGTGTTAGATATCAAGGTAAATGATTTAGCTATTTCGTGTCACATTGATCTAGGGAGTCAATGTTCCCTTATTAAGGTGAGTTATGCAAATTCATTAAATCTTCAAATTACTACTCGTTCAAACTTGCCGGTACTCAGGGGCATAGGCGGCAACTTAATACATCCCTTAGGAGTCGGTGTGTCTTCCGTCGAGGTTCAAGGCCTGCGGGAAATAGTAGATTTATACGTAGTAGAAGATTATGTGCTAGTACATCCTGTTTTATTAGGACATTCATTCACTGAGAGGCCTGATATATTAATTATTAAGACGCCAAATGAAATTAAATTCCAAAGACTACCGCCAAATAAATTAGAGGTTATGGTGTCTACTGATTCTAAAATTCTTGGTAATGTTTTACAAGCAATTAAAGTTCATACGCATGCACAATTGGATTCTGATATTTACGTAAATGGCAGTTTACGTGGTTCTGAGGGTTGCGAATATTATTTACTTCCCGGACAGTACGAAATCAAAAACGGGAATGGAGCAGTCTTGATCTATAATATATCAGATACTCCTTTACACATCGCTAAAGGTACATTGTTAACCCGATCTCTACGTAGAAACCCTGTACCATTTCGTAAAACCCTAAATGCGTTCAGCGTAACGTTTAGTGACGCTAAAATGGAAACTTCGGTAAACTGGAACCCTAGTTTAAACGAGGATCAGTGCCAGGAACTGAAAGGGTTGCTTGCCAAATATAGCACTTGCTTTTCTAGTGGGCTACATGACTTGGGTTACACACCTGTTGCTGAGATGACCATTGAACTCAACGACGACGTCCCAGTGGTTTATCGCCCTTATCGCATGTCGTTTTCTGAAAGATCATTGGTAAGAGACATGATCCAGGATATGCTGGACAATGATATAATACGAGAATCATCGTCGCCGTATGCGAGCCCGATCGTCATGGTTCAGAAAAAAACAGGTGATAAACGATTGTGCGTAGATTACAGGGCGCTCAATAGAAAAACTAAAAAGGATCACTACCCATTACCTAGGGTGGAAGACCAACTGGATCTCCTTGCAGGTAATGCTTTATTTACGTCCTTAGATCTAGCGTCTGGGTATTACCAAATCCCAGTATCTGAAGAATCCCGTCCTAAAACTGCTTTTGTGACTCCTGACGGGCAATATGAATATAATCGCATGCCTTTTGGTTTGGTCAATGCACCGTCGGTTTTCCAGCGTACAATCAATAAGATATTAATGGAAGCCAAAATAAAATATGCGATTATATACATGGACGATATTCTCATTCCATCCAAAGATTTCAGGGAGGGAATGCGACGGCTGGAAGAGGTACTACAACTACTAAAAAAAGGTGGGTTAACCTTAAAACTTAGTAAATGCCATTTCTTTCTAGACTCCATTGATTTTCTAGGTTTCGACGTCAGTGCCAATGGTATCAGGCCGGGCAGCAGAAAAACTGACGCCGTCTCTAATTTTCCAATGCCTAAAGATCAGCATGATGTTCGGCAGTTTCTTGGACTTTCTGGGTTTTTCAGGCGGTTCATCAAAGGTTACGCTGTGATTACAGCACCCTTGACTGATTTACTTAAAAAAAATACAAAGTGGATCTGGAGTAATGAACAAGAAAAGGCATTCACTAAAGTAAAGGAGTTGCTAGTAAATCGACCGATACTTGCTTTATATGATCCAAAAGCTGAGACGGAGCTACACACAGACGCCTGTAAGGATGGTTTGGCAGGTATATTACTTCAGCGCAATACGACCGGTGTATTGCAACCAGTATCATTCTTCAGCCGCAAAACAAATATTGACGAACGTAAAATGCATTCTTATGAACTCGAAACTCTGGCAGTGATTGCCTCATTAAATCGCTTTAGAGTTTATTTGGTGGGCATTCCTTTTAAAATTTTGACCGATTGCAATGCACTTAGGTCAACGCTAGTAAAACGAGACATCATACCACGAATTGCACGTTGGTGGGTTTTACTACAGGAGTATGACTGTACCATAGAATATCGTCCCGGTGTTCGAATGGCTCACGCAGACGCACTCAGCAGGAATCCGGTAGATAACCCGGTAAGTGAACCACATATTTTGGACATCTTGCCAATACAGCAATTTGACCAAAACTGGATCTCAACTGTGCAATCAGCTGATGATGAAATTAAGAAAATCAAAGAAATCCTTCTGGACCCGTCAACCGAGGAAACTATCGAGGTACGTAAAAACTATAAACTAAAGAACGATCGAATTTTTCGCGTTGTAGGGGATGATCTAAAATGGCTGGTTCCACGAGGTGTGCGCTGGCAAATTCTAAAGATGAATCACGACGATGTTGGTCATTGCGGATTCGAGAAGACGTTACATCGCATTAAGGAACACTACTGGTTCAGAAAAATGCGCAGGTTTGTAAAAAAATATGTCTCTTCTTGTTTGGAGTGTGCTCACCACAAAGCTCCAGGTGGTAAAAAGGAGGGTGAGTTACACCCTATCGAGAAGGTCAGTACCCCTTTTCACACCATTCATGCCGATCACCTAGGACCGTTTGTAAAAAGCAAAACCGGCAACTGTTACTTACTGGTAATTGTAGACGGATTTACAAAATATGTAAGCATAAATCCGGTTAGGAATACTAAATCTGCAACTTCAGTAAGGGTCCTGAAGCAATTCGTAAGTTATTTCGGAGTTCCTGCTCGACTTATCACTGATAAAGGCACAAGCTTTACCAGTAAACACTTTCAGGATTTTGTAAAAATCTTTGGCATAAAGCACATCCAAAACGCCGTTGCTACTCCAAGAGCAAATGGGCAAGTAGAGAGATATAACAGGACAATTTTAGATGCTTTATCAACCTCTAGCCATGGAGGAGATGAAAAGTCATGGGATGATCACATTTCCGACATACAGGTAGGTATTAATACAACAAAACATAAAACAACTCAAAAGAGCCCGTCGGAATTGTTATTTGGTTTTAATGTGACCAGCAGAACTGAAGGTAAGTTAAATGAAGTAATCAAAGAAACTCTCAATAGGACTCCTGTGGCAGAATTGGACGAATTAAGACAAAATGTGAGTGAAAAGATAAGGCAGCAACAAGTAAGAGACTCTACTAATTATAATAAACACAGAAAAGCCGCAACCCAGTATAAAGAGGGAGATTTGGTGCGAGTCGAGAGACAACTGCCACATGACGGTAAGTCACAAAAACTTACCGTAAAGTATCAGGGTCCTTATCGCGTAGTAAAAATACTCCCCAATGATAGGTTTCTCGTCGAGGACACACCTCTAACTCGTAAGCATGGGCGTAAATATGAAGGAATAGTAGCAGTGGATAAAATTCAACCATGGATGAATTTTAACAGAGACTTGGAATCCGAATCATCAGAGAATGATTCCTGTGCCAGTGAATGCGAGCAGACGTGTGCCCTAGACAAGAATTAGAGTAATAGTAGGAGTAGTCAAAACTATTGAACTAATTATTTGTGATTATTAAACACTTTGATTTTGAATGTTTTTGCTAATATTAAGTTACTCGTACCATTATAAATAAGTGGTATCAAATTGTTTTACTATAGTTTAAGCAATAGTACTTAAGTGAATAAGGATATAATGATTATGGTAAAAAAAAAAAAAAAAAACAGCGATGGGACTCGCTTTGAACAGGATGGCCGAGCTGTTAGGTTCTATAGTATTTAAGAAGTATTGTATTGACTAAGTACTACAATGATTGATTTGATCACAAATTCATGAACTGATGAGTTTACTTCTTTAAAGTATTTTTGAAGAATTAATAATTAATATGTGTGTACTTATCGTGTGATATGAATTTGTTTGTAATTTATTAAGTGAAATGTCAAATGACGTATTGTCAACGAATTTTATGAACTTGTATCTTTAAAATGTTTTAAGGATTTAATAATAAATAAATAAATAAATGATAATTAATTTGTATGTAAACATCGTATAATATTAATGTATTCGTAATTTATTACTTTGTAAAATCACTTATGTTTGTCAATGTAGTATTTATTGGTTGCTCAATTGACTAACACTACCTCATAGTGGGGACTATGAGGTGGGAGGCTACCTGTACTTTGCTTAGCGGCCATGAGGGGCATTCGTCGGGTAGCACTGGCTGAAGTAGGAAGTCTAATTCATATACTGTGTCGCAGTAATAAAAGTGAAGTTTGCAGTTACGTTACGTGTTTTATTTCCTGACCAATAGTATTAATTGATGGGGTGTTTTATCATCTTCATTTTGGGTACTAAATAAGACTTTTGTTGTGATTTAGTAAGACATCAGTCGAACTCAGTGTAGCCTGCTCGACTATATCCATCAACAAACCGGTAATCTTTTTAATTGTGCGTGCAGCTAAGGAATGGAATTCCTTGCCGGAGTCTGTGTTTCCTGATAGCTACAACCCGGGAATCTTTAAGTCGAGAGTGAATAGGTTTGTTCTAGGTAAGCGCGTTCCATCGTCCACCGCATCGTCGCTTTCCATCAGGTGAGATAGCGGTCAAGCGCAAAGCTATCAATAATAAAAATAATAAAAAAATTGCGTGCAGTCAATGCTATCCTTAAATCACATCTTCATCAACAGGTTTTCTCCAAGAAGAAGAAAGATCTTCTTCATCATCATTTCAATCGAAAAACATCCACTGTTGAACATAACCACACTGTTGCAGGTGCAGAAGAAATTTCATTTGAAATAAGAAGTCTGTTTGTTTTTATCTGTTTTGATTTCTTTATTTGTTTTTCGCTTTGTGTCACAATTGTACAAAAAAAAAAACGTAGTAACTAAGCGATAAACATGGCATGTATACTCTAAATGTTGTGTTTACCCGTAATTGGTAAACATGTTAATGTATATTAGAACAGTACCTATGATTTGTTTCTTATGTGTGTGTATATTATGTGCTGTGGGTGAACCTAAAAAATTAAAAAGAAAAAGGTTTTTTTTTTGCATTGGGACCAGTATTTTCAGAGATCACCCTAGAAAAGAAAAGAAAGAAAAAGAGTTTATTTGCGTCCAACAACCCTCGAATTAGCGACCTCACTACGCTCGCCCGCCAACTCCTTCTCGGGAAGAAATAAGTTACTTTCGCCCCTAGGGTAACAATGTACTATTTTTCGCCAGTTTAAGCTAGATGAAGCCGGTCTTAAAACACAAAGAGCACTCTCCTCCCAGAACACAAGAAAACATTGGATGATTTCCACCCTTAAAAAAAGATCCACAATTCTAACTTAAGGTGGTGCATCACGATACACATTTTCACGGTTTTTCATACAACCGCTCATAACTGATTTTGACGTTATAACACATTTTTCATTAGATATTTTAGAAACACAGTATCTTGTGGATATTATCTCGGCTTCTATTGAAATCAATTTCTGTGTAAAACCAATCCAGTAAAGACCTCTGTAAATCTCCTATTTTGTATGAACAACACTTCATAATTTGTCTAAAAATTAAAAAAGTAAAACTATAGAAGCCTTGCAAATTTTGTTAAGATTCTAAATAACGACAACCTTTTTTCAAATACTTTCAAGTTTTTAAAAAGATTATATATTCCAGTAAATCTCGGAATTACCGAATACTAACAGAGTTTCCAGGCGTTAAGTATCTCTCTTTGTTTGCGTTGTCTTTTCGTCAAACATTCCGTTGGATTGCGTAAGATGAAGTAACAAGCTTTTAAACCATTTTCGATGTTGACGATAAGCGGGTGGAAAAGTTTTAAAACAATATAAGTAATTAAAGCGTACACTAGACTTATTATAATACAGGTAGGGGGTTCTAACTTACAAACAAATAACATTTACGATAGTAACCCACAAAGGAGTATCGGGTTGCTTGCAAAACGTAGGTTAAGAACATCATAAACGACAACTTTTGTTCTATGACTTAAAAAAAAATCATATTTTAGTTCATCAGATTTTCATACAAAAATGAAAATATTTGAACGTTCTAAATATTACGAAATCTATGCGAAGCAAGCGATAGTACAATAACGGAGGGTTGCTGAACATGAACTTGACATAGGTCAAGTTCATTTTCAGTAACCCTTAGTGGCTACCCCTACTAGTCGGTCAGTCGCATGCGCTTGCGTCGCGTTATACGTGTTCTTGTAGCGAAATTTGGCAGTGCGGACGTAATTATCTTTACATGATGGTATATATTTTAATGTCGAGTACACGGAAATGGTCCTTGGTGTGATGACAATGTTTCGAAAGCCTGCCTACTATTATTACAAGAACAGTGCGCAAGAGGTGTAATAGATACGGCGAAATACAGAGTTGAAATGTGTTAGATAGAACAACGAAATCTTGAAAGTTGGTTTTTGGTTAATGAATTATGTTATGTTAAAAGTCATAGAACAAAAGTTGTTGTTTATGATGTTAATAATACAGTCCTGCAAAGTTGTTAGTGTTTTACAAATAACCCTGTATAGTGGGTCAAAAATTAGTTAAGAATTATATCAATTCGATTCTCAGGGACTTTACCATGTAAAGTCATATTACCCCAAGTTCTAACACCATATTTACAAACATTGATGTCAACTTTTTTCATAGATAGTGTGTATTTGATTAGTTCCTAATTTGAGTCATAGATGGCAATGATGATAGATGTACATTGTACAATGACGTCATATTTCTAAATCTCGCTGTTACGATTTTATGGGCTTTAATGACCCTTCGTGGTACGTCCGATTATTTTACCCAACTACGGCGGAGCCAAAGGAGAGTTAGGGTTTTGACAGGCTATGTATGTATGTATTTTAATTAGTAAAACAAAATGGTATTATTACTTATACGGAAATAGATATTATAATTCTGATATAATTTTTGTATTATTCAAACTTTATGACGTACTCGTATGATGTCATAAAGTTCAAAAATGAGTTCGAATAATAGAAAAATTATATCAGAATTATATCTATTTCGGTAGTAAGTAGTAATATCAATATAGATATTATTCTGAATTTCTGATTATTTTTTTCTGATCTACTTAGTTTTTTTTTTAAGGAATCGGTATCTACCTACTCAGGTTTTCTATTTAGACCCGAAGTATCAAGTGGTAACCTCAATGCCGCGAGCACAGAAAAAAAAATACGTTACAAAATTTCTTACACGACCTTTTTCATATAAAATATGACGTTATTATAACATATTATTATTATAAGTATTTAAACTATTTAATAGTCCAGCACCGAAAGCCATAATATTTTATATTTTTGACTTAAAAATGAAGTAATTTTGAATTATACACTTTAGTTAAACTGTTTCACTGTAACTTGGCCATGTTTCATACTATAATGAGGCGATATGTATTCAACGCAACATAGTATGAGAGAATTATTAATAATTAATTATTTCTATGAAATTATAAACATCTAGTTGGCAGTTTTTATAATAACTACTTGTACTTTTACTTATTCTGTAGTTAAACTTAGTATACTTTTTTTCGTTGGGTAAAAATTATCCAAATGACATCGCGCTCTTGGGTGGAGCGGGAGATAGTGTCAGACTCTTACTGACTAAAAAACCGTTGCTTCTTGCCTTTCATACCATGGCCAAGCCTTCCTTTTAGAAGCAGACCCTTGGCCTCAGTAGGCTTCAACCCTGCTGGGGCCCTTCGGTTGCTGATAACATCTTGAGGCGCGCGGGAACAGTACGTGCCGTCGACGACTTGGGCTTGGTCCGGACGGTCACCGGACGGAGCCCGCGTCTACGGTAGCCGGAAATTGGGATCGGAATCCCGGTGGTGGCGGCGAGGGCGCCGTTACCTGATGCGGTCGGCCTCCTCATTTGCTAGCATCACTGCTTCGCAGAAGGAGGCGACCGCCCGCCACTCCTCCTCGCTCCGGACAATGGCATCAACGAAGGCCCTGCGCTACCCTGTAGAGTTTGAAGCAAAATGAAATGAAAAAAATAAGTATGTTGACATTGGTGATCTTTAAATTCGAAATTTAAAGATCATTAAAAAAAATGTTGAGAGACATTCCTAATCACATTTAATTACATAACGTATTATTTTTAATTTATTAATATAAAAATATTAAAATATATTATATATTAACGTGAACATGTAGTTTTATAGACCATTAAACCTAACACCTTGGCTAAGATTATTTTTATTTATAGGTAATATATTTTTATTCACTACAATATTTTGCTACACTAATATTTTAAATAGGTAAAGTTTTTTTTTTGTTTCTTTATGTTTGCGGGAAGTAATCTCGGAAAGTACTGGTCCGATTGCTTAAATTTATTCACCGATAGATAGCCGATTTATTCCTGAGTGACATAGGCTATATTTTATCTGCGCGGGCGATGCTGCGGGCAAAAGCTAGTATACAGCAAGTACAACCAAGGGCAAAAATCAATTATTAATAGGCTCACGTTTGACTACTATCTCACCTGATGATAAAATGCTGTGGTCGACGATGAAGCACGCTTGCCTAAAACTAACCTACTCATTCTCTTGACTTTATTTTTTAAGAAAACAAAATTAAAAGGTTGCCAGTATTCATCACCATCAGCCTTTTTAATGTTCCCACTGCTGGGGCTCAAACTTAATCTTTAGGAGAGGGAATGGGCCGTAGCCCGTAATCCACCACGCGGGCCCAGTGCGGGTTGGTGAATGTCACATGTCTTCGAATTTTTGGTTCTAGGACTGTCGGTTTCCTCCCGATGTTTTCCTTCACCGTTTTGCCAGCGAGTAATTCCAGGTTGACATGATGAAGATAAAGAAGTAGATATTTTGTGCTGGTGAGTATACCTGAAGTTAACGATAACAGTTCTGATTACTGTGAACCCTTCTAGTGAAATGGCGTTAATTCATGAATCCCCAAGCGACCACCGGTGGCCGCGCATCTATTGTCTTACTATTGTGTCTCTAATTGACGGTATCTGAAGGGTTAAGGTTTATTAAAAAAACATGTAAACGGAAGAATTTTTTTTTTTTTTAATAAAGTAACTGTTGCCTTTGTCACACTACAACAAACCGACAACGAGTAATAATATTTTATTAAAAGAAAAAAATACATTTCTAAACTGTTTTTTTTTTCTTGTTAAATATGCATGTTTTTTTAATTAACTTTATTGAAGATTCTGGTATTTTTTTTTCCTTTGTCCCCTCCTGTTTTTAATATTCGACGCCAAGATATTCTATCCTGGATTTTCAGCTCTGGCAATTGGATTTACTTAAGTTCTGTCTATATTATGGACCACCAGGTCAATGGCGTATGGCCTCTGTCTTTTGTTATAGTTTATGTTTTATTTCACCGATGAAATTTTTGTTTTGTTTGTGAAGTTTTTGTGTTTGGTAACTCGTTGCCGATTTATTGCTCGAAAGTTTAACGAAAGAAACCATTTAAAGATTAAGAAACGGTTATCTTAAAGCTCCAGAAAAACATTTTTTTATGGCTTCGTTCGGTTACGTTAGAAAGTAAATTGTATATACCGTCGCTTTGTTTTTCATGAAATTATGTATCTAACATATTTGAATGTTTTTGCAGTACCTATTCGGCAGCAGATGTATTGAGTCAGCTTTCTCAGAAAGCTTCACAACAAAACAATAACTTCGCTACAATGAAATTCTCAGCTCTATTTACAGAAACCGCGCCTAGTACAATAATTTCACATATAGTTCAGATTTGTAGATACTTGAGATACCTACAAAACAACACCAAATTGACATCACAATGATTCAATTTCTGTTTAGATAAAACGGCGACTGAACTTCACTTTAACGATAACTTAGTTTATAATAGAGTAGCCTAAATCTAACTCTAACCATAGACAAAACATAATAAACAGCTAGAAAGAAAAAAAGCATTTTTGATTTAAATATAATAAATTCGAATTACGAAATTCAAAATTCCCGAGGCTATTAATTCGAGACCGCAAATTCAAATTCAACGAACATATGGAACGTGAAAATTCCGTCAATAATCGTTCGACTAATTCGATTCGAATTTTAAATTGTTGCCGAATTTGTTCGGTTTTTTTCGATCGCCGTCGGTTCGACGCCGGCGCGATCCGAAAACTGTCAATCAAACCGTTGCATATTATTATTTAAGGTATTGTAATTTGAAAATAAAAGAAATTTTGGAATTTCGAACATCGAAACGTTTGTTTTTTTGGAGTTCTCGGTTTCAAATAATGAGCGTCTAGTAGAACCGCATTGGTCTCACTTGTTAGATTTTTTGTCAAAATCAAATCATGAGATTAGTATAATTCCATATCCTGCCTGCAAAAAAAAGGTAATTTTGTTTCATTGCATAAATAACTAATAAACAGTTATGATTATCATTTTTATATTACTGGTAATCTAGCGGTTTTTTGATTATTCCTTTATATGTCATAGCGTAGTTTTATCCGCATTTGCTACCACCATTCTAAACCTAATAAAAAGAAGCGCGAAACAAGAAAGAAAAGATAAAAGAGTTCAAGATACAATAGATACTTTTTGTAATTCAAAAAATTATTAGCAGTATTATTACAGGTAGGTTATCTTAATGATACTTCAATCTTTATAAATGTCTCTTATTGTTTATTTATTGTTAACACCTACGACAGTTTATTCATTCTAACCTAAAGCCGCGTTGCATTATATCCTTTTCCGTGGTACACACCCTATTCCCTACACCCTATTGTATAAAAAATTGCTAATGACAAAAAAAAAAAAAAACAGTAAAATGAATAAAAATATCAAAACGGTCTTATATAATATTTTACAGAACTTCCTCCAACCGCACCATACACTCTTGACCGTTTTATTTACCGAAAAGTTAATTGTGTTGTGTCTCGCGGCAAATCGTGGACCAATGTAAAAAAGTCACTTACCAAGCCCCGAGGTTCTTACAAAAATTGGGCTTATCCCTAATCTTATATTGACACCGTAATGAGACCAAAATATTGTAACGTCCGAGATTAGTCTTCAAAGGTATGGAGACGACACAGCGCTAAATATTTTTTTAATGCCTTTTTTTGTTGTGGAATTTTACGGGTCCGAGCGATCATCGAGTTGTTTGGGATATCAGCAAACAGCTGGTCGATTCTTCGCGTGACCAGAGGGCTAGACTTTTTTTCGGTCAACGAATTGAAATCATTGCAATGTTGACAGCAATCTGGTCACCTAAAAAAAAATTACACAAGCCAATCAAAGTATGTAAAACTGCTCGTTTATTACTTTCTATTTATTCTTGGTGGCGTTGTTTTTCTATTATACCTAAAAATAGTAAATATTTATTGTTTTTTTTTTTTTATAAAATAAAGGTAATGGAGAATAATAAAAAGAGTTTCAACAACACATAAAAGCCGTACTTACTCTAAATCAAACTCATAATAAATTGTCACGAATTCCTATTTGGGAAAGCACTTTTATTAATTACTAACTGTGCCCTAGCCTCACCTGCGACTTTAGTTACTGCTCTGCTCTCTTGTGTTGTAGAGTGTTGTGATTGTGTTAGCCTGCTTCAATAAATTGGCTATCTAACATTTAAAGATTTTTTCAAACCAGTAATCCTAAGATTAACGAGTTCAAACAAACAAACAAACTCTTCTGTTTTATAATGTTACTAGCTTTTGCCCACGGTTTCACTCGCGTTAAGCTCGGGGTAACACGGTTACGGCTTACTTTTTCCCGCCATCTTCAACAAATATCGTTAATGTACACAGACATAAATACAAACACTTAACAAATTATATACTAAAACCTTCCTCGAGAATCACGCTATCGCGTGGTGAACCGTTTGAAAATCGGTGCAGTAGTTTAGAGTTTATAGTGAACAGACAGACAGACGGACGCGGCGGAGGATGACATGTATTGATTGATAGTGCTTTATAATATTAATATAGTACGATACTAGTTACGATGTTAGTTCATTAAAAAAAATCGTATTTTATCCTATTAATCCTTACCCATAATATTGTCTCTCGTGGCCTCTTACATTCTTTTTCCAATTCCTTAGGAAGACCATCCAGTTTCGTCCCACCATCTTCTTTGCGGTCTCCCACTGCCACGTGTAGCTGTACCTGGACTCCTATTCTGTACGTATTTTACGAATCCACAAACAAAAACAACAAAATAAAACTACAAATCGTCTCCACAGCCTTCTCCGTTCGCCCACAGCCACCGGCCGGATTTGGTTCCGTGAAACTAATCAGTTTAAATAAGTAAATTGACGATAGACCGCATTCGTCACGCGATGGTAGAATTCGGGTACTGTGTGCCGACTGCCGAGATGAGGCCGCTACAGCTTTGTTACTTTGTAAGCCATTGATCTTGTTTTAACAAAAGAAAGTCAGTTTTTCAGAAATACTTGGTAACGGTTTTTTTATTATTTTTGATGGGCTCGCGTTTGACTACTATCTCACCTGTACCCCTAGCCAAGTTGCTAATCTGCAATAGTTAACGCTAGTAGAAAGCTTCAAATGTACGGGATTGACGTCATCTCAACGCTCAGTTGCGTGGTCAGAACAAAAGAATTGGCAGCAAGGTCAACGCAAAGCGTTCGACATAAATGAAACGGCTATAACTTGGCTAGGGTGGCTGATGGTAAGCGATAATGTGGCCAACGATGGAGCACGCTTGCTTATGATTAACCTATTCACTCTTGACTTTAAGAATTATAGACTCCTAGGTTGTAGCGATCGGGAAACAGACTCCGGCAGGGAAATTCATTTCTTAGCTATTAGCTTAGTGAATGAGTTTGGTGTCAAAGCCACGGGGATTTTTTTTAATGATATAAACTAGTGCTTGACTGCGATCCCACCTTGTGCTAAGCAGTGATGCAATCGTTGATGGTGAATCGCACTGGTTTATTAAAAGCCTATTCACTTGTCTTGAAGACTCCTAAATCGTAGTCAAACGGGAAAACCGTAGCTGGCAAATTATTCCAATCTTTCACAACTAACAGACACAGGTGTGGTTTTATTCAGTAAAAGTCTGACCCATTCTGTCACTTCAAAATAATTTAGGAGAAGTCATTGTATGATTTGCTTCCTAAAAAAGGGATACTGTTTTACACTGTGCAATAGGAAAGGCTTTTATCCCGTAAATAGACATAAAGGCCGTTCAAATATTACAGAAGCAGATTTTTTGCACTTCCTCTCCTCCTTGTCAGCAAAAATAAGTAAAGGTCCAACCCCCCCTCCCCCCCTTCTTACGTCAACATTGGTACAAGCATTTGTCAATGTATTGTTTTCATTATTAATTGTAATTGTAAGTCTACAAATAAGGAATAGGCTTGAAATAAAGGAAACAACAAACTTCATTTAAAATTTTGACATATTATTAATTCAAATGAACATGCCTCAGTTTAGGACACACGAATCCACGAATCTTCAATGATATTGGATGTTTGCTGTTCAGTGATGATACTGCTCACTTTCTTGTGATTTTGGAACATCGACATTGATCTCAAGTAAAACTAAAAAAAATACTCGTATATACTGTCATCATCTAGATCCCCCCGACCCCCATGTAAAAAAAAAATAAGCAAAGCAAAGACCCCTCCACCCCTCTGTAGTGCTTATGTTACTTGAGTATAAAATAAATTTATGACAATGAGTTGTTGAACCGAAGTTAATGTACTTGCAAATTAATAACGATTAAATTTTCACGAGACTGCAATTTTGATATTTTTTTTTGTAATTAACTCTTACAATATTTTTTACACGATTTTAGTTCATACTAAAACAATTTTCAGCATACATAAAAAATGTGTTTCTATCCAAACTATTCAGGTTTACTTAGTCTGTCTACCCCACCGTAGACCGTCATTTCGTGCCGTTAAAGTTTGCATTAAAAACAGAAGAGCAATGTAATTTTTCAACTAACTGATCAAGTCACAATTTGATTCAGAATTACTGACAACAGGGAAGGTAAAAAATCTCAAAAGTTTAAATAAAAATTCAACTGGTTCAGTCCTCGTTCCTAAATTCCACAAGTCCACATAGTTTGTATTGATTTTGCCTTCACCCATAGCTTTTGAAAGCTCCTTTGAAACAGCTCTGTCCTTAGTGGAGCGACTCTCTCCTGTATAAAGTACGGAGTTAAAACAATAGATGGCTCTGTGCGTCACAAAATAAAATAATATCAAATAACGTTTTTAGGTGTAAGACATGGAGAGACCTATGTCCAGCTGTGTGGTTTGAGTCGGACTACTTGCATTTTTATTTAGACTCTTCCCGTTAGGCACTCGTGACATTTCTGCATGTCTTACACTTGCATTGACATCATACTTATGTTAGGATTGCACCCTACAGAACCCTTATAGGATTACTTTGTTGTCCGTCCGTCCGTATACAGTCTAGATTTTATAATTATAATGTGTATGATAGTATTTATGTATCTATTTTAATGTTAAGTGTATACTTTGTTCTTCTCCTAAGTTTAATTTTTGTTTGATATACACCATGTGCAACACCACTTTCAACCGTCTTTAAATAAAGGAGAAGGTTCTCATTTCGCTTATACGTTTTTATCATTTTTTTATCACCTCAAAACTCCATTGTTTATGGAGAATGAAAACTCTTAAAGGAGAACCTTTAAGATTTTTCGTGATCACAACAACGCACAAATACTTTGGTCACCGGCCCATCCGGGTGGACTGAGCAGCTGCTTTGCTCCAGCACCTAGCTGTGCGCTGGCCATTGATGCCCGCTATGACCTACTGTGACCAGTGTTGTACTTAATGTCGGTGGTGTCCAACTTGTGACCTTTTTTAAATAATTTTGGGAATAAATATCTATAACATGGTGTAAAAATTACTGGAATCCATTCAGTTATGTACTGATTCTGAACAAACTATATATATTCAGGTTTGGCATAATAAACTAAAAATAATGTTGTATTTTCTACTTTCACGCGGACAGAACCGCTGGCAAAAGCGAGTTAGTGGTGAAACAGTCAAGAGATATACGTCGACAGGCCTGTTGGTTTATTGGTAAGTGAGCCTGACTGCTATGCCGGAGGTCGTGGGTTCGATTCCCACCCGGGACAAATGTTTGTGCGATGGGCATAATCATTTGTTCTGTGTCTGGGTATATTTTATTTAATATGTATGTATTTAGAAATATATAAGTATGTTGATCAGTTGTCTAATACCCATAGCACAAGCTCTGCTTAGCTTGGGACTAGTCGGCGTTGTGTGATAGTTGTGGAATATTATTTTCCTTTTCAAAAGAATGACCATATAAAAGTTTTAAGGGGGTCAAATATGAACAGTTAAACAGTGGAATAAACTAAACCAAAGCCAAATGAAACATTACATAGAGGTGACATCATGCTAACCAGGAGATATTATTTTTATACAACATTCTAAATAATAAAAAATTATGCGCGCTTTTTATGACCTCACTTGTAACCTAAAATTTTACTATTGGTCTGTGGCCCAAGTTATGGTTCGCGGCGTTTTTGAACTCAGGTATTTATTTTTTACTCGACTGCAACGAGGAAGAAAGGTTATTTTATTCGTGTGTACCTTTTTTTCCGGGGGGAGCAGGAGATAGTGTCAGACTTTTACTGACTAAAAATCACTTCTGTTCCTTCGTTGCCTTTCGTACCGGGGCTGAGCTATCTTTTGAAACTAACCCTGGCCCCAGTAGGCTTTGACCCAGCTCGGCCTCTGCTGCTGCTGACAGCTCCTTGAGGCAAGCGTCAAGTCAAAGTCCGCAAGCCCGCGCCTAATTCGTGTGTATTGTAGTATATAATATATATATTACATTAAATATATTTATGTACGTGTATTTTCACTATAAGTTAACTTTTTATTCTGGTTTTCAAAACAAAATTTTCTTTTTATGCGCCTACCATATTGTCTCTTCACGACCCTAGGTTGACAGGTAGAGAATGCCTAAGGCATTAAGTCCGCCTATGTACTTTGTGTTGCATGAAGATTAAAGAAATAAATTGATAAGGTCCGATAGTCGATTTCTAGCTGTTGTATTTAAAGTTCTAATCACGCGGAAAATTCTTACCGCGATGCAGGATTTAGAATTTTGGTTCCTGTGTTACGTTATAGATGGCGCTACACACATACAGATGCCAAAATTTAATTGAAATGAATAATTAAACGGCTCATTGCCAGTAAGACAGGTAAAGCAATCAACATACGCATTGTATTTAGTTATCCGGTAATTTACGTGGTAATTAGTGTCAGTTGTTATTACCTGTTTCCGATTTATTAGCAACGTTTTCAAATGTTCAGTAATAGCTTATCAAGCATTAGCAAAAGCAAAAAATCGGCTAAGTGTGAGTTGGGGTCTCGTCTAAGTCGGTTCTGTATCATCTGTAGCAAAAAATGGCAAAAAAATCACGTTAATTGTATGGGAGGCCCTCTTAAATATTCATTGATTCTGTTTTTAGTATTTAGCAATAGAAATACGTTATCTGTGAAAATTTTAATTGTCTAGCTATCACGGTTCAGGAGATAGCAGAGATAGGAAAGCGTATAAAAAAGGTTTGTTTAAACGTATCTCTTTCGACGTGCATTCAATTGCGGTCTTTTAAAATATCTCTACTAATAACCAGCGGCTTTGCCCACTTGGAAGTGGATTTCTCTTTACAAACTTTCGAACCTAAACCGGGTTTATTTCATTCCTTTAGAGGTATAGCAAAGCTGGGGCTCACTGTTCCCACAATTGGGGCTCAGGCCTCTTCTCTAGGAAAGCGAATGGGCCGTAATCCACCACACAGGCCTAATGCGGGTTGGTGAATGTCACATGTCTTCGAATTTTTTGTTCTAGAACATAACTGACAGTAGCGATAAAAGTATTTTTGGCTGTGCGTTGATATGTCAGTCAGTCAGTTTCTCCTTCTAGCCTATCAAAATTGACGATAACTATTTTTAAAAAGGAGTAGGTTCTCAATTCGGATGTTTGTATTTTTTTATGTTTGTTCGCGCATAACTTTGTCACTTGCCAACCAATTTGAAAAAATATTTTTTTGTTGGAAAGGGTATACTTCCCAAAAGGTCTTATAGTCACCAAGTTGGGATCTGATGATGGAATCTTGGCGCAATCGAGAGAACTCCCTCAAATTCAATTAAATTTTTGAGTAAAATCGTTTTTTTTTTTTTATAAAAATGGTTTTTTACAACCTATTTGCGAAGTGAATATCATTTATCTGTACAATTATTCATATTTACTACAATATTTACGAAGCAAAACATTTTTTCTTCTCACAACTGTCTTCTATATATTTCTTTCCCGCCAATCTCTTATAACTTGGCCTCCAACAGACACAGATATTCGTAATGCGTGCGTTTCGGCAGTTTTGCCGTGATTTACCGTCACAACTTCAGAGGGGTGCGGGGCACAGATGTAAATCATAGTGGCTCATATTAAACGACCTGGAGCTCTTTCCTATGGCTTGTTTACTTGATCGGTCGTATATGATGGCTAGATATGTGGCTGATAGAGCTTGCCAGGCCTAATACCTGACAGGGCAAAAATTCTAAGATTTAAAGCATTTTATTCTAAATCACTTCATACTCGTAGAACAAAGTCGCTTTTTCTGTCCCTATATCCCTATCTACGCTTAAATATTTAAAACTACGCAACGGATTTTGATGCGATTTTTTTGAATAAATAGAGTGATTCAAAAGGAAGGTTTATATGTATAATATTGCACGCGAGCGAAGCCGGGGCGGGTCGCTAGTATAACGGACTGACATATCAAGGAACAGTTGGGACTACAGGGACTAAGAGCGTGTAATTTTCTTCTCATGATATAGGCCCATGTCCAACAGTGGACGTCTGTCGGCTGAACTGATGATGTGTCGATGATGATTCTTTTAAGGTTCATATGGCGAATGCGTATTACGTATTTTGACTGGCCTGTTAGTCTAGTGTTTAGTGGCCCTGACTGCCATACCAGAGATCGTGGGTTCGTTTCCCAGGACAAATTTTTGTGCGATGAGCATGATCATTTGTTCTGTGTCTTGGTGTAATTTGTCTATAGTATAGTATGTATTTAGAAATATATAAGTAGGGATGTTTATCAGTTGTCTAGTACTCACAAAACAAGCTCCGCTTAGCTTGCGACTAGATGAAGTTGTGTGATAGTTGTGGAATATTATATACTAGCTTTTGCCCGCGGCTTCGCTTGCGATAAATTCGGTAACATGGTTCTCCTGGAAGTGGGGGGTTGAAAAGAGACAAAAGTAGCCTATGTCACTCTCCATCTCTTCAACAATCTCCACTTAAAAAATCACGCCAATTCGTCACTCCGTTGTGCCATTAAAGACGGACAGACACACACACTTTTCTATTTATAATATTAGTATGGATTTCTTTGAAAATATTGCATATTATGTACGAGTAGGTATGTTGGTGTGTGCAGAATTATATTTGTTATTCTTTCACGATCAAATGACTGAACTTAAATGGCAATGGGTAGGGCACATAGCTCGCAGAACAGGCGCAGAAATGGCCGTTGGGGCCGAAAGGTTCTGGCGTGGCGGTTGCGTACCGGAAGACGCAGCGTTGGAAGGCCTCCAACAAGGTGGACCGATGACCTGGTGAAGGTTGCGGGAAACCGATGGATGCGAACGTTCGTTGTGACGACGCTTGGGGGACGCCTATGTCCAACAGTGGACGTGTATCGGCTGAAATGATGAAAAAAACAGACTAATTTTAAGGACTATTTTTGTTTTTAATAAGATACCTATTCAATTAATTAATAGTTATTTAGATTTTAGATGCTAAATTGTTTGTTAGCCTTTCATGTTTAAATGGCTGAACGGATATGAATGAAATTTGGAACACAGCTAGACCGTGTATTAAAATAGCAACAAGAATACTTTTTATCCCGAAAGGAACTAGTTTATAATAAAACTAGAAACATGTTTTCCCTTGGCAGTTTTTCTATTAAATATTAATGAAATTCATAAACTAATCATAATAATTAGTTTAACGTCTTGCTTTGCACCTTGGTTTGAACATGTTAAGACTTGACAAGCAAGGGGAGAAGGGGAAGGAATGATATCATGGCGGCAAAAACGCATTGTATTTAACGATCGTAATTATTAAGTAACTAACTGATTATATATATGCTCGCAGAACAAATATATATATATGCTCGCAGAACAGATAGCCGTTGGGTCCGAAAGGTTCTAGAGTGGCGACCGCGTACTGGAAGACGCAGCGTCGGAAGCCCTCTTACAAGGTGGACCGATGACCTGGTGAAGGTTGCGGGAATCCGATGGATGCGGGACGCACAGGATCGATCATTGTGGCGACACTTGGGAGGCCTATGTCCAACAGTGGAGGTCTGTCGACTGAAATAATGATGATGATATGATTCTAGTGACTTTGCCTGTGTGACAGGATAAAAAATTGTCCCTAGGGATCATACACCCGACACAGCCTACCTATGTAGTATTCTAAAGATTTAATTATTGCATTCATACTGTTATAGAAGAATAGTCAAATGTACATTTGACTGGCCGGTTGGTCTAGTGGTTAGTGGCCCTGACTGCTAAGCTGAAGGTCGTGGGTTCGATTCCCACCTAGGACAAATGTTTGTGTGATGAGCATGATCATTGGTTCACTGTCTGGGTGTAATTTATCTATAATACTAGCTTTCCGCCCGCGGCTTCGCCCCCGTGGACTACAGTTTATATCGCGCGGGCAGAGACCCGTGCTCAGCAGTGGAATTATAGGTAGCCTATGTGTTATTTCAGTGTCTCTTCTACCTACCTACCAAATTTGATCTAAATCCGTTCAATAGTTTTTGCGTGAAAGCGTAACAGACAGACAGACAGACAGAGTTACTTACAGTAGGGGTGAAAGTTACTCATTTCGTCCCGAGAAGGAGTTGGCGGCCGAGCGTAGCGAGGTCGCTAATTTGAGGGCGAAATAAGTAACTTTAACCCCGAGGTAAGCATTGTGCTTTTCATTACGAATACAAGAAGATAGACCTAGTTTTTTCAAAAATAATTTGACAGCTGTTAGTTGAAAGTAAAACTCCCTAGGGATGAAAAGTGTGATACTTTTCAGCCCGCTCCACAGGCTAGTTCAGACCCACTTTCAGAGTATGAGTAATGAAAAACTATGTTTATCAGTTATCTAGTACCCATAACACAAGCTCTGCTTAGCTTGGGACTAGACGGCGTTGTGTAATAGTTGTGAAATAAAAAAATAAAAAATTCATACAAGTGCAGAAAGTTTGTCATTGTGACCAAGGCGGAATTCAAGGTGAGGATGTTAAATAATTGCATTCCTTAGCTGTATGCACAACGAATGTGTTCCACATAATGTGTTTCAAACGTTTCTGCATATTGGTGGGATGATAGATATCCATCTACATGTATACTTATCACGAGAGGGTGGCCAAAGAAAACATGGCGATAGAACAGAGAAATCAGAAACAGTTTGGTTTTAGTAGATGTGGTTTGGTGTTTATGATGTCAGTAATACAATTCTGTAAGGTTGTTAGTGTTTTACAAATAACCCTATAAACTCAAGTCTGTGGTCCCTTGAAGCCGTGAAAAAAGCAAACTTCTGAGTTAACGATAAAATAAGATACGGCCCTTTATGTGGGCAAAAAATGTTTATTTCGACACTCTCAAGGAAATAAAAATTGATCGGGTACTTCCCGTACACCAGAGTCGTGAAATTTATAGCACAAATATAGAAAAAAAATACGAAAATTGGAAATTTGTGGTTACGTCACAAAAAAATAACTTTGAGAAACTCCATTTGGTAAGTGTGTACGGAACACTCAGAGCGCGACTCCGACTCGCACTTGTCCAGTTCTTTTAATCGAATTGTTTTTCCCAATACAACAAATAAACTATCAAACAAATTATTTAGTTATTTTGCCCACGTACGAAACTCAATACTTACCACATTTCTAAAGGTCAAACTTTACCATAGTCTGCCAGTAACAATTTGCCATAATTATCTGAAAAAATACCCATAAACTAACTTAGCAGCGACATAAAAATACATAGTTTTTACTTTTTTACAGGGCTCAGTGGTATAAAGTTGGCAATGATTTTTTTACTATACAGCCATTGGGTTTATTGTTTATAGTGTCATAATGTTCACTTTATTGTTTATTGTGTTGTAATTAAATAGGATTTATGGTGGAATTAACTTTATCAGTTTGGTATTTTTTTTTAAAAGAAAATTAAATTCGGTAATACTTTGGAATTTTACCTTGCTGTAAGTAAAATTTTTGGTTACCTCTGTGGTACGAGAGAGTAATCAAAATGATATAATAACCCATACTAGTATAATGCTCCTTTTGAGACATTTGAAACCAGTACGAAAACCTACCACAGTTTTGTCTTTTTTAACCCAAATGTTAACTAGGAGAGAAGAAACCCGACGTACAATGAGTATCCACCCATACGTTGTTGAAACCTCTACGGTCCGGACTAAGCGTTTCGCCTCGTCGTTTATACCGCGTACGTCGAAGGAATGGAACAATTTGCCTGCTGTGGTCTTCCCGTCCGATTATAATTTGGGTATCTTCAAGGCTAGAGTGAATAGGCTTTTAATGAACTAGTGCGCCTCACCATCAGAGATTGCATCACTGCTTACCATCAGGTGGGATCGCAGTCAAGCACTAGTTTATACGAATTAAAAAAAAAAAAAGAATGCCTTGTTGCATTAAATCCACCTATGTATTCGTACCACCACTGTACATGAAGTTGAAATAAATAAATGTGTCAATAATATAAACAAAATAATCCAACTTTTCTATCCATTTGGGTAAATGCAATTTTGGCCCACCATTAAATTTGATAAACCCATTGCCATATGACTGCTATGCCGGAGGTCGTGGGTTCGATTCGCACCCAGGACAAATGTTTATGTGATGAGCATGATCATTTGTTCTGTGTCTGGGTGTAATTTATCTATAAATGTATGTTTTTAGAAATATATAAGTATGTTTATCAGTTGTTTAGTACCCATAACACAAGCTCTGCTTAGCTTGGGACTAGAGGGCGTTGTGTGATAGTTGTGGAATATTATTTACTCCTGTATAGTGGGTGCGTGCCCAAACATGTAACACATACACATATTTACATGAAACTTAATTTTTTAAATTGAGTTACATCATCATTTTAAAGAACAATAGTAGCCCAGTGGTAAAAGCTCCATCTTTCGAGCTGTAGGTCGTCAGTTCAAACCAAGTGCATTATTTTGTGTAATTTATTTCATCAAAACTGCTCACAAAACGGTGAAAGAAAACATCGTGAGGAAACCGGTATGTCCTGGAACCTAAAATTCATAGGCCTGTGACATCTAACAACCCGCAATGGGTCCGCGTATTTGATTACAGCCCATTCCCTCTCCTAGAGAGGAGGCCTGAGTCTCAGCAGTGGGATCAACAGAAGGCTGATTATATCAATTACTGTTGCAGCCTTTTAATGTTCAAGTACATCTATATAACATTAGTTTAATATAGCTATGCAAAACCTGAAACACGTGTCTAGTATTTTTACGTAAAAAATCTATGTACCTACATAATTTCATAACTGTATCATAAAAAATCATAAAGTTATAAGCTTGTTATGTCATCAAAAATATAAGGCCATCCAGGCGACTAAGGGGTTGTTTTGCACTTGCGCCCAGCTGTTTCCTGGCGCTTAATACCTGCTATGCCCTTGCCGTAACTTGTGTTGTACTTAGTGTGTGTGGTGACCAACTTGTGACTTTTTAAAATATTTTTGACAAAAAATATAACGTAATGTAAAAGCTATTGAAATCAATTTAGTTACTGTTTCTGAACAAACTAGGTATAATGATAGTTATAGTAGTTTATTGGTAAGGGATTCTTCCTAATCATATACACACAGACGTATATTAAAAATAATGTGATATATATAAAAGGAGAAACTGACTAACATATCAACAACGCACAGCCGAATTTAGGTACTGGGATCAGGAACGTGAAATTTTGCAAATAGCAAAATTTTCCAAAATTCATCTCCTAAGGGGACGAAACTGGAGTACAAAGTTTGTATGGAGAAACCTACTCTTACGTGGGCAAAGCCGCTAGTAGAAGCTAGTTAAAAATAAAATTATTACAACGACCGAAACATAAAAAAAAAATTGCAAAAACATAAGGACCAATATTGTATAATATTGCACTTGTGCTGCTATCAGGCAGATTATAGGCCAAGTTTCCTTGCAAACCAGGTCAAGTTAGCTGATATTAATAAATTAATAACATCCTTAGCTTTTTCCATTTACTTGAGAAATAAATTAAAATTATCTTTGAGCAGTACCATCAAGCTTCCATCAGATTTAATGAAAATATTACTAGCAATCTCTAAACAGAGTTGAAATTAGTAAAAAAAATGTTAATTTAAACATAGGGTCGTCTGTCTGTGTGCACGGTTGAGGGGAAAATGCGAAAACTCGCCCTCAGCCGGCGGCCATTTTGTGACGTCATCACTGGCCGCAGGGGACGTATTTAGACGAAGTATTTTTTTACGAACGAAAACTGTGTTTTTTTTGGCAAAATATTTGTTAATGTTTTATTAATGTTGTGCAAAAAAAATATGTTTGAACACCAAATTATTGATGCAAGAAGAAAAAAAAATTATTATAAGAATGCTAGAAATCTTTTACCCACCCACTGTAAACTGTTGTTTGAAAAAAACTAAATCGGAGGACAACAACAAATAAATCAAAGACACTCATAAAATAAATGGCATTATTACATTTAAAGTCAAAGTTCATAATAATTCATACAGCACCAATGCCTACTAAAATATAATTTTCCACGAAACTTAAAAACTAATGCACTTAAGAAATGCCAGTTATCCTTTCTCCTGAACGTCGACATTGCAACTGACATTGCAAACAAAACCTATACAATTTAAAACAAAACTATACAAAAAAAGGTGCAAAAGAAAAACTCGAGCGCAATTGTTAAGAAAAATAAAAATGTGCGCTCAGTACGTCCCCGTGTGCGCTTTGATGATGCCGGGGCGTTCGGATTGGGTAGCGAGAAGTGGTGGGCGTGGTTTGTTTGAGCCCCTCCCACCTCCGTTAAGGGTCTTAGATTGTGAGGCTCCAAACGTCATCGGGCGCTTGCCGGCTGCGCCACGCGTACTCACACAACATAGCATAACCTTTAAACACGTGCTCTTAACAAGAAAAATAAAAAACCCGGTGAAAACCCTCGTGCAGTGACAATGTGGTGAATTTTAATGTGACTCAAGAATATCAAACAGCCCAAACTGTGCTATGGGCTAAAAATATGATATAAGCAACTCATGTTATGAAAAGTGTGGAAACTAATGTTTTGTGTTTAGTGTTGTGGAATCGATCGGCTGAAAAGTGACCTCTGGCGGTTGAAATTGACCGAGTTACATAAAACAGTAACAATACAGCTATTTTGTGGAGTGATATGTTCAGTTGATCGACGAAATTTTTTCAGTTTGAGCCAAAAATCTTCCAATAAGATTCCATTCTGTAGAAGCTCAATAAATTCTTCCAAAAATTTCTTATTACTAAATTCGGTCATATTTTTTAAATCCTATTTCAAATTTCCTTTCAAAAATTCTTGACAGCCATTTTAGGCTTTATTCGTGCAATATTAAAACAAAGATATCTATAGTGTTAAATGAGTGTAAATAAAAGCTCAGTCTAGATCGAATTTAAGATCAGTTTTAGTGTAAATACTAGGCTCATATTTAGGGATAAATTAGATCAATTTACTATTGAAGTAGATCAGAATATTGGTGATGAGAATATTGACATTCTAGATAAATTGAAGGTCATAAATAAAGAAGATCAAAGAGATATTGAAGATCTCAAATATTGAATAATAGTTACAGACAAAGGAACAATTATAATTCACGTTCGACCTTTACAAGCGGATGAATTAATTGCTATCAAACTGTTAGTTTTGCAAGGAACATCTAATTCGAGGTCTTTGTTTACGAGTTTCCAATACAATCAAGATTTTAAGTGCCTACAATTAAATTTGGAGTAAACTAAATTAAAGAAAGACAAATTATTCCGTATCGATGCAAAATTGCCGAATTAATCACAATTAGAAACAATTTACATATCACTGGTATAGAAAACATCTAAGATACGAGCTTCTTTATCGTTGACTGAATTTGACCTTGGTGTAGTAACTAATTGTGAAATCAAGGAAAAAACATCAAGAGAGTCTTCACGAACAAAATTACATCCAAATGCTGTTGCGTTAACTTCATCTTTGCTGCTATTGACAATATAATCTTCCACATCAACCCTGTGGACTGCATCGTGCAGTTCACCAAAATCATCAGCCAAATCGTCGAAAGAGTGTTCTCCGCTAGTAACACCAGATGCATCATTGACCATATGTCGTTACCCCGCCGATCGCATTAACCTGGGGGTTCACATCTCTGGGGTGGAGCTGCAATCCGTCAAGATAGCCACTGAGTCGAAACTGCAGCTGTGCGGGGGCTGGAGTGGGCAGGCTAGCTACGCGCTGGATGGATGCGTGGACGCTGGCCTGCTCAGACCACCGCCGCAGCCGCACTCCAGTCAACTTGGTACTGTTTATGCCACGAAAAGGAGAAGGAGGAATGGAAAAAGGTGAGTCTTTATATTTTAAGCTGTTTTATACTTAAGGACTGAGAATTCCATTGTCAGATAATCTTAACTTGACGAATAAAAGTTTTGTAAATATGCTAGCGCTTGACCATTATGATGTCTCTTGATGTTAAGCGATGATGACTTCAACAATGAAGCACGTTTGCCTAGTATTGGCGATTTATTAGCCTAAGTATAGATAAAATGTCAAACAGTCATAGGTATTTATTCTTCAGCTGTAAATTATCTGACTATTGAAAAACCAGTCCGTAATTAATCAAAAGTGTATTTTCTAGTTTTCTATAAACGTGTTGTTGATTCAGGAGCCAGCGACGGCTTTTTACCATATCCTGGTGAAAATGTTTGTTCTTTGCGGTCATTAAATATAGGCAATAGGCATTTTAAATAGAAATTGAGTGATTGTAAAAGTATAATTTGTTTAATACAAATATTCTCAAAACTCTGACTGTATCGCGATAGTTAAAAGATCATCTTTGGAGATTTATACGATTATGTCGATGATTTTATGAAAGTTGCAAATTGAGAAGAAATTCATTCTAAAAACCTGCAGTACATAAGAAGAGACATCAAAACCAATTCAAAATAGATAATTGATTCTAATGTGTAGTTAGCTATCAATTATATTGGAAGTGAAGAATAATTTGGTCGTGTTAGTTTCAATCGTCGTTTAAATTAGTAGTTCTTGAATAAAGATATTTCATTTAGAATTTATAATTGAATTTGAATCATTTAATTCAAAATCAATTGAGTTATGGAAGATAACATAGCAGTAATTATTTTGTTAAAGTGACAAGACATAGATAATATTGAATTTTATTTATAAATTAATCACAAATTAATTCGCAATAGTTTGTGTGCCCTAATCTATAAGCTAGTTATATGTTTGATTATCAATATAAAGTATAAGTACAGATATTCTGAATATTTAAAAGAGAAGAATTTACTTATCTTTGCTTTTATGATAATTTTACTAACTGACTAACATATAAAAATCTTTTGTCACACTGTTTGTCATCCAACCCCTACCAAGTGGCATGACCCATATTTTTTATGTATTTATGGTAGGCTTAAGAATAGATCGTAGGCTATTTCTACCCTCTTAACGCCACACCCAATTTTTTCTTTGATAATTTATAAGACAGAACAATGTTTGCCGGGTTAGTTACTGTACTACAATTTTTATCAAAAAGTGTGAGTCGTATAAGTATCGTCAAAGTGTGATAGATGATTCGTAATAAATAAGTGTTATTCAATTAATAAAAGACAATAACTTTAAACGTTAACACTTGCCTAACAAAGTGCCGGATGTGTGATATATAACAAAAAAAAGTTCAATAATCGTAACAAATCGATTTAAAACAATTAATAATTTTAGAAACATCAAAATTCTCAACGCGTTTCGCCTATGACTCTTGCTTTTTACAAATTTGTACTTTTTGCCCTTGGAATAGGGACGCAATTTGATTTTTATGGTGATTTGTTGAAATTTGACGGCTATACTCAAGATACCACAGAATTTCAATGACTAAAAGTGGCTTTATATGATACCTAGTTAATAAATTTAGTACCAAAAAGGGACTAAAACTTTTCTATCACTAATTAAAATCTGTAAAAGTATCACATTTTATGATTGCGTTTCGTATTGTGTAAATTCTATGGTAAGTTACCCTACCACAGAATTTGAATAACTAAAAGTGGCTTTAATATTCAATGGTAGATAATAAATTGATTCTAAATGGGAAATAAGAATTCATTTTTTATCAGCAACTAAATATCTGTTAAAGTTTCATACTATATTGGTTTTTTTTTGTCTGGTTGGTTTCGTAAATTTGTAATTACACTTTCTTGAATAAACTATTTCTGAAATTCTTGTAATAGTCTACATTACTAAAATAGGAACGGATATTTACCTTATATGCATAGTATTGTTCTATTGAAAGATTAGCTTGGTTAAATTTATTGTAATTGGACTTCTGATGTTCTCAAAGTAGTTTGCTGGCACAATTTTATATTTTCACTAGTTCTATTGATATTCTACTACGTTTTTTCATTTAAACTCAGAATATATCTCATTTAATTTTTCAGTTCTTTTTAAAATTACATTTACTTATTCATTTTGAGAATTCAGCTGTCATCTTTCAGTAATAGGATTGACAGTTGTAGGATTTAAGTTGTATATCCTTACGTAAATGTCCACTAATACCGTTAAATTTTTTAAATGAAATTGAATAGTCCTAATATATTGCCTTATGACAAGTGCCTCTTCTACTAAATATAACTATCCTTGAAGAGTTGAGGCTTTCCTTGGGCACGCTCACTGCATATAAAATTAGTGCATCAAAACTATTAACCCTTCAGATACCGTCAATTAGAGACACAATAGTAAGACAATAGATGCGCGGCCACCGGTGGTCGCTTGGGAATTCATGAATTAAATTCATACGATACTAACTCTTTGTTTGATTATCTCTTCACGACCGTACAGATTTGGTTGCTTGGCATAATGTGCAGATGTCTTAAATACGATTTGTAATATTTTTTATCTCGAGATATATTCCTTTACTTTTCAACAATCAAGCGAACATTTTAGCCGCCGGTAGAAACTATAACCAAACAAAGTAGTTAAGTAACTTTTAGGACGCATGATGCAATTCTAGTTCTGTGTAACTCACCGATTTTTAAATACTAACCGAAGTACTTAAACTACTTCATAAATTATTGCAAATACATGATGCAACTATCATTGAATTCATTACACATACCGTTATTCCAAACCGCCATTATTTTTGCTCAACAATTTTACATTTATTTTTACAAAAAAACATTTATGCCAATAAAATTTAAACTCAATCACATCTAGTAGATTTCTACATCTATAAAAGCATGACCGTTTCGAATGATCCGTTCTAAAATCAGTGCTGGCCTATTAGATTGATTCGATTATTAATTTATGAGGTGAATAATAGCCGTGTATCGATACAGTTGAATCGATTCTACTCGGTATGACCGTGGCAATAGGTGAATAACGGATTTCGAATGTGTTCAATTTCGAATTTCGTGAATTTTATAGAGAAGGAAAATTGTTTTGCAAAAGAAATGCGCATGGTAATGTAAGATTGAATATATTTTGTAAATGCCCATGGGTTATTTTAGATATAGAGTTATTTTACTATATTTGGGTAAGTTTGCAGATTAAATCAGGACGAGCCATTTACAAGCCTTCACGTAGGCATAATATTATGTGCCTTTTCTGATAATGATTTCGTAAGCTTAGTTCGATAAGCTGTAGGGTTATTTCAAAGATTTACCATGGGCCCTAAGTGTAGCTATCAGTTAAAGTCAAGCTGGCTGCCAGGCGATTTTTATATAAAAGTAGAGTCTTATAGATATGAATAAATTCCTAGATGCTAAAAATAACGCATACGATGAGTTATAACTCATACTATGAGTTATTTTTACGTTAACGTTTACCGTGTTTGGCTGTGATTGGTTAAGAGATTGGAGCAGGCCAACCGGAACGTCGAACCCGTGTATTTTTTTTAGTTCAGAAAAATAACTAGTGTTTTTAGTCTTTGTCTCACTCTAGGAATTACTTTTGTATTTTTTTATTATATATTATATTACATATTCTTACAAAAATATGTAATACTCAAAGTAACTGTCTGTAGGCCATACAAATATTTGTACCGTGCGGGAATCAAAACCGCGACACGCAGCGCAGCACCCAATCGCTCAACTACTGCGCCAGGCGTCATCGTCACCATCATTTCAGTCTAAAGACGTCCACTATTGGACCTAAGTCTCCCCAAGCGTCGCCAAAACATCTGGATTCTCACGACCCTCACCAAATCATTGGTCCACATTGTGAGAGGAGGCATCCCAAAGCTGTAACTTTCAGCACGTGGTCAGAACTTTTCATTCCCATCGACCATCGGTTCTGCGTGATATGTGCTCTGCCAATGGTGGCAATGGCCACTTAAGTTTGACTATTCTTCGAACTATGTCGATAACCTTGGTTCTCCCGCGGATATCTTAACTTCTGATGTAATCAAGCGCGCCAAGCGTACCGACATTGAAATATACAGGTAGCTACGTAAAAACAGATTTTTGTTCAGGGTTTAGTGGTTGAAAATCATACAAATTATATTCCCCGCCCTTGGGCGGAGCGGGAGGTATTTTTAGACTCATACTGACTTTAAAAGCCACTCCGTTCCATCTCGCCTTTCATACCAGGGCCGAGCCTTCCTTTCGGAAACAGACCCTAACCCCAGTATGCTTCGACCCAGCTGGGCCCCTACGGCTGCTGACAACTCCTTGAGGCGCGCGGGAACACTGCGCGTCGTAGACGATACCTATACATAGATAACACTTAACAACTACAAAATATCATGCTTAGTGAAACATGAATACAGACAGAATTTCAAACAAAGTTAAGGGTAGCAAAGGGGTTGTAGAAAGTAGAATGACGTCATCTCACCTCCCCCTCCCTCCCTCTACCCACCTTCAGATTCAGGGCGTTTTAAATACACATGACACGCCTTCAAATGCTAAGGTTACTAGGTGATAATGACCTTATAATGTGGTTCGTATTTTATGAGATTTTGTAAGACAGAGAAATCATTTTCCTTGCGGCCACTTTATGTAAAAAATTTATTATATTTTCATCCTTGCGATGATGTTTGAAAACGGGCAATTTATCAAATACCTTTGATTGGAACATTGATTGGAATAATAAAATGGAAAAGTTGTTCTTTCTAAAAAACGTAACCTCATAAAAAAAATTGGTCAAGTGTTAGTCGGACTCGCGTACTTGAGGATTCCGTGAATCTTTGAGTAAGTAGTTCGATTCTCAGAGATTTTACCAATATCTAAAAAAGTATTCGCAAAAATTTAATAATTGTGTAGATAGCGTAACTGCTTTACGGTTTTCATACTTTTTTCTTCACTTATGCTGTAAGACCTTGATTCTTGCCTAATTTTAGGATTCTAAATTAACGGGAAGTACCCTATAGATTTTCGTTTCCTTGCGAGCGTCAAAATATGCGCCTAAACGGAGTACTTTTAACTTTAAATTGCGTTGATATATTAGAAAATTTTCACTGCTCTGAAGGGTAGTAGTAATACTTTCAGCTACATTTAAAAAAAGGGTCTTGGTAGCGGACAGTGTAATAACAGTGTCCCGTTTTTAACAGACTTCTAAAAAAGGAGGAGGTTCTAAATTCGGATGTTTGTATTTTTTTTTATGTATCTTCGCGCATAACTTCGTCGCTTGTCTACCGATTTGAAAAATTGTCCCATAGTCACCAAGTTGGGATCTAAAGATGGAATCTTGGCGAAATCGAAGGAACTCCTCAAGTTAGTTTTTCAGTTCAGTTTTGAGCGTCAAATGGGTCGCGTTAGAGCTCGTAGTAAAGTCTCAGGGCCGTGGTAACTCTTTAACATTCCTGCACTGGGAAAAGCTAGATTTTTGTAAAATTCAGTACTAGTCTACCTTGTATAACGTACGTACACCAACCACTTGTAATAAAACCCTCTAACGTAACATTACTGTCCGTTTTCATCCATCCTGTTTAAAGAGGCAGAAAACTTCACACTACCCACCATTTTTGAAACACCGTTCGTGACGTGGCCATGACGTAATGATTACATAATTATCTTCACTCAAACTATACTTTATTAAACAACTATTGTGTTTAAAAACCATGGATCCATGATGGGTAATTTATTTAAAGTACAGGCAACGTAAGGGATTGGTGTGCACGGGCCACTAGGTTTAAAGATCAATGGATATAAATATTTAGTCTGGTATTTCTGTGGTTTTCTTCATAAAACCCTATCCTTACATACCTTTCATATACAGTACATAATCTTTATCAATCTTGACCTCTTTTTATGATGGGAAATCATCAATTGACTTGCTCCTGCTAAACTAGACTTTTACTGACTAAAACCACACTTGTGTTCCTTCAGTCCAACATGGCATTCTATAACCAGGGGTTTTTCAAGGGACACCAGTCATCAGTCAGTATGCCTTACCTACGTCTTGTAGGTATGATATAAATATGTATGTATAAATACGGGTGTGTTGAAATAGTTCCGACTAGAAGTATATTATATAATATATTGGGCATAGACAGACTTTCCTTAATTTCTTGCACAGACTGCGTTTGTTGGCAATTGCTTGTGTAGTCAAATCCCTAAGGATTGTAGTTACATATAAAAAGTTATACTTAAGTAAGAATTTTACGCAGCTTCACCTTATACTCCCGTAATCTTCCATTCTTTTTGTACAAATTTTTGATAAACTAAAAGCAATACGGAGGAATTTTTTGACGCCATATTTTAGGTAAGAGTTATTGTGTATATATATATAGTTTTAATTAGTTAAGTGTTTTTATTTTTCATGTTCTTCCTAGTATAAATAAATTTAACTAAAAGCTATTTCTGTTAAATTTAGCTGTAATTTTTTTAAATCCTTAAAGGTCTTTAAAATTATTTCACAATATTTACTTATGATCAGAAGTAGTCAAGCTGCACACCAAATTCTTTTGCTGACTGTACGTAAGTAGATACCAACAGGTATAGAAGTTTTTGAAATTGACCTATCACTTAATAAGTTGGACGTTGTTATAATTATTAAAGTTGACTTTTAATTATCAAAATATATAATTATTCTGTCACTTTGAGTAAAAACTACACATTACAGAGTACTTTGCCTTACAAAATGGCTGTATGAAGAAGTGACTGAGGTAATAACAAGTTTATCTAAGTTAGCAAATTATCATTAAAACTGTCTTACCATACGACGAAAAAAGAATAGACTTTCAAAGGATGAAATGTGACGATTCTATATAAGTTATGAAATATGATCTTTTGGCTCCTTTTCTCAACATATTTTTTCTTTTCTCAACGTGTTTTCTTCTCTATTTAAATCAATGGTTTTATAAAGAACTGAACTGCACCCGTAGATGAACAATATTTAAAATAAAATTGTCACATTTTTGGATCAGATTATGGAATTTGTCAAATATGACCGAACTTTATCACACACAGCCACAGATTTAAGTTGTTATTGATTTATATCATACTCTATCAGTTTACATATTCTATCAGTCAAACCTTGGGTGATGCCGAGAAAAATAGTGTTAAGTAAAATAAGAATGAGAAAAAGAGGTGAATATATGAAAAATATATATGTAACAATGAATCGCAGATATATTATTATTATTATCATTTTATTATTGACAGGCTCGCGTTTGACCACCATCTTACTTGATGGTAAGCGATGATGTGGTCGATGATGGAGCACGCTTGCCTGGAAGTAACCTATTCACTCTTGACTCTCAGATGTCTTCCATAAGAATTAGCAAGAAATGGCTCAGAGCCGGGTACAGTAGAAGGAATGGAAGGAGGCCTTTCCCATCAGTACGACAATATAAATAGCTAATCCCAAGCTAAGCAGAGCTTGTGTTATGGGTAATAGACAACTAAAAAATACATATATTTCTAAATACATACATATATTATAGGTCAATTACACCCTGACACAGAACAAGTCCTGGGTGGGAATCGGACCCACGACCTGCTATGTCTGGTCACTAACCACTAGACCAACAGAATAGTCAAATATAATTCCCTATTGATTAGCCAGATGAACACAAACTTACCAATTCGCAAGATAAACACAAACTAACCGACTATGAAAAGATATTTTTTACGAAACCAAATAAAGAAAAAGAAATTAAAATTTCAGCATCTTTTTACAAAGACACCAACATTGTTTATCTTGTGAATAAAACATTACATTTCTAGTGTACGCTTTCTGAGTTTTTTCTTTAGTTTTATTCAATCATTAGCTTTCGCCTGCGGTTTCGCCCGTGAATGCTGGTTAATGCAAACTTGAAATCGGATGCAGTAAAAAGTAACCTATGCCCATCCTTGGAGTTCAAGCTTGGTCCGTACCAAATTTTATCAAAATTGGTTCAGTAATTAAACTGTGAAAGTGTAACTACAAACAGACCAACAGAATTAATTTCACAGAATATTAGTAAAATGAAGGAAAACATCGTGAGAAAACCGGCATGTCCTAGAACCAAAAATTCGAAGACATGTGACATTCACCAACCCGCACTGGGCACGCGTGATGAATTACGGCCCATGCCCTCTCCTAGAGAGGAGGTTTGAGTCCCAGGAGTGGGAACATTGAAAGGCTGATTATGCTATATTAGTATGGATTATTATTTAAGAGTAATTAGTTTCTGCCAGCGGCTTTGCCCGCGTATTTCAACGCGGGTGAGGTTTCTCCATAAACAAACTTTGGACCAATTTCATCCCATTAGGAGGAGAATTTTGGAAAACCCTCCCTTAGCGCTCATGAAAGTTTACGTCATGAAAGGAAGTTTTCTTTAAAATTTGATGGTTTCAGTCCCAGTAGTTTCGGCTGTGCGTTGATATGTCAGTCAGTCAGTTTCTCCTTTTATATCTAATAATAGATATTTGTACTAAGTTTCAAAGTTGATTGGCCCAGGAAAAAAAATCATAAATACGAAATCCCCTCTTTTTATCCCCTTAGGGGCCGAATTTTGGAAAACCCTCTCTTAGTGCTCACCTACATATGTCAAACAGGAAGCCTTGTGAAAAATTTCGCTCCTATTGCCAGTAGTTTCGACTGTGCGTTGATATGTCAGTCAGTCAGTTTTTCCTTTTATATATATTGAGTAGTATGGATTATTTATGAGTGATAACAAAAACTTACCGTTATGATTACATTCACAGCTGGTTCAACTAAAAAATTTTCATAATTCAACGTTACGCTGCTTATTTTAACAAGACCAGTAGTATTGCAGGTGAAAGAATAATTATATTTCGTGTTTTGTTAATATGTAGAGATATAATGTTTTTTTCAAAGAATCGGCTCTTTATTGGATAAATTTTCAAAAATTGAAAATTTATCCAATAATTCCAATAATTGTTTCGAAATCTAAAAGCTATTTTTATTATTAATTGGTTCGCGCTTGACCGCTGTCTCACCTGATGGAAAGCGACGATGGAGCGCGCTTACTTAGATTGAACCTATTCACTCTAGACTTAAAGTTTCCTTAGTTGTTGCCATTGGGAAACAGATTCCGGTCAAAAATTCCACTCCCTAGCTGTACGTACAATGAATGTCTTCCTAAAACGTTTTGATCGTGCAAGTGGGATGTCCACCATGTACCGGTGGCAACCAAGCACTGGATTTTATCATTAAAAAAAAGCCCCCCTTAAAAAAACCAAGCAAACCAGCGGGATTATTATTATTATTATATATTCATACAAACATTATTAAAAGTAAGTGTACAATAGGCGGTCTTAACGCACAGGAAAATTTCTTGCAGACAACCTTTGGATGGACTGAAAGAAAGGAGAAAGGTTTAGGGCTGTTAGTGTACATCATTAAAAATAATACTGATAAGAAATAACAATACAAATACATACATATACATTACAAAATCCTTACTAATATTATAAAAGCAAAAGTGAGTTTGTTTGTTTGTTACGTCTTCACGCCTAAATGGCAAAACCGATTTTGATGAATTTTGGTACAAAGATAGTTGGGACCTTGGAGACGGACATAGGCTAATTTTTTGTGAGAAAAGGGGAGAAAGAGGGAAAAAAAGGGGAGAGGAATTAAAGTATATTAATAAACGCAGGCGAAACCGCGGGTAAAAGCTAGTATACTAATAAATATGTAATATAAAAATAATAATGCATGATAAATATGAGTAACCTCTTAACATATTCGGTTGGTGACAGTTATCCCAATTACATTAGAATACACTCATAAAAACCCATACATTTGCATCTAGAATTAACTACACATATTTTTCCTACCCCTTTTTCACAGGACACATAGATCTTTGCCCTACAAATTAAAAAAAAACTCACCTAAACACACCAGACAATCGTAAACTCAAATAAAACCGTCAAAATTGTAAAAAAAAAACAGCGAAATACACAAAATTGCGCGCGCGCAGGCCGCGGAACCACCTGCGCGCGCAGATGGCCGCCTGTCAGTTTGTTAAATAATAAGCTAGCCATTTGAACCCTAAAGCGTGGTGTAGTCGAGCGATTCCTTAGTTTTCACTACTCAAATGGTTAAGTATTAATTTTGTTTGATGATATATCCGTTAGGTGTTATCAGCAAGAGCAGCTGAGCACTGATAAAGTCATGCACTGTTTTACGTTTTTTGTAGAAGCTTTAAAGTAATTTTAAGCATAGCATAATCAACCTATTAATGTTCTCACAGCTGGGACTTAGGACTCCTCTCTAGGAGAGGGAATGGGTCGTAATCTACCACGCTGGATAAGTTGGTGAATATCACATGTCTTCGAATATTTGGTTCCAAGATACACACCGGTTTCCTCACGATGTTTTCCTTCACCGTTTTGAGAGAAGTGGTGAAAAAAAAAACACAAAGTAATGCACCTGGCTGGGTTTAAACCTGCGACCTACAACTCGTAAGTCGGGGTCGTTACCACTAGGCCACCACTGCTCTCAGCATCTAAACAGTCATTCATACATATGTACAGGGTTATTTGTAAAACACTGGCAACCTCTCAGGACTATGTTACTAACATCATAACCAACCACTTTTGTTCCATAACTTTAAAAAATTGATCATATTTTTTTTCATCAATTTCATACAAAAATAATGTTCTAAATACTACGAAGTCTATGCGAAGCAAGCGATAATACAATATCGGAGGGGAAGGGGTTTGGTCGGCGGGGGTGCTTAATGCGCTAGCGTCACGTCAAGCACCCCCGCCGAATAGAACAAGGAAATATTAAAGGATTGTTTTTCGTAAATGTAATATGTTTTGAAAAAAGTCGTAGAACAATAGTTGTTGTTTATGATGTTAGTAATACAGTCCTGCAAGGTTGTTAGTGTTTTACAAATAACCCTGTATACAGTTACCATGGTTCTTAAACGCAAAAGGTAATTAAAGGACCACAGGTTTGTCTTAGTCAGTAAAAGTCTAAAGCGCCTTCTCGCTCCTCCCAGAGCGGAAGAAGACACTAGAGGATTTCCCACCTCAAAAACAGAAAAAAGACCACCATGCTGATGGGCATTTGATATTGCATTAAAAAAGAATTGACCTTTCTTTATTCCATACCTCTAAGAAAAAGGTTACTTAGCCGTAAAATTCAAAGTAATTTTCTACTAGATATAGGCCACCCACTGCCTTCGTCTAGTTATCATAAATGAGTACCACAGATAAGGTATATTTTGCATTCTTCTATACTTTATTCACTATATGATGAGACATTTTAACAACCCCTTTTTACTGTCCGTTCAATCGATTTTGACTTATATTCCGTAGGTATAAGGATGGAATTAAGCGAATAAAACTGACCAAATTCGAGTCGGACTCGCCCACGAAGGATTCCGTACCGTCTGTAACAAACAACGGCAAAAAAATCACGTTTGTTGTATGGTATAGGTATAGGCATAGGCACAACAGGCTGTTTTCCGCAACTCCACGACCAAAGCGCGTATTTTGCGTAACGACTTTTTTTTCTATTTTTAATATTTGTATAGCGGCAACAGAAATAGGTACATCATAATCATGTGAAAATTTCAACTGTCTATGTCACGGTTCATGAGATACAGCCTTGTGACAGACGGACAATACAGACAGACAGACGGACAGCGGAGTCTTAGAGTCCCTAAAAACTTGTTATAATACCAACTGTTTACTGCATCTGCCATTAGCCATGCTGCCAACGCAATAAAAGTCAAAATCGGTTAAACGAACATTAAAATACGTTTGTTTAAATGTCTCATCTCATTTCGAACGAAGCATAAAGCCTGGTAAAGGAAATTATCATATCTGCATACCTATGGTCTAGTAATTTTATTGTTTCTGCAATCATATAAATATGCATATTAGATAAATCATATTTTTTAATTGAAAAATTGTGTTTGTTCAATGGTAATATTATTTATGGGCTATGAAATGAAATATATATTATCTTGGTTAATTTTTCTATCTTCGCTTGCCTATGTTAGATCGTTAGAACTTGATTCTAGGTAAAAGTGCAGTGTGTGGATTAAGTTGCCAGTTAATATTATAATAAAAATTACTGTAGGTTCGCAATACCAAATTTCAGGATTGATTTTCTTTTTTTTTGGTGGGTAAAATCATCCACGTGACATCCCCCACCCCTGAGAGGAGCGAAAGATAGTGTCATTTCATCATCATAATCATATCAGCCGAAAGACGTCCACTGCTGGACATAGACCAGGTTTGTTGGTTTTTAGTCACTTACTGACTAAAAAACCCACCCCGTTCCTTCTTACCTTTCATACGGGACCGAGCCTTCCTTTCGGAAACCGACCGTGGCCCCAGTAGTGGTTGAAATTTAGATGGTTTTGGTTTATTCGATGGTTATCGTTGGATTTTAACTTGGTGGTTCTGGTTCGATAGTCTGGTTTAAAAGGTACGACTTTATGATTTCATAATTTCAGTCAAAAAGTGTCCTTTGATAGATATAGGCCTCCCCCAAGTGTCGCCATAATGACCAATACTGTTCGTCTCACATCCATCGGATTCTCGTAACCCTCACCAGGTCATCGGTCCACCTTCCAACGCAATTTTCTTTCGGTTAGCGGTCGTCACTCCAGAACTTTTCGACCCCATCGACCATCTGTTCTGCGAGCAAATTCCCTACCCACAAAAACCCATCATAGGCTACCAATCAATTAAAACCAAACCACACATTGGTTAACACATTATCGATAAATAAAACGATCGATATAGGCACGTGACGCGTTGCCGCATCCGCGAAATTATAGACGTATTTCGCCCGAGGCGCTCTCGCTTCGATATCGAACGATAATCAAGGGTTAGTAGTCATTTAAACGCGATCTTTTATGAGAATCGCGATTGTTTTTGTTATGGGTGGGCAGGCTGCTATTGTCTGTAAATGCCCCTTCATACGCTGGGATTGAACGATTGAGTAACAAGGCATAATTGGCTTTAAGAACCTCTCTTTTCTGATTCCAAATAGCCTTTGGTGCTCAGTTTTCGACTTTTCTGTATAAAATCCCCCCTCCATCCCTTGAAATTGTTTCGGTGTTTTCAGCTAGGAAACACCGGCCTCATTTAGTTTAAATTGACGTGTAACAGTGTTTTTTTTTTTTAAATATTTGCAAAATAGATAATCCTTTATAGCATAGGATAGTCGTCCTTATAATGTTCCTACTGCTGGGACTCAGACCTCCTCTCTAGGAGAGGAAATGGACCGTAATGCACCACGCGGGCCCAGTGCGGGTTAGTAGATGTCACAAGTCTTTGAATTTTTGGTTCTAGTACATTCACGGTTTTTTCATTCACCCATATTGTGTCCTATGTCATCTAAATGTCATATCCTAAAAAATTTCTTAAAATTCTGTTAGTGTTTTGTCGCAAGCTGAACCTTTTCTTGTTGAGAATTGGCTCAGTATATTGGTCAGATTAATAAGTATTTTACATAATGTAAATATCCACCATCAGCAATTTGGAAACCAAAATCCTACTTTTGTTAAGAATTTAATAGTTTTTGAAAGAACTTATCGTTTAAAACTTTAATTTTTAACCGAATTATTTTATTTGCTTAAACTGGTTGACTTTTAATATTTGTTTTTGTTTGTGTGCCTTTTTTTTTGTCGACGGGGAAAATCATCTTTGACGAAACCCGCTCTTGGGTGGAGCGGGAGACAGTATCAGACTCTTACTGACTAAAAACCCCGCGCCGTTCCTTCTAGCCTTCATACCGGGGCACGAGCTCCCTTTCGGACAACCCTGTCACCAGTAGGCTTCGACCCAGCTGGGCCCCTCCTGCTGTTTGTGTGCCTTTGTGTTTGCGCCTAAATAAAATAATTTCCATAAAAAAAATTGTCACAATACGATATAAAGTTAATTTTTGAATTGCCTACCTTTTGTTGACCGCTAAAACGTTCTGCACAGCTGTAGGTATACTATAGCCAGCATTATGTAGCTGTACTGCCATGATACCGCAAACTCGGCTAACTGGACAAAAACATAAAAATATATACATGTTACCGCATAATCATACTGGCGATTATCAGTGGTACAGTAATTAAATATGCTCCGTTTACATTTTCAACGTATCGCGCCAATATTAAAGATTTTTAAATGTCTGTTAACAAGGTACGTTAATTTGAGGCAGATGCGCTTTGGTGGCGCGTTTGAATGGGGCAGTGGGGTTGGCGAGTGGTTAGTTAGTTTCACTGAGAGTAGGGTAAAATAAGTGTGTAAAGGTAGGAATTAATTTTCGATAAAGTTATTGATCAATTTTTTTTTTTTGTTAAAATTTTTGTCACACAATAGGAATAACTCCTGTATCACGGGTGTGTTCATAAAAATGTAAACCAATATGCACAAGTTACCCAGACCTGGAACAGCTATCTGTAGATATCAAATGACTGGTGTGTCTAAACTGATTCAATTTACATAGTTTTAGACTTATTTTCAAATCTTTTTAAGTTGTAATACATTTTTTGCTTTGAAAATTTATTGCACATTAATTATTTACCTTAATCTTAAATAATCGCTTACAAGACTTATCTTCTTCCCTACCGACTAGATCACTAGAAAGTTGAAAACCAGTGTCACCTAACACTACTGCTCCGTAGTTATTTGTCATTTTTACTGAACTGGACCTGTTTGGCATAGCCATGAAACACACAATGTTAATGATTATTTTTAATCCTAAATTCCTATATATTGTTTCGTCACTGTGTGTATCTATGTGTGCTAAAAAAAAAGTAATTTTTTTATTTTATTTTAGTAAATTTAATCTATACTTATAATAAATCTGTAGAGAGGTCAATTCTGTACATGAAATATATTTCCAAAATAACTATCAGGGGGTGATTAGTGATCGATACTGATGCTAAAAATGCAAACAGTCAAATTTTTGTCTGTCTGTCTGTCTGTCTGTCTGTCTGTCTGTCTGTATGTTTCTTATAGAAACAAAAACAACTCGATGGATTTTAACGAAACTTGGTACAATCATTCTTCATACTCCTGGGCAGGTTATAGTATACTTTTCATCACGCTACGATCAATAGGAGCAGAGCAGTGAAGGGAAATGTTGGGGAAACGGGAGAAATTACTCCATTTTTTAAGCTTCCGTCGCGTTTGCAGCCTTAATGGTTAAAGCTACACAGAAAACATGTATAACGGAAATGTTCTCCTCAAAATTATATAAAAAATGTCCCACACGTGTAACTCCCGATAGCTTAGCAGTTCTGAGCTTTCTGTTTATTTTTGTCTACTCTTACGTTTATAACACTGAATGTCGCTGGCATAAGCAACAGGATCCGCGTACGAAGTCGCTGGCAGAAGCTAGTTGGTAATAAAAGACCTGGCAAGTGATAATTTGTTTAATTCTTTATTACAATAGCCTCTTTAACTTCTCTTTGTCTTTCTCCAACCTCGTCTCTTTTGAAGCCATAATTATACGTTATGATTTTCCTCTTCAGTACAGTATTACTCGTATGCTTGCGTACTTACAAACGCAAGCGTACTGAACATTATGTCTTTGTTGGTAATTAGTAGATGAGTACATACTCAACCACTAATTACCAATAAAGAGACACACTTTACAGTTCAAAACACTGTCCTCCAAACTCGTGCACTTAAACGAGGCATCGTTTTTGCTATCAGCGTGTGCAAACGTGACTTCCACGTCGATCGTCCTAATTAGATCAAAGGTGGCCGACGTAAACTAGTTTTGATAAGAATTTTAATTTCACACCAGTTACAGTTGCCCAAGCCTAAAATAGTAAGCAAAATATTAACTGTAAATGATAATGCAAAGTTACTGGAATGTTTATTGTTTGGTAATGAGAAGGAAGCATAAAGAACTTTAAGGGTGTGTCTGCGTCTGTACTACTATGGGTCAGCGCATAGAGCTGCGGGTTATTTAAGGCCCCTTGCTTACGATGACTTTTTGTAGCGATGCAGTAGCGATGACGTCGCGCGTTTGCCTCGATATAGTCGCGAATTCGCGGTGCAATCACTAGTTATTTGCCCTTGCCCACATCACGATTCTCAGTCGCGATGCAACTGCGATACTGTCGCACTTCTGTCGCGATGCAATCACGATTCAGTTACAAAAATGAAGTTTTATAATATGTAGAATATTTTACTTCGTCCGTTTACTCCCTGATTTCATGTCACGGTCGCACGTTTGCTTTGCTGCGACTAACGCGCGTTTGTAGGAATGCTGTAGCGCGTTTACAAAACGCAAGACAGTATCGCTACAAAAAGTCGCTGTGTGCCAGGGGCTAAAGGCGTATTGTCCACGGACGCGTATCTTCATACACGCGTATTAATATACATTAAACGCTTGGTGTACGCCTGCGTGAATTTTGATACTCTCTCTTGCTCCACTCTAGAGCGGGAGATGTTATTTGAAGACCCAAGCGCGGTCAACAGTTGACCACATCATCACTTATTATCAGGTATCAGCCATAGCGGTCAAGTGCAAAATCCCCCCCGCCTTCTTCACCTCAAAAGACCTCTCTTCTTCTCAGTCCTGCACTCTTGACAGAGTGGTCGTGGTCATGTCTCAGTCGAATCCTGTGCTACCACCTCTCTTGTGATATGACGTCATGCAGCTCTGTGTTTGGCGGCTTAGGAGTTCTCATTAACGCTGCAGTGTGTCACCGATTTGATGAGGTCCGTCCACCGTGTTGGAGAGCGTACACGTGATTTTTACCCTCGACTTTCCCACCGATTGTACCACCAATCATTCCATCGAGTCCTCGTTACGGGTGATGTGCCCAAATAACTAGAAGATATCAATGAGAATCAGGTCAAAAGATCTACTTTACTAATAATGTAAGCAAATATAAATAACACTATACACCTCTATCCTCCAGAAATACCACCTGTAATGACTCTTGGCAATTAGGCTATTGTAATGAGATAAGTTTCTTCAACACAATTATCTCACATACTTACCCCTTAAAGGATCACTTGATTGCAAACAGATGTAGCAAATTAATACTTAATGTCAAGCTAATTGGACACACAAAACTATGCGAAAATTTTCATAACGCATTCCGTCTCTAGTGTAGAAAAACTCAGATCAGTAATGGTATATCTAACGAGATACATTTATGCAGTTTTGACACTTATTTTTTGTGGTATATGGTATCAATTTGCTGGATGTGTTTAATAAGGTGTCGACCTGTGTTAATATTGTATTATTTTCAGATCAATATTGACAAAGATGCATGCGTTATGAATACTGATCGGACTATATACATGCTGTTTGATTCCTTTTCTAGACCTAAAAACAGTGACAACGGTTTCAAAAAAATATAAATAGTAAGTCTTTTAACAGTTAATAATGACGAGGTCACGGCAGACCAAGAAGGAGATGGCGGATGACTTAAGGTTGTTCTTTGGGAGTTGGAAAAAAGTGGCTCAAAACCGGCAACATTTGAAGAAATGGAAGGAGGCCTTTGCCCATCTGTGGGACAGTATGAGTTAGATATAATAATAATAACAGTTGACCTTTCGAATACCACAATTGGAGACACAACAGAAAAACAATGAGAGAGCTAACGCTGGCGTTCGCTTGGTGTTTAATGAATTAATACTTATTGTCCTGTTCTAATGTATGTTTTGCAACTTAAAAGTATTTATAATCATTCTTATAATGTTCCCATTAGTAGGATGCAGCCCTCTCTAGGAGAAGGAATGAACCATAATCTATCATGCGGGCCCAGTGCGGGTTGATGAATGTCACATGTCTTGGAATTATTGGTTCTGGGATATGCCATTTTTCGACGTAAAACGATTTTTAGCTTAGTTTTTGGATGCAGTTATAAGAAAATCGTTTGTCTTGGTATGGTCATGTGAAGAGGAGGGATGAAACGCATGTTACTAAAAAAGATTATACAATGTAGATGGATGGAGGGGAAGAGGGAGGCAAAAGAAAAGATGGATGGATTAAGTGAGGAGTGATATGAAAGAAAAAGGAGTTAGTGATAGTGTGACGGGTGATATGACAGAATGGATGGAAAAAAAAACGCTGACCCTGAAAGTAATATAGGACAAGGGCAGGAAGAGGAAGATAAGATGCAGTTACAACGTAGCTATCAATGCATAATAATAGCTAATCAGCCTTTTTAATGTTCGCACTGTTGGGACTAAGGCCTCCAATCCAGTAGAGGGAATGGGCCCACCGCTCACACCCAGTGCGGATTGGTGGATGTCACATGTCTTCGAATTTTTGGTTCTAGGACATGCCAGTTTCCTCACGATGTTTTCCTTCACCCTTTTGAGAGCTGTGATAATTACCACTCGACCACCACAGCTCCAGGTATCGATGGTGTGCCAGTTATGTATCCAATGATAAAAACTAGAACAAGAATAGATCAAATTAAACTCACATACCTAAGTTCTTATGAAAATTTCTCACACCATTTTGTAAATCCCTTTTTTACCGTTAAAGAATCCAGTTTTTAGCTGTAAATCCTCATGATCCAGTTCATAAACATTTCTCCACACCTCCTACATAAATGTGTAAACTGTTATTTCCTGGGTATAAGAAAAAGCCGCTCATCCGCGGTAATCATGGTGCTCATAGCGCGCAAAGCCAATAAAAATATCAGCAATGCTTTGTTGAAACATACGGGCTTAGATTTGAACAGTTTGTATTGTGGATTTTTACATACAGAGACCTGTATTATGTTGTAAATACCTTGCAAAGTCCGATTGCACTGCTTTTTTTAAGTGGAAAATTATCTTCTCCTGCTCTAAGGTGGTGAGAGGGGGCACGGCAAACTTTTACTACTTAAGACTTACCTTCAGTTGCCCTTAGCATTCCAAGACTACAGCATCTCTTTCTTCCCGTACCCTCAGCAGGCATCGGCCACCCATCGTACTGCTAAACTATCGAAATCATGGGTTCCAAGATTGTTTGAAAGCAAAGAGTAAGTGAAGAGGCAGGTGGGTTTTACTCAGTAAAAATCTGACGTTCTTATGTTACACGTCTAGATCATCTCGCCACCTATTTCTAGGCCGGTCCTGTCGGCGATTACTCTCGTCTACAGGAACCCTCAGAGTTATATTAGTCCAGAAAACTCTAGCTACAATATTTTTTCTACTTATCTAACAGCTACCACTATCATTCAATCCAGTCACAGTTATTTATCAACCATGTTAACCTCAAACGCCGATAATCATGGCGAGCCCGTTCCTAACACCGTCCCGTACATTCCGCCCGCGGCTGTATCTAAAGGAAACATCATGCAACAATGGCGGAATGGTATCAGCTCTCATGGTTGTCACCTGTCGTAATTATAATAAAAACTGGCGAGTCTCACATGCGATTATACTTGCTACGCGTGGCGTGAAGTTTAGACGTTTTTTGAGAGATAGGGTCAGGTCATATTGTTGAGGCGGTAGCGGGTATAAGTTTACCAGAGGTAGCAGTTTCTTTTTTATCTGCAAGTTCTTTACCTACTCATCATATCATCATCATCATATCAGCCAAAAGACGTCCACTGCTGGACATAGGCCTCCCCCAAGCGTCGCCACAACGACCGGTCCTGTGCGTCACGCAACCATCGGATTTCCGCGACCCTGACCAGATCGTCGGTCCACCTTGTTGGAGGCCTTCCAACGCTGCGTCTTCCGGTACGTTGTCACCACTCCAGAACCTTTCGTGTAGTTCTGTACTATATATTGTTTAATAGCTTAGTTTGCAGCTTTCTATTTTTAGTACTTGCATCAAAAATGTTAATCAAGAGAAATAAATTATATAAGACGTATAGTTGCTGAATAGATAACGGAATAAATTTTACACCTTCGACATTTCTTTAAACAACAAGAACTAGGCTGGAATTCTACGGATTGTACAGCCTATGGCCTAGTGGTCAAAAGCTTCGATAACCACCCGTCTAAGCTATCTGCCCGGTTAGATCAAAGGCTTGATACTAAAGGCATTGCTCTTTGATACCTACAGCTTGCTTTTGAGAAGTTTTTACCCTCGGTAACTTACGGACTACTATTTTCTGAAATATTTTATATTGTAAATTAAAATTAATTAAATACAAATATGTATTTAAAAATATAATCGTAACGTATAAAAAAAGTATATAAATGGACTAAAAATATTAATTGAAACAGACAAAAAATGCAAGTGTTAGTTACTACTTCGATATCTTGATAACAGCACATGAGCACACTATCATTGTATATTTATAAATACTACTTAAAATCCACAAAAAATGCAACAAAACAGGAAACAAAATATAAATAAAACACAATAGTACACCTTTATCTCGATACAAAATCTACTTGACAACGCGCATTTCTTTCTTCATTACCCTCTCTTTTTTATACACGTTTTTCTGTTTCCCGCTTCCGCTTATGTCCAAGTTATGGCCCTAAACCCACCTTCACACTAACAACAATAATCGTCGCGCGCTAAATGTTAGTTCAGTATTAAGTGATACAGTGTCATAGGCATGAAAATTGCAAGCTATGGATGACTGGCATTCGCTATAGTTTAATCAAAATTGTATGTGACAAAGTATGGGCTATTCTCGGCTCATTATCGCCTTTAAGAGTCTTATTGCTGCTTTTTATGGTGAACGTTTATTTTCAGATGTTTTGTGTGAAGGGGTTGTAGGATTAATTGTGAGTTTGATGGAATATTGTAAGTGACAGGATTGATATTTGTTAGCGCCAATAGAAAAAATATGTTACGAATTTACGATCAATTATGGATGGCGACAAAACTTCATACGACTTTTCTTTCATCATCATCGTCATCATTTTAGCCAAAAAAGTCCCCAGTTGGACATAGGCCTTCTCCAAGTGTCGCCGTAATGACCAGTCCTATGCGTCTCGCATCCATACTGTGTATTGTCATATTTATCAAAATATTTTCAATTCTAGTTGAGATCTAGGTGTAGCCGAGAGAATGGGAGAGTCTGTGTTTCCCAACAGCTACAATCTAGGAGTTATTAAGTCAATAATAAATATGTTACTTCTAGGTAAGCATGCTTCACAGCATAGCCTACCATCAGGGGAGATAGTGGTCAAACGCGACTATCAATAATACGAAAAAAATCTTAATCAAATGCAAAGCGCATTTGATCTGACCTATCCGTGCGTTCTTCCTATCCGACGCCCAGGACCGTTCGTTGTGGCGACACTTAAGGGAGGCCTATGGCCAACAAAAGACGTCTTTCGGCAAAAATGATGATGAAGAAGCTGCTGTAAAAAATGAGCATAGCAACTAAAATTTAATTAATATTACTAACAACCGTAGTCACCATGAACGAACAACTTTCGCACACGACTTTGCGTAAAATCGCAGCGATTTTTAAACGCTAGTGTAACGGTCTTGAACGCCTATTAACTATTTGATGGCTTCACGCGTAATTTTACTTAGACATTTATTACTGAAGACAATGGAAAACTATCGATGTATGGTAATAGAGGCGTGAAACGGAAAAAAGATGAGGTAGATTGAACCGTATTGCTGGGAGTGGGGTTCCGTGGATTTTTTTAAACTTTAATGGACATTATTTTTGGTTATTTTAGGTAGGTCCTTCGCAGTGGACACAATCACCTCGCTTGAGGGGAGCATCGTCGTGTTCTTGTGAGGGCGATCGCCGGTGGGGCTCTCTTGCACCGGGCCTTGGTACAGGCCATGGTCCGGAACGAGAAGAGTGACGAGTGGTTGCCTCCTTCTGCGAAGCAGTGATGCTAGCAAATGAGGAGGCCGACCGAATTCCGGTCCTGATTTCCGACCACCGTAGGCGCGGGCTAGCGGATGGCAAGCAATGGGTAGCTCGCTGTCCGACCGCCAGGTCAAGTCGTCGACGGCGTGCACTGTTCCCGCGCGACTCAAAGAGTTGTCAGCAACCGTGTAGGGGCCCAACTGGGGCCCAACACGGCTCCGGTATGAAAGGCAAGAAGGAATGGGGTGGGGTTTTTAGTCAGTTAAAGTCTGACTCTATCTTCCGCTTCGCCCAAGGGCGAGGATGTCATTTGGATAATTTTTACCAACAGAAAAAAAAACCTTTTTATATAACTTAATGTTGTACTCACAGAGTATTTTGTAGGTTCCTCTGCCCGGGTCTAAGTCGACTGGCCGCTGGGGCCGAAAGGTTCTGGAATATTGATCACGTACCGGAAGACGTCGCGTTGGAAGGCCTGCTACAATGCGGGCCGATGACCTGGTGAAGGTTGCGGGAACCCGATGGATGCGGGACGCGCAGGATCGTTCATTGTGGCGACATTTGGACGAGGCCTATGTCCAACAGTGGACGTCCATCGTCTGGTATGATGATGATGATGATATTCGGTACAGACACAGCACGACGGGTAAAAGTAAAAGTAAGCCTGTAAAGTTGTTCACACAAAGTAAATTTGAACAAAAGTAGAAAGTGCACTGAGCGTGCCCGCACCGAAAGGGTGACCACCTCCGCATTTGCTGGACGTTAGACACCCAGTGCTGATTTTCAATTGGCATCCTGCAGTGATGCAAAGAAAAAATAAAAACTTTCTTTCTTCAATAATAATAAGTATGTATGTATAATTGGCTTGCGAGGTTGTCGACATTTGGGATGTGGACTCGGCGATCATTGTACCGATAGTCGTGTCGAGCAGTGGCTTAATAACCAGGAGCCTCGACCTACAACTTAGGAGGCTCTCGTTAGGCGACTGGATCAAGGGCTTGATTCAGAAAGCGGTACTCCTGGACACGGCTCGTATTGTTAAGAGGTTCCTTTCTCTGGAGCCCTGACCACCGGTATCTTGGACCCTGTTCCCGTTACCGGTGGTTCTTTTTTATTTGTTTGAAGAAGGTAATCTCTGCTAAAAGCTGATTTATTCCAGAGTGACATAGGCTATATTTTATGTGAGCGGGTGAAGCCGCTGGCAAAAGCTAGTATATAATATTTATGTACATATACCATTTTTATACTGACTGGATTCCGAACAGCAGGAGCCGGCGACGCGGTATGCCCAGAAGGAGATGGCGTGACGATTTGGACTCCTACCTTAAGGATTGGCCAGAAATGGCTAAGGACAGAAAAGAGTGGAATAACGGAAGGGAGGCCTTTGCCCTACAGTGGGACACAACGGGCTCATAATAATAATCCCTACTAGTCCCTACTAATATTATAAATGCGAAAGTAACTCTGTCTGTCTGTCTGTCTGTTACGCTTTCACGCAAAAACTACTGAACGGATTTAGATCAAATTTGGTAGGTAGGTAGAAGAGACACTGGAATAACACATAGGCTACCTATAATTCCACTGCTGAGCACGGGTCTCTGCCCGCGCGACATAAACTGTAGTCCACGCGGGCGAAGCCGCGGGCGGAAAGCTTAATAAATATACCATAACCTGAGGTTTTTCCAAAGGTCTCACAGAACCCTACCAGCGTTATTCTAAACGCTGTTTCAGATAGATTCTATAACGACTAATAAAGATTATTAACAGCCATTGTAGCCGGATCACACGGTAATATAAAACGCGTTTTTGTGCGTATGCGCCGATGCGATGTTATAAAATTGACACGTTTTCAATACGATGCTCTTATAGAGCAATCAATTTTATTTAGCTCGTGTTTGTAGAACATTGTTATGAGACTTTCTTTGTGAATGATATAAAGACTGTGTATCTTAGTCAATTGTTTTTGAGACACTTTGTAATTAATTAATTACAACAACCCATTACGTCCTACTTCTGGGCTCGGGTCTCTCCTTAATAAGGAGGACATAGCCTACTGATACCACTTATAATATATATTACAATTACCATATTACACTTTGTAATGTCAAAGGAATATTCTGTTAAAACATTCGTATAATGTGTAAAGTCTAATAGTTTTAAGTTTTCTAAGATTGATATCAAACACAAAAGATATCCTATCTCTTCAATAAGTGAAAAAATCAAACTTCTAAATCAACGCAATCTAAAGATAAAGCCGTTTATATAGTTTTCATTACTCATACTCCGAAAGTAGGTCTGAAGTTGCCTAAGGAGCGGGCTGAAAAGTATCACACTTTTCATCCCTAGGGAGTTTTACTTTCAACTAACAGCTGTCAAATTATTTAAAAAAAAAACTAGTTCTATCGTCTTGTATTCATAATGAAAAGCACAGTGCTTACCTCGAGGTTAAAGTTGCTAATTTAGTCCCTCGAATTAGCGACCTCGCTACGCTCGGCTACCAACTCCTTCTCGGGACGAAATAAGTAACTTTCACCTCTAGTGTAACAATGTACTATTGACACTTGCATGGAAAACAGGGTTCATTAGGTTAACGGGAAAACAAACCATATGAACCCTGAAACCCTAACACCTTTACTAACACAACCACCTCAACACCACACTTAATAGAACCCCGAAATTTTGAGAAGGAGCAAAGTCTCATAGTATAACACACTGGAAAAATTCAATAAACCATAAATCGAGACTTGATTCGGGAGTCGATAAACTTAAAAAGGTAAGTTTGTAAGGAACTCTTGATTATACGAGTTCGACTCACACTTTAGCGGTTTTTTTTTTATTTAGCTTCTCTTTTTCCACTCCTGCGTAAAGGCCACCCCAAAATAATAACAATAATATTCCTCAACTTTCACACAACGCTATCTAATCCCAATCTAAGTAGTGCTAGACCACTGATATTTTATAAATTCTTAAACACCTACATATATATTAATAAAGAAAATATATGTATAAAAATAGTTTATTTTCTCCACAATAATAATTATTTTTAATTGCTAGCCTTGTTTCTACGTAACATTGTAAATATGCAAAACCTGAAAATAGTTTGATCAGAATAAGGAGCAGAATCATTTAAACCACTTTTTAATATGGTTACATTTTTTCAAATAAATCTTCATTAAAAATGTCGCCCTGTCTATTTATGACTAGGTCAAGCCATCACGTGCGTAAACCCGCCGAAATAGGTAAACAAACACAAATGGTTGTAATCCAATCAAATATGATCATACATGGGATAATAAATGTTCTTATTTCAATGCAGATATTAATTTTAAACAAAGTAAAACTGCACATAAAACCTTTTATTTTTTTTAAATCATTTTATATTCACAGGTCTTTCAAACTAAAAATAATTTGGGGTGACTGAGGTATTGCGCATTTAACGTTACACGTTGTATTGTGAGAGACTAGTGCCTAAACTAGACCTTCTTGGTGTATCTAGTTCTATATAGCTCCATCCCTCTTTCTCGTTCGCACGCTGTGATATTTGAACACATCATGGTAAGGCACAGCACACAACTCGCACACCGCATTGTCCGTAACAGTTGTATAAGTATAAATAAATAGAATAAATGAATTAATTTTCTGCAATTTTCACCGCAGATATGAACTGGGTGCGTCATGGTCGCCGGCGCCGTTAGGAACAGCGCTCACTGGCTTTGATTGTAAACATTGATGCTAGATTGTTTAGTGGTCGATGTTTCTATCAGATCCGCATTGGATAGCTAAACTAGTATCTGTATTGAAAACTGAGAGAATACCTTTTTCTTTGAGGTAGAAAATCATTAAATAAAGTTGGAACTACACTGCTAACACGTGTGCTACACATGCCGATCTTCACGCCCAGATCGGCGTGTATATGGAAACTAGACTTGTAGAGCTACACTAGATCCACGCAACGTGACGCGACGCTACGCGATGTTGTTCTACGTACAAATCAGGCGTGTTATACCTGTGCGTCGGCTAATGTAGTTCTCGCTTTACTCTTCCTGCTCTGATTAGAGCTAGAGAGTGTCTGATTCTTACTGACTAAATAAAATTAAAATCGGTTTATTTGGATAACAGTGATCCATACTGTTCTAGTATTACTCAATACTCCTGGCTTGTTCCCTATTTGGGGTCAGCCCTCCAGATAGTGTTAAGGCAATTTTTCGTAATTTCTTGCATTAGGCCTTACTTCTCCTTCTTCTTCTTCTTACTTTGGATGGTTCGCTTCCAAGTAGTCGGTGACTGACTTCTTTCTCTTTTGCTCTCATCTATGTCTAAAACGCGTCGGTGGTTTTCTCTGTGCCAGTGTTACTGATTGCTTATATTCTAGTGTTAGAGTCTGTCCAAAAAGACAAACGACTTGGGTAATTTAATCAAATTCTTGAAATCTAATGTAGTCAACACAGGTTGAATAATCAAGGTTGCGAAGAGATGATCGTTGTTTACAAATGGAATCTTATACAAAGTATTGTATGTAATATACAAGGAGTAAAGGACAGCCCTCTCTCTCAATTTAAGGGCTTGCTCAGTAGACGAAACGAAACTGAACAACCTTCTACAAGATTTTTTTTTTTCAGGAAACGAAAAAAAAATAATATCCTCACCATACAAAATTCAAAAGTACTGACATGATAACAACAACACCATTGTACACTTAGTTCGCAATAAATTCTTTGACTTTGACTTTGAATTATAAACTTGGTTGGACAGTTTGTTCGCTTGAAGTTTGCGGAGGGCTGTCCCTTACACCTTCTATGTAACACATTTTTATATTCATTTAAAAATTTTCAAGTCGTTTGTTTTTTTAGACAGAACATAGAAGCATTTTTTTAGAAGCAACGCAAATTTTCCGTATGACTCTTGATCGATGTGTGGATCTTATCAAAAATTGCCAAGGTTATGTAGAAACGGGGCAGTCTTGCGACAACCCGTCGCCTGCAACATCTTGAAAGTTTTAGCATATTGCACGCGCAGGACATCCAGTGATCTTTTGAATTTTGATGTAATTTGACCGACAGATTGCTTGTGTGAAATCTCTGGCAGTGTGTTTTGAACAGAGTAAATTTGACAGGATCTGATTACCACCAAAAATCTGCGCGCCAAATTTTATTTCTGAACTCTTTCGAACAATTTTGCAGCTCTAATGACAGTATATACTTTGGAGGTATAAATCTGTCAAGTCAAAGATCCTGTATCATATTGTAGAATGTCTAGTGAATGAATGCATAGTGCATTTTTGGGGTAGGTATCTCTAAACGTAGAAAGTTCCTAAGTATTTTATATTTGAATAAGTTAGCCCTTATAATTCAGCCTATTAAAAAGTCCTTTTTTACTTTGCCTTTTATATAAATAGAAGATTTGGGGCACACGTGGACCATGTCCTAAAATAACATAAGATACTTTTAATCCAAAATAATTTTCTACTTTCACGCGAATAAAACCGCTGGAAAAAGCTAGTTTATTACAACTTCTTGTCCTTACATCTCTATTCTCAATCTACAACAAAGTAACATTTTACTTTCTGACTACGTGCAACATACATAGTCGTGTATTATGCTAATATATATCCATATACGGATATTAATGGGCTATATGCCCACATTTGTTTGTCTGTTGTATGCATGTATCTGCAATGTTTGATGAGCATTGTGTGGTAACTTTAGTTAAAGGAATATTCATGACAGAGTTTTGTTTTGTTTTTATGAAGTTTTTGAAAAAATATGGTGGCTTGTTGGTATTCTATAACGCTCTGGTAATGAAGTAAGGACTAGGAACTATAATTTTTATGACTGTGTTTCTGTAGCTATTTAAAAAAAGCAAATACCTAGTTGTTTTCTGAAGGCTTCATACATTTTTTTATTTTTAATCTGACATTAACTAGCTGACATGTCCAGGATCAAAATATAAAAGCATATTTTTTTATAATGAAAGTGGTCAGACAAAAGAAAAACAAAAAAATAAAAAAAATATAATTTCGGAAACAAAAAATCCATGGAGTGTTAGTAACATAACAAAACTTATAGGCAATAAATGTTACTAAAATAATTTAGGCCCATACTAATAAAATGCTTAACTAACTAAAATTATAATACCCTACAACATAAATAAAAAAACTACACTATTAAAATTATAAAGTGCACAAGGAAACATTTTATTGTAATTTGAAGTCGCATTTAAAGTTTTTCTTACTGGAGATGGTATTTCCGGTTACAAAACGGAAAAAAAGACCTGAATATATTTGTAATTTATTATTTAAAGTGCAATACTAGACGATTCCATACATAATTATTTTTTTACACACATGTATGTAAGTTATATGACATTGATAGATTATTATATAGTTTTCTTGTTACAAATGAAAATAAGAATTACTTGAAACAAATAGTTCAACTTTTTATTAACAATGCATCTTATAATGTATCGTCATTATTGCAATCTAATGTTATATTAAATTTCTTTCTGATACTTTCTAGCTAGAAGTGCCACACAACCTAATTTACGACTTAACAGCTTTATTATAAAGCTGATTATACAATAGCAGAGAACCTTCAATAAAAAATTCAACACAATACCTAGTGTTACTCACATTAATCATTCGAAACCAAATTGTTTTAGATCATACCCGATACGCTTTTCAATTTTCATTCTTATTTTTCCACAATAAAGTTCAAATTCCTTTGTGATTTCCTGGCTACTTAAGGCGAAGCTCTCAGCAAGAGCGAAAGATTGACATTTAAATACTTAAGTGGAAGTGAAAGGCTGAGAAAATGATATTTTTGATTAAAATTGGAAAATAATTGCGTCTCCCACGTAGATACGATGGTACACATAATGGTTATAGTTTTTTTTAGTCGTTTAGTCGACTCCCGGTCGCTACTAAACTGGTTATTTCCGGTTATTTCGTCGTTTTTGGCGGACTATTCTTGGGAAGCTGACTATCTGTGATGAAATCTTTGGCTCGTTCAAAGATTTTAGGTGAAAACTTTAAACAGTTTGATTTTCGAAGCTTGTTAGTATGACTAGCTTCCGGTCTTTTGTTTGAGACTGAACTCACAGTTTGAACTCAATAGAAAAGTTAGACTGAATAAGATTTCTAATCGTCAATAGGCTCTACCATGCTTAGAACCAGATATCGAATTTTGGTTTACTTTTCAAATATTCGAATAGCAAACGGCTGCCTTTTTTTTAAATATTAGTTCAGATTTTTTAATCTTTACCTTCAACTGCCATGGAGCGCAGTATCCTGGGTGTTCGAATTTCCGATCGCGTAAGGAACATAGAGCTGCGCTCCAAAACTAATATCACAGATGTTACCCAAAAAGCTGCCACTCTAAAGTGGGATTGGGCCGGACAGGTTTGCCGCATGTCAGATGAGCTGTGGGCTAAAAGAGCCAGTTATTGGGTCCCATTGAACGCAAGGCAATATCGTGGCAAACCAACACGAAGGTGGAGAGATGAGCTTGGTAAGTACCAGCGGGACTGGCCCGCAATGGCCGAAGACAGACGTGTGTGGAAAAGGGAGAGGGAGGCCTTCGCCCAGCAGTGGGACATAAATGGGCTAACTAACTAACCTTGAATTGCAGTTTAACATTGTTGAAACCTCTATGGGCCGAACTAAGCATTTCGCCTCGTCCTTTACACCATGTACTTCGAAGGACTGGAACAGTTTGCCTGCTGCGGTCTTCCCGTTCGATTATAACTTGGATGTCTTCAAAGCTAGAGTGAATAGGCTCTTAATAAACTAGTGCCCCTCACCATCAACGATTGCATCACTGCTTACCATCAGGAGTCGTAGTCAAGCAGTAGTTCATAATAATAATATTCCACAACTATCACACAACGCCGTCTAGTCCCAAGCTAAGTAGAGCTTGTGTTATGGGTACTAGACAACTGATAAACATACTTATATATTTCTAAATACATACATATTATTAAATTACACCCAGACACAGAACAAATGATTATGCTCATCACACAAACATTTGTCCTGGGTGGGTATCGAACCGAACCACTAGACCAACAGGTCAGTCGATAATGTTCATTTATATTGTTATTAAAAAAAAACACTTCTTGCCAAATCTAACATATGCGTGCAAGCAAGCGCCAATACTAGGAATTCTGATCATTCCGCAAAGCTAATGGAGCTTGAAGATATAGATAGAGCAAGTACGGTTACAAGGCACCAACTCGCGAACATACGAGCCGAGCTACTTGAAGAAAACACTAGTGAAGAACAGTTTACTAGTAAATTGCTGGATGCTGCTGTTCTAACGGTTTCATTTACATAGCGTAGTGTTTATTTTCTTAGGTGTTTTGAATGTTACTGTGATCCTGGAATACAAAAGATTACTAAAGATATCGAATTTTGGCTTACTTTTCAAATATTCGAAACAAACGGCTGCCTTTTTTTGAGGTGGAAAATCATCAATAGTATTGTGATACAAGTGCAGAAATTTTGTCATTGCGACGGAGGCGGAATTTGCTGGAGCCGTAGGCGAGTGTGATATGGAGCCGAGGGTCAGCCTGATACGATAAATGTAATATAATTGTGGTGGAGAGAGCACTCTTCTGCACTAGTGCGGAAACAGTCTATTGCGTGCCTAAAAGCGGTGGAATGAGAGCTGGATATCGAGTAAGTGTATTGAAGATTACTTTTTCTGCTCTGAGTGGAGTGATATACAAAGTGAGTTTTAGTGAGCAAAAGAAGATCACTCTCCCCGACACAAAAAATAATACTGTGGTGTTTTTAACCCTTCAGATACCGTCAATTAGAGACACAATAGTAAGACAATAGATGCGCGGCCACCGGTGGTCGCTTGGGGATTCATGAATTAAATTAAAGGGCCCGTAAAACTTGTGCAAAGATAGATTTAAATTTGTTTAGAACCAGTAAATTTTCAGAGGTCTTTACTGAATTAGTTGTGTACAGATTTCTGTTTTGTTTTCAATAGAAATCTAGATAATAACCACAAAATATTATAAATTTTTTCAAAAAGACATCTAGGTGTGTAATAACCTCAGACCAGCAAAAGTATATAATAACGTACCTAATAATCACTTAAGATAGGTTTTATGGCAAGTATCATCACCCTACTCATAGACCCATGAGAGCTTTAAAATAGTTATTTTATGGACAAGTAGAATTTTCAGGCTTTGTTGACATGTTATTTTCTTGTCTTGCCTTACTTGGTAAAACGAGAATTTAGTAGAGATATTCTTGAACATATTGTAAATGATACTAGTAATACCAGTTTCGTCTGATCCATTCCATTTGACTATTGCAATTGTCTTATATTACCATCGTACTGCATAAAATATCAACCAGTAACTTATATTGATAAGCAGATGCACTAAGACCTATAGTTTCATAGGGGGTATAATTTAGCTCCCAACAACCATTCACCAACGCCCGATCATAATCGTTCACATTCGTTTACTCTTCACCAGCTAATAAAATAACTTCATCAAGTAGTTTATGTCTTCTAACCATTCAATTTTAACTTCCACCCATACAATATCTGCCCATATCAATTAGCTCTTATCCCATAACGAGACATAATTACCACAATGTATAACAGTAGTTTAAAAATAGCTGTTTTATTTCCAATTTTTCTAGAAACTTCATCTTTGTCTACATCTTTCTCTTGTTAGGTCTTGGTAAACTGGTCTTTAGCGCTATGAAATTTAATGAGGCTTGACCAGTGCACGGTAAAGAGTTGCAAAAAATATGCAATTTCAATAGATTGAGGAATTATTGTTTATCATCAATATTAGTTACCTACATAGCTATATCTTTACCGTTTCTCAGAAGCTGACCGTTGTTTATTACGTGTAAAAGCGCATTATTGCTTTAGACACTATTAATTTCTATGAATGCATATTATAAGTTATTACCATGATTAATCAGAAGAAATTACTTTTAAGGGGATGCAACTCGACATACATTTTCACTGTTTTTCTTACAACCGCTCTTACGCAATTATGACGTTATTACACATTTTTCATTAAATATTTTGGAAACACAGTTTTTTGTGGATATTATCTAGGTATAAAAAATAGTTTAAAAAATTTAGTGTAAAACTAATCTAGACCTCTGAAAATCTGCTACTTTGCATGAATGCTCACATTACACGTCAAAATTTACTCAAAAACTAAAAAAGTTTAACAATAGAAGCCTTGCAAATTTTATCAAGATTCTAAGTGACGACAGTTTTTCTTCAATACCTTTAAAAAAAAACACCTGTGTCTCCTGGAAAGAGTTCTCTAAAATATTTGAGTAAATCATGGAATTACCGAATGCGAACAAAGTGTTTAGGCTCTCTCTTTTTTTGCGTTGCCTTTTTATCAAAAATTGCATTAGCTTGCGTTAGATAAAGTAACAAGCTTTTAAACCATGCTCGATGTTGACGATAAGCGAGTAGAAAAGCAGCCTCTTAATCACCTTCTATGATGGGTGATTATAATATAAGCCGTATTACTTATAAATGTACAGATGGCTTCTCGTTATTCAACAGATGTATCTTATTTAGTTCTTTATATAATTATTCTATGTTCTATCGACATAATTATGACTTCATCATCATCATCACTCTAATTGCGACGTCTTTCATTTTTAAATTCTGCTTTATTTGCATCAGCATAAGATTAAAGAGTCTTTAAATGTTTTCAGTGCTCGGACTCAGGCCTCTTTTCTAATAAACAAAATTATCTATTAAAATTATATTATTATTATATTAAAATTATTTATTTTATCAAAATTTAAACTAAAAATAACTACTCACCATTTCACATTTTAGTTTTTTTAGCTTGTTAAGTTAGGTTAAGCCAGGTTTAGGTAAGTCTCTTACAAATCAGAAATCTGACAGTGCATTCTACGACCCTAACTCGAAATGTCTGTAAACAAATTGTTTCAAACTTTGTGTTGGTACAGTACTTGTGAAAAGGTGCATTTGATACCTCAATAATTTTACATCTGTCGACATTTTGTTACCTAATAAATCAATCATATTGGTAATTATAACATCATCTTTATGTCCTGATATTCTTATTAAATAAAAATTAAATATAAAGCACTTTTGATTGTCTTACTAACTAGACTTATCATTGCAAACCAAGTAAAGAATGGGAGTAAACATAATGACCACCATAAAATGCTTTGATACCCTTAGTTCTTTTACCAAAAATATATACTTGACACCATAAAAATAATGTCTAAAATTACAATAGTACTAGCTATTTTAGTCACGACTGCATTTCAAATTGTATTCGAACATCAAATGTAGTAAATGATTGTGGTGACCTACCACATAATTATCATATCAGTGATATTAGTTCCTCAAGGAGTTGTCAGCAACAGGAGGGGCCCATCTGGGTCGAAGCCTACCGGGGTCGGGGTTATCCGAAAGGAAACTAGAGCCCCGGTATGAAGGCTAGAAGGAACGGCGCGGGGTTTTTAGTCAGTAAGACTCTGACACTGTCTCCCGCTCCACCCAAGAGCGGGTTTCGTCAATGATGATTTTCCCCGTCGACAGAAAAAAAAAAGTGATGTTAGTTAACTTAATGATTATATAAAACTAACCTAACTTAATATTAGCACACACAACCTACATGATCACCAAATATTAGCGAGCAATTTAATAATGCCAGCAATTTAATAATATTTCTGCCTAAATAAACCACTGTGATTGCCTGACCAAATAAAGTAGATGCCATATTAAGTTATATTTATGTCTCTGGCTTGCAATAACTGTTAATAACATGACCGTGCTAAAAACGTTGCAGACAAAGAAATATTCTTTGTATTGACAACAACGAATCGACACCTTCGCGAGCTGGGCACGTAGTGTTTCAGTAAATGATATTTTGCTGATGCCACTCCGTTACGTGCATAGCACGCAAGGGTACTGATCAGTGACTGGCCGGTCTAGTGAGCATGGTAAAAAGATCAAGAAAGAAAGAAAAATAAAACATTTGGTGACAGTCACACACAAAATAAATAAAAGACGTTGTCTTCTTATGATACGGTGTACTCGGCAAACTTCTTAACCCTTAGGGTGCGTCGGGCTTGCGGCCGGTGAGCAATGGGTAGCTTGCTGTCCGACCGTCCGGTAACCACCCGGACCGAGTCCAAGTCATTGACGGCGTCTTTTAGTCAGTAAGAGTCTAACACTATATACGGGCTGCTTTGAAATGAACAGCTCCCTAGCCAAGTTACAACCGTTTCTACTATTGCAGATTAGCAATTTGGGTAGGGGTACAGTATTTTTTGTTATTTTTTTTAAATACCGTGTATTTTTGGAGCTTTTCGCACAACTTATTAATTTACAGTCTTGTATAAACACTTTAAATTATAACTAAAATTAAAATAAACGAGGAGCTCATTCGATTCGTTCTGAAACTCTCTTATTGAGAACTGTTTTTCTTTCTTTTTCTTTATTTGATAACAAAAAAAAAAAAATGTGTGAGCGTCTAAATCTAACACGAGTAATGGCTATAGGGTTAAGCTTTTTTTTAAGCACAAAAAATTTGAGGAGTTCCCTCGATTTCGCCAAGATTCCATCATCAGATCTCAACTTGGTCACAATGGGACTATTTGCGAAGTATACCCTTTCCATTTTTTCACATCAGTTGACAAGTGACGAAGTTATGCGTGAACAAACATTTAAAAAAAAAATACAAACATCCGAATTGAGAACCTCCTTTTTTAGAATTCGTTTAAAAACAGTATTTTGTATACTTTATTTTGTTCTGCAGTAAAAAATAAATGTAATACTACATTAAAAAACAACAGTATAATACGGTTTTTAACAGTATAGTCTGTTGGCAACACTAGTCAACGTACTTTTATAATTCGACACTAAATGATATTTTAATTTAAACAGACGTGCTTATAGTGAAGCTACTAAAATTAGTCGAATGTCTTCAAAACAGTTTTACTTAACATTTAAAAACAGGCATGTAACATCTGCCTGTAATCAGCAGGATTAAAAATTATTTTATAAATAATGTTACTGTGTGTGGTCTAATAATAATAATTGTCGGCAATTTATTCAGATAATTAAGAGTCGAGGAATTACGCCGATATGCGTAAAATGTAGTTTTAGGGTTCCGCGTACAAATGGTAAAAACGCCCCACTGCCCATCTGTCTGTCACCAGGTTTGTTTGTCCATATCCAGGCTGTATCTCATGAACAGTGGTAGCAAGATAGTTAAAATTTTTACAAATGATGTATTTCTGTTGTCGCTGTAATAAACAATACTAAAACAAGTTTTTTTATTGTTGATAGGCTCGCGTTTGACCACAGGTGAGATATCACCTGAGCATAAACGATGATGTGACCAACGATGGAGCATGCTTACCTAGAAGTAACCTCACTCTTCGCTTAAAGACCCCTCATCATATCATCATCATATCAGCCGAAAGACGTCCACTGCTGGACATAGGCCTCCCCCAAGCGTCGCCACAACGACCGGTCCTGTGCGTCACGCATCCATCGGATTCCCGCGGCCCTGACCAGGTCGTCGGTCCACCTTGTTGGAGGCCTTCCAACGCTGCGTCTTCCGGTACGTGGTCGCCACTCCAGAACCTTTCGTCCCCATCGACCATCTGTTCTGCGTGCAATGTGCCCTGCCCATTGCCACTTAAGTTTGGCGACTCTTCGAGCCACGTCGGCAACCTTGGTTCTCCTGCGGATATCTTCATTTCTGATGCGATCACGCAGGGAAACTCCGAGCATAGCCCTTTCCATCGCCCTTTGGGTGACTTTGAGTCTTCTTATAAGGCCCATTGTAAGCGACCACGTTTCGGAGCCATAAGTCATCACTGGCAACACGCACTGGTCATAGACTTTCGTCTTGAGACACTGTGGTATATTAGACGAGAAGACACCGCGCAACTTCCCAAACGCTGCCCAGCCGAGTCGGATTCGACGATTGACCTCTTTCTCGAAGTTAGACCTACCCAACTGGACCGTCTGTCCCACCGTGTGACCGTGTGTCGTCTTTCGTCCGTATGGTGTTCGGACGTAAAGAATCACACCATCCCATCTCCTCCCGTGGGTGTCGTAAGAGGCGACTAAGGGACATACCAGAGAATGGGCAGCAGCATTCTCTGTGGATTTCAACCACCACACTGCGATCGCCAACCCGCCTGCCAAGCGTGGCGATTATGGCAAACCCCCCCTATGAACGACACAACAAAAAAATGACCCCTAGTGCCCGGCAGCCCGGCTATCCTTGACTCCGGTAGCGGTCAAGGCAATGGCGAGGCAAGGGGTGCTAAGAATCTCCGGAAGGGATCCGGCTACCCCAAAAAACGACTGTACCTGGCAACATACAACACGCGTACACTGAGGTCCGATGAGAAGGTCACCGAACTTGAGGAGGAATTGAGTGGGTTACGTTGGAGTATTGTAGGATTATCTGAAGTCCGAAGACAGGGGGAGGACACGATAATTCTTAAATCCGGTAACCTGCTCTATTTTCGGGAGGGTGATCAACAGTCCCAGGGTGGTGTCGGGTTTTTCGTCCACAGGTCCCTTGTGAACAATGTGGTGAGGATCGAGAGTGTGTCGACCAGGGTTATGTACCTTATACTCAGAATATCATCAAGATATTCGCTGAAGGTCATACAGGTTTATGCCCCGACCTCGTCACACTCCGACGACGAAGTAGAGACCATGTATGAGGATGTATCCAGAGCCATACATGGTCATAAAACTCATTTCACTGTGGTCATGGGGGACTTTAACGCGAAACTGGGTAAACGAGACGGTGACGAGCTGCGAGTGGGGCAATTTGGATTGGGTCGTCGGAACCACCGGGGACACCTACTGGCCAGCTTTATGGAGAAGGAGGGCCTCTACATGATGAACTCCTTCTTCAGAAAGCGTGAGCATAGAAGGTGGACCTGGCAAAGTCCTGACGGTGCAACTAAAAATGAGATTGACTTCATCATGTCGACCAAGAAGCAAATATTCAATGATGTCTCTGTGATCAATGCGGTGAAAACTGGAAGCGATCACCGCATGTTAAGAGGCACATTGAATATCAACATCAAGCTTGAAAGGTCTCGACTGGTGAAGTCTACGCTCCGTCCAGCACAGATCCAGATCCAAAACTCCGAGTGCTTTCAGCTCGAACTCCACAACCGTTTCGAGTGCCTAGGGAGCTCCGTGGACGAATATAATGATGGGTTTGTGGAAACTGTCCACACGGTTGGGTCTAAATTTTTCAAGACTCACCGTACAAATAAGAAAAAAAGGCTCTCGGATCCGACCCTCGAGCTCATGAAGGAGAGGCGTGAGATGATTCTGCAGTCTTCAGACGATGCGTGCAGATACCGGCAACTCAATAGACGGATATCAAAGTCTCTGAAACGCGACCTTCGTCGCTTTAATACCGAAAGGATTAAGGAGGCGATTGAGCGGAACGAGGGCTCTAAAGTTTTTGCACGAGATCTGTCTATTGGACAAAGCCAGCTAACAAAACTGAAGACCGACGATGGCAGAGTCATTTCCGCCAAATCGGAGCTTCTGGGAGAGATCGAGACCTTTTATGGGCAGTTATACACATCTATCACTAAACCCGCTGCAAATCTAGCAAATGATCCAAGAGCTAGATTGACTCGACACTACACCGAAGATATCCCGGACGTCAGCCTGTACGAGATTAGGATGGCTCTGAAGCAGCTGAAAAACAACAAGGCGTCGGGTGAGGACGGAATTACAGCCGAACTCCTGAAGGCGGGTGGAAAACCGGTCCTTAAGGCCCTTCAGAAGCTATTCAATTCCGTCATCCTCGAGGGAAAAACGCCACAGGCATGGAGCAGAGGTGTGGTGGTACTCTTCTTTAAGAAGGGCGACAATGCCCTGCTTAAGAATTACAGACCCATCTCACTTCTGAGCCATGTCTATAAGCTGTTTTCCAGAGTCATCACGAACCGTCTTTCACGCAGGTTCGACGACTTCCAACCTCCCGAACAAGCCGGATTCCGAAAAGGCTTTAGTACCGTAGACCACATACATACGCTGCGGCAGATTATACAGAAGACTGAGGAGTATAATCAGCCTCTCTGCTTAGCGTTTGTGGACTACGAGAAAGCCTTTGATTCGATCGAGACCTGGGCTGTACTGCAGTCTCTCCAACGGTGCCAGATTGACTATCGGTACATCGAAGTGCTGAAGTGTTTATACAAAAACGCCACCATGTCAGTCCGACTCCAAGACCAAACATCGAAACCTATCCTTTTGCAGCGAGGTGTGAGGCAGGGAGACGTTATTTCTCCTAAACTCTTCACGGCTGCAATGGAGGATGTCTTCAAGGTTCTGGAATGGAGAGGACTAGGCATTAATATCAATGGCGAGTACATCACTCACCTTCGGTTTGCCGACGACATAGTAGTCATGGCTGAGACAACGGAAGAACTCAGTACAATGCTCGGTGACCTCAGTAGAGCTTCCGAAAGAGTGGGTCTTAAAATGAACATGGACAAAACCAAAGTTATGGTTAACATCCATGTAGCACCCACTCCTATTAAGATCGGAGACTCTACACTCGAAGTTGTGGACGATTACGTTTACCTGGGAAAGACCCCTATGTTGTAGCTATCAGGAAACATAGACTCCAAATAATTTTAAGTGGGGCTCCCATACAAAAAACAAGGTTATAATTAGTGTCTAAAGTTGGATAGCATCATCACCATTCTAGACGAAAGACATCCACTGCTGGACCTCCATAGGCCTCCCCAAGTGTCACCACTACGAGCAGCCCCCCTAGCCAAGTTCAACCGTTTCGCTTGCGTCGAATGCTTCGAGTTGACCTTGCCACCAATTCTTTTGTTTTGACCACGTGACTGAGCGTTGAGACAACCTCGTCCCGTAAACTTGAAGCTTTCTACTAGCGTTAACTATTGCAGATTATCAACACGGCTAGGGGTACAGTCCAGTGTGACTCGCATCTATCGCTAGTTGTATACTTAGATAATGGTACAGAACCCTTCGTGCGTGAGTCCAACTCGCTCTTGGCCGGTATTTTTAATACAATGTTTTAATACATTTACGCATATGAATGTCAATGAATTTGCGTTGGTACGAACAGATTGTAGTCAGCTGCTTCTTGAGTAGTGCAAGATTGTTTTGAGTTTATTTATGTTTATTTTCTTCATTTTGTATGTATGAGTTTGCGGGTTGGCCATTTGAAATGAAAAATTCACATTGAGCAGTGGTGGCCGAGTGGTAACGGCCCCGACTTACGAGTCCAGGCTCATTACTTTGTGTAATTTATTTCTGCTCTCAAAACGGTGAAGGAAAACATCGTAATAAAACCGGCATGTCCTAGAACCAAAGATGACATCCACCAACCCGTGATGGGCCCTCGCGGTGGATTCGCGGCCCATTCCCTCTTCAAGAGAGGAGGCTTGAGTCCCAGCAGTGGGAACATTACTAGGCCGACTATGCTATGCTATGCTAATATTAATAAATAATTAACTACTTTTCTAAGTTTATCTAGGACATAAATTACTATGGTTAAGAAGCGTATAGCCTTTTTTTAGAGCGAAAGAAAATGTCAGACTATAACTGACTTAAATCTATCTGTGTTCCTTAAATTGCCTTTTGCATTCCAGGACCGCGGTAACTCCTTCGAATAATCTCGCAAATGTAAATATACAGAGTTATTTGTTAAACGGCTTCCGGAGAGCTACCTTCGTGATAACCACAACCACTCTGGCAAGAGTGAAACGACCAAGAAGAAGAGATTTGTAAAACACTGGCAACCTCTCAGGACCATATAACTAACATCATAAACAACAACTTTTGTTCTATGACTTTTAAAAAATTATCATATTTTGGTTCATCAGATTTTCTAAAAATAAAAATAATTAAATTAATGTTCTAAATATTATGAATTCTATGCAAAGCAAGAGATAATACAATAGCGAAGGGGAGGGGGTTTGGTCGGCGGGGCTGTTTGATGCGCTAGCGTCACGTCAAGCACCCCCGCCGAATAGAACCAGGAAATTTTGAAGGATTGTTTTGAAAAAAGTCATAGAACAAAAGTTGTTGTTTATGATGTTAGTAATACAATCCTGCAAGGTTGTTAGTGTTTTACAAATAACCCTGTATAAGTTATGTTACAAAAGTTTTCGTACAAAAATCTATACATAAAATAAATTCCATAGGATATATAGCACAAACGTAAGTTTTTTTCATAATTGAGCCTTATTATGGCGCATCAAACAAATGCTGTGGAATTTGTTCCACGAAAACTGTTGTACGGTCAGCAACAAAATTACTAGCGTAATTACGACAATTATTAATAATTATTAACCGAAATAGTATTATTATTTTTCGGAAAGAATAATTTAAACGTCTATTATGTTATTTGGTGTGTTTAGCATTTATATTAATGTAATCAGCTATTTTGAGATTATAGATAAGTGTGGCTGAATAAAAATGTAAGCTTAGACCGTGTTTTGTTTTAAATTTGTGCGTGTTGTTTTGGAATTGATTATATGGTTGATTGCCTAGAAGTAGGCTCTCTAAAGTAGCAACAATAATAGGTAGTTATTTGTTATACAAGAGTGTAAAGTTGCTTTTTAACCGCGTGTTAAATTTTATGACCGAGCAAGTGAAGGATTCTAAAATTAAAACGAGCGCATTGAGTGATTAAAAAATTAGAATCCTGAGCGTTAGCGAGACAATCAAAAGAGCAAGAGATGAAAAATCTTTGCACTCGTGTGCAACGCGAGATTTTTCATCCCTCTTCAGCAAAGAAATTACTAAATGCACAAAAAAAAAGAAAAAAAGTACACCAAGAGAGTTCCAAGTTTGAGTTTTAAACAAAAAAAAAAAAAAAAATGAATAATTTGGCATCATGAAGGTAGAAGTAAATAGGTTTAATGATGTTTTGAATTCACAAACTTAGTACACACGATGTTCTAAATACAATTTACTGTATCCTCTAGCGGATAAAAACTTTTCATATTATAATTAATATTTTATTTCCAATATAAATAAGGAAATAACGTTTAATTTACTAAAATTAACTACATGTAACATGTTATTAACTATATGTAATATAATATATTTTTTTATGAACATATTGATTTTTGCGAGACCATTTGAAAGAGTTGCCGTGGCTCTAAAATGCAAAAAGTAACTGAAGGATACAAATAGGTTTTAGTCAGTAAAAGTCTTTGACGCCCTCTCGTTACACTTTCCGAGAGGGAAAAAAGTCATTTGATGATTTCCCACTTCTTCAAAATCTAAATTCTAGTTTTAATTTATATTACCAAAAATTTAACTTATACAATCAGTGAGTCAAAGAAAAAATGGATGGATTGTGTGAGAACTGATATGAAAGAAAAGGGAGTTAGTGATAGCGTGAAGAGTGACAGGACAGAATGGAAGAAAAAAACGTGTTGCGCCGACCCCAAATAAAACGGGACAAGGGCAGGAAGATGATGATGATGAATCAGTGAGTAGGTTTCTTTATCTTTTTTATTCAGTTAACAGATAGTTAATAATATTCCAAATCATAAACATCAGTATTATCATCAACAGCAGAACAGCTCATGATCAGAAAATTTAAAAACACCAAATGATTTATTACCCCAAAAACTCTCATAAATCATAATCTATTTAGACGAACTTCTTTGCTGACCGTACATCAATATTAAGTCCACTATACCCCCGTACCGCGGGGCAACGTTTAAATGACTTATCATTATGTAATTACTATCATTGTCCACACACACTCACACCCCACTCATTCCTACACTAAACTCACACACAAGCAACCTACGGACTCGCTCACTCACACATGCAAATGAGCGCGTAAAGATCACACATTATTTTGTATTTCGAATGTACAAAAAATATGGAATACGTAAACAATTTGTATAAATGTGTATGTGTTAGTGGTTATATATGTGTGTGTACTCTGTAGCAGTTTTAAAGGGGTTGTAATATTTTTCTTTTGTTTTAGTATTGAGTGTAAAATTGGGACTGTAGGTAACTAACATAGCTGCGGCATTGTCCGAAAGAGTTGTCAACTGAAGGAATACGGATGGAGAACAGACTTTTACTGACTAACCAAGTCAGTAAAAGTCTGTTCTCGATCCCGCTCCACCCAGAACGGGAGAATGCATTTGAAGATCTTTACCGTAAAAAAGTTAATCAACATAAACTTAAAAACATCATCGCTTGTTGATGAAAACCATAGCCATTTTCATAGGAAAGGACACTTACCTTACTTGTGTAATTACTAGTTTCTGTCAGCAGTTTTGCTTGCGTCAAAATTGACAGGTATCTCATGGAAACATACTCCTCCATTTTCTATACTAAGATATGATCTATCTGTTGATTCGTGAAGAGAAAGAAGAAAAAGTAGAAAAAGCAACTTTCTTTTAATAGCTTTTGCTTTCTTTTTGGCTTCGCCCGCGTACATAAAATAAAGCCTATGACACTCAGGAATAAAGCAGCTTTCTATTAGTGAAAAAATTTTAGCAATCGGACCAGTACTTTCAGAGTTTACCTCCAACAAACAAAAAACAAACTTTACCTTTTTAATATATTATTGTAGATGTAGATACTCGTATCTAGTCATACTGCAATAAGTTCATTGACTCAACAAATCAACCAAAAACTCAATTTAATTGGTTGGCAGAAATCTCAAAATTTTCAACTATTCACGACTTACCTACGAAAGGAAACGGACATGAAATGTAACGATTAAATTATTATCTGACTAGTTTAAGACTAGAATTCAGTCTAGATTTTATCGAGTCAATAGATATGTCTAACAGCTGGGGTGTAAATGGCTGACCAAAAGTTAACTAAATAACTGTAGTTAATTCACTCACAATGACGTAAATGTCTGACTATGCAAACGCTGTACAATATGGGTTTCCTATACTTTTCAAAGTTGGAATGAAAATACCACTTTGGGTGGGGTGTGAGACTTTTACAGACTAAAGAGTGTCTATGGAGTTTCTTGCACGTTCTTCTCCATCGAGATCTACGCTTTGGAACGTGCAATTTAGCTTCATTTTTCTTGGACTGACCGACATTTGACTATTCAAAAGTGCCTGCAAATGGTCTATTTGAAAGAAATGCTTTTCATTTTGATTTTGATAGGTTTCATCTTTTGCCCTTTCCGAGAGCCACGTAACGTAACTCTTTAGAAAAATCTGTCAGTTTGTCTGATATATCTTTAAAGAGCATGTGGAACACACCACACTGTCGGTCCGGGTTTACCTGACAGCGATCTACCTATTGATCACCGTCCGCAAACTCGCACCTATGATGTTCGGGAATGTTTTGAATGGCCAGTGCGTGAGGCTTGTCTCCGCTTCTAAATTTCGGTTATCTCCTACGCTCGCAATACTGCGTCACAGAAAATGGTGACCGCTTTCCTCTCGCTCCGTAACATTGGTTGAACTAGGACCAGATGCTAGAGGTAACCGCCGATTGCCTCCACAAAGACACAACGATGCTTCGGCTAAGGGGGTCAGAACATCACAGCATACTCCACTGTGTCTTCATACACACGAGCATTTCTATCCGCTGAATCAGATATAGAAACCAGAAACCAGGCTTGGTTGTTAAAAAGAATCTTTGCGGTCCTAAAACATAAAGAGCAACCTTCATTGGTACTTCTGAAATGGCAGAACCTATGTGCGCAGTTCTATTTCGGTCGTTTTGTTGTGTTAAAAACTGGAACTACAGGAAATTTAGCCTCAAGCCTAACTATGGTATCATAAATATCAAGCCAGTAATATCTTTAACAGTATAATTGACGGTTCCCGAATCAAATCTAACAATCAAGATTACTGACTTTACACAGAAGTCAAAATTATCAAGCAGTAAATAGAACAGAAGAACAACTCAAAACTAAATACGACGATCCTACATGAAAAAGCACTCATTGATTTACTGCAGTGTACTATAGTAGTTTATTTTTTTATTATTTATAGGCTTGCGTTTGACCACCATCTCACTTGATGGCAAGCGACGATGTGGTCGACGATGGAACACGCTTGCCTAGAAGTAACCTATTCACTAGTATTCACTCTTGACTTAAAGACCCCTAAGTTGTAGCTATCAGGAAACACAGACTCTAGCAGGGAATTCCACTCCTTGGCTGTACGCACAATAAATGTGTTTCCAAAACGCTTCGTGCATTTGGGTGGAATGTCTACCATGTACCGGTGACGCAACGCTGTACGTCTTGTGATCCGATGATGGAACGGACTTGGCGGAATTAGATTGTGCAATTCCAGTGCACACTAACCGAAATGCAGACGATAGAAAACCGACAGGCCAGCAACTCGACGACGATGCTCAAGAATTTTTTAACCAAAATATAAGGTAGAGGGGTTTTTTTTTTCGGTGGGAACGGGAACGGGAGATAGTGTCAGACTTTTACTGACTAAAAATAGAAACCCACCCCGTTCCTTCGTGCCTTCATACCGGGGCTGAGCTATTTCTCGAAACTAACAAAGGCTTGCACCCAGCTGGGCCTCTGCTGTTGCTGACAACTCCATGAAGCGCGCGGGAACAGTGCGCGCTGTCGACGACTAGCGAGCTATCCATTGCTCGCCTTCCGTAAGCCCGCGCCTACAGAGGTTAAGGGGTAAAGTCCGCCTCTGTACCTTTATAGGCATAAAGTATTAAATAAATAACCAACTATTCAATCATGAACCTATTTATTTATTTAAACTTCATGTACAGTAGCGGTACATAGGCGAAATTAATGCTACAAGATTATTCTCTACAAGTCAACCTTTGGATTAAAAGACAACACTGTGGTAGGTACCTATTAACAACAGAACGACAACAGCATGGTTGTTGCATAGGTTCAGCGTTTGAAAGAAAGAAAGAAAATAGGTATTTTTTATTTGCATCCTATAAGTATCGGGCTCGCGGACGGTGAGCCATGGGTAGCTCGCTGTCTGACCGTCCGGTATCTGTCCGGACCGAGCCCAAGACGTCAACGGCGCGCACTATTCCCACGCGCCTCAAGGAGTTGTCAGCAACAGGAGGGGCTCAGCTGGGTCGAAGCCTACTGGGGCCAGGGTTATCCGAAAGGAAACTCGAGCCCCGGTATGAAGAGGTTAGAAAGAACGGGGTGGGTTTTTAGTCATTAAGAGTCTGACACTATCTCCCGCTCTACCCAAGAATGAGGGTATTGTAGCGAGCTACTTACGAATATCATTCTTTCATATCCACTTGACCTTCTGAACGTTCCTACCTCGTATCATTACTTCGAATCAGTCATCGGACCGCTTCCCAGAAAACGTATAAACTTTAATCAAACTCATTATAACTGCTTTGTGACAGTCGCTTAATTACTAGTGTTGTAGGTCGTTGACTGTACTTTGTAATCAGAATTCTAATCTAAATACTATTTCGATTTTCACTGTCGACTTCTAGAAAAACAGTAATAGACTGGACTGAAATAACGGTTTTTTTATTGATATAAACTAGTGCTTGACTGCGATCCCACCTAATGGCAAGCAGTATGCAAGCGTTGATGGTGAAGCAAGCTATTTTATTAAGAGGAATAGGCTCTAGCCTCGAAGACACTTAAATTATAAATAGGCTGGAAGACCGCAGCAGTGGATGGAAGTCCCTGGCGGTTTTCCCTTTGTCTTTATTTACTGCTTCGCTCCTGTGAGTCGTAGCGTGATGATACATGACCTTTTAGAGATATGCCGAACAGCGTGGAAAGTCCCGCAAATCTCAGTTAAAAAAGGAGGGTACTCTGACCAGACGGGTTTTACGTCTGATCAGGGACAGTTTCCTGATTTTGGGTGGTTATAAAAGTTCAAATTACGCAATGATGCTCTCTTCGAGTCGAAGCTTCAAAATCTTGAGTGCTAACGTTAGAATGGTTTAACTTAATTCTGCCCAGTCCGTTCTATCATGGAACCAACAGACGTACGGCGATGCGCCACCGGTAGATGGTAGACATCCTACCCATATGTACAAAACCGTTTTGAGATCCCATTCATTGTGCGTACAGCTAAGAAGTAGAATTCCCTACCAGAGTCTATGTTTCCTGATAGCTACAACTTAGGGGTCTGTAAGTCAAGAGTGAATAGGTTACTTCTAGGCAAGCCTGTTCCACCGTCGTCTATCGCTTGTCATTAAGCTAGAACGACATTAGACCGACGCACACGTGTAACACACCTGCCCCCCTAGCCAAGTTACAACCGTTTCGCTTCGAGTTGACCTGGCCGCCAATTCTTTTGTTCTGACCACGTGACTGAGCGTTGAGATAACGTCATTCGCGTACATTTGAAGCTTCTACTACCTTTAACTATTGCAGATTAGCAACTTGGCTAGGGGTACTGATTTTTACGTAGAAAGACGTCGCGTGGCGTGGATCAAGTGTAGCTTTTTGTAGTTCCCATATAAAATGCATGGAGATCGACGCGCCCAGATCGGCGTGTGTGGCACATTCTAGCATTAGACGAGATAGGTCAAGTGCGAACCTGTATAATAATAAAAAAAAAGGCAGCTACCATTACTCACTTAGCTCCCACACTCAAATTAACAACCAAGCTAATAGCGAAAAAATAACTTTATTTCTTGAAGCGCAAAATCAATAAAACTTTAAGTAGCCGTTTAAATGTCAACTAAAATACCGAACGAGTCGTTATAAATAAGGTCTAACTCATTACACCTCCTGCAGCAGTCGGCTAATTTAATTGGATAAGTATTGTACGGTGCTATCTCTGGACGTCCTCTTATCTTCGGGTTTTAGAACAGGGGTGGGGTGGAGCTTCAAAAAAATTTTTGTCAACATTTATTTGAACACTAACTTGAAGATTTTTTTTATGATATAAACTAGCACTTGGCAGTCAAATGCTAGTTGATCCCACCTGATGGAAAGCAGTGACCCAATAATTGATGGTGAAATGCTTGACACCTAAAAAATAATTGTCAAAAAAAATCGCAATGTTCTGTATGTAGCTCCATTGTTTGGAATGTTTTATTTATTATTGAGTAAAAAAATTAACACATTGAATGCCTAGAACTATAAGAAGTTAAAATCATTTACCACCATAAATATTTGCAGTCTATATAACAAATTTTGTGGCTGGTGTCTTTATTACTCACCAGTGCCTATATCTAAACGAGATATCTCATATTTGGGAACCAGCTATATTATCTAATACTTTCATTAGAGGCCATCTAGGGCCATAAAAGTCGTACGATATTTATCTCGTAACTAGAAATATACTCACTGACAATTTCTAAGTTTTGAATTTGAATTTTCTATTTGTCTTCCTCCATTGTATCCTGAAAGTAAAATTTGATACAATCGTCATCATCATCATTTCAGCCGACAGACGTCCACTGTTGGACATAGGCCTCCACTAAATGTCACCACAATGATCGATCCTGTGCGTCTCGCATCCATCGGTTTCCCGCAACCCTCACCAGGTCATCGGTCCACCTTGTAGGAGGCCTTCCGACGCTGCGTCTTCCAGTACGAACAATCGTAACTTACTCAAATTAAGTTAGAAATCGGCTGGCACTTAGTAAATACTTTGCTGTACGTAATCTCATGTGTAATATATCTATAGTCAAGAACTTGTAGGTACAAGTAAAATAGCTTTGCGCCATATAGAGCAAAGCGATGATATATCATCATTTCAGCAGAAAGATGTCCACTTTTGGACATAGACTTCCCTCGAGCGTCGCCACAACGACCCATCCTCTACGTCACGCATCCGTCGGATTCCCGCAACTCTGTGGGAGGCCTTCCAACGCTGCGTCTTCCGGTCTTCTTGCTCCACATAAAAATGAAACAAAACAAAAAACTGACCGTGAAAAAATAAACAATTTACTTTAAACTTGTCTTCAAATCACAACAGACAAAAACTTCCTAACCATTCCGCCATCGCAATTCCACTCCACTCCCTGTCCCACTGTAGCCAACCAGCAGCAAACAGTTTGACGTACGATGAAGGAATTTAGCGATAAAGCAGCTCTACGTGCTTCGCTGTTCAGCCCGGATTGTCTGGCCGAGGGCTTTCGTTAAAATGGCTTTTAAATGAGCAGCTGTTTTTTTTAGTTTCTGCTGTATTTATCAAGGGTTTAAGGTGATAGGGGTTGGGGAATTAAGTCTAGAGAAAATTGAAGAGCATTTCTGTAAAGTTTTTTATTTATTTTATTATACACCACATCAACAAAAATTAGTAAAAATAAGTGTACAAAAGGTGGTCTTATCTCACAGGGCAATTTCTTACAGACAACCTTTGGACCAACTGAAAGAAAAGAGATAGATTTAGGGTTGTCAATGTACAAACAAGGATAAGACAAAATACCACAAATACACACATACAATACAAAAAAAAATAATGTGATAAAGAGAGTCAGAAAGTTATTGAAAAAATAAACAAGTTTTTTTTGCCATATGTATACTCGGTACAGGTACTCTCAAACGAGCCCAATAACAGAGCTGTACAGGATCCCAAATACTGGTCAGAAAATAAATACAGACACGAAATTAAGAAAAATATTTTAGGACCTCTGTTTGCAAAGATCATGGATCAACTCATCATCATATCAGCCGAAAGACGTCGACTATTGGACATAGGCCTCCCCCAAACGCCACAACGACCGGTCCTGCGACCCTGACCAGGTCATCGGCCCACCTTGTAGAAGGCCTTCTAACGCTGCGTCCTCTGGTACGCGGTCGCCACTCCAGAATCCTTCGTCCCCATCAACCATCTGTTCTGCGTGCCCTGCCCATTGAAACTTAAGTTTGGCGATTCTTCGAGCTATGTCGGTAAATTTGGTTCTCCTGCGGATATCCAACGCTGCGTTTTTCAGTACACGGTCGCCACTCCAGGACCAAGAAATGCAAAATGGATCAATAAAATCTCCAAAAAAAACTTCTTCCATTTATATTTCAGACTTAGCCTAGACTTCATATAACAAAACCTATATTTGGAGGAGCTCATTTGTCGATCTAATGAAAGCCGACGGCATCCTTTCCATCCAATATTGTACCGGCAAATTCCCAGAAGCGCTCGGTCAATGACCCCACAACCTACCGCCCCAATTGCTGTTCCGAAGCATTCGCGTGAATACGACTCTTCGATCACGAAATCTCGTCCTTTCGTCTCGTTAAATGCCCTGATACGATTTGACGTACAGATGTTTACTGAGTAATGGCATGGAAAACTCTTTGGTTTTGTAACTTAATACATTTACACCTACTAAACTCGCTTGCTATTCAAAACCCAACCCTAAATAAAAGTCAATAAAGTTGAATTTCCATTACATAAATTCCTGAAGATCTTTTTAAAGGAGTTTAGACGTTGTTTGTTTAAAAATAAAGTAGATTTTTGATTAAGGAAGGGGGATATTTAAAAAGTGTAAATAAGCTACTGTTTTAGTGTCAGTTTACTTGTACGTTGAGTTTCGATGTCCAAAATCCGATTCTTGGTCAATTTAACATGTTATCAGATTTGGTAGACATGGCTGTGTCGACTTGATAAGTCTTTTCTTATGAATTGGGATACTCTAAGTATAATTTTAATGACTTTTTGGTCCTATAATGCCAGAGAAACTTTACACTCCAGGCGTGGTATTACTGCTATTATTATTGATAGGCTTGCGTTTGACCTGATGGTAAGCGATGATGTGGTCGAAGATGGAGCACGCTTGCCTAGAAATAACCCTGAAGTAACTCTTAACTTAAAGACTTCTAGGTTGCAGCTACAGCAGAAAACACAGACCGAGACAGTGAATTATATTCCATAGCTGTGTGCACAATGAATGTGTTCCCAAAACGTTTTGTGCGTGTTAGTTTGTGAATATCACACGTCTTCGGATAAATGTAATTTAGTGACAAGAACGAAAAATCTTTTTTTCGACCAACCCGCACTGGGCCAGCGTAGTGGATTACGGCCCAAGGCCTCCTAGAGAGGAGGCCTGAGGCCCAGCCATGGGAACATTAAGAAGGCTGATGATGATGATGATGACTCCACGCAACCATCCCACCAATGTCCCGCTCTCTGTACGTTAGATTATAGTAGAGAATTAGCTATTGCCCGCGGTGTTACCCGCGTAAGTACATAAAATATTGCTTGTGTCACTCAGGAAGAAAGCAGCTTTCTATCGGTGTAAATGACCGAAAAAAAGATTTCTAAACCCCCTGCGGAGCTAGGACGGATTGTTAGTTATACAGAAATATGTCAACGATCAATTCTTGAACAATTAGGGTTGTCAGTGTTACTGCAAATTATTATATTTTCACTAGTGTTTTTCCGCCAATATATATAGTTTTTTTCTACCCATAAAAAATTTCACTAGTGCCTAAACTAACAAAGTAGAACTAGTGATAACACACTTCAACATTTCTGTTGTAGTGATCCCAAACCACCATACAGTCCATGTCAAACTACCAGCTTTTATAAAATGATGAAAGTCTGATAGCCACGAGGTTGTTAACACTTGAACTGCTGAATGGATTTCGATAAAACTTCGTACAAGGGTAGATATACATACTGTCTCATCACAGTTGGGATCACAGACACAAGCGGGATTGTCCTTAAGGTGAAAGCGGTGGGGGTAAGCCCTGAATCCTGCGATGATAGAGATGATAGAGGTTAGAATGGCTTTGTGGGCGGGGCAGGCGTGCCTCAAAATATGATCATGCTCTTAATTGACACGACCAATAGCAAACCTACGATCTAAGTGTGCGTGGTCTGTTCGTTGCGTAATGCGCGTTCGTATTGATTTATTGCCTGTAGTGAAGTAAAAGGGTGGGAGACCAGCGGCGACACTCGGGAAAGTATTTCTTTACAAAACTGTTTCATCTTTTCTGTGGGTAGAACGGAGGTGAAGCCGCTAACAGTAGCTAGTATTGAACATAAAACGTTTATCCTGGCATTCAGATAAATTGGAAAGTGAAAGCCATCACCTCCACTACTATCAGTTATCCAAAAAATGCAATAATACCGAGACTAATGAGGCTAAAATTCAGCCCCTCTCATAAGGACAAACAAGCGAAATACTGCCACGCAATATTGAATACAATCCCCCACTGCGCCGGCGCATACCACAGCAGTAATTGAGACATATATCAACGCAGTGTGTTTAGTCAGACAGCGCCGAGAGGCAAAACAGTACAACTGCAGAATCCTCTTATTAATTTAAATTTTTTGTCTATAAATTAATGGGAATATCATAAATAATGATAATTAATTGACGCTTCTGGCTCTTTGCGTTTGTCTAGTAATAATATTATCGCAAAATTGATTTTTATTTTTGATTTTTGCGCCTGAGGTGGATGAGTTCATAATAGGTAAGGGAGGCAGGGTTTGAGGCTGAAATATTAGCAGAATTGATTAACTTTCTTCTTTAAAAAATATATAACACTTTCAGCACATAGCCAAGGTTTTGTGCTGCCTAGAAGCTGAGTTGGAACAGTTAATACTTGAAAATCTTGAAATAAAAAGGAGGGCCACGCGATCAATGCCAACGGGCATAATAATACAATGTCTTGTATAGTCTGAATGAAATATGAAATATCTGTCGCACTATCTAGGAAATTATATAGAAATTTAGGTATTTTAATTATTATTTCCTATCTATCTACTGGAAATAGATGAAACATTATTCAACAAACAGGTGTGTTGGTTACGCCTTCACGCTTAAATGGCTGAACAAATTTTCATTGAGTTTTACATACGGATATCCCGAAATAGCACTTAAAACAATATGATTTTATCTTGAAAGTAATTATGTTTCCTTGAGGTAATTTTCAACTCACAAGAGGGCAAAACCTCTTTAAGATATTAGTTGTATAATAATAATAAACGATACACAAAACAAACTATTGTACCCGTAACCTTATCAGTCATTTCAGTTCTGTCTTAATTAATATTATGAAAAGGTAAAATTGTCTTTGTATACACTTACTATCTACTAATTCTGACAAGAAAATACTATCATTCTAACGGAGAGATTCATAGTCAGTCCAGGGGAATCGACCAAGAAAACCAAGCCACAGGAAAAAGCTTGTCATTCCATCGAATAACTTAATCCAAAAACAAATAACAACCATCGACTTCACACCTTTATCACATAAACTAAAGCAAAAATACATTAAACAATAATTTATAACGTAATAATTATTGCATAATTGACCATCTGCTGACTTAAAAAAAACCATTTAAAAAAACTAGAACTTATTATTATTGCAAATAACCGAAAAAATAATTATTTTTGACTTAAGTCACTTTCTCAAAAGGGTTTAACAATAAAGATGTCTTCGTTTTAACTGAAATGAAAATATGAACAAAGAAAAAACCGCAGATAAACGTAAGTAATTATTGATTGTGATATTTTTGACTTAAATAAATATGAGGTACTTTTAATGGACACCTATTTCTTACTGTTTTTATTTCACATTTAAAGGATTAAGGTGAAATTATTATTCAGTGAGCTGGTCACTGAATATTAAATTCACCTTAATTCATGAATCCCCAAGCGACCACCGGTGGCCGCGCATCTATTGTCTTACTATTGTGTCTCTAATTGACGGTATCTGAAGGGTTAATATTGGTGGCCCAGTGAAAATGGCCCCAACTTACGAGTTGTAGGTCGTGAGTTCGAACGTAGCCAGGTGTATTCATCATCATCATCATTTCAGCCGAAAGACGTCCACTGTTGGACATAGGCCTCCCCCAAGTGCAGCCACAATGAACGTCCTGTGCGTCTCGCATCCATCGGATTCCCGCAACTCTAACCAGGTCATCGACCCACCTTGTAGGAGGCCTTCCAACGCTACGTCTTCCGGTACGTGGTCGCCATTCCAGAACCTTTCGGCCCCAACGGCCATCCGTTCTGCGAGCAATGTGCCCTGCCCATTGCCACTTAAGTTTGGCAATTCTTCGTGCTATGTCGGTAACCTTGGTTCCTCTGCGGATATCCTCATTCCTGATTCGATCACGCAAGGAAACTCCGAGCATATTACTTTGTGTAATTTATTTCATCACCACTGCTCTCAAAACGGCGAAAAAAAACATCGTGAGGAAACCGGCATGTCCTATAACCAAAAATTTGAAGACATGTGGCACCCACCAACCCGTGTTGGGTGGTTTTACGGCCCATTCACTCTCCTAGAGACAGACCTGAGTCCCAGCAGTTTGAAGATTAAAAGGGTGATTATTCTAAGTATAGCTTATATATATAATATAGCTGATATAACAACATCAGCTATATCTATGCTATATTATTGAATAATGTTAATACTGAACAACTACTTTTAAGATTTTTTTCTTCCTCAAACGTTTGTTTTTTTTAATTAATATAATGTTTATAATACATATAATATATATTATATATTTGCTTGACTGAGAAACATGTTGACATCTATAAATACATAATACCTAAATATCAAAATATATTTTTGTACCAAATGTACATGTAATATGTAAAATGTGCATATTCGACATCTATAACAAAAATGTTTTTTTTTTAAACTTTTGTTGTATGTCTGTTTGTTCCGGCTAATCTCCAAAACGGCTAGACCAATTTTGTCGGGATTTTCACTGACTAAAGCTAATATTACAAGGAATAACTATGGTAAAGGGGGGACATCTCCAAAATTGATACCGTTTATATACACGTTTCCTTAAAAAAATCGAGTAATATTCTTAAACTCCACATGAACGAAGTCGCGTGTAACAGCTAGTTTCATAATTTAAGCTTTAAACTAAATATTATGACGATGACATTTACTGAAAAAACAAACAATACACAATCAAAATAATAACTTTATAGCACACAAAAAAATATCACTGAACCCCAAAATCGATAACCAAATTAGAAAGCATAAGAAATCTTTAATACCCACTTCGAACCGTTTATTACATGGTTCCGTACATTTTTTTCGTATCAAAAATTATGGTCCGCAACCAACAATGAGGTATGCAAATCGGCCGGGGAGTCGAACCATGGTACTGGTATTAGCTGCCGTCTTAGACATCGAGCATTTGGTATTATTATAGAGTTTAGTCGATTTTCAGAGGTTAATGCCTGATTGATCGGGATTTAGATGCATTTGCTTGCAAACTGACTTACTGTAACCGAGACGTTTTGATACTAGATATTTTTGCATGAACTCTTTAGTAAAACAATGATAAGATTAAGAACTATAAACTGGGGCTTTTTTTTTTGTCGACGGGGAATATCATCTTTGACGAAACCCGCTCTTGGGTGGAGCGGGAGACAATGTCAGACTCTTACTGACTAAAAACCCCGCGCCGTTCCTTCTAGCCTTCATACCGGGGCACGAGCTCCCTTTCGGACAACCCTGTCCCCAGTAGGCTTCGACCCTCATTCCTTGTGGCGCGCGGGAACAGTGCGCGCCGTTGACGTCTTGGACTCGGTCCATTACCGGACGATCGGACAGCGAGCTACCCATGGCTTGCCGTCCGCGAGCCCGCGTCTACGGTGGCCGGAAATCGGGATCGGAATCCCGGCGACGGCGGCGAGGGCGCCACTATAAACTGGGGCTGGATGCGTATTGCGAGGAGTGGTTTGGAAGGACTTAGGGGAGGCCTTTGCCCAGCAGCGGAACTGTAAGGGTTAGAAAAAAAAATACTAGTGCTTGACTGCAATCCCACCTGATGATGATAAGAAGTGAAGCAGCGTATATAGTTTATTAAGAGCCTATTCACTCTAGCCATACACCTTAATTATAACCGAAACAGCTAAACACACCGGTGTACATGTCCCACCTGAATCCCACAAGGGAGGAAGACATCGCGGAGTACGTGCGCCAAAAGACGAAATCGCTATTGGAGTCGCACCAAAACGTCAATTTCAAGGCGTTCGTGGTGCGAGTCCCGAACACTTTTCTGCCCCTCATGCTGAAGGAAGAATTTCGGCCGCAGGGCGTGGTGTTCCGTCGCTTCCACGGACAGGTGCCTCAGAGTAGCACGAAGGGAACTTAGTGCAATGTGAAGTGTTACTAACATAATCTTAAGTCATATTTACTAACGATGATTTGTATTTACTTTATATTAGCTACTGAAAATAAAATTATTTATTATTATTGTTATAACTGAAAAACGCAGGCAGTCCTTCGATGTACTCGAAATTTACGACGAAGCGTAACGTAAAATATCGAAAATCTGGCTACCCTGAACCTGCGCTCCAGGCTTTGTAGATTGGACTTAACGAAATATGGAGTGATTGATGTTACGTCATCACAATCTATCCACAAACTGTAGTCAGGTGATCAGGTAACCTAGAACAACGCCAATCCGTGTATCATTCTAACTACCTTCATGTTCTAACAATGCGTGCACGTCTCGCGTGCTTCCTTCACCTTTAGCATTGGCACTGCTGAAAATTGCTGATGGCACGAACATCGACCACGAAGGTTTAGTCCATTCAACCATCTGTTCCTTCAGTATCTTCTTAAGCTACAACTTGGAGGCCTATTTCTCCATCTGCTCCGTCGTCGACCACATCTTTGCTCACCATCCGCCACAAAATAATGCAAAAATACATACTGACTAGTTTAACCTGATCAGTCGAATCTTTATCCCTTTGCTTCATAGTTTCTGAGTTTTGTGTCGATTTAATTGCCTTCAAACTCTTTATATTCTCTTTTTCTTTTAATCTTAAATTGCCACTTTTGAAGCCTTCTTGCTGTTGACAGCGAATCGTTATCGTTTACACTGAGTTTGTTGATGTACGGCCTCTGGACATTAAAAATCCACCTGACGGCTTTCATATAAATGACCAAAAATATATCCTTTAGGTTATAGACTTAGTAGATCATAAGAACACCACTTACCGTAAGGCTCACGATCAAGACTTAGTAGAAGACTTCAAATGCGTCATCAGTAGCCTTGTAGGACTCCCAATACGTGGTCACGATCTATTCTGCGAGCAATATGGACAACACTGCAAGTTTGGACATTCTTCGGGCTATGTTGGTAACTGTTGTTCTCTTGTGGCTGTCTTCATTCTTGTTTTGATCACGCAAGGAAACTCAGACCATAGTCTTTCCCGAGCACAGCCGTAATGATTGTGAAAAGGTTTATAAAGGATGGCACTCACATTTTTTCTTCGAGGCACTTCTCCTCACCGAAGGGTATACTGCCTAAGTTCTTGATTGCAAGATCAAACTGTTTTCATCATCATTTCAGCAGAAAGACGCTGGACTTAAACTTCCCTTAACCCTTCAGATACCGTCAATTAGAGACACAATAGTAAGACAATAGATGTGTGGCCACCGGTGGTCGCTTGGGGATTCATGAATTAATATGGCTACACCGACCGTCGTTATGCATCTTGCAATTCCCGTGACCTTTACCCGGTCATCGAACTGTAGCCTCACCTATAATCCGACCAGCTAAGATGAGCTGTAAGAACGACATCCTTCAGGCTACACGTATCACATGTCCAAAAACGCCTCTCGCGTGTAACACAGTTGCCAGTCCTACGCCACTTAACCTAGAAATCCGCAAACGTAAACAAACCAGCGATCTCACCAAGCTTGGGCTCGTCCAAGCTTCTCAATGCGTGCACGACTCGCGTGCTTTCTTCGCGTGTGACGCAATACGTTGTGGCACGCAACCGACGCGACGTACAACCGTTGTGATAACGCTATGTCAATGGATGGCGTGCTGATTTTTAATCATGGCTGCTTGCCCAAGAATGGTATGTTTGCGTGACAGTTCGCGTTGGGTAAGGTCGATGATGAGGTGATGATTTTTTGAAGTGTTGTTTCTGACTAGTGGTTGTGTGGACTTGGAATTGTTAAACACGATTACGAAAAATATGCTGTCGACATATTGTGTATATTGTATTGGAATATAATAGGAATTCGGAGAATGAAAAGCGTGTTAAGATGACCGACGGGATTAGACTAGTCATGAAATTTGAACATCATCCATTACTTCTAGCGCAAGCATTTTTAGTTTAGTAATACATAACAGTACACATTGTAAAACCTGTGAAATGGATGCGAGACGCCCGGGATCGTTCGTTGTGGCGACACTTGGGGCAGGCTTGTGTCCAACAGTGGTCGTACATCGGCTGAAATGATGATGAAACTACAAATACTAAATCAGATAATATCAAATGAGAAACATTGATTCATATATTAAGACAATTGGTCCAGGTTGCAATTTATAATTCGAACGAACCTATTACAGTCTGCAGATTCAGTGCACAAAATAAGAGAGACACAATCGTTTACTGGCAACTTTCTTTCATCAAATATTTCAAAATCTACTAGGACATAACACTGAACTACTATTTTGATAGTGTTTGTTGCCGAGAGCAATTAATGACTACTGTGCCTCTTATTCTAGAAGCACGTATTATTTTTTATATAACACAATACTTGACAACCGTTCTAACACATCTCACTAAGAAAATAAATCGTTTTCTTTTACATATGACTTATCAAATTCAACACCTAGATATTCTATATTTATATCATCATTATCTTCCTGCCCTTGTCTTGTGTTATTTAGAGTCGGCGTATCACGCTATCACTAATTCCCTCTAACCTAAGCTAATATTTCTCACACAATCCATCAATCCACATGTATACTCATAACTCTTTTAGTAACATGCGTTTCATCCCTCCTCTGCACATGACCATATCAAGACAGACGATTCTTCTATTCTATATTTTCATTAACCTTAAAAAGTATAATAGTCTTGCCAGTTAGTAAATTAATAAGGCTATCATTATTACGGCCTCTTCCAAATGTCGCCACAACGACCGGTCCTGTGCTCGCATCCATCGAATTCCAGTCTACTTTGTGGGAGGCCTTCCTACGCTATGTTTTCTGGTACGTGATCACCACACCAAAACCTTTCGTCTCCATCGACCATCCTTAATTCATTAAACCCCAAGCTACCGCTGGCGTTCGCTCTCTCATTGTCTTTATATTCTGTCTCTAATTATGGTACTCGAAAGGGTAAATAAGAGCAATCTCACAATCTTTATTAATATCTTCAGTAACTAGTTCTATAGCTTCAACAAGTCCACACAATGTCAGTCATTTTTTTCGCACAAACAAACATTCTACATTTTTCTTGTACCCCAGATCAACGCAAAGGAAATCGTTAATGTGTCTGTATTGTTTTAAAATGGATATAAACTGTTCTTGGCTTATCTGTGCAACGTTACGGTCAGCCATGCGAAGTAAATGGATAAAAAGAAATTGTTAATAAACTTTCATCTTTACGTCAGACGGACTTAGTATGTCGGACTGTTAACAATTTGTATGAAGCAGATGGATTTCAAATACTTCAGCTGTATCTTCATAGGTATTCTTAAATTCTTTCGAATGGCGAATTGTTCTTGAAAATATTAGCAGCGGAATTTATGTGGAAAGACGGTCAGTAGATGCTATAACAGGGTAATAATGTCGATATGCATGCTCGTGAACGGGTGCCGTCAGTTGAGACTGGTCATATTTTAGCTGCCACTGGGTTAATTCAATTTCTAAATATTATTTTAGTATTATTTATTGTTACTACTTATCTACATTATGCTCATAATATGATTTAAAAGAGTGTCCATGGATTTTCTTGCACAGTCTTCTCTATATAGACCTACGCTTTGGAACGTGCAATTTAGCTTCACTCGTTTGACTGACTAACATTTTGAAAATTTAAAAGGGCCTCTGTAATTGATCTATTTGAAATAATCATTTCTGATTTTTGCTATAAAAAACAGACTCCGGTTAGGTGGTGGTCAAACGCGAACCTATCAATAATAAAAAAGACTCCGGCAAGAAATAAAATTTCTTAACTGATTAGTTTTTAAAACGTTCTAATACGATTATCAAAAGTCGTAAATATATAAGTTTTTCAACGACACATTCTGGTAGGTAGCACTTCAAAATTACATTGCATTTATGACTTACTGATAAATGTCGATAGGATTTTCCTTTTTCTAGTAGAAAAAGAGCGAGGTATAAATCAAACTCTCTTTCGACACAATTCAAATCATCGTCTCTCTTCTCAGTCGTAAACTCCTGGCAGAGTGGTCATGGTCATGGATCGTTGGTTGCACCTTTTGCGAGACTTTTCAATCTCTCTATATTCGTAGCAATGCTTGTGTATTCTATGAGACACTTAGAAGATGCTTTGATGACGTTTTTTTATGGTGGGGAAAATCATCCAATGACAACCACCACTCTTGGGCGGAGCGGGAGATAGTGTCAGACTCTTACTGACTAAAAACCCACCCCGTTCCTTCTAGCTTTCATACCGGAGTCGAGCTCCCTTTCGGATCACCCTGGCCCACGTAGGCTTCGACCCTGCTGGGCCCCTGCTGTTGCTGACAACTCCTTGAGGCGCGCGAAAACAGTGCGCGCCGTCGACTACTTTGGCTCGGTCCGGACAGTTACCGGACGGTCAGACAGCGAGCTACCCATGGCACGCCATCCAAAAGCCCGCGATTTGATGAGGTCTGTCCATTTAGTAGGTGATCCGAGAACTCCGAGAACGTTAGCCCTCTACTCTTCAGATCCAAAGAGCTTTTCATTACATCACTAATCAAAAAGTGAAAATTAAATCCAGACAAAAACACAAGGTGCATTCGAAGTGCAAACAGAACGACACGCCTACTGACCACAGCTGACTGTTCAACAGTCGGGTGTAAAGCCACAAAATAGATAGGTACAGAAGTCAATCTTATGTATGTACTTTTCATACCTACGCTCTGCAATCGCACTTGGGTCGGCGCCGCCGATAAATACCTAATATAAATTGTAAAAATATTACTTGGCCACAAAGTCATGTACTTATCTACCTACTTAAATGTTCTGCGTTACGTAAAAACAAACTATCAAAGTGCAAGCCTACCTAATTACGTCCTAAATCTAGGTAAAACGATATTTCAGCAATTAATATTGAATTTAAAGAACCGTCCACTAAACAGTGATAACTTTTTTTTGCTCCATTATTTCACAGAAAAGTTCACAGACACGCGTATCTCAAGCAGTTACATACGCGCTCGCAATGATCTGAATTGAGCCATCGCCGAGACATCGTGTCCGTGAGCGGTGTCTATGTGTGCGTTGCTCAAGCGCGCTTTGTATGTAGATTAACTTCTGTACCTATCTATTTTGTGGTAAAGCCGAGTTTATTGCACTTGGCAACGAGGGTGCACCTCTAGCGAAATAAGTTCTCAGATAATAATAAATAAAGAACTTAATGAGCGCACTGCCAAGTGGCCAACTCTAAATGAATACCGAGTTCTGGAAGTATTAATCTTTATAATTAGTCATGGGTTTCTTGAATACGTTTTTAAATCAATTAGAAGTCTTGGGAATTGCTATATAATTATTTTAAGGCTCTAAGCGTTCTAGCTACAGCTTTTAAGGTGGTGCATCACGACTCACATTTTCACTGTTTTTCATACAACCGCTCATAACTGATTTTGACGTTATTACACACTTTTCATTAGATATTTTGGAAACACAGTATCTTGTGGATATTATCTAGGTTTCTAAAGAAACCAATTTCTAAATTTGTGTAAAACTAAACCAGTAAAAACCTCTGAAAATGTCCTATTTTGTATGAACTTTGACACTTCATAATTTGCCTAAAAATTAAAAAAGTCAAAAAAGGAATCCTCTAGAGACCTTGCAAATTTTATTAAGATTCTAAATGATGACAACTTTTTCCAAAAACTATTAAGGGTTTAAAAAAACAGCTATTTCCTGGAGCAAGTTTTGTGAAATTTTCGAGTAAATCTCGGAATTACCGAATAGTAACAGAGTTTCCTGGCGTTATTTCTTTTTTTTTGCGTTGCCTTTTCGTCAAACATCGCGTTGGATTGCATTAAATGAAGTAACAAGCTTTTAAACCATTTTCGATGTTAACAATAAGCGAGTGGAGAAGGACCCTCTTAAAAGCTAGATCAAGCTTCTGAACAGATTCTCACGTCAGTTGTGAGCTGACTGTGATTGTTTTATCTAAGTAAAACTAGCAACCTGCCACGAAGGTGTTTGAAATCTATGAAATTCTCATTTTTTCAGTACTATAATATATCGTGTTTTTACATTTAAACCTTTCTCATAAATCATTCTGTCCATTAGTAAAAATTGCTTGAAAATTCGTTCAGTAGTTTTTTAGTTTATCTCGTTCATAAATACGCTATAACGCTCTACCCAGAAGGAGAGAAGTTTTTAGATGTTTTACCACCTCAAAGTAAGAGACTAATTTCCGAATTTAAGAAGCAAACTTATCCGCCAACCCGTATTTGGTCCGTGTCGTGGATTACGGGTGATTTCCTTTCCTAGAGAGGAGGCCTGAGTCTCAGCAATAGGAACATTAAAAGACTGATTCTTATGCACGCCTCATGGAGTTGTCAGCAACAGCAGGGGCCCAGCCGGTTCGAAACCTACTGGGACCAGGGTTATCCGAAAGGGAGCTCGAGCCCTGGTATGAATGCTAGAAGGAACGGGTTGAGTTTTTAGTCAGTAAAAGTCTGACACTATTTCCCGCTCCGCTCAAGAGCGGGGGTTGTCATTGGATGATTTTTACCTACCATAAAAAAACCCGTATTCGGTCCGCGTCGTGGATTACGGGTAATTTTCTGTCCCAGAGAGGAGGCCTGAGTCCCAGCAATAGGAACATTAGTAGACTAATTATGCTATGCTATGCTAAGAAACAAACTAACCATCTCGATTTGAGACTACCCATCTCTTTCTACCCTCTCTACACTCGTCTATCTATACTGTTCGTGTTATACCAAATAGTTTTCATGTCTGAGTCTAAATGTGTTGCTATCACGGAAGACACGGTACGCTGCGGTCAGCTGTGAGGGGGTTCGATTCTCGGGATAATCATTAGGGTGTTTACCTTTTAGTTTTGTTGCGTTTATTGTGAGTATCTTGTGCTAGTGATACTAGGGTTGGGGTTGAAATATATTATAGTTAACTCATATAGTTTTTGCTGATGACTGAAATAAGAACAGCAAAACAACTACAGAAAGACGTTGACTGGCCTGTTGGTCTAGTGGTTAGTGGCCCTGACTGCTATGCCGGAGGTCGTGGGTTCGATTCCCACCCAGGACAAATGTTTATGTGACGAGCATGATCATTAGTTCTGTGTCTGGGTGTAATTTACCAATAATATGTATGTATTTAGAAATATATAAGTAGGTATGTTTACCAGTTGTCTAGTACCCATAACAGAAGCTCTGCTTAGCTTGGAACTAAGGGCGTTGTGTGATATTTGTGGAATATTATATTATATTATTATTAAAGATGTGGGTTTAATTTTACTTCGATCGTGTACTGAATGAAGCTCTACAATGAGCTCTTAACGCGATCTATTTGACGACCTAAACTGAACTGTTAAAGCAATGGAGCTATATAAGGTGTATAGCTCCAGCCTTTTGTCTCGCTCGCACGCCGTTTACTAACTTAACACGTCATGGTCCTTACCATGACGTGTTAAGTTACCATGACGTGTCTTCTTGTGACGTGGCTTTTCCCTGCTCTCATGTTTGGGTCAGATCTGTCAGATATCGACTTGATGGGCTTGAGTCATTTGAGAAAGAGCGAAGAGGATTGATGCACTCGACATAGCCATACACTCGCTGAAGCTTCAAAGCCTGTAATTTTTCTACCGGTTGCATTTCGAGGAGTGTGCGTCGGAATCGCATAACCTAATTCCGCCTAGCTTGTTTTATCATTGGACTACCAAAATAATGGTAATGCGCCACCACCAGCACATGGTACACGTTCCACCTATATGCAAAAAACGTTATGGGTTCCATTGTCGAGTTTTGGGCATACGAACAAACTATTGTATGTATAACATGTAACCCTACTACTACCGGGATTCCGATCCCGATTTCCGGCCACCGTAGACGCGGGCTCGCGGATGGCGAGCCATGGGTAGCTCGCTGTCCGATCGTCCGGTAATGGACCGAGCCCAAGACGTCGACGGCGCGCACCGTTCCTGCGCGCCTCAAGGAGTTGTCAGCAGCAGCTGGGTCGAAGCCTACTGGGGACAGGGTTGTCCGAAAGGGAGCTCGTGCCCCGGTATGAAGGCTAGAAGGAACGGTATGGGGTTTTTAATCAGTAAGAGTCTGACACTATCTCCCGCTCCACCCAAGAGCGGGTTTTGTCATAAGATGATTTTCCCCAACGAAAAAAAAAACCTCATTACTACCTACTTCTACTAACAATTTAAAATTTTACTGATGTAATAGTTCATGGGTAAATGTTAAACCTGCCATTGAATTCCAGCACTTATAGGTACATATTTACTGTCAATCAAAAGATATAATTGCGTGGTAAAAGTGCACGAGGTCTAACTCAAAAGGTCATATTTATGATGGCAGATAGGAAATACTGTTAACCTGTCGTATTACAGGGTCTTTACTGCAATTTGATGAACCTTCAACCTTCGATATTTGAAGGAATATGATCGATTTATTATGTACAAGCTTACTAGCTTCTACAATCGGCTTTGACCGCGTTTTTCAGGTGCAAAATCATCCAACCCCGAGAGCCGAGATCCCGAACTCCAGTCATCATTGGATGACTGGATTCCGGGATTGATATCTCGGCTGCTGTATTTGGTGCTGACAACGACCTAAATATTTATAACGGGTTTTTGGGTAATGTTCTATTTAGGGGCAAGGGGGGGGGGGGGAGACTGTAACACAATTTGCCACCAATAAGCTTGATAACCGAACAGAATAAGTTATTAGTTAGCGGGTCCCATCCAGCTCTGTCTTATGACCACAATTCCATTTACTAGGCAATATACAATAACTTTAAATATCGCATCACATTCAAAAGAAGTTTTTTTATGATGTATTTAAAAAATAACGAGAACATCGTCGTTTATACCACGTACATCGAGAGACTGGAACAATGTGCCTGCTGCGGTCTTCCCGTCCGATGATAATTTAAGTGTCTTCCAGGCTAGAGTGAATAGGCTCTTAATAAACTAGTGCCCCTCACCATCAACGATTGCATCACTGCTTACCATCAGGTGGGATCACAGTCAAGCACTAGTTTATATCAATTAAAAACAAACATTTTCCAAAATCCCTAAAGCCATGACGGCGCGCACTGTTCCCGCGCGCCTCAAGGAGTTGTCAGCAACAGGAGGGGCCCCATCTGCCTAACCTAAGCCTAAGCCTACCGGGGTCGGCGTTATCCGAAAGGAAACTAGAGCCCCGGTATGAAGGCTAGAAGGAACGGCGCGGGGTTTTTAGTCAGTAAGAGTCTGACACTGTCTCCCGCTCCACCCAAGAGCGGGTTTCGTCAATAATGATTTTCCCCGTCGAGAGAAAAAAAAGAACCCCTAAGCCATGAAAAGGAGATCCAAAGAATCTTAATTTTTAATATAAATAAAAAATATTATTATTTTCACTCAGGAAAAGCCATAGATAGAACCTAGTCGTTTTATAAACACACATACTAAAAACAGTTTACGCGTTTAATTATTTAGTTATGTTTATTTAATTAAACATAACTAAATAATTAAACGCTTATTTTCGCTTGAAAGCACTACGCGAATGTCTAACCCTTCAATGGTCATGCACGATTAAATATTAAAAGTAAACTAGACCCCTGCTTAATGATTGGACCCCCATATTAACAAATAGTGGGTTCAAAAGAGTACACCTGTGTTTAGTTTAGAAATTAATGATGCGCAAAAAAAAATTATGACCTTTTAATTATGTTGTCATTATTAAACGAGATATATTTTGTAGGAAATTATCACTATTATTATGGTTTTAAAGACAATTTTAACTGTCTGTTTGTTATGCTTATTGTAGATATTTTTTCGTATGTCACTCAGAATTATAGCAGCTTTCTATCGGTGAAAAAGTTTTTGCAATCAGAACAGACAGACAGCCCAGACAGACTTTCAGACTTTTTTTTATGATCAGATCAGACTTTTAGGGATTACCTACCTCCTATAAACAAAACATATAAACTTTACTTTTATTATATTGTGTAGATATCTTTTCTCACAAAACTAAGCTATTTCAGTCCTCCTTTCATGAAAACTAACAAATCAAATCTAATACCTATTGAAATTCAAATCTAGAAACACAAAACGTCTCAAGACTCAACAATCCGATTACCATAAACACAATTTGTAACCACAAACAGGGCAGCACTGTACAATTCGTTACATTTCAATAACAATAAAATACTCTAATTTGACATAAAATCGAACTAATCTGAGTCTGACTCACAGTGGCGTAAGTATCTGAGGCTCATAGCAAAATCATGGGCCCCAGGAAAATCGTCAATTTTGTAACTTTTTATCATTGAAGAATAGACACAAAATTTTCTATATTGTTAATAAATCTACAAGTTCTCTAATACCCCCTAGGGGGGCTGGGGTATTATTATTACGTTATTGCGCGTTTTTACGTAAACCAACAAAACAAAAATAAAACTTTTACTGGATTTTTCTAGCAAAAATATAGAAACCAAAATTGTCAGTCCAAAAAAATTCGTATAAATGTGTACTAAACAGCAATTCGGGGTTTTTAAGGTCATTCAAGTTATACAAAACAGACGTATGTACTACAATCGGCAATCGCGGCACAATCGGCCACATCATAATTGTGATGAACTTGGTGTAATGTTTGGGTCACCAAGATGCAGGCTACCTTTATATAGTCATTGTTTAGTTTTAATGTGTAAAAATTGTGTTTGTTTAATAAATTATTACTAAATAACAATTTACTTGAATTTATATACTTTTTAATTCTTCAGAGCTCATCAAAGCTTCTTGTACCAGGGGCCCCACTAGGCCAGGGGCCCCAGCCTTGCCACCGCATAATTACCCCACTACTGACTCACCTGATATTATAATCGCGTTCTGAATCACATTTTGAATGGACACCGTTGCGTGACTAGTAATTATTCGGGGTATCGGTGAAACTTTCATTACGTTGGGGTCTTAAAGGCCACACGTCGCACTGTGAGGGTTGACTGATGTTGGATATAAATTTTTCGAAAGTGCAACGCGTTTGAAGGGCTGGGTTCGTAACTAATTACTGTTTTTTTTAATGCTAGCTGGTTTTGTCCAACTCCTGGGCAAAGGAACGTGCTTGGACTAATTTATCACGCCGTCATCTCGTTTGTGGTCAGGTCTTCAGCGAAACTGTCCGAGCACCAATTCTGTGCCACATTGGCACAATTCGTTGGGCTGTTCGATAGATTGCATGATTTATCCTTCCCATTTATAGTACTAGTTGATTGTTTGACCAGTTGTTTTTCTTGATGACGTACAACGTAAGATCTTGCTGAAGTGTGAAATATAAAAACGCCAGCTATGCCAATTCTTGTATCTTACTGACCGTTGGCTATAACTAAAATCCTCGTCCTCTTAAGAGAATATAGTATTCCTTTTTTTTCGGCGGGAAAATTATTTATCTCTCCGATCAGACATCCGCCGCTCTTGGGCGGAGCGGGAGATAGTGTCCGAAGTAACCTATGGGTTACTCCTCTCATCTTTCGCGAACTCACGCTTTCTCCAAAACTGGATGTTTTGGAGAATTTGTCCAGCCCAGAAATGGATCCATTTCTGTTCATTTTTTTACTCAGTTGAATAAGTGGCAGTCCCATTTTCAATCCAAAAATCGATCCATACAGTCACAGAGCCTAAATACTTTGACCGAAACAAACCCCCAAAAAATACCCTGAACCGACAATATTTTTTACAAGCCCACCCCAATTTTCGTACCCGAAAACCGAGCCACGTGCAAGCCAATTACAATCCCCTAGTGCGTTCACCCTCAAAAACATAACGATAAGCTCGTACCTATACCCGACCCGACCTTACCCGAGACTACCCTCTTAGCTGTAAGAAAGGGGGCGTGTCTCGTCTAGGGTGGCATCTCCCATCTCGCTCTAACCACGCTCTATTTTTATTGAATTTTTTTCAGGACTGCGCATTTAGTTTTTGTGGGTATAAGTTTCGTGGTTTTTGCGTTGACTCATTGGGGAATTGTGTTATTTTTGTTGAAATGTCCGAGTCTAGCTGCCTTACTAATGGGGGTAATCCTATGACATATTTGCAGAAGTATCTATTCGTAGGATGGTCAGGATTGTTCAAAAGAGTTACCAATTTTAACAATACATATTTATTTTTTTTAAATACACATAACATTTTGTTAAGTAGAAAACCTTTTTTGTCGTTTCCTTTCCATGTTCTGTCTCAGCACCATCCTTAGCCTCCTTAGGTCGCCTAGAAGAAAATGCCTAAGGCTTTATGCCTCTTTTGTACAATGTTTCTTACTAGTGCATAAAATTCTATTAAATAAACAAATGTTTTTCGTTATAAAATGATTGATACTCGCATTTATCTCTTATAAAAAAATAAAAAACTATAAATATAATATACTTAATAATATTCCACAAGCATCACACAACGCCATCTAGTCCCAAGCTAAACAGAGCTTGTGTTATGAGTACTAGACAACTAATAAACATACTTATATATTTTTCTAAATACATACATACACAGATAAATTACACCTAAACACAGAACAAATAATCATGCTCATCACACAAACATTAACCCTTTGTGGGAATCAAACCCTCGACCTCCGGCATAGCAGTCAGGGCCACTAACCACTAGACCAACAGGTCAGTCTAAAACTATGTACCTACAAACAACTTACAAATAAGTACAACACTGTCATTTCAAATCCAAACCCATAAAAACCCGCACGCAGAACGAATTTCCTTGCCAATAAAACACTCAATCAATTAAAAAGCAATCAATTAAAAAAAACATCTATCATGACAATACACCGTACGATCGGTCTCATTAACTAAACGGTACTACCCAATAATTATAATGAAATCATAACTTTTCTCTATCGTAAGATGGAATGTAGCTTTCCATCGGGGGAAAAAGCGATCGCGCTCTCAACGCTGGATTCCGTACATGAATTAGTTAGTTAGTTCATTTATGTCCCACTGCTGGACGAAGGCCTCCCTCTCCCTTTTCCATACACGTCTGTCTTCGGCCATTGCGGGCCAGTCCCTCCGGTACTTATCAAGCTCATCTCTCCACCTTCGCCTTGGTCTGCCACGATGTCGCCTTGCGTTCAATGGGACCTAATAAGTGGCTCATTTGGCCCACCGCTCATCCGACAAGCGGCAAACATGTCTAGCCCAATCCCACTTTAGAGTGGCAGCTTTTCGGGTAACATCTTTGATCTTAGTTTTGGCGCGCAGTTCTGTGTTCCTTACGCGGTCGAACACCTAGGATACTGCGCTCCATGGCTCGCTGACGCTCCGTACATGGTTTCATGTTTTAAATAAATAATATAATTAATGACTGGTAAGTACTTAATAATAGCAGAGATAATAAAGCGCCTTATAATAGAAAATTATAGCCGTTTATTGGGTGTAATTTCTATCTCTGAGTGACTAAGTTTGTACTGAGTTACAGAAAGAAAATTTCTGTTTAAAAAACCTGGAAGCGAAATTGTCAAGCAATAAAATTATTTATAAACTAGTTGCCTTCTAACATTTACAGTGCGTACAGCCAAGGAGTGTAATTCCCTGCCGGAGTCTGTGTTTCCTGATAGCTAAAACTTAGGGGTCTTTAAGTAAGAGTGAATAGGTTACTTTTAGGCAAGCGTACTCCATCGTCGGCTACATCATCGCTTACATCACGTGGTCAAACGCGACCTATAAATAATAAAAAAAATATGTTACGGCTTCGTCCCCGTGATAGTAGAAAATTATTCCAAGGGAACATACTTCCGGGATAAAAGTTTACCTACTATATGCTATTCTAGGGCATAGTTAAAAGAATAAAAAGAATAAAAGAAGGATGAGGGAGAGGGAGGAAAGTAGCAAAATGCTTAAATTATTGAGTCCGCCTTTGTACGGTGCTCCTTAATAGCGCATAAATAAATGATCTAAGAGTGTACCAAGTTTCATCGAAATTCATTCAGCCGTTCTAGCGTAAAGAAGCAACAAAGAAACATACACACAAACTTTCGCCGTTATAATATAAGTTTGATAAAAAAAGGACAATTTATAAATTATAGCATTGAATGAAATATTGAGTGGATTTCCTAAATATGTAGTTACCTACAAACATACACAAAAGCGGATACTAGTTTTAGGGTAAATATAGTTTTTATTCTTTTTATTTCCTAAAGACGCAGCAAGGAAAGGCTTCCCATGAGGTAAACCGATGACCCAGTGAAGGTCGCGGGAATCTGATGGATGCGGGACGACCGATCATTGTGGAGATACTTGGGTCTATGTCCAACAGTGTACGTATTTCGGCCGAAATCACGATAATGGTATATTTTCCCACTGCCTAGAGACCTTCCTCAAATCCTTCCAGGTATTCTTTTGTTTTAGCCATCACGAACCAGCCCTTCATAGACGTCTAGCTCGTCTTACCACCTCTCCCTAGGGCGGCCTCAGTGGCGTCAACATTTCTATACACTGATACAGACACACTAAAGTAAATTCATTTATTTAGGGTGGGTTCCTTACAAATCAAGAAGATAAGGAGATATATGGCTTCCTTAACAGATTAAGGACTGAAAAGTTAATTTCGTTGAAGTTTGTACGAATAGAATTAAGATTAAATGTAAACTATTGTTAAGTACGCGTATTTTTTAAACCGTAAGTATAACATTCATTATTTTTATATTTTTAACAAAATTATTATAGTGGCTCTTAAATTAGACTGCGCCTATGGAAAGATTTCTTCACCCGGCTTTGTTCGGCTCTAAAAAAAAAAAAGAAAAATAGGAAAGAAATGTTACTCTAGCAGGCACTGTCAATACTCAATACTCAATACTCAATTTTGCTGGCTTCCAAAGCACGCAGGGCAGTCAATTTTTTTTTGCTATCATTGTAGACCGTGTCCATATCTACACAGATTAATCTTTTAATAGTCAATGTCAATCTTTATCTTGCATATTATTTAACTGAGTCCTCCAACGCGTCTGTTTCTCTGTATGTTCGCAATAATCTCCAAAACTACTGAACACTCGATTATCACCGCTTGACAGATTCATAAGCAAGATTTAGTTGTGATTATATCAATATATCTATATAAAACAAGAAGCTGACATATTAACGGACAACATAACGTAGACAAACAATAAGTAAAGTTTGTATTGTTTCGTTCGTGCGAACGAAGCCGCTAGCATAAGCTAGTAGTAGATAATGGCCGTGAATTTCAATGATTTTTATGACCTGTGCAAAATAGGAGCGATGAGCTAATAAGTTGCAATAATTCATCATCATCATCATCATATCATCCGAAAGACGTCCACTGCTGGACATAGGCCTCCCCCAAGCGTCACCACAACGACCGGTCCTGTGCGTCACGCATCCATCGGATTCCCGCGACCCTGACCAGGTCGTCGGTCCACCTTGTTGGAGGCCTTCCAACGCTGCGTCTTCCGGTACGTGGTCGCCACTCCAGAACCTTTCGTCCCCATCGACCATCTGTTCTGCGTGCAATGTGCCCTGCCCATTGCCACTTAAGTTTGGCGACTCTTCGAGCTACGTCGGCAACCTTGGTTCTCCTGCGGATATCTTCATTTCTGATGCGATCACGCAGGGAAACTCCGAGCATAGCCCTTTCCATCGCCCTTTGGGTGACTTTGAGTCTTCTTATAAGGCCCATTGTAAGCGACCACGTTTCGGAGCCATAAGTCATCACTGGCAACACGCACTGGTCATAGACTTTCGTCTTGAGACACTGTGGTATATTAGACGAGAAGACACCGCGCAACTTCCCAAACGCTGCCCAGATGAGTCGGATTCGACGATTGACCATAAATTAATAAATTGACAATAATTACTCATACACTAATATAAAAGAGAACCTCTAATATCTTTAACCCTAAAACACCGCCCAGTAAACGTTCCAGTCCCACACTATGATTACAAACACCACTTTTTTACCTTTAATTAGTTTATTAATTATTCAAATTTGTATGCGAATTCACGATGCTTTATGCGATTAGTCGTATCGAGATTTTACGGGCGATAATGTTGTGGTTCAAGTCATGAGATGAAGCGATAAATGGTGAGGGAGAGTGATCGCGTTGTTGTGACAGCGATAAACAGTTGAATTGCGTACGTTTTTTTTTAAATCAAAATTAAAATGCAAATTCACAATATTTTTGCTTCACTGGCCAAAATGTGCACTCATAAAACGTGAAGCGCGGTAGTGCATGATTCCTAGGTCGTGACTTATGGAGAAATATCGATCTGAATCTTCATAGTTTTGTTTTCGCAGCTCGTAGTGTCATGTAAACAGTAACTTCTTCCAATCTTTGATCAGTTAATTAATACTTTTATATTATTTCTTAAAGTGGGCAAATCATATTTAATATAAGTACTTTATATTTTGAATGCATAAACACATCACGACGTACGTAGTTTCTTTTTGATATGAAGTTTTCATGATATTACAGAATTCAAGGTAAACGGTTGATGTTGGAAAACTTAAGGTAATTTTTTGTCGACACGGTTGGCGCAATGGTTGAGGGATTGTCTGCTGCACTGCATGTTGCAGGGTGGATTCCTGCACGGTACAAATATTTGTGTCACCTACACTTAAATGTTCTGGGTCTGGATACCATGTGTGAGTGTACATGTTTGTGTACATGTGTGTGTATTCCTAGTGTAAGACACAGTTTAAAAAACAAATGAGTGAACTGGTGGAAAATATTTTTAGAGGCTCATCCCCCGGTAATCGCTCCCGCTATCTCTTATAACTCAAACCACCCAAATGAGTGTTTGCCTTAACTAAAGCCAGTTATTACTTTATTGTTGGTATACACTTTGTGTACAATGTCTAAGCTCATTTTGCACAATCACTTTGCTGTTACTGTCGACTTTTCACTTTTGTAATGCAATTTTTTTGTTACTTTTTATTGACGATATAAATCACGCGGCGTTTGAGGGTTATTGTTATGTCTAGTGATGGGACAGCGTGACACTAGCAGGTGATGTCATCGGTCTGATGACACATGTCAGTAGAATAATGAACCAAGAGTTTTTATTTGTTGGAAACTATTTTTAATGATGTCATTGAATGCAGTTATATGCGGTTTTAAGTACTTGGTGCTGATGTCGTTTGATTCAAGTAATTATATTATGACTATTCAACTAGATAAACTTAAAAAATAACTTTTCAAAACTGAACTTTTTGTTACTTTTTTGATTAAAGATTTTAATTTTTACCTGTTATTTTTCATTCAATCTTTCAAAGATGACAACCAAAATACAATATGTACGTCATTTTCTCAACTAAATGAAATCAAATAAAAAGACAACACCTCTTTTTATTATCATCGATAGGCACGCGTTTGGTCAATATCTCTCCTGATGGTAAGCGATGACATGCACGACGATGGAGCACGCTTGCCTAGAAGTAACCTATTCAATCTAGAATTGCATAAGGAAATGACACCATAAAATACTCTTTTAAAATGTACGTTTACTTGCATTAGTTTATTTTTTTAAGCCATAAGTTTCTCAAAAAGAGTATATTAAATTAAACAATTCATGAAATCATAACATGCATATTAAAGAAACATAAAATGATTATCTATCAACAAAAAAAATATTTTTTGTAATAATAAAGTATCTAGATGTTAATCAAATCAATCAATAGTTCTCAATCAAGAAAATAAAAATTCAATTACAAACAAAATGTTCTAGAGGAATATTTTATAAAATATACATTGATTATTACGTAAAGATTATGTACCAATGTAATTAAAATGATTGTATTTGGTATGGTTTATTTATTGGGTACCCAATACCCAATACAAACCTCCTTCAACTTTCACCACTTCTCTCTGTCTTGTGCTAGTCTAGTCATATCTTTATACCAGAGTTATTACAATACAAGACGAGTATTAAGTACATGCATATCTATCTATGTTTCCGACTTCAACGGAAACAAACACACATATTCTTGTCCTAGCCACTCCTAGCCTTGGGGCCACGACATAAGCGGGTAGGTCATGGTATTAACAGCCTTCACGAAAATCCCAATACCACACTAAGTGTTACCGCACATGGGCCTCTGTCACAGCCACAATCGCCGCTACGACAAGCTAAAAGCGACCACAAAAGTTGTGGCCGGTGGCTGCTACTTTTTTTTAACCGATACGCGCATCATCATAGTGGACTCTGACGAAGAAGGTTTAAATGCCCGAATAGTGTGTATTTAGTTTAGTGGTCAGTGTGAGCCACAAGAAGCGAGCAGCGGCGATTTGTAGCACGCGCGGCCACCGGCGTCAACTGTGTGCGGAACATCCATATAAAATGTATGAGAAGTATAGAAAATATGCCAGTGGCGGCGTTTTGTCGTTGTGGCTGATGGCCCATGTGCGGCGACCCCAAAAGCCTACGTTAAACAAAAACCCACAACATCACAAAAACATAATTTTCACAGTCTCACAATAGTTTAACACAATGTCATTGATTGATAAATAATAATTTATAAATGCCTAATAGCATTGTTCATAGATTCTAGGTCGTCTTACTTTTTTTTTTCTGAAAAGCAACAACAAAGGTATTATTCAGTTTACTGTGCATCAAGACGATGCAACTGTGTCAGCAATTAAAATGATTAGGTACTAGGGTGTGGTCGCTGCGTAAGCGGAGAGTAGCAGAGCGGGGAGCGGGGAGCGGGGTGTGATACATCACATTTCAAACTTATATGCACGGCGAGCAACGGGTAGCTCGTCGTTCGGCCGTCCGAACCGAACCCAAACCATGCGCGCTTCAAAGAGATTTCAGTAAAATTTCAGGGGCCAGCAGAGCTGAAGCCTGCTGGGGTCAAATGTCGACCTCTGATAGGGAAACCCGTGGTCTTGGAACGCAAGGGCAACCGATGGAGCATAGGAGTGGTATAGAAGCTATTAGATGATTTTCCACCTTAAAAAGCCCATACATTGTTGACAATAATAGGTAAACTGGTTCTAATATTTAAGACATAATCATGGTACCTAAGTTTTAAGTAAATGCAGGAATGAAGAATCTATTAGATTTTTTTCACCATCTTTAAGATATGTGTACCTAAATGGTCTCAGAGTTCGTTTTTTTTTTTAGTTTTTCTCTTTGTTTTTTTTTCAATGATGATTTCAAGCCAACTTGTAACATAAACTTATGCATACATCATTCAAAATAATTATCATAAATGCCTACGTGCAGATCTGACAAAATCGCTGCCAACACGACCACACCCCATCAGTCGGATGATTATGAATTATGTAAATTATAAATGTTAAACAATCCAAGAGATTGTTGATGCGATGCCATGAAAAAATACACCCTCCATGCTTCGTCTAACACTCATTAAAATAATTGCTTTTTGCAACCGCGTTCTCTCCGTCTGTCTGTCTATCGATGTGTGTGTTTGTGCAGATGAGTGATGTGAGTATGTGAGTATGTGAGTGTGTGTGCAAAGCTATAAACTTTGTTTCATGCAAGAGTTGTGGCTATGGGCTTGTGATAAACTGCTTCTGAGAAACGGAAAAAAATTAGTTTAAAAATTTGCAGTTTGATTTGTGTGGTGTGAAGGTTCCTATATGACCTACAACGAAGCACCAGTACCTTTTCTTTTCAAACTTGGCATAATCAGCTTGTTAATGTTCCCACTGCTGGGACTCAGGCCTCTTCTCTAGGAGAGGGAATGGACCGTAATCCACCACGCGAGCCCAGTGCGGGTTGGTGGTTTTGGTTCTAGAACATGCCGGTTTCCTTACGATGGTTTCCTTTCAACCGTTTTGAGAGCAGTGGTGATGAAATAAATCACAGAAAGTAATGCACCTGGCTGACCTACAACTCATAAGATGGGCTCTTTACCACTGGATCACCACTGCTCTCAAACTCTTGAGCATCGACCACGACTTGCTAGCCTATTGGTTTCTGTGGTTTCAATTCGGGAAGAATGCATCGGAATTACACAGTTTAATTCTACCAAGCCTATTCTGTCATCGGACCACTAGACGTACGGAGTTGCACCACCGGTACATAGGGGAAATCTCACTCATACGTACAAAACGTTTTTGGAACACATTGAAGGTAGAACTAACACGTCTGTCACTTACTTTAGAGCCATAACGTACAACGGTTGACTAGCCTGTTGGTCTAGTGGTTAGTGGCCCTGACTGCTATGCCGGAGGTCGTGGGTTCGATTCCCACCCAGGACAAATGTTTGTGTGATGAGCATGATCATTTGTTCTGTGTTTGGGTGTAATATATAAGTATATTGTTTATCAGTTGTCTAGTACCCATAACACAAGCTCTGCTTAGCTTGAGACTCGACGGCGTTGTGTGATAGTTGTAGAATATTATTATTTTAAACCTCCTTCCAAAAGAGTATCTTACAATTTATCTGATGCCACAATTTCCACATAGTATCTTAACCCTTCGACTGCTGCCGCTGCACTAAAATCCCACAAAATTAAAAATACTCCAACAATTAAAAGTAAAATAAATAAATCACACATAAGGAACTAATCCGGTACATTCACCTTAATTCAATCAGCGTTGTATACTAATCGAATAAGCCGGCACAACTTTGCAGGGAGCGTGCTAGGGTCGACGCATAGCGTGACAGAGAAACGCTGACTCATGCTGACTTGCAAAATGGCGGATTGTAATGCAATGTGTGCTAATTTGGTGATAATAAGCCTTTTTTTAGGACACTGCAATGTTTAAATTGATATGACTGTTGTTTTTGTTTGTTTGAATCGTAAGTTGGATAAGTGACTTTTGTTGTGTTATTTAAAAAAATACGCAAGCGTGTTTTTTTTTTTGTTATTATTGATAGACTCGCGTTTGATCACTATCTCACTTGATGGTAAGCGATGATGTGGTCGACAATGGAGCACGCTTGCCGAGAAGTAAACTATTCATAGTTGGCTTGAGATCCTCAGGATACATACTTATTTTTCCTTTTCAGAACCTGAGCAACAATTTTTTTTTTGTTGTAAATTGAAACTGAAAAATAAGTTTATATTTATGACTGAAAAAGAAAATGTTTACGCTATTTTTTAAGTTAAGCAATAACCGTTTTTCCAAAGACTTCCATATAAGACTAGTTTTTAAACGGGTTCTGTTCTTTTAACACCAATATACTTGTGAGATAATTCTCTCTTTAAAAAAAAAACGCTAATTTTTCCACCGATATTCCACCTTAGTACGTGCTCAACCCAACCGCCACAAAATGCATCGCCGACGCGCCGCCAGCAAATCCAATAGGTTTTCATTTAATATAACCCTTTTATTGGCTTACCTCAGATTTAGCGGCTTTATACTCACTGGCTTAGCATTATGTGGACTAAAGGGTTTAATTGTATTCCGTCTATACAGCCACATTAAAGCCCTTTGTCATAATGCAAAGAGTTGATTTAATGTTTATTTTCATTTTGAGGTGATAAATTACAAGCAACTCTTGGGGCAAAAGATTTTTGTGACCCGTTTCGGTATTTCAACACGTTTTTATGCTATATTTCGGAGTAAATAAAGAAAATTAACAGTAGGTATTTAAAGTGTTTTTGTTCACAAATCAGCTCTTTGTTATACTCCAAGGAAAGTCAGTGTGAAAATCGATACAGCGAAAGATTCTCTTCATCTATATGTCTTAAAACTCTTATTTATCTCAAAATTGAGATGGTTTGAAGCTCATTTACAACATATTGCAGTTTGTAATGATTAGAAAACCAGTAAAAGTGGTTTCAGCCATCTTTAAGCGGTGCAGGGGATACCTACGACTTATCTACATATATCTATACTTATATTTAGTACCTAATGACAAATCTACAAGTAACATTGGCTCTTATCCCAAAATATTAACGACTATTTTACCATACACTGATTTTTACATGCCCCTGCATATGAGTACGATTTGCTGATCTTCAATTGCGAACAGGGCGTGGTTGGCTTGTCATAGGTTAAACAGTACTAGAAAAAATAAATAAAGTACGTAGGGAAAGGTGTAAAAGTGACGCCTTTTACAAATAATTGTGTGTTCGAATAGGATTAGTGTGATAATCGTGTTAGAGACCACACCTCCAGTACAGGGTTGATTCAGATGACATCGTTGCTATGGTGACGAAACGCCCCGAAACTTCACGAGTCTGCGCCGTAGATATTACCCACCTCCGAACGGTATTAGCGAGAGAAAGCTCCGAAATTATCGAATCGATTTCGAAAAATCTTTTACAAAAATAAAAAATAATTCCAATTTCGAAATACATTATAATTCCTATAAATCCCGAATAAAATAGAAGATAAATGTTAATTTTAAGCGGTGTAAGCCGTCCTGTAAAAATGTTCTTTTCTGGGGTGTAATCGATCCGAGCAAAGCCATTATAGTGACCGCATTTCCCCGATCGCATTCACAGGGTTAGGTCGAATAGCACGCAATTTTGTATCGGCATGCAAAGAATTCTGGTTTACGGGGTTGATCGAAAATTTTCCGCGGCCAAACGCAAAAGGTAGCTGAAGAAACAGAAGTGGATTTTAGTTAATAAAAAGCTAGGAAAGAGGGAGCTCTCACTCTACCTAGAGCGGGAGGAGTTATTTGATAATTTACCATCTCAAAAAAACATAGGTTTCTTCTAGGAAGGCGCGCGTCAACCACATCGTCGCTTTCCATCAGGTGAGATAGCGTTCAAGCGCAAACCTATCAACAATAAAAAAAAAACATTCAAAGAATTTTCGCCAAACTCAACAAATAATGGTATCGTCATATTTTATTTAGATAAGCATCCAACGTTAAAAAAAAAAGTAAGTTTTAGACTCAGACTAATTTCTATTTTGACACAATTTACATCTGCAAATATAGTATACATATAAGTACCTACGCATTAACTCAACAAGTTGAACTTATTTTTGAGCTAAACTCACCTTGGTACATGAATAGTCAAAGCACTAACAATGCTAAGTTTTGTGTAGGTACAATACAAGATTATATTCATTACAAGCATATTCATTTGCCTATATTCATTACAAGCGTCAACATTATACTTTACCCTTGCCGCGACATGTCGCAACATCGCCGACTGATTTCCGGTGACATCTCATGGTGGAATGGCGACAGCGACTGTTGCAACCCAGTGCTGGACGCTATAATCATAGCTGTACGTACTCTTTGAGGAGTGACTGGAAAGACATCGCCGCATCCTCACCTTCAGCATGACGCAGGTTCTCACCGGACATGGTATGTTCTGGTAGTTCCTGCACCGGATTCCTGCAGAAGAAATGCCCGGATCACCATTGTGTGGACCGCCCGGAGGACACGGTGAAGCATACGGTGGAGGTGTGCTCTGCTTGGGAGAGCATCGCCGTAGCAATAGCATCATCGATCTCTCGCACCAGGCTTTGGCACAGGCCATCTGGAGTGAGGAGGAATGGCATGCGATCACCTCCTTCTTCCAAGCAATAATGCTAGCAAAGCATGCATGCTAAATGCGTGCTAACGCACGCGAGGGAATGGTCTTCACACTCCAACCACCAGGATACCCATCCTTATTTCCAGCCACCGTAGGCGCGGGCTTGCAGACGGCGAGCAACGGTTAGCTCGCCGTCCGGAGTGAGCCCAGGCGCGTAGTGTTCCACGTGCGTCTCAAGGAGTCAGCAAAACCGTAGACGTTCGCTTCTGAAAGGAAAACCCGGGACGCTAGAATGCAAGGCCACGAAGGAACACAGGAGTGGGTTTCAGTCAGTTAAAGTCTGAAACATCCCCACGCTTCGCCCAACGGCGGAGAAGATCTAAAAAAAGCGATTATACACTTGTATACTTGTAGTCGTATATTGTACAAACTGCTTTACGTCCATCACGTCGCAACCTCAGGTCCAGTTGAAAAGCAATGTCAGGCACTGTGTGGCATTTATGCTGTAGTGGCCCTACCAATGTTAGGGCAGCCTTGAGGCACACTATTTTATTTTTATTTGGTTTATACCTTGTAACTGGTTGTCTGGTTTTGTGTTTTGACAAATAAACCCATTTTCTTTCTTTCATTATTTGTTGTATGAGAACAAAATGTCAAGTCAGAGCTTCGTTTAAAATTTGCCAGCCTGTCGGTTTTCTACCGGTTACGGTAAGGAGTGAGCGTCGAAATTATATAGCTTGACCCCGCCAAGCCCTTTCCTTCATCAGACTACCTGGCGTAAGGTGATGCGCCACCACATCCCACCCATATGCACAAAACGTTTTGGAAACACTTTCATTGTGCGTATAGCTAGTGAAATTTCCTGCCAGATTCTGTGTTTCCTGATAGCTACAATCTGGGGATTTTTAAGTCAAGACTGAATAGGTTACTTTTAGGCAAGCGCGCTCCATCGTCGACCATATTGTTGTCTGCCATCAGATGAGATAGTGGTCAAGCGCGAGCCTAACAACAATAAAAAATTACAAGTACATCAATACTGCTGCAGCTGTACTACTTATCGTATAGAGAGCAACATCGCGACGCACACGGTCAGTCTAATGAAGTGAAATAAAAGAAATAAAGTTATATTTTTTCAGTATCGATTCTATCAAAAAAGTGCAGCATTTTATTATGATTTAGAGTGAAATGTTCACTCGAGCAAAATTTATTCTTAGAATGCCAACAATTTTATTATTAGGGACCGTTTAGAATGCTTGGCGAATCGCTGCGGTTTTGGCGAGGTTACTTACTGAACCGTGGTTACAGAATAAAGAGCCTAAAGTTTAATAAACTAAAGTCTGTATTGGCTTGATGCATTTAAGCCCTGAAAAGAAAATACAACTTATTTTTCGTTTGGTTTTTTTTACTGGTCTACGCTGCCCTCTCATACCTTAACTAATTTAATATAGAAATGTTGTAAAATCAGTAAATTTTAAAACAGATTACTCTTTTAAAAATGATAACATAATAGATGCTCATACTGAAAGTAGTATGTTCTGGATCGACTACTGAATCGATTTCAGCTATTCTTAAAGTAGTTAAGTTTTTTTTTTTATACTTTGATTCATCTTGATTGCATCACTATCCTGTAGGTGACCGTTGCGCTACCCGAATTATACGACGATCCCCATTATTTTCAAAAAATTAAGATAATTAATTTCTTTAAAAATACTACCTAGCCATAAGTGCTTTCAAGTAAAATTTCAGTAACTTAATTCATGAATCCCCAAGCGACACCCGGTGGCCGCGCATCTATTGTCTTACTATTGTGTCTCTAATTGACGGTATCTGAAGGGTTAAATTATTAATTGGGGTGTTTAAAGCTATGCATCATACAATGTAGATGTATTCTAGGTTTAAGTTTGTATACCATAATATTATAGTGTTATCTCATTGTGTGTACCTGTGTGCCAATTAAACGTGATTTCTTTCATTCCAGTTACATGTTATACAGTGATCTTAAAAACCAAAAGGCAACTGACAATCCATAAAATTAACGGAAGTAGTCTTTCTTACTTGTAAAAAAACATGAAACATTTAACACCTTCGCATCGAAACTCTACAACCCAAACGTTTAATTTTAAAATCCAATTTTACTGCGGGCGTGTAGTGTGTAATCTCTCCAATACATCTACATATCGAGTTGCTCTGTCCGACTACTGTTTTGCCTGACTCGAGCCGGTCCGTTCCCTGTTTTTTATTTGCCTGTATCGCAAATCGAGCGTTACGGTATGTCTTCGTTTTGTGGCAGCCATTTTGTTTTTTTTTCTTGTTTTTAGTATTTCGTCTTCGCGCGAAATTGAGGATTAATTAAGCTATAGGATTTTAAATGTTTATATTGATGTAGGGTATCTTATGGTGGTTTTTAATTGCGCCGGAAAAGGTTTTTGTGGATTTTTTTTTTTGGTTTGAGTCGCCAAAGTACATCACGATAACAAAATTTCAGGTATCCCCATATACCTTCCTTAAGTCGAATTTGAATGTAGGAGCAGTGATGGTAACGGTAGACATACGAGTTGTAAGTCACGGGGTCAAACCCAGTCAGGTGCATTACTTTGCGTAATTTATTGCATCACCATTGCTCTCAAAACGGTGCAAGAAAATATCGTGAGGAAACTGGCATGTCTGTCCAAAATTTTAAGACGTGTGACACTCATTAATTTGGGTTGGAGCTAAAATTCATGACTAAATTATAAGTTAAAAATTATAACATTTAAAATTGATAAATTATAGAAAAAAAGAAACATTTATTAATATTTCATTACGGGTAATATATATATAATATTCATTATGTGCTTTCCAGTCTGAAACAGGAATTGGAGAACAAAACACAAGAAATTATCAGAAACAGAAGTTTAAATGTGTAATCAAGATGGTCGATAGCAGCCATTCAACGAGCCATAAAAATTATGCAAACGGTCATCCACCTCTTTCTTTCCGATAATTATACACCACTAATGTATCTTCAAAGATAAGTTTCAACAATACTAAAAGATAAGTAACTTAAGTTTTAACGTCTGTGAAGTGTGTGAAAAGATACGAGGGACATCACTAGTGGCTATCAAATGATAAGAGGGGACAGCACTAGTGGTCATGTCAAATGGGTCTAAATGTCTTATGTTAAACATAAGCATAATACGCACTTTAATAAACGGTCATGAGATATAACAAATGTTAATTATCCATAAATGACAAGAATATAGCAGTATTTTTATTGTATGACGTTTTTTTTGCCGTTGCTATATATTATTTAGGAGGAGTGATGTGACAGAAAAGGGAGTTAGTGATAGCATGACGGGTGACCCCAAATAACACGGGACAAGGTCAAATGATGATACTGCTTCATTATTATTTACTTACTCAAAAATCATATCAGTCGCAAGACGTTCACTGTTAGACATAGGCCTCCCCAAGCGTCGCCGGAACCATCGGATTCCCATGACCCTGACCAGGTTATCGGTCCACCTTGTTGGAGGCCTTCCAACGCTACGTCTTCCAGTACGTTGTAGAACAGATGGTCGTCAGGGCCTAAAGGTTCTGGAGTGGCGACCGCGTACCAGAAGTCGCAGCGATATAAGTGGTTAGAACTTTAGAAGGCCTTCTACAAGGTGGAGCGATGATCTGGTAAAGGTTGCCGGAATCCGATGGTTGTGAGACGCGCAGGACCATTCATTGTGGCGACACTTGGGGGACGCTCATGTCCAACAGTGGACGTCTCTTTTTTTGGTCTGCTCCCAGTCCTCCTCTAATCCACATCATACATACTCATCCACATTCATACTGAAAACGACTTCTATTCATATTGTTATCATGGATGACAATATTAAACAAGCTTTTAATGAAAATCTTTTTTTTATAGCAAACATACGAGCCCAAACTCGATGGGGTTGTGTTGTTTAACTTCGAATTTCCTATAGTCACCTTCTGGTTCCATCATCAGATCAGCTCAATGTCATAATAATTTTGCATTGTCATCTGATTTACACGAGCATGCAAAATTTCAGCTCAATCGGTAACCGGGAAGTGGGTCAAATTTAATTTGCAAGATTTGATGACAGACTAACATCGGGACAGGTGAAACTAAATAAAAGCATGTAAAATTGTTATGCAGTAGCCGTGCTGTTATCAATAATTTATTAGTTCATAACACCTTTCTGTGTCCTATACTCAATAATAATCCAACAAGGCTTATTGTTACGAACTAGTTTACACCACTTGCCTTATAGGGCTTGTCCTCATAAAAAGATAATATTAATTAGAACACTCTTTTTGCCACTCCATTATGAATAGAGTATTAGTATAAATTATAGGTACCCGTTGCGACAAAAAAAAAATAGAAAAAAACTGGGCAAATCCGAGTTGGACTTGTGCACGATGGGTTCCGTATCGCCTATTGCAAAAAAAGCAGCAGCAGCAAAAAAACAGTTTGTGGTATGGAAGTCACTTACATATTTTTTAAAATTATTTTGTTTGTTTTTTTAAGTGATAACTAAAAATTCTGAGAATATTTCAAACGTCTGCCTGTTGCCGTTACCAATATTGAACAAAAACGAGCAAAAACATCTGGTTTATTGTAAAACTTAAATATTTGTTTTTTTAGTTTATTTTTTAATTACCATTGACAGGCTTGCGTTTGACCACCATCTCACCTGATGGTAAGCGATGATGTGGTCGAGTATTTGTTATTATAGCGCCAACAAAAATACATCACCTATAAGAATTATATTAACTATACGTAATAACTAGAAAACCTGAATGAGATACAGCCTGGGGACGGACATACAGACACAGACGGTCTGACAGTGAAGTCTTAGTAATAGGGTCCCGTTTTACCCCTTGGCTACGGAACTCTAAAAACATTTTGTCAAAGCGACGTTTAATTCATGAATCCCCAAGCGACCACCGGTGGCCGCGCATCTATTGTCTTACTATTGTGTCTCTAATTGACGGTATCTGAAGGGTTAAGCATTTTCGCACATAATTTTCTCTTTTTAAATTATTTATAAGCAAATCAATAATACAAAAAAAAAAAAACGGTACCTAAGTAATTAAGAAAAAAAAAGTTCCTTCCAAGTGGTTTTACTTATTTCGCTACTTTTTATTGCTTTTTCTTTTTGAATTATTTATTTCTCGCTTTGTTCGTTCTTAAATCTAATATATCAAGTGGTAATGTGTCCTTTAATGACTATTTTTATCGTATTAATCTAGTTTAAAACCTGTTTAAGACACCTTTTGGTATAAAATTCGTGAGTAATGGCTTTTTATTTGCGTCTAGAGCTAAATACCGTTGAAAATACTTTTTTCTTTTCTTCAATTAATCAATTGTTGAATTATTATAACCTTTTAGTTATATTACGTTTGTTTTAATGCTGGTTTATTCGGTTTTAAATGTAAAAACATAATAACTATGAATCGTATTAGAGTGTTCGATATGATCCTATGTAATTATAGATAACGGCATTGTTATACAACATAAGTTTTGGTATAATTATGCAAAATCCGAAACAGCTTCGCTCGCGTTAAATTCGGGGTAACACGGTTCCCCTGGGAAGTGGGGGTTAGAAAGAGACAAAAAGTAGCCTATGTTACTCTCCATCTCTTCAACTATCTCCACTTAAAAAATCACGTCAATGCGTCACTCCGTTTTGACGTGAAAGACGGACAAATAGACACACACACTTTCCCATTTATAATATTAGTATGGATCTATGTACAAAATTTCATAATTATATCACATCACAAAGTTCTAAAATCACCAAAAATCAAAGTCAAATCAAATAAAAAAATCATCAAAATATCACAAAGTTATAAGCTTGTATGTCAGCAAAAATACATGTCACCGGGCCATCCAGGCAACCGAGGTGTTATCTTGCAATTGCACCCTGCTGTTTGCTTACTCCTAATGTCCAATATGACCTGCCGTGACTTGTATTGTAGGTACTTAGTGTCCGTGGTATACAACTTGTGACCTTTTTAAAATATTTTTGGGAAAAAATTTAGCTTAGTATAAACTCGCGGACGGCGAGCTATGGGTAGCTCGCTGTCCGATGGTCCGGTAATGGACCGAGTCTAAGACGTCGACGGCGCGCACTGTTCCCGCGCGCCTCAAGGAGTTGTCAGCAGCAGGAGGGGCCCAGCTGGGTCGAAGCCTACTGGGGACAGGGTTGTCTGAAAGGGAGCTCGTGCCCCAGTATGAAGGCTAGAAGGAACGGCGCGGGGTTTTTAGTCAGTAAGAGTCTGACACTGTCTCCCGCTCCACCTAAGAGCGGGTTTCGTCAAAGATGATTTTCCCCGTCGAGAGAAAAAAAAAAGGCTTAGTATAAAAATTATATCGATTCAGTTACTGATTCTAAACAAACTATATTCAGATTTCGCATATACTTAAAATAATGTTGTATATTAATTAAAATGGATCCTACTTAATTCATGAATCCCCAAGCGACCACCGGTGGCCGCGCATCTATTGTCTTACTATTGTGTTTCTAATTGACGGTATCTGAAGGGTTAAACTTGCGCCGGAATAAGTTGACTTCCGAAAGGGAAACCTTTAATTCTGGAACGCAAAGAGATAAGAAAGAACATAGATGTGGTATTAGTTAGTAAAAGTCTAACATGGTTTCCCGCTCCGCCCTAGAGTGGGAGAAAACGGTAGGTATGACGTCTCACCTTAAAGAAATAGCCTAAACTAAATACCCCTCTACATACCAATGGACACATGGATACCAACACAATACCAATCGCGTTATCCATTAGTGAAACCAAAATAGTCCGGCTTATCGTCTAACCCTCCAAACGCTTTAGGACACCTAATGTCATCATCATCATCATCATATCAGCCGAAAGACGTCCACTGCTGGACATAGGCCTCCCCCAAGCGTCGCCACAACGACCGGTCCTGTGCGTCACGCATCCATCGGATTCCCGCGACCCTGACTGACCCTGGGTCGTCGGTCCACCTTGTTGGAGGCCTTCCAACGCTGCGTCTTCCGGTACGTGGTCGCCAATCCAGAACCTTTCGTCCCCATCGAATATCTGTTCTGCGTGCAATGTGCCCTGCCCATTGCCACTTAAGTTTGGCGACTCTTCGAGCTACGTCGGCAACCTTGGTTCTCCTGCGGATATCTAATACCATACTTTAATACTACTTACTTTAATGTCATACTTTTGCTGAATAAAACACACATGTCTCTCTTCAGTTGCCTTTTGCTGTCCAAGACCACGGTAACTCTTTCCAACAAGCCCGCAATCCAATACCACATAGGTACCAATACCATATACTAATACCACATACTAATACCGCATATCAACACCACATAATATTAATACCACATACAAATAGCACATACCAGAAATAAAAAAAGTTTTTGAGATTTTTAGAAATCTTTATTATGTAACTGTTTTACACTTTATGTTTTGATTTTTATAGAAGCCTTAATAGCCACTAGATATAATGAAATCTGTGTTTCCAGAATATTTGGAGAAAGATGTGTAATAACATCGTAATTACGTTAGAGAAAGTATAAAAAAAATTGTCTCGTGTTGGCCGCTCTTGTGGTTTTGCTAATGGATAATGAGATTGGTATTGTGTTACATACTAATACCACATACTAATACCACATACCAATACCACATACAAATACCTCATACCAATACCACATACCGTTCCAAACAAAAAACACATGGATACCAACACAATACCAATCCCATATCCATTAGCGAAACCAAAATCCTGCGATTAACAGTCTAACCCTCCAACGCCGGCACTTAAAGGGTATTAGTTCCGCTCGTGCGGTCACATAGACCGTATTGTACGATCACAATGACGCTGCGGGGGTTATTTAGCTTACCTGTTAAATGATCTACGGTTAATGGGCTTGAATTTACTTTCAATTGGGGTTTTAATTTTGTGTTGGTGATCGGGAGTTTGGTGATTGAAAGCAGGATGTGTCAAGGAAATACTCTTTGGGCTGTTAGAAGTTCCGATAAGAAGATGTTTAACTCCCCTTCTCCCGTTAACCAACACAAAAACACGGCGTTTACTGGGCCACAGGTGTCTCAAGGAGTTATCACGAAAACCGTAGGAACTGCAGTGTCCAAGCCTACTGGGGTCATGACTCATGGTCTGTACGAAAGAGAAACCAAGAGTCCAGGAACGAAGATAAACAAAGAACATAGGAGATGGTTTTAGTCAGTTAAAGTCTGACATTTCCCACCCATTCATTGAATGATTATACTAATATGTGATGTGGAATATTATAATTCATGAATCCCCAAGCGACTACCGGTGGCCGCGCATCTATTGTCTTACTATTGTGTCTCTAATTGACGGTATCTGAAGGGTTAAGCCGCTACGATTCAACATCTTTTAACAAAAGTAAATTTTGATGAAACTGAAATTTGATAGGCTCATGCTTGACCACTATCTCACCTAATGGTAATTGATGATGTGGTCGACAATAGACCACGCTTGCCTATAAGAAACTTATTCATTCTTGACTTAAACACCTAGGTTGTGCCTATCAGAAAACAGACTCCCGCAGTGAATTCCACTCCTTACCTGTACTCACAATGAATGTGTTAGGTGGGATATCAACCATGTACCGGACATTAGATATCAGACAATGTCATCTTAATTCACTCCAAACTCTCCATTACGACCACAGACCTTCACAAAAAGACTAGTAATAGATATATTTGTGAGATGGTCGTGATTTGGACAATGTTTGATGATGCGCCATTAAGGATCGTAAGCCTGGAGCGCACATAATATAGTTTTAATAGGCTCCGTTAGCCCCTCGAGTGCACAGCTTGAGTATCTACCATTTTTTAAACTCGTTTTGGAGGTAAGTCGTTTGGGTTATAAAAAGCTTTCTTTATTAAATCTATGGTTTTGTATTGAAATGTTTTTTGAGCAATTTTTTGCTAAAAACAATTTTCGAGGCGGTGACAACGACCTCTCGGATCCTGGTACAGGCCATGATGCAGAAAGAAGGAATGGGAAGTAGCCGCCTTCTTCTGCGAAGCAATAATGCCAGAGCAGGAGGCGGCCACACGCACTAGAGAACAGACACCTTTACGATTCATCCGCCGGGACCCCGACTCCAATTTCCAGCCACCGTAAGCGTGGGCTTTTGGACGACGAGCAAAAGGTAGATCGCTAATCGTAGGGGCCAGCATGGCTGAAACCTACTGGGGTCATGCGTTGTATTCTGAAAAGGAAACCTGTGATTCTGGAACGCAAGGGCAAAGATGGAAGATAGGTTTTTGATCAGTATAAGTTCTAAAGCGGGAGTAGTCATTGGACTTCGCACCTTAAAAAAAGATCATCAGACATTACTATAGACAAGGCTTCCGGAAAAGCTACCAGCAATTCAGATCATAAATCATTCGCCCAGTTATCATGAAAAATAACAGGTATAATTACTCAGTTATTAAAAATAACGGTTCCAAGTATTCTCAGTTACAAACATGCATTTATAGTTAATAAAATTTTACACATCGTGTGGGATGAAACGGTAAGCTTTAAGCTCAGTTTTAATAGATACTAATTTCTTAAATGTTATTATTTTACATGAAGTGAAACGTTAGCGATGTTATAAACTAATCGTTGTCAAAGATTATGTTCCGGGAATAAAATTGTTAGTAGCAGTATCTCTTTTTGAAATGAGAGACTTTTCATTTGTTCGTCTTTATTCAAGTATTGTTATGATCGAAGATAATGAAAAGGTTTATTGCTAATAAATATTTTATATTATCAGTATTTAAAATATTAATTTTATTTGCAGTTAGCCGAGTGGTAACAGCCCCGACTTACGAGTTGTAGGTCGCGGGTTCGAACTCTGCCAGGCGCATTACTTTGTGTAATTTATTTCATCACCACTGCTCTCAAAACAGTTATGGAAAACATCGTGACGAAACCAGCATGTCGTAGAACCAAAAATTTGAAGACATGTGACATTTTCCAACCCGCACTGGGCCCGCGTGGTGGATTACGGCCCATTCCCTCTCCTAGAGAGAAGGCCTGAGTCCCAGCCGTGGGGACGTTAAAAAGGCTGATGATGCTGATATTCTTTAAGTCTAATTTAGAAGTATTGAAGAATAAAACCAATAGTACTTACCCCAACCACCAGACGTACGGCGTTATGCTATCAGTATGCATGTGGACATCCCACTCATGCGTCCGAAATGTTATGGGAACACATTCATTGTGTATATAACCAAGAAAGATTTGTCTTTTGACTCTATGCTGCCTGATAGCTACAACCTAGGGGTCTTTAAGTCAAGAGTGAATAGGTTACTTCTAAATAAATGCGCTCTGTTATCGATCACAGATAGGGGTCAAACGTGAATCTATCAATAAAAAAAATCATCATCATCATCATTTTAGCCGAAAGACGTCCACTGTTGAACATAGGCCTCCCCCAAGTGTCGCCACAATGAAGGGTCCTGTGCGTCTTGCATCCATCAAATTCCCGCAACTCAGGTGTGCTATTCTTTAAAGAAAACAGCCTTGATCTCAGCGCTGGCCGCAGCAACGAAATCCAAACATTGGATTAACAACCTATACATTGGGTTGTTAATTCTATGTACAGCGCTATCGACTCGTCGCTGTGGCCAGCGCTGCGCTTAAGGCTGTTTTCTTAGAGAATAGCACCGCAGGTCATCGGCCCACCTTGTAGAAGGCCTGCCAACGCTACGTCTTCCGGTACGTGGTCGCCATTGCAGAACCTTTCGGCCCCAACGGCCAACTGTTCTACGAGAAATATCATATTATTTGTTGATAAAAAAAACATAGGCAATGATGAAAAACAAGAAAAACATAGGCAATTTCTTTTTTTTTAAGATTTGTGAAACGTCCCTAACAAAAATGACAAAAAGTATATCGTTAAATAATCCTTGCAATACAATAACCATTACCTCATAATAGGTACATAAATAACCAACTATAATCCGATTTTCACGCCCAACCCTCAAATGCGATCGGGTCCTTTTCATGCGACCCTTGTATCATGTCCGGGGACAAAGAGACCTTGCTTTGTATTTTGACAGGAGTTAATGTCATGGGGTCCTGACATCTCTACCTGGGTGGGGTACAATAGACCGCCTGAAGGGGACGTGTGCCTTATTGTGTGCATTCGCAGGGTTAGATAAATTGAAAGTGCACTTATTAAATTGGTGATGGTTAATTTTGAATGTACACTTTATTGGACGTTTTGGCAAATGGAAAAAGGAAGGTATTTTTGTACTATATTTTTTTGTATTCTGGAACTAGTGGCTTGAATAATTAGAAGTAAATGGGTCGATCTTAAAGGTAAAGTAACCCTTTCTAAGGTGCGCGGGCTTGTGGACGGTGAGCATTGGGTAGCTCGCTGTCCGACCGTCCGGTAACTGTCCGGAAAGAGTTCAAGTCGTCAACGGCGCGCACTGTTCCCGCGCGCCTCAAGGAGTTGTCAGCACCAGTAGGAACCCAGCTGGGTCGAAGCCTACTGGGGCCAGGGTTAGCTCCAAAAGCCAGCCCAGCCTCGGTATGAAGGCACGAAGGAAAGGGGTGGGTTTTTAGTCAGTAAGAGTCTTACACTATCTCCCGTTTCGCCTAAAACCGGGGGATGTCATTGGATGAATTTCCCAACATAAAAAAAACCATTATTGGTTAGGAAAAGGTTAAGATGATTGATTTTGGGATAAAAGATAAATCTGAGAAGAAAGTTCGTCAGTTTTGTGTACATTTTTTGCGCTTGACCGCTATCTCATCTGATGGAAAGCGACGATGCGGTCGACGATGGAGCGCGCTTACCTAGAAGAAACCTATTCACTCTCGACTTAAAGATTCCCGGGTTGTAGCTATCAGGAAACAATTTTTGCTCTGATAGTCTCTAAATATTTTCGTATGAATTGTTTGCCCTAGATTATATCTAGATTATTTAAAGCCGTTTAGCTTTTGTTCTTTATATTCATTGTCTTTATTCTGACAAGGTTAATAGTCAGTTTTCAGTCTAGATGAATAATTAATGATGATTAATGGTCGTTTAAGTCGTTTTTTTTATAAGAACGTTGACTCAACACTAGGAATTGCTCCTATATCGGGGGTGCGTTCACAAATATGCAAACTATAATAATATTCCGCAACTATCACACAACGCCGTCTAGTCCCAAGCTAAGCAGACCTCGTGTCATAAGTACTAGACAACTGATAAATATACTTATATATTTCCAAATAAATACAAATTATAGATAAATTACACCCAGACATAGAACAAAATGATCATGATCACATAAACATTTGCCCTGGGTGGAAATCGAACCCACGACCGGCATAGCAGTCAGAGCCACTAACCACTAGACCAATAGGCCATTCAAAACTCACATAATTATAATAGTCACCTAAACCCGGAACAACTATCCACTAACCACAAACCAATGTTCCATCAAAGCCAACTCAAACAGTTATATATAACCTTTAAATAACTTTTAACCTGTGCTCCATCGTCGATCATATCATCGCTTACCATCAGGTGAGATGGTGGTCAAACGCGAGCCTATCAATAATAAAAATAAAAAAATATCGGATAGTGATACACAGCCCAGCAGCCAATTGCTCAAACACTGTGCCAGCCGTGCTAAAAATTAACCAAGAAGACTAAGGTAGGAGCTCCGCACTCCGTTTCCACCTTAGCCTTCTGTCCCAAATTTCCCCGTGTCGGAGTGCCCTATAATTCCGAGCTAGCTTTGCCTATGAACCGGGCTATACCTATACGAGTACCTACCAGACTTCTAGCAATAAAGTTCGTAGCCCACATTCGACGCACAACTTGGATTCTTAGATTTTATTGGTAAAATTATGATTTTCTTTTATTTTTGGTTTATTTCACTGGTTTATTTTATGTTTCTCTCTGTTGAGGCCAGCGTCAAAATGCAGGTAACATAGACTATTGTCTATGGTCATATGACGCAATGCAGTTATGCCCGATCCACACTTGGCCGTGCAGGAAAACTAGTTTCTGTAATTTGGTGACATGTTTTCTGTCTTTTTCTTTCTATTTTTCTTTACATGTCAATTTCTACAAATGTTCCCGCTAACCACTTATCAATGCCCCATCACAATCAAACAGTTATCTATTAGCATTAAATATCGGTTATATCAAATCTGTTTGCGTTGTTAGCTTGGAATGATGGAGCACTTCAATTGTCCGGCAAATTGCGATGATTTGCGGCAATCATGCTATACTCTGTTATGTCAATTTAATATGGGGGAGGTTGGTTTACGACCGGTGATATAATTTGATAATTTTTATGCAAATTGTATCAGTTTTATATTTCTTTTCCAATCGGTTGGAATATAAACTGTAGTATTATAAAGGGTTTTATTGAATTGATCGTGCTGTTTCTGGGGTTTTTCATATTTAGACTATTGGTCATATATACCATCATTATGGTGGTGCGCGTCTGATACAAGTTTTGTCCATTTTGGAAATGGTACATTTTGTTACAAGTGGAGAAAGTTTGTCATTGCAATTGGGTTGGAATTCCACGTGTATCAAACGACGTTTTTCAATACACTTACAAAGAAGTAAATAAGTTCTCGTTCAGGTTACTAAACGTCCAGCTTTTTACGATAAATATAATTAATTGGTGGTAAGCGCAGTTTCCGCACTGGTGCGGAAAACATTGAGCTGCGTACCTAAATGCTGTAGGAATATGATCAGGTTTCCGAGTAAGTATATTGAAAAGCATATCTATTTTTTTACAAAGATTGTATCTGTTATTGGCGATCGTGGAGGGGTTTTTTGTCAATCTAACAATAACTTTCCACATTTTAATTCATGAATCCCCAAGCGACCACCGGTGGCCGCGCATCTATTGTCTTACTATTGTGTCTCTAATTGACGGTATCTGAAGGGTTAAATGATTATGGGAGCCATCTTTGCAGGGTGCAGGCATCTCCTCCCTCTTATGTTTTGCCGATATCTCTTTAAGGCACGCGTGAAACATTACGCGTTGTCGACTACTCGGAATTGACCCTTATAGCTTTTTTGATTACCCGTGTTGTTAATTTTGGGTTAGATTGTCTACCCTGTATGGGAGTAGGTACCTACCTCATCATCATCGTTTCAGCCGAAAGACATCCACTGTTGAACATAAGCCTCTCCCAAGTGTCGCCATAATAACCAGTCCTGTGCGGCTCGCATCCATCGTATTCCAGCGACCCTCACCAGGTCATTGGTCCGGCTCGTGGAAGGCCTTCTATCGCTGCATCTTCCGGTACGTGACCACCATTCCAGAACCTTCCGTTCCCATCAACCATCTGGAACCTATTACAAACTATTTCATTCACTACCTAATACAAATACAGATACATTCGTAGGTACGTGCAAACATAATTCAGTAATAAATGAAATCCTTTAAAACATTCCTGAATACCAATAATTGGCATAACCTTGTCGCACCTAGCTGCTACTCTTACAATTATGGCCTTGACTGAAATAGAAAAACTGAGGTATTACGAGAAAAATCGTAGGAAAACGCTCATTCTAGCGAAGGCTGAACGCAATCAAGCGCGAACTATGGTATTGGCATACTTAATTTTACTTGGCATACATGCTCATCCGACTTTAACATACAACCCACTGCCAAACAAAATCTGACCTTAACACCTTCACTTGAAGACTGAAATTCGATTACAGATTCTGACGCACTTACGGCTCTTCACCAGCATGCTTATCAGTTGCATTAAAGTCGTATAAGCAGGTTGCAATTCAGAAAATTATGTTTTAAAGCACGGTGTTAGAGTTGAATTTCGTCTGTTATTTATCCAAAGATGAGTATTACTGTTTATATATATGTACGTCCTAAATCTCTTGTCGATTATTCAATTATAAATATGTCCGTTTGCTGTGCGAAAAAATATTTTTTACGTTTTCATATTTGTGATTGTTAAGAAAAATAAGTTATGGAGGAATAAGATTTTTTATTGGCGTATTTTATTGAAGATAATTGCAGTCAATTATTTCTTATTGTGTTTGTGATAATAATTGTGTTAATGCACTATAGGTAGTCAGCTACCTATTGATAAGTCGAGGTAAGATTTATTCTCCTATTTAATCATGTTGTAAACAATGTAGATAAAAATAAGAAGATAATCGATTTTACTTCGACTGATATAAACAGTGATTAGTTTTTCTGAACGGTATTACATAATATCGCCCTATTGTTTTCTAAGGGGTTTACACGCGTCTCTATATCAATACCAGGAGATCGGCCATTTTTTTTTTTTGCAGGATATCATCAATTAATTTCTGCCGCTTTGGGTGAAGCGAGAGGAAGTGTCAGAGTTCTATTGATGCACTTGTGTTCTTAGTAATTTTTTGCGTTCCTTGATGAATAAAAATCGTCATAATTCTTGTGTGAAAAACTTTAGTCATGCGTGTCTGTCTAGAATGTCACTATGTGTATGCCCCGTTTTGTTTTTATTTGAGACATCATCATCATCCTCATCATCATTTCAGCCGAAAGATGTCCACTGCTGGACATAGGCCTCCCCCGAACGTTGCCATAATGACCGGTCCTATGCGTCTCGCATCCGTCGGATTCCTGCAACCTTTACCAGGTCATCGGTCCTGAGAGGTCTTCCAACACGGCGTGTTCTGGTACATGTTCACTACTCCAGAACATATCGGCCCCAACGGCCATCTGCAATGTGCCCTGCCCATTGTCATTTAAGTTTGGGGATTCTTCGTGCTATGTCGGCAACCTTGGTTCTCCTACGGATATGTTCATTTCATTTCTTTTTTATGGGAGAAAGCATTGTACTACTAACTAAATATGGACATTGTCCGAAATAAACGTTATTATTATTATCTCTTTATTTATTTTTTACACAAACAAAATTACATTTTTAAATATTTTTTAACAAAATCATATAAAAAAAAAAACATTTAAAAATATAAAACTATAGTTTCCGCCGGTGTCGGGAGCAGGGTCCAAGCTACCGGTGGTTAGGGCTCCAGAGACAGGAACCTCCTCACAATGCGTGCCGTATCGAGGAGTACTGCCTTCTGTATCAGGCCCTTGATCCAACCGCGCAACGATAGCTTCGACAGATGGTCGTCGAAGCTTTTGGCTATAAGGCCATTGGCGGTCACGACAATCGGCACAATGATAGCTGAGTCCACATTCCACATGTTGACAACCTCGTGTGCTAAGTCGAGATATTTTATTTGTTTCTCTTTCTCAGCTTTCACGAGATTCTCGTCATGCGGGATGGTGACATCGACTATCATTGCGCGGCGCGCTAATCGGTCTATCACCACTATGTCCGGCTTATTGGCTACAATAGTCCGGTCAGTAATGATAGACCGATCCCAGTACAACGTGACATGGTCATTTTCAAGAACTGGGTCGGGCACATACTTGTAGTACGGTACCTTAGAATCCACTAGGTTGTATTTTAAAGCAAGTTGCTGGTGAAGAATCCTGGCTACTTGGTTATGCCTGTGCAAGTACTCGCCGTTAGCCAGACGAGAACAACCAGAGATAATATGTCTGATAGACTCACCCGGACGATGACATTATTATTATTATTAAACAAAATAAAAAATCATAACTCCCACTTTGGGTGGAACGGGAAAACCATGTCAGACTTTTACTGACTGAAATCCACCTGTGTTCTTTCTATACTCTTCGAACTACATCGAATAAACCCGCAGCACATCTGGGTATGCTTTTGAAATGATGTCAGCAAGAGACATGACAGACTTCCACAAACTAAAACCTACCCCTTCAGACGCCATTTGGCTTCCAGGATCACAGCTCTTTAAAATAAATCCGCAGTCCACTACAATCATTCTAATACTACAAAAGCTACCTCGAACTTTAAACTTACACTTGCGGTCAAAAAACACGAGTCGTTCTTAAAACAAAGCAACAGTCGGCCTTAACCCGTCCATCGACCTTTCTAATATATTTATAATTATAGTCCACCACACTCCACATTTGTAAACATGGATGTGACGTAACAATCTATTATTTTTTATTGTTATTCTTATTTTAAACTAGGCTTTAGCGCGGCTGCGCTTGAGCAGGTTTCCGTTTTTTTTTCGTATTTTTGACAGCTGTCAAAATTGAATGAATGACAGATTGTAGATACTGTTTTCAGCTGCTTGTTAACAGTTGATAATGATATAATAATTTATGTTTATTAAGTAAAGTTTGTTTTATAAGTTCTTGTTAAATATGGGTTTGTAACCCGTATTACAAAAAACAAGCCTTTACAAGAAAAAACAGAATAGGCCTATTGTTTTACTTACGTAAGTACCAGTTTCAAATGTAACAAAAAAGTAATTAAAATATGATTTTATAGTTAAAAGTTGGTTTACTAACATAGTTCTTAAGTAAGTACTTACTAAAATAAAGGATTTGTATCTTTCAAGATCAAAAAGATTTGAAATAAAGTTGTTATTATTCCATTTATTCACTTAACACACATTCATTCTATTTTTTTTTTTATATTTATTTAAAAAAATGTTATTATTATTACCTATATTATTTTTATTAATTTGACTGGTAGGTACGTATAGTATACATCTTAGCTTTAAATCAAAGTACACTCTCAGGCGTCGAAGTAGTCGTCGACATCGCTGTCAACAGGAAATGTGCCCAGAAGACTGGCAGCTTTGCCAATTAAAAACTAAACTATTAAATATTATAAACTAATAGGTATATAATATACAATCTTAAAACAATAAAATGATATGTACTTTAACATTTATATATATTATATTAATATACAGACAGATACACAAATCTTTTAATAATATTGTCTTTGTGGGAGAGACCAAAGATAATTCTAATGTCCGGTTGACGCATACCACACAAGATTATGGGTGTCCGAATTTGAAAGTATCAAATTAAACTTTAAACTATTAAAATTAGATTAAGTAGGTATTATCATGTGGAATGCGAAAGGTCATAAGTATGACCATTAGATATTATTTTACTTCATTGTCTGGGTCCGCCAGCCAAATTTTTTTAACCAATTTAAAGATGTCAAAAAATTAAAGGCACGTTTTGACATTTGTATTTTGACTACCTAGCGGTTTGTCCAGACAGTGTAATTGTAGTTACTACTAAAATAGCTACTACAACACCGGACTCATAATTATTATTTTATTATTTCTTTTAGTTTCGTTCCAAGTTACATTCTGGGGTCATTCTTTAAAAATACTTCTGGGGCTTTTAATTTTTTAACGTTTTTAATCGACAAGTAAAGTAAAACGTTTTTAGAGGATCATCTCTATGTGCAGTTATTTTTGACAGTAGACTCACATGCCTAATTGAATCGAAGTAATTGCTTAAATTTACCCCAGGAAAATTCGGTCTCATGAAATGGCAAGATACAACTTAATGTCTTCAAGTTATATCTTGCCATCTTATTCTAATTACTATGATTATTATAATTATTGCTGTTAAACAATTGCTATTGTTTAAACATCGATTGAAAACTACCACGAAATTTTCGTAGTAGTTTTACATATTAAAAGTAGTTTCTATGCAAAATCAAAACACAACACACAAAACACAACTTAGATGCACCGTCTGAACAATTACCCAAAAACATATACGAAATGACGTTTATCATCATCATCATTTCAGCCGAAAGACGTCTAATGTTGGACATACGCCTTCCCCAAGTATCGCCATAACGACCGGTCTTATGCGTCTCGCACCCATCAGATGCCACCAGATCACCGTCACCGTCGTCCACCGTGTGGCTGGCCTTGCAACGCTGCGTCTTCCGGTACGAGGTCGTCGCTCCAGAACCATTCGTCCCTATCGACCATCGGTTCTGCGAGCAATGTGCCCTGTCCACTGCCACTTTTTTTTTTGAAGTGGGAAATCATTCAATGACTCGCTCTAGGGCAAAGCGGCAGAGTTTGTCTGTGTGTTTTTTGCCTTCTTTTCAGGACCCCAGAGTTCTTTATCGCACAACCCATAGCGCCAACTGCCGTTTAAGTTTGGTTAAACTATCTAACATTTTTAAATCCTGTATATTTCAGCCATCTTTTCGTTGAGCATCCGATTAACAAGTAGTCCAAAAATCAATAACAAAACACCACTTTCCCTGCTGACCCTAAAGATACAACCTCTAAAAATAGCGCCAGTTCACGTGACCCGCGAGTATCGTTTCCATTTGAAGTTGATGCGTGACACCCGTTCGCATGTCATCACGTAACCAAACGGCTCATTCACCTAGATGTCCCTACTGTTACCGTTTTCTTGGTCGTACACTTCTTGCGTAATTGATGTGACGTCATTTGACACTGTCTGACGTCATAGTGTGGTTGTCTTTCGAGGAGTTTTGTGAAGACTGTACTTCTAATGTGTTTGAGTTAGATCTCTTCTTGATAAGCGTGCTTCATCGTCGACCACATCGTCAATTACCATCAAGTTAGATGGTGGTCAAGCGTGAGCCTGTAAATAATTATTGAATTAGGTAGATTTGGAGGGTGTTGTTAAGAGTAAATAAGTTACTTCTAGGCAAGCGTGCTCCTTCGTCCACCACATCGGCACCCATCATCAGGTGAAATAGTGGTAAAGCGTGAGCCTGTCAATAATTATTGAATTAGCTAGATTCTCGGGTTATTTATGTTAAGAGTAAATAAGTTATTTCTAGACAAGCGTGCTACATCGTCAACTATATCGTCAATTACCAATAAGTGAGACAGTGGTCAAGAGTAAGCCTAAAAATAATAATAAAAACGTATAATTTTGAGTTTCATGGAAGGTATATTTTAGTTTCTCAGCCATTGCACCCTTTTCACACATGAGAAGTCAGCAGACAGACACCCAAACCAAAATTACGTCTATCTCACAAATCGTTAAATTGTTATAAACAAAAGTAAAAGAAACGTTTTCACATGTTTATATGTAATTCCCCAAGTTTGGGCTAACGATCGTTTAATAGAGCGCTGTTTAATGCGGTTTGGTTTAAGAAATATTTGGAAATGTGGTAGCTTTTAGTTTTGAAAAAAAAAGAAAAAATATTCTGACGCTGGTTTTTAACAATATATTTTTTACAAATCTCAGCATGTAACATATTATAATATCATTTCGTTTTTAGTAACGATTTAATGCACTTTGGTTATATTTGAAAAAGTGGTAGTTTTTAGTTTAAAAAAAAATGATAAAAAATTTAGACACTGATTTCAAACAAAATTTTCTCTAAATAAATCTCAACGCAGATACTTATATAATTCCATTTATAGTAACGATTCAATGCACTTTGGTTTGTTTTAAGAAATAATTGGAAATGTACCTAGTAACTTTTAGTTTTATATGTGAAGTAATTGGTATAAGGTACAATGGGGCTGACATATCCGTTCTGGACAAAAGCCCCAAAATAAAAATCTAGGATAAAAAAAAAATCTTCATTTAAAAAAAAAAAAATAGGCAAGTGCGAGTTGTACCTACTCGTGCACAAAAGCACGGTAATAGTATCATACAGTATTGTAACTCGGCCGTCTTTTTGAAATAAATGCCTACAGCCGCGCGGTACGTAAACATGCGATAGGGCTGCCCGCCTCCAGCATTCTAATTACGTTTGTCTAGTTGGTTTCCGTTTTTTTATGTGATTGTAAATATACTTACTTTTATGTGTAAACAAAATACTTTGGGGATTGAATAGGAAGTGTTCAATAAAAATGCGTGTTTTTTTTTGATTGGTAGATTTAAATAAAATGTTTTTTTTTAGTATAATTCATACACATAGTCCAATAAACCACTATTATTATTAATAATTACCACGTCTTTACTTTGAATTATACAAACTAACAATAATCGCGCGATAATTGTAAAAAAAACCGTCGTGTCCGTTCGTCACAGCGGCAAAGTTGCGACGGCCGCGACTGTCTACATGCCGAGACCATGCTACAACCGAGGCGCGTAGGTATAGCTCGCGTTTCATCCGTTTGTATGAAGTTGGAATACTGTATGATATTATTACCGTGACAAAAGGCTTCGTACTTACCGTCCGTAGTAAAAAAATCACGTTTTTTGTGTCCCACTGAAATACTTATTTCAGTATTTATAGCAGCAACAGAAATGCATCATCTGTTGCTTGCTACTATCTACCCATCACGGTTCATGAGATGTAGCCTCGTGACAGACAAATAGACAGACAGACGGATAGCTGAGTCTTATTCATAGGGTTCAGTTTTAACTTTTGTGCATGGAACCCTAAAAAGGATATTAAATTCAGACACAGATTTCAAACAATATTTTGTACAAATCTTAGCATGCATAATATTATCCCATCCCTACTAATATATATATAATAATATTATAAATGCGAAAGTAACTCTGTCTGTCTGTCTGTCTGTCTGTCTGTTACGCTTTCACGCAAAAACTACTGAACGGATTTAGATCAAATTTGGTAGGTAGGTAGAAGAGACACTGGAATAACACATACGCTACCTATAATTCCACTGCTGGGGTTGCATGGGTCTCTGTCCGCGCGATATAAACTGTAGTCCACGCGGGCGAAGCCGCGGTCGGAAAGCTAGTTTTTAATAAAATCGACGCCCACAAGGTAGGACTCCTCTTTTTTTTGAAGTCAGTTAAAAACTCTCTTATTACATACACTCACAATAGGTTTATATATCCGAACCGTAAACTCAGAGTTTGATCAAATGTCTGGAATAATCTGGAAAAAATCCCATCAGACAGGTTTTCATATCCAGGCTGTGAACCGGCAGCCATGTCGAAACTTTAATGAACATAATAACAAAAATAAATGTGAGAAAAATTAACTTCTTGTTTACGCAAATTATGAAATTTCACCGAAAACCAATCGCGAAACAAATTGCTACTAATTTGCAATTAAACGAAAATCATAAACCGTATAAAGTAGAAAGAAATATAACGAACAGACAATATGTCTGGACGGTTTTCAGGGTTCCGTACCCACATAACTCGGCAAAAAAACTAAAAAACCCTTGTACGATTACTTTCTCGTCCATTTGTCAAGAACTGCTTTCTCAAGGACGCGTGGAGGTATCAAGCTAAAATTAATTGAAATATTGAGGTCTGGTATTTCTTGAAGTAATAAAAATACAAACTTCTAAGCCAACGCAATCTAGAAATAATATAATGCTCCGTTCAGGCACAAATTTTTGCTTTCGAGTAAAGTGTACTCCTCCACAAGTAAATTACTTTTTACAATTCTGAAAAATCTTCGAGACTCAATACGAGAACTGAACTATTTACATGAGTAGGTAAGTTTGTACAGAACCCTCACTGTGCGAGTCCGATTCACACTTGACCGGTTTTATTTTTCTTTTAATACTTTTTTATATATACTTTTAATTGAATACGTAAATCCATTGTCTCTGCTACGGCCAAGATTTTGCAATGAAATTTTTAATCACCTCATAGCTGTTTTAGTTTTTTTATAAAAGTTTGTCAATTATATATTCGATACGATATGTCTAATAAGTGTTTCGTATAATTTGTATGGTTCCCATGGTCCATCAATGCGGAGATAACTGTTTTGTCAAAAAAAAACACAGTTTAGTAATGGGTTGTATTGTTCTAAGGTTCTAGGGGTCAACCAGCCATTTAGTGTTTAAAATAACCGTGAGATTAAATTAACAGGTAATTATTTATTATATCGCCAGTATTTCCTGAAGGGTTAAGCTGAGGTGTTCATCTTCACATAGTGTAAAATAAAGTTTATGGTATTGCATGGTACGGAAAAAGATGTCAAGTGTCAAACTCCGTGGGCTTGCGTCCGGATACACACCCTGGGTCGAAGGACTGGAACAATTTGTCTGCTGCAGTCTTCCTGTCCGATTATAATCAAGGCTAGCCTTGATTCGTCGTTTATACCACGTAAATCGAAAGACTGGAACAATTTGCCTGCTGCAGTCTTCCCGTCCGATTATAATTGAGGCATCTTCAAGGCTAGAGTGAGTAGGCTCTTAATAAACTAGTGCGTCCATCAACGATTGCATCCTTACCATCAGGTGGGATCGCAGTCAAGCACTAGTTTATAAAAAATAAATCTTAAAAGTATTTTTTGCTACAAAAGATAGGCTACTTTTTGCAGCTGAATAGCTGGTGACAAATAAAAAGTTTTTATTCCTCGGTTCTCTTAAAAACATGATAATTTTCTGGAACATCTTTTAATTGACTTCCGAACAAATTCCTAACCTTTTTCACATAAACCTCGTTACAACAATTTGTCAACACAAAATAACCGAAACGTATCAGAAACGAAACGATACAAAAATAAATATCATCGATAATAACGATACCTATCACAATCGCCAATCGATTATAACTTAATCGAGTTATACGATTTATAGAAATAATCGGGTTTGATTTAATGCATTTGAAACTACACTCCAAAGCCGACCTTACTTTCTTAACTTTAAGTTCAATTTTGGTTATTAATTCAGTGGTGTATGAATATAAAATACTCAACTAAAAACCGACTGTATCGCTACGTAATACTGTTCAATTTTGATTGTCGTCACAGTGGTGTATGAATACAATTTGTATGGTAGTAATATCAAAGGGCTGCGCGAGCGCCGTTTGATACTAACGTTTGAATAAATCAACAAAAACGACGGGCGGCGATGACTAATGTACTATTTATAATTTGTTGTGGACACAGAAAGGGGTGGAGTAGGTCGGGCTGGTTTAGTTTGTATAGATATTACATCAGAATTAATGTGAAAACTCTAATTAACTAGTAATTGTAATAAGAAATGGAAATTAAAATATGCATTTCTATTTCATGAAATTCTGTGAAACAGTGTTTGGTAATTGCAGTAAAATTAATTATTTTATGAGAGTGTAGATTTTTTTGAAGTCGACAAAAATGGTATTTAAAAAACTTGGGCGAAGAAATCGGCCTACTATTCCGACAAAAGTAATAGTTTACAAAATATAGCACACTTTATTATTGTCTTACATTGAGGAGAGAAACAATTTCTTTTATTTATTTCTTTCTACTTTTCTATATTTTTTTTTAGCATTAAATTCGCCATTGTACTGTTTAATTTATTAGTGCATACAATTTTAATAAATAATTACATTTTTAATGTTAAACATGTATTTTTTTCTAGTAGATAAAGAAAAGAAATAAATCATAACAGATACAATTACTATAAAAACAATATAAACATAGAGTCTATAGCTTTCTGTGTTCCACTAATTTAAGTTAACCTAATACGAGCGAGGCTCATAAACAAATTATAGAAAAACAAACAAAATAACATATAAGGCATCAACAATGCGGTAATTTAAATAAATTATACTGTAATTAATAATTTAACCTGATGAACTTTTGAATTAAAACCAATATTATTTAATTTATTGTAGAGCATATTCTACTATATTTATTTTAAGCAACGCGTAATAATAAAATACCTATATATCTCTAGCTTTTATTAGCTGACTTGAGTGGAGATTAGTAAGAGCAATAAAATTGTGCTCGGGAGAAGAATATAAAATACAGAAAGGTGCTGATAGGGATCTTGACCGTTCCTGGATTGTCCTGACAGCCAAGACCAGGGCATTCAGGACAATCCAGGAAGTACCTCTCCATTTTTCCAGTACCTCAGGATAATATGTTGTCCTCTTCTTACTTCGTCACTTTGTGCTAGAGATCGTTTTTGGGAGCCCATTTATTGAGTATGCAACTCAATGCAACTCTACCTTATTTATCGATGTAAGTAGGTATATTAATAACTTTGTTCAGGCACCCAGCCATACTTTGTGTTATTTATTTCATCACCACTGCTCTCAAAACGGTGAAGGAAAACATCGTGAGAGAACCGGCATGTCCTAGAACCAAAAATTTGACATTTGACATTCACCAACCCACACTGGGCCCGCGTGGCGGATTACGGCCCTTTCCCTATGCTAGAGACGAGGCCTGAGTCCCAGCAGTGGGAACATTAAAAAAGCTGATGATGACAGATTTACGAGGCGTAAGAGACTGTTATTATATTTCGAAAATTATTTTCTAATCTAGTGGATATTTCGGGAGGTTCCTGCATCGGATTCGAGCGGAAGAGACGCCCGGCTGCCGCCACTGTGCGGAACGCCCGGAGGACACGGTGGAGCACACAGTTGAGGTGTGCCCTGCTTGGGCGGAGCACCGCCGTGCCCTCGTGGGGGCGATCGGCGGCGGAGACCTCTCGCGCCGGGCCTTGGTTCAGGCCATGGTCCGGAGCGAGGAGGAGTGGCAGGCGGTCGCCTCCTTCTGCGAAGCAGTAATGCTAGCAAAGGAGGAGGCAGACCGCATCAGGCAACGGCGCCCCCGCCGCCACCGCCGGGATTCCGATCCCGATTTCCGGCCACCGTAGACGCGGGCTCGCGGACGGCGAGCCATGGGTAGCTCGCTGTCCGATCGTCCGGTAATTGTCCGGACCGAGCCAAGGCGTCGACGGCGCGCACTGTTCCTGCGCGCCTCAAGGAGTTGTCAGCAACAGGAGGGGCCCATCTGGGTCGAAGCCTACCGGGGTCGGGGTTATCCGAAAGGAAACTAGAGCCCCGGTATGAAGGCTAGAAGGAACGGCGCGGGGTTTTTAGTCAGTAAGACTCTGACACTGTCTCCCGCTCCACCCAAGAGCGGGTTTTGTCAATGATGATTTTCCCCGTCGACAGAAAAAAAAAAATCTAGTGGATATGTTGTTCTGTATCTCAAGTGTCTTCACTACTGGACAATAGTTTATGAAGAATCATCGAAACAGACGCGATATGGCAACCTAGGAAACACACAACAACAACACACGTACAACACTACCTAAAAATTGAAAACATAGGTTACTTCGAAGTATTCCATCGTCGGCAACATCATCGCATATCATCAGGTGAGATAGTGGTCAAACGCGAACCAAACAATAATAGGAAAAACCTTAGTTTTACATTTATTCACTAATCATAGTTATTCCAACTCCACCAGTGGAAATCCTGTACCCAAATTACGTCAGAATACTCTATAGATAGGTATAGAGGACAATCTCATGTATGTACTTCACTTTTTATACCTATGCTCGGTGGTGGACGCACACTAATGAGCGTTTGAGCCGGAACTGTTCGACGAGCGGGCCGAGACGCTCCGTGATATCGTGTCCGTGAGCGGCGTCTATGTGTGCGTTGCTCAAGTGCGCTTTGTATCTAGATTGACTTCAGTGCCTATATATTTTGTAGTAATACCACCACAGTCGTAACTTGTAATATAACAAACTATAGTCTAAATACACCGTCCTTTAATGACATAATATTGCATTGCAAAGAATTCCTCGCAATAAGTAGCTATGTCAGTAAATGCAGATGATTGGTCTACATCAATATATCATTTTGAACCTTTTTCTACAACTGGTTACTGTGTTACTTTGTACTAAAGAATGAGAACTGGATGTAGACAATATTAGTTATAGTATATGCGAAACGATAGTATAAAGTATTTTTATGCAAAGAATCTATGTACAAAATTTCATAACTGCATCATGAATAATCACAAAGTTTTTTTTTCTATTTATTTAAGGAATTTTTATACATGGTAGTATATGCCAATTCCATCGTAACCTAAAAACGATTTTAAAAAAAATTAATCAACCAGACTTAACACACAACTAGGTTACCAGTGGTAGATAATCACAAAGTTATGAGCTTATTATGTCAGCAAAAATACATAGTCACCGGGCCATCCAGGTGTCTGAGGGACTGTTTTGCACTTGTAACTAGCTTTTTTCTGGCGCCTAATACCCGCTATGACCTGCCGTGATCTGTGTTGTACTTAGTGTCGGTGATGCCCAACTTGTGACCTTTTTAAATATCTTTAGAAATAATTTAAACTTGCTAACAAAACTATTGGTATCCATTCAGTTGATGATTCAGTGGATTACTGATTCTGAACAAACTATATTCAGGTTTGCATATACTACGAATAATGTTGTATAATATCTCGTTTACATTCTAGTAGAAGTAGTTAGAAATTGTAGTTTACAAGCTATGATTATAAGGCGGAATCGTAGCGTATTTTCCACCAAGGAATAGCCGTTGCCATGAATAAAACTAATAGCACAAAATAGATAGGTACAGAAGACAATCTCATGTATGTACTTCACTTTTTATACCTACGCTCGGTGTACGCACACTAATGAGCGTTTGAGCTGGAATTGTTCGACGAGCGGGCCTAAGCGCTCCGATATATCGTGTCCGTGTGCGGTGTTTATGTGTGCGTTGCTGGAGCGCGCTTTGTATGTAGATTGACTTCTGTACCTATATATTTCGTGATAATAGTGACCATAATAATATTTTACAACTATCACACAGCGCCATCTTGTCCCATTCGACAGACAATCGATTTTATCAACAGAATATACATCAAATGATCACTCTTTCTTTGTTTACTTGCAAACTTCTTGATTAAAACACAAAACATAAATGATACATATTAATCACCTTGGTTTGTTGCCATGTATTGCAAATATATCGCACTTTTAATACGCATTAACAATTCTTTGGTAAAAGCTATCTTTTATCTCTGAATGTATAAAATAATTTAGCTGTAGTACTATATACAACTGTAATACTTGTTACATTTATTTATGTACTACATAATTTATATATTCACAAAAAAAAACTGTTAATGATGATGATGACATTTAAATACATAAATACAAAAGAACTGACTGTTTCAAAATAAATTTCTTTGAAATAGAAAAATATATAAGACTGTATATTCTGATTCTAAGAACCGGAGAAAAACAGAATGTGAAATCTTATAAAAAAGTATTAAATAAATCCACACAAGCTCGTAAGATATAAATAATATTCATAGTTTTATAAATTTATACATATTACTTTATAAAACATATTTGATAAATAATAATAATCATACGCACAAAGCGTTTTGGGAACACATTTATTGTGCGTACAGCCAATGAGTGGAATTCCCTGCCGGAGTCTGTGTTTCCTGATAGCTACAACTTAGGGGTCTTTAAGTCAAGAGTGAATAGGTTACTTCTAGGCAAGCGTGCTCCATCGTCGGCCACATCATCGCTTACCATCAGGTGAGATGGTGGTCAAACGCGAGCCTATCAATAATAGTAAAAATATATATATAATAAGTTCCTAGCAGCCATTCTCGTAGCTTACACTAAAACTTAACAGACAATAAAATATGATAGGAAAAGGCCCCGATGGAGGACCTTGCTACATTGGTTAGATTAAATTTGATCCGCGGCTAAAAAGTCAAAGTTCATTGAGTTTACAATACTCAATACCGTTCCATACCATAATCAGCCTTTGCCCACTTCTAGGACTCAGGCCTCCTTTAGGAGAGGGAATGGGCCCGTAATCCACCACGCGGGCCCAGTGGGGGTTGGTTGATCTCACGTGTCTTCGAATTTTTAGTTCTAGGATATGCCGGTTTCCTCACGATGTTTTCCTTCACCATTTTGAGAGCAGTGTTGATGAAATAAATTACACAAAGTATTGCACCTGGTTGGGTTTGAACTCGCGACCTACAACTTATAAGTCGGGGTTACCACTGGGCCACAACTGTTCTTACAATACAATACTCTATATTGAAGATAAATGCCGCAAGGAGGAGGTGTTAAAACTTTTTTGAAGCCTTCATCATCATCATCATCATTTCAGCCGAAATACCTCCACTGTTGGACATAGGCCTCCCCCAAGTGTCGCCACAATGAACGGTCTTGTGCGTCTCGCATCCATTGGATTCCCGCAACCCTTACCAGGTCATCGGCCCACCTTGCAGGAGGCCTTCCAACGCTACGTCTTCCCGTACGTGGTCGCCATTCCAAAACCTTTCGGCCCCAACGGCCATCCGGGTGTTTGAAGCCTTATTAAAATATAAATTAGTCTACAATGACTGAGTAAATAAAATAAGCAAACATTTTTAACCAACGTTCTTTGTTTTACAAAAACACAACACAATTATAAACAAAACCGCTGGCGACATCAAAAAGCCGCCGCCGACATCAAACTAAGCTAAAAAACTAAGCGCAATTTCGTTAAAAAAACTAAGCACAATAATGCACTAAGCTCACCCCTTATCCGTCGGCATAAGTTATGCTAACAAGTTGGTTTGCGTGACCCGAGGCTCGTTAGCCAGAGCAGGCCGAATGCTACCGTTACACCGCTTGGTAATGTGATGTGTCATTTTAAATAGCCTCTTAGAATGAATGATCCAAAATAAAATGGTGTAAGCGAACGGTGAAGTAGGGTGGCTGTGAGTTTTTTTTTTTTGTTTTGAGCTTAGTTTTTGATTGTGCTTAGATTTTTTACATGTCTAAATGATGTTTGAGATAATTTATTCTCATAAGAATTTGATAACAAATTTCAATACTTTATGAAATCATGATAATTTGTAAGTTCGGAATATTTTTGTATTGTGAACAACAGACAAATCAATCCTTTAAAACTGATTTGAAAGGCATTTTTTCTTGTATTATTTTCGAAGTCATTGGATATTTCCGGTCTCTTAAAAAAATACGAGCCTAGCTGCTGTTTACAGCTCATAGGTATTATTCACAATCAATATTTGCGCATTGTTCAAAAGCTCAAAAACAAAAAATTAAAACCTTGTTTGTTTTTAATGACAAACTGGTACATGACTGATCCCATATGATTGTAAGCAGTGACTCAATCTTTGATGGTAAAGTACACTAGTTTATTCTCCCGCTATGTTGATACCTAAATTATAACAGGATGGGAGGACTGCAGCAGGCAAATTTGTTTTTTGATTTGTGGCCGAGTGGTAATTGCCCCGACTTACGAGTTGTAGGTCGCGGGTTCAAACCCAGCCAGGCACACTACTTTGAGTAATTTATTTCATCGCCACTGCTCTCAAAACGGTAACGGAAAACATCGCGAGGAAACCGGCATGTCCTAGAACCAAAAATTCGGAGACATGATTGTGACATTCACCAACCCGCACTGGCCGCACTGAGCCCGCGCGGTGGATTACGACCCCATTCCCTCTCCTAGAGAGGAGGCCTGAGTCCCAGCAATGGGAACATAAAAAAGGCTGATGATGATGATGATACGCGGTATAAACGATGAGACGAAAGTCGAAACGCTTAGTCTGGACCGTAGAGGTGTCAACAATGTAAGGCTGGGCACTCGTCTGGTTAGTATTTTTCACGTAAAAGCATAATAACTTCACTCTTGACTCCAATACGTTACCTCCGGCCTCAAATTCCCTCAGGATTGAACATTCAGTACCTAACTGTAATGTAATGATAGTATTATGTCCTACATTATGATACGACAAGCCTATCATATTAACTGGACATAACTCACGTTTTTATTTTCAATTACTTACGTAGGTCATTAACCTGAACTGTTTTTAATTTTTACTTTTATTATTGATATGGTTGAGTTTGACCACTATCTCACCTGATGGTAAGCGATGATGTGGTCGACGAACTTGTTTTTGTCAGTAAAAGCACAAAATAGATAGGTACAGAAGACAATCCCATGTATGTACTTCACTTTTTATACCTACGCTCGGTGGTCGCACACTAATGAGCGTTTGAGCCGGAACTGTTCGACGAGTGGGCCGAGGCACAGAACACAGGAATCCTACTGTGATGCCATAGATGTCGCTACACATATGTCCAGAAAATTTTTATAAATAAAAATACATAATTAAATCGCAGGGAAATGAGAATATCACAGATTTCTCGAAATCCCTAGAGATATCGAATGTCATATATTCTTGTCTATTGCGTCCTCTTACTAAAAGTATCTAATGATATGACAATTACCAATTTATCATCAGTGATACGTCGTTACACTAAACTAAAAGTAGTGAATTATAGAATAACTAGCTTTGCCCGTGCGGCTTCGCTCCCGCTCTTCCCTACTATACCCAACTCTACCCTACTCTACCCTACTCTACCCTACTCTACCCTACGCTACCCTACTCTACCCTACTCTACTCTACTCTACCCTACTCTACCCTACTCTACCCTACTCTACCCTACTCTACCCTACTCTACCCTACTCTACCCTACTCTACCCTACACTACCCTAATTTTTTTTCCATAAGAACCTTCTCCTCACAATAACAATCACAACAAAAAAAAAATCAGCCAAATCGGTCAATCCGTTTTCATGCCAAGTCGTGACAACGGAAAACGGGGGTCATTTTTATATATATAGATAGATATTGATGAAAGGTGATCCCTAGGCATTTCGTGAAATCACTGATAAATCCTCATTTCCCTGCAACATATAGAAATAGAAATAATACATGAAATAACCTTATTCAGATCTTAGCTATTCGTCATGATACATATACCGTAATTAAAATTACCGATCTCACCTGCTACTTCACAAAAAACTAACCTCCCCCCTTCATTCCAGCATCAAACCCCCATCCAAAGACGGCGTCACCAAGAGCAACCCCAGCAAGCGGCACAGAGAACGCCTCAACGCTGAGCTGGACACCCTGGCTTCCCTGCTCCCCTTCGAGCAGAACATCCTTAGCAAGCTGGACCGACTGTCCATCCTGCGGCTGTCGGTCAGCTACCTTCGAACCAAGAGTTACTTTCAAGGTTAGTGGTTTTATTCCTAAGATTTTTAAGGTTGAGCAGGTCTACGCATCGATATACAGGGTGTAAGGGACAGCCCTCCACAAATTTTAAAGGCTTGCTCAGTAGATGAAACTGAACAACCTTCTACAAGACTTTTTTTCAGGAATCGAAAAAAAAAATCAGCCTCACCATACAAAATTAAAAACTTGATTGGACAGTTATAGAGTGGCCATTTTTTTTAGTTTCGTTGCAGAAATATTAATTGTGTAAAGTTATGAGGGGTTGTCCTAAGTATATTTCACACAAAACAATCCGACATCGCAGTCCAAAATAGGGCTGGTCCAAATAATTTAAGTAGAGATTGGTTTAGTAATAATTTCTATCCAGTTTCAGGAAATAGCGTTGTTTTATTACTTTTCCTTGCCTATTATTATATTAAGTCTAGATAGTCTAGCCTGTACCCCTAGCCAAGTTGCTAATCTGCAATAGTTAACGCTAGTAGAAAGCTTCAAATGTATGGGAATGACGTCATCTTAACGCTCAATTACGTGGTTAGAAATAGTCGGAACAAAAGAATTGGGTGTGTGGCCAACTTGAAGCGTTCGACGCAAGAAAAACGGTTGTATCTTGGCTAGGGGGTCTGGATCACACCGAGGCTCCAAAAATATCTTAAGCATACAGCCTAGTGAAGATTATCTTCACAAGATTCACGGGGTCTACTTGAGGTTATTTTAAGGTTTATTTACCTCATTAAAGCTACCTGTTATTTTTTTATCGTCATAATAATATTTGATGAATACTTTATGTCAAATAAAAAAAACAGTGTTTTTCGTAACTTGGTAAGCCATTTCTATTTAATCATACAACATGCTGCATATTGTGTGCAGACAACATAATATTTACTAAAAAAAAAAAAACGAATGTAGTCTGTAAGTATCGGCGCCTGAAAAATAAATGAATATGTTTCGGACGCGGGACGTTTGCATATTGTAAGTAGACAACGTATCTGTTATAAAAAAAAAAAACTAAAATAGTCTGTAAATATCAGAGCCAGAAATTAAATGAATAAGTTTTGAATGTTAAAAAAAAAAACATAAAAGCTAACGTAATAGATATGGTAGTTCAGTATAGTACTCATCACATAAAATCTATACTTATAATAAATCTGTAGAGAGGTCAATTCTGTACATGAAATATATTTCCAAAATAACTATCAGGGGGTGATTAGTGATCGATACTGATGCTAAAAATGCAAACAGTACAATTTTTGTCTGTCTGTCTGTCTGTCTGTCTGTCTGTCTGTCTGTCTGTCTGTATGTTCTTTATAGAAACAAAAACTACTCGATGGATTTTAACGAAACTTGGTACAATCATTCTTCATACTCCTGGGCAGGTTATAGTATACTTTTCATCACGCTACGATCAATAGGAGCAGAGCAGTGAAGGGAAATGTTGGGGAAACGGGAGAAATTACTCCATTTTTTAAGCTTCCGTCGCGTTTGCAGCCTTAACGGTTAAAGCTACACAGAAAACATGTATAACAGAAATGTTCTCCTCAAAATTATATAAAAAATGTCCCACGACAGCATACGTCTATCTTATATGGTTGACAATAACACGTGTAACTCCCGATAGCTTAGCAGTTCTGAGCTTTCTGTTTATTTTTGTCTACTCTTACGTTTATAACACTGAATATCGCTGGCATAAGCAACAGGATCCGCGTACGAAGTCGCTGGCAGAAGCTAGTATTTAAATATTTGCATGCCAACTCTTGGCAAAATGGTGTCTGCACTAATAAATTATAAGTTACCATCTCTTGTACGGTATTTAATGCAAATAAATGGCTTTGATTTTGACTTTGAAAACCATTTCAGAGACGGTGGCCCATCTTGTTGCTTTCAGTTATTCCTATAGCCACTATCAAACTCAATCATTATATCAGCTTCATATTTTTTGCAATAGATAATCATCCAATGACATTATAATTTGATTGTCTTCAAGGCAAGAGCATAGGCTCATAAACTAGTGCGCCTGACCATCAGAGATTGCATCACTGCTTACCATCAGGTGGGATCGCAGTCAAGCACTAGTTTATATCATTTTAAAAAAAGACGTCTCCTTTCGAGAATGTAGGGCGTCTCAGACTTTAAGTGACTAAAACCCCTCTTGCAAAAAGCGCGTACTGTCGCTTACAGTTACAACCTTCTTCCTGAAAAGGATCGATATTTACAACAAAAAAGAATCTATTGTTCTAACAATCGGCGCCAAAATAAAAAACAATGGCCGCCTCACCACAAACAACGAATCTATTCTCATTTTAAACCCAACACCTGATGCAAAATTTAATAAATCGAATCTTAGAATCGGTTGCATACCAATGTATCGATTACTTATAAATGCCTTTCCCGCCACTTATTTTACGTTGTCAGCCATCTTTATTGCAGAGTACTACGTATTAATATATGTGCCGTCGCTCGGTGTTCTCGATTCGCTGGAATCGATACCGCATTCGATTTTGATGTAATCGATGTACTTTAGATGTACTTTACAGTAATCTAGTGCAGGTCGACTCTTGCGGTCATTTTAATGGGGGGTTAAGTGTGAAATCTAATATTGAGTTCGATATTTTTAGAACTTGTTTTGCATATTTTGAGCGTTAGCACTGATGTTTTTAATTGATGTTACTCTTGCTTTATGATTATATTAATAAAGGTGGAAGTCTACTTATATGACATTAGGATGAGTATATTATATGCGAAACGAAAGAATCTATGTACAAAATTTCACAATTGCGTCATGTCAAAACATCACCAAGGTAAAGCTTGTTATATTATCTGGTTCTTCGCACAAATACATGATCACCGGGCCATCCTAGAGACAGAGAGGTTGTTTTACTCCCGCAACCAGCTGTGCGCTGGCTCCGGCCCGCTATGACCTGCCGTTACCTGTGTCGGTGGTGTCCATCCAACATATGATCTTTTTAAAATATTTTTGGAAAAATATAACGTGAAGTATATATGTATGTTTGAATCTCCTTCAGGTTAACGCGACTGACGGCCGTTACACTGCAATGCAAATAAGACACTTGTTTTATCCCGGGAGTATGTTCCCTTGAAAAATTTTTCTACTTTCCCGGAAGTAAAGCCGTTGGGACAAACTAGTTTGCAGGATTACCTACTTTTAGATGGTACTGAAACTGCTTCAATTACCAAGCAATAATAGAGTAAATAGTTTGCCAAATAATAACAATAAAATAATCATGAATTTTTTACGTATTAAAAAAAATCAACCGAATTGAGAACCTCCTCATTTTTGAAGTCGGTTAAAAATATCTTGTTTTCATTGGAGTAGCATGACTTATTTTTGTTAAATTGAATTTATTGTTACTTCTAAAATGAAAAGAAAAATCTTCCAAATACGTTTGAACTTACACATTTACAACATAAGGCTGTAAATACACAAGGTACATCCTTGCACCTTGATTACAAACTGTAAAATTTCTATTTATTAAAAAAAAAAAAAACAATTTTATTTGATTCCATCATTATAGAACACAGACCTTTGAGCTCAGATATCTAAGGAGCATCAGATAGATAAGGATCTAGATTCGAACGATATAGATTCGCAATTTCGTCCCCAACCCTGCCACAAGCGAGTCAACCCAATGATCTATCGTCCTACACTACAGGCCAAACACACCAACCCACTTTAAAATCAAAGATAAAAACAAATACACAATACAACTTGTTAATTGGTCTCGTAAATCTTTACAAAAAGCCTTTCCGCTACCAACATATGCATATATCAGCGCGTAAATTATGAATACGGGATATAATTTTATTCAGTACCGATGAGATATAAAAATCAGTAGGGGGCTGGTGGGTGTTTTATTGTAAACTGTCGTGTGTTTAAGGGATCGACGACGCGTATAGTATGTTGCGAGGTTGTACTGGCGGTGACAGAGGTTTTATGGGTTCAAAAGTTTAATTTAACTTAGGGGTCTTTAATTCAACATAGGGCCCAATACCTTGGTCTCACTAGACGTGCACCGCTCTTGCCTCTTAATCTTCTCTTAATCTTGTTCAAAAAGGAGAAGGACAGAGAGAAGAGAGACCAAAACAGATGGAGGAATATTGTTATTTATGTTACTGTGGAGCCTATTCACTCTAGCCTTGAAGACACCTAAATTATAATTGGACAGGAAGACTGCAGCAGGTAAATTGTTCCAATCCTTTTTTGTCTGTGAGATGTTGAGAAATGTCTGATGAGAGGAAGTCTCTTGCTTCACCTAAAACAGGAGGGATTATTATAATGATTTCCATGCAATATCGATGGATTCCGAACAAAAAAGAGTGAATAAGAAAAATCGGGCTTAATTTTTCTGTTCAATTTTATTAGTATTGACTATGATTGAATTGCACGAAGACTCGTTAAAATGACTTGAGTGTTAAACAAAGTAAAACATCATAGCATTATTGTGTCAATCATAGGAAATTGAAGAAGACAAGTTGAAGTATTAATTACCTATATTTAGCTCTAGAGCATCTATTCGTGTAACTTAGACTCGATAATTATCTATAAATATCTTTAAGGGTAGCAAAAAGTTGTCAAATGATAATGAAATGGATAGCAAATGCTACATCAGTTTTAATTAAGATTTTAAATATACGTTTTGAATTCGATAGTCAGACCACTTTTAATCGTATAATATTTTTTTCCACTACTTTCACACAACGCCATCTAGCCTCAAACTAAGCAGAGCTAATGCTATGAGTGATAGCAAACTGATAAACATACTTAATAAATACATATTATGAAAAAAATACACCCAGACAGAACAAAATATGATCATGCTCATTATACAAAAATTTGTCTTGGGTGGGATTCGGCATAATAGTCAGGGTCACTACACTTGGACCAACAGGCTAGTCCTGAGTAATCTAGTCCATATGACGGCTTAACATATTTTTCATACAAAAAATGCCTAATTTATTCGTCAAATAAAAATATCTGGAGATTGAAAAATCAGCCCTAACACAAAAAGCAAGGTACTGAATGAGCCGCGCGCCTAAAGGAGTTGTCAGCAACAGGAGGGGCCGAGCTGGGTCGAAGCCTACTGGGGCCAGGGTTATCCGAAAGGAAGCTCGAGCCCCGGTATGAAGGCTAGAAGGAACGGGGTGGGTTTTCAGTCAGTAAGAGTAAGAGTAAGAGTCTGACACCATCTCCCGTTCCACTCAAGAGCGGGTTTTGTCATTGGATGATTCTTCCCACCGAAAAAGAAAAAAAAAGGCCTCATATAAATATGTAGAAAAAACAACTAGATATTTTTCACACCACGAAAAACAATGTACTCAATAAAATAAAAGTGTTTTTGCAAAACAAACCCTTCACATGCAAGCTGTAAGAATAACTAGGAAGTGGTTTACATAATTTTCGTAGAAATGCCTTAGGAAAATTCACGTGTTTCATAATACATATTATTATATGACTGTATTTAAACTCGACACGTTATGACTTTGGGTTTAGTCGGTGCCAAGACGTTTTGATTCTATTTCCTAAAATTATACAAGTATGCATACATTAGGGATATAGTAAATACTTAGTACTTCCTGTCCGCTTATAATTTGGATGACTTCTAGGCTAGAGTTAACCCTTCAGATACCGTCAATTAGAGACACAATAGTAAGACAATAGATGCGCGGCCACCGGTGGTCGCTTGGGGATTCATGAATTAATAGGGTGCCTACTGGAGCCAGAGTTATCTGAAAAGAAGCTCGAGCCCCGGTATTAATAGGCTAGAAGGAACGGGGTGGGTTTTTAGTCATTAAGAGTCTGACACTATCTCCCGCTCTACCCAAGAGCGGGTGTTGTCATAAGATGATTTTTGCCCACCGAAAAAAAAGGAAAAAAAATTGTTAATAGGCCCTCCTCATGAACTAGTGCGCCTCACCATCAACGATTGCATCACTGCTTACCATCAGGATCGTAGTCAAGCACTAGTTCATCATCATCATCTTCCTGCTCTTGTCCTGTGTTATTTGGGGTCGGTGCAAATCGTTTTTTTCTTCTATTCTATCCTGTCACCCGTCATGCTATCACAAACTTCCTTTTCTTTCATATCACTCTTCACACAATCCATCTATCTTTTCTTTTTCAAGCACTTGCTCTTATTAATAAAAAGAAAACATTTAGAGTTAATATAATTGTGATTTAGGGTTTCTAATAAACGTAAGGGAAAATCTAAACCTGTTTTTTACCGAACTGTGCCATTTATTATTGGCCTCGATTAAAAAATTCAAAATCTTTTTGTTTCATATAGGGCTTCATGGAGACATATAAAACGTCAGAAGCTAGTGTATGGTTTCATTTGATCACTTTCCATGGAGAAGAACCAGAAAAAATTCAAAGTTACCCTTAAAAAAATTTTTGATTTTATATATTACAATTTTAATGTCTGAGAAGACACTTTAGACCGGTCATTTGTACCTAAAAGAAAAATAAAGATAGTAAGTAGAAGTAACCTATGAATCCGCCGAGTCTACAGTGTTCTCACATTCAGGCCAGAAGTGTAAGATCATCCTGCAAAGCAAAATCCTTATGAAAAAAAAAAAAATTGTATCTATTTATATAATATTTAAAAAAAAAACATGTTTAATTTATACAAAACACCATTGACACTAACAGTACTCAAAAAAGTACCGGTAATTCTAATTAAATCGATTGTTGAAGCATCGATTACAGCGCGTATTCGAATCGAAACGAATTCGGCCTACACCACGGGGTACTTCAGGTATAGGAGAAAAAAAAACATCAGTTCAGTACCGGTAGCATGTAAATTATCGATGTATTCTTAGTACCGATCATAATGCTTGATTAATGTTTTCGAAAAGTTAATTTTTCATGTAACTTTATATCGGAACATCCATCTTCATAATTTTTCTCGGACTACGATGGATAAATGTGAATTTCAGATATTTAAGGTGTATGCTACAAGGTAGATAACACGGCATGGTATATCTATATATATAAAATTACCTAAGTGACATATCAACGTACAGCTGAAACTGTTGGGACTAGAAGCACAAAATAGATAGGTATAGAAGACAATCGCATGTATTTACTTCACTTTTTATACCTTGGTGGACGTACACTAATTTGAGCATTTGAGCCAGAACTGTTCGACGAGCGGGCCGAGGAGCTTCGAGATATTGTGTGCGTTGCTCGAGCGCGCTTTGTAAATTTACTTCTGTACCTATATATTTGGTGCTAGAAGCGTGAAAATTTGCACAAGGTTTCCTTTAATAACGTAGGCGTGTACTAGTAGAAGATTTTCCGAAATTCGGGGATGAAACGGGGTTCTAATTTTTGTCTAATTTTTTGAAACTCACTTCACGCGGGCGAAGCCGCTGGCAGGAGCTAGTTTATATATAAAAGAAGAATCTGACTGACTGACATATCAATGCACAGCCGAAACTACTGGGACTAGGAGCGTAAAATTTTGCACAAAAGTTTATTTTTAAGATACATGTGAGCACTAACAGATTTCCTAAAATTCATCCCTTTTCCAAGTCAACTTTGAGTTAAGCTTGCCTATGTACTTGAACTCTGTTATCCGTTATAAGCCGATAACATTATAGTGTTATTGTACACCCTAACAATGATGTACCCCAACTGGTGGCCCTATTGGGGCCTTGGGTTAACTTCTGAAAAGGAAACCCGTTGTCTTGTAACGCAAAATGCAAAGAAAAAATATACTCGTAGATGTGGTTTTAGTCAATAAAAGTCTGATACGCCCTCCCGGCGGGGTGGGAGGTCTTAAAGCGAGAGAAGCCATTACACGACAAATCACCTTTTAACCCATATAAACTATAACCTAACCGCAAATAAACAACGTTCACTCACACCCATAACTCCGTAACAACAATATAATATTATCCATAACACCTGTCACCGAAGGCATGGGCTTGCAGATGACAAGCAATGACTAGCTCACCGTCAGGCCGTCCGGTCACTGTCTGGATTGAGCCCAAATTTGCAACGGCGTTCTACGCGCGCCTCAAAGAGATGTCAGCCCAACATCAATTTGTAGAAGCCTGCCACACTCTACTGCAAGAACTTAGAGCGGGAATAGTCAATACATAATTTCCCAGCTAAAAAAAAACACCTTTTAACTCGCACAAACTAACCTCACATAGACAACGTAGGTACACTCACACCCATAACTCCATTACCACAATATAATATTATCCACAATACCTAAATTTTAGTCAAAGTAAACATCGGATCGCGCCGTACCTGCTACCGCTGTGCACGGCCCGGAAGAGAATATTGATCCGATGCTAATTTAACACCGTAACAGAACTTTATTGATGGGAAATCGCTCCTATAGCCTCCATAAAAGCCGCCATTAAATAAAAAAACTTACTGGATTTTTGCCTTTAGGGGAATTTTTGGATTTATTGGTTTTGTTGGTGCTAGTTGTAGGTATGTTGCTTATTCTGTATCTACTTAAAATATTTTGAAACAAGAATATTGAGGAGGATTTAATTAAAATGCTTAAATCTATAATTAACTAGTTTTTGCCTGCGGCTTCGCTCACGCATAAAATATCACTCAGGAATAAAGCAGCTTTCTGTCAGTGAAAAATTTTAAGTAATCGGACCAGTGCTTTCAAAGAGCATCTGATACAAACAAAAAAATAAACTTTACCTCTTTATAATATATAGAGTAGAAGTATAGACTAGTATAAATAGCCTACAATGCCGTTAGCTTGCCAGAAATCCGAACCGAACTAAATTCCCTAATCTCAGACACCATTTTATGTTTTTACTTCTCAATAAATCCATGCCTGGAATCCTGCCCACCTCAGTAATTCCTGTGAACGCGCCACACTTTTGCCCCAACTAATGAACTTGGCTGGAAAATGTTACTTGGTTTATCGAGTTCTTGGAAAAGGCAAACGAATTTAATTATTAGAAAAAATACGGAGAAAAAAGTAATATTTTTTTTTTCGTGTAGCGTAAAGCTAATTTGATGTTGAGCTTGAAAAGTGAAGAGGTTTTTTGATGTGTAATCACCAAAACCTCTTTACTTTTTAGACCATTAGACAACTTATTTTTTGATAGTGTTTTTCGGAAAAAAAGTCGACCAATCTATATTATTGCATTTTCCAAACGTCTCTAATTTCCACAAATTTTGACAAATTGATAACGCATTTGGAAGTAGAAACGTAAAATGGTGTCTAAGATTAAGGAAATTAGTTCAGTTCGGATTTCTAGCAAGCTAACGGCATTGCAGGCTATAGTTTACAATAGCTTGAAAAGTTCTATTTATTTGGTTTATTTTTAGTACAATATACCTAGTAGCAGAACAAAGCAATGGTGCATCAGTGATAACGGTCCTGAATTACAAATTGTAGGTCACGGGTTCAAACCCAGCCAGGCGCATTACTTAGTTTAATTTAATTCATCATCACTGCTCTCAAAACGATGAAGAAAAACATCGTGAGGAAACGTTCTAGAACCAAAAATTCCAATGCATGTGACATTGCACTGGATTTGCGTGGTGGATTACGGCCCAATCCTTATCCGAGGGAGAAGGCCTGAGTCCCAGTAGTGGAAACATTATTAAGGCTAATAACGCTATTACAATATCTATTCGTATAATAAATCTGTAGAAGTTTTATGAAATTCGTGAGATGTCATTAGATGATTTCCCACCCAAAAAAAAAACCTTAAAAAAGTAAAATCTAGGTACGTAATATTCATACATAGTATTGACATACATTAGGCTAATTAAAATTACAAACATAACAGTACTATACTACTTCTTGTTATATGTAAATAATTATAATATTCAAATCAGAACTAAGCAGCCGTTTTTCCCCATTAAACTCATTTATTTTTCTTTCCATAAAACCTTGCTTTTTTCCATCGCCACATTAAAATAAAGCTCATAAAGCAAATTAATCTTTAAAAGAAACAAATTAAAATCTAATTTGGCGTGCACCGAGTTGAAGGTTGCTTCGTCCTAACGACGTATATAATTGATCTGATAAAAACGAGCTAAAAACCTTTGGTTTTATTTAGTCATAATATGTTATTTCTTTACTTTGTTTTCTTTTCAGTTTTCGTGAAATAAGGTTTCTGCGCTCAAAACTATATTTAAAAAAAATATTACATAGTTGTATTTGCAAAGCCGGGGCTGACATCAATTTTATTCGGGTTCCGTATCCAAAGACTAAAACAGGACCCCTAAGACTCCACTGCCCGTCTTTATGATGTCAGTATTACAGTGAGCCATGGGTAGCTCGCTGTCCGACCGTCCGGTAACTATCCAGACCGAGCTCAAGACGTCGACGGCGCGCACTGTTCCCGCGCGTCTCAAGGATTTATCAGCAAAAGCAGGGGCCCAGCTGGGTCGAAGCCTACTGGGGCCAGGGTTATCCGAAAGGGAGCTCGAGCCCCGGTATGAAGGCTAGAAGGAACGGGGTGGGTTTTTAGTCAGTAAGAGTCTGACACTATCTCCCGCTGCGCCCAAAAGCGTGGTTTGCCATTGGATGATTTTTGCCCACCATAAAAAAAATGTTAGTAATACAGAAGGTAATGCAAGGATGTCAGTGTTTTACAAATAACACTGTATAAGAGGACCACTAATTAATACATTTGAGAAAAACCTGCCAGCATTAACCATTTTAAGGTAAAAAAACACATACTCCGCCCATAATTACCCTAAGCGTCTAAGAAATCAGAGTCACAACATTTATTAAGCCACTACAAATTAATTTCTTATCAAGATTTTTATATTTTCGAAATCAATTACGGCACGATAAGCATGGCTTTCGAAGTGACAAATTAGCCTTTTTTCCTATGGAGTAGAGTGTTTTATGAAAAACAATGATTCCTGATAAGGGTAGCTAATCAATCATGGGCTGAATAAAAGTTATGCTAGGAAAAATTACTTCCACCTTAATATGATGTTGATGGTGCAGTTTTTGTTGTGATTCACTTGGTTTTTTGTTGGGAGAGTTAAAAGAGTAACCATGAAGTTTCTTGCCGGTTCTTCTCCATAGGAAACGAACCAATTCGGAACCGTGCATTAGCTTCTGACGTTTTATAAGTGCCCATGTAGGCCTATGTGAAATAAAAACTTTTGACTTGACTTGACTTGGAGAAAGATCCTTTTTTGTTTTCACTTAAATTGACTTCAAGTACCAATGTGAATTTTTCGATTCATTATGTGGTACTAGTTTTTGCCCAATCCTTCACCCACGTAGAAATATAACCTATGTTAATCGGGATAAAAGCAGCTTAATATCAGTGAAAAAATTTCTGCAATCGGACCAGTACTTTTAGAGATTAACTCCAACAAACAAACAAAAACAAATTTAACCTCTTTGTAATATGGATTGAAAGCAAAAAAAGTACGATTGATTTTCCAATATTTCCATATGGGAATATAAACTTCTTATACAGAAGTAAATGTCGACCAGTAAAGATTGTAAGTACACTAAAATAAATATAAGGTGTATCGAAATAAAAATAAATCTATGAATTAAGTATGAATCTGTAAGGTCTACAGTTTTCTCACACTCATATTAAAGAAAGAGGCTGTATAAAAACCTATATAATTATCTTCATACATATACGCAAATCGTTGATGTGGCTCAAAAGGCTGCCCAACTTAAATGGGACTGGGCAGGACATGTCTGCCGTATGTCCAACGAGCTGTGGTCGCGTAAAACGCAGGATTGGTGCCCGGACACAACAACGCGGGGCCGAGGCAGACCACGAAGGACGACCTGGATGGCTTCCTTAAGAATTGGAATGAGAAGGCGAGGAACCGTGATCGTTGGAAGGAGTGGAGGGAGGCCTTTGCCCAGCAGTGGGACAACATGGGCTAATCTATACTTATAATAAATCTGTAGAGAGGTCAATTCTGTACATGAAATATATTTCCAAAATAACTATCAGGGGGTGTTTAGTGATCGATACTGATGCCAAAAATGCAAACAGTAAAATTTTTGTCTGTCTGTCTGTCTGTCTGTCTGTCTGTCTGTCTGTCTGTCTGTCTGTCTGTCTGTCTGTCTGTATGTTCTTTATAGAAACAAAAACTACGCGATGGATTTTAACGAAACTTGGTACAATCATTCTTCATACTCCTGCGCAGGTTATAGTATACTTTTCATCACGCTACGATCAATGGGAGCAGAGCAGTGAAGAGAAATGTTGGGGAAACGAGAAAAATTACTCCATTTTTTAAGCTTCCGTCGCGTTTGCAGCCTTAATGGTTAAAGCTACACAGAAATCATGTATAATGGAAATGTTATCCTTAAAATTATATAAAAAATATCCCAGACATCATATGTCTATCTTTTATGGTTGACTCACAATAACACATGTAACTCCCGATAGCTTAGCAGTTCGGAGCTTTCTGTTTATTTTTGTCTATGGCACCAAGGTGTGTGCACACTGTCACGCGCGTAAGTGGAAGGGAGAGATCTGGAACGTCTCGAATCGTCTCGCGCATCACGTTGTTTTCCAGGCTCTTAGAATTCGACACCAGACGTTTCAGATCTTTGATTTTGACGACTCCGTTGTCGCTGGCTTAAGCAACAGGATCCGCGTACGAAGTCGCTGGCAGAAGCTAGTAATAATAATATACACATTAAATTAATTTGTTACGCACAGAAACCAAATCCGCGACACGCAGCGCAGCACCCAATCGCTCAGCTACTGCGCCATCCATATCACCAAAAACTGAAAATACCGTTTTTACTGCCCTAAAAGCAAAAAGTACTAAACAAAATATCGTTCATAAATTAGGCACTAAAATATATATTATTTTTTTAGTTAAAAATATAACAATAAAAAGTCGTTCAAATATATCAAAGTTATTTCAGCATTAATCTTTAGATATTGATCTTTGAAATAACCTCTCATAACAATAGTAAGCACTTTAAGTTTTCACAAAGTAAGCTAGTTTTATTTTATACATTACTTACTTTACTTCTTGTAATCGTTGATTGAAATCTCTTGAAATTGCTCAGCGTTTTTCATGAAATGCGTCAAACCTTTTCTGAGAAAATAGATCTTGATAGAAGGCCTAGAAGACGGAAGAAAAGCAAGGTAATTTTCTTTACAAAAATACACATCAATATAAGGCACAAACCCTTTAAGGGAAGGGCCCAGCTGGGTCGAAGCCTACTGGGGCCAGGGTTATCCGAAAGGAAACTAGATCCCCGGTGTGAAGAGGCTAGAAGGAACGGGGTGGGTTTTTAGTCAGTAAGAGTCTGATAATAGTATGAGACTCTCGCTCTTAGCTCCCGCTTCACTCAAGAGCGGGGGTTGTCATTGGATGATTTTTACCCACCGTAAAAAAAAACTAAAGCTAAAGCTAACAGAGGTAGCGGGTTTGAATATGTCGATCTGTCATTTCTGCTCGCTTAACAAAGAGACAAGAGTCATTTGTCCTTGACGATTCCCCATGTAAAAAAAGTATACTTAGGTATTTAAGTTTCTACTAAACCAATTCAAAGAGCTTTAAACACTAAATCAACAATAACAAACGAACACCCAGAAACAGGACCTCAAAACCGTCTTATATACAGTAAAGAAGTACATAATAATGAAATTAAAAGGCACTTTGTATTGGACCCAGTAAACAGTTAACGAGTTGGAATAACTGGTAAAACGTTGCTATGGCGAACACGCACACTGGTGTATTGTTGGGTATTGTAAACACAACGCAGATACAGGCTGTTGCGTAAGTTGTAGGAAAGAAAGAAAGAAATATTCTGTTGAAATACAAACGAAAATTAACAAAAAAAAACTCAAGTCTTTATTTATTTGAGCGTAGAAGAACTAACAGCTATAACAATAGTAATGAGACATTGTGATAATTACTAGTTCTCATGGTTAGTAACAGAAAAAGTAGGAGAAAAGTTGAGATAACTAACAAACACGTTAGAGAAAAAATATAATTAAATATCATTTAAGTACAATCATCACTATGCAGTTTTGAAAAAGTGTGCATTCAGCCAAGTGCGTGCAGAATAGGTTTTAGTGGGTCAAATGAGAATTCTTTACAAAGAATATTAAAGTCCTTACTCGCTCGCACGGTGTATGAGCTTTGCCTTTAGTTAGCAAAGAAAGAAGGAATGGAGATAGATTGATTAAATCTAACCAATCTCTGGGGATCCTAAACCGTAGTTTATGTAGGAGATCAGGGCAGTCAATCTCATTTTTTTAGTAGAAAAGTGCAATTAGTCGATGATGATTTATAACTTGCAAAGATTCAAGTAGTTATTGCTATATATAGTAGTTATTGCTATATATATTGGTTTATGTTTATACGAGTATATTATAAACATAAACCCAGGTGATAAATATTAAAAAAAAATGTAAGTAATTATGAACTTTATCAGGCACAGCAATATTTTAAATGGTAGAAAAAAAAAGAGCGCTAATTTAAGTATTTAATAAATTATTCGTAAATGTATGTAGCAGGTTTATAAATGCAGAATTAAGAAGCAGCTCTGCAAAGACTGAGAAGAGATTTAAGATTAATAATTAATTTTAAACACTCACAGCCTCAAATCTATCGCCTTTCGTTCAGTCCATCTAAAGGTTGTCTGTGACTACCCATAGTACACTAGTTTTTATAAAAAATACACCTGTATTTTTATGCGCTATACAATAAAAAATATAATATAAAAATACATTTTATTTCAAAAATATACGCTAACAATAAACTCGGAAACAAAAAGCAAGCAACACCCTATACCCGTTAGGGCGGCGACGGGCCCGCCCGCCCTGCTCTTCGCACTTATAAAATATAAATAAGCCTACATTGTACACAATCTATGCATCGATGCTCGCTCACCGCGCCAAAGGAAATTGTTGCCTTGAAGGGCGACTGTGAGTACCTATAGTTTATTATACTCGTATGCGCTTATAGATCGGCTATGTGTAGAGACGATATAGTTGGCGTAGTGATTGGTTTTATCGCGGGATTGAGTCCTGTATGGAATAAATAACATAATTATGTATGTAATGAAATGACATTTCATTAATTCTTTGCTGCGCTTCGCGCGTTTAAGTTTTTAATGGAATTTATGTTCTGTGGAACTGGGGTGACGTGTGATTGAATGGCAGATGATGTTTAGATTATTTTGCATATTTTATTGTTAAAAATTCTATTGTAAAGAGATAAATTAAAGGGATATAATTGAGGAGGCGATATTAGTAAACTTTAAATGTCGTTTCTTTGATTTTCAGGTAAGTTATAGGTGTAATGATCATAGTTAAACGTTGTAATATAGTAAGGACGTATTAAATAAACAAAACTTTGATTTTCAGAGGAACAATTTGTGGTTTATTTGGAAAATCCTCAATAACATATCTTATATGTATATGCATATGTATATATGTATGGAAAACACCAAAAATTCGAAGACATGTGACATTCACAAACTCGCACTGGGCCCGCGTGGTGGATTACGATACATTCCCTCTCTTAAAGAGGAGGCCTGAGTCATCAGGCAGCCTTAGAAAGACTGATGACATTAGAAAGGCTGATGATGATGATGGAATAAATATGTGTACTTTTTTTAGGTGGGACCACATCCAATAATTTCTCTCGCTTTAGGATGGTGAGGGCGTGTCATACTTTTACTGACTAGAACCCACTTATGTTCCCTCGTGAATGCAACCACCACCTTTGCTAGCATTATTGCTTCGCAGAAGGCGAACGCTTGCCATTTCTCGCTCCGGACCAAGGTCTATACTATATATTCCAAAACTATATAATATTCCACAATTTTCACACAACGCTATAATACTAAGGCCCAGCCGTCGTTCGTTGCCATCGTTCTCCCCTACACCTAGGTCCTGTGGGATTTCGTACGTCATAAGAAAGACGTTCACTGCTGGACATAGGCCTCCCCCAAGCGTCGCCACAACGACCGGACGATTTCGATTTCGTATGTGTAGCGGAGGAATTTGCTGGATTATTGCTAAAGGGATATATGAGCCTATAAGAACTGTATAGGCCTCTGTTTTGAGATGTAAATTTTAACTATAGGTACCGTAAAATGGGGTGAATAGAGACAAAGTTTAAAGGATACTCTTTAAAGTTAGGTTTCTATTCACTTTCTCGATATTTAAACATTACAGCAACAGCATTTAACTATATCAATTTATTCATGAATTTTTATTCTAAAAAATCGATGCTTTGTTAGAAGCTTGGTCATGGTATCAAAGTGAAAAACCAAACCAAAGTTTTGTTTCTATTCACCCCTAAGTCTCTATTCACCCCATTTTGCCTGCTGAACTTATTTTGAAATGGAAAACCATCAAATGACTTCTCTTAGTCTGAATAGGGAGGGAGAATCAGACTTTTACTGACTTAACCCACCCCACTACCACAACGATCCCATAGCCCTAGCAAGCAACTATACCGGCCTACATCCACGGATATCTATGCCTACATTGTTCTTTGTTAAAACAACTAGCCAACGTTATTTCAAGTTCGTACTTTTATGGCTCAACGGAGCGGCATGGTTAGTCAACCCGTAGATGCGTAGATAGATACAGTTCGTTGTTCGTACGTTAAAAGACTATAAAGTTCTTTGTTTCAAAAGCACAACAAAACCTTGTGTACCTACATAAGTCAGTTGCATTTAATTTTTCAGTGTGTTATTTGACAGTAGTAGGGTCTAAGGGTAATACCCCTTAGACCCCTATTTCATTTGACCCCTTTTCTTTTTATTTCATTTGTTATACAAAAAAAAAACTGGTAAATTACATAAATGACTCAAATATTAACTAACAATGAGTTTAACGTGTCATCTAGATGATTTTACATACCAAAAAAAAGGTCTGTAACGCAAACTATCGACCAGTTGGTGAAAATTATATTTAACCCTTAACTGTTACGTAGTTGTGGGTCTCCTGGACCCCTTGTTGAATTTTTAAGGGCTGTAAAATTCGATACGAGTGACGTAGCTTTCTGTGCTTCTCAGTACCTTTCTGCTGTATGCTGAAGAACCTGCTATGAGACGTTTCAGTTACAAATCCAAAGGTACGTAATTGTGTTTGGGTGGGTCCAGGGGACCTACGACTATAGATACGTTTTTTTTTTTGTTTCATGTACTTTATTTCATTTTATGTTTTATTTCGGTTTGTAATCATGGTTAGCCCGTCAGTTAAGTTTGAAAGGTCTTGCGAAATCTTAATGTAAGATATACATGAAAGAAAGATGCTACTATTTATTTATTATTTAGTACATCAAAATAGCCATTAACACTAAATTATGTTAAAACCTTTCAATCTATCTTCTCACAGAATCGCAAACTTTCTAATAATATCGTCTTCCATGCATCTGCAAACAAATCCAATCCAGGGTTGGTCTCCACGAGAGCGTTGAGCATCGTTAGCATACGTGGTATAGGGGAGACAACTCAACTATAACCAAAGATAACTTACACAACTTTGTCAGAGTATTTTGAAAGGTGCAGCAAGCAAGAGGATGAGGGAATTAGGTTACAAAAAGGCCCAAAGTAGGATCGAACCTAAAACAAAGTTTAGGTATGAACCTAACTCTTTTGTACTTTGTGACTGAACTGTCTGACCTTCAGTGAACTTGCGTTTTGTTTCATTCACCTTTTACCGCAGACATTGTTAAAAATTATCATTAGAATCTTTTATAATGCACCGTTAGTTTGAAAAAAAGAATTGTGAAAATTATTTGACTTATGGGTTTCAAGATACAGTTTTATAGAACCAAATGCTGTTTATTTATTGCATGAACCCGAAGAAAGAACTTTTTACATGTCTCTCACCAATATACATATGTAAAGAAAGAGAATACCTTTATTTAGCACAAAACATACATGACGAAATAGTATATAGACATTTTTAAAAACAAAACAGCAGCGTTGTGTGTCTCACGGCTACTCCAAATAGGTCCAGATCAGCATAATGCCAGACCTACGAATGACAACCGGAATCAATGATTTCACATGCTTTCCAAGGCACAGGGTGTCAGTAATGTCCTAGATAAACTTAAAAAAGTATAATATAATATACTCGTATATATTCCACAACTATCACACAACGCTGTCCAGTCTCAAGCTAAGCAGAGCTTGTGTTATGGGTACTAGACAACTGATAAACATACTTATATATTTCTAAATACATACATATTATAGATAAATTTCACCCAGACACAGAACAAATGATTATGCTCATCACACAAACATTTGTCCTGGGTGAGAATCGAACCTACGACCTCCGGCATAGCAGTCAGGGTCACTAACCACTAGACCAACAGGCCAGTCAAATATATCAAATATAAAACTAGCATTGGTTTTTATCCGGTTTCGAACCCACAACATCAAGCATCCGCGGGAATCCGATGGATTCGTGACAGAGTGACGCACAGGACCGATCGTTGTGGCGCTGCTTGGGGGAGACCTATGTACAACAGTGGACGTCTTTCGGCTGCAATGATGATAATGATGATGACAACACAAGCATGAGAGGCGAGTGCCTTAAACACTAGCCCATCACCAGACTTGGTCTTAGTACAGAGATCAAACCTAGATAGATAAAAAGGCAGTTCTCTCTCTCTGTTCCTCTAGGCAAACAACACTAAACTGAGTCACCTATCTCCGCACAACTATCCCCAAAAATACCATCATTAAAAATCACGACACTAAAAACTGCATAGCATAAAAAATCCTTATGGAATCCCCGTCCAATGGGGGTCGCATAAAAAGCAGCCCCTTGCGAGGGCGCCCTTATATAGCTACGAAATTACGGTGGGTAGTTTGTAAAATTTGCCGACTGCTAGAGGGGTAAGAGGGGGGGTGACGAGGGGTGGAAACAACCCTTAATGGCGGAATTGCGTGACAGAATTTCGGCAGTGACCCAAGTTGGCCTGTGAAAGTGAAAATATCTATTTAGAGTTGATAATACCGGGTTGTTTAAATAAAATTAGCATTTGGTTTTTTTTTTCTTTTCGGTGTGTGATTATGGTTTTTAATTCATGAATCCCCAAGCGACACCCGGTGGCCGCGCATCTATTGTCTTACTATTGTGTCTCTAATTGACGGTATCTGAAGGGTTAATGGCTTAATCGAAAATGATTCGTTTGTATGCAAATTGAATGTTTGTGAACGTAAATCACATCAATCGTTTACTCTTTTTTGTAGGTTTTACAAATTGCAGACAAAAAAAACTGCTCGTTTGTATTTACTACTAGTTAAATAGCTATTTTTTCTCCTTAAAAATTATATCAATAAAGTTGTAATTATTCGAAGACATGTGACATCCACCAACCCGCAATAGGCCCGCGTGGTAGATTACAGCCCATTTCCTCTCCTATAGAGGAGGCCTGAGTTCCAGTAGTGGGAACATTAAAAAAGCTGATGATAAAGATGAATCATTCCTCATTGGAACATCACTCTTTAACTACCACCAGCAATAAATTTAATAAGTTTTATTTAAAAAAAAAGCTCATCATTTTGCCACCAATCATAATCATATTCACTTGGGAACCATTTTTTATCATCAATTTTTAATTACATTTCTTGAATAAACAATCTAAGTAATTATTATTTACGGGAACTATCAATGGAAATTGACGGCTGGAACGGTTTCTATGAAACAATTATGTATTAATAGATCGCTCTATTTTATGATAGCCAATTTACATAACCTTTACGTAGCAAATTAGTTTAACATTGAAGGGTTCGTTTATGTAGCGTAATTTGCTAAATTTTATCAAAATCATATTGAAAATAAATAGGTAGGTACTTAATGTAATTGAGATAATTACTTACTTATAATACTTATGCGGTTTTTTGTGCTATTTATTTTTCCAGGTTTTATCTTTTTTTTTAAATTAAAATAATGTTCCTACCTATTTTCATATATAACAATTTTATGCCCTAAGGGCGGGACATAGCTGAACAATTTAATTATTAAAATCCTGTGTTATGTATAAACCTATAATCCACTGTTTTTTCTTCTTCTATTTATTTGGACCATGTGATTTTCGTTCTTTATGTTCTTTTTGTCCAAAACGAGAATTGTCAATCGCTCAAAGGTTAGACAGTCGTACTTTTCTATAATTTTCTATTTTTGGTGCAATTTTCTTATTCTTTCTTTTCGTAAGGACCTTCTACAAAGTATTACAAATCTTAAAAAAAAGTTGAATGAAATCTGTAAAGTCGTTTCCATATTATGGCGTGACCAGAGGAAATACGGATATTTATATATAGAGTTTAAATGTTTGTGAACGTAGATCACGTTGATGCCATACTATTTTTATAGACTGACAAACTGATTTGCAGTTTGGCAGGTGTTATGTTGACATTAATTATGTAACACTGTTTTTTTCTAGCCTGTCCTGCCCCACTCCTGGACAATAATCTCCCACTATCAATTCCATCTTTTGTAAGCCCAGGCTCCCTCCTTTCAGTTCTACTTAAACCTGACCAGCTTGTCCCACCTTTTACAAGGTATGCTACTGCATAGTAGCATACCATGTAGAAGAATTGAAGTGTTGAAGAATTGAATTGTAGAAGAATTGGTGTGACAGTGAGACAGCATTGTCTCACTGTCACACCAATTCAGCGCTACTGTAGCTTATCTACAGTTTGTCGGACCCTATTAACAAAGGAATAATAATAGCCATGCAATAACGCAATGAAGTTTTTGAAGTTTTTGCTGTTGATTAGTTGTTATACCTATTTAAATACTTAAAACTTTACCGGAAAAGATGAGCCGAGATTAAAACCGAAAATTAAAAGTTTTTGGTCGATAGATGCAAACGGCAACAGATTAAATTTTCCTACGAAAAATACCTTGTTATAGTTAATTATATTACCTATACTCTTTTCCATGAGGGACCTTGAAACTACAGAAGACTTCATACTACACTCCTTGTATCATCTTCTCTTATACTACCCAAATAATCATTTTCTCATTTCTATCATCATCTCCGTTGCTTTATGCCAACTGTGTTGCGGTCGGTTTCTATTTCAGAATAGCTGAATGTGACTGAATACCAACATTTTATATGGAGCGACTGTCAATCAGAACTTTAATTTCTACACCCAATCGTCCTCTATTGACCCCAACCCAACTTGACTTGAAAACACGTTTATTTGGCACACAGGCATTTGGCATTTTGAAAAATAAACTATTCATTAAATAAAATACCAGCTTCGTTATATTTTCCTTCTGAATTAAAACCAGTGCGGTATCAACAGCTCTACACAAACCCCGAACATTTCAGCGCGCCATGGTAAATTTTATTATAACCAAATTGTGAACAATATTTTCGTAAATATTTTGGAACGAGACCAGTTTGTGTTCGTATACAAACCAACGTAAATACTTAATTTATGGATAGATAAGTTGTGCCGTTAATTTATGAGATCATTTGCAAATAAAAGAAACTTTTTGTTTGCCTTTTTTTTAGAATTTATTGTCGTGCTTCATTTATTTACGAACCTGTTAAAAAATATACTCGTGTAATCCAATTCTGTAGCATTTTTTTTCATCATCAGCCTTTTTAGGCTCTCTCTAGTTGTCAGGAACAGCAGGGGCCAGCCCAGCTGGGTCGAAGCCTACTGGGGTCAGGGTTAGTTTCGAAAGAGTAGCTCGAGCCCCGGTATGAAGGCTAGAAGGAACGGTGTGGGTTTTTAGTCACTAAGAGTCTGATACTATCTCCCGGTCTGCCCAAGTGTGGGGGTTGTCATTGGATGATTTTCCCTAACATAAAAAGGCCTCCTCTCTAGGAGTGGGAAATTTTTAGTAAGATTTTTTTTTTCAATGATTTAAACTAGTGTTTGACTGCGATCCCACCTGATGGTAAGCAGTGATGCAATCGTTGACAGTGAAGTACACTAGTTTATTAAAAGCCTACACTTTAGCGTTAAAGACATCTAAATTATATTTTTGCTACATCTTCTCATGAATAAAATCCCTTATTTTTTAAAACAAAAAACAAAATAGATTAACGAAAATATAACCGACTTCAATGATAAAAACACTGAAAAGTATCAAATAACTTTAATTTTGGAAGTCGGTGTTTCTATAATAGTTTAGTCTCTTCGTTATTTAACACCGACTTCCAAAATTAAAGTTATTTGATACTTTTCAGTGTTTTTATCATTGAAGTCGGTTATATTTTTTTTGTAAAAAGTTTTTTTTATTTTACACTTTTTAGTTATGGTACCACCACTAAAAAGTACCCCTCAGTCAAACTTAAATACCTTATAGTCAGAGCGCATCTCATAACGGTTCTAATAATCCCAAACACGGTTAGATTACATTAATTTACCTTTCGGCTTCATCATCAGATCAGTTCGATATATCCTCTCCCCCTCTTCTTTCAAACAGTCATTAGACTAGATGCTGGAGAGGGAAAGGATATATCGAACTGATCTGATGATGAAGCCGAAAGGTAAATCTTTCAATCAGTCATTAGACTAGATGCTGATAATCCCCGCTGTAGCATCAGGCCAGATTTATGTCAACATTGCAATGAACTTAAAATTTAGTCCTGTTTAAAATGAGCCCAAACACGACTACAGTGCTGTAATTTCAAGGTTTGTACTTTTCCTGATGCTCCTGGCTTCAGCATCAGGTCTCTATGTACTTCGGTGTTCTTTATTAGCAGTACGTTTATCCACACATCGAGCCGTTTTCAATGAGCCTAAACTCGATATATCTGCTGTTTGTTGTCGAGGACTTAGGTACTCTGCATACTATCCTGACTGCAGCATCAGGTCATGACTTGATGATCATGAGACCAAATGTGGCAAATGCCCTATCAAACATCAAAACAATTTACTAAAACAGTCCTTGCCTGTTCGAGTAACTTCTTACTGTTAAGGAGTTGTACCTTCCATCATCAGCCCAGCTACCTGAGATGGTGACGACCATACGCAAATACACAAGATACTTCATAAAATATGCGAAAATCAATAAGTGAGCCTATAAAATTTGAAGGTTGCCCTCGATTTCTCCAAGATCCCATCATCAGATCCTAATTTGGTGATAATGGGACCACCTCAGAACTATCTACTTTCGAACAAAAAAAGAATTTTGAAAATCCGTCCACATTTGGGGGAGTATTCGCCGAACAAACATACAAAAAAAAAAAAAAAAAAAAAAACATACAAACAGCCGAACGTAGTACCTCCTCCTTTTTGGGAAGTCGGTAAAAATAGATTTACAAGGACGGTTAGAAAACAAAAACTAAAACTTATATTGTTTAGCCCACAGTTCGAAAAGCCTCGAAGGAACAGGAGTGGGTTTTTAGTCAGTAAAATCTGACACACCCTCCCGCTCTGTCCAAGAGCGGGAGATTTTACCACCTAAAAAAACCTACAGCTGAAGAAGTTATTTCATGATTTAAAACCCACAAAAAAAAAGGAACGTAGTACGTAAATAAATAAAACTATGAATTTCTAAACCAATTATTAGCAATTTTAATTAAGAATGGCAGGAAATTAGTTTCAAAAAACGTAGTTTCGATAAGTGCAGCAATAAAGTGCTTAATTCGTTTTATTTCATGTAAGTACGTTATTAGTTACTAAAACCCCGGAATTGAACATCGAACCCACATTTCCTCGTACCTACATACTCTTAACCACGCAACTGTCACCGATTAATCTTTTAAGGCGAAAACGTAACCAAAATTCAATTTTATTCATTTAAATTTGCAGCTCATCATTACCTCTGGATTTCGTTTTACTATTGATAGGCTGCTTTCAAAACGGTGAAGGAAAACATCGTGAGGAAACCGGCATGTCCTAAAATTCAAAATTCATTTATTTATGTGAGAACCAAAAATTCGACGACATGTGGCATTCACCAAGTCGCATTGGGCCCGCGTGGTGGTTTACGGCCCATACCTTCTCCTAGAGAGGAGGCCTGAGTCTCAGCAGTAAGAACATTAAAAGGCCGACTGTGCTATATGCTATGCTAGGCGCGCCTATTGGAAAGCGACGATGGAGCACGCTTGCCTTGAAGTAATCTATTCACTCTTGTATTTAGCGATCCCTGGTTGTAGCTATCAGGAAACGCAGACTGCGGCAGGCAAACGGTTATGGGTTTAACAATAAAAACAATATCTGCAACTTTGTCCCATTTAAGTTGGGCAGCCTTTTGAGCCACATCAACGATAATAGATATAATAAAAAGGTAAAGTTTGTTTTTATGTTTTTTGTTTGTAAGAAGTTACTGATAGAAAGCTGCTTTATTTCTATGTGACATAGGCAAAAGCTAGTCATAAATATGATTGTAAGTTGAAATTGGCAACACATCCAAAATTAAGTAAAATATGAGATAAAAAATCGAGAAAAAATATAATCGGATTACTACTACTTTGTTAGAATAATAATAGCTTTACGCTGGTGCAAATTAAACTTAAACTTCTTTTATTGTTGATAGGCTCGCGCTTGACACCTTCCTCGACTTGACCGATTTTTACATATTTTTTTTGGGTCTATTACATATTTGGTAGGTCTGAAAGTAGGCTATTTTTTGCCATCCTACCCCCCCAGCCGCCATTTTTTTCTTTGATAATTTATATGGCAGACAAAAGTTTGCCGAGCCGACATACCAAAAAATATAAATAAAATTGTAATTTCCTAGACTTTCCAAGCGCATCCCCTTAATAGAAAACCCGCGGAAACATTGAAAACTAAATACACAAACATTAAAACATCATCGATTCGAACCAGTCGATTTCTTACGTAAATATGTAAATTCGTACAGAATGTGAATATTTTGTTGCGGCCGCAATAAATCATTGTGTATCGTTGGTTAATTTATTGGCGTCGTTAGCATAATTATGGCATTTATTTTTGTATGTTTGGATTTATTGTTGGGTTTTCTAAGTGCGAATGCGAATTTTAGATTAAAGGTACCTTACCAGTGCCGTAGTCTTTCCTTGGCCGGGTGCCAGTTTTTGTCACTGCAAACTGCCCTAAAAAAAAGTTTAGACAAGACCGCCATTGTATCTATAGATTTAAATTTCAGTTAAATTTTTACTATTTTAGTTTACAATAAGCCTTCCCGCAAACGGGCCTAAATAAACGCCACAAGTTGTGGCGCGCTTCAGCGTACGGGGACAGTTACTGTCCCCGCAAACGGGCCTCAAAAGAACGCTAGAAGTGGCCATAAAAAAGAGCTAGAAGCCGCCTCAAAATGAAACTTGAAGCGGCGTTTTTTGGAAGCCCGTGTGTGGGGACAGTAAGGTTTATTCTATTCTATTCTAAACTGGGTTGCTTCGGGAGATATCTGTTTTGGATCCAACGGTAAGAAACGCTCGAGTGGCACCATTTTGCGGATCACCTGGAGTGCATGGTGTATCATATGGTGGGGGCGATCGACAGCGGCGACGACAGTACACGATCCTGATTCAAGCCAAGACACGAATTGAGAAACATAAAACTTCTTCTGATGAAATGAATGATACTAACCTTGGCCTTGATTTGATCATTTCTGCGCCACATCATAGTTTGCGTTCTGTGCCTGGGTACCACTAGCATCGCCCTACTTACGGCACAGCATGTTTATGCAAGATTGTGCTAAAAAGCTAGCGTAGCTCTGAAACGGAAGACCACTGAAGTAACAGGTAAGTTTGTACGGAAACCTCAGGGCGCGAGTTCGGCTCGCACTTGCTCAGTTTTTTTGGATGATAAAACTGAAGAATATGTTTATATGAACGTGCTGATTTCAGGAACTATTTGGTTGTAATAAAAAAAAAATATAATACCTATTGCTAGATAACCCATTTATCGTGGAAGGCTATAACGCTATATAACATTACACCACAACCCATGGGAGTGGACCAGTGACCAAAGACGCGGATGAAACCGCTAGGGACAGCTAATAAAAAATAAAAATGGCCGATATTTTACTAAATGAGTTAATTAGCTAACTTTATACATATTTTTTTATAACCGAAGCACCCCTAAAGCGTACATACCTACGTAATAAAGAACCTTTAATCTAAACCATAATGATAACCTACAAAACAAACTGGCACATAAAAAACACTCCCTAGAGGGCGCTGGCCGCGCTTTTATCACAATTATAACATATTTTATGTAATTTATAACATACTGCTCCTAATGACTTTATGCTAATCGTAAGTGACACCATGTTTACTGATAATAAATTACACGTCTTATGACACAGCCCTGAAAATGGAAAATTATTTTTCTGAAATGTTCAACCCTGTTTCGAGTAGATATTTAATTACATTTTTCATTGTGAAAGTGTTAAAATGGTACAGTTTTTTTTTCTTTTAGGTTAATGATAGAGGTAGTCAAATAGAATATTTGCTTTTGTTTATTTTTGTACAACAAATAATACTAAAAATAAATCTATTTTTAAACAAGCTTTTAATGAAAATCTTTTTTCATAGCAAGCTTTTATAGCGCGATATACCTACACATACAATAAATACCCGTCAAGACGAACCATACGAGCCCAAACTCGATGTGGTTGTGTCGTTTAACTACCAAGTTCCTATAGCCACCTTCCGGTTCCATCATCAGATCAGCTCCATGTCATAATAATTTTGCATTATCATCTGATGTACACATACATGCAAAATTTACAGGTCAATCGGTAACCGGAAAGTGGGTCAAATTTAATTTGCAAGATTTGATTACAGACAAACATCGGGACAGGTGAAACTAAATAAAAGCTTGTAAAATTGCATCATAATTGGTTATTAAATGAGGCACTAAATAGTTATATGAAAACAAGTGGCGGTGTGGTGGAAATCGCTAATTATTGTACAAACATAACCTAATGATAAATACTTGCACTGGCTGGACAGGTCCACTCAAATCTGTGTGGTTCTCTCCTCAATAGAACTTCTTAGACACTAATCTGCATGATGCTCATATGATTTGATCATTACATGATTGCTGTATGGACTTTAAAAGACACTTTGTCCTCTGAGTTGCAGTGTATCTTCTCAGGGTTCTTCTCAATAGGAAACGACCAATTTGGAACCGTGCACTAGCTTCTGACGTTTTATAAGTGCCCATGTAGGCCTAGTCAGCTAGGAAACACTGACCTCATCTAGTTTAAATATATTTTCGATCATCGGACCGCTAGATGTAGATACGGCATAGCGCCAATGGTACATGGTGGATATCTCGCCCATACGTACAAAACATTTTTAAAACACATTCATTATGCGTACAGCAAAGGAGACGTGTTTCCTGGTAGCTATAACCTACGAGACTAAGTCAGGAGTGAAGAGGTTACTTCTAGTCAAGCGTGCTCCATCGTCGGCCACACCATCGCTTACCATCAGGTGAGATAGTGGTCAAACACGAGCCTATACATAATAATTGAAAAATTTACAAGTAAAAGTGTTTTAAAAACCTCGTCATCATCATTTCAGCCGAAAGACGTCCACTGTTGGACATAGGCCTCCCTCAAGTGCCGCCACAATGAACAGTCCTGTGCGTCTCGCATCCATCGGATTCCCGCAACCCTTACCGGGTCATCGGCCCACCATCCAACGCAACGTCTTTCGGCACGTGGTCGCCATTCCAGAACCTTTCGGACCTTTAAAAACCTATTTGCAAAATAAATATCCTTTCCTTCACCATTAATTCCAATCTTGAAAACAGAAACAGTAACCACAGTAGCAACATACAAATTCATCACCAATAACTCTCACATATTTACGAGCAACGTCACATGACAAACTTATACCTATAACATATAAATATAGTAATAAATAACGCACTAGTGGCGCTCACCGATGTGTGATAAATGTGCTCTTAGCCTTAAATAATTAACTGAAGGTTAAACGCGGTCAGGACGGTGGAAAAAAAGGCTTTTTTTATGTGTTTAACTTTGTGGCGGCTCCTTTGTATAGATAGGGTTAACTGTTTAAAAAACTGGTTCAATTGTAACTGTTATTGGTCTATGATAGCTTCAAGGTGTATTGCGATTGGCGGGGTAGTTTGAAAGAGTTATAGTGGTTCTGAAACACAAAAGGCAACTGAAGGAATACAGATGGAGTTTAGTCAATAAAAGTTTAACAAACTCTCTCGCTCCATCCAAAAGCGGGAGAAATTATTTTATAGCGACATTTCATCATCATTATCATTTTAACCGATAGACGTCCACTGTTGGACATAAGCCTCCCCCAAGTGTCGCCACAATGAACGATCCTGTGCGTCCCGCAGCCATCGGATTCCCGCAACCTTCACAAAGCCGAAACCAACTCGAAGAGGTCCTTTAGAGACTTTTAATAGAACGTGGTAGCAACCGACGATTATTATTATTTAAAACGAGGATCAATACTATCAGGTTCCCTATCCATTTGCATAAAATTTTAAGACCTAATATAACTTGGCATACTTTTGTTTGTCCTAATTATATTTATGCATAACAGCTTACGCATAATTTTTTAAGAATATTTTTTCTAATCATAATAATGATTAAGCATAACATTCTTAAGCATAAATTTGCTTAATTTAGCTTTTGTCACAGTAAGAAGCATGCAAACAAGCATACACCAGGCTTGCAAGCAAGCATGCAGCATGCAAGCAAATTATGCCAAAGTATATTAGGACAAAGATTATTATGCAAAAAGAAGGGATCCCATACTATCATGTCGCTAAAGAAGTACCAGAACATCAGCCCATCGAACCGTACAAAGTACAGTCCACCAACCACACTTTGTACTACACTGCAATTATTCAATGCTGGCTGTGTCAAGGAGGAATATAATAGTAACAATTTTACGCCGTCCGGTCACAGTAACCCGGTACCGTCGACTAACTCACCGTAACTCGGTATCGTACACTAACCTACTAACTCACATAGGTAGATGCAGTATCTTTACGCTCTTTTTCCGTTACGAGATAGGTAGGAACTGGGTAATGAAGTCTTAGTGTCAATAGAAAGTTTATTTGGTTTAGTGTTTATTTGAACTGGACTTTAGTAGCTGGTAGCCAGGACTTTAATTTGTATATTTTTCTAGCTTTGCCTGCGTGAAAGTAGAAAGTTATACCACCTAAAGTTTTTTTTCCCGGGACAAAAAAAACATCCTATCGCTCAATTCCGCTATAAACTGTAAACGCGCTGCAGACTATTGAATATATTTTTATAGCGCGCTATTTTATAAGCTATAATTATAACACGTTATAATAAAACTCTGTAATCAACTGAACGTTATCATTTTATTCGGCAACGCGCTAAACGGATACAATAAACGCTATTCGCTTTCATACCGGAGCTTGAGCTATCTTTCGAATTAACCCTGGCCCTAGTAAGCTTCGACCCAGCTTTTTTTTTTTTTGTCGACGGGGAAAATTATCTTTGACGAAACCCGCTCTTGGGTGGAGCGGGAGACAGTGTCAGACTCTCAGCTGGTCCTTTGCTTTTGCTGACAGCTCCTTGAGACGCGCGGGAACAGTGCGCGCCATCGACGACTTAGGCTTTCTCTCTAGGAGAAGGAATGGGCCGTAATCCACCACGCGGGCTCAATGCGAGTTGGTGGATGACATGCCGGTTTCCTCACGAGTTTTCCTTGAGCACTGGAGCACGCTTGCCAAGGAGTAACCTGTTCGCTCCCGACTTAAATACATAGTCCCAAATTGTGCATATCATAAGATTTCTTCTTTATTCAAAATTATCATAACGTCCTTTGTATGTTTTTTTTATTCTATAAACTAGTGCTTGACTGCGATCCCACCTGATGGTAAGCAGTGATGTAATTGTTGATGATGAATCGCGCTAGTTTTTTAAGAGCCTATTCACTCTAGCTTTGAAGACACCTGAATAATATATAATAATATGAGAGTTGCTAGTCTATCGGTTTTCTATCGTTTGGATTTCGAGGAGTGTGCACTGGAATTGCACAATCTAACTCCGCCAAGTTCGTTCCATCATTGGACCACAAGATGCACGGCGTTGTGCCACCGGTACACGGAAGACATCCCACCCATACGCACAAAGCGTTTTGAGAACACATTTATTCTGCGCGCAGCAAGAAATTCCGTGCTGAAGTCTGTGTTTCCTGATATCTACAACTTAGGGATCTTTAAATCAAGAGTGAATAGGTTACTTCTAGGCAAGCGTGCTCCATCGTCGACAATATCATCGCTTACCATCAGGTGAGATGGTAATCAAACACGAGCCTATCAATAATAATAATAATAATCTGACAGGAAGACCGCCGCAGACAAATTGTTTTGATGTACGCAGTACAAACGAGGCGAAACGCTGTCTCCAACAAACACAATCCACAATTTTGCGAAAACATTAACAATTACCAACTAATTACATAATTGTGGCAGCATCTGTAAAACTCTGTTTTCTCTAACAGCGCAGTTTTATGCTTTCTAACATACACTCGTAATTATTGTACGCAAAATAATGGACACAGCGCTGCAGCGGCTGGAAAATGAAAGTCATTGAAAAAACAAAGAAATGTTCGCTGTAATGAGATCGATTTCAGTAATTAGATGGAAATGATTGATGTGCGCTTGAGTGGATGAAGTTCTTTTTAGAAAGCGGTTTTCTGCTTAATTGGTTGTAGGACTGAAAAAATTTGCGATGATTATCGCTTAGATTGAATTTTTGTAAAGTGTCGTTGTTAGGGTGAAATAAACGTGACTAATTTGTGAGAAAGACTAGCTTTTGCCAGCGGTTTTGTCTGTGTGATTGTAGATTTATTAGGGGAAAAACTCTCCAAAGCCGGTCAGCCGTTAAAACACAAAGTACTAAGAAACATACACACCCGCAAACATATAGATAAATACATACAACATTCGTCTTTATAATATTGCTATGACGAACATGGATTCTACTTGTGAGCCAAATTTCATCCATATTGGGTCTGCCGTTTGAGCATGACGAGTGATAAACAAACACACACATTAACAAACACCTATACTTTTGGTTTTATAAATGATTTTTAGTCAGTAAAAGTCTAATACTCTCTCTTGCTCAACCTACAGCGGGACAAATTATTGGATAGTTTCCACACAGAAACCATTTCTGGTTGAAGAGTTCCCAAACTAAAAAATAAACTAGAGAAATTGGATGATTATAAATCATTGCTTATAATTGTATTTAAATAAAATAAACCTTGACACATTACAATTTACAGAAAAAAAAGAATGTATAAAAAAGAAATGCCATTTGATACTGACTTTGAGTTTCTGATTATTTCACTCATTATCGGGTGTCCATAATTTTGTTTCAGCGTGACCCATAAATTACAACACGAGACTAAAACCTAATTAGCCCCCAAACATTACTCCTAATAACTCTTACAATTTAAATAATTATCAAAGTAAACACTCTCGAGTATTTCTCTCAATATTTACCGTCCACCGTATGTATGGGGCGTGAGCTATAAATTGGTGCGCCGGCGCAGCCGTCGATCACAATCGGTCGCATTCAAATGAGCTGCCGACCGAATTTATGACTTCGACACCCGATGAGTAAGACATTCTGTTGTAGAGCGAAGAAGAGGATAGAGGGGGTTTTATGAAAGCAATTATAATTGGCTACTCTGTCAGTGTAAGTGTCACTAGGCTGTATCTCATGAACCGTAATAGCTAGGCAGTTCAAATTTTCATAAATGATCTATTTCTCTTGCCACTATATCAAAAAATAAAAATAGAATTAAAAAAAAATTAAGAGGGATCCTATAATTATAACAAAACGGATTCCTTCATGCGCAAGTCCGGCTCGCACAGCGGGCAAAGCCGTGGGTAAAAGCAAATTTAATATATAACCAACTGTAATGCAGTATTCAGAAAAATATTTCTTTTAAGATTTTTTTACTACAGGTTGGAAGCAGAAGACACAAAAGACATTAATTCTTTACAATATATATTTTTTTAAACTGGACTGGAAGAGGAAGCATAAACAAAAAAACGATGAATTATGTTAGGAGTGATATGAAAGAAAAGGTCGTCAGTGATAGCGTAACGGTTGACAGGACATAATAAAAGAAAAAAACGTGTAGTGGAAACCCCAAGTAAAATGGGACAAAGGCAAGAAGATGATGAATTATTTAAAATCAAAGTGGACATAAATCAAACATGTCTCTGATTTTTATTCTAGTAGGAATGGTTTTCATTCAAGCTTTTGCCAGGAATTTTGTTCTCGTGAAATAAATAAAAACATCTTAGGTGAACATATTACGAGATTAAAAATTATTATGTCCTGGACATGGATCTACACGTGTGCCCAATTTCATTCAAAGTTATTCAGCCATTTGAGCGTGAAGGAGTAACACACATTCAGATATACACACATACAAACTGTCACTATTGTAATATTAGTGTGATTCACCATCATCATCATCATATCAGCCGAAAGACGTCCACTGCTGGACATAGGCCTTCCCCAAGCGTTGCCACAACGACCGGTCCTATGCGTCCCGCATCCATCGGATTCCCGCGAAGTTAGTGTGATTACTTAGATGCAAATAAACTTCCCTTCCCTTCCTTATAAATTAAGAAAAATGTTTTCATTTATTACTCCCTAGAACTACTTCCATCATTGTACTTACTTTCAGCAAAAAAAAAACTTCAATTTAAAAAAAAATCTTTCATCTCCCCTCTATACGATTCCTAACTCTACGCGCACTCGACGTTGAACCGAATCCCATATTTAACAGGTAGCCGCGCGGACATTGTCGCCGATAACTGGAATTAAACACAGCCACACTGCACTGTGTCGAAATAAAACAAACCGTGAGTTAATGTTGTATGAATTTGATGTGCTAGTGTGTGTTGTTGGAAAACGGGAATGAGCTTCTTAGATCAAAATATGGGGAACATTTACTTTCTCATGGATTTGTTTGGAAATGTAACCATTAGATTAGTTTTAAATTTATTTCTATTTATTCTTAAATGACAATTATGTACCTTTAATGTCTTCCGTAGGTATTCTTATTTATTGAGGCAATACATTCGATTCGAAAACGGTGAAGGAAAACATCGTGAGGAAACCGGCATGTCCTGGAAACAAAAATTCGAAGACACGTGACATTCAACCCGCACTGGGCCTGCGTGGTGGATTAAGGCCCTCTCCTAGAGAGAGGAGGCCTGAGTTCCAGCAGTGGGAACATTAAAAGGCTGATTATGCTGCTTATAATTCTACAAACGATCCATGTGTAAAAAACTTCCTATCTGTCTGTTCCTAGCCTTTTCTCAACTATTTTTTTTTTTTTGAGGTTGGAAATTTCTAATGACTTCTGCCACACTAGAGCGAAGCTGGAGAGCGTGTCTTCTACTGTCTAAAACTACACCTATGTTTTTTCTTGTCTTCTTCGTCTCCAGCATTCTGCAGACGGAATTGTCTGTGATGCCTTTTGTGTGGAGGTGTTGGTGTTCAGTAAGTCCAGTGATGGTCCTCGTCACCAGGTGCAGACTGTTTCTGTCCAGTCGAAATGATCGGGTCGTGCTTAACCACTTTCTCACCTGATGCCACTGACAACTAAAACAACAGACTTGCCAAATAAAGTGACTAAATGTAATGACAGCAAGGTAAGCGATGATGTTGTTGAAGATCGAGCACGGTTGCCTAGAAGTATCTTATTCACTATTGACTTAAAGATCCTATATTGTAGGTATCAGGAAACTCTGGTGAGTTTAAACTTATTGTGTAATTTTACCATGAAGTTGCTAATCATACTTTTGACAGCACCGTTGACACAGGGTTTGAGTAATTGGGTACTTATCTTGTCTTTGTAAAATATTTTATACTAAACATAAAATAACAAGCTCCTAGAAATGTGTCGGTGGACCGATGACCTGGTAAAGGTTGCGAGAATCCGATTGATGCGGGACGCACAGGACCGTTCATTGTGGCAATACTTGGGAGAAGCCTATCGTATGCTTAATCATAAAGAGACCTATTAAGAATATTAAAATATATGTTTCAATAATAAGGTTCCATTTTTAAATACCCACATTTTTTAATTAGGTCTTTTTTCTATTAACCCTTCAGATACCGTCAATTAGAGACACAATAGTAAGACAATAGATGCGCGGCCACCGGTGGTCGCTTGGGGATTCATGAATTAAGCATACGCTATGTCTAACAGTGGACGTTTAGCAGCTGAAGTGATGATTAAAATGAGGACCCTAAAAATAAATCTTTGTCGGAAAACAGCATTAAAATTGATTATAAAATGGAGCAGCAATTTGCATTTCAAATATTTGTATGAAGAAGAGTGGGTACACACACGTGGGAGTATTTCGCTATCTCTTTTCTATGTGCATAAACTAATACCGATGACATCATATTATAGTTTGTGCATCCTTTTTCTGTTACTTGACAGTTTCTCTTTCTATAAGATTTAAAATATTTCAAACTTGCCAAGTTTTTAACCGATTTGAAAAATTTTGCATATAATTAGGCTATTTTTTTATTATTGTTTGTTTTGTGCTTGGTCACTATCTCACATGATGGAAAGTTACGATAAAGTAATTTTTTGATACTAATAATAAAATGTGAGTCAATAACCTATTTGACTGCTACGCTGCATCTAAGTCATAAGTACGATTAATGCAAGGAAAATTTTTTTATACAGTTCAAAAGGAAGACAAAAAAAGCAGTGGTGACCGAATGGTAACAGCCCCGACTTACAAGTTGTTGGGCGCGGGTTCAAGCCTTTACTTTTGTAATTTATTTCATCACCACTGCTCTCAAAACGGTGAAGGATAACATTGTGAGGAAACCGGCATGTCCTAGAACCAAAAATTCGAAGACATGAATGTGACATCTACCAACCCGCACTGGGCCCGCATGGTGGATTGCGGCCTATTTTTTCTCCTTAAGAGCAGGCCTGAGTCCCAGCAGTGGGAACATTAAAAGGCTGATTATGCTATATAATTATACTCTTTTTGAGAACGCTCGCACGATACAAGAGTAATTTCTAGTAAGTCTATACTTACTAGAAATTACTCTAAAAAATAAAATGTTGACCTATGTCAACATTTTATTTAAAAAAAAAAAACGTAATTTGTTATTAGTACCTAGATATTAATTATAATTTTAGTATGCTATTTGGATTTAATACATATCCGTAACAAAATATTGTAAACGCCTTAACAAAAAGACCCACATCTAACATGCAACAAAGCATTCACACTTTCACGCCTCTGCATCAAATCTGCTCCCGTATTTTATAAGTAAAGCCTTCCCAGACTTTAATGGATCATTAAGGCGAACACCGATAACCAGCACAATCCCGTGTTTCACACTGAACAAAACAAACGGACAGCACGACTCACGAACTCGCTGTATTAGTGACAAAATGTTTTTAACGCCTGACTTTTTGCTCGTAACCCTTTGCTCCCAACCTCTGTTCCGTTTTTGTTTCACCAAACCGTTTTTTTTTATCGTTTTTCGTACCGTTTTTTGTTTTATTGAGATTTAATTAAGTTTTAATTTTATCTTGCGGCTCCCGTTGTTTTAATTGAGTATTTTTTCGGTGTCGAAAGAATTATGGGTATGTATAATATTTTTAATTGTTGAACAAGAGTGCTGGTTGAATGTCGATCTTGACTAATGTTCTGAGATTGTTCCGCGATAATTTTTGGTTGAGAATTTCGTAGAGGATGCCTTGTTTTGTTTGGATTCATGAATGAAATCATTTGTGAACGATCCTCTACGAAATGCCCACATGTTTCTTCGACTAATATTTTAAATTACAAAAAGGTCGGTTAGATAACGTCATATTTAGAAATAAGTTCTGCTAGCAGCCTTACCTAATGCCTAAGACATTAAGTCCGCCTCTGTACTCATGTGAGCATTAAGTATTAAATAAATATATTCCATGCAATCACTCCCGCAGCAAATACTCCCGGGAATAAATACAGAACATGGTGTACCAGTTTAAGTTTGGTGTACCAAATAACATCCAAATCAGCACAAACTTTCTTCTATATATCATTACTGTGATTGTCTAAGCAAATTAACAATCCTTATCGTGCATACTAAAAATAAAAATGAGAAAATCTAAATGTTATTTATGAAAAATTGAACAGATTTATCACATAGGTAAATCATGTCCTGGATTTGGAGATAGAGTCCATTAAATCGAAATATCTACACTAATATAATAAAGAGGTAAAGTTTTTTTTTCTTTTTTTTTTTTGTAAGAGGTAATCTCTGGAAGCACTGGTCCGATTGCTAAAATTTTTTCACCGATAGAAAGCTGCTTTATTTCTGAGTGACATAGGTATTTTATGTACGCGGGCGTAGCTGTGGGCAAAAACTAGTTAGATATATTTCCGTGGGCTAATGTATACGTTTAAGCGAGCAAAGTCACCAGCAAAAGCCAGTAAATACTATATTTTTTTAGAGTGAAAACTCATCAAATAACTTCTCCTGTTCTGGGTGAAACGAAAGGGCGTATCAGACTTTTACTGACTAAAAGCAACTTTTCTTTCAGTTGCCTTTTGAGTGCTGGGGTAACTCATTCGGATAATTCCGCAATATACGACAATAATTATTCTAGTCTTGATATAATAATTTTAAATTGTCTCAGCTAATGTGGCCTCATCAGACACTTACTTATGACATGAGCTGCTATCCACCTTTGATCAAACCGTGCCTATAATGAGAACCACCCGTTTCTATTAAGTCAAAGTAATTTAAAGGCACGTAGACCAATTATTGTGTGTTTTATTAAAAGTTTGTAATTAACTGGTGTCATAATAACACAGTTCATAAATGGCCTTTTTCCAGTAATGTGCAAAGGAGTTTTTTATTAATGACTAGCTTCAGACATGTTGAAAATAATAATACAACCTACGTTACTCAGACTAATAAAGCAACATTCTACTGAAAAAATAAATTAAAAAATCGGTGCAGTAGTTTTTGAGTTTATCAATACATAGTACAAAACAAGGTCCTCCCCCATGTCTGTCTGTCTGTTCGCGATAAACTCAAAAACTACTGCACCGATTTTCAAGTAGGATTCACCGCTCGATAGCGTGATTTTCGAGAAAGGTTTTAGTATATAATTTGTTAAGTTTTTGTATTTATTTCTGTATACATTAACGATATTTGTTCAAGATGTCGGGAAAAAATAAGCCGTCTGGGAGCTTTCAACGGAAACGCTGCCTAAACCAATTAATGGTGGAATTGTGTATCTTATATAGGTCTACAGAAAACTCCGCGGTAGCATATAGCGAACACAGTCGCGGGCAAAGTGCTAGCTCATTATAAACAAAACTCTTTATATAATAATATAAAAATAATCTAGCTTTAAAAATAAAATAAAAATCGCTTCGCAAATAGAGATGAGAATAGAAAAAACGGTTTCTAAAAAACGAATTAGGGAGAAACGGAAAATTATAACCTATCGGTATAGCGATATGCTTCGAATTACAGTAGTTATTACAGCTAAATAGTGACGGGCGTTGCGTAAACCACTTTAATTGTATCGATAATAAGCTATTCGTATCAATTACACATTTTTATTAGAAAGATTTTTATTCGAAGTCAAAGCAATTTTCGCATACGTACGTTCGCAATTAAAATACGTAGTTATGATGAATACTGAAATAATGAGTGCAGTTACGACCGGACTGATTGATGAAAAGTGAAATCGCTATGATTGCAAACGTTTTTCTTTACTCTCTACTTTACAATAGATAACTTTGGACTTCACAACGTATTTTCTCTCCGAATGGCATGAATGTTTTATTAAGAACACCTTGTATAGAGTTCACGAATTATCTCTGTGCTTGTAGTCATGTTTTGCCCGAGGATAACTCGAAAGCATAAACCATCGATGTTTATAAAACAAGGCACAACTTTAAACAACCTAACCAGTTATATTCTGAAATGCATTGCAATAAAAATGCTCTGATAACAAACTATTCATTTATTCGAAAGTCAACAAACAGTAGCATATTTCTTTCATAATTCTTTTGAAACAAAAGCAATGTTTACTTGCCAGCCATAAAAGTAAGAGCCAGACGGTATATCTAATAAATGCAAATAGTTACAATAGTTTTTAATTACAAACGTGCAATGTAAATTAACATCGCATATTTCTTCATATAAGGATGACATATCGTTTCTGGCTGCCATAACTAAGTTCCGATGCGATGCTCGTGAAATAAATAGAAAACAAATACCGATCATAAAGAGTGGTGTCGACAATCTATAATCGATATTATATGCAAATATGACAAGACAACACTACGAAAAACTGCTACGCGTAAGCAATAACGCTTTAACGGAATCGAATAAACAATGATAAAGAACAATAATTATTCGATAATTATCGCTTTTAGAATTTAAATAATCGAATAAGGGACACGTCGAGCTGTTGAATTTGATCATTAATTTGAAGTTCGAACGCAAAGTATGAAATGAAGAAATTGTTTAAAATAGAAATGAGTATTTTTAATTATCGGTTTTGTGTTGGACAACACTATAAAATTTTCATTATAGCTATTTAAACGTTTTTAAACGTTAAAAAGGTTGCTAATTGCAACTTGTGTGTGATTAATCTTTTGACGATTTTTTTTTGTCTGTGGAACGGTTATATTAGCTGACTGATAACGGCATGGCTATATTAAAATAATATATTGCTTCATCAACATTAGCATACGGTGTAGGGCCTACTAAACTACTTACTACCTACTTTTGGTTAATCACTAATATAATATATTATGTAGAAATATTATGGCATACGTTAAGGTGAGTATAGACTACAACCTTTTCGGGAGCATTTCTGTGTAATGTAACATTCTTACGAATGGTACAATACAGGCAAAAGCTCAGTTTCCTAAACATTTCCATGTAATGTAGCATTCGCAGGAAGCGAATGCTCGGCGTTATGTTACGGATAAATACTCACAGCGAGTGTGCATTTACCAACATTTCGTTGTACCTTGCGTTCATTTTTTTTTTAAATATCACCCTGCAACCGCGCATCGCCCGCACTCGTGGCTCGACGAAATGTTACACCAATACGCTCGACGAAATGTTACACCAATATGTTTGTTGGTTTGTAACAAAGAGGCGAGCGTGCTCGACGTTTCGTTCGTAAAAGGATGATACACTAGAACATATCATAGAGCGGCTCGTTGTTCTGTTACAAGTAAATGTTGTAGTTGATACTCACCTTTATATTGAGCATTCAATATGCACTAGCTTCTGACGTTTTATAAGGCCTATGTAAAATTAAAATATTTTAACTTTGAATATAAAGTATCGAAACTGGCAGCGGAATTACTCGACAGATTTACCCTGGAATGCATTGAACCACTGAAAAAACGGGTGGAAGGGCAGTAGAATTCTGATACTCGCTCTCGCTTCACCCAGAGTGGAAGAAGTCATTTTTTTGTTTTCTCGCCCAAAAACTTAGATCATATAAATCTTGATCTACTGACATCTGTACGGGACATGACAACGTCTAGATATAAAAAGTAAGTTTTTTTCGTCTTCAACTTCTTCCGTTCTGGCTGGAGTGGAGAGAGTGCCAGACTTTTAATGACTTAACCCAGAGTCGTTCTTCAGTTGCCCTTTTTTTGCGAGGGCTACGGTAACTCCTTAAAACAATACGCAGTCCTGACAGGCGTCAACCTTAACAGACTGTGTCTATCAATTTTGCTGACATAATTTTGTTCTCCGAAACTTAAGCCCGAAAAACCCTCCTCCAACCTTACCTAAACCCTCTCCCTCAATGGTGACATCTGTCAACATTACTTACCATATCAGCTCAAAAACTTATACTTAAAACAGCGAAAAAACTGGAGAAAGACCCAATTATGGTACAGGTGTGCGAGCAAAAATAAAAGAAATGCCTTATCTATAGGGACGCAGTAATTATAAACGGCTTATAATTAGCAATCAGGATTTGCAAACACCGGGCTCCTGATGTTGAGAGAGTGTTGTTGGTTGTTAGACTGTTGTTGGTGAACAGCTGGTTTGATAGTATTTTATTTTATGTGTTTAAGAAGAAATACCCGACGTAGCACGAAGAATTGCCAAACTTATGTGGCGATGGCCATTGGGGCTGAAAAGTTCTGAAGTGGCGACCTCGTACTGGAAGACGCAGCGCCTCCTACAAAGTGGACCGATGACCTGGTGAAGGTTGCGGGAAACCGATGGATGCGGGACGCACAGGATCGATCATTGTGGCGATACTTGGGGGAGGCCTATATCCAATAGTAGAAGTCTGTCGGCTGAAATGATGAGTGACCCCAAGTAATATGGGATAAGGGCAGGAAGAAGAACTAGTGCTTGACTGCGATCCCACCTGATTTTAAACAGCGATTTTTTATTGATAATTTATTGATATTAGTTTCGTTTTCAGCGATTTTCGAATTTGTTTTTTTGGAAAGTATATACTTCCCAAATGCTCCCATAGTCACCAAGTTCGAATCTGATGATGGAATCTTAGCGAAATCGAGGGAACTCTTCAAATTCATTTAACGTTTTTAGTGAAGTCGGTTTTTTTTATAAAAAGATTTTTTCAATTCGAACTAACAGTTCTTGAGATTAACGCGTAAAATCAAACAAACAATCTCTTCAGCTTAATAAATGAGGGAATTAATAATTAATTCATGAATCCCCAAGCGACCACCGGTGGCCGCGCATCTATTGTCTTACTATTGTGTCTCTAATTGACGGTATCTGAAGGGTTAATGAGGTATCACCAAAACATAATTTTCCATTCAATCAATCAATCAATTTTATTTACATAAAATGTAGTGTACGAAGAGTGTCATAGTGTGTCAGAAATTATTAGAGCATACACGTTTTACTTATCCACAGCACGCAAATTCATATTAAATATAGAACTTTCCATTACTAGCTTTTGCCCCCGGCTTCACCCGCGTACATAATCCCAGGATAAAAAGTATCCTATGTGTTATTCTGGGATATGGTCTACTCGTGTACCAAGTTTCATCGAGATCCGTTCAGTAGTTTTTGCGTGAAAGTGTAACAAACATCCATACATCCATCCATACATACAAACTTTCGCATTTATAATATTAGTAGGATGTCCAAATATTTTGCCATATCAAAAAGTTCTTTAAATTGATTATTGTTTATTCATCTTAGGACCCTGAGGTCCTGGACCTTTGGGAGGCGTACAAGGGGCCGAACCCAACTCGCAGAGGCCCTTTAGGTTGTTATAATGAGACGTGATACTAACCGACGATTATCCCTGTAAGCGCTATACTAGTGCACACAAGGACAACTCCTGGATTAAAAAACTATTGCGATACAATATAGAAAACAAAATAATAGGGCCAAGGTGTTTGGAGTCTTAAGTGGACTTTAAATTGATTATATTATTATTATATTGTTTTGGAAGGACCATACTAGGAAGAAAATTTATCTACTTTTGTCTAGATCGTTCGGGTTACGATTACTATTCATTGAAATGATGTTTTGAGGCATTTTATTTAAAATAACACCTTAAATAAACTCAAACACATGTAGAAAATTTAATTACTATTCTAACGGCTAATTAACGTATAAATTACAAAGGTGTTAATAGAGTCACAAGTAAATAATTTTCTCACGGTAAAAGTACATGTGAATACAGTCGACAGCAAAAATAACTTAAATAAAAAGTGTCGATAGAATTTCCTGCATGTTCCTCGCCACATTACGACGAGATAGATTTACGCTTTGGAACGTGCAAGTAAGCTTCACTTCTTGACTCACTGACATTTTGACAATTCAAAAATTTGACTGTAAGTAAATAGTTTATATGGTTCATTTGAAATTAACATTTCTGATTACTGAATTGTAAACTAAAAATAAAATAACAGGCCAAGAGCGAGTTGGACTAGCATACGAGGGAATTTGCACAACAATATTAAAATCGTACAAAAAAACTTTTACAAAATTATTTTTCTTGTATGGGAATCCCCTTTAATATTTTAATTTATTCTTGTGTTGTACTGGCAATAGAAATACATATTCGGTGAAAATTTCTACTCTCTATCTCTTACGGTTTATGAGATACAGCCCGGACAGAAAGTCGGACAGACAGACGGATAGTGGTTTAGTACCTAATGGGATTCAGTTGGCACCCTTCAAATACAGAACTCTAAAAATATTTCAATGTTTAACAAAAAAAATGTTTTATGGCAAATATTTTTTCCATTTTTTTTTTGCGACAACTGTCACTGTGGGTTTCAAGGAGTTGAAGGACGAAGAAAGTAAGACAAAGGATGTGGACAAGGTGTGTTGTGTCGTTTGCGTAATACCTACGTGTATTTTAAATTAAAAAAGTATGAATGTAGATCTGTTGATGCATTTTTTTATGACAAACATACTTATATTATATCGGGTATTTCAATTTTTATTGGTGCAATTAAAAATACACTGAATGACACAAGAGTAATACAAGAGTAGAGAGTCATAGGAATTCCTTTTTAATTTGTTAGTACTGTAATTATGATAATTATGTAATTAGCTCTCTGTTTGAATATTTATATTTTATTGATGATTCACAAAACTATATACTAGGCGAGTTATGCGTTTGGCTGTTGATATTTCATTCAAACAATGTAAAACAAATAATAGGCTAAAGTAAATTTATGAAAGGATTTTTTTTTTGTTTTTTTTATTGACGTAAACTGGTGCTTGACTGCGATTCTACCTGATGGTAGGCAGTGATGCAATTGTTGATTCGCGTTTAGCTTATTGTTTATATTTTTTTTGGTTTTTGAGATGCACTAATTTATGCGTCTCCTCCTCTTCCTGCCCTTATACCGTTTTATTTGGGAGAGTCGCACCAGGCGGCGGTCGCTCTAGCGACACGTGGGGTTGCGATAGTCGTTGGTAGGATCCAGGAGTTGGGACTCGAGGTGGCGCTGCACAAATCCGAGGCCATGTTTTTCCACGGTCTTCGGAATGCGCCACCATCAGACTCCCAACTTACGGTAGGAGGAGTTCGCATCGGCGTCGGGTCGACGATGAAGTACCTGGGACTCGTTCTCGACAGCAGATGGAATTTCGGAGAACACTTCCGACGTTTGGCTCCCAAACTCAACCGGGCCGGGGCTGCTCTCAAGCGGCTCCTGCCCAACCTTGGGGGTCCAGACGCCTCCTGCCGGAGGCTCTACGCGGGGATCGTTCGGTCCATGGCCCTCTACGGGGCGCCGGTGTGGGCGCCGTCGCTGGCAAAGCGACCGGCGTCCATACTGAACGCCTGCCAGAGGGTCATGGCAATACGGATGGTGCGGGGTTACCGCACGATCTCCCGCGAGGCGGCGAGCCTTCTGGCTGGCCTACCACCGTGGGATCTGGAGGCAACAGTCCTTGCACACATGCACGATAAGCGCGTGGAGATGCAACGCCGGGGCGAAAGTCCACTACCGCGACAGGTCGAGGTATGGCGGACAGAGCTCCGGCGGGATCTCACGGTGAAATGGCGTCAGCGACTGTCGCAACCCAGTGCTGGGCACGCCACAATTATGGAGGTAAGTCCCCTCTTTGAGGCGTGGCTGGAAAGACCTCACGGCGTCCTTACCTTCCGCATGACGCAGGTCCTCACCGGACATGGCAAGTTCGGGAGGTTCCTGCATCGGATTCGAGCGGAAGAGACGCCCGGGTGCCGCCACTGTGCGGAACGCCCGGAGGACACGGTGGAGCACACAGTTGAGGTGTGCCCTGCTTGGGCGGAGCAACGCCGTGCCCTCGTGGGGGTGATCGGCGGCGGAGACCTCTCGCGCCGGGCCTTGGTTCAGGCCATGGTCCGGAGCGAGGAGGAATGGCAGGCGGTCGCCTCCTTCTGCGAAGCAGTAATGCTAGCAAAGGAGGAGGCAGACCGCATCAGGCAACGGCGCCCCCGCCGCCGCCGCCGGGATTCCGATCCCGATTTCCGGCCACCGTAGACGCGGGCTCGCGGACGGCGAGCCATGGGTAGCTCGCTGTCTGATCGTCCGGTAACTGTCCGGACCGAGCCAAGGCGTCGACGGCGCGCACTGTTCCCGCGCGCCTCAAGGAGTTGTCAGCAACAGGAGGGGCCCATTTGGGTCGAAGCCTACCGGGGTCGGGGTTATCCGAAAGGAAACTAGAGCCCCGGTATGAAGGCTAGAAGGAACGGCGCGGGGTTTTTAGTCAGTAAGACTCTGACACTGTCTCCCGCTCCACCCAAGAGCGGGTTTCGTCAATGATGATTTTCCCCGTCGAGAGAAAAAAAAAAAAAAAAAAAACCGTTTTATTTGGGGTCGGCGCAACACGTTTTTTTCTTCCATTCTGTCCTGTCGCTCGTCACACTATCACTAACTCCCTTTTCATTCACTAATTCATGCACTAATTTATGCGTCTCAAAAACAAAAGAAAAAAGGGATCCAATGACAGCGTCAGTGGACGGCATAGCCTTCGCCAAATACTAGTTAATTTTTTTTTTAAATGCCATCGACACGTTATTGAAGAAACGTCTCGAAAACATAGACCGTTTGATTTTTTTTATTATTATTGATAGGGTCGCGTGTGACCACTATCTCGCCTGATGGTAAGCGATGATGTGGCTAACAGTTTGCTTTTAGGCAAAAGTACTCCATATACTTTTGCCTAAAAGCAAACTATTCACTCTTGACTTAAAAAACCCTCAGTTAGGAATCATGCTCCGGCAGAGAAAATCTCCTTAGCTAAAATTGGTCCAGAAAAGACTCAATCCCCATCCTTCACGCGCTCCAATCTCATTTCGCAATTTATCGATAATGAGTAAGCAACCACGTGCACATACTGGCCATCAGAAACATAAACAAACACGTACAATCAGGCGCAAAATGATTTAAACGTGGCGAGTACCCGTGAGCGCACACGATTTATGCTTTCTCGCGAGCAATCAATGAGCCCGGTACTTTGACGTTTCATTAAACCACTCGACATCTTCATATCTTGCGCGCAGTTATTTATGTGCCCGACTGTACCTTTAGGCTCTTTACACAATATCGCCATCTTTACTGAACTTTAAGCACACAACTTTGGTCTTTATTTTAGAGCCGAATAAAGAATAAAGTTGCGTGTGTTATTTTTTGTGTGAAATGAGACGTAAATTGAAAAATGTGCGATTAATTTTCTCAAGTATAATCTATGAAATTGTGATCGTAATTTTTGTTCAGACATTTATAATGTTTTATTAAATTATAATGTTTAAAATGTGCAGCCTTTATGTTGTTGTACATTAACTTGACTAGGTGTTTGTATGGAAATCGAGGTAATTTAATGAATTTAATATTACTTTCATGCGCCTATGAAATGGTTTATGATAAAAGTTTGGCCTTTGTGTTTATTGAATCGCAGTACTTACGACATATGAGCAAAATGGAAAAATAAACTTTAATGAACATAATGTGCATTATTTTGGATTGAAATTTTATATGGTCAGGGTCGCGAGAATCCGAATGAAGCGTGACGCACAGGACCGGTCGTTGTAGCGACGCTTAGGGGAGGCCTATGTCCTATGTGAACGTCTTTCGGCTGAAATAATGACGATGATGGAATATTATATGAGTGTTTATAACATATTTATGAAACTATTTACATACAGGGTATAAGGGACAGCCTTCCGCAAACTTTAAGGGTTGGCTCAGTAGACGGAAAACCTTTCACAAGATTTTTATTCAGGAAACGAAAAAACAAATCAGCCTTACCATACAAAATTAAAATTCGATTGAACAGTTTAATATAATCTCTGAATATATTGGTCCTATTGCTAAAATTTTTCACCGATAGAAAGCTGCTTTATTCTTAAGTATCATAGGCTATATTTTATGTACGCGGGCGAAGCTACGGGCAAAAACTAGTTTGCGAATAGGTACTGAACTTTACTCTACAAAATCCTACCAACTACCCTCCCTCTGTCCCTATTCACACTATTTGACATTCGTATACAAATATTCATGAAAAAGTATCAACATTTTTTAATCGACCTTTTTAAAATTCAGAATTACTTTGACAGGTCTCGCGTATATAGTGTTGCGCTTTTTATTCGAACTCGCTGCGATAATATCGACGCCTAATTAGTATAGATGAATTTTAAAATCGATTACTATCATTATCGATAAAGACTTACATGATAGATAGTGTATTAAAATTATTATAATAGGATGTGTGCAATTATATTCAGGAGCAAAGCTATTGGAAAATGTAAACATTATTTAAATAATAAATGGTTTTATTATGGAAGTGGTGAAGGCATTATTTTGCCACTTGAATTGTGGTACAAGAATGGTCACATTATGTTGATATTGTTTAAAAATGGAAATTAAACAATTATGTTTAATTGTAACTAAATTATTATGAAAGTTTTTACTTATTGGTTCTATTGATTCAGACGGTCTGTATGGTAGAGTGATTTTTTTTGAAGTCCTTATGTGTTTGTTTATTTGTATGGTGATGATATTGATAACCGATGGCCAGGTGAGGATCACGGAAATCCAATGGATGCGATAAGCATAGGACTGGTCATTAACGCGAGTCTTTTGGCTGAAATAATGATAGAATAGAATAAAATAAACTTTATTGTACACCAAAAAGTAACATAGCTTGTATAACTTTTAAATCTATGGGTACAATGGCGGTCTTATCTCTAACAATAATAATAATGGTGAATATATTTTCACCATAAAACTTTAGCTAATTGGTCTTAACAGAAAAACCAATGCCATCAAAATTGCCATCTTTAAATGCTGTCAAACATAAATTTTAAGTCTAGCAACACTCTTTGTCAATCCAACAAAACTCAAAAATAGTCGCCATTTTTTTTTTCATACACCAAGTCGACGATATAAATAAAATTTACAGCTGCAGTGTCTCGCGTCATTACCGATTACAATCGATTAAAACGATATCGATCATAATTGATCGACGCACGGGCGCTCGATTCTCACAAAATACCGTAACCGCTGTAATGGCCGGTGTTGCCGTATCATTGAGAAATTATTTTTGTTGTCAATTGATCTGGGGAATGCGTAATGAGTGTATGATCTGCTTTGTTGGGTAAACGGCACCGGGGAATAAACTGACTTTCAAAAGAAAAATAAATAATTATGCAAAGATAATATCTTAAAGAAGTGTAATATAATTTAGAATATTTTATCTTAGGTGTAATCTATGGCTTGTTGAATTTATAGCTGTAGTAGATAAAGAAAATTAAAATAAAAATAAAATAGTTTTTTAGGACCTGCTACATTTTTTTTTCTTTTTAATAGTTGTAAAATTCAGAAAATGTTATTCATAAAAAATCAAAATTGATACTCTATGATTATAAAATTTTCATCTGACGATCTGACTAGATTCTAAATTCTATACATGATTTTGGCAATTAAACTTAGGGTTTTTAAAAGACAGTCCATGGAATTCCTCGCGTATTCTTCTCCATGGAGAAGTCTGTTTTTTAATGTGCAAATAGCTTCATTTTTCTAGTCGACTTCTTAAAAATTTTAAAATGCTTGAAAAACGTTAAAAATTTTCAACCTATTTAATTCTAGCTTTTGCTCGCAGCTTCGCCCGCGTAGTTACATAAAATATAGCCTATATCACTCAGGAATAAAGCAGTTTTTTATCGGTAAAAAAAAAAATGCAATTGAACCAATACTTTCAGAGATTACCTCATACAAACAAAACAACAAACTTTACCTCTTTGTAATATTAGTGAATTCGCAGATTTACATCTTAATTCATGAATCCCCAAGCGACACCCGGTGGCCGCGCATCTATTGTCTTACTATTGTGTCTCTAATTGACGGTATCTGAAGGGTTAAAGAAAACAATTACCTATCATTATAGTAAAACATATAAAATAAAAACCCTTACGAGCAAACCAAAAGTAATCTAAAGTATAGCATTGTAAGCCTGTAAGTAAATGGCTGTTAAAAAAAAACTTCTAGTTTCAGCCAATTTCCCTAATTCCTCACGCCACATTAAAATTGCACTGAGTTCCACACAAATCAAATCATAAATCAGTCCAAATCTCTCACATTCTTCAATTATTAATTTCGAGACAATCAAAATATCGAATTTAATAGCCGAAAGTCGATTAGAATCGCGACCGTATCGATAAAAAATCGGTAAAACGATCGTTACTCTCTGGTACACATAACTGGTGTTTTATGATCTAGTATTTAGAGCGGAGTATATAAAAAGTTCTTTTTTAACTGCCTGCCTTCACTTTCGACCGTTTTCCTCTTTTCTTTGTGGGGAGATCCGGAAAATCATGCATATAGTGGATCCGCCTTTTAAATAGATGCAAGAAGAGATTGTTTTTAGATCATTATTTTATTAGTCTATATGGTCATGTAGCGCATAGGATGGATGAAGCGCATATTACTAAAAGAGTTCTGAGTATACATGTAGATGGTTGGAGAGGGAGTGGAAGGCCGAAGAAAAGATGGATGGATTGTGTGAGGAGTGATATGAAAGAAAAGATACTTTGCCGGGTAACAGAACAGAATGGAAGAAAAAAACGTGTTGCGCCGACCCCAAGTAATATGGGATGAGGGCAGGAAGAAGATTATTTTATTATTATATTATTTACTTACACTGGTGCAATATCAGTAGTATGTATGTTGCAACTTTAGACGTATGCGGTAAAAAAGAAAAAGAACTGTGGTTCCTCCGACCAGACTTTTTTACGGTGGGCAAAAATCATCCAATGATAACTTCCGCTCTATATCCACTCTAGACTCTAGCAGGAGATAGTGTCAGACTCGTACTGACTAAAAACCCACCCCGTTCCTTCTAGCCTCTTCATACCGGTAGGTACTCGAGCATCCTTTCGGATAACCCTGGCCCCAGTAGGCGGGTGTTATGTCTGATCTGGGCATCGGCCCGATAGATGAATTCGGGTTGTGTATGTTCAAATCGCTCGGAGAACTCTATTTGCACGATGCAGGATACCTAGTTTAGCTCCTATGTGGCGCCATAGTAGTCTCTACAGCACTTTGTGTGAGGCCTTCCACCGCTGTGTCTTCCAGTATGAAATCGCCACTTCTGAACCTTTTGGCCCATTAACTACCTGTTCTGCGAGCAATGTGCTCTGGTGGTCTGCCCACTGCTATTTAAGTTTAGCGATTTTTCAGGATATGTTCGTAGTTCGATCCGGTGAGGGTCGTGTGGCGGCGCTTGACTAAAATGCTTAGTTCTCTGGCCATTGATCTTTTACGTTGATCCAGGAACTTCTTACTTTTATAAGCAAGAATATTAATAATATAGCTGAATAAGTACGCTGAGTGAGAGCTAAGTGAGAGCAGTGGTGGCCGAGTGGTAATGGCCCTGACTTACGAGTTGTAGGTCACGGTTTCGAACCCAGCCAGACGCATTATTTTGTGTAATTTATTTCATCACCACTGCTTCCAAAACGGCGAAGGAAAACATCGTGAGGAAAGTGGCATGTCCCAGGACCAAAAATTCGAAGACATGTGACATCCCCGCAATGGGCCCTCGTGGTGGATTACGGCCCATTCCCTCTCCTAGAGAGAAGGCTTGAGTCCAGCAGTGGGAACATTAAAAGGCTGATGATGAAGTACGCTGTTAATGACTCCACATCAGTCATCAGGTCTAATTTCCTTTCAATTATAGAAGGTTTGGCTTCCAGCTTAACTGGATGCAGAATCGTTTGAAAGAGTTACTGTGATCCTAGACAAAAAGGGCAACTTATAGAACACAGGTAGACTTTAGTCAGTAAAGGTCTTATTACCCTCCTTCTCACTATATCCAGAGCGAAAGGAGTCAAAGGTGGAGCTGATAATCAGTTATCTACTACTACTTATCTGACCTCCAAAGCCAGTCATTATCTCCGTCAAGATATCATCATCATCATTTCAGCCGATATGCATCCACTTTTGTTCATAGGCCTCCACCAAGCGTCGCCAGAACGAACGTTCCTGTGCGTCTCCCATCCATCGGTTTTCAGCAACCTTCACCAGGTCATCGGTCCACCTTTTAGGAGGCCTTCCAACGCTGCGCTTTCCGGTACGCGGTCGCCACTCCAGAACCTTTCGGCCCCAACGGCCATCTGTTCATTTTATTCCAAAGAATTCTCAAACTGGCAATCCACCGTAAAACAATATTAAAAGCAATAATTGCCACAAAGAAATGGGCTGTTGAAACGTTTAAAAATACCAATGCATTGGTATCGCCAAATCCGATGAGCGATCAATACCGACACAATACTTTAGTTACCTATATTGGTTTACATTTATACAGGGTGACAATAATAAATTTGAATTAAAACAAGCAAAAAGAAGATTATACCATAGCTTTGTGCATTTTTGGCTGCTATTATTATATCAGTTCTACTGGGCAGTCCATTTCTTCTCTTAGAGAGGAGACCTGAGACCCAGCAGTAGGAACATTAATAAAAGCTGATGATGATGATAATGACTGGGCAGAAGGCATATAAACCAACCCTCCTCATGACAGACGTCTTTGCCTTTTTGAGGTTCAAAACGGTCCTGCCCTATTTATTACTAAGACTCCGCTGTCCGTTTTTCTGTTACGAGTACCAGGTGGTATCTCAAGATCCGTGATAGCTAGACTCTTGACCTTTTCACAGCTGATGATGTATTTCTGTTGCCATGGACTCATGTGTCCGTGGATTTCCTTAGACATTCTTCTTCATAGAGATCTAAGCTTTGGAATGTGCAATTAGCATAATTTTTTCTGTCAAACTGACTTGGTTTATCTACACTATAATAAAGAGGTAAAGTTTGTTTTTTTGTTTGTAGGAGGTAATCTCTGAAAGTACTGATCCGATTTCAAAAATTTTTTCAAAATTTTTTCACCAGTAGAAAGCTGCTTTATTCCTGAGTGACATAGGCTATTTTCTATGTACGCGGGCAAAGACGCTGGCAAAAGCTACTTTAAGACAACATGCATTGAATCTTGAATCTTTGATACCCGCACTTGTTATCCCGGGAGTATATTCACTTGGAATAATTTTCTACTATCAAGCGGGCAAAGATGTTCACAGATGCTATTATTTCTATTTTTCAAAGTTTTTATTACCAATATTCTCTATAAACTCAAGTGCACCTTCGTCACCCTGTATAACACGTATCTGTAGTGAAATAAATGACACTCAGTGCTGACTACATCAGATACTGAGCTTTTAATTGAGCTACACTGGTCTTTCTGATTTATGTGAGGACCACGCCAAAACTTATTCCCATTTTGCAGGCTCTTGTGAGAAAATACGGATGGGTAGGTTGGCTAGACTTGAATTTTTCGGACGGTGTTGAATCATTTTAAGAAATCTCTGAACTAATTGCGTCTGCGTTACTTCTGCGGAGACGTGGATCAACAAATGAAGCTTTTTTTTGAGTATGGCAATTTAGCAATTTTGCAACTTTTCCCTACTCCGTCGAAAAGGCTTGGATCTTTAGAAACATTTTTACACATAAAAATTGGTGGTTAAATATTCTTCAAAGTGAACATAGCATACATAAATCAATCAATATTTTACAATAAAAAATGGATTAAAAGGCCAGGGTCTATCCGGGCGCTAGATGTTCAATGAACTATAAGCCTTAAGGCAACAAGGCATTCCCTACTATGTAGTAAATACTTTACAAAAATCATTCTAAGACACTAGAGGAATTCCATAAGTGAAGTCTTATTTTTGCCACAAATTTTAAAACAGCTTACACACTCCGCACGCCCATTTATTCAGCCGTATGTCCACCTCAAGATCTCCACATCGATACACTCCGGTCCTACCACCCTCACAGCCAGAGTCCTTCATTTTACGTCCGAAATAAAACATTATTTTCATCTCGATTGAATTTTCATCACCTTGTAGATCAGTCGTGATATTATTATAACTTGATGACAGAATATAAATAACCATCGATGAATATAGATTGTAAATTAAACTATTAAATGGGTATTGAGAACTGTGAGAGGATAAAGTGCAGTCATTTGTTATGGAGGTGACTGGGCGGGTTGGTTGAGGATTATATCCATTGCTTTTTAAGATGCTGGTTTACAAGATCTTTTTCATACTAATACAGCAATGCAACTCAATAATTTTGCATTAGTTGTTGTTGTCAAAAATTACTTAATGCAGTGGTTATTCTGTTTTTTTTTTATTGTTTAACATCGTTGGCACCAAATTTAACACTTTTTCTCATTGTGATTGTGACGTGGGACGAGTTGACCATTGGAAACATAATTTAATATTTTCTACAACTCGTACCACGTTGGCCCTAGTTATGCGGTCCGAGTTGACCTTAGCTGGGCAACCTATTCGCAATGACTTAATGAACGCATTATCTAGCACATAATAATTGTTATAATCGAATAACAGATGAGAGAAGAGATTTCTTCTATCAATAGAGCTGTATACATTTTGTTGATAGCGGCGACTGATCGCGCCGCCCTGGTATCTCAGTGAATTATAGTCCTATGACCATAATAACCATATAAGGTCCTTAGAGTCCATTAAGTACCTTGACGTACTAATTTCCAATAAAAATCCATTAATATAAATAAAACAGTTTGTCAACCATAACAAGATTTCTAGAATGAAGACCACATTAATGCAATTTGTTGCTAATAACATTTTCATACGCTTCAAAGACTGGTCATGCTTAATTTATAGACTAACCTCTTTTAACAAAAACTTGTCATCCATAAATGTTGCATAAGACTCTTCTATCCTTATCTATTCATAAGCAATAGAACGAGATAGCAAGGAACAGTTTAAAGGTGAACGCACACTTACATTGTCAAACGCGTCGAACGAATCGAAGTCAAGACGATCTCTTCATCAAAAGAATCGACCGCAACGAAGAAATCGTTTCTATTCTCTTTACTCCTGTCGCATTGAAATTACTTGTATTAATTGTGATTAATATTGACGAGGTTGTAAAGAATACGATGAAGGAAGTGAAATACATCTATGGAAAACAAAAATGTAGGTTGATATCATTAACTTAAAAAAGTAGTGTTTTGGTGCTTCCAAATTCGTGTAGGATTTCTTAAGTTCTTCATGATTTGGACGATTCGCCGCATTTAGGTGCGTGGGGTTTTATATAAAGAATTGTAAAAGTACATTTTGATACAAGTGCAGAAAGTTTGTCATTGCGACCGAGATGGAATTCGTATGAGCCGTATGCGAGTGTGTTACGGAGCTGAGGGCTGCAGTGACAAATCTGCAAGTGTATCAAACGACGTTTTGCAATAGACTTACGAGTCGTGGGAATTGACGCGCGCCTCGTGGGCTCGACGTATGCCCAGCCTGATAAATACTATAAAATTGTGGGCGATCACGCACACTTTTCTGCAATAATCCGGAAAACATTTTGCTTGCCTAAAAGTGGTGGTTACGAATTCTTTTTTTTTTCAATTCGTTCGCCGCGTTCGGCTTGGACAAGTGTGCGGTCACCTTTAGAAAGAAGTCTCGTTTGAAATAGTCAAGCGCATTCGTTATATTAGCACTAACTATTGCATATTTTGTTATGTATTTATTTCTCATGTTTATTTCTACTATAATTGAGTTTTTCTTTGATAATGCATCATAAGCACAGCAGTTCTACAAACATTAACTTTATTGCAGTTCATATTTTAGTCCATAAATGTCCCTGGATATACATGAGCTCTTCTTTTGCATTTGTTCTTTAATAATTTATTAGCTTAGAAAATTCATGGAACATTTTTTTTGCGCTATTGTTCTATAGTTAAACAAAAATGAGCTAAAACTGTAAGGGTTGTTGTTTTATTCGTTCGCTGTTTTTTATTTTCTCTTAATGATATAAACCAGTGCTTGACTGCGATTCTACCTGATGGTAAGCAGTGATGCAATCGGTTTTGAAATCTTTTAAAACTAAGAAAATCTTGTAGAGTCGATCACTATTTTTACAAGTTATTACTTTATTTAGTTTCACCTGTCCCAATGTTTGTCTGTAATAAGATCTTGTGAATTAAATTTGACCCACTTCTCAGTTACCGATTGAGCTGGAATTTTGTATGCATGTGTAAATCAGATGACAATGCAAAATTATTATGACAAAGATTTGATCTGATGATGGAACCGGAAGGCGGCTATAGGTACTTTGGTAGTTAAACGACACAACCCCATCGAGTTTGAGATCGTATGATTCGTATTGATGAGTACTATTAATTATATATCTATTTACCGTGCTATAAAAGCTTGATATGAAAAAAATATTTTCATTAAAAACTTATGTTATTTTTTTTTACTATTATTCTATAGTTAAAAAGTGAGCTAAAACTGTAAGGGTTGTGTTTTTATTCGTGAGCGTTTTTTTTTTTTAAATATATACCATCCTAACTGATGGAAAGTAGTCATGGAATCGTTTTTTGCAATCTTTTAAAATTAAAAAAATCTTGTTGTTGATGTTGAGTGTATGAATACTATTTTTTTGTTTATTTTTAACTAACTATTGCTAACAGTTTGATCCACATAAAAGTAAGGTAGGGGGTGATTTTTGGAAGATCTTTTCTTATTCTTATTTAAAATAAAAAACCTATCACCTGCAACTGTAAAAACCACGTCTAAGCTATAAACTAATAATGGAAAAATAATTTTATGATCTAATTATGGAAAATTATTTATAATACTCAATAAATTGTGAAGCATTATATAATAAATTCATTGAGCTTGATATATGTTCCTTACATTTCTAGTTCATCATTTTAAACAAGAAATAAGTAAAAATAAGTAATTTATGTTCACTTGAAATGCGTTAATGCAACCTTTAAAGTAGATATATCATTCTTAAGCTGCCTGATGCCTGTGCATGCTTGATGGCAGACGCCGATGAGTTATGAGCATTTCATTAAGAACTTCTATTTTGATGCAGTATATATATGCTTGAGGTATTTTAAGAAGAGGTTTGTAGCTAAGAAATTGCAGCCACACAGGTTTTCTTTTCTTTCTTTCTTTTTCTTTAGATAAAGATACTTCTAAGGCGTCAAAGTTCCTCATCTCTGTCTCAAATATTGAGCCCAAAAGAAACAGCATAATCTCGTTGCATTGCAATGCTTAATTCTTTGGGTAAAAATTGAGCCTTCCCTTTGATCACGGAAAAGACGACGCACACTCGAAACCCATGACCACAGCTCTACAAATAAGGTAGTTATAATTTGTCGGCACGTAAGTGTTCCACGCGAGCCTCAAGGAGACGTCAGCAAAACAGCTGGTTTCCCCAGCAGGATCGAAGCCTATTTGGGCCATGGGTTGTGTGCCTATTTTCGCCAAGAGAACCCCGGGGCCCAGGAACGAAGGCAAAAAAGAACAGGAGCAGGTTTTTAGTCAGTAAAACTCCGCCCAAGAGTGGGAGAAGTTTTTGGATGATCTAAAAAAACATGACCATGGTTTAAAACTTTGATTACCAATAAGGTACTGTATTTGCGCCACTTGACGGCCTCAGCAGCCTTAGGGAAAAAAGCAAAGAAAAAAAGAAATCAAACCACAAACCAAAGTGTCAACGAAACTACATATTACAGTAAACCCATAACGAGACTCATAAACTGCAAAATCAGACATACTACTACAACTCTACTCACCCTTTACCTACTAATTAACGAAATCTCACATTTATACCATCAACGATTGCATCACTGCTTATCATCAGGTAAGATCGCAGTCAAGCACTAGTAAAGTTTACATTATAAGTAAACTAGTGTTTGACTATGATATAAATTAATAAAAAAAAAAAGAAATCAAACCACCAAACCAAACTGTCAACGAAGTCGTTACAATAAGCCCATAATAAGACTCATAAACTCCAAAATCAGACAACTACAACTGTACTCACCCTTTCCCATTAAACCAACATAATCCCACATTTATACCATCAACGATTGCATCACTGCTTATCATCAGGTAAGACCGCAGTCAAGCATTAGTAAAGTTTACATAAGTAAACTAGTGTTTGACTGTGATATACCTACTTCCCTACTTCCCTATCTCTACTAATATTATAAATGCGAAAGTAACTCTGTCTGTCTGTCTGTCTGTTACGCTTTCACGCAAAAACTACTGAACGGATTTAGATCAAATTTGGTAGGTAGGTAGAAGAGACATTGGAATAACACATAGGCTACCTATAATTCCACTGCTGAGCACGGATCTCTGCCCGCGCGATATGAACTGTAGACCACGCGGGCGAAGCCGCGGGCGGAAAGCTAGTAAATAAAAAATAAAAAAAGAAATCAAACCACCAAACCAAACTGTCAACGAAGTCGTTACAATAAGCCCATAATAAGACTCATAAACTCCAAAATCAGACAACTACAACTGTACTCACCCTTTCCCATTAAACCAACATTATCCCACATTTAAACGCATCAAAAGCATATTAAATAAGCAATAATACAAACGCGTTTTATAAATGTGGACGCACAAAGCTATGGACATACCGAGATGTGATAATATGGTCGTTTTTTTTGGTCCTCGGAGCATCGTGACCGGTAGGCCCCTGTGCATACGACGGGTTTACATGCCTGCGATTTTAGAGATATATATTTTGTATATATTATTTTTTAGTGCTTAATAGAAATTATTAAATATGGTGTAGGGATTTTGAGCTTTAAGAAGAGTTGTGTATAAAAAAGTGACAGAAAAATAGACCTGTACAATTTTTTTCGGGCAAATATACACATCCTTACTAATATTATAAAAGCGAAAGTGAGTTTGTTTGTTTGTTTGTTTTACGCCTAAATGGCAAACCCGATTTGGATGAATTTTGGTTCAGAGATAGTTGGGACCCTGGAGACGGACATAGGCATTTTTTTAGAAAAAGGGAGAAAGAGGGAAGAAAAAGGGACAGGAATTAAAGTATATTAATAAACGCAGGCGAAGCCGCGGGTAAAAGCTAGTTTTTAAATAAAAATCAACGGCTTTAGGATAGTACTTAAATCAAAAACTCTAGCTAATAATAATACTTTATAATACGGGGTCAAAAATTCCTCTGCATTGCTGTCGACTAATAGTGTACCCAATGGACTGGTATCATCGCCAATAGTTGTTCTGAGTCTTTTTTTTTTTTTTTTTTTTTTTGTCGACGGGGAAAATCATCATTGACGAAACCCGCTCTTGGGTGGAGCGGGAGACAGTGTCAGAGTCTTACTGACTAAAAACCCCGCGCCGTTCCTTCTAGCCTTCATACCGGGGCTCTAGTTTCCTTTCGGATAACCCCGACCCCGGTAGGCTTCGACCCAGATGGGCCCCTCCTGTTGCTGACAACTCCTTGAGGCGCGCGGGAACAGTGCGCGCCGTCGACGCCTTGGCTCGGTCCGGACAGTTACCGGACGATCGGACAGCGAGCTACCCATGGCTCGCCGTCCGCGAGCCCGCGTCTACGGTGGCTGGAAATCGGGATCGGAATCCCGGCGGCGGCGGCGGGGGCGCCGTTGCCTGATGCGGTCTGCCTCCTCCTTTGCTAGCATTACTGCTTCGCAGAAGGAGGCGACCGCCTGCCACTCCTCCTCGCTCCGGACCATGGCCTGAACCAAGGCCCGGCGCGAGAGGTCTCCGCCGCCGATCGCCCCCACGAGGGCACGGCGTTGCTCCGCCCAAGCAGGGCACACCTCTACTGTGTGCTCCACCGTGTCCTCCGGGCGTTCCGCACAGTGGCGGCACCCGGGCGTCTCTTCCGCTCGAATCCGATGCAGGAACCTCCCGAACTTGCCATGTCCGGTGAGGACCTGCGTCATGCGGAAGGTAAGGACGCCGTGAGGTCTTTCCAGCCACGCCTCAAAGAGGGGACTTACCGCCATAATTGTGGCGTGCCCAGCACTGGGTTGCGATAGTCGCTGACGCCATTTTACCGTGAGATCCCGCCGGAGCTCTGTCCGCCATACCTCGACCTGTCGCGGTAGTGGACTTTCACCCCGGCGTTGCATCTCCACGCGCTTATCGTGCATGTGTGCAAGGACTGTTGCCTCCAGATCCCACGGTGGTAGGCCAGCCAGAAGGCTCGCCGCTTCGCGGGAGATCGTGCGGTAACCCCGCACCATCCGTATTGCCATGACCCTCTGGCAGGCGTTCAGTATGGACGCCGGTCGCTTTGCCAGCGACGGCGCCCACACCGGCGCCCCGTAGAGGGCCATGGACCGAACGATCCCCGCGTAGAGCCTCCGGCAGGAGGCGTCTGGACCCCCAAGGTTGGGCAGGAGCCGCTTGAGAGCAGCCCCGGCCCGGTTGAGTTTGGGAGCCAAACGTCGGAAGTGTTCTCCGAAATTCCATCGGCTGTCGAGAACGAGTCCCAGGTACTTCATCGTCGACCCGACGCCGATGCGAACTCCTCCTACCGTAAGTTGGGAGTCTGATGGTGGCGCATTCCGAGGGCCGTGGAAAAACATGGCCTCAGATTTGTGCAGCGCCACCTCGAGTCCCAACTCCTGGATCCTACCAACGACTATCGCAACCCCGCGTGTCGCTAGAGCGACCGCCGCCTGGTGCGACTCTCCCTGCGCTAGAACCAGCGTGTCGTCTGCGTAGCAGACCACGCTGACCCCGTCAGGGAGGTCGCCGCGCAGCACGTAGTCGTAGCCGATGTTCCACAAGGGTGGGCCTAGAACCGACCCCTGCGGAACACCGCACGACATCTCTCGACGTTTCCACTCTCCCTGGTGACCGGGGTAGATAATGGACCTGTCCGACAGGTAAGCCTCGACCACTCGACAGAGGTATTCGGGCACCCGGTGGTACCGGAGTGCCCTCCGGATCGTACTCCAGGGCAGGGAGTTGAACGCGTTGGCAATGTCCAAGGACACTGCCACGACACTCCTGCCCCGAGACACCGCAACCCCTGTCGTGAGGGCTCGCACGCGCATGATGGCGTCAACCGTAGAGCGCGCCCTGCGAAAGCCGAACTGTCCGTCCGACAAGTCCGGCCCCACCCGTGTTAGCCGCGCGACGAGGCGGTTTGCAATGACTCTTTCAAAGAGCTTGCCCACCTCGTCGAGCAGCACAATGGGCCGGTACGCGGACGGAGAGTCCGCAGGGCGCCCTGGCTTCGCGATGAGGACCAGTTTCCCCCTCTTCCAGCGAAGTGGAAACTGGCCCCTCTCCATACATGCGCTGAAGAGCCCTCTTAGTCGAGGCCCGAGAGCCTCCATGGCCAGGACCCAGGCTTTCCCTGGCAAGCCGTCGGGTCCTGGGGCGGTGTTCTTGGCACTCAGCCTTCGCACCGCCACTCTCACCTCTACCTCGGTCACCTCTGGAGCGTTATCGTCGTCGTCGCTGTTGTGGTCCGCATCAGACACTGCTGGCGGGGGCGGAGCCATGGGCGGGGGGGAGTGTTCCCCTCGCGCAGGGAACAGAGTGGTTACCACACCCTCCACGAGTTGGGGCCGGAGACTCTGAGTCAGCGGCGGAGCCCAGGGGCGTAGCTTGTCCCGTACCAATTTGTACGGGCGCCCCCACGGATCCGCGTTCAGAGACCCCAGCCACACGTTGCGGGCCTCGAGTTTGGCCCGCTTTATCTCCGTTCGGAGGGTGCGCTTTGCCTCTCTGTACCCCTCATACAGCTCCGCCTCTCTGACCTCCGCATCCGGCTGGCGGTTGCGGCGCCTGCAGTGTCTGTCGTACCGGCGGCGCGCGTGGTTGCACGCGTTGCGCAGTGCGCCGATCTCCGGCGACCACCAGTACACGCGGCGCTTAGCACGACCTGGAGGGACTCGGGGCATTGCCGCGTCGCAGATTTGCGACATGGCCTCCTGGAACCACTCCGCCTCGACGTCGATGTCGACAGGCCTGTCCGGTGCTTGCACCCAGGCCTGTACCGTCGCGGCTTCCAGGAGGAGCTCCCGGTCCATCTGCTTAAGCGCCCACCGCGGACCACAAGGGCTCTGTCGGACCGGCGCTGCCGAGGTTTCGGCGGAGACGTCCAACCGGATGTACCGGTGGTCGGAGTACGTCTCCACCTCCTCCATAACGCGCCAGTCGACGACACGCGGCGACAGAGCGGGGCTGGCGAACGAGATGTCCACCACTGATGTACCCCGCATCCGCACCAACGTGGGGACAGAGCCCCGGTTCAGGACGACCAGGCCCAGCTCCAAGGCCCAGTCCTCCACCATCCGACCCCGTCGGTTCGTGAACCGAGAACCCCAAGCCGTATTCCAGGCGTTGAAGTCCCCGCAAACGACCACGGGGAGGGAACCGAACCCAGCGACGACGGAATTTAGCTCCATCAGGGAGAGTTGGAACACGTCGAGAGATCTGTTCGGGGGCAGGTAGACGCCTACCACGGCGATGTCCCCGAACCGTGCTGCCACGCAACCCCGCCCCCTCGTGACGGACTCGGGGGGCGGGGTACCGGCGGCGGCCGACGAAATTAACGTCACCGAGCCGTCCAAGTCCTGAACCCAGTCTCCACGGGGTTGGACAAAGTACGGCTCGGCGACGACGGCGATATTGATCGACCACTGCGCCATGCTCTGGAGCAACAGATCCTGAGCGGCGGCGCAGTGGTTGATGTTCGCCTGGAGGAGACGTAATGGTGTCCTTATTGACATTCCATTATCGTCTCCTCCTGAGCCCTTTGTGAGGGTCCTGCCGCGGCGGCGGGAGCGGCGGCGATAGCAGCGGCAGCCAGGGTAGTGGCTGCGGCGGTGAGGACGTCAGGGTGGATGCCCCTTCTGACCTTGCCCTTGGCCTTGGTGGGAGGGTCGCAGGACCTACCCCCAGCCCGGTGGTCGGCCGGCTTGCCGGCAGCCGCACATGCGTAGCAGTGCGGCAATGCACGGCATTCGGCGGCCTTATGACCAGGCTGTCCGCACTGGTGGCAGCGGTCGCTGCGATCCACCTCTGCGGCGCAATAGGCGCCCACGTGGTGCCCGACGTGGCATCGGTAGCACCGCAGAGGTCTGGGTTCCAGCATCTTGACTTGGGCTGAAACCCAGCCCACCAACAGTCTACGGCCCTCGGTCGTGATGGCCTTGGCCACCGACACGGGGCAGCTCACCGTGACGGCTCGCATGCCCGTGCTGTCAGCGCGGATGGTGCCCGCCCGAACCTGATCGGTCGTGCACCCTCCCGCCCTGACGATGGCGGCCACCACTTCTTCCACCCTGACAGAGTCGTCCAGACCCATAATGCGCATGTCTACGCTCTTGGTGGGTCTGGACACTCGGGCCTCCTCGACGTCCAGGGACGCCCTGATCTTGTCGGCCAGAGCGTCGGCGAGTTCGCCGCTGTCCGCCCCGGGGACCTCCAAAATTCGGGCTCCGGTCACGGTCTTCCTTATTCGGAAGCCCCCGGAGGCTCCGAACTCGTCGAGGTGGCCCACCACCGCCTGCTTCGCCTTGGCCATGACTACGTCGTAGTTCACGCCCTTCTTTTCCGCAGCCGGCTGTAGTGTGATCACTACAGCTGCGGAAGTCGGGGCGCGAAGTCTGGCAGCCATGGCCCGCTTCTTGCGCTCCCGTCGCCGTTTGCGCCTATTGGTCGCCCTAGCCGCCTTGCTCGCCTTCTCCTTGGCGCCGACGACCGTCCACTCGGCGCCAGCCGAGGAGTCTTCGGGCGGAGGAGGCGGCAGGCGCGACCTAGTCGCCGCCGCGGCAGGAGGCCCCGCCGGTTTGGTGGCAGCCACCACCTTGCCCTTCGGGGGGGCGGCAGGCTTCTCCTGCTGCTGCCGCTTGTTCACCGGGGCCGGCCTCGCAGCCGCTTCCGGTGCCGCGGCCTTGGGCCCGACTTGCCCCGACGGGCCTGCCCTGGGCTCAGCAGCAGTGGCTGCGGCGGCAGCGGCATATGTCACGGCTCTCTTCTGGGTTGAGGCCGCGAGCGGGGGACGCAGCACGATCCCCTCCAGGACGGAAAGCTGGCGCTGAATCTGCTCTTGAAAGCGTAACTGCTGCTCCTGCTGCTGCTCCCTGGCAGCAGCCAGCTCTTGCCGCAGCAAGGTCAGCACCTCGCTTTCCGCCTGAGGCAAGGGCAGGGATCGGCCCTGCTCCTGCGTGCTCCGCCCTTCCGGTGACGGTTCAGGACAGGGGTCCTGGAGACCAGCCAAGGCCTCGAGCCGGCCAATCCTCCCATTGAGGGTCCGCTCATAGGGCTCAAAAACGAACCCCAGGGCCCCCCCAATCGTGATATTGGCCAGCTCGATGGAGCGCTTCTTGGCCACTCTCTCCCTTTTATTGGCCACGCTCATAATGGCGGCTGCCACGACCTCTTTGAACTTGGCCATGGCCTCCTCCATGCCTTCCGGCAACTCAGTGGGGAGCGCCGGCACTATGGCGCTGGTCTGGCGTCCCTCGCTGGCGCTCTCAGCGGGGAGCCCTCTTCCTCTGCCCGTTTGACGGGCTGCGCCCCGCCCCGAGGACGAGATTTTTCGGGCAGATCCCGTTTCGCCGTCGGAGACGGAGCGCATAAACTCCGCCTTCCTCTTGTTGTTGTTGGAGGTGGATATTTCCACCTCCATAACATCAGAGTTGTGTGAAGACGCGGCATCAGAGTCTGACGCCGCGTCTTCACTCACCTCTCTGAGGCCGAAACTGCGGCCGGCCTCCACCGGCGTCGCGGGCGTGCTGGGAACTGGTCCCAGGGACTCCGCGCCGCCGTCAAGTGAGCCACCCTGGCTCGATGCGTCCACATTGGACGGTATAGGGTCCGAAGACCCGAGGCGGTAGTTGCCCCCCCCAGAATACGAGGGGCAGCCCGAGCTTAGCTCGGGGAGGGATTCTCCTGCAAGCAGGTACCCTCCTGGGGTAGTTATATTTTTACTATCCGCACTCATGTTTTGGCTGACCACAGCTTTGCCTTTTTGGCGATGGGGTGGGGTCCCCAATACACGTTCGCCATCGTGGTCGTGTCTGATGAGCAGACACGTACCCGAGGCGAACCCACTCTCCGAAATCGCTGTCCAGAAGGCGCCAACAGCTGTTGGTGCCAGCGCTCCTGGACAGCGCACCCGCCGGGCGGTCCGACTGGACTCCGCCGTGTGTTCCTCTTGGTCTGGTCTCTCGCTTGAGGCCTTCCGGCATGAGTAGCTCTACCGGCATAGCCCTCAAGGTCATTGAGACACGCAAGCCCCACCACGACGACAACGTGGGAACACGGTTGGTGGGGGTTGTTCTGAGTCTGGATCTCATGTAGGTATGTGAATTTTTATATTATTTGTAAATGAACCCACGATACAGGATCAATTTCTGGTGAGGGGTAAAGTTTAAAAAAATGGATGTCGATATACTACCACACCTGTAGTGACAATTAAAAACGTCCACTTATAACATATAATTGTCTGTCTATATGTGTGTATATATATTTTTTTTGTATAAGATGCAGTTATATAAAGATTTATTACTTTTACTCTCCTTTATTTCTTCTTAGCCCGAAGAAATATATATTTTTTAAAAGCAGTACAGGTTGTACCTACAATTTTTATAATAATGTATCTTCCTCTGTGTGTACAAAAATTAGAAAATAAATATACAAAAATAGTGGCCATTTTACTAAACCACTTTGACAAATAAAGTCTCCACCATGTAAGCTCAGAACACACGAGTGTGAAATCGTTATAATGATAAGCTAACGACTGAACGGACCGGGATTCTTGGCCGGCTGTATCAATTAAATGGACAAAGCAATCTCAACACTTTTAAATTTAAAACCAGAGCGAAATTGGTTCACTTCGCTCCTGTAACGGGTAGGTTAATTAATTAGCTTGTGATCGATGGGACGGACATACAAACATATGTGCATATGACACACATACATACATAGGTGTAGGAGACGGATATTGGTTGATCTTGATGCAAACTATAAAACAAATTAGTATACATTTATTAAAGAGGTGACGTACCCAAATGACCCTATTAATGAGACTACGCTGTACGTCTGTCTGTCACCAAGCTGTATCTCATAAATCATCATGGCTATACAGTTGAAATTTTCACAGATCATGTGTTTTTTTTCTTTGTCTCTATTACAACAGATACTTAAGTAAGGGCTCCCATTGAACAAACGTGTTTTCCAAGTATTTTAGCTCCCGGGGTCGGGGTTATCCGAAAGGAAACAAGAGCCCCGGTATGAAGGCTAGAAGGAACGGCGCGGGGTTTTCAGTCAGTAAGAGTCTGACACTATCTCCCGCTCCACCCAAGGGCGGGTTTTGTCAATGATGATTTCCCCGTCAAAAAAAAAACTAAAAGTATTTTAGCTGGATGTAAATAACGGCAACTAATAGACGCTTAACCCTTCAGATACCGTCAATTAGAGACACAATAGTAAGACAATAGATGCGCGGCCACCGGTGGTCGCTTGGGGATTCATGAATTAAAATATTCACAGATTACCTATTTAGTTGTACCTATATGTACAATGTACTTTTAAAATACATTATTTAATTAAAATAAAATAAGAGGTTTAAATTAAGAGGGTTCCTCACAGTAAAAGTGATTTTTGCTTACATTATATAATAATGTATATAACACTATATATAGTGTTTATTCTATAGGTAAATGGTATGGGACCTTGTACTTGGCCGGTTTTTGGTATTTTTTTATTGTAACTAGAATTGGGAGCTATATACAATAATTGTCAACATCAAAGAGCCCTTATATTCGGAATATAAAAAAAAAAACTGTTAGGTATCTAAATTATCAAAAACATTATCCTCTACGGCTCAATCAAATTACTCGACATAAAAAAATAAAAATAAACCTTACATGAATACAATAAAAACACAACTAAACATCAAAAACGCACTGCCAATTTCAATATCACATTCCCCTAACATTAACCCATTCAACGCCACACGTCTATTCAGCGTGACAGTCTCATATCAAATGAGCCAATCTCGCGATTACCGCGCCCGTGACGTTTCGTTTCACGCAACTGCCTGACAGTTGGCCGCATAGATAATGTGCCAACGGTTTTAATTGGTGTTATGTGCTTATGAATATTGATTTTATGTGTAATGGAATGGTTAGGATTTTATTGTGGTGTCGTTTAGTTTTAAAGTTGGACTTTGACGATTTATGGACGCCTATTTTTTATTATGTACTGTAGGTATATTAATAATTATTGGTATTGCTATCACACTAAATAATATTATAAAGGTGAAAGTTATGTGTGTGTATAATGTGAACGGGTTTTGAATGAAACTTGACACTCAGGTACAAGACACACAGGGCGAGAGGGCGTTTCTGACTTTTACTGATTCAAAACCCGCCTGCATTCATCAGTTGCCCCATTTCGAGCCTTCCAAATATGCCATGTTCGTTGAGGATCTGCGGAAGGTGAAGCACCGTGGTGCCTCTGCAGCCACTCCTCAAAGGGGGACTTACCACCACGATTGTGACGTGCCCAGTTATGTTCTGGAATAGCAGATAGAATACTTTTATCTCGAGAGTTTGTTTTCTTGTGATAGATTTCCATTTTCAAGTAGGTGACATGTTTTCAAAAGTGACTATTAGAAAGGTTTTTTAAAGCCCCTTGCGCGTTTAGGGATATTATTATTTGGTAATGGCGCGTTTTTACGTAAAATCACCAAAAAAAAATCTTCTTCTGGATTTTTCTAGTAAAAAACAAAGATACAGAAATTTTCGGCCGAATAGATTTTGTACATCCATACAAGCGTATTTCAAGATCACTTAAGTTGTACAGACGTATGTAACTACAATCGGCGCTCAAGGGAGTTTACTTGTTCTAAACAGATGTTTTTTGCCTCTAAACATAGAAACTGCCCTGCATTTTGTATTCAAGCCTAAATACAGTTCAACAACACACCCAATATCCCCATTGCTTCCCTCTAAAGACCATTAACCTCTAAGCATAAAGTATCGATATTTAGGCCACTTTTTTTTTCTTCCGCCCCAGAGACCAATAACGAGTACACAAGATTTAAAATATTCGAAACATTTACAAAATTGTAATTTTAAATTTAGAATAAAGGGCTTATAACTCTTCTGGATTCCCACAGGGAGCGTCGACGGCAAATGATTTAAAACCGTTTGCTCCTTAATTAATACGAAATGTGGTATTGTTAGTTGTCTCTTTCGTACCTATTGCATTTCGAAGGGTTGGTATATTTATCTCTTTCTCGCTAACAGTGAAATTACTTTGTAGTATATTGAGACATCTTGGTTTGTCGTGATTTATCGTTAGTCGGTAAGAAATGTTATCAATATGTTTGCTTTAAGAATTAGTGGTAACTACGTCACGTTTGGCGATTTATGTTAGTATGTTAATTCGGTATTGATATCACACTTTGTTTATAGTTTTAAAAGGTTTAGGAAACCTTTTTTGGGCTACTTTCTCTATTGTATTAGTAATAGTTGTGTAGTTTACAAGCCGGCTTGTTTCTTTGATTTTTTATGTTGATTTAATGACTATGTTTTGTAGTTATTTTATTGGGACTAGCATTCAACGTACATATCTTTCTAATATTGGCATTACATCGTTATAATAAGAAGCACACTAGAGCCCAAAAAGTTAATTTAGTTTATTTAAAGATTATTAAATTAAATACATATAGAAGTTTTGTTTATACAAATCTTTGGTACTAAGCAGTTATCAAAAACGCAGAAGACAGCTAAAATTTATAAAGCTAATTAAACCATTAGATTTAGTTAGCTATAAAAAAATTTGAGCGAATCCAAATGGCTGTACAACTTGTTTTTTTTTTTTAACTATTTATTGGTTTAAGCTTGATCACGCCTTGATGACACCTGATGGAAAGCAACGATGCTGTCGATGATGGAGCACGCTTGTCTAGAAGTAACCTAATCATTCTTGTACTAAAGAAAAAATTTTGAATGATTAACTTATAATGTCACATTTATAATGCATACAGCTTAGAAGTAGAATTCCTTGTTGGAGTTTGTGTTTCCTGATAGCTACAACTTAGGGGTCTTTAAGTCAAGAACACATCAGCTATTTCAAAGCAAGCGTGCTCCATCGTTGGTCACAGCATCGCTTACCATCAGGAGAGATTGTGGTCAAACGTGAGCATATCAATAAATTTAAAAAAAAACTGGTAAACCGTCCCTAAGACGACCCACTGACCGGAAAAGGCTAAGCAGAAAGATTCTCATTAGGATTGAAGGACTTGTGTTTATCCTCTAAGCAGGTCAAAGCGCTGCAGCTAGTGAATTAAAAAGGAAACTAAACTCAAGTAAATCCAAAAGGCTGGAGTATGTTTCAACATTGGCGTGACATTAGTATTAATAAAGCGCGTGACACGCGAGCGGACGCGTGACACGCCCGGCGCTTGAGCGTTAAGATTTCACGTTTGTTGTTTGTTTGCATATCAAAGACTCCACTAGTTGATCAAAAAGGCATGTTAAATCTCAATAAGTAGGTTCTGGAATGGTGATACGTACCGGAAGACGTAGCGTTGGATGGACTCCTACAAGGTGGGCCGATGACCTGGTAAGGGTTGCGGAAATCCGATGGATGCGAGACACACAGGACCGTTCATTGTGGCAGCACTTGGGGGAGCTTTTTTTGCTCTAGGTGGATCGAAAGAGCGAGTCAGATTTTTACTGACTAAAAGCTACTATTTTCTTTGGGTTTCAGAGTAATTCTTTCAAACGATGTTTAAGTATAACAAGAAAGTTTAACTTAATAATACGAGAAAAAATAAATTTAAAGTTCTAAATAATTTTAAAGATCATTTCTAATAATATTTAAAGTTCTAGATAAGTTTGAAGATCATTTCTATAAATATTTAAAGTTTTAAATAAGTTTGAAAATCATTTCCATAAATATTTTAGTTCTAAATAAGTTAGAAAATCATTTCTATAAATAATTAAAGTTCTAAATAAGTTTAAAAATCATTTCTATAAATATTTAAAGTTCTAGATAAATTTGAAGATCAATACTATAAACAAGAAACAACAAAGTTCTCAGAAATATAATCAAGAATAACTCATTTTTTTCCTAAGCCTCAAATGAAAAAGGTCATGTAATAATAGAAAATTATTCCAAATTATAGTAAAATTATTCCCAGCATAAGAGTATCCTAAATTCATTCCCAAGACCTGTTCTATTTTTTTTAAACTAGCCATTACTGTCCCACTGCTGAGCAAAGGCCTCCCCCAAGTCCTTCCAAACTTTCTTCTCCTTCGCGACCTCCACCATCCCGCCACCTCTTTTCAGGGTGGCCTAGACTGGGCTATTTATGTACCAAATTTCATAGATATCCGTTCATCCATTCCAGCGTGAATGATTCTCGTCTCAATATAGTCCATAACGTCTAGACTAGTTCAGAACCTCAGTCCACCTACATCTACAGTCATCAGACAGACTATGCAAATAACTAGCAAATCGTTTAGAAGTCCTAACACTTCAGCGCCGGTCATGTCACGCTCGCTCGCGTGTCACGCGCTTTATAATATCACGCCAAGAGGATATCATTTGTATATGTACTCAAAAATTGCTGATCACACGAATATTATTAATTTATTGATCTTTTTAGTCTCTTTATTTTATTGTTTTCATTTAGTATTATTTAAATTAGATGATGAACTAATGTAGATATAAGAATTACCAACAGATATTGTAGGCCAAATGTTGTCTTATTATCTTATTAATAAATAAATTATTATTACAATAGCGAAAGTTTGCCAGTGTGTGTATATGTTTATTACTTCTTCACGCTCGAACGGATGAATGAGTTTCAATATTACCCTTCTTTGAGTTTGCTGTAGTCGGGTAAAAACTAGACCATGTCGTTGAATAGCACATATGATATTGGTATGTTTCCTTAGGATAATCCTTACTTAATATTATAAAAGCGAAAGTGAGTCTGTTTGTATGTTTGTTACGTCTTCACGCCTAAATGGCAAAACCGATTTTGATGAAACTTGGTACACGTATAGACCATGTCCTGAAATAGGACATAGGATACTTTTTATCCCGGAAGTATGTTCTGTTGGGATAATTTTCTGCTAACACACGGGCGAAGCCGCTGGAAGCAGCAAATAGTAATTTTTGATGATTTTATTAATATTGTAACAAGAGGTATATTGTTATATCGACAATTTTTTTAAGGTACGTAACCATGTAGTTTCTGGCCGGTACTTATTGATAGGAAACGACTAATTGGAACCATGCACTAGCTTCTGACGTTTTATAATTGCCAAAGTAGCAAAGTAGGCTTACATAGAATATTAATTACACATACGAGTATTATATATCTATGCTTTACCCTGGTCCGTGCGTCGCTGCGGGGTGCCAGCTGAAAATCAGTGCCTGGTTTCTTAACGCCCAGAAAATGCTGAGGTGGTCACCCTTTCGGTGCGGGCACGCTCGGCTTTGTACTTTTATTCTTGTTTACTTTGTATATAATCGTTGTGCTGTGTCTGTATCGAATAAAAGTATTTATATTATTTCTATTTTAGATTTGGTTAGAATACATGCTTATCCCAAGCAGACACAGAATTATAAAGCTGATTATGATACCAAAACAATTCCACCCCGAACAGACAAGGGCCAGTATTTTTTACCTTGAAGTCCAACGTGTACCCATACGGTACTCCCCACATGGCCAGTCATTAGCAGGTCACGGTGCGGTACCCCTGGCCGGGGGTTCGACCACGTGCCATATTGTGCGTCGGTTACAACAGATGTGCGGTCTAAATTATACGTTTTTAATTGTTTTCCGTGAATTATGATGTGCTGTATTTTGTTTTTAGGGCTTTTTGTTTTGTTTTGGATGTGTGTATGGGAATGGTTTATACATCTTTAACAGAACTTGAGAAGATCAGATCCATAATGGCCTCATAAGACAAGCTTAGGCATAGTCTTTTAATATTCCTATTGCTGGGACTCAGGCCTCCTCTCTAGGAATGGGCCGCAATCCACCACGCGGGCCCAGTGAGGGTTGGTGAATGTTACATGTCTTGGAATTTTTCTTGTAAGACTTGTTTTCATGCTAGGTTTTTTCAAGTTGTATTTTTACCAGATAAACATAAGTTCTAACATAGATTTTTTAGCAAACTGTAGAAATTGCTAGTCACGCTTAATATTATCTTTAAAGTTTTATGTGTATGTCTGTATGTTTGTTACTCTTTCACGCTTAAACGGCTGAATGAATTTTGACGAAATTCAGCACACAGATAGACGGTGTCCTGAAATTGCAGACAATATGATACTTTTTAATACAGGAGTATGTTTGCCTTGGGATCACACATTTTAATAACACATATTTTATTTTCATAAAACGGCGTCAGCGTCACTTTTTTAAGCCTCTTATTTCTCCCTCTTATTTGTGTTCATTTACATCAATAAATTTTACCTCGACGACTAGTATTTTATGTGCCCTATTGATATTATCCCATGGCTGGGAAAATTTTTTCACCCATAATTTACCAAAGTTCTTTGCGTTTTACCATCTCATTATTAAAAAATATATTTTGACACTAAATCAAAAATTTAGCTTTAGCCACACAAAAATATTGTAAACCTAAGTTCTAAAATCACGTACAAGGCTATTATGAAACGCAAACCGCTTGATCGGGTTAACTTTAACTTAACATTATGGTAGTTAAACACGAACCGCTTGTTATGGTCACTGTAACCTAACCATTGTTAGTTCAAAATTAACATACGTTTTACTTTGACAATATATTCCTTGTTTAATTCAAAGGTAAGTTTAAAGTTTCCATTTCTATTTTCGAAACAGAAAACGTTATAGAAGGCGCCAGATAACCGTGGAATAAAGTACATTGACCTTTTCCTAATATCTCTGCGTAGGTACCCGAAAAACAAACAATGAACTGCTTTTCATTACTAGATCATGTAAAGATCACACGATACATGTCGATTCAAGACAGCTTTATGTCTTTATTTCCGTTTTTGAAATTAACCCTTCAGATACCGTCAATTAGAGACACAATAGTAAGACAATAGATGCGCGGCCACCGGTGGTCGCTTGGGGATTCATGAATTAAGAATGTCAACAAATGTAGGAGGGTCAATGACCGTTATTCTACGGTTATCTGGCTCCAACCTTAGTAATCTCACTATTAGGTAATATAAAGGATAATGAGTATCTACTATTTTTTCTCCATCATCACGCTTATACTACAGCTCAACTGATTTGGATGAAACTTGGCACGTAAGTAGATCGTATTCCGTAATTGGACATAAAATATTATCTAATAGAATCTGTCTAAAAAATCAAACGACTTGGGTAATTAATAGGGTAAAATGAAATCTGATGTAGTCAACACTGGTTCAATAATCAAGGTTGATTAAGAGATCTTGATCATTGTTTACTAACAGAACCCTTATTAAAAGTATGGAATATAAGTATTTTTTAAATGATTTAATTTTAGTAGGGGTCTTTTTAACAATAAAAATTGCAAAAGATTTTCGTTTAGAAAATATAATATATATATCTATATATTACAGAAGGATACATTTGCAAAGCTGTAATAGTTTCATAAGTATAAAGTAATAAAATAAATCTGGAAAAAAAACATCTGATTCTAAATATTCTACTCCATTTATTGATTCATTATCACTAACCCTATTAGGATCAACATCTGTTGTAGGACTATCAAATTCTCAAGAAACCAGTGAATGACAACTAAAATTTGCGTTGCGATCAACAGATTTTTTATTTCCTTCAAAAATTCCAAAGTCGTTTGACTTTTTACACAGACTATACTATAATAATAATATTCCACAACTATCACACAACGCCGTCTAGTCCCAAGCTAAGCAGAGCTTGTACTATGAGTACTAGACAACTGATAAACATACTTATATATTTCTAAATACATACATATTATAGATAAATTACACCCATACACAGTACAAATGATTATGCTCATCACACTATAGTCCTGGGTGAGAATCGAACCCACGACCTCCGGCATAGCAGTCAGGGTCACTAACCATTAGACCAACAGGCCAGTCAAAAAAAATACTATTCCACAAATTTCACACAGCGCCATCTAGTTTCAAACTAAGTAAAACTTGTCTTATGAGTGCAAGACAACTGATAAACATACATATTTCTGTCAGAGATGACGTAATTGGTTCAATAATGCGGTAATTTAATTAGGACAGTTATGGCTAGAAAAAAAATGGTATAATAGACAACACTGCTTCGACTCTATAACTTAAAAAGGAACCTGTGCAAGCGCATAATACCAACATTAGAAAACATTCGTATCCAAAGCAGGTGACACATCGTATATTTTCTAAGTACTCCTACATAATTTAACATAACATGCCTAAAATCGCAATAATAAAGAACCGCATACGCAATTACAAAAACATAACGCTATCTCCGTATGGTAATCAACAGTGAACGCATTTATGTTGCACCTTTGCAGTCGTATGAATATTCATTCCAAGTTATGGTAAATATACTCGAAGCCATAGTATTTACTTCAAGTCTTAATTAAGAAGTTAAATAAGTTTGTTTGTTGTGTTTATTATAATAATAAATATATTTTTTTGCGTTTTATTGCAGTTGTAAAAATAATAAGGACTTCGGGGTTTTTTTATGATGGGAAAATCATTTAATGACAATCCCTGGTCTTGGGCGGAGCGGGAGATAGTGTCAGACTCTTACTGACTAAAAGCCCACCCCGTTCCTTCGTGCTTTCATATTGGGACTGAGCTACCTCTCGAAACTAACCCTAGCCCCCGTAGGCTTCGACCCAGCTGGGCCCCTGCTGTTGCTGACAACTCCTTGAGGCGCGCGGGAACAGGGCGCGTCGTCGATGGCTTTGGCTCGGTCCGGACAGTTACCGGACGATCGGACAGCGAGCTACCCATTGCTCGCCGTCCGCAAGCTCGCGCCTACAGTGGCCAGAAGGACTTAGGGTTTAAATTATAACAACCGCATGGATCGATGTCAGATGCCCCGTTTACACGTGGGCCCAGTTTCGGCCAATTGCCATTATGTAAACGGGCTGCCCAGTTTACTCAATGGCTAGGGATGGCGATTGCCCGCGCTGGGTCCACGTGTAAACGGGGCTCCGAAAACACAGACTCCGGCAGGGAATGCCACTCCTCAGATTTTTTTTTTTGTTATTATTGATAGGCTCGCGTTTGACAACCATCTCACCTGATGGTGGTCAGTTGTACATATAATTAATTTCAATTAATTTATTTCAGGTATTCGTGACATATAAGTTTCACACATTTTAACATATAAGATAATACAATAAAAAAATGCAAAAAATTAAATTCATGAAGATTAACAATACAATAAAATTCATAACTAATCTCAAAAAAAAAATACAATAAAATTCATAATTCATGTAAAAAAAAAGATAATGGTAGCAGGTACTTCGAAAACTTTGGCTAATGTCACAAGGGTAGGAACTAAGAATGATTTCTTTTTAATGGAAACTAAAATCTCATAAAATAACCTAATAAAAACAACTAATACGGAACTAAATATACCTACAATGATTGTCCATATAACGTAAATCAATGCAAAATAATGCGTCTAATGAAAACGTATGACAAATTGTGCGCACGCGACGATTTTTTTGCATTAAAACCATTGCGTTTCTATACATTATTAGTTTTTTTAATTATTCAGTCTGAATCTCTAATATGGCAGTCGAGTAACAGTTGGAATTTCTTATTCCGTGATGAGCTGACAAAAGTATGGTTTAAAAAGTAGTAAAGTCAGACAGTTGTCTATAGACAGTTTTGTTACTCTTTTGGTGTACATTTAAGTTTATTCTATCCTATATTATTTTAATTTTGAGTATATGCGGTTTAAAGTTTGTTTAACCCTTCAGATACCGTCAATTAGAGACACAATAGTAAGACAATAGATGCGCGGCCACCGGTGGTCGCTTGGGGATTCATGAATTAAAATCAGTAACTGAATGGATACCAATAGTTTTACACCATGTTATATTTTTTCCTAATTTTTTTTTAAAAGGTCTCAAGTTGGAAACCACTGACTAAGTACAACACAGGACACGGCGTTAAACAATCCATCAGTCACCTGGATGACCCGGTGACTATGTTTTTTTGCTGACAAAACAAGTTTATAACTTTGTGATTTTTCATGATACAGTTATGTTTTGTACTTAAGTTCTTTACATAGAAATACTACACACGTGTTTCGGGTTTCACATAGATTCTGTCAGTGTCAGTGTCAACGTTTTTCTTAGCCCTTCAGATACCGTCAATTAGAAACACAATAGTAAGACAATAGATGCGCGGCCACCGGGTGTCGCTTGGGGATTCATGAATTAAGTAAAGGCTCCATCAGACAAGCAGACGTGACAATACGACAAATTTTAAAAATAAATAGAAATGATAGGCATTTATTTCTGGGAACCATTGACACCACATACAGAACACACAAATAAAACAAATACCTAGTACTAGACACAGCCAGTAATATCTGCTACAGCAATCTCTGATATAAAATCAGCAAAATCTCCCAGTAAGTGATGGTCGCCAGAAAATTTTGCGTACTTAGTATTGAAAAAAAAAGGATTTATAACTATAAAAAGTACATTATCAGGTAAAACGGTGGTCAAACGCAAACCTATAATAATAATAATAAAAAAATTAGTACAAACTAACTGCTCTTATAGATATTTCTCACAGCAAATCTGTGAAAGAAAAAAGTAAAAAACAGGAGAAAAAAGATATGAGATAATCTCATCGTTGTCACATTGTCTCGTCAAGCCTTTCTGTGGGAGCCTTAAAGTATACAGTTTAATTACTAAAAACCTCCTGCAGAGACGTCAAATAAATACTATAATTATCTTTCCCATTTCTAAAGTGCTAAAATACAAAATTATCGAGTTTCGCCAACACAACAGCCTACTGTCATCAATTTTACGTTTTCAATTTATAACAAAAAAAAAAAAAAAGATACCCCCGATAGTGTAATGACGATTATAGAGGGTGATAAACCACCGCGCATTCGATTAGTGACGTACCCACGAACATTATCGATAAATCGGTAAATCCATTCGATTGCCGGCCAACGCTATCTTGATCTGTGAGCCGCAAAACAATAACTTTGCCTTTTTTATTAAAAAGTTAAAATATTGTGCAAAGAAAAGTTATGAAGGCTGTTGTGTGAAATAATTGCGATTGTTTTTTATAAAGTGTACGGCTTTATGTTGCGGTGTTTAAATAATTATGTGAGCTATTGAAATGTTGTTATATTTATTTAAATGAGTCGTTTGTTCCTATAGATTTGTAGAAATAATTGCAATGGAGGCCTTAATGCCTTTGTATTATATTTTTATAAGTTTATTACTGAAAATAATAAAGGTTTTGTGTATAGTTTAATTGTTCATCTTTTGCGGTGAAGTCACCAGCTATTATATCAGTAAATGCTGCTGTCTACTGTTTTAATAAAAACAATTGGAGTAACTATCTTTTTTATGGATCAGTATCTAGCTATTATATCTATAAGCCTTGGAACTGGGTTAATAAATTGTCAATAAACGTCCTGACCTTGTATTTTAATAGGTAAAATATTTATTTTATTATACAGTGACTGTTATAGCGAACGCGAAGAAAGCTAATCTTTCATCTAACAGATAGTTGATTTTCTTGGCAACAGACTTACTACTTCAGTCTAGCTACTTGACTTGAAAAACATTAAGAAAGAGTGACCTTTGAGTTTGAACCTTGAGCTTGTATAACCAACTTATAGCTGCTACCAGCGGCTTTGCCCGTGTAAAAGTAAAAAAGGTTCGTAAAGGCACATACTCCCAAAATAAAAACTATTCTATGTGTTGTTCTAGTAGGTCAATGGTCTACCCACGTGACGAAATATTAAACACTAGCTTTTGATCGCGGCTTTGCCCTCGTTCATAAAATATCTAGGAATAAAGCAGCTTTCTATCTGTGAAATAATTTTAGCATTCGGACCAGTACATTCAGAGATTACCTCCTACAAACATGAAAAAAAACTTGACCTCTTTATAATATTGGTGTAGATATAAACACACTCACAAACTTTCGCCTATAAAGGTAATATTAGTGTGTTTTATTTTTATTTTTTATTAAGTTATTTTCAAAATATTTAAAGTTATTTAATGCCATAGAAATTTGTGACTCAAAACAACTCAAACCACAAAGTACGATCAATAATAACTTTCAGACAATTGAAACGGACGTCGATAAACTATGATCTATCGACATAAATCTATCGATAGTATCACATCACTGGCTGCACATGGTGTCTCCCAGGCAGTAATTGGCCAGGCTGGTCGTAAAGTGTTCCGTACCGTTTGTTGGTGACAACGCCAGTGGCGAGAGAATTATTATTTATTTTATATTATGGGTTTCATAGAGGTGTTTGTACTATGAGAATGTTTTACAATATTTTTTTAATAAAAGCAACAGGCCCATTTACTTTTAAAGGTTCACTTTCAATTGAATAATCAACACGTAACTGTTCAGCACTTGCACTTTATCTGTACTCTAAAGCCTGCATTATGTTGGCCGAGCTTAGACCAATGCGAGCCTAGGCAAATATAGGCTATTTGACACTAGGCCATTGAAAATTAGTAATAATTACATTTTCATTTGGGGTTGTGGGGTTCTTTGGACCGGGACCGGGTCCCATCTCCGGTCCCATCTTCCACCTAAAATTTTTTTTTGAGTTCTTTTTTGAGACCATAAATAAAATAAATACAGTTTTTTTGGATACTGTACTACTTTAATATCTTTATCCTTTTGGTTCCAATATACCATCTAATAAAAAAAGGAATATTATAGAAAGACGCTGGGACCGTGGTCCCAGACCCAACTGATGCCATTATGTCAAAAGCTACAGACTGCTAACCTACTAGGTCCAAATCAGTCCAAATCACGAAGCAAGTACAAAGGTCCAAATACTTTGAGGGTAATGAAAACTTGCTCGCTGTCCGACCGTCCGGTAACTGTCCGGACCGAGCCCAAGTCGTCGACGGCGCACACTGTTCCCGCGCGCCTCAAAGAGTGGTCAGCACCAGCAGGGACCCAGCTGGGTCGAAGCCTACTGGGGCCAGGGTTAGTCCGAAAGGTAGCTCAGCCCCCGGCACGAAAGGCCACGAAGGAACAGGACTGGCTTTTTAGTCAGTAAAAGTCTGACACTATCTCCCACTCCGTCCAAGGGCGGGGATGTCACTGATGATTTTCCTACCGCGAAAAAAAAGGGTAAAGAAAACCATCGACTCGAGAAAAAGATCCCAGGAGTATATTACTGGCATAATAAAACAGCTCATAACAGCTATTTTTTCAAACCGTAACTTGTATATGTGAATATATACATACATTATACATATTGTAGTTACGACTGGATATATGACATTTGAGTCACATATATTATCCTCAAATAAAATACTTTTTGCAAAAAAAATTAAACCGACTTCAAAAAGTACAAAATAACTTTAATTTCGGAAGTCGATGTTTCTATAATAGATACCTAACCTTGTCTCTTCGTTATTTCGTTTTGTCACTGGGTTGTTGGGTTGGCGACCCTTTGCTCGCCGTCCGCATGCCCGCGCCTACGATGCGAATAATCATATAATTGTATATCCTAGACAAGACACGCATATTTTATGTGTTCAACTGCTTGAACATCAAGGACTACCTAATAAACATACACACATACAAAAGTTCGCCTGTATAATATTATATTTAGGTGACGTAATAGATAATATTATAATCAGGTGATATAACCCCCGTAACCTGTGCGGTACCGCACCGACTGGACCAAATATGCTGCTGCGTCCTGCTGTGCCTACGACGCAGCTGTATATTTCACGTCTACATTGCTCTACGAAGGTTGAGGAAGTCGTAGAGTATATGAAGATAAAAAGCAACTGGACTCTGAGGGTCGAAAGGCTGGATTCGCGCCACGACACCAACTTCAAGTCGTTCGTGGTACGAGTTCCAACCCACCATCTGGAGACCTTTTTGAGAGAGGACTTTTGGCCGAAAGGTGTCGTGTATCGACGTTTCCGAGGACGGCTACGCGACACCACGCAGCGGAACACGACGCCGATGTTACGTGTATAATTATTAAATAGTTCAAGTTTTGTTGTTATGATATTTATTAGTTTATTATTTTATAAGATTATTTTATGTATTTTTTCTATGGGCCTTCGATGCCTGAAATAAAGGGTTATTATTATTATTATTATTATAATAAAGGTTATTTTCCCACAACAAAAGCACATAAAACATCCCTCACACTCCGCTCAGCATCCCCTATAGGTACAATCTCTCTGATTTGTCGCACAGACCACGCCCCCTCGTTTGCTAGCGCAAGTAGTACTAAGTACGTGTAGATATTGTAATAATTGATAAGCACATTATGTTAGCACAGATTTTGTCCCGCTCTTGCAAACTGATGTTTCAGTCTTACAAATGGGGTTGAGATAATTGTTAATCTAACTAGTGTGTGTTTTTAGGGTTACGTACTTCAAATGGAAAAAACGGTACAATTATAGGATCACTTTGTTGTCTGTCCGTCTAGATCCTTTATGTCAGGAAAACGTGGAGGTATCGAGTTGAAATTAAAACCATATACTCAGGTCTGTGATCTCTTGAATCTGTGATAAAATAAAACTACTGAGTTAACAAAAAAAAAAGATAAGGCTGTTTATGTTGCAAAAAACGTATATTTCGATAGTCTCAAGAGAATAAAAAATCATAGGGTCCCGTTGACATAGAATCCTGAAATTTGGCAAGAACCTCGGTCTCATAGCACATAATATATAGGGAAAAATCTAAAAACTGGTAATTAGGTAACAAAAAAACTTTTTTCGCGTTTCACAAAAATCTTCGTAGGTAACTTAATTCGGGGATTGAACTGTATTCAGAAAAAAAAATATTCTAAAATTTTTTCACCGATAAAAAGCTGCTTTAATCCTGACATAATTTATGTTCAAGGGCGAAGCCGCGGGCAAAAGCTAGTACTAAATATTTATTTGTTTTTATTACGATTTTATTATACATCTTAGATACTCGTATTATCATTTTTTCAACGCAGGTGGCGCTCAAAACAACTGCTTCCAACACATTCCAACTAATATAATGTTACTAATAATTAAAACATATAATTATTATTTTAATTACTGAACAAAATACGATGTGATATTTACAAAGTACAACACTCAATAACAAGAATGCGATGCAATTAACACTTAAAGGTGGTAGAGATATAGATAACATTTAAATTGTAATTATATAAAATTTTAATTATGATTATTAAAAATGCTCTAGATCAAGGCTGATAAGAAAATAAATAAAAATATGCTGCTTGAACGAGTATTCGATTTGTTTTTTTCGTAAGAAGTGCAGAAGAATAAATATCTACCCGGTTTTTTTTATGGTGGGAAAATCATCTAATGACAACCCCCGCTCTTGAGCAGAGCTGGAGATCGTGTCAGGCTCTTACTGAATAAAAACCCACCCGGTCCTTCGTGCCTTCATACCGGGGCTGAGCTTTCTTTCGAAACTAACTCGGCCAGGGTGAGGAGAGAGCCGGCCAGAGGACAGGACACAGGAACAGGATCAAAGCCTACTGGGGCCAAGTGTCTGCTTCTGAACGGTAGGCACGGCCCCGGCATGAAAGGCAACGAAGGAATGGGATGGGTGCGTCAGTAAAAGTTTGACACTATGATGATGATGGGATGTCATAGGATGATTTTACCCACCAAAAAAAAAAAAAGATGAAATTGATGAATTAAACCTGTTAATTGCTATGATTTGATTGAAGTTTATCAAGTGTATAAAACTGTGTTTTCTGTATTATTCCAGTGGTCATGCACAAAGAGAAAGAGGACATCCATGGTCATCGGAGAGAACATTCACCATACGATCACGCCATGCCGGACGGGGAGATGTTCTTACAGGTGAGTTGTTTGTATCATTATGTATTTAATTCATGAATCCCCAAGCGACCACCGGTGGCCGCGCATCTATTGTCTTACTATTGTGTCTCTAATTGACGGTATCTGAAGGGTTAAATTGTATATACAGTAGTGGTGCATAGGTGGACTTAATGCAGCAAGGCATTCTCTACCAGTCAACCATTGGGGGATTACACTATGGTGGATGGTAGACGTGCAACCAGACATGGACTAAATATTACCTATATCAGCCATTATAACAAAATGCACTTATTATTATTATTAATAGGAGCCATTTTACAAGCTTTTATTTAGTTTCACCTGTCCCGATGTTTGTCTGTCATCAAATCTTGTAAATTAAATTTGACCCACTTCCCGAATACCGATTGAGCTGAAATTTTGCATGCATATGTAAATCAGATGACAATGCAAAATATTATAACATGGAGCTGATCTGATGATGGAACCGGAAGGTGGCTATAGGAACTTGGTAGTTAAACGACACAACCCCAACGAGTTTGGGCTTGTATGATTCGTCTTGACGAGTATTAATTATATAGGTATACCGAGCTACAAAAGTTTGCTATGAAAAAATGTTTTTCATTAAAAGCTTGTTTGGGAGAGATTTATATGGAGAGACATCCTCTCTTTCTCCTTAATAAAAATCCTCTTCGGTACCAACTCCTTACTTTTTTATCGTTGTAATATGTAGGTACTGTCACAATATCAGAAGATATCAATGATGTTTGAATTGACATTAATTTCAAAATCCACCCCGGAAAGCATTACATACCTATAAAAACAATAAAATAATAACACAATATGATATCTATGATAAAAACAAATATCTATTAGAATCTAAGGCTGCCACAAAATTATTTTCCATTATCATATTATTACAGTATTAACTGATAACCTTGGACTTCAAGGTTAAAAATAACAGAACCTTCAACAGAAGCATAAGTTTTTCAATTTTATTAACTTTTTCGATTTATACTGTACAATATTGTTTATAGAAGAAAATTGCTAGGTACTGTGTGGCATTTTTTTGTTGAATTGTGTATTGGTAAACATCCATTTTCCATTTGCGCTTTAGCTGATCCTGTATCGGAAACGACGAAAAGCGTTACCTGCTACTGCCGGTCTCAACACCTAGATTCCAACCCTACATTTCAATGTTATATACCTACTCTATGTGTAATGATTCATTTTAATTTTTATAACTATCTACTCCCAGCGGCTTCGCCCGCGTGATAGCAGAAATTTATCCCAAGGGAACATACTTCCGGGATAAAAAGTATCCTATGTCCTATTACAGGACATGGTCCATCCGTGTACCAAGTTGTTTTTTTCATAATGTCACGGCTCACGTTTGACCACTATCTCACCTGATCTATTCATCAAAATCGGTTTTGCCATTTAGGCGTGAAGACGTAACAAACAAACAAACAAACTCGCTTTCGCTTTTATAATATTAGTAAGGATATCGTATGTGTGCTTTTTTCCTTTTTTTATGTTAATTTTTTTTGTGGTATTGTTTTTTTATTTCTTAACATAATATTGAATGACATACCTACCGTAGGTGTAAGCTGTGCATACCTGTAATAGACATGCATAACAGTGCCTTGATTTTAATATTATTATTTACAAAAGATCCTGTATGTAATGCTGTTGGTGTGCCAATAAATAAAATAAAACAATAAAAACATTATTAACCCTTCAGATACCGTCAATTAGAGACACAATAGTTAGACAATAGATGCGCGGCCACCGGTGGTCGCTTGGGGATTCATGAATTAAGAAGAGACATACTTCTGCTACGTAATTTTAAATCCTATCTATGATTAATGGTTTGAACTTCATTGGTATAAAATTAAAAAAAACTTTTTTTTTATATAATATTCCACAACTATCACACACCGTCGTCTAGTCTCAAGCTAAGCAGAGCTTGTGTTATGAGTACTAGACAACTGATAAACATAAGTACTTATATTTCTAAATACATACCTATATATTATAAATTACAGAACAAATGATTGTACTCAGCATGGCAGTTAGGGATACTAACCACTAGACCCACAGGCTGTATTCATTCATTTTCATTTTATTCTTGAAACCCACACAAGTACAGGTCCTAATAGTCTTTTTAAATTTTGCAGTCTCTGCAATAGAGCCTAGACGCCATGACACATTATAAATTATGAGTAGTTAGTCCATAACAATATAAATCAATAGGAAGTATCGATGCTATAAATAATCAGTACAATGTACTTATTTTAAGTCCTCTAGTTACCTGTGCAAAGTTTTCATTGTCATGCGATACGGTTTGGAGATAGATATAGAGCCGATAAATTCTTAAGTGGTGACCGCGTTGGGCACGACATAATTATAGCGGTAAATACCCTCTTTGAGGCGTGGTTGGAAAGGCCTCACGGCATCCTCACCTTCCGCATGACGAAGATTTTCTCCGAACACAGTCAATTCGGGAAGTTTCGGGAAGCACCGGATTTGTGTAGATGTTGACCATTGTGTGGACCACTCGGAAGACATGGTGGAGCATACGGTAGAGGTGTACCCACATTGGATGATTTTCCCAACTACAAAAAAAAGTGGTGACCGCGTACCAGAAGACGCTGCATTGCAAGGTGGACCGATGACCTGACGGGGATCGAGGAAATTTGATGGATGCAAGACGCATAGAACTAGTCGTTGTGATGACACGGTTGGCGTAATGGCTGAGCAATTACGATTCTGGCACGGAACAAATAATCGTAAGGCCTACAGATACAGTTGTTCCGGATCTGAGTGTCTTGTATATCTATGTGTGTTTATATGTTTGTGTACGCATTTACGACACAGATACAAGCAGAAGAAAAGCCTAGTTGTCATCACTGTGTTAATCGCCAGGAGGACACGCTAGATTATACGGTGAAGGTGTGCCTCGTTTGGGTGGAGCACCACCGTGTTCTCGTGGAGGCGATCGGCGGTAGCAACCTCTCTCAAACCCATAATCTTAGAATGTTAAGGGCAACTAAAAAAAGGGAGACTAGAGGAAGGCTAGAGAAGACGTGTGTAGTAGATTTAATCAGTAAAATTCTGACACAACTTTTCTCTTCACTCTGAGTAAGAGAAAATTTCTAGCGTGTTTAAAAAAAATCTAGCTTAATTAATATCATCCCTATGTTCAAGGTTTCAATTATATAAATTATATAACTTGCTCTTTCATCAACCCAAGGAAGGTCAATGGAAACGCACCCCCACATTTCTCCGTCCAACTTGGCTCGTAACTCAGCCAGTGTCTGGCCAAGGAAATAGCTACGAACCCGACGAAAAACTTGGCAAAAGTCTTTATTGTCGTCGACAGAATAATTTCGGTCCCCCACGTCAGACCCGATTTTATTCGGGAAAACTTTTGTTCTTTGCTTTTTTGTTTGAATATTCTGAATCGGTTTCGGAAAACTTTGTTTTTGTTTTGTTTTGATGGATTTGCTGAAGTTTTCTCTGCGTAGTATTTGAATGAATAATTTTATAATTTGAGTTTTGTGCTGTTGTTATAATTGCAAATTTGGAAGAAAAAAGGTGGAAGTTCTTCCACAAGGAGGACCGAAGACCCGGTAAAGGTTTTTTTTTTGGTACACAAACAAGCACAAGTGCGGTACATAGTACAAATTGTAATTATAAACTTTCCTCATTCACTGTCCTTTCTATTAGTGAAAATTGCATTAACATAATTTTAACGTTCGTCGGTAATACAGTGTTCTCACATTGACATTACAAAAAAGAGGCTATACCTAAAGAATATAAAGATGTTTATAAATGTTCCTTTTGTTCTATTCCAGGCACTCAATGGTTTCCTGATGATACTGACGTGTGAGGGCGAGGTTTTCTTCGCCACACACAGTATCGAGAGTTACTTAGGCTTCCATCAGGTATGTACCACAATATTTTTTACTTAACTTTAGCGCGCATCAGAGTTCCTGCCTTGCTCAATGTAAATAAAGTGTAAATACCATTACATGTCATAACTAAGATTGCCAATAAAGGGTCGTTATTAGTGTATTGAAAGATAGAGTTTTTTTTTTGGTGGGTACCTAAATATCATCCAAATGACAACCCTCGCTTTTGGGCAGAGCGGGAACTAGTGTCTCTTACTGAATAAAAACACACTCCGTTCCTTCGTGCCTTCATACCGGGGCTAAGCTACCTTAAAAGATAGAGATTAAAATTTAACTAAACAAATCGAAATCTTTCTTTACTGTCCGTTTACTGTATTAAGATTTAGGTCTCAGTTTATTTAATAACCAGCTTCTGCCAGAGAGTTCACGTGGAAGTGCAAAATATATACCTAGATAATTATAGTAATACAGCCTATAAGGTTGTTAGTGTTTTACAAATATAACCCGTACATAAAAGACTAAATAGTCTTTTAAAAATTTTTAAACTCTCGCATCCCCCATCAACTGATTAGATTTACACAAATTAAAACCCATATATTTTGACATCATTTGACGTATCAATATAAAACTCAACAGCCCTTGTTATCCGAAAGGGAACTTGAGCCCCCGTATGATAGCTAGAAGGAACTGGGTGGGTTTTTTGTCAGTAAGAGTCTGACACTATCTCCCGCTCCGCCCAAGAACGGGGGTTGTCATTGGATGATTTTCCCCACCATAAAAAACCCTTCCATGTCTGTAAAGAGAATAAATTATCGATTCCTAGGTTCCTTTAAAATTCTTAACATTGAATATCCAACGACACACTTTTAAAAACAGGCAAAAAACAAAATACTCCGAGTTCAATACACGACATTTTTTACCCACAAATTCACTTTAATTAATTACATTATTTTCATATAAAAATTACCCTATTTTCCTTATGAAAGGCCGCATTAGCCTTATTAATCACTTAGCCAGAATAAGATAAGGCTTGGGACCAAAATTTAATTATTCATAAAATATAAAAGTGTGCTATAAAAATATTAATTAGGGCGCGATAAGTTAGCTTAGTGCTGTTAGTGCCACTGTAGTGTTATCAGTGGCTAGTGGCACTTTTTATCGGAGTTTCAACGAATGGTTTCGTAATCTCGAGGGTATTTACATATTTTCACGTTTTAGTACTTTTTGGGGACTCCATGATGCGGTGGGGGTTTAGGTGGTACCCTTTGAAAACATTGGTAAAATGTGTTACTATGTAAAAACATTGGTACTATTGTAAGTAGATCTTAGAATTGATCACTTCATGATTTGGCCAACTAAAACTGGCCAGATCGTTTATATTAACATTAAATGATATGTCAATCCTCGTTTGGCCATATCATTGATGTAAGATTTCAATGATAAAAAAAGTCTAAACGAAAACAAAACGAAGATTGAAATATCATCATATCACCGTTCTTATATGATTATAACGATATTACATATCTTTCTCTAGAGATTTAGAAAACACAGTCTATATCTTATGGATATTATTTAGGTTTCTATTGAAATCAAAACAGAAATTTGTGTAAAACTTATTCAGTAAACCAGAGGTCTTTAATGAATAAGTTTTACACAAATTTCTGGAAATCTTCTATTTTACGTGAACTTTGGCACTTCGTAATTTGAACTCATAAATTAGAAATGTAAAATCCTTGCACCTCCAATCAAGATTCTGAATGACGAAACTTTTTTTCTTCAAACTTATAAGATTAAAAAAAACAGGTTTCCTTAAAGACATGAAACCAATTTTGTGAAATATTTGAGTAAATAGTGAAATTACCGATTGCCAACTAAGCGTTCAGGCGTCATGTCTCTTTTTTTGCATTGCCTCTTTGTGTTGGTTCAACCTGTGGAACATACTCGTAACAACATACAACATACCTATGTATGATAGGGGTCAATAACACTGTGAAGATGCACATGTAGTTTTTCATTGTGAATGTAGATCATTGTTTTATGGTATTCATAATATAGGGTAATTCAATCCCCACATATATACGGTAGGCAAACCAATCCATATATCCCTATCTCCATAATTTAATGGCTTCCTCCCCCCAGCCTAAGTTTTCCTTAAGCAATAACTCATCCTACAAACATCCTCATACAAAAATAAATCATTTTCATATCCCAATATCTTTCAAGCCATCAAAAAAAAAAAAAATTAACATAACCATGGAATCTAAAAAAAATAAAATTCAAAAACAAAAAACTGCGTCGCATATTAAAATTGCTCGTTAACAAATGCCCTCCGCATTACGGCTAATAAAGTCCCCGATGAAATATTGCTATTAGAATGTTAAAACCCCGGTTTTCGACCCCCTTTCGACCCCCGCTATAAAACTTTCAGTTGGCAGTGATCGTACGCGTATAAATTTTACGTCCAAACCTCCCCCGTTCTCCTCTTTGTTTTGTTTATGCTCAATGCGAGCGAGTAATTCGGTTACCTGAGGTACTTTAGTGGGCCAAAGATTATTTGAGCAGAGTGGATTGAAATAGATAAGTGTGTTGTGGAAATTATGCCTACATTCTAAATTAGGACTGTTGCCATTCAGATTCAGTGTGTGTAGCTTCTGATATTGTATATAGGCTTCTGTGACAAATTATATTATGCCATCTAAACGCTTAACTAGCTTACCCAATTTACTTTAATAGCCTCAAAGATCAAACGGACGAGATCCAGTACTGCGGGATAATTCAGAAGTGTTACCGTGGGTCTGGAACGCAAAGGGCAATTGAAAGCACACAAGTGGGATTTAGTCAGTAAAAATCTGATACTCACTCAAATTCAAAATTATTTATTCCACTTATACCCACATAGGTTCTTATAAAACATCAGAAGCTAGTGTACGGTTCCATTGATAGTTTATAATGGATAAGAACCGGTAAGAAACTCCACGATAACTCTAGTCTCAACTCCACGATGACTTCACATAGAAAAAAATAGTTTACCGGAACAAATTCTCAGTTTTCTACCTACTTCCCCGTCTACTCAACTAATCTATGCATATCAAAGTGCGTAGGGACTAGGGTGGGTCGCGATTAAAACAAATCGATTTATAAATCATTAAATCGGTCCGGTACTTGCCACTTCCTGGCATGGCGCGTGGCAAAGTAAGCCACGCCAAATGAGGGCGATTATACGCAGTAAAGATTGCCAGAGTAAATATAACGGTGGACATTAAAGCCGATTATTATTAGCATATAATTTTGGGTGAAAATTCGGTAGCGGATTAGGTTGAGGTTGTTAAAAATTAAGCACCTTTAGTGAGAAGTAATAAAGAAATTCGTATTGATTTTTTTAAAGTGTTCTGATGGCCCAATGGTTAAAGCACTCGCCTCTTGTGCATGAGGTTTAGGTTTTGAAACCCGACAAGTGCCAAAGTGAATTTTTCAATTTAAAAGTAAGAAAGAAGAAAAAAAAGAAAGAAAAAAATATGAAATTTAATTTATTTGTACTTTTCTAAGTTTATCTAACTAAGACATTACTGACACCCCGAGCCTCTGAAAGCACGTAAAGCCGTAGGTCTCGGCTGTCATTCGCAGATCTTTGAGAGTCATTACAGGTAGTCAGACGCCGAAAGTCTGACCATCAGTCTATCCAAGGAGCATTAAGTTGCCCAGTAACTGGCTTGCAGAGGTCTGAGATGTACCTAGTCGCTCCATGTAAAACATGAGTATTCAGACAGTTGGGAAGAAGATGATCATAAGACCAAAACCACCGCTGATATTAATATATATGGTTCTCAAATGATTTGATAATTATAGACCCATATGATTACCGACTTTAAAATTTAAGAAGCTGACTTTTGGGTTCTGGTACGAACGTGTTTCTAGAAGGATATTCAATTAGGAAACACCGGCTTCATCAAGTCAAAGAGTTGAAGAAAAAATTGACGTATTAAAATGTTATCTACAGCTATTTTTGCAAAATAAATATGTGTCATTATTAACATTCACACTATGTAAAGCCATAGACCATTGGTCATCAATACAAGTAGCAATTTACAAGCAATTGAACACGTTAGTTCCATCGTACAGGCTTTACATAAAGTACAGAAGTGAGTTAAATAATATCCAATTTATTTTATTACCTGCTAAGACACAGAATCGGCCAAAACTTAACCATATTAGTTATTAGGTTCACCAACATCATAATAGATAACTATTCCGACGGAACATAATCCCAGGAAAATCCTATGTCCTATTCTATTTTAAATTTGTTCAGACGATTGAGCGTGAAGGAGTGCCAAATAGGCATATAAACTTTCACTTTTATTTACTGTAATATTGAACTTAGATTTATCAAAAAACTGTGCACCCAATAACACACAAGTACCTATACTACCCCATTAAGCAATTCTAAATCAAAATGTATCTTTATTCGGAGGGTTGTTCTGAATAGCAACATTAACTCCAGTCCACGCCAGGTGGGTGCCGAGTAGTATCGATCCGTAATGGTCTGAGCTTCATCGTAAATAGCTCCGACTACCACAGAGATCATTTTTATTCCACCTTTTAATTTCGGCTGTTCAAACATCTTTTGGTTTGTGTTTTGCCGGAGAATTGAGTCACTTTTATTTGTGTATTGTAGAGCTGTCTGTTCTTCGTTTGGCATTTATAAATGTTCAAAGGCAATACAGTTCTTTAACAATGTCAACAGTCTATGACCTTTATAATCTTTATGGTTGCAAGTTTATGACTCATAACTATAATACAGCGAATGGTTTAAAAAAGTTTTTTTTTATTATATTTCAAAAACAATAATCGTGATTTAATCTAAATGCTTCATCACGATAAGAAATGGAACCCTAAAGTTAAATCACAATTAATCAAAATTTTCTATCTCCCCTTTCTAAAAATAGAGACAAATTACAGCTATATTTTCCGAAATTCTAACATAAAAATGATATCATCCATCAATACAAAACCACGACGAAAAATTGCCAAAACAAAGATATATCAACAAAACATGAATCCGTACCTTAGCAACCCCCTCCCCAATGAGAACAAAAAGCAATTACCCAACAAATCATCTTTTGACGTTTAATGCCAACGCAATATGTTGTTACTCATACCAACCTACTAGCCCTATACATATTTTACAAATTCATTTATATGTTTAGAGGGGGGCCGAAGTTCGTGCCATGAGTAACCCCATTGATTATCAATTAGTTTTGTACTAGCATCATATGCTGTTGCATTATTTACACTATTTATACGGTCTATTGTGGTGTGACGTGTGTTAAAATGAATTAGAAAAACATTCGAAGGATTTTAGAACATATTTTTAGGATGTTAGGGTAGTCATTAGCTTGTCATACGTCAGGAATTAACACGTCCATCTTCGTTACAGATGATTCTTTAATGATTGAGCTTCTAATCGATTTCTAGGGCTCGCTCGCTTTGGTTTATTGATATACGATTTGATTGTGACTTGCTCTTTTGGCAGTTGTTGAGCGTGTATTTGTTAACTAATTATCTTGTTATCTTTTCGTTTATTAAATACTAATGAGACCCTATTTAAAATGCAACTTAATTGATTTAACGTTTCTTTTTTTTTCATTATTAAATTGTTTTAAGATTACAATGGTTCTGTTTTACGGTACTGGTAGTAAGATACAAAAAATATTAGTAGTAGTAGTAATAATGATTAAAAACATATATAAATAATTAAATGTATCAAAATGTCTTTGATACGTTTAATGTAACTTACATGATAACGAAATGGCATTTTATAAAAAGACTTGTTTGTTCGGTTTGATGCACATGGTATGGAATTATATCTATAATCTAACAGTTATAATGATCATTATATTCATGATCATCATTTCATATTTGTAAAAAATTATACCTCTTTCTATTTCAGTCGGACATAGTCCACCAGTCAGTTTATGAGCTTGTCCATTCGGAAGACCGGGAGGAGTTACAGCGCCAGATTCTATGGAACTCTTTCCTGCCTCCTGAGGTCAGCAACTTGACCCTGCAGGACGTTCTAAGACCTGACCGAGCGCATCTCTTGGAAAGGAGCTTCACTGTCAGATTTAGATGTTTGCTTGACAATACTTCTGGGTTCTTGGTGAGTTTATAGTTATATTTTGTTAATTAATCGAGTTCATTATCAAACCTTTTCTTTCTTTGATATTTGTGATAAATGAATCATCTACTAATTTGCTGTTAGTATTTATAAGTTACTGTTTATATTACATATTTCTAACTATTATTAAAACAAACTACATTTTTTTATGTTAATTTAAGGAACTATATATCAATCATACATATTTAAATTATTTCAAGAATATTTTGCGTCTGACTTAGTTGTTTTAATTTTAACCTTATAGTGTTATGACCACAGAACAGAAAAATACTGTATGATTCCTGTGTTCTGTGGTTATGACAATACTAAATTAATTAGCATTAAAATTGGAATTAGTAATGCTAATTATCTCTTATTTTTTATATCCGCAGAGGCTTGACATCCGAGGTCGAATCAAAGTTCTTCATGGGCAGAACAAGAAAACTGAAGAGCCACCTCTAGCTTTGTTTGCAATTTGTGCGCCCTTCGGACCTCCCAGTCTTCTGGAAATCCCTCAGAAGGAAGTCATGTTCAAGAGCAAACACAAGCTCGATCTGTCTCTAGTCTCTATGGATCAACGGTAAGCAACTTATCACACTTCACACTAATACTATAAAGGCGAAAGTTTGTGAATTTGTGTGTCTATGTTTGTTACTTACTCGTATTCACGCTCAAATGACTGCGTGCAGTGGCTTCCCCTGCGTTAGGGTATAAATATAATCCCAAGGGAACTTACTCCAGGTAAAAAGTATTCGATTTCCACACGAATAGATATGGTCTATTGAAATCCTTTCAGATGACCAACACTATTTCACAAGAAAGAGTAACAAACATACACACATACATATAATATACAATGCTTTTATATATTTTTTAATATAATTAAATTGGCGATAAGGTAATGATGACTAAAAGAAAAAAAATACAGAAACGAGACTGGCAATTAAAGAACTGGTCATAGTGTATCTTGCAGCAATTTGTCTGTAATGATGTATATATACGAAACTTTCTTCTTTTCCTAAAACTCCGTACTATCGTTTACTTCATTACTAAAAATAGTAATGACCACATTGTTAGGATACACAACCATATCGGGAAAGAAATTCCCACGAAAGCTATTAATTTCACGTATAGTGTGACCACATTAATCTATAATTAAAAAGCAAATATGTAGATAGTAGATACATATATGAACACTAAATGTATTCAAAGGACACAATACATCGTTCGATATAAAATATAGTTAAAACTAAAAGCTATCTCGAGGTCTAGAGAAACGTTAGTTTAAGCAAAAACCGTAACAATAAAAGATCATCAGCTATCAGAAGTATTTTATGAACCATAATAAATTGATAATTGACACTCGAATACTGGTTGAACAATAGCTGGCTTAATTAATGGGAATACCGCAAGGTTACAGCAAAAAATAGATTTTTAGACAATGGCTTGAGATCTAAGGTTAAGGAAATTGTTAGTTCAAGTATTCCTCCATGTTATATTGGATAGATTGATGAACACAATCATATCAAAATTATGACAGGCAATGAAATAACGGCATTTGTAGAAAGCACTGAATTGGTTCTGAATTTTAGATGACTATTATTATATATATTTTTATATATATTTTTTTGGGTCCAGTATAACTGATCATTGGTAAATTCAAAATTGTTTCATAGGCAAAATGTTTATCAAATAAAACTCTAACGTCGAGTTAAAATTCTAAGGTCTTTAACATTGACACCGAGTTTCTAACCTGTCGATTTTCTATCGGTTACATGTCGGGAAGTGTGTGTCGGAAATAATTCCACCAAGCGGCAACGAGACATGTGAAGATACGCCACCGGTGATCATCCCACCCACACGCACAAAACGTTTTGTAAAGTTTTATTGTGGGTGTACAGCTAAGGAGTGTCTTTCTCTGCTTGAGTGTCGGTTACCTGATAGCTCTGTCTAGGAGTCGTTAAGTTATTAGTGAATAGGTTACTTTTAGACAAGCGTGCTCCATCATCGACCACTTTTTCATTTACCATCAGTTAAGAGAGAGAGAGAGAGATCGCGAGCCTATCAGTTATAAATAATAATGTATCTTAGTATGTGATTTTTCCTTTAAATAACTTCTTTACATGTATCTAATTAATTATTGTGTTTACCGAGAGATAGAGTAAAAATGGACCAAGTTCTAGAATATTTCGTAACACAATATTGATCAACGATAATCTTGTTCCAGGGGTAAAATGCTGCTAGGTTACACGGATGCTGAGCTGGCGAATATGGGTGGCTATGATCTTGTACATTACGATGATCTGGCCTACGTCGCTAGCGCACATCAAGAATGTAAGTACATTTATATTTAGACATATCACTTACTTCCTTTTCTTTCATATTACTCTTCACACCAGTCATCCATCTTTTCTTTGGCCTCCCTCTCCCTCTCCACCCATCTACGTATATACTCATAATTTTGTCATAATAATCACATAATTCCATAATCGTCTCATAATCTCACGCTGAAAACCAGCGCTGTGAGCTCATCGCATTATGCGTGAGGTCACAGCTTTATGCTGAGCTTTGGGCCGTTTTGCGCGGATGAAACGCATATCTTCCCTATCGACTGATGTTATGTTATGTTTGTTTTTAGCTTTAAGTATGCGTCTAGTTAGCGTAAATAAAATGTTTTTCTTTCTTTTTTTCTTCTTTCAATTCATTTCTGGCCATGAGGGTTGGAAATGGAGTATGAAGTTGTAACTACTAGACTCAAGACTCACAAGTTTTTGGTAGTTCATACATCCTTCACCCGCTGACTAACATAACACAGTTTGACACCAAATAATTATTTTTGATGACGTACAGACTGTTCGTTGTGGCAACACTTAGGAGAGGCCTATGCCCAGCAGTGGATGTCTTACGGCGAAAATGATGATGATGATGATGAATGATTTTTTAACACAGAAAATGTTTTCAAGTTTTGCAATCCTTATTACCGATGCAAGATGTCTTACTTCATAGCCATTGCGTAATTCACTGGACATTTTAAGTTACTAATTATACTATTTTTGTTGCAGTATTAAAAACAGGTGCTTCCGGAATGATCGCTTATCGCTTCCAAACAAAAGATGGTCAGTGGCAGTGGCTGCAGACCTCTTCCAGACTAGTCTACAAGAATTCTAAACCTGATTTTGTTATCAGCACGCATCGACCACTCATGTAAGTCTCCTTTAAGTACAACTACATAATATGATAGTCTATAGCACAATAAATTTCTAATTGAAATGCTTTTATCAATTTCAGGGAAGAAGAAGGCAGAGACCTCCTCGGGAAAAGAACGATGGACTTCAAAGTGAGCTACCTCGACACTGGTCTAACAAGCCTTTACTTCTCAGAGACGGAACAGCTCTCTGGCTGCGAAACCAACGTTACAACACCTCCAAGAACGGCCAGGAGATACAAAACACAACTACGAGACTTCCTATCAACTTGCAGGAATAAGAGAAGAGTACCGACCACCCCTGCACCACCTCCTGTGGATTATTTAGCAGCGGATGCCGTAGCAGCTGCGTACACGAATTTAAATGGCGCCTACACAGCTCCTTACGGAGAGTACCCTCCAGCTCCGACCTTACATTACGCCCCGCCACCTTTAGATGACAGATTCTTAACAGCAGATAATATCTTCCATCAATATAAACCTCTATCTTATCATTATACTCCTTACGCGCCGAATGGCTTCCTCGAACCAGCTCCTCCTCCTGGGTACGAAGTGGCACCGACGTATCATCGACCACCGTCAAGAGAGTATACTTATGTCGATAGTAGTGGGAGGTATATGAGTCCGGTGACTGGACAGGAGAGAAGGTCGCCTTCCGTGGTACCAGGACCAAGTCCTGCGGGGTCGAGCAACTCGGAGCAGGAGCGGATGCAGCAGCCGCAAGCCTCGGAGATGCCGCGCCAGACGGTGCTCATGTGGGGCGCCGGAGGGGCTGCTCAAGAGGTCCCGGTCGAGTACTCCCCTCCTCAGGTTTGGCGTTACCATCCATCACACTATCATACTGCTGAAGCCACTCAGTGAACTTAACTCATTTTTTTACTTCCCAAAACTTGATCAATGCATGTTTAAGGTTAATTGATTTTTTGTCAAAATTATTTCGTAGAGGGTCGTAAAGACTTAGAAAAATATTGCAATCTTTGTTACCAAGACTTAATTTTCTTATACCTCGCTCAGTGGTGAGACCGAAATGGTCTTTAGGTCTTCTATTAGACTTAACAGGGTCCTTCCAGTATCTTACTGTAGATACGCGTTGATGTATATTTAGAATTCGAGAATTTTATCCAAATATATTAAAAGATAGTCGTTTTGTAGTATAAATGGTACGAATCACGCAACGCAATGTTACACACGATAGGTTTAGTGATTATTTTGTAAATATTTTTTATTTTTATATTAAATTGCTTGCTTTAAATGAAGGTTTCTCTTAAATGTTAGCTTCTGAATCTAAGATGGATTTGTGCGAAGCAAATGATCTACTTTAGTTTTTGGAAAAGTATGTTAATAGTCTGAGCCATCTTTTGAATTGAAACCTTGTTTATAAGAGGTTGATATCGTTTCAAGAGTCTTCATATTATTTTCAGCCTACTCTTTAAAAGTTGTCACGATTTTCTGAGTGTGTGACTTTTTCTCTTCATCCTAAAACATTGTTTAATGAATGTCCATTTGTTGCTTTAGCGAATAATTTTGTTCATTTTCATCATTAGAATCTATATCGACTGATGCCAAATCTGATAAAAAATGTTTATTACTATAACTTGTATTACTATTATTACAGGCACTTCACAGTACTTTAAGTTACGCGGCAAGCCTCGTATAAACAAGGTACATATCAATCTTCTATATTTGCTCAGTTTCATGTCAAATTGAAATGTTTATGCAATACATATCATTATATTAAGCACGCAATATCACATATCTCTGAATGATGCAGTCGACCCAATATTACATGAGCCTGTTACATACTCAATTGGAAAAACATTTTACATTTTTTTTTTTAATGTGTTTGAACAAAGTTCTATGAGTTTTCAGCCGTCTTTATTAATTACAATATTATTGCCTTTCGTGGCGCTTGTACACAATTTAGCTAATATTGGACACAATTCAACTTCTATTCTAAATTTATTTCAATTTAAACATTACCGGAAACCTTTTCCTCTAAAATCTTTATCACCCGTTATTTTACTGTTCATTTCCTTTTCTTCTAAAAATCTACATTACCCGTAATTTTACAGTCTACTTCTATCCTACCTCATCTTATCTTCAATCCTGTTTCTCTAAATAGGCCTTCCACATAATTTTTTGCAATGGCGTTTGAAATGTGTCCATCATTAGCCCTTTGTTAATGCTTACGCACTGTATCTTCAAGCCTAGGGTCGATTGCCAGCACCGCCGAACCAACGCCACGTAGCATTGTACATACACTTGTCGTGCCTTTCACTATTCTGCTATTGTTGTCAACTGTCTACGCTGAAGTGTTAGTAATTTGTCGACCTTGCTCTTTACAAAATATGTCATCGTTATCAATTTTTTTAAAGACTACAGAAAAATAATCTGAATAATTGAATAAGTTACAAGAATTGTAAAAAAAATTGGTACAACAAACTCTATATTATACATTGTTCAAACTGAAAGTCAGTGCTAGGAAAGAAATACGACACGAACTACAATGTCCACTAGAACGTATGAATAGTATTTTATACCCGTGCATAACGGACATCATAAGGGGTTATAACCTGTTCACTCAGCGTTTCACCATCGGTGCGGACAAGTTTGGCATATGAATGCATATTTTATAGATGCCGATACACTTTTTACATGGCACGCGCCAGTTTTGGTCAATGTTGGTACGGTCTAGTGGGCATAACATCATAATTTTCACTATTTTTATGCCTGATACATTCCCGTCGCGGCCATGAGTAGACTCTTTTAAATCTGGGATTTTTTTATTTCTGAAAACGTTGTCTTCTTTTTCAAAGTCAAAGTCAAAGTCAAGAGTGTTTATTTGACATAGATCTACATGGGCACTTATAAAACGTCAGAAGAAGCTCCATGGCTACTCTTTAAAAAAAATGGTTGTTCTTACAATATTTCCATATTACAGTATTAATAGATATCATGGTACATGCTATTGCCTTTTTAACCTTTCTTATGAATCATACTTGTAAAGTCTGACATTGATCCATTTATCTTTTCTCCTTGATCACACAACTAGTAAAGAGCAAGTACAGCTAGTTTCTAAGAATTTCAGCCAGTATTTATATATTGTTTCATTATGCTACAGTGACCGACGTTGGTACGGCATCGGTGGCCTTGCGTTCAAATGATTCTTCCGCTGTCGACTTAGATTTTAAGATAGCTTAAATTTTGATGGTCTGTTGTTGATAACACTGAATTTAAGTTTAAAGAAATATATTGAAAAAGATTTCTGGAACAGTAAAACTCTAATAAAGTTACTCTACAATTAAGTTTTCGTCAAATTAACTGAAATGTCTAATGCAAATATTTAGGGAATACTATTTAAGAGATGCTAGTTAAACAGTGTTTAAAAAATTGAGCGTTATAAATGATATCTGGGGGCACGGTAGTGCTCCCGCCAAAGACGAGCCAAGCGAAGCGCAAGGGCACTACCTACCTTTTTTTATTTTGCAAATATATTTTTAATAAAAACTTTTACACATACATTTCGTCGTCAATTAAAACTGGATGTAGCCGGTGTTACTATTGACTACCCTGAGAAGAACAACGTAACAAACTCAAGGGCTCTATTAATAATAATACCTACTCAGTTTTTTTTTTTAAATATTTTTGAGGTATTTACTGTTCGGTTTTTTAACGATGATCAAGCGTAAAATATTTAGTAAGTTTTAATTTTAAAATTGAAATTCAGTGTTATTAGCAAAAAACCAGTATCAAAAATATTTCGTCTTCTTATTGTATTATAAAAATAGTTTTGTCGATACGGGTCGTACGACTATAGGTTTTATATTGTATCGAGTCTTATCGATTTAATCTTCCATTGTGTGACTTTTATTTCCAATATTTATTAAGATAAAAAAAATTGTAAATTCACATTTTGAAGGCATATAACGATGACATATCAAAATTTTGGACCACTCAACTTTTTTCTTTAAACATTTTCGATTAAAAATTATAATTAATAGTTTTAATTATTTTTAATAAAACTTATGATAATTTTTAATCGACTCTGTTCTAAATTTTTAAGCTTACCGTCAATTTATTAAAATTTTATCTTGACAGAGTGGTTAGCCAATTTGCTATAAAGGATTCACATTTTAAAGAAAACAAAAATGTGATGTGTTACTAATTGAACAGTCATATCAAGTCTGTCACTTATTGCTCATTATTATATTAATCACGAAAAAAATCGATATTTCTAAAATTCTAAATTAGTTTACTGGGCAGTTATCTTTAGTCGCCATTTATAAACCATAAACTTTTATGTAATTGGTAGGCTAAAAATTCTACCCTATAAAATTTAAAACATCAATTTAGAATTTATATTTGGAATAGCTTTGAAAAAAATACTGTAAAATGGTGTCTTATTGTCCAATTTGGACAAAAAACTGTCAAATCGACGGCAATACTTAAATGAAACGTGTGTTCAGCCAACATTTTTCCGTAATTAAATATCACCATAATTTTACTCTTATTTATTAATTAAATTGTAAATAAATAACTAGGTTTAGAAGCTTAACCGTGTATTATTGAATTAATTATAACTATTCGTAATTATTTAAATGGACATAATTATAAATAAGATAAAGTTATCCGAACAATTTCTGTATTTATTTTAGCATATCGTAATACATAATGTAATTAAAAGAAAATCAAATAAATTTTTCATGCCACTGATTTAATGTTTTATTTATACCTTATTTGAATAATTTATGAATCCAATCCTACTATTTACTTATCTAGTTAATTTATTTCACAACCCATAAGTATTAGGAATGTTCTTGAATTGAAATAGACGTGCAAAGAAACTCTTCGGTTTGTTTTCAAACAACTATCTCAGCCTCGGCCGCCGGGATCTCGATCCCGATTTCAGGCCACGGAAGGAATGGGCTTGCAGCCAGCCAGCAATGGGTGGCTTGCCGTCCAACCGTCCAGTAACCGTCCGGACCGAGCTCAAGTTATCGACGGTGCTTATTGTCCCACGCGCGCCTCAATGAGATGTCAGCAACCAGTAGAGGCCCAGCAGGGTCGAAGCCTACTGGGGCCAAGAGTTTGCTTCTGAAAAAACTCGCCACTGCTGTGAAAGGCAACGAAGGAACAGGAGTGGGTTTTTAGTCAGTAAAAGTCGGTCACACCCTCTCGCTCCGCCCAGAGCGGGAAATGTCATTGGATGTTTTTCCCACCAAAACAAAAAGAACAAAAAGATGCAGAAAGAACAGGGAAATATTTCAAAAGAAGACAACCTTACACACTTACAACGCCATCTTCGTTTTTGTTCTTACATCAAAAGTACACGATACATCTATAAACGCCATCTAGTAACAACTTATCCAACTACTGAACCTCAGTAGTTCTATAAGGTGTTAGTAGATGGCACTTTTCATTACTATCTTGGTAAACTGAAGTAGTGAGCTCATTTGCAAAGAAAGTTCTTAGTTCTAAAAGTTTTACATAGATGGAGGTACAATTAAATTAAATATAGTGTAAAGTTATTACAAACTATAGTTACAAACACTGAAATAAAAAATTCAATATATCGTTACGACGTATCAAAATATCACTAATTTTACTTACATTTTTTACACATAGACTAATTTTATAAAGAGGGAAAATTTGTATTTTTGTGTGTGTGTATGTTTATTATGAATACACTCTAAAACTAAGTACTGTTCTGATTTCCAAAATTCTTTCAACATTGGAAAGCTACATTCACCCTGAGTAACTTCTGCTATATTTATTGCCCGTGCGAAGCCGGGGCGGGCCACTAATGAGTAATAAAAGAAAAATTCAAACTACAAAATTAACCCCTAGAATAGAAAGCCAACAATCTGTCAAAATTGATTTGTAATTAATGTAGGTATCCTGATTTCAAATTCAGAACGTCCATCAAACGAGTTTATTCAGAAATGAAACTAACCAAAAAAAACAATAAAGTGTGATTACCAAAAAAGGAACATAGAAGTCAATAAAAGTCTAGAAGTAGAAGTCATTGGATGACTTCCCACCTAAAAAAATTTTTTTATGAAAATATTTTTTTCGTACTCGTAGCAAGCTTTTATAGCTCGGTACCTATATAATTATTACACGTCAAGACGAAAATCGAGCCCAAAATCGGGGTTGTGTCGTTTAATTCATGAATACCCAAGCGACACCCGGTGGCCGCGCATCTATTGTCTTACTATTGTGTCTCTAATTGACGGTATCTGAAGGGTGTACCAAGTTCCTATAGCCACCTTTCAGTTACATCATCAGATCAGCTCCATGTCCTAATAATTTTGCATTGTGATCTGATTTACACATGCATGCAAAATTTCAGCTCAATCGGTAACCGAGACATGGGTAAAAAATTTATAAGATTTGATTACAGACAAACACTGGGACAGGTGAAACTAAATAAAAGCTTGTTATAAATATAGTTTAAAAAAAAAACGCTAAATAATAATAATGAACGAAAAATATTATTGTGATAAAAGCGTGGGACGCTTTGTGCCATTTTTTTTAAACTATATTTACGAGTATTTTTCACTTTTTAGTGAATAGTTTTTCATTTTTTTTTTAAATCCTGGCGAATCTAGTCAGGATAATCGACTATTGTAAACGGATTACTGTATTGTCATTGGTCATTGATGGGTGTGCAAAGTTTAAAGAAAATTTGATCGCCCAAAGTTGGGAAAAGTCGAGCTCAAAGGCGTTGGTTACAAGTAAACAAAAAAGCAAGCCAACATACAGGTGAAGCTAATAAAAGCGTGTTAAAAAGGCCTCCCCCAAGTGCCACAATGACTGGTCCTGTGGGTCTCGAATCCATCAGAATCCCGCGACCCTCACTATGTCATGTGTCAAGTAACAATGTGTGCCTACCGGGGTCGGGGTTATCCGAAAGGCAACTAGAGCCCGGTATGAAGGCTAGAACGGCGCGAGGTTTTTAGTCAGTAAGAGTCTGACACTATCTCCCGCTCCACCCAAAAGCGGGTTTTGTCATAAGATGATTTTTCCCGTCGACAAAAAAAAAACAAAAGTAACAATGTGTGAAATAAAAAATTAGGAGGCCCAAAACATTTCACTGTCTAAAAATATTGACAAACCAAACATGGCATCTCATGATGACCACTGTCACCAGCCAAAACATTTAGAACAATAAATTAATACAAATTGAAGAGTTGAATTCGAAGACATTGTTTATAAAGATAATAAAATAAACAAAGTCGATGTGAGAGTTGCGCATGCGTTCTTTTCACGAGGAATGAATTGTATAGAGTTGGTGAAACACCCTCTAGTCTTTTTTGACCATCAGTCTTAGATTTAAATTTATTTATTCACATTTAAATAGAGTTAGACATTCAATGGTGTCTTATGTTACATTATTTAATTTTATATTTTACTAGCTGCTCCCAGCAGCTTCGCCCGCGTGATAGTAGAAAATTATCTCAAGGGAACATACTTCCGGGACAAAAAGTATTCCATGTCATGGTCTATCTGTGTACCAAGTTTCATCAAAATCGGTTTTGTCATTTAGGCGTGAAGATATAACAAACAAACAAACGAACTCACTTTCACTTTTATAATATTAATAGGAACCTGAGAGAGGAGACCTGAGTCCCAGCAGTGGGAACTACAACAAAAGGCTGATTATGCTATAAAAAAATAAAACGCATGCGGTATCATCATCTCTATATCATCCGTCACAGTTGGATACTCGACAGTAATCCGGCGTCGCTCAGCCATTCTTTGTCAGGCTTTCGACTCAAACGCATGTTTCGTTCGTTGATGTACTGTCGCAGCGAAAAGTATTAGTGTTGTGATAATGCAGTTAGCTGACGTTTTGTGTTATGTATTTTTGACGGTGAGTGTACCTTACTTATTTTTTTTTTTTTTTTTGTTGACAGCTGTCAGATATATTATTTTTTTCTAATGTGTGGTTTTTTTTAAATAAAATTATAGATACATTAAATTTCTCTCAAGTATTGGTGTCATATTTGCTAATGAATTTCTATTAGTTGATTAGTATCCGTTTAAATATCGATCGTATCATTAGTTGGCAGGATTTGCAGCTTTGTACATAAAGCTTGTTTTATATGGATCAGGAATGCAACTGTATATACCGTTAGGACTTCAAGTAAATGCCTTATTAGCGATAACATGTATACTTAGTCAGTGCCGTAATCTAGCTTAAGATTCGCCCAGGGCGAACTTCAATAATCGCCTCCTATCACCACTACCCATTATTTATCGTTTGTGGGTGCTGGAGCTCTGTGCATCCACGGAATCAACACTACTGGTAGGGTGCGTCTACAACCTTATTCAAGTGTTGCCATAACGACTGGCCTTATACGTCTCGGGTCCATAGAATTCCCACAATCCTCACCAGACGATGACCTGGTAAGGGTTTTTCTACCCTATGGGAGGTCTTCTAACGCTGCGTCTTCCAATACGTAGTCACCACGCTGGAACCTTTCGTCTCCATCGACCATCTGTTCTGCGAGCATTGTGCTCTGCTACTAATATGGCGATTCTTCGGGCTTTATCAGTAATAGTATCTTGGTTTTCCTGCCGATAATTTTATAATTGTGTAATTCTAATGTGATCACGCAAAGAAACTCCGATTATAGCCCTTTCCATTGACTTTTGAGGTCACCCAAAGGTCAATGTTTGGCTAAAATGTTAATGTTTTGTTAATTTTTTGGCTTAAAGTCTTTTAAGCCTTCTGATGAGGTCCAGAACCCGGCCACTAGCCTGTAGTAACAACCTTGTTAGTGACACAATAAATAATATGTCTCTATTGCATGTTTTGACTACCAGGCATAATTCAAAACTTGGCCCTTGTTTGATCATTTCTACGCCCCTCTAGGTTCTGCGCCTGAGCACCGCTGGCAATGGCTTAGTAGTTACGGTACTGTACATAGTTTATCTAAGGACCTTTTTGTTTCGTGCTGGAAAACTCCAAATAACTTCTCTTACTGTTGGTGGAGCGAAAGGAAGAGTTACACTTTTACTGACTGAAACCTACCTGTGTTCCTTCAGTTGCCCTTTGAATTGAGTGGTGAGTCGTGAGTCTCTCAAATCCGCAGCTCTTCTTTATAGGAAATAAATGTTAATCGGGTACAACCATTTTTTTTTTTTCTAAAGATAAACGAGCGAAATATCCTACTGAAAATTTAAAAGCTCAATTTGCCGATGTGGTTTAGCTTTTAAACTGCATCAGACAGATTCCTAATTCCATCTTGTGTGTTTTTTTAAACACATACAAGCAAACCTCATGTGGCCAGTCATTTAATTCAATTTCTATTTTTATTTTATTTTAATTATTATTTCTTTTTTATTGTTATTACTTATCTTCATTGTGCTCACATAATAGAAGCAAGAAGAAATATGTAACGAAGATTCATGTAACTCATAATATAGGTACCAAATTTAAAACTGGTCCATAGAGTTTCTTGCACGTTCTTCTCCATAGAGATCTACGCTTTGGAACGTGCAATTTAGCTTCACTTGTTTGTTTGACTGACCGACATTTTGACAATTCAAAAGTGCCTGTAATCGGTCTATTTGAAATAAACTTTTCTGATTTCTGAATTTAGTAATATTATTTACTAGCTTCTGCCAGCCTTCTGCGGATCCTGTTGCTTATGCCAGCGACATTCAGTGTTATAAACGTAAGAGTAGACAAAAATAAACAGAAAGCTCAGAACTGCTAAGCTATCGGGAGTTACACGTGTTATTGTGAGTTAACCATAAAAGATAGACGTATGCTGTCGTGGGATATTTTTTATATAATTTTGAGGAGAACATTTCCGTTTTACATGTTTTCTGTGTAGCTTTAACCATTAAGGCTGCAAACTGGACTGGCTGCAGACTGGCCTGTCGGTCTAGTGGTTAGTGGCCCTGACTGCTATGCCGGAGGTCGTGGGTTCGATTCCCACCCAGGACAAATGTTTATGTGATGAGCATGATCATTTGTTCTGTGTCTGGGTGTAATTTATCTATGTATAATATGTATGTATTTAGAAATATATAAGTATGTTTATCAGTTGTCTAGTACCCATAACACAAGCTCTGCTTAGCTTGGGACTAGACGACGTTGTGTGATAGTTGTGGAATATTATTATATTATTATTATTATTAAACGCGACGGAAGCTTAAAAAATGGAGTAATTTCTCCCGTTTTCCCAACATTTCCCTTCACTGCTCTGCTCCTATTGATCGTAGCGTGATGAAAAGTATACTATAACCTGCCCAGGAGTATGAAGAATGATTGTACCAAGTTTCGTTATAATCCATCGCGTAGTTTTTGTTTCTATAAAGAACATACAGACAGACAGACAGACACACAGACAAAAATTTTACTGTTTGCATTTTTAGCATCAGTATCGATCACTAATCACCCCCTGATAGTTATTTTGGAAATATATTTCATGTACAGAATTGATCTCTCTACAGATTTATTATAAGTATAGAAGATTTGTATGTGTTATGTATGTGCTAATTTTATCCGGTGGAATCGAACCCATAACTAAACAAGTAGAGTAGGCGAAATAGAACGAATCTACTCAGAAAGATTATGGCTTTTTTACATATTTAAAAAAATATAGGTTTTAATCAACATTTTGATGCTCATCTGTATATCAATGATCTATGTTTTATATACCAAAAAGTAGGTAAGCATTTTGCGTTGTATATCTATCGCCATACAACTAACTGGCTTTAGTTTAAACAAAAAAATAATCTTCTGCGACCACAATCTATAATGAAGCCATCAATATTTCGACAGGAATCATCATCATCATCATAATTTCAGCCGAGAGACGTCCACTGATGGACATAGGCCTCCCCAAGTGTCGCCACAATGATCGTATCTATCCGATTCCCGCAAACTTTACCATCATTGGCGCCACCGTTACCACTTTTTGAGGCCTCCTACAAGGTGGACCGATGAGGCATTGTAGCAGGCCTTTCAATGCCGCGTCTTACGGTACGCGGTCCGTCCAGAACCTTTCGACCCCAACGGCCATCTGTTCTGCGAGCAATGTGCCCTGTCCATTGCAACTTTAGTTTGGCGATTCTTCGTGCTATGTCGGCAATTTTGGTTCTCCTGCGGATATCTTCATTCTTGATGCGATCACGCAAGGATATTCTAAGCATAGCCCTTTCCGTTGCCCTTTGGATGACTTTAAGCCTTTTGATGAGGCCCATTGTAAGGAGGCATCGAACTGAAATAGTCTATCAATCTTGATAATTTAATAAACTATTCGCTATTAACCAGAGGCGTTTAATAAATCTATCAAACGTAAATGGCTCGATTGTCAGGTGAAAAAACATAGTAAAAAGTAAAGATGCTTCTTGTGGTGATAGAAAATACCAATCGCGATGACACTATGTCCAGTATAACTTGAACCGCGGCGAAATGCGGAACTTTTATCTATGCGCATTCGTTTATTCTTCAAAACATTATTATGTATGGAAATCGCGGTTATTGGAGGATGTCAGGGATATCAATTTGAGTAATGTGCGCAATTTTGGGTTTTGATTTCTGTGTGAAAATCAAAAAGTACATACCTACACATATTTTGTGTATTTTTTTTCATTCTTATAGAACTCAGCATTCCGTAAGACCCTATCAAAAATGTAGCACTGTGTTATTTTTTTATTTTGCAGCATTGACACAAATAGGAGTTTTTTTGGCTTCACATATATGTGTTTTTTTTTTTGCTGTTATTTTGGTAAGGTAATATTCTTTACTTTAATTAAGTAAGCAATATAAAATATGGGTTGTTCTGTGCAAGTTACCAAATGAACTTTTTATTTCTATACAGATTATTATTATATTAGTTTTCTGTTAATGAAAATAAGTCATACCTAACCGAACTTAGCCTTAAAATGTTTGTACAGCTTGAACTCAGGCCCCCTTTCTAGAAGAGGGATAGGTCGTAGTCCACCACAAGGGCCTAGTGCCAGTTGGCCCAAAGGCACTTATCGCGAAGTTACCGCAACCTTTGCTTTTTGACAAGTAGCGCCACTTGCAGGTGTCAAGTTAGAGTGGTCATTTTAAATTTTGTCGTGTTAACACTGTGCGATTGAACGATAGATATTATGTGCATCGATAATCTGTATAATTCGTTTCTGATATCGATTCGTATCGGGTAATCGGCTTTCTTTGAAGTGGCGAAATCTAATGGGATGGTAGAAGAAACAGCGGATTTTGTACGGATTAGAATACAAGGTTAGACTAATATATTGGAAGAGAACTAACTTAAAAAAAATACTTACTGGCCAAGTGCAAGTCGGAGTCCCAAACGAAGGGTTCAAAAAACACTATCAAAAAAACGTTTTCTACTTATATGGCTTTTTAATTTTTAGCTTTATTTTAACTTTATTATTTCTTGTAGTAGCGGTAATAGAAATTACGCATTCTGTGGAAAATTTCTACTAAGATATAACCAGCTGATACAGACGGACGGAAAGACAGAGGAAAGAATGGAAGTGGACAGACAACAGAGGCTTAGTAATAGGGGTCCCGTTGTCGTATTCGAAAATAGGACTATAAAACATACATGATTCAATCTTCAAATATATCGATTATGAGTTATGTCTCAATTTATCATATCAGGCTACACGCTAAGCGAGCATGAGTAGCGCGCCAACCCACGTTTATTTATATCTTCACAAGTGTGTTGAAAAACGTCGTTTGATGCACGTGGTTTGTCACAACAATACTCGGCTCTATAACACCCTCGCCTACTGCTCGGGCACAAACTTTCTCCACTTATATCAAAATGTTACAAAGCTTAAACGCCAAACGCACTTTAAAATAATTGTTACTTCAAAAAAATATTTCACCGTTTTCATATTCGATGAATAACATAATCACTTTATTTATCAAAAACTCAAGTTTACTACACTTGACCGTGACTAATTTCCGTACCAAGATTTCAACCCACGTGTGTAAATATTTTGTGAGACCAACTCAAATAGAGGTCCGAAATAGTTATAAATTCATAAATACCGTGCCACTAATACGCTACACACACGTTTGAAACCGGTCCGGACATTTAATAGCTTTCTTTTCTAAAAAACTTGCTGTCTTATTCTGTCATAATTGTTTTAGAAACGTAGATATATCGTAACATAGCTTAGAACATATACAACACTAGCTTCAGCCAGCGCCTTCGCCCGTGTAGAAATAGGTTAGTCCAAAACTTAGAACCCCCTTTTACCCCCTTTGTGGCGGAATTTCGTAAAATCCAGTCTTAGCGTATGTCTACACCCTATAAGGAATCTGCCTGCCAAATTATAAGTTTTTAGGTGTTTCTGAGATTTCGTGATTAATCAGTGAGTAGTATTTCGGTGTTAATATAGATTAGTTTTAGTAGGTATATGCGAAACCGGAAACACGTTTCGAGTATTTTTATGTAAAGAATGTATGTACAAAATTTCATAACTGTATCATGAATTATAAGTACCTGGCTGTCCGCACAAATATCTTAATGCCCGCTATGACCTGCCGTGACCTATATTTTGCTTAGTGTCGGTGGTTCCAACTTAGAAAAAATATACAAAGAATGTAACATGGTGTAAAAATTATTGGAATCGATTTAGTTACCGATTCTGAACAAACTATAATCAGGTTTCGTATGGGTGGGAACCCATACGTACAAAAACGCTTTGGGAAAACATTCATTACGCATACAGTTGAGAAGTGGAATTCTCTGCCGGAGGCTGTTTCCTGATAGTCATATCCTAGGGGTCTTTTAGTCAATGGATTACTTCTAGGCAAGAGTGATTCATCGTTGACCATATTATCGTTTACAAACAGGTGAGATAGTGGTCAAACGCGAGCCTGTCAATAATATGTTAAATAAGCTTATTGGAATGTTTTAACACTAGATTGGTATACATGTTTTAGGTAGAAAATAAATAATTGTACCGAAATCAATGTTTTAGGAAACGTTAATTTATTCAGCTTAAAAGCGAAAGTATAAACATATAGTCGATTTGTGTGTGTGCGCTCAAACAGCTGATCGAATTTAGACATTTGGTTGACTACGCCCTGGAATAACATAACTTAATTATAATTATCTTCCAAGTGCCTTACAAACTTACTATTTTGTGTGTGGTGTGACGAGAATGGATAAAGTGAGAAATGAGTATATTAGGGGAAGTTTGAATGTGGCGCCGGTGACTGAAAAGTTGAAAGGGAATCGTTCGTCTTGGTATGGTCGTGTAAAAAGGAGAGATGAAACGCATGTTGCTAAAAGAGTTATGAATTTACATGTTGATGGATGGAGAGGGAGAGGGAGGCCAAAGAAAAGATGGATGGATTGTGTGAGAAATGATATGAATGAAAAGGGAGTTAGTGATAGCGTGACGAGCGACAGGACAGAATGGAAGAAAAAAACGTGTTGCGCCGACCCCAAATAAAACGGGATAAGGGCAGGAAGATGATGAATTTGAATTGATTTATTTTATGATTTCACTGTTTTTATTTTAATTTCATTTAGTTTCGTCCTGTTTTTAATATGAGACTATGTGTTTCGTGGCTATGAACTCTTGTCTGATAAGACATGTTTTTTTAAATATAATTAATCCTCTGTGGGAGACAGGCATCTGCACGAGGAAATCCTGTCATACAGATTACCAGGCACTCACAAACTCACAACACACACACAACACAACTTTCAACACTTTTATCCCAAGAGTATGTTTTCTTAGAATTTTTTTTTTTTACTTTCACACAGGCAAAACCGCTGACATAAGCTAGTTATCATAATAAAACTGTCTCAATTACATTGTTAGAATCTAGGTTAAGACACCCGATACGGTGGTCATTTGTATTAATTTTCACCTTGCAATGTGATAGTGCTTGAACCGGAGAAAATTTATTGGCACACCGATCAATTTCCATTGGTTTTATCACGAGAACTGGGTCAGCCGGATTGTGTCCAGTTCTGGAATGATTGTGTGAAAATCATCCAATGACACCAAAATACAATGGCGGAGGAGGAGATAGTGACGGACTTTTACTTGCTAAAAACCTCACTCCTGTTCTTTCGTTGCCTTTCGTACGGGGACAAATCCTTCATTCAGAAGCAGAGACTTAGCCCCAGTAACCTTCGACCCTGAGAGCGTGTGGTTAGGGTGAACGGTACAAGATAGCTCTTTGGGCACGCTATAATCATGGCAGAAAGTATCCTCTTTGAGGAGTGGCTGGAGGGACAACACGGCGTCCTTACCTTCCGTATGGCGCAGAACCGGACAGGGTCAGTTCGGGAGATTCCTACACCGGGTTCGTGCGGAAGTGACGATATAAACCACTACTTGACTGCAATCCCGCCTGATGGTAAGCAGTGATGCAATCTTTAATGGTGATGAGACTACTCCTAAATTTTAGACTCTCCTATATGTTCAAATCCCGTGTAGAACTATGATACCACAAGCAGGATTTTTTGTATTTCTAGCTCCCCAAAACTAAAATAATTTAAACTTCACGCCAATCATGTCATCAGTTTCCACCTTACTTACCTACAACAAAGAAAATGGCGCATAATGATGTCAAATCAAATCACCACCATGATTTCAAAACACTTTTCCATCAGCCTCGCGTCACCACAAACACTTTCGCTAAACGAACCGACAGCCATATTGTTTTCATTGTAATATCTTTTATGGCGCTAATTATATAATGTAATCTGATTACCGCCCGCGTAAAATGTGGGGTATTATCTTTATGTGAAGTAGGCTATGAGTACATCGCATTGTGGCTTATAAGATTACTTGCACTTGTTCGGATCTGCCTGTTTTGATTTTTAGTCATATGAATTACCAAAACTGAAAGAAAGAAAGAAAGAAAGAAAGAAAGAAAGAAAGAAAGAAAGAAAGAAAGAAAGAAAGAAAGAAAGAAAGAAAGAAAGAAAGAAAGAAAGAAAGAAAGAAAGAAAGAAAGAAAGAAAGAAAGAAAGAAAGAAAGAAAGAAAGAAAGAAAGAAAGAAAGAAAGAAAGAAAGAAAGAAAGAAAGAAAGAAAGAAAGAAAGAAAGAAAGAAAGAAAGAAAATATGTGTATTTGCCACACAACTAAATTAAATATACAACAAAGAACCGAACAACAATCGAAGAACGATATTAGGCATCTTTTGATTTATGCAAGGCCAATAATAAAACATTACAAATAGTTAAAAACTGGTCAGAAAAAAAAATCTTGAAAGGTCGATTTTTTTTTTGTTCCCAAAGTGTCGCCATAACGACCAGTTCTGTGCGTCTCGCATCTATCGGATTCCCGGTTTTTCACCAGGTTATAAGTCTACCTTGTGGGAGGTCTTCCAATGCTGAGTCTTCTGATACGAGGTCGCCACTTCAGAATCTTTCCCATCGACCATCAGTTCTTCTCGTATCTACTTTCAATTCGATTAAAAGCGTCAGACCCTTCCTCAATTCCACTTTCGATTAGTGAAACCGATAGCATTTCACGGTGTTTGGTCTAGTAACAGCTGTTTTGCCTTCGAGTAATTAGACGGAATAATTGGTCCACTTACCATTGACCATATAGTCTTTAATAAGAGGAGGCCTGAGTCCCAGCAGTGGGAACATTAAAATGGCTGATGATGATGATGATGATATAGTGGTTAACTATCACGGAAAAGGCCACCCAAGGTGTTTTTAGGGCTCCGTACCTCAAAAGAAAAAAACGGAACTCTTATAGGATCACCTTGTTTTACCGTCCGTCCGTCTGTCTGTCTGTCTGCCACGAACCTTTATCTCGGAAACGCGGGGAGGTATCGAGTTGAAATTAAAATCATAAACTCAAGTCTGCGGTCCCTTAAAGTTGTAAAAAAAATGAAATTTGTAAGTTAACGAAACGAAAAATACACTTTGGTTTATATTATGTGGCAAAAACGTACATTTCTCGTCTTTCGTCTTTCGAGTAAATCTAAATTCATAGGGTACTTCCCGATGACCCAGAATCCTGAAATTTGGCCATAAAGCAAGGTCATAAATATATTTTGTATTATTCATATTGTGATGATTTGTGCGTGTATTTAGGCGGAATAAACATGTTTTCTTTCTTTTTCTATGTAGCACAAGTATAAGAAAAAATCTGAAAACTGTAAATTTGTTGTTACGTCACATTTTTTTTTCTATTCGGAGAAATCTTCCAAGACCTCCATTCCAGAATTGAACTATTTACATAAATAAGTTTATACGGAACCCTTAGGTCACGAGTCCGACTCGCACTTGCACATTTTTTTTGTTGATAGGCTCGCGCTTGACGACTATCTAACCGTACCGACGTAAAGATCTCTAGATCGTAAATATCAGGAAACACAGACTCCGGCAGGAAATTCTATTACTTAGCTGCACGCATAATGAATGTGTTCACAAAATGTTTTGTGCGTATAATTGGGATGTCTACCATGTATCGGCGGCGCATCGACGTACAGTTGGTGGTCCGATAATGGAAGGGGCTTGACGGAATTATATTTCGTTTAAAAAAGGGGAGTTCAAAAATTTGACAATCAGTCTTACCGAGGGTTACTGTGCAACCCATTAATCTTTTTTTATTTTCTTCTTCATAGGCTTGCGTTTGAGCATACTTACAATATTGTAAAAAAACCTTTTTATAAAAAAAAATACCCGACTAAAAAACTGAATGGAATTTGAGAAGTTCCCTCGATTTCGCCAAGATTCCATCATCAGATCCCAACTTGGTGACTATGGGACCATTTGGGAAGTATACCCTTTCCAACAAAAAATTTTTTTTTCAAATCGGTTGGCAAGCGACGAAGTTATGCGCGAACAAACATAAAAAAAAAAAACATACAAACATCCGAATTTATTACCTCCTCCTTTTTTAGAAATCGGTTAAAAATGATATTGTAGTCGACGATGGAGCACGCTAGCCTAGAAGTAACCTAACTCACTCTTGAGTTAAATACCGCGAAAAAAGTAGAGGCACTTGAAGATACCTGGATGGATTTTTTTTTGTTTGAAATAGTTTAAATACTTCCCATGGTCATCCGACCAGGATAATGATGGGTTTGCTGATGTTAGCTGTAATATTTTTCAAATACAAGTTTTTTCTTTTTTGTTTTTTGTTGTTCAGTACATTATCTTTGCAATTAATTATCACCTAGTGAGGTAATAAATAACAAGATTTATTAAAGTCTTATTAACAACTACGGCAGTTCGTGTTACAACTCATCTGTGAGCTATGTAAACGCGATTCGTTCGGCTCATCTCGTATACTTTCGATTTTCATTCGCATGCTATTGTTTTATTGATTTGTTTGATTTTAGTAGGCTTGTTAGATAACTATTTGAAGATATTTTGGGAGACGGATGATGATATAAACTTTGTTTGAATAATAATAGTTTTGCTACGAGAGGTAACACACGTCGTAATACAAATTGTTTTTGCGTCTGAATTAAAATAAATGCATGATTCAATTCATTGCTTGAAAATGTGATTATTGTTTTATGGTTGTCTTTTTTGCGTACGAATACATCAAATAAATAAAAAAACACTTTTCAGAGTAAATAGTTAATAAACATTGTTAGTAATAAAAACTTTTTACATAAAATATAGCCTATGTGACTCAGGAACAAAGCAGATTTATATTGGTGAAAAAATATTCAGCAATCGGATCAGTACTTCCAGAGATTACCTCCTACAAACTTTACCTTTTTATTTGTAGTATAGTGTAGAAGTTAGTACTTAAAAAGTAACAATTAGAAGTCTAGACACGCAATCTACCCCTGCACAGTTCACCAGCCTCACAACACATGAAGTTCAGTGAACCAACTGAGCAGGGCAGTATCGGTTCTCTCACCAATCATCTTTAAAACGCCGTTCGGGCACCCTCGTACTCGTCGCACCACCAACGCAACTTTGGGTGCGACGACGCTAGGTTTGACGGGGACGACCACGCCTTCTTTTTCTTTGTGGATTCCAGTCCAACGCTTTTCCGGGGCCCTAGAGGATCCTTTCGATTTTGCTACCAGCTACAGCTACCCATTGCTCGCTTTTCGTTAGCTCACCTACGTGGCTGGAAATTTTCCTACGACTCCCGATGCTTGACCCGGAATAAAACTATTAGAATATAACGATGGTGTAAGTTTGATAAATAATTATTTAAATTTACAAAAATTAAAGAACATACAGGGTTCATTTAAAAAAATGTTATATTTCTTTTACCTTTAAATGAACGATAACATTACAGCAATGTTTTGGGCTCCGACATGGAAATATCTGAATATTTATCCAGGTTTTTTGCTGATATTTACAAGTTCGGTAAAAACAAAAAAAAAAAAACTTTTTACAAAAAAAAAAGAAGCTTCCAAAATTTTTGTTGTTTTCAACGATTAATTTCCTCATGGATCCCGTCATCATTAGTGCTAGATTGAAAAAAAAAACTAAGACCAATCTGGAAGCATATCCTTTTTAGTAAAAAGAAGAATTTTTTAAACGGTCAAAAAATTAAGGAGTTCTGAGGTAACAAATACAAAAAAAAACCGAATATAGAACCTCCTCCTTTTTTTGAAGTAGGTTAGAAATTACCTACGTAATAATATGCTCACCTACATAAATAACAAAGTTGTCTAAGCTAATGCTTTTCTAATAACAATTGTCAGTAGGAAGTAACTTAGTTGAACAATAGATAACTTCCGGCAGCCGTGATGATTATTAAGAACGATTTTTGTTTGTGAGCACATTATGCCATTTTAGGTAATGCTCTGTTTAACTATATCAAAGCACAATGACGATATTCTTATTATGCCATGCAATTTACTATTATTCCGTTTATATATATACTAGCTTTCCGCCCGCGGCTTCGCCCGCGTGGACTACAGTTTATATCGCGCGGGCTCCCGTGCTCAGCAGTGGAATTATAGGTAGCCTATGTGTTATTCCAGTGTCTCTTCTACCTACCTACCAAATTTGATCTAAATCCGTTCAGTAGTTTTTGCGTGAAAGCGTAACAGACAGACAGACAGACAGACAGAGTTACTTTCGCATTTATAATATTAGTAGGGAAGTAGGGATGGTATGAAATTTTAAATATTTCTCACAAACTTGTTTTTTTTTTTATAAGCTTGCTTAACTGTGCTCCCACCTGAAACTAAAAGAATAATAATGGTAGCCCAGTGTCGCGGATAGGGTCCAAGGTCTAACAGAAACTAGAAAGCAACCTCCTTACACCCTCGCGAGCTAAGTCAATGACGACTATATTATTATTTGAATGGAGCGATGCCCCCGCTGGGAGATGTGTGTAGAGATAGAAGGGGAAAATGTAAAAAATAAAAATAAATTGGAAGAAAAAATGTTTTGTATCTCTGCTAGTTCGGAAAGTTTTCAAACCACCTGTGTTATTATTAGAGAAGATTTACCATTTTTATATAAAGCAGTGGTAATTTTCTCAACAGCGGGTCCTTGGTGTGAGATCGATGAATGCGACGTAAAGAAAGACGCATATGACTGCTCGTTGCGACGAAACTTGGAGGAGGCCTATATCCAGCAATGAGTCTTTTCTGTAAAATGACGATGATGTTTCAAAATCGTGATAACAATTTTTTCGTGCATGCTTAGTAGCTGATATCTACATGTTAACAAATATCCATCGATACGGACAAAGCGTTTTAGGAAAAACATTTATTATGCGAACAGCTAAGGAGTGGAATTCCCTGCCGGAGCCTAGTAGGTTTCCGGATAGCTACAACCCAGGGTTACTTTAAGGGAAGCGTGCTCATTCGTTGGCCACATCAACACTTATCATCAGGTGATATAGTGGTCAAACGCGAATCTATCAATAATAAGAGCTAGCTTAAGTATTCTTTGATAGTTTATTTTGATAATAATTCAGTGATATTTCAAAGAATGCACATAACAAATGGCCGACAGCTTGATGAGCCATTTATCTTCTACAAAACAGTTTTAACTAATTAAAATTTTTGTAACAACATTTACTTAAAATAACGTGATATTTTTAACAAATTTTTAATTAGCTAGACATTTACAAATTAGATAGTTTTAATAGATTGGAGTTAGCAATTTATTAAGTAAATTTCACTTTAAAAGCATAATAAAGTTAATTGAGGACTTGTAATATCCGGTGCACCTTGTAAAAATAGACTTTTACTTTTAATTAGAGAACCATCTTCCGGCCAAAAACTAAAGATTTATTTAAGCAATTAAATAACGATAGACAAAAATATAAAATGAACATGGACAAAACCAGTCATGATAAACATCCATGTAGCACCCACTCTTATCAAGATTGGAGACTCTATACTCGAAGTTGTGGACGACTATGTTTATCTGGGACAGACGGCGAGGTTTAACTTGGAGAAAGAGGTCCATCGAATCCCACTCGGCGGGAAACTACACAGTGTCTTCTCTGCCAATACTGGAAGTATACAGTCATTATGGCGACACTTGAGGGGACCTATGTCCAACAGTGGACAACTTGCGGCTGAAACGATGATGATAATGAGACAAAAATATTATATAACCTACAACAGAATTGTGAAGCAATCTACCTACCCCTTCTCGGTCAGAGTATGGCTGAATCCCACGGTTTTATCAATTCCTACGTGGATGTTAGAAAAAGTTGCCGTGGTAGTAAAAGTACGATCCCAAACTACCGTTCAACCCAAGAGCAGGAGTGTCGCAGCGCACCCTTATTTGACGACGCACTGGAGACGCCACGAGCGTGGAGACTCACAAGGAGACTCTCAACCACCAAACTAGCAGGCCTGCGGGCGGCAAGCATTTGTTAGTTTGGCGTCCGATTAGGAACGAGCCCCGATCGACGGCGCGTTGTGCGCCTCAAAAAGACGTCTTGCAAAGACCAACTGAAGAAACACATGAAGGTTTTGGTCAGTAAAAGTAATATTCCAAAACTATAACACAACGCCGTCTAGCCCCAAGCTAAGCAGAGCTTGTCTGTCACTCCTCGCTCCACTCACAGCAAGAGGAGCAATTTAATGGATACCCAAGGAAAAAAAGTTAATCAGGAATGCAGTAGTCTCGCGTTAGTAAAAGTGTACAAGCAACCAAGTGACAACACCCAACTGGACCAACCCGTTACCTTCTGTTTACGTTCACAACAAGAAAATGGACAAGTTTTTCCGCCATTCATCAATTAATGAAGGAAAATCTCTATCTTGTGTACTATTACAAAATGTCGGTTTATCAATCAACTTGGACTACTGCAGTTCACTGTTGCCTTCCGATTGATATCTGCAGATAAATACTGGTAGATATAATACATATCCTTACATCTATCTATATAAAAGAAGAAACTGACTGACATATCAACGCACAGCCGAAACTACTGGGGCTAATATCTTGATCACACGTACCGAATAAACGGGCGAGACAGTGCTCTCGGCGGAGTACTCGGTACGTGTAAACACAGCGCCGAGTGCTCGGCCAAGCGCTTATCTCTACAACTCGCTAGCATCACTGTCTCGGCCGAGCAACATTTTACTGTCTCGCCCTTTTAATCGGTACGTGTTGTCAAGGCATAAGAGTGTGAAATTTCGCACAAGGCTTCATCTTATTACGTAGGCAAGCTCTAAAAAGGGATTTTTGAAAATATTCAACTTACGTATAATGCGTTCCAAATGAGAATAGGATCGATTGCATGTTGTGACGTCACGATTTACTGTCAAATCGAGGAAAGAAATTTTTAAACTTTAACTATTTTACGAAAAATCTAATTTATTACGAACTGTGAACGAAAAAAGTTTAATCAGAATTCAGTTCTTCAATTTTACTCATCTCCAAGTTCCTCAATTTTGATCAAATTTCTTAGATTTGGCAGTAAATCGTGACGTCACAACAAAAAATCGATCATATTCTCATTTGGAACGCACAGTATTCTCGCGTATTTAATTTATTGTGTGATACTCGTAACAAGAAAAGGGGGTGAACTGATGACCCCGATGTGATCCATCAAACCAGTTTAGAGGTAGGTGAACAGGGTGTAATGTCCCACATCCTTCCGTTGAAAAGGGAGGATCCTCCCAACAGACAGGTATAGTGTGTAGTCCAGCTCAATAGTTCAATAGTTGATTTCGGACTGTTATAATGTTCTAATCGCGCGGAAAACCCTGATAACGTGATGCATGATTTTTAATTTTATAAGTGGCAACATAAGTGCCCTTTATTTTATAGAAAAAAAAAATTCAAAATCCATCCACAATTGACCGAAATATCGGTGAACATACATACAAAAAAAGAAAAAAGTCCTCCTCCTTTTCGAAGTCGGTTAAAAAGAAGAAGCGTGTTTCGCCTCCAACCCACCATCTGGAGACCTTTTTGAGAGAGGACTTTTGGCCGAAAGGTGTCGTGTATCGACGTTTCCGAGGTCGGCTACGCGACACCACGCAGCGGAACACGACGCCGATGTTACGTGTTTAATTATAAATAGTTCAAGTTTTGTTGTTATGATATTTATTAGTTTATTATTTTATAAGATTATTTTATGTATTTTTTCTATGGGCCTTCGATGCCTGAAATAAATGGTTATTATTATTATTATTATAAACTTAATAAGGATTCTATTATGGTTCTATTCTGTCAACTAGATAAAAGGAAATATTTTCACTACAACACGAGTTAGACTCAACACCACGAGAAAAGACTTGTTTACGTAAAAAAATAGATAGCCTTGGAATTAAACAGTGATTTATTATTCTCTCTATCTTGCGAATAACTTGCGGTTTTATATAATGTCGATGAACTTGTGAGATCGTTTCCGTCTCTTCGTAAACGGAAACTTGATTTAAGGAACAACGCACATTGAGGGTTTTCTAAAATGACATAGAGTCTGACCGAAAGTTCGATATCGGCTTCGGTCGAGTGTCTGCTGAGATTCAGGTCTCTTCTCTAAGAGAGGAGCTAATCCACCGCGCGCCCAGTGCGTGTTGGTGGATGTCACATGTCTTCGAATTTTTTGGTCCTAGGACATGGCGGTTTCTTCACCATGTTTTCACCGTTTTGAGAGCAGTGGTGATGAAATAAATTACACAAAGTAATGCTCCTGGCTGGCTTGAACTCGTGACCTACAACTCGTAAGTCGGGTCCGTTACCGCTCGGCCACCACTGATTGATTGATGATCATTGTATGCTGAAGCATGCGGTGTTATAATAATAAATAATAAATCATTTATTATCAGGCCTCTTGGCCCATAGATATATACCTTACAGACTAACATATATATCGTGTAAATACAACTTGTCGTTAGTAAATAAGACTTAAATCTATGTTAGTAACACTTCACATTGCACTAAGGTCACTTCATGCTGTTCTGTGGCACCTGTCCGCGGAAGCGACGGAACACGCCCTGCGGCCAAAACTCTTCCTTCATCATGAGGGGCAGAAAAGTATTCGGGACTCGCACCACGAACGCCTTGAAATTGACATTATGGTGCGACTCCAGCAACTGTACCCTCAGTGTGTACTTCGACTTTTGGCATAGACAACTTACCACCAAAACAATAACAGTAGCCAAGTGTCGTCATCTGAGAGATATTCGAATTGTCACATTGTTTTATACAAGTTTCTTTTACGGAACTTAATAAACATGCTAGTTAAATATTTAAGCAATTATTATTATTGTTGATTGTTCAATTAAATATCAAGAATGTTACTGTGTTGTTATATTTTCTCATGAAATATTATTTTTAGGTACTTCCTGCACGCTTCTAGTTTGTTTGATGTATTTTCTATTTATATAATAGGAGAAACTGACTGACTGATAGATTTCAATGCACAGCTGAAATTAATGGGACTAGGACTTTGAAAGACATGAAGAGGCTAGAAGGAACGGGGTCGGTTTTTAGTCAGTAAGAGTCTGACACTATCTCCCGCTCCACCCAAGAGCGGGGGTTGTCAATGGATGACTTTTGCCCACCGTAAAAAAAAATCTTTCCTTGTATGTCGCAGGCGTAGCTAGTTGCGTAGCGTAGTGTTGTGACCGTCACACAAATTCGGCTCGACGTCCGTATGCCACTACAGGGACCCAGCAGAATACCAGCGTCAGGTATATTTGCCTGACACATGCTGAGTTGGGCTCCCATTTGATGCAGCCGTGAGGCGCACACCGCACTATGCTACTATTATTATTATTATTATTTTGTTTGTTTCACAAAATAAGTACCTATGTTTGTGTTTAATGAAGGTTCTCGCTAAAGGAGAAGGGGACTTCTGGGCCCAGCAGTAAACTAGTTGAAATTTATACTAAAAAAACCGTTATATTTTTCTTATGGAAATCACAAAATATGGTACCATGTTTCTACCCAGGAAGCGAGAAAACTTAAATTAAGTTAATGAAACTAAATAATCGATTAATAATGCCTGAATTACTAGTAATCGATTATTAATAAATCGGAAAAATGTATGAAAATCGAGTGACAAGTGCATATTATCAAGCTTTCGTGAAATCGATTGAATCGATACATAGTGATTTTTTTTCGTCTGGTAACACTTATGTCTGACATCTATCAATCACTGACTGACAGATGCACTCGTTCGTTTTTTTCGTTCTGAGTGCGCTCATATTTTCTGATATTTTCCTTGTTTAATTGTTTAACCTCGGCTTTGCATATTTTAATGGACTATTTGACGGATCTTGCTACTCTATATTACCTGGCTCTCTATTTTGGACAACTGTTTACGCCTATCGATCGGATATTGATGACATGGATCACTGTGTAAATTGTACGATTGCGACTGGTCCTCACCTTCCGCATTACGCAGGTTCTCCTCAGACACGGAAACTGAGACCTTTGACTCGTAAGTCGGGGCTGTTATTACTCGGCCAACACTGTTTCAATATTAAGTATTTCGTAAATAGCATTAAAAAAAACTACAATTTTATAATATAACCTCACTTTTACTATAATTCATGGAACTTGGTTCCTGGATAACAAAATTTCACAAAATTTTTAGTGAGGCCTAGTTATTATATCCTCTTACAAATAAGGCTAATTTGATTCAGTTAACACCTGGGCCCAGGAATCTATGGAGTCATTCCCTTCTCCTTTATGTTTGTGATTGTTAACATTTTTATTTTATTTTTTGTTAATTTATGTGCTTATTTTTGTAATTTTATTGTGCTTGTGTAATATTACTTGTTTGCTTTTCTGTTTGCATCGAATAAATTCTTTATCTATCTACAAAAAACGCCGCCACAAAAAAAGCTAGAAGCGGCCACAAAGACAACTTTTGTTGTTTTGCAATTGCACCAAACTGTTTGATGGCGCCTAATACCCGCTATGACCTGCCGTGTTGCACTTAGTGTTGGTGGTGCCCAGCTTGTGACCTTTTGTAAATATTTTTGGAAAAAAATAGAATACATGTAGATGGATGCAGAGGGAGAGGAAGGCCGAAGAAAAGATGGATGGATTGTGTGAGGAGTGTTATGAAAGAAAAGGGAGATAGTGATAGTTTGACGGGTGACAGGACAAAACGGAAGAAAAAAACATGTTGCGTCGACCCTAAGTAATACGGGATAAGGGTAGGAAGAAGAGGCAAAAAATAGAACATGGTGTAAAAATTATAATAACTAGAATCGATTCAGTTACTGATTCTGGACAAACTATATTCAGGTTTCGCATTCAAAGTAATGTTGTATAATATTAAAAGTGTTCAGTATGCGTCACATCTAAAATCCGGTTTAAAAAGATTTGACTTAATTATTAAAAAAACTTGTTTATACCGTAAAGACATAATTATTTTAATCGTATAATTTTCCTTTTCACTCTTATATTTGAAGGTCGTTAAAAAACTTTCGTCACGTGGTTGCTATTGGTAACTACAGCTTATTCGACGACTTAGGCTCGCCCCGAACGGTTACCGGACTATCGGACGGCAAGCTACCTATTGCTCACATTGGATGACTACCCCCGCTCTTTGGTGGATCGGGAGATAGTGTCAGACTTTACTGACTGACCCACCCCGTTCCTTCAAACCTTTATCCCGGGGCTTGAGCTCCTTTTCAGATAACCCTAGCCCCAGTAGGCTTCGACTCAGCTGGGCCACTTCTGTTGCTGACAACTCCTTGAGGCACGCGGGAACAGTGCGCGCCGTCGACGTCTTGGGCTCGGTCTGGACAATTACCGGATGGTCAGACAGCGAGCTACCTATGGCTCACCGTCCGCAAGCCCGCGTCTACGGTGGCCGGAAATCGGAATCGGAATCCCGGCGGCGGCGGCGAGAGCGCCGTTGGCTGACAATGCGGTTGGCCTCCTCCTTTGCTAGCATTACTGCTTCGCAGAAGGAGACGACCGCCTGCCGCAAGCCTACTCCTACGGTGACCGGAAATCGGGATCGGAGTTCATTGCCGATGTGCATTGCCTCAAACGTGCGGCCACCTCCTTTGCTAGCATTATGTACTTGGATCTTCAAAACGTATGAAATATCGGAATACCGCATGTGACTAACAGTGTCTACTACAAAAGAATAGCTACATCTGTCTCACTTCTTTTGGGGGAAAGCGGGCGTAACAATATGTTAAATATTCTAAAAATGTAAATGGTAGTTAAATAAAAATGTGACAGTCAAGTTTGACCTCACATCGCATTGTCATGTCTAGACTGGAAAGTAGGCAACATTTAATTTGAATATTATTTCTGACCTACATTACTCTTTGGAATATGATTTATTCATCATCAGATAACACCTCAGAGAGATGAAAACTGTTTAGACAAAATGATTTCATGCTGAAATTATTATACAAAACTAGCTGATCTGGCAAACTTCGTACTGCCCAAGGGCTATTTTTCAAATATACGCTTTTTGGCTATATTGATAAGGGTCTCGAAGGATGGTGAAACGAAGCGCTGAGCGAAAGGATTTATATTCCAAAAAGTTAGTTGGAGAACAAAACTTTTAGGTTAGGAAGTGCGCGCTGCCGTGCTGTCCGTCGCATTGTATAAAGTTGTGAACATCTTGAAAAACGATCCCATTCTAACGATGGAAATCTAAACTAACTTACCTACATATCGCAGTCAGGCAAACCATAGTTCACCAGTACATAACCAGCTCCACATAGCAAACCACAACTCTACACAAAGCAGGACATCAAGGGATTACAGTCCATACCAATCACATGATGAGACATCTATCTAGCATAATCAGCCTTTTAATGTTCCCCCTGCTGGGACTCAGGCCTCCTCTCTAGGAGAGGGAATGGGCCGTAATCCACCACGCGGGCCCAGTGCGGGTTGGTGAATGTCACATGTCTTCGAATTTTTGCTTGTAGGACATGCCGGTTTACCCACGATGTTTTCCTTCACCGTTTTGAGAGCAGTGGTGATGAAATTAATTCACAAAATAATGCGCCTGGCTGGGTTTGAACCCGCGCCGCGGCCTTACAAACTCGTGAGTCGGAGCCAGTACCACTCGGGCGCCATTGCTCTCCAACCATAGTTCACCAGTACATATACCAGCTCCACATTACAAACAACAACTCTACACAAAGCAAGCCATCAAGTGATCATAGTCCATACCAATCACATACTGAGACACCTGTCTACTTACAATCAGAACAAGATACAGAGATAGTCTTAAAAATAACACTCGTTGATAAGTGTCAACACATGATCTACACGTTAATTTTATACGAGTAGTTAAAACCATTTTTTTCTACCCATCTGCTAAACCATTTACAGCAAAAAAGAACTATCTGCCCACATTCTATCGCCATTAAGTCGTCGCAAGAGTCAAAGATTTACAGACACATTACCGTGCACGCATTAGAAAGTGACGCAAGCGCATCTTTTCTTCATACTTTCAAGTATAACTGTAGGCGGTAGTATCAGACCTTAGGGATCAAGATTAGCATAGAAAGAACTGCCAACTGACAGCATGTGACTGACAATAAGATGTACGTCGTTTGTATGATAATTTTTATGTAAGACGTGGTTGAGTTTTGAAATGTGGGATAAATTTAGAAAAGAGTGCATAAGTTTCGAATGTTATGTCAAACTGAGATAGGCTTTGGATCTGGAGAAAGACTTTTTGTGCTGATAGTACGTTACCGTGGGATAATATCTGACACGCACGCGTTAAGCCGTGAAAAAGTTACATATTTCCAAATAACATAAACCATTGCGAAATCAATCGGTTCCAAATATTTAACTCTGTGACAGGGAGATAAACAGCGTAAACTAACTTAATTCCTACAGATACTTCTGAATACGGATCCTCTTAAAAACAGCTATTATTAATATCAATTTAAGTTGCCTTCTAAGCATCTACTAATAACATTGTCTATTACCAACCTGCGCGAGTTTTTATTCTATGTAATTAAAACAGTCATGTGAAAACTAGCATGCTGCCACCATATTGGGGTAGTAATCATGTAGCAAGAACCAAGACAAAAACATTGATCTATTACTGTTAAGTGGACGTTTCAAATAGCTCTATGTTCATGCAAAAAAAACATAAGATTGCAGGATTGGTGCGATGCATGCTTCATTGAATAAAAATCTTAAATCAAAATTATTTTAATTTCAGATAACAGTAACAGCATCATGCAGCAGAGCAGAAGAACAAGTCAAAGAAGTAGAAGTTACACAAGATGGCAAAAGAATAACTAAAAGAGAAGCAACTGTAATAGTAGACTTTAATAATAGCGCTTTGGATAAAATATTCCAAAAACCTAAAGTTATCTACAGAAGGGTATCGCAATCAAGATATGGACCACCAAAAACAAAATATGGATCTTTAAAGCCAAAATATGGACCACCAAGACCGAAAAGCAGACCGTCTAAACGTACCAGAAAACCTGGAAAGAAGGGCCGCACGGGGAAACCGAGAACGACATCGGCGAAATATGGTCCCCCTGAAGCAAAGAATACTGTACACTCTTACACAAACAAAAAGCGAGCATCAAAAAATAAACCAAAATATGGTGTTCCTAAATGGTCTAATAACAGACCAAGTTTTGGGCACGTTGTGAAAATGCCTCATTATGCCTACGTAGTGCCTGATAAATCAAGTTTTGGTGAGCCACCTGTACACTTGGTGGAACACCAGTCCCACAAACAAAGTTATGGCGAGCCTCCTGTCGACTCTTACGGTGCACCTCTGAAACCTAGCATCAATGATGTTTACCCTAGCGCCCATAGTTTTCAAGAGTCGACACCCCATGATAGCATTCATGACTACACAAAGCAGGATTATCAATGGAACCACAAGTATGCTGGATCGGACAACAATTATGCTGTCACGAAGGAGCCAACGTTCTCTAATTTCGTAACACCAAACACTAAAGATAGTGAAGTGGACTCTTTGGATCCAGTTGTAAGAAATAAACATGTAGTGCAGGATAATATTAAGTTCTTTTTCCGAAAAAAGAGGCCGTTCTATTTCGCAGACTCTAAAGTTGTGAACAAGCCGTGGAAGCCAAATAAACAGGATGAGTTTGATGACGAGATCATTGTGGGTGGACAATATGCAGAGCCTCCTGCGAGGTTCATGCCTAAAAATCGTCAACATTCACCGATGTATGATGATGATGAAGACGAGGAGTCATTCCCCGCACTCCAAGGCTACGTAGACTTTGACAGCGCACCATCAGCTAATCACTCACCTTACTCCAATTACAAGAACAGTAATATGGCTTTTAGTCCACAGAATCTAAACGATGCATTTAGTATAGTAAACAAATAGTTTTAAGTTAAATGTTCTGTTTTTTACTTAGGCATACAAAAAGGAGAATGGGCGTATTTTTAAAGTAGGATAGACAGAGAAAAGTATGTGTGATATTTTTATATGAAATAACAAAATATGATTGTTGACGGATTAGCAAAATCGCTTGCTTTCTCTAAGACAATAATAAAGTCTGGAGTAGTTAGACTGAACTCGTTTTAAGACCAATTAATGAAGATATGAGTTAATTACGATACTACATTGTAAAGCAGATTGAAATACTACACAGAATTAATAAATTGCTGTTTTTCAAGCCTTTTTATAATACAATTGACGAATTACGGAAAAGATTTGATTTTACGATGGTCAATTTGCTTTACAGTGAAGTTCTTTGACATAAATTGTGGATCAATTGATTTGGGGTCGTTTTTTCCAATGACAGTATGACATCTGAATTTAAAGTTAAGATTGAAATTTTTACAGATTTTTATTATAATATCAGATGTCAATTTTATTAGACGATTAAAATATATTAATGGAAAAATAAGCCCTTGGTCATTTATGGCCACTCTCTTTTAGTAAAAATTAGTGACCATTATTTTATTTTTATAACAATTTTATAGAATGTCGTATTGTTTGACAGGTAACTATTTTGGTAAATCATGTACACTTTTAGCAATAATTATTTTATTAAGATCACTTGGTCTACTAATATTAATTTGTCAACGAGAATAGAGATATACCAAAAACGAATATCTATAATTTAGACGATTATTTATTAATCTACAGATAATCTACTTATGTCTAAGGAATACAAATGACGATACAGATAAAAACATTCACAGAATTGCAAAAGGAAATAAAAATCTGTCAAACTGAAATATTCCTTGGACAAAAGATATCTGATATACAAGGTGTAACACCGTGGACGTGTGTGGACAGCCCTCCTCCGCCAACTTTAAGGGCTTGGTCAGTATACGAAACTGAACAACCTTACACAAGATTTTTTTTCAGGAAACGAAAAAAAATCAGACTCACCATACAAAATTATGAACTTGATTGGACAATTTGTATGGCGAGGCTGATATTTTTTTTCCGTTTCCTGAAGAAAAATTTTGTGGAAGGCTGTTTAGTTTCGTCTACTGAAGAGAGCCCTTTAAAGTTTGCGGAGGGCTGTCCCTTACACCCTTTTTAATAAATAGAAAGAAACATTTCTAAGCATAACTATTAATCGTTAAAGAAAAACAGATCTGACGATTGAAAAATTCGTCTCCTGATTTGTAAAACAAATCGCACAGTCGTGTCTATCTGTGAATTCGAATGTAATTTCGAAACCACTGCATAGGATTTTAATACAGTTGTTATAAATACAATTTATTTTTCGAAAAATCTACAAAACCATGAAATAAAATGATATTCAAACCGAACGAAGCCTAGTCGCCAAAAATAATGCGCCGGAACGAAATAAACACATACCCAAATGATATAGTCCATTCTTCTTAATAGCACAAAATAGATAGGCACAGAAGACAATCTCATGTATGTTCTTCACTTTTTATACCTACGCTCGGTAGACGCACACTAATGAGCGTTTGAGCCGGAACTGTTCGACGAGTGGGCCGAGCGAGACGCTCGCTACCGAAATATCGTGTCCGTGAGCGGTGTCTATGTGTGCGTTGCTCGAGCGCGCTTTGTATGTAGATTGACTTCTGTACCTATATATTTTGTGTTAATAGCCAATACTATCTCCTGTATTTATGTACAACCAGCTAGATTATAACTTATATTCCACCGTATTATTTAAGTTCAATCTTCTAGTAGTGATAAGTTTTGTAGATAAACATAGAAATATATAGAAGAAGTCTTGTATTGGATTCATGCAATCCTACAATTGTAGAGTCCAATATTAGATCATTTATATAAGTGGCACTGCCTGTTTTGATATAATTTATTTAAATTAAATTGTAATATTAAATGAGCGGTCTTTTAATTTCAATCTCATCAAATTCAACCTTTACACTTTGCTTTAACTAAAGTTAAGCTGTAAAGTGTGTGTGTGTGTGTGTGTTTGTGTTTGTGTTTGTGTGTGTGTGTGTGTGTGTGTGTGTGTGTGTGTGTGTGTGTGTGTGTGTGTGTGTGTGTGTGTGTGTGTGTGTGTGTAGGGGCGTGTATTCCGCCTGGAACTCTAAACTGTGAGGCGCATTAAATGTCTTCTCCACTTTTTTTATTCATATGATTAACTTCTAACAAGAGTCTATCAAAATTGACTTTACAAACGCCTTCAATTCCGTTCATGCAGTGAGTATATGGTTATAATTTTAAATCTTACAAGTTTCTGAGATAAAGGCTCTTGCCGGATAGATAGAAATACAGGCAGACAGACAGTTTTCTTTTGAGGTACAGAACCCTAAAAAAGCGCTAAGTGCACTACCTCAACGGTGGTGTATGACGATTACCTCGTTTCAACTTTTTGAATCATCGTGGCTCTTAGAAAAAAAAGTATTGAGACAATTTTGTAGATCTACAATTTTGTCTCAGCTAATTTGCTTTGCAGTTTTGCTGAAAATCACGAAAAACTTGTTTTTGTGACGGTTGACCCTAAATATATTTTTTCCCAGGTGTCAGATCGATGAGGACTTTTTATATTTCATTTATGATGGTGTTTTAGACAATCCTACCAATTTTCAGCTAGGTGCGCATTAGTGTAACCTCGAATGTCTAAATTGACCGGACTATATCCTACTAATATTATAAATGCGGAAGTTTGTATGTATGGATGGATGTATGGATGTTTGTTACTCTTTCACGCAAAAACTACTGAACGGATCTCGATGAAACTTGGTACACGAGTAGACCATATCCCAGAATAACACATACGATACTTTTTATCCTGGGATTATGTACGCGGGTGAAGCCGCGGGCAAAAGCTAGTAAAGTTATAATTTTACCTAGATCTTGGTAACTATAATGAAATAAAACCAAACCTTTCTTTTATATGCACTATATTTAACAGAAGCTTATACGAAACCATTTATATAAAAATTCAAACGTCTTAAACACACATTATTATAAAACTATAGTATATATTTACTAATCAAAATTATCATAAATTCATCGCAATTGACGCCTTTTTGAAAGTAAACCCTCAACTAAGTATATGTATATTTACATTCCTACAAAAATGAAATGCAAAAGCTGTCATTGTAATTCATTTTTAGAAGTTTGTATTCATGTAAATGTTACATTCTATAAGAGATTTGGTTAAATTTTGGTCCAAGAAACGAAAGCTAACATTAAAAACAACTTACCTAAGTAAACAGAGAATGAACTCAAATATATGTCAAATAAGGAAAAGTAGTAAAATTATAGTTTGGCCAAAAGTCTTCGAAAAAAACGCATGAAATCATGTAGACATTGTCGTCCAAAAGAAAATAATCCAAAGCGTTACTTTTCATGAAAGCTCAAAGGTAACAGATAAGTCATTAGAGTCTATTACACATATAGTAAACGGCTATAACAGACAGCTAGTGCCTTCAGAGAGTTTCTTTAGGTAGTGATGTTGAAATCAGCATGAATCTCCTTCTTATTCTCATCTCCAGCGGCGGACATGAAGATCTGATCTGGTAGTCATCGGAAATTCCTTATTAGTACAGAAAAAACAGGCATAGGTGAAGAATAAGAAGAAGGTGCTATTGTGTATTTTGATGTCTTGTGGATGTCAAACACTGTTTTTTCTTGACTCCGCCACAACATCAGAATTTCCGACTCCTAGTTCATGTTTCAATCACTTAATCGTACTTTCCTTACTTGCTCGATCATCGTCCTCGTTTGCTGTCCTTCGTCGCTGCAGTGATCTGGTTTAAGACGTGCTTCTTCCTCCTAGCGTTGCCGCAAGCCGCCCGCGCTGCCTCACAAGCACAATGTGCAGCTTGCTTGGTCGCAGCACACTCTGCGCAAGCACACTGCAGTTTGTGCTGCAAGTGCGCTAATCTTGATCTTGCCTCCGACAGGTTATGACATTTCTCTTGTAGTCCGAATTTCGTCTTCTCTAAAACGCAGTGTGCTGACTTCTCAAGTTGTCCTGCTAGTTGTGCCGCTTGTACCATTAGCTTATGCTGTAAGTGTGAGCAAAATAAAGCTGTCTAAGATACCATTTTTGATAGAACTTAAGGTAGAATTAAAAGCTTAGAAATATCTCAGGATAGACGAACTATTTTTTCCAAAACCTCAAAAATGTGCAATGACTTAAGCTTTTGGTTCATTTATTTTTTTACTAGCCCTTACTGTCTCATTGCTATGCAAAGGCCTCCGCCAAGTCCTCTCAAACTTTCTTCAACTTTTAATATCGACGAAAAACTGTTTATATAACTTCAATTATTAAAACTAAAATAAAAACAAATAAAACCACAATATTACTGCCAAAATATATCTGTAAATTTATTTAAAGATTTTAATTAGATATGGATATATATAGATAGACTGTATATTTCAAAAGAAAAATTATATTACACGTTTATCCACCATTCTAATGACTTAACATTTTTTTTTAGCTCCACCAGTACATAAACACCTAAATAATTTTCCTTTGTATGCTCTAAAGCAGACTGGGATACAAGATAATGCTGTCGCCGTGAAGACGAATGTGTACAGTGACATACAAAGCAACATGGTCTAGGAAGTTGCTCAAGATAGTCTTATAAAATATGTCAGGGAATTTCTTGAAGTCGCCTGGCCTCCGTTTAGACCTTGAGGAAAAGAGAAAACAAAGTTTTACGAAGCATTCAGGCAGCGTATCAGGCACTTCAACAATGACTACCAAATAACGTTGGAATTTAAATCAATAATGAAGTATGGTAGTAACCGCATCAAATTCGCCATCTTATTGAATGCTTCGTAAAACTGAATTCCTTTTCGTCTAGTCCGGTAGGAATTGTTGAAGATACACAACATAAACCAAGATTTGAATAGATTAAAATTTGGTTAAGATTAATTATATTTTGTTTTTCTAGGTTTTTTTGGAAGTTGAAAGGGACTTAATATTTAAGAAACTTCCCAAATAAAAACCAAATAGAGTAAAGTTTCGCAGAAACTCACCTGAGCTGTGGCTTGCTGTGCTGCCTGCACAGCCGCGTTGACAGTTCCTTGCTGCTGATGCACTGCAGCCGTGTTCTCAGCAACCACTGCCTCAGCTTCCTTTACTTCTTGTTGGAGTTGCTCTACAACAGCCTGCTTGCCGGCGAGTGCAGCTTCGGCTGCCTTAGCTGCTTGCAATGCTTTTTCCGCCAGTTGAGTTTTTACCTGTGGATTTAAAATGCACATAATAATTTTGTTGATTCAGCTAATAACAGAACTATATAGAAATTGTATACAATGTTCTAGGAATGACAGATGTCGCTCAAATTTTTTCGACTGTCAAGAAATTTGAAAATGATTTGTGGATGATGGGAGCAATGAGAGACTCCCTCCGATATCTTCCATGTAAGATATTATTAAAAAAAGAGATATTAAACATACCATATGAGCAGCTTGAGCCCCCGCGGCGTTTTGTGCTGCCTGAGCTGCTTTTGCTTCAGCTGCCGCTTTCTGAGCTATATTTGAGGCGCACTTTGCCTTGCAGTCTCGCGGAGTTTCCCTCACTCTGTTATCCTTCTTTCCCTGCAAAGCCAGCTGCTGCGCTAACTGTGGCAAGTTCGGCTGCTTGTCTGCCGACCTACCCTCCGGGTACCCCCACACTGACGCGCAAGTCAGCAACAAACACACAAACAGTCTCATTTAAACACTATTTATTGTTCTACTAGTATATTTCGGCAATATTAAATTGCCAACTCTACCCTAACTACTTAAGTTACTACATAAGTTTTTTTTACTTTTATAGAATGGTGAATAAGAATTTTCTTCAAAACTTGTGACACAAACAAAACACGATCAAGTTGAATGGCAGTTTGACATTTATTATTCTAAATTTTAATTTTCTTCGTAGAGTCTTTCATAAATACTATAATACTTATTTTTATGGAATTCTTCTTAAAACATGATCATACTTTTTTGGCTATGAACTTAATATTGCAGCACCTAGTTTCAGCAAAAATTCATGAATTAGTTAAATGTCATCAGTCTCTGATAAGGTGGTAATCTATAGCTTAGAATACTAAAACGGAAAACCCTGCCGATCAAGGGTTAACTTTACTTGCTGTAGCCCCAACAAAGGCTTGTGACAACTTAAACAGGGCTGGCGCAATATATTTTTAACCCCCGACAGAAAAGAGGGGTGTTATAAGTTTGAGGTGTCTGTGGCACCGTAGCTCCTCAGCGAATAAACCAATTTTGATGCGGTTATTTTTATTTGAAAGCTGACGTCATCGAGATGGTCCTTAGATACAATTTATGAAGATCTGTTCAGGTTTTCAAGGTCATCATTTGTTGGCTGTGGCAGGGATCTTAAACACTTAATGGATGTATTACTTTAATTGTAATTGATATACTTTACTAATAAACACACATTATGTGACCAAATGTTTGTAATACTCCTGTACTTACTTACCGATTCTATCATGCTGGTTTGATGATGGAAGTCGGAGGTAATGAGACGTAGCCATCCAGTTTTTTGAACATTTTTAATTTTTCTATTATCTTCTCTTCGTGGTGGCTCGGGAAAAGAATGCCTGGAAGAAGTTGGGGGAGGCCTTTGCCCGGCAGTGGGACTATTATATTTATAAAAAAATATCTCCTCTATTTAATTAGTCTTCTATTAATCATGATGCTATTTTTTACCTTTTCTGTAATGGAATATACCACCGAGTTTTGACCATCAAGAGCGGAATTTTTTGTATGACATTTGTGTGCAAATTAAATTATATTTGCATTTGTTGCATTTTTTTTTATATTTACATAATATTTGGCCGTCTCTACACATACGAAGACAATTGAGTGCAAACTAAAAAAAATGATTATGCGTCTGTATTCATTAAACTCGGTCCAATAAAAGTTCACGTCAGTCACTGTTTCTTTTTTTCGGTGGGAGAATCATCTAATGACGGCTGGGACGCTATGAGCACCGTTGCCTGATACGGTCCGCTTCCTCCTTTGCTAGCATTACTGCTTCGCAGAAGGAGGTAACAGCCTGCCACTCCTCCTCGCTCCTTTGGCCTGTACCAAGGTCCGGCGCGAGATATCGCCGCCGCCGATCGCCATCACGAGGGCACGGCGATGCTCTGCCCAAGCGGAGCACACCTCTACTGTGTGCTCCACCATATCCTCCGGGCGTTCCGCACGGTGACGATACCCGGGCGTCACTTCCGCACGAATCCGGTGCAGGAACCTCCCGAACTTACCATGTCCGGTGAGGACCTGCGTCGTGCGGAAGGTGAGGACGCCGTAAGATATCGGTCACTGCTGTATATGGTAGTGTTAGAACTTTTCTTGTAAACCAAACGTATCATACGGCGGATACAACAAAATCGTCATCGTCCTCTTCATCGGAAACATACTGTTTATTCATAGAAATTGACGATCTAATACAATTTTCTATATGGGTTTGATAGCTGACAAAGGTGTTCATTGTGCAGGTACAAATATTTCTAGTGATAATCCAATGGTCTTCCAAGTTCTGGGACTTAATCGTTACCCGACTTCGTAAGATAACAAGTTTTTATGAAATTTTTTTTTTCATAGCAAGCTATTATATAGCATAATTATCTAGCACGGTATATAGCATAATTAGTACTCGTCAAGACGAATCATACGAGCTCGACAGGGTTGTGTCCTTTAACTGCCGAGTTCCTGTAGCCATCTTCCGATTCCATCATCAGATCAGCTACAAATTATAATAATATTGCATTGTCATATGATTACATGTATGCAAAATTTCAGCTCAATCGGTAACCAGGAAGTGGATCAAATTTAATTTGCAAGATTTGATGACAGACAGACATCGGGACAGGTGAAACTAAATAAAAGCTTGTAATAAAATGATTCTATATACAGGATTTTTTTTTACGGTGGGCAAAAATCATCTCATCACAACCCCCGCTCTTGGGTGGAGCGGGACATGGTGTCAGACTCTTACTAACTAAAAACCTACCCCGTTCCTTCTAACCTCTTCATACCGGGGCTCGAGCTTCTTTTCAGATAACCCTGGCCCCAGTAGATAGAAACAAAAATATTATATATAGGACTTGGGAAAAGGCTAGCCATATTATGAGGTTTCAAATGTTTTACTGGCAGCTAATACAAGACCGATCGAAGAATAGAACATTTAAATATTGACGTTGGAGCGTACTGTCAATCAACAAATTGTCATGGCTTAAATTTTGTGTGAAAGTTGCTTTTTTTAAAAGATCCACTGTGAAATTATGTATGCGCTTATTTTAACCATTAGTTTGAATAACCACATCACACAGGCTTGATTTGCCTCTAAATTAGTTTTTAAGCGCACTTTGCCAGCAGCTTCTGGACTCATTGTGTTTCAAAGGTCAGTATGATTTTTTTCCATCTTGCTCTTGTCAGTTTCAAATGGTTTTGGTGGGCCAAGTCCAAAAAATTTACTCTCTCTGAAAGTCGGACCATTGAGCTTATTGACATCTAAGCTAAAATTGTTATCGTAAAATTTTCTTTTTCTAGCATGTTTAATTTTTTTTGTCCTTGGTTCATCATCATCATCATTTCAGCCGATACACGTCCACTGTTGGACTTAGGCCTCCCCCAAGCATCGCCACAATGAACGTTCCCATGGTTATATTAACAAAAAGCAACTAAGCTGAAATAATCGATCCGATTGACGCGTAAAAGTTTTGAGGTAACAGAACAGATATAAGATAGATGATATGTTAAGAAAATGGAAACTCAAACGTGTCTGTTCACCGCTAAAACGAGCCCGTTCACTTTCGTTTCTGCTTTTCAGAATGTATCCCTGGAGTGCACCAGCTGTTGGGAGTTGAAATTTCCTCAAACCTTTGAACTTTGGGCGGTTCATTGAGTCCAAAGCCAAGGTAGTAGCTGCACGAGGGATACGGAACGGCAAAGCGCACCCTCCGAGTGGAGATAAAGCGGGCCAAGCTAGGGGCCCACGATTTGTGGCTGGGGACTCTGAATGGAAACCCGCGGGGACGCCTCTACAAGGTGGTGCGGGATAAACTCCGCGTCTGTGCTCCTCCACTGACAAAGAGTCTCCGGCCCCAGCTTGTGGAGGGTTTAGCGAATACTTTGATCCCTGGGCGAGGGGAACACTTTCCTCCGACTACGACTCCGCAACCAGCACTGTCCGACGCGAACCACAATGGTGACGATGACAACAGTGCTCCAGATCACCTCTGGAGCATTGTCGTCTACCGCCGAAGTAGAGATGAGAGTGGTATTACGAAAGGTGAGTGCCCCCAGGACCCGACAGCTTGTCTGGGAAAGCCTCCTGGGAAAGGGACCAGGCCATGGAGGCTCTCGGGTCTCGATTAAGAGGGCTCCTTAGCGCATGCATGGAGAGAGGCCAGTTCCCACTTCGCTGGAAGAAATTGGTCTTCATCGCGAAGCTGGGGCGCCCAGCGGTCTCTCCTCCGTTCGCGTATCGACTCATTGTGCTGCTCGACGAGGTGAGCAAGCTTTGAAAGAGTTATTGCAGATCGCCTCGTCGCGCTCCTAGCACGTTTTGGGTCGGATTTTGCGGACGCCCAATTCGGTTTTCGCGGGGTGTGCTCCACCGTGGAAGTCATCATGCGCGTGCGAGCCTTCAAGACGGGGGATGTGGAGTCCCAGGGCAGGTGTGTCTTGGTGGTGTCTTTGGACATCGCTAAACACACCTCTGTCGTGTGATCAATGCCTCCCTGTCGGTACATCATCTACCCTGGTCACCAGGAAGAATGAAAACGACGAGTATTTGAATTTGAAAAAATGCTAAATGATCTGGCAAAAAATATAATATATGCATTTTTATTGATCTATCATCCACAATACCTGATGTAATTAGTCACAAGCTGCCAGTAACATCTTCCTTTCCTTCTCCTGAGGGCCAAAATACTAACTCAGTTTTTTAATTCCAGAAAACCGCGTATAGCTTGAGTCTGCGTACTTCAACCTTTTCAATCTTTGATGAGCATCCGTCACCATCAAAACCAAGGTCCTGTTTAAGCCAGGACTATTAAAAAATGATTTGCCTTTCTTTATATGCCCTGATCGCCTCTGCCACGATCCTTGCATGCGTGCCAGTCTGCTACCGACAGTTTGAGATGCACAAGTTTGTCAAGTGTCTCAAAGGCGGCAAGTAATATGATAGTTTGTATGAGCTGCATGACGGCGTTCCTTGCTGTAGCTCTGGTTGTTTGTGGACCCATCGCTCTGGACACTTACTGGCCAAGATGTCCGAGAAGGGGAAAAAATCAAGAAGATTCCATGCCCCAGCCCTGCAAGAGTCCTTGCTGCCCCAAACGGTCTCACCATAGCTGAGAAATTAATTTGTAGATAGTTTACGTACTTAAGTTGTATTAAATATTTGTACCCGATTGCCTTTGTTTTGATTTTGAGTCCGACTGCTTAGGCCAAAAAAATATCTCAAAACACTCGAATTCAAGAAACAGAATGATAGGTGAGATATACCCAACACACACACACACAACAAATACCCGAGTCCGAAATACTTTTTCTCTGCACAATGGAACAAAGTCGAAAAGTAGATTGGGACACCCCGTTCCCCTAAAGGAGAGTGGACTGGTGTGGTGGAATGGTGGAATAATGATAATAATCTTTATTTTGTACATTAAACGCACACGGTAACAATTATTAAGATATTTTAATTGGTACAATAAAATTAAGATATCCTTTATATAGACGTGTAACGTGTGTCAGTATAGCGGAATAGTCGTATGACGGTAGAGGTTCAAATTGGAAGAAAACGACTTCGAACAGTTAATACGACACTTGCACATATATTTCTGCAATAATTTCCTATTTATAATTTTCCACGCGTCAATTTGTGCAAATTATTATCCGGACAAATTCTTCTTTATGAAAAATCTTAATTTTAACAATTCTTAATTTTCCGAATGCCTCATTTTCCTAATTATAGATAGTACGAATTCGGAATTTTTGTAATAAGTACAGTCAGTAAAATGTTTGGAAACATATTTATTGTGCCTATGTGAAATAAAATATTTTGACTTTGACTTTGTAGTTTGTACAGCTAAGCAGTGAAATTCCCTACTGCAGTCTGTGTTTCCTGATATGTTACTTCTAAGCAAGCGTGATCCACCGTCGACCACATCATCACTTACCATCACGTGAGATAATGGTTAAGCGCGAGCCTATCATTGATAACTTATTGATAACAATAAGTCGTAAAAAATTGACAAACTTATTATAGTTGCTTACAATAGCGAAAGTTACTGGTGTACAAACTAAAATCTTATAATTAAATATCATTATCAGTAATATTTTCAAAGTAAGGAATTAATACAAAAACAATTAAGAATTTAAATATTATTATCAATGTACAATTGTCGTATTAGAGTCTCAATAAATTGATAGGTGGCGCTAGTGTCAGTTTTATAAGGATTGTACAACTATTACACTAGTTGTCTTGATTAGCTGGTAGATGGCGTTTATACTGATTTACGCTGCAACGGTGACAGTGGTGAGTTGGGGTCTGGAGCTTCCTGGTGCTACGGCAACACAGCAGGCGGATAGTAGCCGTAACACATGTGCAATTTTACGCAATCAATTTTTGGCAAGCGAGCTCTACATCATCGCTTACCATCAGGTGAGATGATGGTCAAACGCGAGCCTATCAATATTTTTTTTTTTAAATCGCGGGTCTTGATGCGCAGGCGGCTCGACGTCTTTACAGTGCCAAACCACTTGCAATCTTTGCGTTAAACGTGCAAGATTACGTATCCAGAGGAGTGGTATGATCGTCCGGTAACTGTCCGGACCGAGCCAAGGCGTCGACGGCGCGCACTGTTCCCGCGCGCCTCAAGGAGTTGTCAGCAACAGGAGGGGCCCATCGGGGTCGAAGCCTACCGGGGTCGGGGTTATCCGAAAGGAAACTAGAGCCCCGGTATGAAGGCTAGAAGGAACGGCGCGGGGTTTTTAGTCAGTAAGACTCTGACACTGTCTCCCGCTCCACCCAAGAGCGGGTTTCGTCAATGATAATTTTCCCCGTCGTGAGAAAAAGAGAAAATTTTACCTTTAATCCCAAACCCTTTTCGAAAAAGGAGGATACTTCTGATAAGACTGATGGTATATATTGAACAACTGTCCGATGATTGTCCTTGCGCTATAGTAATAACTCCTAAGTACTAAAAGATAAAGATAATATTACAATACTAGCTTCTGCCAGCGACTTCGTACGCGGATCCTGTTGCTTATGCCAGCGACAACGGGGTCGTCAAAATCAAAGATCTGAAACGTCTGATGTCGAACTCTAAGAGCCCGGGGACTGGAAAACAACGTGATGCGCGAGACGATTCGAGAAGTTCCAGATCTCTCCCTTCCACTTACGCGCGTGACAGTGTGCAAACACCTTAGACATGGTGCCAATGTCTCCTTGTTCGATGTAATTAATAAATGGGCTATAGGAAAACGCGCTCCTTTCTTTATTCCCTAAAAGTGTTCCCATAGCGTGATATAACTCGACACCAACGCTATTTACGAAATGTTTAGAAAACGGAAACTACATATTATTTACCCAAATATTATAGTATCTTAGCCATGTGCAGCGCCCCTTAGTGAACTCCACAGCGGGTGATGTAACCTACGACCAACTTATTATTTGCGGGTGGTACAGTAATCGGGTCTAGGGATCGAACCGCAAAATTAAGTTTGTTTTTATTGTATATACTTTTCCGGGATAAAAAGTACCCAGTGTGGTGCCCAGGATATTAAAGAATAATTATACCACGTTTCATCGTAATCGGACCAGTAGTTTTGCGTGATGCCTGAACAAACAAACAGACAGACAAAAAAAATTTTAATCACATTTTTGTGTTCGGTGTCGGTCTACTAACACACGGTGCCGTTCATTTTTTTTATATTTTCAGTGTCCAGAATTTTCACTTCTACAGATTTATTATAAGTATAAGTAGGTACCTAAACTACGTCCATCGTGACTATGTCTAATAGAATGAAATAACCTATTTGATACCTAGGTACTTACCTATTTAAAACTACAGCTAAATAAATAAAAAAAAGTTTAATTTATAATTAAGCTAATACTAAGAAATATTTAAACACTACCAAAATAACTAATACCTATTTTATAAAATAACAACCAAAGATCTAAAAATAATGACGCTAATAAGCACGGTTTGTTAAAATCAATTATTGTCTGTCAATAAGGTCGAACACTCTGAACGTCTATTCGCATCAACAGCATCATATTGCCGCCGAGAGCCGCGTCGAGCGCGGCGACCGTTACACAAAAATAATCCTTATAGCATGATTCAGTATTCACGCGCGATGGCTTATTAGCGCATTTCATGAATAACTTAGGTGTTTCTATGATTTTTTTTTTATTGAATAGATAATAATGTTAACTTTTTTTAATTAAAGATGAGTGAGAGTGTTATAAACGTAAGAGTAGACAAAAATAAACAGAAAGCTCCGAACTGCTCAGCTATCGGGAGTTACACGTGTTATTGTGAGTCAACCATAAAAGATAGACACATGCTGTCGTGGGATATTTTTGATATAATTTTAAGGAGAACATTTCCGTCATACATGATTTCTGTGTAGCTTTAACCATAAAGGCTGCAAAAGCGACGGAAGCTTAAAAAATTGAGTAATTTATCCCGTTTCCCCAACATTTCCCTTCACTGCTCTGCTCCTATTGATCGTAGCGTGATGAAAAGTATACTATAACCTGCCCAGGAGTATGAAGAATGATTGTACCAAGTTTCGTCAAAATCCATCGAGTAGTTTTTGTTTCTATAAAGAACATACAGACAGACAGACAGACAGACAGACAGACAGACAAAAATTTTACTGTTTGCATATTTAGCATCAGTATCGATCACTAATCACCCCCTGATAGTTATTTTGGAAATATATTTCATGTACAGAATTGACCTCTCTACAGATTTATTATAAGTATAGATTATAGTGCTGCTAACGCGCAGACGAACTTTTAGTTTTTAACTTCATTGCCAAAGCTGCACAAGGCGTGCATGCACGCATTATCTCCACAAAGACTCTTCAGACAAATAACGATAGAGTTTTACTTATAAAACAGATTCTGATATACAAACTTTCCAAGCCTGTCTGCTCTATGACATTGACAGAGTTTTTGATGAAAAAATTTTAAATTTAGAAAATATGGTGACTTTTCCTTTCATGTCGAAACTCAAGCAAAATTTTGGATGTATTAAAATTTTAGTGAAAACAATATGCGTGTTAAATTGTTGTGGAATGTTGCTAGGATAATCTTGGTATCGGGATTATCTTTTGGCATCTGATTGAAACAAATGATAGCAAAATTCTAGTGTCTCGTTGCAGAATAACAGACTGATCTCTGCATGTAAGTACTACAACATATTTCTCTCAGTTTTTCTAGCAACGGTTGCCACAATACACTTTTTCAACAAAGATTCGTAGTTCATTCGGAAAACGCCGGGTTCAAATGTTAGGAATCGGGTATTACTGGTGACATTTGACTGTTTTGTCATCTGGCAAGTTTATAAAGTCCTGCGAAGTGACCGAAATGTACCGTCAAGATCCAAGATAAGCATTATTTTTCATATTGTTTTGTACAATCTTGTCGTTTTCCAAAATTACTTCAATTATTGTTTCAGATTGTATGGGTCCAGTTGCTGCGCTAGTTGCTATTGCGGGGCTTGTAGTTTGTTGCACTATTGCGAGAAGAACCTTCACCGACTGTGCCTTCCTACATACGTAGATTGAACTTACCTTCAGAATCATTATATTTTTACAAGTTACTGCCAAGACGCCAAGATGGTGTGTATCTCTTGCACCACATTTCTCGGCTTGCTGGGACTAATTGTGCTTGGACCCCTTATATGTGAAAGACTGTTGTGCTGCATTACCAAGAAGAAGAAAAGTACTTTTTGATGTCTACCCTTGATTGTTAATAGTAACTACAATGTAATTTCGATTATATATATATCTGCGCACCGCTACTATTTTTTGTTTTTATTTATAAATATTTGATATTTTCGATAATTCGTTCCAAAAAGCACTTGCCTATTTCAAGATATTGACTCCTATTCTTGTGTTTTCTAAAACGAAGCAACATTCCGCATAACGCTTACGTTAAGTTCGTCAAACTATTAAATAAAATTGTTTGTCATTTGCTTTGCCTTTGATGTTTGTCTTTAATGTGTATCTCTTTTGTTTCAGAGCCAATGCTTGGCGTCACCTATTTGACCTTGATCAGTGCTGCTATTATTCTGAGATTGTTTCGGATCTGGACCAAACGCATTTGGGGGAACCGGTGCTTGTGTAAGACAAAAGTAGTTGGTAAAGACGTAATTGAGGACTATAAATCAATATCTTCTTCGGAAGTTTCTTCTGCATCTAAGACAGTGCATGGAATAACTTGTTTTTGAGTGTGTCTTTAAAACTTTCATAATGATTTGTATGAGTTGTGCAACAGCCCTTGTGGCAGCTACCTGTATAGCATGCGGCCCTCTACTATGTGATAAGATTTTAAAATGTTTCATCAAAAGTAAACGATGATTTCCTTGTTCATACAACTGTGTCCATAATTTTGTATTGTAATAAATTGATGTCACTTTAGATGGCTCGTTTTTGTTGTATCTTAATAACCAACAGGTACGCTAGCTTATGAAGCTTCTCTTAGTTAAATTTCTGCTCAATCTTTTAAAACAAAACTTATCACTCCATGAAATTTCAATACCAATAATTATCTTTTCATAGGATAACATACAAATGTCAGTCCATTGCTAATACACAGTTATCCGGTAGTTAATTATAACAAATACAACGCGTCACGGCTTTGGTAATGTGAAGTTTATAAACCACAATATTTTCAATTTTAAACTTTATAAAGCAAGGTTCGTATTTTTAAACTTATCTGTTATTACTGATGAATTTATATTTTAGACTTCTTTCTTTACTTTTTTTGTTTCAGAACCCTCAAGTTTTATGTTTGCATGATTTGCATATCTGTGCTGGGTATTATTGGTGCCACCACTCTGATTGTCTGCATACCGTACTGGACGCGAACCCTCTTCGGTGGTAAATGCACATGTCCAAAATCACCCATTTGTCCTGACTGTGGTATGCCGTTCTGATTGAAGAAGACCTACTTTGTGATTACACTCAAAAGAAGATTTTGAAAAAGATAGTTAAATTTTCATCTTCATTTACCGATTAATAATATCAACTGGAAAACAGACCATACTACACAACATTTTCATAAATTTGGACTGAACAAACAATGATTTGTTTTAGTTGTTTAACTGCTTTAACGGGGGCAGCCATAATAGTTTTGGGGCCAGTAATTTGCGAACGACTGTTGAAATGCTTAATGCTTAGTGCGAAGAAAAAATAAACCTTACTGCAATATGTTTATCAAGTAACGTTACAATTATAACATAATGAAATCATAATATAGTGTCCCATTTTAACAGCACTTGTTTCATTTGAATTCGATGGATGATATCATCTCATTGACAATATTGTTTTTCGGATTGTCAGTACAGCATAACTAGCCTTATGCTCCTACTGGTGGAATGCAGGTATCTAGGAGGGGAAATGGGCCGTCATCCAGACATCAGACTGTGTGCTCCACCGTGTCCTCCGGGCGTTTCGCACAGTAGCGGCACCCGGACGCGTCTTCTGCTCGAATCCGATGCAGGAACCTCTCGAACTTGCCATGTCCGGTGAGGACCTGCGTCATGCGGAAGGTAAGGACGCCGTGAGGTCTTTCAAGCCACGTCTCAAAGAGGAGACTTACCACCACGTGGGAACATAAGGCTGTTTCTCGTCGTATGTCACATGTCTTCGAATTTTCGTTTCTAGGGCATGCCGGTTTCCTCAAGATGTTTTCCTTCACAGTTTCGAGAGCAGTGGTGATTTTATAAGTTAAACAATACCTTGTGTATTTTATTGCTGGGTTTGAACCTGCGACCAACCCTCGTAAGTCGGGGTCGGGTACCTGGGCTACCACTGTCTCCTGTCCTGTCCTGATAGTCAGCAGTTTAGATCGTTTAGGGGTCGTGATTCAGCTACTTTGTCCAACCAGTTAGACCACGGGTCTTCGGTAGGGGCAGTTGTCCAACTAAAAGCTTTGATGGGACAACTGCCGCTACCGAAGACCCGTGATCCAACTGATCCGTTTTGCCACCATGGGATTTGGAAGCAACAGTCCTCGCATCATAGAAAGAGAATCTCCTTGCACGCATGTACGGTTTTCGCGTGGAGATGCAACACTGGGGCAATACTTCACTGCCGTGCCAAGTCGCGGCATGGTGGACAGAATTTCGGCGGGATCTCATAATGGAATGGCGACAGCGACTGTCGCAACCCAGTGTTACTATTGAATGAAAGTGTTAACAATAAAATTATAAAACAATGTTTTTTAAAATTGATATAAACTAGTGTTGGACTGCGATCCCACCTGATGGTAAGCAGTGATACATTCGTTGACGGTGAGGTGCACTAGTTTATTAGGTAACCGATTTTCAAAAAGGAGGAGGTTCTATTTTCGACTATATAGTTTGCAACTGTCGCTGTCGCCATTCCATCATGAGATCCCACCGGAGCTCTGTCCGCCATGGGGAGGGGGGTGTATTGAACCGATTTGGTGATAAAACTGAAAGGTAAATTAATGTAATCAAACCGTGTTTGGGATTATCAGAATCGTTGAGATGCACACTGGCTATAAGGTATTTTAGTTTGGCTGAGGGGTACTTTTTAGTGGTGGTATTATAACTAAAAAGTGAAAAATAAACATTATACAAAAAAAAAAACAGAAGTCGGTGATAAATAACGAAGAGACAAAACTATCTATTATAGAAACAACGACTTCCGAAATTAAAGTTATTTTGTACTTTTCAGTGTTTTTTTACATTTAAGTCGGTTTAATTTTTTTTTTGTAAAAAGTTTTTTATTTTTCACTTCTTATATCTTCTGACTTCTGATTAAACAAAATGACAGCCAGGTTCTTTTAATTTTTTATTTATTTTTTAATTATTCATAGGCTCGCTCTTGAGCAATAGGTATCTCACCTGATGGAAAGCGATGATGTGGTTGAAGATGGAGCACGCTTTTCTAGAAGTAACCTTTTCAGTCTTGACTTAAAGACCGTATGTTGTAGCTATCACGAAACACAGACTCCAGAAGGAAATTCCACTCTTTAGCTGTACCTACGCACGCGAAATATAAAAAACCAAAACGTTTTACGCGTATGAGTAGGATTTCTTTTAGAAAACAGAAATAAGTCTTTCTGTTAATCAACAATTTAAAATAAAACACCCAAAGAAGTTAGGAAAATTTACTAAACAACTAACATACACCGTAATATCACTTGACTCCATTCAACTAGACTATAAAAGTACAAAAATTGAGCAAATACAATGTCCATATGTATCGGCGAAATAAATAACTTACTTATGACACTTAACAAATTGACTAATTTTGGACTACGTGGTTGGACTATGTTTTTCAGGCGTTACTATTGCAATAGCCTGTTTCTTCGTCCTCGTTTTACCTAAAACAGCTTCGTCTAATTTAGCTATCGTAGCACTCGGCGTGGGATAGTGTCCCACAAATCTTGATTGCGATGTCGGTCTTACGATCTGTACTTTTTCGTTATTAACTATCGCCATTTCTTTATCTTCATATTTTTCCGCACTTGATCTATAAAACCGCCTTACTGGTGCTAAATTTGCTGCGTTAGGATTCACATCTTCAATTTGGTCAGTTAGAGTCTCTTGCCTTTGTATATTTTCTATTGGTTGTATATCTAGTTTAACTATTTCTATGCTCGATGTAGTTGTAATGGGTTTCTGTGTTGTAATTGTAACTGGCTTCTCAGTTGTGGTTACTGAGCTAGTCTTTTGCAAAGTCATTCGTCTTCTGTGTTTTCTTTCTCTTGTATCATTTTCTGTTGCATTTCCTTGGCCTATATTTATATCAGCGTTGACCGTAATTAGTTTGATATCGGATGTGTTTTCTGTTGAAGTTGTATTTCTTCTTAAGCTTCTTGTAGAATTCAGGTTTCTAGTGCCTCTATAGACAGGAGCTGCTTCAGTGGTTGTCTTACGGTTCCTCTCATCAATCATGACAGGAGTGGGAGTGATGAATTGTATATGGTTTGAGGATCCAGCCGTATTTTGTAGATTTGCAGTGTTTGAAACACTAGCAGTGTTAGTCACGCTAGCAGTGTTAGGGAAACTAACAGTGTCTGCGTTTTGCGCAGGTTGAGCAGGTACAGTTGGACGCGGAGCATCCTGATTTTGAATTTGAAGTATATTTATAGCGTCTTTAATGTTGTCCGCGACTTCAGGGTTATGCTTTTGACCTGGAAATGTAAAATTTTAAATTAAAGCGGTTGAATTAATTTGGATGCTTGTTTGAAGTCGGAATCTACTACTTGTATTAGGAACTACTTGTGTTTTTCATTTAATGTCACTTTCTTAAAGAAGTCGTACATTATAGTCGGATAAAGTTCCACTGTGACTACCATACCCTGCCAATCTATTTCACACTTATAAGAAAAAAAAACAGACTAGACGGGCTACAAAATAAAGAAGTTTTGTATTGTATACTAATTTTGCAATCGGATTAACCTGACCAAACTTTGTTTTATCTATAAAAAATTTAGCAATTGAATGATCGTCAAATTAGATAAAATATGCAAAGTGTTATAAATAAACTTCATTGCAGAAAAAATTGTTTCCATACCATCTTCTTGCATCTCCTTCTTGTAAGTAGAGAAGAAAGTAAGTGCCTTCATCAGCTGGTAGCTCTTGGAGACTGGAATGTTAGTATCATACAGCTTTTTAGTATTCTTGCAGTCCACGTAGAACCACCAGTTGCACTTGAGGATGGTCTGGTCGAAGAGCGTGGACTCAGGACAGAGGAAGGATTTCATGACGAGGCCATCGTCTGTTAGAGCACAGACGTGGAACACCTGGAATTTGAAAAGGAGTTTTGAGATTGTTGTTTATAACGATTCTGAGTGATGGTTTGTATTCAAGATAATTTTATGACATAAATAAAGACTGATGTACGATTAGTGATCCACGGCTAAGTCAAAGTTAGCTTTAAAGCTAAGTTACTGGCTTGGAGCACCGGTGGATACCCTAGCCACCGTTTCTGTGTTTTACTAGATGTATTTTGGAGAGTCTGCGCGGAAATTCATCATCATGATCATTTCAGACACAATGACCAAGCGTCGCCACAACGACCGATCCTGTGCGGCTCGCAACTACTGCATTTCCGCGGATGTCACCAGGTCGTCGGTCCACCTTGTGGGAGGCCTTCTAACGCTGCGTTTTCCGGAGCGTGGTCGCCATTCTAGAACCTTTTGACGAACCTACGAGTAATGTGCCCTGCTCACTGCCATTTTAGTTTGGCGAGTCATCGGGCTATCTCGGCGACCTTGGGAGTTACGTGACCTGTATCTATCATCACCTTTCTACCATCGGACAGCCCAACTTACTACGAGTGCCCACCCTTATATTGTTAACAAGTCTACGATCAGGACTGAGCGTTTCACCTCTTGTTTATGCCGCGTATATCGAAGGACCGACTGGTATAAATTACCTACTGCGGTCTTCCCGTCCAATAATAACAGGTGTCAAGACCAGAGTGAATAGGCTCTTACTAAATTAGGCCGTTTCGCCATCAACGATTGCAACAATTTATATAATAAAAATCAAAATAAAGGAGTCAGTGATAACATGACAGTTTACTCGTGCAGGACAGAATAAAAGAAAAAAATGTGTTGTGACATCCCTAAGTAAAATGGGATAAGAGTAGGAACATGATGATGATATTAAGAGCCAATATCTGAATTGAAAAAAAGGAAGTTAAAAAGTCCAGTGATACATATTTATTTTGCAAATATATTTTTAGAAACTTAGTACACGACAATTTTTTTGTCAGTTTAATTAAACTAGATGAGGCCGGTGTTTGAAACTTAAAAGACATACAATTCAGAAATTTAATCCACTTTCAGTTTATGATTTGCTGTAATGGAAAGGTAACCCTAACAATATTGTTAATATAACTATAAAATTATATTTTACTGACAGAAAAATTATAGCAACTTCTTTACCAGTAAAAGCTTGCTATTTAGTTTGTCACATTTTTTTTTTTACTAAAACTTTTTTGCACACTTGCGATGAATTCATAAAGCTTGACATTTATAGTTTTTTTTTTTTTTATATCTGCAGATTCTCATTGATCTTATAATATGGAAGGGTTTTGCCTCTTACCGAGCTCTGCGATTATTCATACTAAATTAAGAGCACCTATGAGATACGATAGGATTCTCAATCCGATCACATTTTATTAAAACTGAAGTGTATTCGTTATTTAGTAACTTTGTGTTCTTATGGTGCGTCCAGATCTGGTGAATGTGCTGCTTGTGAGCCACTCGTGAGCCTTGCCTGCGATCTGCGCGCGTGCATTTCATGTTTGTAGGAAGCGCAGCGGCCGAGTAAATTCAAATTGCACGCGTGTCGATGGCAAGCGGCTCGCGAGCGACTCATGGGGAGCGGCGAGCGGCGCATTCGCCAGCTCTAGACTCACCAATATGTAAATGTACTCTCTTATATCAAAGTTTATAGAATATAGTTTTGAATCGTTCTATTTTATAAGAGTTTACTGATCTCCTGTTCTAAAATGCAGAATTCCTAAAGTTTAACTAAGCAAACGACCGCCTCATGGTGGTAGGATAGGTAGAAAATAATGCTTCAGTATTCACTTACCATACACCCAAGACTCTCATCGCCGTACAATCCAGGGAAGTACTTCTGGTCACCACAATGGAAGTTGGTCTCAGGAAGGTCAACCTTGGACTGGAAGTGGTCGTCGAAGTTCTTCTCATAGCCGACAGGGTAGTACTCTCGGGGAGCATTCATTACCTTGCCGGATATTGGGATTCTGGAAGCCATGGATAGAAAAGTTAGAACCAGTCATGGTTGGGAAGCATTCGTCCATTTAGAAGGGGTAAATTTCATGTGAAAATTCAAAATGGGATATGTAATGGGTCAATCGTATCAGTTTCCTTCACAAAGTTTCGCAATCCTATAAATCAGCGCTTTTATAAATCCTCAATTGAAAATACATTATCATCACCGAACATTTTTTAGCATACGGTGAGTTGATGGAGCAGTGGTGGCCGAGTGGTAAAGGCCCCGACTTACGAGTTGTAGGTCGCGGGTTCGAACCCAGCAAGGCGCACTACTTTGTGTAATTTGTTTCATCACCATTGCTCTCAAAAAGGTGAAGGAAAACATCGTGAGGAAATCGGCATGTCCTAGAACCAAAAAATTCGAAGACATGTGACATCCACCAACCCGCACTGTGCCCGCGTGGTAGATTACCGCCCATTCCCTCTCCTAGAGAGGAGGCCTGAATCCCAGCAATGGGTACATTATTATGCTACGATTAGTTATGACCCTTCACAATACTTGCGCACCAGGCGAAGCGCATAAGCAGTGTTTCATGTGCTTATAAGCCAATTTTGCCAAAACCATCTATAGATCATATACCTTGTTTCGGTCCTCCAGTGAAACTAGACGTAACAAATAAGGATTAACACAAACATAACAATGGATTTACAACTTTTGTTAAGACTAGATTTTTGAGGCAATAAATGATAATACGAACCTCTTCGGCGGCTTCTGAGGTAACGCAGCAGTTAATATTTCAGGTTCAGGCTCCTGTTGGAACACGAAGGGCTGTTCTGTCGTAGTTGTTGTCGTCGACGATGTGGTAGACGGCACTGGCACCGGAATGTTCGCGTACTTGCTCAACAACTGCTGTTGTCTCAACGCGATCGCCGCTTCAACAGCCTCCATCGATATATTCCCGGCTTTAGCAATCTCTGCTATCTTCGAATTGATATCTTCCTTATTAAACTTCAACACAGTATCATCTCCATAACCAGTTATAGAATTGTAATTGTCGACTTTTTTCGTATTATACACAACGTTGTTCGCAATATCGTGGACTTGATGAGGAACAGGGTCTACAAAGTTAGAAAAAGGATGCTTTTGGATGATAGAGTTAGGTGAGTAAGCAGGTGGCATTTCTTTGAATACTGGACCAGGTATAAGAGAGATAGCTTGAGAAGGTGGCATAGGTAAAAACGGATTAACAGTAGTCATGGATGGTGAGTAAAGTTTTGGATGTTCTACTATGATGGGACTTTGTGTGAATTTGACAGGGGAGAATTGCTGTGCTGTCATTTGTGATACCATTTTTGATATTTGGTTGTGTGATGGGTATATCTCACTTTGGTATGCGTATCCGGGGCCTTTCGACTGTGGGACTTGCAGAGGCGTGTAGGTCTTCCGTGTTGGTGCTATAGGTAGTACGGCAAGGGTTTCTTCTTTCGGCGGTAGGGGTTTGAAGGCGGGTATTCCCATGGGCATTGATTTGGCCATGGTGACGGTGGGGACTGGCTTGGCAATGGGCTGTTCTACTGGAGCCTGGACCACGATGGGCTGCATGGTGGTGGACACTCTTCGGTGCAGGCTGGTCAGTTTGTCCATGGCAGATTGGTTCGGGCGGTTAGTTGGCATCGGGCGCATGATTCTGTTCTGTTTACCACGCTTCTGAAAGGTAAAAATAGAAGAATTCAGATATTGTTGCTTCACTAGTGGTCAAGGTGAAAACAAAAATAACAGCAAAAAAAATAACAAATGAAAGAATGTTCATTGAAATCTTAGACAAAAGGCTTAACCTATCACGTTAGAGCATCAACGCAACCGAAATTACGGTTACACGACACGACATAAAAACCGTTGCACATTTTTGAGCCACTTGGACCAAATATGGCGAGGTTTCCTCTAATGCTAGACATAATAGTCCAATCAGATGCCGGTTTTCAGATATAAAGTTGCATTACATCTCCGTAAGTCCATAATAACAGTGATTTTTAAACATAATTGTCTTATAAATTGCTTCTCTTGGCTAGTAAGTTCTGTTGCTGCTGACGCAAATGGCATGAATGGGCTCGTGTTTCTTTTTATTTTTGCATAGAGTGGGTCAGTATTGTTATGGGTTTTATTATGTTGATGTATTACAATACTTTCTGTTTGAAGAATAATGGTACGAAGTAGTTTGCCTTAGTGGAAAACATATTGACCTGGTTTTTATCTACTAGCCACCATAACCGTAATTGAAAGACACAATGTCAACTGCTTACAATTTTGCAGGCGTTCAGATTTTAAGTGCTTGTGAACTGAAAACTCAATGTTGCTCTGATGACTATCGGAATGCTCGAAATATGTACGCATATACGCTTCGACGGGCCTGTTGGTATAGTGGTTAGTGGCCGTAACTGCTATACTGGAGGTCGTGGGTTCGACACCCAGGGCTAATGTTTGTGCGATGAGCACGATCATTTGTTCTGTGAGTGATCGAAAATTTCAATGTAAGCATAATCTTGGCCCAATTATTATCAGTGTGATTTTGTTTATGTAGTTCTTTTTTTGGCGGGAGTACATCAAATGACTCTTCCCATTCTAGCTAGAATGAGATGGAATGTCAGTTTTGAATTGATCATCCAATGACATCCCCCGCTCTTGGTCAAAGCGGGATATAGTGTCAGATTTTTAGTGACTTCTGTTCCTTCGTTGGCGTCCATACCGAGGCCGAATCTTCGATTTAGAAACAGATTCTTGGCCCCAGTAAGCTTTGTCCCTGCCTGGCCCCTACGGTTTGCAGACAACTCTCATTCTAAGGCCAGTTATTTTTTCCAATAAAATTGCAGTAGGTATAAAGGGAAGTTTTTCATCCGCGGTCATCATGTGTACATTGTTATGATTATTTTTGTTATAATTTAGTTTCTCACCTCCTGCTTAACATTTGTCCTCGATGGATCGGCGAGGATATTGGCTGGGGGTCCATTCTTGACGCTCACAGACCGCCGCCGGCTGGGGTCCAAGTTTGTCAAAGACTGCTCGAAGCCCAGCTCGTCACCAAGACTAAAACCTGGAATTTACAAAGAATTGGATTAGGTAAATTGTACATAAACTCGGCAGAAACTAGAGACCGCCTGCTTTATAGATAAATAATAATAATATTCACACAACGCTGTCTAGTCTCAAGCTAAGCAGAGTTTGTGTTATAAGTACTAGACAACTGATAAACATACTTATATATTTCTAAATACATACATATTATAGATAAATTACACCCAGACAGAACAAATGATTATGCTCATCACACAAACATTTGTCCTGGGTGGGAATCGAACCCACAACCTTCGGCATAGCAGTCAGGGTCACTGACCACTAGAACAACAGCCCAGTACTTATACTTGGATACTTTTTAGGGTTCCGTACCTCAAAAGGAAAAAAGCGGAACCCTTATAGGATCACTTTGTTGTCTGTCCGTCCATTTGTAGCGGCCATTAGACAGCGCCGCATTAAGATATCATCTCTATTTTTCTATTTATTTTGAGGGTGATCTGTGGATGGCGCACTAACAACACTATAGCAATTTTTTCTTCTGACTTCTCCTGCTCTAAAGTGAAGCAAGAGGGTGTGTCAGACTTTTACTGGCTAAAACCGAGTGGTTTTAGCTGTGTCCTTCAGTTACTCTTTTCATTCTAAGATCAAGGTTTCGCTTTCAAAACATTTCTCGTGGCTCTAGCGTTACATAGGTATGCCGAAATCGTATCTGCTAGCGTTACTATATGTAGATACGATTTCGGAAAACTAAAGCTTCTGCAGAATCTGACAATGACTACTCTGCTACTTTAACTCAGCAAAGATTAGCTGGCCGTGAGTAATGACTATTAGACCAATGTTCCTAACCTTCAGTGTCTAAGAATTTGGTAATATATGTAGACAGAGGTGGCCAAGAAATCACTCTAATATTAAAAAGACGAATGAGTTTAATTCTATGCATGTTTGTGAGTGTATGTATGTTACTCCTTCATGGTCAAACAGCTGAACGGATTACACTGGTAGACTATGTCCTGGAATAGGATATTGGATAATTTTTATTACCAGAGTGTATTCTCTTAGGATTATGTTCTACTTTAGCGTGGGCGATGCCGCTGGGTGAAGCTAGTTAAATTAAGGCAACGGCCTCAACGGATAGCTTGTTTGAATGACAGAGACTGTCGTTATGAGCCACTCATAAAGACAGAAAATTAATATCATCTGTCTTCTGTCTGGTCGGAAGATCCGACATATGCGTCTGGCCAGACATAATATATTATGTCTGGTCCAGGACAAAAGCTGTTGTATAATGTTCTAATCACGCGGAGAACGCTAATACTGTAATATAAAATTTTGAATTTTAGTTTCTCCTTTAAGTTTTTTTAGTTATGTATGTGTATGGATGGAGAGGGAGAGGGAGGCCAAAGATAACATGGATGATTGTGTGTAAGGAGTTATTGAAAAAAAAAGGAGCCAGTAGTAGCGTGACAAGATAGTATGGAAGAAAAAAACCTGATGTGCCAACCCCAGGTAATTGAAACCAAGGCAGGAAGATCATCATTTCAGCCGATACACGTCCACTGCTGGACATAGACCTCCTCAAGCGTCGCCACAACGAACGTTCCAGAAGGCAGGAAGATAATGATTATGATTTTACTAGTTTAAACACATTAGAATGCAAAATACCCCTAAAGAAAATCTAAGTATCTGATTCTACCATTCATCACAATTTCTTTGATTGGAGAAACACGTTTGATTTGTATATAAATGTGTTTTCCATTCATATGACTCGTCAACTGTCCAGTACTCATGCATCGTTTGCTAACGATCTTCATTTGAATAAAAAAGTGGACTATCACAATCTCACTTAGTAGTGTTATTTTTATTTGATTATAACTATATGTTTTTTTTAATGTAATCACTACTTTGCAGTGCCGTATTAGCCTTTTATACACCTGGTGCGAGTTTTTACTACTATGCCTCTTGAAAAAAAGATATGAACAATACAACAGCGATTGAAGCGACATCGAAAATATTAACACCCTGCGCAGGATATGTTAGAGTTCTTTTTAACCGAATTCGAAAATGAGGAAGTTCTATGTTCGGCTGCATGTATGTTTTATTTTTGTATGTATGTTCACTGATAATTCGGTCAATTGTGGACCGATCTTGGAAATTTTTTTTTGATGCTTCCAAGTTGGTCCCATAGAAATATTGTTATGGTCTGATCATGAACTTCAAAGATATGGAACAGAACTTCTCATAGTATCATAGCAGAATTGTCGTAACAAGTAAAATTGCTTTGTTTATACGTGTAGTCGATGACTGACTGAAAGAAAAGGGTGTGAGGATGTATCGAACTGATCTGGTGATAAAGCCGAACGTAAATTAATGTAAATATAACCGTATTTGGGATTATTAGAATTGTTATGAGATACACTCTGGCTATTAAGTAATTTGGCTGAAGGGTAGGTACTTTTTAGTGGTGCTATCATAACTAAAAAGTGAAAAATAAAAAACTTTTTACAAAAAAATTTAAACCGACTTCATTGTAAAAAACACTGAAAAGTACAAAATAATTTTAATTTCGGAAGTCGGTGTTAAATAGCGAAGAGACAAAATTATGTATCTATTATAGAATCACCGACTTCCGAAATTAAAATTATTTTGTACTTTTCAGTGTTTTTTACAATGAAGTTGTTTTTTTTTTTTTGTAAAAAGCATTTTATTAATATTGAGTTACACGCTGTATCATCTCTAGAATATAATTCACCACAGTATGTACTGCTAGAAGAGGTATGTTTTTCAACACTTTAACTCATTTTAGAAAGAACTTACCTATGCTAGCATGTGCTTTGACACCTCCAAGATTCCGTACCCTGAACAGCCCGGACTTTTTGAAGGCGCAGTTGATTTTGAAGCCGAAATCTGATTCTAGCACACATGTTGGTTGCACAAGTTCTGGAAAGAAAGAAAAAGTTTACATTAGCTTACTTGCTCATTTGATTTTGAAAACACACAGGGGAAATAAGGAAAAAAGAAAATTGAAAAAAAAAGAAAGAAAGAGAGGTAGAGAGTAGCAAATATCTAACATAAGCACTGCTGGTATTCTGGCCTCCTCTCTAGGAAAATCGAACCCGCGACAAGTAGCGCAGCAAGCAATAATATCTTAACCAGCATGAACAGTGCCGTCAGTTTATTGACTATCAACAAAGGGCCTGTACCCCTAGCCAAATTGTTAATCTGCAATAGTTAACGCTGATCAGTGCGTGTTGCCAGTGATGACATATGGCTCCGAAACGTGGTCGCTCACAATGGGCCTCATCAGAAGGCTTAAAGTCACCCAAAGGGCAATGGAAAGGGCTATGCTCGGGGTTACCTTGCGTGATCGAATCAAAAATGAAGACATCCGCAGGAGAACTAAGGTTGCCGACATAGCGCAAAGAATTGCCAAACTTAAGTGGCAATGGGCAGGGCACATTGCTCGCAGAACAGATGGCCGTTGGGGCCGAAAGGTTCTGGAGTGGCGACCGCGTACCGGAAGACGCAACGTTGGAAGGCTTCCAACAAGGTGGTCTGATGACCTAGTGAGGATTGCGGGAAGCCGATGGATGCGAGACGCGCAGGAGCGTTCGTTGTGGCGACGCTTGGGGGAGGCCTATGTCCAGCAGTGGACGTGTATCGGCTGAAATGATGATGATGATGATGATGAATAGTTAACGCTAGTAGAAAGCTTCAAATGTAGGGGAATGACGGCATCTCAACGCTCAGTCACGTAGTATGAACAAAAGAATTGGCGGCAAGGGCAATTTGAAGCGTTTGACGCAAGCAAAACGGTTGTAACTTGGCTAGGAGGCTGTTGCGCCAGTAACAGGACAGGAAGATGAGGATGACTTCTTTGACGTGACGGATTTCGATATCTCAACGCGTTCTAGACAATCCTGCGGTCATGGATCCCACAGTAGATTGAAATAATTTTTATCGTTCTATGGATTCTGTAATTTTTCATCAATTCATTCATTGAACCGTTTGCTCTCTCATCATTGTCTTTCTATTGTGTTTCTATTACTGTATTTGAAAGGTTAAATTACTTCATCATTATCTTAATCATTTTAGCCAAAAGTGGTCCGCTGCTAGACATAGGCCTTCCGTAAATGTCGCAACAATGACAGGTCCTATGCTTCTCGCATCCATCGGATTCCCGGTCACCAGGTCGTGGTTTGCATTTATTTATTGATTTAGGTTAATTGTGCATGTTGCACACATTTTCAAATATTTAGCAAGTATGTGCTTTTAAAATGTGTTTAGATTGATAGGTTTATGATTCACACTGAATTTAGAGGGTCAGCGGCTTAATAACGGTAATAAAATCTTTTTTTTTTTACAATCACTCAAGCAGAAATACTCAAGCAGTAAGTAATAAAGTGGGTGCGAAATTGGCCAGTTAATCATAGCACAATTTAATTGCATATTTAGGCTTCAAGGCCTAAGATTTCCATTCTTTTAAGAAGTTTAATCATATATCTAGAGTTTCCTTTAGGCCTTGTTTGCATTGGTCGAGTGGATGGGCAAGTAATGATTGCCTGCGGAATTGTTCGAAAGAGTTTAGGTTCCATGGCCACGGAATGCGAAGGGCCACTGAAAAAACAAAGGTGGGTTTTAGCCAGTAAAAGTTTGACACTCCCTTTTGCTTTACACAGTCATCATGTAACATCATCATCATATTTTTTTTTCATCGTTTTTTTCTTCTCTCACCCTGTTTTTGAAGTAAGAAATGATGCTGAGGGTGAGATGATAGACTGAGATGAGTGTTGCCAAAAATCATGATGTATGGAGTGCGAATGGTGGATGGTAGACACAAATAGATTGTTAATAGCGTAATTACTACCTACTCAAGCTAAAATTTCCGCTAGCTATAAGGTGGCAACGGGAACCTTTTACTAAACCTCTGCTGTCCGTCCGTCCGCTCGTCTGTCTGTTTATCAGCAGACTGTATCTCATAAGTCGTAAGAGGTAGAGAGTGGAGTTTTTCACAAAATGTGAAAACCTATCGCCAAATTTTTCATAGAATATGTATTGCTATAACAACAATTTAAAATTAAGTTTAAAATTAAAGGGCGTTTTTTACAAGAAATGTTATTTTATCAGCGTTTTTTGCTTGATTTTAATATTGTAGGTTCTGATTCGCTCTTGGCTAGTTTTATGCTTTGTTTAGATATCTTCTAAACAGCAACAGTCAACAGTGACTTAATAAACACGCCTTTGGCATAGTAATGATTAGTTTTATCCACTGCGGGTAAGTTTAATGCAGGATTTAAATTATTAAATGCAGTTATCTCACGATTTCGTACAGGATTGGCACTTTGTTTGTAATTTATTTGGTTTTAACATTACTTCATCGCAATAAATACTGAGAATAAGTAAGTTTTACAATCATTTTCATCGACGCAGACCAATGAAAATTTTTTATCGTAAGAAGTTTTGCGAAAGTTTAAAACATTACATTTTACATTGGCTTACAAGGACACCTAAATCTTAAATAGTATGCCAATGAATACTCCTCAAAACTAGGAAGTCTACTTATGTCAGTAGTGACGAGCCTATTGCCAACAATTAAAGACGAAAACCGATTCAAGGCCGCAACTAAGAAATCCACGACGGAAATACCCAATGAGGCATCCTTTCATCATACATCATTCCGAAATCAGCTAGATGGCAATCTAGCTGATTTCGCCCTCATTGTTTAGCTCTTCGTGGTGGTTACGAGCTCAAATATGCTGCTCTGATTGTGAGCATACATAATAAGAGCAGCATATTTGGCAAGTTATATGAGGGCTCATATAACTTGCCACGCCTCAGAGAAATGTTAGCAGAACCGTAGGGGCCCAGCAGGGCCGAAGCCTACTAGTGTCATGCGGTTGCTTCTGAAAGGAAAACCCGGTGTCCTAGAATGCAAGGCAAAAAAAAACTTTTTACAAAAAAAAATTAAACCGACTTCAAAAAATACAAAATAATTTTAATTTCGGAAGTCGGTGTTTCTATAATAGATACCTAATTTTGTCTCTTCGTTAGTTAACACCGACTTCCGAAATTAAAATTATTTTGTATTTTTTGAAGTCGGTTTAATTTTTTTTTGTAATTTTTTTTTTATTTTTCAATTTTTTAGTTATGGTAGCACCACTAAAAAGTACCTACCCTTCTAAAATACTAGCTAAACATAAATTACCTCATAGCCAGAGTGCATCTCATAACGATTCTAATAATCCCAAATACGGTTATATTACATGAATTTACCTTCCGGCTTTATCACCAGATCAGTTCGATACATCCCCTCCCTCTTTTCTTTCAGTCAGTCATCGACTACACGTATAAACAAAGCAATTTTACTTGTTACGACAATTCTGCTATGATTCTATGAGGAGTTATGTTCCATATCTTCGAAGTTCATGATCAGATCATAACAATATTTCTATGGGACCAACTTGGAAGCATAACCATTCAATTAAAAAAAAAATTTTCAAAATCGGTTTACAACTGAATGAAATTAGTGAAAATACATACAAAAAAAAATCTCTCCCCCTTTTCGAAGTCGGTTAAAAAGAAACAGGGAGTGGGTTTTAATCAGTAAAAGTGTGACCCGCCCTCTCACTCCGACCTAGACCAGGAAAAACCTTTGCATGACTTCACACCAAAAAAATAATTATATCTTTGGTCGAAAAAGTCCCAGCACAGACCGGACATGTCAAAACACCGTTATTGAGATGATAGATGATGCCTAGATGTGGTCTTGCTTTGAGGTCGTCGCATTTTAGGTCTAATTTTGACCTCCTTTCATTTACTATCACAGCACAAAAAAAAATGGCCAAACCCAATACCCGATTCGGCTAAACGTTGTTGGACCCTAAGTGGACGCCATCAATTAGACCAACGAAGCAAGTAAACACGGAATTTTTAAGATAACACACCTAATTAAACATAACAACATTTTCCTTTAATTAAATCAATAATTTAATCCTAACACGCGAGGTTACGTCCCTGATACCATTTTCTCATCTTCACTAATAGTATAAAAAGATCTTTCATTATTATCATTTCAGTCAAAAAACGTCCTCTGCTGGATGTTGCTGTCCCCGGTCTTATGCGTCTCGCATCCATTGGATTTCCAAGACCTTCACCAGATCGTCGTTCCACCTTGCGAGAGGCCTTTGAACGCTGCGTCTTCTGGTACACGCTTCAGAACCTTTTAGCTGTTATCACTATCACCATTATTATTATTATTATGAGGCCGTTATGTCCCACTGCAGGGCAAAGGCCTCCCTTCCATTATTCCACTCTTTTCTGTCCTCAGCCACTTTTGGCCAATCCAAGGTAGGAGTTCAAATCGTCAGGCCATCTCCTTCTGAGCCTACCGCGTCGCCGGCTCCTGCTGTTCTGATTATCACTATCACCAACATTACTAATTTATTCCATTGAATCAATGCTCACTACTACTAAGAATTATTCATCATCATCATCATCATATCAGCCGAAAGACGTCCACTATTGGACATAGGCCTCCCCCCAGCGTCGCCACAACGACCGGTCTTATGCGTCCGAGAATTATTCGCTCCAGGAAAAATGCATAGTTCTTTCGGAACAAGCTGATACCGGATGAAATTATGTAACATTTTCATGTATTCAACGCTATAATTTACCCTAAACACGCAACGATGCGTCGCTGATACGCCCTGATTGCATCTTCTCATGTTTAATAAACACATCAAGTGCGTATGCGCATCCTATTGCTAAATAATTTAGCGTTAAGTGAATAATTATAAACGGAACATTTTTCCGGCGATACGTAATGAAGTCCAGGATATCGGTTGGCCTAGATTTCTCTTCGTCCTGCCTATAGGTTTGTTTAGTTGTTTTGAGTCACTATGAAGACACAGGTAAGAAGTTTGACTAAATACTGCGTCATTTTATAATTACTTTTTCTAAAGCTCCACATCACTAGCCGAACAATTATATTAAAATATGTACCAACATTACCATAGATCTTAGAACTTATAATGTGGTCACGACTGTTTTAGGGAAACGAAGTATAGTGGAATTTTAGATTCAGAAGACATAAGAGGGAGAGTAAAGAGAACTGTAGAGACAGATCTACAATACTAATAAGGAAAGGAACTAGATGGTCCTAGTCCTGTCCTCTGATGACAGACACAGTCAAATTGAGACAACACTGGCGCAAAGATATAGCTAGCCGTTCTTAACAATAAGCCAGAAAAAATAAAAGACAAGGTAGAATATAAAAGCATGAAAGGAACTTTTTCCCAGCTGTGGAGATAGTATGACCATTTTCCCACTAGGCAATAATAATAAGGATACGATATCGGGCTGGTACGACTAGATATTCGATACTGCTCGGTGGCATAACGCATACAAGCTGTTGGTTAATGTCAACTCGATATCGTCAGATAAATGAAACTACCAGCCTGAATATATCGCATCGTCACCGTTATTGCTTAATGTGAAAATGTCCTATAGATTAACCAAAATATAATTCTATCTAACGTCTTCAGTGCAGAGTGGCAACGTTGCATTAAGTTGGCATCAGCGTATTGTATAGATCTATGAATGGATCTTCAATTACACGCGGAGTTTAAAGTTTAGATTGGAGATTTCTATTTTATTTAAATTATTTGTTATGTTTCATGATTTAGATGTTAGGTGTTATGTATTTTCACACAAAAGCCGGGATAATATACTTGTATTGCACGCACGTCCCTGTCTTCTACTAGATACTCCTTGCAAGGAGTCTCATGATACCTAACAATATCATCTAGGTTCTACTTAAAGCAAATCGTAATTGTAACTTAACCTCGGTAGTCGGTATTTAAAGGTCTCAATGTTAGAGTGAACCTATGCCTTTGTTAAGTTACCTTTCAAGACAAGTAGGAACCATAACTCAAATGATACTCGTAATTATGTCAAAAAGAACCACTGCAAAATTTTTTAAGTATTCCAAATCTGGTTTATTACGTAATTACCGTTTAATTTTGTTGGTTCCAGATCCTAAAACCTTCACTTCCTTAATACCTTGAAGGGTCTTTGACCAGGACTGACTGCCCGAGATTATAAAAAAGTTATTGTTGTTTCTGAGAATTGGGGTTCTACACGGATGTAGTGAGTAAGAGGTTTCTGTTTCGGGGTCATACTTGGAAAGGGGATTTTTATAATTTACGAGTTTTGAGGTCAGTCGAGTCTGTTTGTTTAAAAAAAGCTTCTAGGCCATAAGCCAGTATTTCTACAAAAATGCATGGTAACCGCAAGGTTCATCAATTTTGTTTCAGAAAACAAATCAAGGGGCAAAGAGCCAAACTAATGTCCAAAATTAGACACGCATTTTGGACATTTGTGTCGATTTCTTTGTAGCGACATCTATGGCGTTACAAAGGAACTAATCCTGCATCGCGCAATTAAAGTTCTCCGTGCGATTTGAACATTGAGTAACTCGAAATCATCTATCGGGCAGTTGCCCACCAGACATAACACCCGTCTGTTCTGAGGATCTTCTCTTTTCAACAGGAGGTTTGCAGGACTTTACTGTGTTCCGCATACCTCCAAATATTAATTTAAAAAAAATCTAAGATTACTTATAATATTATCTAATAATAATAATAATATGTATTCAGCAACTTGCTCTGAAGTACTCTCTTGTGGAATCGGAGGTGCCATACTACAAGTATGTGCCCGACCCAGTTCTCGATAATGGCGATATCACGTTGTACTGGGATCGGTCCATCATCACTGACAGGACTATTGTAGCCAATAAGCCTGATATAGTGGTGGTGGACCGATGCGAGAGGCGTGCAATGATTGTTGACATATCTGTTCCGCATGAAGAGAACCTCGTGAAAGCCGAGAAAGATAAACAAATCAAGTATACTGACTTGGCTCGCGAGGTTGTCGACATGTGGGAAGTGGATTCAGCAATTATTGTACCGATAGTCGTTTCAGCCAATGGCTTAATAGCCAAGAGCCTCGACCAACACCTTAGGAGGCTCTCGTTAGGCGGCTGGATCAAGGGCTTGATTCAGAAAGCGGTACTCCTGGACACGGCTCGTATAGTCAGGAGGTTTCTTTCTCTGGAGCCCTGACCGCCGGTAGCTTGGACCCTGTTCCCGATACCGGTGGGACACTATTTTTTATATTTTTAAATGTTTTTTTATTTTTTTGTTAAATATTTAAAAATATAATTTATATGTTTATTGAGAAATAAAGGAAATAATATGTATAAACAATGAATAAAAACATGGGCCATTGACCGAGAAGATTACTTAGTTTCCCGAAAATAAAATGTTTTCTTTCTTTATAGCTTCTCCTACTCTTGGTGGAGCTTGTGGGAACGTTAGACTTTTACTGACAAAATCCCACAGTATTCCTTCAGTTGCCTTTTTGCGAAGGCGGTAACTGCGAAGACAGAAAATTTAGAAGCATAACAGACTAGTACTGCTTTATTTCACCTACTAGTTAGACTATCTAACGTAATAACATCACTTATAAAGGTAAAGGCTTCGCTCACGATTGCGTAGGTACTGTTTATTTACTTTTCATTGTATGTAATGGTAAAACAGTTTATAACCAAGCTTAAAGCTTGGCTATCTACCTTTATTTCTAACTAGCTGACCCAGCGAACTTCTTTTAACCGATTGCGATGAAAAAAAGCCTAAATAATATAAAATGTAATTAATATATGTAGCCTAAATAATAAAAACACATAATTTTAATGTATAAAGCTATTTACGTTAATTTCGGACGTTTTGCGTAATGCGCGCACAACTAAAAACTTCTACAGATTTATTATGTATTATTATTTTATTTTATTATTTTGTATGTATATAAAACAGTAGTATATGTTGCTTTATGTCAATGAAGTCAGAGCGAGTTTAAAAATTCATTAACTAGATAGTTGCTGCCTAGCTCATAAATTATAATATCAATCAATAAAAAAAAATACTTTTGATATATAAAAGGTGACCAACTCGCATGTGTGCAACTTGTAATTAAGAATTTATTTACTATGCGAAAATTACCAGATCATCGTCATTTGAGCCGAAAGAAGTAGACTGTTGGACATTGGCCTCCTCCAAGTATCGCCACATTTACCAGTATTGTGTATCATCCATTGATTTCCGCGACCCTTGCCAATTCATTGGTCCATCTTGCGGCAGGGTAGACTAACAGTATTTTTTGTCATAATTATTTTCATCAGGCTTCGCTATTTTTTGTAGATGCGTGATATGTGTAAAAGCGTCTGCTGTTTACTGGCTAAAAATACTTTAGCTGTTTTTTTTTAATTGATATAAACTAGTGCTTGACTACGAACCCACCGGATAGTAAGCAGTGATGCAATCGTTGATGGTGAGGCGCACTAGTTTATTAAGAGCCTATTCACTCTTGCCTTGAAGACACCTAAATTATAATCGGACGGGAAGACCGCAGCAGGCCAATTGTTCCAGTCCCTCGATGGACGTGGTATAAACATCGAGGCGAAACGCTTTTTGACATGTTTTTCATAAAGTTTTCACACATTGCAAGTATCACACTTTCACGTGACACGTCCATTGGGATACCATTAAAAAATTGAGTATTTCTTTGAGGGTTTTGAGAGATTTTGTTCCTCAATAAAAGTTTGTTGATCAATACGAATTTGGCTCTGTTCAGTGAAAATAAGATTTGTATATTGTTTACCTATGTTAACAAATAAATTATCATTATTATTTGTTCTTTTCAATTCACGTAGAAACTTTAAAAAAAAGTTTACCGAAAATCAACCAAAAAAACCACCATAAGACTGAAAATAAAATGGTAATGGTCAAAAAGTTAAACACATCGGAATTTGGTCATAACGGTAATACTTCAATAATTTGGATTTTAATAACGGCTCTTTGGCCGCAATTAGAAACAGGAAAAAAAAAGAGAGCATTTTTTGTCTATTGTGCATGCAAAAAACCAAATTGTAAAGATGCAAGGCCTGTTTCACACAATCATTAATTTAAATTCATTACATTGCTAGCAATAATCTAGAACAACTGTGACTGGTTTTAAAAATATATATTTTATCAGCTATACTTATTATATTGTACACTAGCTGGTGCCTTGGACTTCGTCCGCATCAGACTCCTAAAACCGCCCAACGCCATTTGCGTGAGACCCTATTTATTTATTTTTTTACATGAAAATAGGCTGAGCTAACTCTTCATAACATCAAATATCTATCAATTAAAGTCCTGCCAAAATTGATCTAGCCGTTTCGGTTTACTGGAACAAACGACAGACAGACAAAAATAATAATTAAAGATTGTTTTAAATGCGCTAATTAAAAAAAAAATATTTTGGTGTTACAAACTTCAATTTTATTTATATTTTATTTAATTTATCACTAGGGATAAAAAAACGGATAAACAATATCTTGATATACACTACACACAAATATAAAATTATAGCACTTTATACACTAATCACTTGTATTACGTATGTATATATAGATTTATTAACGCGATGTCTGGTAGTTTGAGTGTTTGATGCGGCCTAACCAATTGTTCTTTCTTTGGTATTGCTCGTCAAGTCGTTGAGCTCCTTAGTAGTCCTAAGTTTGAGCTACACGAAAAAGTACTGACAAATGCTTGCACAGACTGGACAGGTCCACTCAAATCTGTGTGGTTCTTTCTTCAAAAGACCATCTGAGTCACTAATCTGCATGGTTTTCATAATGATTTGACCATTACATATTTACTGTAAGGACTTTAAAAGAGACTGACCCCTGAGTTTGTTTCGGTGTTTCTTCTCAGGGTAGTTGGCTAGGAAACACCGGCCACATCTAGTTACAAAAGACGAAAAAAAAAATGACGTGTAAAAGTGCTTTTTTTAAAACCTATTCGCAAAATAAAATGATTAATTAGTTTGCACAGCGAATTTTTTAAATTCCTACCATTACTTCCCATCCACGATTATTTATTAATATTTTAATTGAGAAAATCTTTGAACATATTTCAAAATTCTTAACATTCTCGACCTTGAAGATTATTATTTAAAGTAAATAATAAGTATAAAACGTTTTTTGCAATGTTATTAATAGTTATTGCAGTGTTGACACGAGTTTATCATACTTTCAATTTGAAGTACATCCGGCGAGGTCGCTTGCTTAACTTCAATACATTATAATGTGATCTTCAAGATCAGAAATGAACAACAGTGGTCGCCTCTTTGTTTTAAATGATTGCAAGTGTGAATTACTGCTGAGCATTTGATTTTTAGGGTTCCGTCCTATCTTGAAGAATGCTCTATAACACTCTAGAAGACTCTATAACAAAGCCTTCGGTACTACTATTATTCCTCATAAACCGTAAGAGATAGAGATTTGAACTGTTGTATTTCTATTACCGCTCAGAATGTGTATTTTTATTGACGCTGCAGCAACAAATAATAACGTTTAAAATTAAAGGGGTATCATACAATACAACAGTTTTTATATTTTACGCGTTTTTTTGCTTGATTTTAAAATTGTAATACAGAACTCATCGTGTTCGAATCCGACTCTCACTTGGTAAGTTGTTTTTTGGGTGGTGAAATTATTAAATACCTACTTACCTACATAACTTCTACTGCTCTGAGTGGAGTAAAAGAGATTGTCAGACTTTTACTGACTAAAACCCACCTGCAAGTTCTTTTAGTTTGCGTTGGCATTGAAAACTCTGTCGTACAATCCCGCAGTTCGAGTATTAGATCCTGGGTTCGATTCCTTGATCGGGCAGTGTTTTAAGGTTTTTCCGTTTGGAATTCTGGATGCTTCTACCATACCTGAGCAGCAATACAGGCGTGATGTTATGTTAAGTTGCGGTGCTGATACGAGTCTAATAACACTTTCGATTAGAAGTACATCCCGCAAGGTCGCTTGCCTCACCACAGAACATTTATATTGCAACCGACAAGATATCTGAATGAAAAACATTTAAATTTTAGTCTAAATGCTAATGACGCTATTAATTAACATTTTTTCTATCAATATAGTAGTTGAGTGGTAATAATCAGTTCATTTTTTTTATCACATCTTTTCATTCAAAAAATATACATGTAAAAAGGGGTGAGGAAAAAAAGAGAAGGTTTATAAAAAGAGGAGGTGGTGAGAATCCGATGTATGCGAGACGCACAGGATCGTACATTGTGGCGACACGTTGGGGAGGCCTATGTCCAACAGTGGACGTTTAGCGACTAAAATGATGATAAATTACTATATATATTGCTAAAATGTCAGCGCAGTACATAATCTAGAAAATGAAAAAAATAATGGGTGGAAACCTGGTCTCCTGGCACAGCTCACCCGAAGCGTTAGAAAAGGTTACGCTCATATTCATATTCATATTCATATTCATTTATTAATTTGTAAACATAGGTAACATTAAGGTCTTAAATAACAATTTTTAACGCTATGTTAGCTAATAATAGCATACAAAAATTTACATTAGAAATAGACATTATTAATTATTACTAAATGACAATACAATTATCAATCATTACGACACATAAAATATTAAATTTGAATGTCACAACACTAAACAATAATAATGTCAAATGCTCCAATAATAATGACTATGTAGTCATTATTATTGGAGCTGTCTGTTTTACTAAATGTCAATAAAGTTACTAAAGTACATAAAATTATAAATTTGAAATGTCATTATAGTAAACCAATTCAGTGTCAAAATCCACCATATAATCACAATTTGTCCTCTAAATATTCAATGACACTGTAATAGGTTTTAGAAATTAAGAGCTTTTTTATACTACGTTTAAAAACCTTTAAAGATTGTATCTGTAGCAATTCTTTTGGCAAATGGTTATACAATCTTGGAGCCATGCAAAACACACTACTGTTTAAAAAATGCGTTCTATTACTTGGGAAACATATGTGATTTTTATAACGTTTACTTTTCATTGTTTCAAACAGATTAATATTACTTTTCACAAATAATAGCATTTCATATATATAGATACACGGCACAGTCAATATATTTAATTCCATGAAATACGGCTTACAACTGTCAGTCTTTTTCAATTTGCAAATAGCCCTAACACACCTCTTTTGTGATATAAATATCATTTCTTTAGAAGTTGAGTTGCCCCAAAAGATTATCCCGTACCGAAGAAGAGAAACAACGTGTCCGTGATATGCAGTCATAAGTGTTCTGACATTCGCAACTTTACGAAGTTTGAACAGCGCATATGAGAATTGGTTAATTTTGGAGCTAATGTATTCGCTGTGTGTTCGCCAATTTAAATTGTTCTCTATATACAGGCCCAGAAATTTTGTGGATTGTACCTCTTGTATTTCATGTCCTGAATAATTAATTGAAATATTAGATATTAATTCCTTTCTATTTTTGAATGTCATTAAGTTAGTTTTAGTCAAATTTACCTTTAAGTTGTTCGTCGTCAACCAGTTAATAATAGTAATTAAGGTACCGTTTATATCCTCTTCCAGAAGGGTTTGATTTTTACCTTGAAAAAGGACTGTACTATCATCAGCATATAATATTGTTGGATGCTGAGTAATATTTGGGAAATCATTGATATATATGATAAACAGTAAAGGTCCTAACACACTACCCTGAGGGACACCGACGTTTACTTTTCTAAATTGCGACATGTATTTTATTTCCTTTCTTTGCTTCTGACATATTGCTGTAACTACTGTGGATTGTTTCCGATTAGACAGATATGATTTAATTAAATCCAGAGCAGTTCCTCTAACACCATAAGCATTAAGCTTTTCTAAGAGAAGAGTGTGATCTACATGATCAAAAGCTTTGGTTAAATCCATGTATAAAGCACATGTTGGAATCTTATTGTCTACATTTGTCATAGCTACTTGAAGAAGTTTATAAATCGCAATATTAATATTTTTATTCTTCCTAAAGCCAACTTGTTCTTCAGCAAATAAATTGTTACACTCGAAAAAATAATTTAAACTATTATAAATTATCTTTTCAAATATTTTAGATAGAACTGGAACAAGTGCTATAGGTCGGTAACATGACATGTCCTTTGAGTTACCTTTTTTAAACAAAGGCTTTATAATTGTATTTTTAAGTTTTTCAGGGAAAATTCCATTTAATATACAAAGATTAATTATATGACTTAGTACCGGGGATATATTGTTTGCCACTTGTTTTAAAATGTTTGTCGTTATACCATCGTAACCAGTACTAGCTGTGTTTTTTAAACCAAGTATTATTTCATTTATGTCAGCAGGGATTGTGGGTAGAATAAAAAGGGAATTAACAAGTCTATGAGGGTTATGTGGCTTGGCATTACATTTATTGCTGGATATTTGGTCAATAAAGAAATCATTAAAAGACTCAGCTATTTGTGCGGGATCACTAACAAATTTCCCATTTATATCCAATTCCTCTATTTCAGCCCTTGGTAAATTGTGTTTTATATTATTTATTATTTTCCAAGTAGCCTTACCTTTATTGACTGCAGTGTTTATATAATTATCATTTTGACATTTTTGTGTCAGATTGATAACACGTTTGAGTCTAGATGAGAGAGCCTTAAAATTACTTTTATTTAATTCAGTGCGATTCTTCCTATATTTCCACAAGAGTTGACGTTTGCGTTTGCAGCATTTTCTTATGCCTGACGTTATCCATTTAGGTTGCTTCTGAGCTCGAATCTTTTTGTCAATTATTGGAAAACATAAATTAAAAAATAATGAAAATAAGTCATGAAACATGTCAAATGCAGTATTAGGATCATTACATTTAAAAATGTCACAAAATGTCAGAGAAGATATGCATTGTTTAAATTTGTCAATATTTTGTTTATTAAAGTCCCGTTTTTCTACACGCCAATATTTAAGAGTACTAGTTGGTCTGACTGGGCACGTTAGAACTTGTGCCGTATGGTCAGAGATAGCAAATTCCATAACTTTACTAGTGCTACCTCGTATATTATCCATAAAGTTATCTAAACACGTACCCGATTTTAGACGTGTAGGTTCTTTTATTTGCAATCGTAGATTAAAGACACATAACATTTCTTTTAACTTCTCGGTACTTCTTGACTGTCTCAAAACATTAATATTAAAATCACCACAGATTATTATTTTATTTTTTTTGTAGGATAAATTTGTGAGTAAAAGTTCCACTGTTTTGAAAAATGTGTCTAATTCATGTTTACTGGACTTAGGAGGACGATAAATACATACTATATAAATCCCATGATTCAGCAATTCAACACCAGAGCATTCTACAATACCTTCTTTGGAATACTTTTTAATGTCAGGAATTTCTTTAAATCTATGTGTTTTTCGTACCAAGACACATGCACCTCCATGGCGGTTGCTACGGGAAAAACAAGAGCCAAGAGTGAAATTATGAATAGAAAGCATCTGTAGATCACTAATGGTCATATTATGCTCTGTAATGCAGAGGACATCAATAGACTTAGAGGTGTCTTTCTGGTATGTATCTAAAGCTAATACTAACAAATCAGATTTAGTTAATAATCCATTTACATTTTGGTGCAGAACACGTATTTCCTTATACACGAAAACATTTTGCAGTATTCTCTATTACTTTTGCCTTACTTTCAAACTCAGAATCAGTTTGGGTACATTTATCCACGGTACTTGGACAATACTCTGAACAACTCAATTTACCACGATATTCTTCATATTTTGTTTTATAATTAATACGCAACAGTTCCTTTAATATACACCGGCACTTACAGAGTAGAAAAGAGACGCGCCCAGGAATATAGTCAGAATAATTAATATTTAAAAAACTATTATTACTATTACCATTTCTATAACATAAAAACTTCAATTCATAATTCAATTTATTAATATTCAAATATCTATTATATGGAACATTTGTAATGATTATATTAGTATTAGCAAGTTCTTTTAAAAAAGTTTGCAATCCAAATTGAAAGTTGTAGGGGTTTTTGTCATTTGTCCCTGCCAATACAATAACAAAATCCTTTTTAGTCAAAGTTTTTAATTCACTCTTTTCCGTTAATAAAACTTCCGCTAGAGTAGCTCCAGGTTTCCAGAAACAACTTACGAAGAATTCGGACCCCACTAAGCCTTGGAAAACACGTTGAAAGTGTCGGCCCTGTTCATCAGCTATTACTATGACTTTATTTCTTTTTGCAGACAAAACGAGTTTTGGCGAGTCTTGAAGTAGATCACATAAATCCGCTGTCACGTGCTGTGTAGTCGTTGTCATAGCAATATCGTTAACATTGGCTATTAGACTTTTTTCTGTCGTGGCAGCCTCCTGAATGTTCAACTCATCACTGCAGGGAATCATTGAGTCGATGGAATTTGTACCAACCGTAGTGTTAAGATTTTGTTCCGGTGTGATATTATCTGATTGGTCTATAGTTTTTGTTGTTAAATATTTTTCTTGTTTGTCACTTGAATGTGTTGGTGTAGTAACATCATATCTATTTACATCATGGAGTTGATACCTCTTCTTTTTTTGAGAAGACATAATACCTTTTGTTTTTTCCGTATAATCAATTTTTTTATATAATTCTATTACCTCATAACACTTAGAGAGATCTTTTTTTAGATTACTGATCTCCAAATGCATATTATCTACTTCATCATGTGCCGACAATAAACTCATTTTAAGTTCACTTATTTGTTCACGTAATTCCAAACAACAGGGGTTTTCGCCATCTAGCGACGTATCCGGTAAGCTTAACACTGTTGTATCGAATAGTGAGGATGTTACATCTTTATTGGGGATATTTTGCATAGAAATAGAACGTTGATTTTGTCGCAGTGTAACGTTATCTAAATCCATTTCTAATGGTTAGTTATTAATTAATAAGTCTTTAGAAAACACAAAAAGACAACTGTGTTGGCTGGGTTTGAACTTGGGTACTCGTCAACAATGTTCGATCCTTGCGAATAGCCAACGAGCCACGGCGTATATGTTATGTACTCATGAAATTATGGTTCTGGATGCTAGCAGAAATATTTTTGCTCATAAAAATGTGTAGGTAGACAGTCGGAGTGTTAAAATTTTTGCACAAGTTGACATTTAATAATATTTCTCACTGCTATCCTTTACTTTCATCCATAGGTTGCTGCTACTATTATCACCTTGTATTGCAATTAACTCCATATATTATTGTTTATTTACTTCGTTCCGTCGCTGGGGTTGTTTTAATTGGTCACAGAGAGATTTTGTACGATAGAATGACTTGACTGTTTAACAGTTTTTACACAATACTTATTTCTTTGCGCTAACGTACTTAGTTTTTGTAAATAACACTTGCACATATACTTAATATATAAGCACACACTTTTTGTCCGTTTTTATATCTGATAATGAACAAAATATAATTTTAACTTGATTTAAAAGCAGAGAGTTATACTCTTAGATGTTTACACAGACAGCGCCATCTGTCGAATCGAAACGCTATTTCTATGCAATTCCTATTTCCATCCCTTTCCTGCACACCTCAATTTCCTTTGTATGAGTGAGAGGGACTGGGCTACCTGGGTAATCGTTTGTGGAATAAAATTTCGATAACACAAAGGACTTGTTGATCTGTGCAATTTGATTTCGCAAAAAAAATCTAAAATCGAGTATTTGACGTTAGAGTTCCGAAAGTTGTACCGAGAACTACCAGGTATCGTACAAACCTTCCCGAAATGGATGAGTCTTTCTACACGACTACTCAAATCCACACCACGCAGCAGAGAGCTGAATTTCAAATAGTTCGCAATCTTTCGCTTGAACTTTACCAACATTTACTATAAGGACAAACTAGTCAAAAATATATAAACAGTTCACTGGTTCTGGAGAAAACCGCGAAGAAATTCGAAGCAATTTTTAGTCTTCACAAACACTATACTAATGTATCATTTAAAATTCACTTTCACTACCAAAATAAACTATAAACTGGCCTAAGAGAAAATAACTAATAGAAAAACAAGCCTAAGTTAGAAAAGCGTGAGCATAACCATAGCCATGAGAAATTGTATCTATAATAAGCTTTTATGATTTTTGGTAGAATTTCTTAGTGAACATCAACATAAAATTTTAAATGTCCAAACAGCTACAAACCAAAAACACAACAGTGAATAAACAACAACATGTTACATTTAATTTGTGTTGATAATTTATTTCATCACCACTGTTCTCGAAACAGTGAAGGAAAACATCGTGAGGCCGACGTATCCTAGAACCAAAAATTCGAAGACATGTTACATACGAAAATCCACACTACGAAAATCTACTAGGGGCCACGTGGTAAATGCCCATGGCCCATTTCTCTCTACGAGAAAGGAGGCCTGAATCCTAGTATTAAAAACATTATAAGGCCGAAGGTATGCTTATACCTATATAGAGGTATTTAAGTCTAAAGGGAATAAATATAATACTTTTAGGCAAGTGTATACGGGCTGCAGGATTGAGGATTGTTCTAAAGAGTCTGTGGCCCTAGCACGCAAACTGAAGTAATATGAGTGAGTTTTAGTCAACAATGTTTACACTTCCTCTCATTGCATCCAGGATGAGTGAAGTTATTTGACAATTTGTCACTATGAAAAAGGCACGCTAGCTCCATCGTCGACCGAATCTTCGCTTAACATCAAGTGAGATAGTGGTCAAATGCAAGCCTAACTATACTAGTTTGTTGATTTAATCTCAGAACCTATTAGTTAGGAAGCTGATACAACTGCAATATGGCGAGAAGAGACATACTGCTTTTGCAAACGACAGCTGTGAAGCTGTCGACTCTGACTAGGAATAAAATCGTTTAGTGCCCATTTAGATAAGATAGCCTATTTATCAAGGAAGTCTATAAGCATGTTTAGACCCATGGGAGCGGAGCATCAACTAAAGGCGCAAGTGAAACCGCGGGACAGCACCTAGCTTTATCAAAAAACAACATGGCAAATCCATTTATTTTTATAAGGACATTATCATCATTTCAGCCGAAAGATGCCCACTGTTGGACATACGCCTACCCCAAGTGTCACCACAATGAACGGTCATGAACGTCTCGCATCCATCGGATTCCCGCAACCTTTACCAGGTCATCGGCCCACCTTGTAGAAGGCCTTCCAACGCTAAATCTTTCTATAAGTTATTTAAAGTAAAAGAAATTACATCTCTTATAACTTTTCCCAGTATTTCGTAATTCTTAGTTCAATTACATCGTGCTGGTGTGATAAACATAATTATTATGATGCGGTGAGCGCACGAGCCTACAGCCACCAGCCGCGGTAGTTATAATTTAGTTATCTACATCACAGTGATATTATAATGGTTTATAATAATAATATAATATTCCACAACTATCACACAACGCGCTCTAGTCCCAAGCTAAGCAGATCTTGTGTTATGGGTACTAGACAATTGATAAACATACTTATATATTTCTAAATACATACATATTATAGATAAATTACACCCAGACACAGAACAAATGATCATGCTCATCACATAAACATTTGCCCTGCTGGGTGAGAATCGAGCCCACGACCTCTGGCATAACAGTCAGGGTCACTAACCACTAGACCAATAGGCCTGTCTTTGTGTATGCGTTTGTTACTTCTTCACACTCGAACAGCTGAACGGATTCCAACAAACCCACACCCTATCCTAATTCCTGGATTACCACATTGTGACATTGGTTACTTTTTATCCTGGGAGTAAGTTTCCTTGGGATGATTCTTATCTTGACATATCCTTATCGGACCATTGCGCGTGGGCCATGGCAGCCTTTATTCCAACCAGCCTACTCCAGAAGCTGATGAGTCTCTTTAGATTGCTTAAGGTATCTATCAGTGAATTCGGTGTTCCCAAGGCTCGCTGACGGCTGTGCACTTGACTCCTTGGGATGATTTTCAACTATCACACGGTGTTTGCGCAAACACCTACATCTTCACACCAACGTTGCAGCTACGTGTGTTTTAGCTCGTACCTACCTTTTATTTTTATTATTTTTTATTCTTCTACCGACAGTAGTATGTTTTATCATTATACAATTTTACTGAACGACCAAGGCGTATTTTTTACATCTCCCACTAAATAAACCCGATGAAATCCCGAACATGGTCCTATCGAGCCTGGATTAGAAGATTTCACGTTGCAGAATCTTCGATCAGCTATTATTATAAAGGATTTCAAGAGAATTGGTGGATAACTTATAATTAAAAGTGAAGTTGGTTGTGCCGTACATTTTGCTGTGTCACTGTGAAGATTTGGAATTTTCCGTGGTCTGGACAATCAATCAATCATCGTTATTTCCACCCAACACTCTATTATCAGGTTGTATTTAGGATTAATTAGCATTATAGCCAGGTTAGTACAAATTTAAAAAATCATACCTATTGTAAAACTTTAACTTGCAGAACCCTATTACCTAGTGATTACAAATTGTTATAGTTGATCAGACTTTAGATTAATAATCATAGTTATTTGTACCTTTTAAAGAGTAGTTATAAATATAGCTGCATTATTACAGCTTTATTAGGTAGGTAACAGTTACTGAATCATTTATTCATGTAATCACATTAAAACAGGCTCATTTCATTTATTTAAAATAGTTGTTTAGGTTTTGTATTAACTTTTGTTATTGTTAAAGTGTATAATCGTTAATTATTGTAAAAGCATAGGGAAAAGTTTACAATAAAACTAGCAGCAAATTCATTTTTTTATGTATGTAGGTATTGGTACGGAAAGTATTGTCATAATTTTAGACATTATTTAAACTTGAATTATATACATTCCAGGTTGACTACACCAGCTTACGCAATGCCAGAGGATAAGGAGCTCATTAGAAAAAGGGCGAGTTACAAGGGAAGGGTAACAGTATTTATGAATTATTTGAACTCAATAAAACCTTCTATAAGTTCTTCTGAGATTAACGAGTTGCAATTGCGTTATAACAAGCTTGAGTCGTTGTATGGACAATATGACGAGGTGCAATTAGCATTGGAGTGTAGTACTGATAATTTGGATAGTCAAATATTGGAACGTAGCGAGTTTGAGTCTCTCTATTATAAAACCCTATCTGAAGCTCAGAAAGTGCTCGATGATTATAGGAAAGGGGATTCAATTGATTGCGAGGTAAGTTCACGTTCTAATAATCACAAGTTTGTTAAATTACCGACTATTCAATTACCAAAGTTCAGCGGTTCTTATGTGAATTGGTTGGAATTTCACGATACATTTGTCAGTCTCATTGACTCTAATGACGACATGAACGACATAAATAAATTCCACTATTTAAGGTCATCGCTAGAAGGTTCAGCCGCCGTGGTGATAAACTCCATTCAGTTTTCTGCTGCTAATTATTCAGTCGCTTGGAGGTTACTCTGTGATCGGTTTGATAATAAACATCTGTTGATTCAACACCATGTTACTGCATTATTTGATATTGAGACAATCAGCAAGGAGTCGTCAGTGAATTTAAAGGCTTTAATCGATCAAATTAATAAGAACTTGCGTGCCTTAGAATCCCTTGGAGAACCTGTTGAACACTGGGATACTTTGCTCATTCACTTTATAACCGACAAGTTAGACAGTAAAACTTACCGTGAATGGGAAGAGCATAAGGGTCGCCTTGACAAGGACTGCAAGATTACATTTACTGGTTTCCTCATGTTCATTAAGAATCGTGCTGAATTAATCGAAACATTAGAAATGTCAGGTTCAAAAACGAACAAACATTCAAACACTTGCAAAATTTCTAAAGTTAGGTCAATGGTAATACAGGATTCCAATAATAAAATAGACAAGAATAATCATGTGAGTTCTAAGCCTAAGAGTTGTGTTAAATGTAACGGTGAGCACAAATTAAGCAGTTGTCCTCAGTTTTTGGCGTTGAGTAATGAAGCACGGTTACAATTATTACCGAAATATAAAATTTGTTTCAATTGTTTGTCTTCAGGACATTACGCTAATAATTGTAAACAGGCAAGTTGCAAAATATGCCGGCGCAAGCACCACACTCTGGTGCATGTAGCAGATCATTCTAAGAAGTCTGACTTGGTTATTGGTTCTGCTAACAGTGATGAAGCGACCAGTGCCCCCGCTCCGTCAGCTCCTAGTGCAAGCTTGTCCCTTTCTGCGAATGTTGAACGTGGTGACGTGTTGTTATCTACGGCATTAATTAAGATTACAGGCAAAAACGGTCAGCAATACGTTACTCGTGCTGTGCTTGACAGTGGCAGCACATCATGCCTCATGACTGAAAGGCTATACCACCAACTAGGTTTAACTGCTAATACTGTAAACAACTCCATATTAGGTATTAACAATTCCTCTTCTCACATCAATAAAATGTGTCCGGTCTCATTCAAATCTTTAGACGATAACTTTTCCATTAAAATTAATTGTTTCATTCTACCATCAATTACCGATGATATTCCGAGTAGGCGGGTAGACTTATTAAAATTAAAAATACCATCTAACATTTGTCTAGCTGATCCTAACTTTTACTCACCGGCCCCGATAGATGTGTTGCTCGGTGCTGACATCTTTTGGGATTTACTGGGATCCCAACGAATTAAGTTAGGAGATGGACAACCCATTCTTTGCGAGACTAGATTGGGATGGCTGGTTTCAGGCCCAATTAAATTAAGTTTTGTATCGAACCCGACTAGAATAGTAAATTGTAATTTCACAAATATTATTTCAGACAGTAATGATGAATTAAATAATACCGTGGATCATCAACTTACCAGGTTCTGGCAATTAGAGGAGGTTTGCACTACATCAGAGTATTCTCTAGAAGAAAAGTTATGCGAGGAACATTTTGTAAATAATACTACACGTCTGGAGAACGGTCAATTTTGTGTTCGAATTCCACTGAAATGTTCCCCTGATATGTTGGGTGAATCTTTTCTTAGAGCTAAACATTGTTTTTCTTCTTTAGAGCGTCGGTTCAAAAGTCAACCTCAACTGTCCAAGATGTATAAAGACTTCATGGCAGAGTACGAATCTTTAGGTCATATGACGAAATGTGAAGACGTTGAACATTCTGCTCATTACCTCCCACACCACGGAGTTTTGCGGGATAGTAGTGTCACCACTAAATTAAGAGTGGTTTTTAATGCTAGCAGCGCCACTACTACAGGTACTTCTTTTAATAATATACAGATGACTGGACCTGTAGTACAGGATGATCTTTTGTCAATACTGTTACGTTTTAGACTACATAAATATATTATTGCTGCAGATGTGGAGAAAATGTACCGGCAGTTAGTAGTTCATCCCAATGATAGACATCTCCAACAAATTGTCTGGCGTGATGACCCGTCACTTCAGTTACAAACATACCAGCTAAATACCGTGACTTACGGCACGGCCAGCGCTCCGTTCCTAGCAACGAGGTGCCTGAAGCAGTTAGGTTTAGAGTGCGCTGATAAAAGAGTTGCTGAGGTCATTCTTCGCGACTTTTACGTCGACGATTTATTAACGGGCGGAGATGATTTCAGTGAAGTCAATGATTTGCGTCATAAAGTTACTTCTACTCTTGCTTCAGCTGGAATGAATTTAAGAAAGTGGAAGTCAAATGATATGCGTTTGGTGATTGGTTCTGACTGTCCCCAATCTTCACTTGACTTGAATATTGGCGGATCTGAGTCTACCAAAACCTTAGGTCTAGGATGGCAATCACAATCTGATCGGCTTTATTTTTCCATTAGTGAACCAATTATTTGTAACAATACAAAACGTGACATGCTTTCGATCATATCACAAATTTTTGATCCTTTGGGGCTTTTGGCTCCATGTATTATAGTGATGAAGATGTTGCTCCAAAAGTTATGGTTACACAAACTGTCATGGGATGAACAGCTACCGCCGGACATTATGAAGATTTGGACTGAATTAGTCAAGAATTTACCAAAATTAAATCAAATTTATGTTCCACGTCGTGTTTTGATTGATGCAATGGACTTTCTAGAGTTTCACGTTTTCACTGATTCGTCTGAACGAGCATACGGAGCATGCTTATACGTTCGCAGTGTCAACAATGAACGTCAAGTTTTAGTACGTTTATTGATAGATAAAAGTCGTGTTGCCCCTCTGAAGCCAACCACCATTCCCAGACTTGAGCTTTGCGGTGCTCTTGTCGGAGTTCGAATTTATGAAAAGGTGGTCGCCTCATTACGATTAAACACTAAGCCGCGTACATTCTTTTGGACAGACTCCACTGTCGTCCTAGGATGGCTTAAAATGTTGCCAAATAAGCTGCAGCCTTTCGTTCGCAACAGAGTTGCAGAACTTTTAGAGAAGACTGGCAACTGTGAGTGGAGACATGTCCCAACTGACCAGAACCCTGCTGATCATGTCACTCGAGGAGTAGACATTAATTTATTACCTTCGTTAGAAGATTGGTGGTCTGGTCCAAGTTTTTTAAGGAATGACGAATCTTGTTGGCCTTCTAGATTTACAAAATCCATTAATGAAACTTTACCTGAAATTAAACCTAATGTTACCTTACATAGTGCAGTTGACAATGATGTGTCTAGTGAATTTATTAACTTCAACCGATTTTCTAATTTTTTACGGCTTCAACGCACAGTAGCTTATGTTTTACGTTTTGTTGCTACGTGTAATAAACTATCTGTTCGTGGTCCTTTTAGTAATGACGAATTGCAAAAGTCGTTAAATTTGATAATTCGATTATGTCAGAACGAGTCTTTCAGTGAATATAAGTTGTTACTTCATAAGAAACAATTGCCAAAGAAAAGTGGGTTATTGAAATTTAACGTTTTCCTGGACGAACAAAAAGTAATGCGTGTTAGAGGTCGATTGCAAAATTCGGATTTACCATATGATAAGAAGTGTCCTATTCTTTTACAATCTAGCCATCACTTTACAAAATTATTATTCGAGTATGAACATAAAAGGTTGTTTCACGCTGGACCCCAGTTACTGTTAGCTTCCATACGGGATACATACTGGCCCATAAGAGGTCGCAATTTAGCCAGGTCGTGCTACCGTAGTTGTGTACGTTGCTGTCGTCTTAAAGGTCAAACCGTCACACCGATCATGGGCAATTTACCACGACAGCGACTAACTGGAGGTTTCCCTTTTGAAAGTATTGGTTTGGATTATGCAGGTCCGATACAATCAGCTGTTCGACAGGGTCGTGGCTGTAAATTAGTTAAAGTATATATTGCGATTTTTGTTTGTTTTACTACAAAATCAATACACCTTGAACTAGTCGGTGATTTAACAAGCAGTACTTTTATCATGGCGTTAAAGCGATTCATCTCGCGTAGGGGTAAGCCGGTTAATATATATTCGGATAATGGCACTTCGTTTGTTGGTGCATACAATGACTTATCAAAATTCCTTAAGGCTAATTGCGACTCGTTATCTGAGGAGATGGCTAAAGAAGGCATTAACTTTAACTTCATACCTGCATATTCTCCTCATTTTGCTGGCCTTGCGGAGGCTGGTGTCAAGTCAACGAAGCATCATTTAGTCAGGGTGTTGGGCCTTTGTAACCTTACTTACGAGGAGCTTTATACTACGCTGGTGCAAATAGAAGCCATTTTAAACTCCAGACCACTGACTCCACTTTCATCAAATTCTGAAGACTTGGCCCCATTGACACCAGGACATTTTTTGATTGGACGTCCTTTGACATCTTTACCGGCACCTGATTACCAAGACCATTCCACCAGTTCCTTGTCTCGATTTCAACGTATTGAGCAGCTCCGACAACATTTTTGGATTAGATGGAGCAAGGAATATATATCGGAGCTCCAACTCAGGACGAAATGGCGCACGTGTAAGGGTTCTCTGAAGCTGAACTCCCTGGTACTGCTGAAGGAAGACAACATGCCGCCACTGAAGTGGAAAATGGGTCGGATTGTCGCTACCTATCCAGGTCCGGATGGCGTAATCAGAGTCGCAGACGTCAAGACTTCTACCGGTCTGCTCCGCAGATCGTTCAGCAAGATTTGTCCGTTACCCATCTACCCCGAGACTGATTATTCTGGTTGAAAGACAGGCTTTCAACGCCCGGGGGTATGTTTGCGCAAACACCTACATCTTCACACCAACGTTGCAGCTACGTGTGTTTTAGCTCGTACCTACCTTTTATTTTTATTATTTTTTATTCTTCTACCGACAGTAGTATGTTTTATCATTATACAATTTTACTGAACGACCAAGGCGTATTTTTTACATCTCCCACTAAATAAACCCGATGAAATCCCGAACACACGGGCTCTATCAGCAGCTAGTTAGACATTTTTTTTCCAAAACCAGTATTGTCTTTGGTTATTCTGTAACAATACTTCCAGTTTTATTTTTACAAACCTTTTTACATAAATTAACTACATTAGTTCTATTAGAGGAGACGAAAGCTACTAACGAATTCGAACCCAACTTTCTCGACACAACTTTACGTATATGGCACAGGATACTTACAAAACAGTAGTTGTTTACCAACTTACAATATTATCGAAAGCTGTTGATATACCCATGAAATGACAATCGTCAAAGAAGGAAGAGGACTGTGGACTATCTAATCCACCCACCATATTGTTAGCTTCCTTTTAACAAGCCTTTATTTAGTTTCGCCTGTCCCGATGTTTGTCTGTAATCAAATCTTATAAATTTTTGACCCACTTCCCGGTTACCGATTGAGCTGAAATTTTGCATGTATCTGTAAATCAGGTGACAATGCAAAATTATTATGACATTGAGCTGATCTGATGATGGAACCGGAAAGTGGCTATAGGAACTTGGTAGTTAAACTACACAACCCCATCGAGTTTGGACTCGAATGATTCATCTTGACGCGTATTAATTATAAAGGTATACAGAGCTATAAATGCTTGCCATGAAAAAAATATTTTCATTAAAAGCTATCTATAGATCTTTTTCTAAAAACTCTTTACTTTACTAACTTTTTGGCTACCAGTCAGGTAAGCAAGTATGAAAAACTGAAATTAAACTGCCTAAATGCTACTAGCATTACAACGTTTAGGCCGACCCTGACGGTAACTTTTATAATTGTTGAATAAAAATCAAAATAATAATAACATCAAAATAAATATAGAAGTAGGTAACTGTCAAATTGAATAATTGAACATCTACGTTCTATTGTTAATTTATTTTTAATTGACTGGTAGAGAATGCCTTCTTGCATTAAGTCCGCCTACGTAAGACTACTGTACATGAAGTATAAATAAATAAACATCCTTTACTACTAATTCCAGGTCATTGACTCACAAAACACGCAACAGTGCGAACGTTATAGTGTCAAGTGTGAATCATCCGTCCGGCTCGACGTCCGGCCAGACAGACGGATGTAACGGAGAAAGATACAAGTCTTAGTATATGAAGTATATTGGCCCAAGGAACAAGAATAGAATAGAATAAACCTATGGAATAAACTTTATTGTAAACCAGTTAGTAGAGCCGCGGGAATGCAGTGGATGCGAGACGCACAGGTCGTTGTAGCGATGCGACGCTTGGGGGAGGCCTGTGTCCAACAGTGGACGTCTTTCGGCTGAAATGACGATGATGATGATAGTAGAACCAATGTAAAACGGTAAGATGGGGCTAACATACCCTGATAAAAGCTCCTAAATAAAAACTGATTAACAAAGTACACCAAAATAAGAAGAAGAGAAAAATAAGATTTATACAAACAAAATTCTCCCCTAAACACTCCGAAAGGCCTTTCTTGGTGCTTGCTTACTTCATAAAAGGAAATCTAATGTAAAAATTCATACAACTATTTCAGTACAGCCGTGCTTTGAAATGCCTGTCATTCAGTTTGTCATCATCATCATCATCATCTTCCTGCCCTTGTCCCGTTTTATTTGGGGTCGGCGCAACACGTTTTTTTCTTCCATTCTGTCCTGTCACTCGTCATGCTATCACTAACTCCCTTTTCTTTCATATCACTTCTCACACAATCCATCCATCTTTTCTTTGGCCTCCCTCTCCCCTTCCATCCATCCACATGTAAATTCATAACTTTTTTAGCAACATGCGTTTCGTCCCTCCTTTTCACATGACCATACCAAGACAAACGATTTCCTTTCAGCTTTTCAGTTACTGGCGCCACTTTCAAACTTCCCCTAATATACTCATTAGGGAACGCCTGTCATTCAGTTTGTCGTTTTTGAAAAAATAAACCTGACGTCATACAAATTCTACGCCACGCAAGCAAAGTTATCCTCGAGCTACTAGCCTATGTGTTAGTTCTGAGGATAAATATTCAACAGGCTGATATTAACTATTCAGTTGCTTACCAGATACCCATCTGGTCAGAAGATCTTCTCTTTTCAATAGAATTATCGAGAGTATATTCCTTTCCATTATATCTCCATACACGTGAAACAAAAATATGTCTTTTACATCTTAGCTCTCGTGATATCGTCGCCTGAACTGTTGAACAAACTCCAATTAACGTTTTGCGAAAATGCTTAATTGATAAACTCAGCTTGTCTATATTGGGGTCATCTTTACAGATTGACTAGATCCGGCAAAACATCAATTATTTTACAACGACGATAAAACGAACGTCTGTCCTTCATACAGAGATACTGTGATTTACAACTTAGTCTTTCTGAATTTTAACCTGCGCTTTTGACTGGCATAAATTACATTACAGTTAAGGGGAGAGGAGATATGACATTGAGAAACAAGAGGTGGGAGGAGCTATAAATCTGTTTAAGTATTAGAATACGAAAGTTTGTCTAAAATCATTTTTTTTTTTATCAAAACAATATTTCCCGCTTTGTCTATGACGTTACCTTGTCGTAAGTTTTTTCAAACGTTGAATTGTTGTGATATAAAAAAAAAGTTGTTTTAAGTTTGTTAAATATGTGTTGTTCCACTAGCAGTCACGACAAATGTGACTAGCCGAGATAAAGACCGCCTACTTATCTCCTCTGGACACATTTATGGCGGGATCAAAAACTCATAAAATCGATGAGACGTCATTTATGAATAACCCTTGCTTATAATAATCATAACAGAACCATATAGAAATCTTCAAAATAATTATAGTTAATCCTCTCGAGATTTAAACAATTTCACACGAGCGATGTATCATAAGGTTATCGGCCCGTTGGCCATTCATTCTCATTAACCTCAACACAATCGCCAATGCGCTTCCTCGACAAGGAAGTCAATCGTTAACAAATCAAATTATCGCCAGTATAGTCATTGATCCATAGCCATACGTAACACAGGCATAGTCACGCTATATACGTAATAATGTCAAAAACAATCGGCTATACAACTGTGAGGTCTGCCGGATGCTCGGAGAAAGGCGGCTTACTTATAGTAGGGTTAGCAAATAACGTATATAAGTGGATGTTTTTGGGCAGCTTATTTTAAATCTGCTAATAAGTTATACTGAATACGTGGACACAGCCTGTCAGCCTTTGAAGTATGAGTGAACAAGTATCTTTTAGAAGGATGAGGATAAAGTCGATCGTAACCTCATACATCGTTTTCTATCTACCGTGATAGAGGTTGAGATCTTAATAAAATATATACTTGTGTGTATAAATCTAATTTTAATGTTTGTGTTATAATTGGTCTCAGCATCGATTAGAAGATGTTTTTATTTCTCTCCTTTATTCTCTTCTTTTTAAAACGAAAAGTTTTCTAAAACTTATATAGCAAATGAATCAACTACGAAATATATATTCGAGATTAAAATGACTTTTTTTTTGTTATCCCTACCAAACAAGGGGCTATGTGCGTTCATTAAATTGTTCAACTGGCCACCAACACATTAGCAGTAAATAATATACATTCGGCAAATGAAACGAAACAGGCTCGAATATTAAAACGTGCAAAATTACAAGCATTATCATCATGCATTTTAATTTTAGGTCACCGCTGCACGCCCGCGTCTGCTTCCAAACATCATAATTTGCTGTTATCTCAAAAAAAACACTTCCGTTTCTTACCATGACCAATCTTTTTCTTTTCCTCCTGAACATCAACATCCGTACTTACATCGATATATATAGAATATAAGTCAATGCATACTTATATCTTCCTTATTACGTTATAGCTAAGATGTATATAAACAAAATATTGGCTGAAATTAATTTGATGAACCTATCAATAAGTTTAAATACCTACACGACCTACTTTCTCTCATGTACTTCCGGATAAAATAACACTAATATTTTTGTTTATATCCTTTCGACTATTCAATCACCATTAAGCAGGTAATATTTAAAACATAATCTGGTATTTATATCTTCATAGATTTATATCACTCGGAGTGCGTGTGTAAAATAATATCAGATGCACATATTGATTTCTTAAGTTAAGCAATTGGCCGAGGATGATCAGTGTATAACTTGGTGACCATCTTAATATTACTTACCGAGATTCCTACGAGCCTAGAGTTGATAGCTGGGACCAGCAGCATGTGGTCTTGGCTATCATTAGTAGATTGCTTGTTGACAGTCTTCATGAATAGTCAAAAGCTATCCTATTACTGGGTTGGGGAGATCACCTAGACATGTACTAAATGAAAAATACTGGTATCTAGCCGCACCCGGACAGACTGCAAGTTTCATCATTATAAGCCTTTTTAATGTTCCCACTGCTGGGACACTGGCCTCCTCTCTAGGACAGGGAATGGGCCGTAATTCACCAAGCGGGCCCAGTGCGGGTTTTTGAATGTCACATGTCTTTGACTGAAAGATTACCTCAACATAGTTGAGAAAAAGTTAAGGGGTTCATACTCTAGGCATGCAACTAAAAGTCTAAAGCTAAATGATTTTCTTGTCTTGAATAGTGTTGCAGCACACATAAATACTTACTCGTACTTAAAAGATACTTAGACAATACAAAGATTAAGCTTAAGACTATCCAGCATGGGCTAATTGTTGTGATTGACTGAGCAGTAGCAAAACTATTAATCGAGTGTCTAAATATAAGTAAGTTTGACAGTCAGACAGCTAGCTAACTGTCTTATAAATTAGCCTGTCAAAAACGGGAAGATAGTACGTTTAGATTTACATATATTGCTTTATTACACAATGTCGTGGCAGTGTCGTAATAGAATCACTTTCAATAACCATATATCACCAACGTATACCAAGATTTATACCCTATTAATTTGACACACTTATTATTTATATGTTGATGTGGAAAAATATCACTTTACGAATCTCTTTAATACCCACTTTTCTACAGTTGTCATACAATTTCTACATTATTATAGAAATCAAATAGATGACCATGTTCAAAAAACACCATAAATTAGGTTTGTTGAGGGAAAAGTGAAAAGAGCCGTGAACGACGCGTTCGACGGACCGTAGACGATTTGACGGACGTCTGTAAATTATGAGCATGTGAGTGGAACTACTGTAAGTACGGACTTAGGGAAAACACACTAGGGGAAAAAATCACAACCAGTTTTTCATAATAAAAAATTCTTTGTATTCAACTGTGATCGTACAACTTCTTTCTTCATTTTCCTAAACAAAATACAAAAACAGGAAGTAGCCCAATATGAGTTGATACCTTTAGATATTAAAAAAGAAGCTAAAATGTGACAGCATGACTATGACATAGGAAATATCACAATTTTCACAAGATCGTGCTCGTAGGAAGAGACTTCTAACCCACAAATTAAGGCTAGGTTTAAATATTTTAATGAAAACGTGATAAATAAGATAGTAATGTAATAATATTATAAAAAAAGAAAGGTTAATAAAGCTAAAACTAATAGCCAAGATTGAGAATTTAAATTCATAATAACAATACCAGATATATCATTTAACGTAAGGGACACATTTACATTTTAGTAAAAAAACAACTCTTACGTCAATTTTTAGTACAGGATAAGATAAGGTGGAATCAACACAACCAGAACAATTGAAAGGCTTTAACAAAACTACAACAAAAGATTTACAATTCAATTCACAACATAAATCCAAAGCAACAGTAGCGTACGAAATCCATGGTGCAGCCACACTAACCACAATAATGATGACAATTGGAATCATCGCGTTCAAAACACCGTGTAATACCATCAATTGTGTGACGGTCGGTCGCGTAGCTATTGCTTGTTTTCATTGAGCCCCCTTTTGATGGCAAGTAAATTGAATGTGACAAATGATAGAACAAGACAATAGGTGATTTAATTTCATTGGTCTGTCTGCAATTTACGGATTTTGATTTGGTGAAAACAGAAAATTGTAGTCTGAAATTTTGAATAACTGTCTGTATAATTGTGTTTGGCCGCTGACTACAATAGTAAATATTAATTCAACGGTGAAGGAAAACATCGTGAGGAAACCGGCATATCCTAGAACCAAAAATTCGAAGATATGTGACATACAACACGCACTGGGCCCGCGTGGTGAATTACGGCCCATTCCCTCTCCTAGAGAGGAGGCCTGAGTCCCAGTAGTGGGAACATTGAAAAGGCTGATGATGATGAAATATTAATTCATTGAGTAGATTTGGACACTCATGGGCAGAATTCAACTGTTGTGCGTAAGTATGTTATCTGTACTAATTTTATAAAGAGGAATGATTTGTATTTTTGTTTCTAACTTAATATTCAAAAACTACGAGACCGATTTTAAAAATATTTTCAGCAGTAGTTGCTAATTTATCATCGAGTGGCATGGGCATATATTTATATTCTACTTTCACATGGACAGTGCCGTCTGCAGAAGTGAGGTCATATTTTAAACAGTTGTTATTTTGAGCAGAATATTTTTCGGTGATTTTCTTTAAACTTTTCCTACTACAAACCATTATGTCCTAAAGTCAAGAGTAAATAGGTTACTTCTACTCATCATCGCTAACCATCAGGTAAGCTAGTGGTCAAACGTGAGTCTAGTCATAGTAAAAAAAAAACTTTTATATAAAACTTTCCTCATTGTATTTTTCTTATTATTTTGCACCAAATAACAATATCATGATTATCAATTTACACACAACCTTCAATTCATCGTTCATTGTAATAAAATACAATGAAGTAAGAATTCCTATTGGCCTCAATGTAATGAACATCTTCTTAAACCTTCTTTTCTACATCAACTGACGCTACTCATTCAAAAAAACTTTCAAATCTTAAATCTTTACAAATGTCACTGATCATAAATGCTGATTAATTTGTCAAGCCCACTGTGCCTACAAGATCAGGGGTCAAATTTTATAGTTTACGTAAAACAACACACTATAATCTTTGACCTCAGCGCAACAGTGTCATATTCTATGATTTTTGCAACACTATTTCAAAACATTTGATAGGTTTTTATTATTAGAAATACTGATAGGCTTGTTGCCTTTTCTTTGGGATCGACTTTGCGGAGTCATCTCTGAGTTGACATTTAATGCATATTCATTCTTTATTCTAGGCATTAATACAATTATGCGTATTTCATTCAAGCATAATCTCAAAAGCTTACTTGCTCAACTGACTACTCGTATCATAATAAATCGGCTTTTTTCATAAATAGCTTTTGATTGTTTCATTAACTTTTTGTATCTTGTTAAACCTTTCAAATACTGTAATTAAACACTTTTATTTTAGGTAACCTATATTACGTCAAAGAGCTTAAATACATATGTTTAGCCATAATGGGCTATAGTAAATGAGAGAGTTCTTAATATAGCTCTCTTGTAATAAGACCCGCATATATAACATATTACTGAAATAATGCTCACTCTTATAAACCCCAATTCGAAAATTAAATTCATTGGAATCAGAAACGTATTTTTTTGTTCAAATTAGTTATCTTAATTGTCAGAAAATATTATGGGAATCGACGCACGCACATACAAGTACTTCAGTAACAAAAAAGATTTATGAAAAAAATTATAAAGATAGATAAAAATTTAGAATTTAGATGACAATAATATATATATTTAAAAAATAGCTGAAATCGATACAGTAGCCAATTTCGAACATATAATATTACTTTCAGATTGTGCGTTTATTATAATTATTACATATTATATAAAACACCCATAACATTATTCCACGGTAATCATACCAGCTTTCTCTGGACGTCGGATGAACGTTAACCATAAGTTTTACACCGCTGGGTCACTTTCCATTTCAATGGGAAAGTCATCGTAAAGAATGTCTCCAGCCATGGTAAAATTATCATAATAGTTATAATTATTACGGTTATGCTTAAGATTAGCTGCGATTATGGCGTTTTGTAATTGTTCGTGATCGTAATGCGGACGTGAGGCAAGGTTTGATAGATGGAGTGGATTATAGAATGTCTTGCTATAGTATTTCTTTTGTAAGTTTGCTTCTGTATAGATGATAGTAAAATAAATTGATTCGTCTGTTATATAAAAATGTCATGTCATTCTTTATTATCGAACTCTTTTTTTATTGGTTTAAACTAGTGCTTGACTGTGATCTGATGGTAGATAAGCAGTGATGCAATCGTTGAGGGTGAGGCGCACTACTTTATTAAGAGCCTATTCACTCTACCCTTGAAGACATCTAAATTAACTCCTCCAAAACAGCTAGATCGATTATTATATGTTTCTTTTTTTTGCGATCAAGTAATCGGTACACCTTGATTTCAAACGCTACGTCTTTCGCTACTTGGTCGCCATTGCAAACTCTATCGACTATCTGTTCTGCGATCAATGAGTACTACCATTTAACTTTGAAGATTCTTCGGGCTATATTAGCAACCTTGGTTCTCCTGCGGATATCTTTATTTGTATTTCGATCACACAGACATAGCTGTCTTCAAAGCCATTTGAATGACTTAAGCCTTTTGTTTCTTCTGAGGCTCATTACAAGCAACCAGGTTTCAGTACATTATATCATATACCAAATAAACAAAACCCTAAAGGGTAAAGGTACTCAAGAACTAAAGCCCGGTCAGTTCAAAGCGTGCCAGTAATGATATATGACTGCAGATACTCGTACGTTACTCTGCTATTACGGTCATTAGATCACCGGGTGAACACTCCGTAATGGCGTCTAATGACACTGCATGGAGAACGTTGCGTAAGCGCAGTGAAGATAGGTCATGTTTGTTTTTGTAGGTTGGCTTATACTCGCATTTGTGTATAGTTTTGTAAATGAGTAGCTGTTCTTACTCCTGTTTCCCTGCGGATGAAGTTTTATACTATACTAGCTTTTGCCCGCACGGCTTCGCTCCCGCTCTTCCCTACTCTACCATACTATACCCTACTCTACCCTATTCTATCCTACTCTAACCTACTCTATCCTACTCTACCCTACACTACTCTACACTACTTTACTCTACACTACCCTACTCTACACTACCCTACTCTACCCTACTATACCCTACTCAACCCTACTATACCCTACTCTATCCTACTATACCCTACTCTACCCTACCAAACTTCACATAAACCATCTACTAAATAGTCCGAACAAAGCCTAAAAATTTGGTTTGGATACGTGAGCCCGTTCTTGAGTTATACAATAACAACGAAAAGTGGCATTGATTTTTATATATATAGATATTTACAAAATAAAACCATTTTGAAGCAGCTGCTGTCTCCCGTCTGGTTAAAGTGAATAGGCTTTTCATAAACTAGTGTGCTTCACCATCAACGATTGCATCACTGCTTACCATCGGCTAGGATCGCAATCAGTTACTAGTTTATATCATTCGAAGAGTTTATTCATTATACTTATTCTTTGACTTCCAAAATAAGAATAGACAATTAAAAAGTGCAAAATGCAATTAGTTTATTTAAATTTTTGAAGAATTTAAGCAATGATATGAAATATCACTATTTTATTGACAAGTTATCTGTTAAGGTAGGTGCCAGATAAACGTGGAATAACGGTCATTGACCCTCTTACATTTGTTGACATTCTTCATTTCAAAATCGAAAATAAAGACATAAAGCTGTTTTGAATTGTCATGTATCGTGATCCTTTGCATGATCTAGTAATGAAAGCAATTCATTGTTACATTTCGGGTACCTACTCAGAGTATGTATTAGGAAAAGGTCAATGTACTTTATTCCACGGTTATCTGGCACCTTCTATTTTTTTTTTTTAATTATAAGTTATACAAACTTACCCTACAGCTAAAATACAAAATAGTGATATGGGGTTACGCAACACATTGCTTACTACATCATTTCCTGTAGGGTACATTATTTCCACAGCATCATTCACCCGTAGACCACAAAGCATCACAAAAGACAGTCTTAACCCATAACAAAACAAAGGGTGTGTTCATGATTTTCTTCACCATATTCATTTTCTTGGAAAGCACTTGCGTGCATAATTGTACATCGTAAAAACTTATGACTTCACACAAGACAATACCTCGTAAAATTTGTCAAGTGCCTCTCTCGTTTAACGACATTTTCTACGAGGCATTAAATATTAGTGTTTAGTTTCGTATTTTAATTTTATTGGCTGTTTTTAGCACGGTATATTAATTAGCTAATTAAATGAACCTACTGTGGCTTTTGTAAGTGACTTTTTTACTTAGGATCTACTCGTAAAGTTACATATTGTTGATATTGTTTCATTAATAAATCACAATCACAAATCATCAATTATTGAAATATTAAAAAAAAAGATTGAATTATTGATTATTGATTCATTATTTGTTATTATTGTTTCATTAATTATTGTCTATGACAAGTAATTATTTATCAAATAAATATCTCACTCTGGATGAGCAAGTTCTGCTTAGCTTGGGACTAGACGGCGTTGTATGATAGTTGTTGGAATATTATTATTATATTTGATGAGGCTGTGAGGAAGGACAAGAGGGAATGAAAGACTATCACTAACTAAACGACGAGAATTGGATACGTTGTAACTTTGCGTGGCTTTTATTACTGAAAGTTCGCACTAAACAGTTTTTGCGAAACTCAAAACTTCTATGAATCAGGGAAAAATAATTGGGAACGCAAAAGGCAATTGAAAGAATACTAGTGGAATTAGTCAGCAAAAGTCTGACTCTCCTTCTCGCTCTGTCCAGAGCAAGAGAAGTAATTTGATGATTTCCCTGTCAAAAAAAAACGCCATCAAAGCTACTTTTTGATTTAACATCAACCACTTTTTTTATCTATCTTTATTATAACTACTGGGGCCAGGGATAGACCGAAAGGTAGCTCGAGCCCCGGTATGAAGGCACGAAGGAACGGAGTGGGTTTTTAATCTGTAAGAGTCTGACACTATCGCCCGTTCCGCCCAAGAGCAGGGGTTATCATTGGATGATTTTTCCCACCATGAAAAAAAAAACACTTCTTTAAAAGAGTAACCATGGAGTTTTTTGCCGGTTCTTCCCCATAGAAAACGACCAATTTGGGACCGTGCACTAGCTTCTGATGTTTTATAAGTGCCCATGTAGGCCTATGTGAAATAAAATATTTTGAAGCTTGAATTTTTGATTCATAATACACTTGGTTCAATTAAAATACACGTGTAATTTTACACCTATGTATTTTTAACTAACCAAGCCCAAAGATCAAACTATTGACACCTATTGAACCCCTGTTACTTAGCTAATAAATCAGCTACCTATTTCAAACTTGAATAGCTAAGTTTCCTAGCTTGCTGAAGTTATTACACAGGTTAGAGGTTATAGACCAAACGGTTACTTGCTTTGTATAGTAAGTTGTAGGCATTCGACATATTTACAGTCTTTAGTTAAAGATTTAAAACTTGTGTAAAATGGCTTTTGTTAAAAGATATGATGCTGACAATGTAACAATAATTTAGCAACAGTGCACAAAGAATCTGTAGATTGAGAGGCTATTAAATATTTTTTATTTGGCAATAATTTTGTATTCGCAAGAGTCCTCAGCTTTGGACTCGATGGAAACGCGCGCGAAGAGGCTAATTGGTGATCAGATTTGGTTAAATCCAAAGCCTTGAGCACAGGCGTAGGGTAGTCAGCCTTTCAATCTTTTACAGGATGCATTGCATGACTTGATCCCGCTCATTTCATTTCTACCATCGGACAACCGGTCATGTACGTCGATTATCCACCCTTACGTTATTTTAACCTCTACTAACCGGACTAAACGTCTCGCCTCGTTGTTTATATTATACGGCGAAAGTCGAAGGACTGGAACAATTTGTTGCGGTCTTCCCGTCAAATTATAAATTGGGTGTCTTCAAGGCTAGAGTGAATAGGCTCTTAATAAACTAGAGTGCCTTACCATCAACGATTGCATCACTGCTTACCATCAGGTGGGATCGCAGTCAAACACTAGTTTATATCAATAAAAAAAGACATGATGCTGACAACGTTACAATAATTTAGCAATAGTGCACAATTCTGTCGATCAAGAGGTTAATAAATAATTTTCATTTAGCAATAATGTTGTGTTTGCAAGAGATTTTTATAGATACCTACCATTACAAAATTGGTCATTCATTTGCACGAGCTTATTGCGATCTTTTTACGCGTTAAATTAAACACTGCTTAGAAATTCAATAAGTGTGGGTTTTTAATTCATTTGTAATTTTGCAGACGGAAAGTTTTGCCTTATACTCTGAAATAATTAAACATTACTCAAAACCATCGATACGAATAACCATATTGATTTTAATTTCTACGTGATAATCGCCTGATAAGTTAGAATTTAAAATAAAGGTAGGTACCTACCAAAAAACGTTGTCTTTTCTGAAAGCTGATTTTTTGGCAGTTTTTTTTAAAGGAACACTGTCCGTCTTTGGTGGAGCAGAGAGGTCACTTGATGATTTCCCAACTCCAAAAAGAAGTTTATAACCTCAAAAATCTTCTGTATACAAAATTTAATTTTAGCAGAAGTAAAGGCTAGGTGATGTCAATTAAGTTACTATTCTAAACCAACTTTCAGATTCATACCAAGATTACGATTAAGAAATCTTAATCTGAACAAACTTATATCAATCATGTGCTGATGACCTAATCTTTATTAACTTCATGCAATTGTATTTCGCTTCATCATTAATTCTCATCTTCAAAAGTATTACAAACTTAATCTGAAACATCTTATAATAAAATCATGTAATAATTGGACAATGTAACATCGACATTTTGTATATTTGACCTACCAATGGCATTAGTAAATCAAAATTATTGCAGATGTTACAATGATAAAAACTAACGAAGAAATAATGTGAAATTCTTGCGTTTTAGCTGCTTTAAAAAAATGCTTCAATCAGCCTTTTTAATGTTTCCACTGCTGGGACTCAGGCCTGGTCTCCAGGAGAGGAAATGGGCCATAATCCACCACGCGGGCCCTAATGCCGGGCCATAATGTCACATGTCTTTGGAATGTTGGTTCTAGAGCCGGTTTCCTCGCGATGTATTCCTTCACCGTTTTCAAAGCAGTGGTGTTGAAATAAATTACATAAAGTAATGCGCCTGGCTGGGTTTGAACCCGCGACCTGCAACTCGTAAGTCTTAATCGATATAGGGAACGGCATTGTCGTAGGTAAACACTTATATACACTTATTATATTATACTTAACAAACGATAAACATGGCGGCGCAACTGGTCGTGCCGCCATGGTGTGCCGGTGAAATATAGCCTTAAGCTACCAAACTAGACGAGATACAGACACCAGAGTCGCCACACATCCGAGCTGGTCGCGCTACCAAATTGGTTGCACAACCAAATGACACCAGGTGAGACTCTATAGAGCTGTCTACATTTTGTTGGTAGCGGCGACTGGGCCTCAAGTCTGCTATTACAATAGTGTCAGAATGGTCTATCATTGACTTCATAATTGTTGATTTTGACAAGTTTTGGTAATCTACTAATATAATGGCGTCATAATGACTTTCCAATGGTCAACCACTGACAGTTCATCAAAGAAGTGGCTTAAAATGGTAATCTCGTACATAATGACAAATGAATATCTGACGTATGCGAAACTTTTGACAGTTGTTTTGATCAGTGACCTACCATTAGAACGTTATTGTGCAGTTATTAGTTTTAATAAGCTCGATATTGTCATTCTACCACCACTCTATTACGAGCAAAGATTTTATATATTCTACTAGAGTAGACTAGATTGACTACGAAGAAATATGACACTCTTTAAAGTGTTCTTTATTCTCATTAGCATTAAGTTCATGTGTGTTATTGACACGCAAAAGGGAAAAATGGCCTGGAGCAAGACACTGAGATAAATCCTCTCTGTCCCTTTCTCACATACTACCAGAAAAAAATAAGAAACAGATGGTAGTTTTTAGATTGTTCCAGTTATCGTTAAATAGTCCGTGTTCATGAATTTTGATAGGTTTATGCAACATAAAATGAATTGAAACTAAATATTTTATTTCAAATATTGCTTCTTGAAATTTTATACGCATTCTTCTTGTATTTAATGATGATTTCATTTAGATTTAGTAGCTATTCGTAGTAATTTTCAAATTATGAAAGGCAACATTTAGGAGGTTTCAATTTGACAGAATTTGACATCAATAAACAATATGGCCGATGCTTCATAGGGCTAAAGTTGTATTTTTAATTGTTACAAGTTTTTATCTCAATGTTTAGTAAAGTATAAAGTGTGCAAGATGTTCAAAACGATGCTGTGTAAAGTTTCGCAATAGTGATGGGTATCCTGGTTGTGGAATTTCATTTTTTTTGGTAAGGTTTCTGTTTTGTTTACAAAGTAATTACGTAGGGTGACAACAAACATCGTTTTGAATTTCATGCGGGAATTAAAACATATTAACTGCCTGTAAAAATACATAGAGAAGGGGCATCATAAACGACTCAGAACACGGACTGGGTGCAAAATTTTATAAAATTCGATTGTCTACTGTTCAAGTTTTACATTATTATAAGCAAATTTCTAAATATCTGAGGAGGCTCAATTTTTTTTTTTAAATACATCAAGCGCGTACCAATTTTACTAATTTTATCTTTTCTGTTGATCGGGCGCCTTTGGCCGCTCGGCGATCTTCGGCTGCTCTCATGACACAACGGAAAGCGGCGAGCAGCGGCGGCCAGAGGTGCGCCATGCGGGACGTGTCTTCGGACCAATTCAGTGTATAGTTATCTGTGACCACTTCATAAAACGACGCGCGTGCGCTCCAAAATCTTCTCCACATCGATATTTTATACGTCTTTAAGTTTAGTCCTTAGGTAGGTCCCCAATAAATGCCGCACGCAATGCTGCATGTATGTGGCTTAACCGTTAACTACTAGTAATATATTATTTTTTATGTTTTGTTGTAGATTTCCAAGAAACGAGAACCATCAGCAACAGTGGCTTTGAAGTTGTGCCATTAAAATTTTTTTTTTTTGGCGACAGTTTTATTTGTGGTTGCCACATTAAGTCTGAAGATGTAAAGTTAAATCAACACTAAAACCTAATTCTATTCCATCTATATACCCTTTTGTAAGTTCATCCGTTGTTAAAAATCCGTTCAGTAGTTTTTGAGTTGATTGCAAACAGATATAGACAAACGAACATAGTAGGAGACTTTTTTTGATGTGGTAAAATCTCCAATAACTTATCCTGCTCTAAGGTAGAGCGCCTTACGCTCCATCCTAGAGCGGGACAAGTTATTTGAGGTTTATACTGAATAAATCTACCCGTGTCCTTCAGTTGCCCTTTATGTTCCAGGACCATGGTTTCCCTTTCGGAAATTCCCTGTGGCGCTAATGGGCATTGGCAATAGTTAGTAGTAGTAGTTAGTATAAATAAATTTATAAACCAGTCGAGGATCATTTATTTAATGTATTATTTATTGTTTATTTGTTAGTTAATACGTGCAATTTGACGTAATAAAAAATGTACAATTTGATGTCACGCATCAGTCTATTTTTAATAAAGTAAAAATAAAAGAATAACATTAGTTTTATTATAAACTAACTAGTTTTTTCTTTCAGACAAACCTTATTCTGATAAGTTTAGCCGTTCTGAAGTGATCTTCGTACGTAGGTACACACTTTAGGCATTTTTTTTATCAGTGTAGGTATTTCATACTCGCATATGAGGATATTGCTATTATAATATATACGGACATCAGCTATTTCCTAATCATTACAGAGAAAACTCTGTTCCCTTTTGGTAGGCATATTATACATATTAATTGTTTTTGAACTTGCGTGTCTATTTTGATGTATCAAAAATATCTAATCATATCTAACTTTAGAGCAAAATTGTCCCATAGTATGTAGCTAGTGTATGGACACACTAGTAGAACGAGATGACAGGACTCTTTCTGACTTTCCTTTTCAGGTACGCTTTTGAGGTTGTCGTAGTCAATCTAGTACTAGGATATATAAAATCTTTGATTACGAGACCATTGTCCAATCAATGATCGATCATTATGATTTAGCAGATTACGAACTTTTAGCAAAATGACAATGGGATCGTGTTGGAATGACGAACTTATAAAAATAGCAGACTCGGGCCCCTGGTCGCGCCGCCATGGTGTCTCGGTGAAATATAGCTCTAAGTGTATCAAACATTAAGAACTTCCATTAGAGGAACCAGTTTAAATTACAATTTAAACGTTTATATGAGTCGAGCGGAAATAAATCGAGTTACGTCAAAATTTCGACATAGATTGAGCTCATGGGCTTTAACCGTAATGTATAGTCATTAAAATAGTTTGGTATGCAAGTAAAACATAAAGTAACACTGCTCGATCATCTGTTTATGTATACATCTAAACTAAACTCAGATAAAGAGTAAAAAGTACAGGCATTCTTTGATAAAACTGATCTGATTAATTTTTTTTCAGTGATGAAAAACTACTTTTTCTTCTCGTGTCGATTCGACTCAAATATTGTCCGACCAATATTTAGCCACCTGGACAGCTCTGTCGTTGGCTTCGTTTAAATCATTTAGGAAGCAGGTGCTACTGGGCAGGAAAGGAGATAATAATAATAATATTCCACAACTATCACACAACGCTGTCTAGTGCTGAATGAAAAAAAAAGAGATACTTATGAGGTTAACTTTTTTAAAGTAGTCACAAGCGCTGTCAAAAATAATTTGGATAATAAAATCTAATGCGGAATGTATTTTGCCTTCTTTACCATGGAGAAGGCAAAACAGATATTTTTTTTCATTCTTGATGAATTTTATTATCACTAGCCCGTATTATCCCACAGCTGGGCAAGGGTTTTCCTCTGTTCATGTAAATTCCACTCAAGTATTTTATAAGAAACGACCAGTATCTTCACAAGGTGGATTGATAATCTAATGAAGGCTGTGGGAATCCGCCAGATGCGAGATATACAAGACTGGCGATGAGGCGATACTTGGGTAACACCATTTTAACAATGTACGTCTTTCGCTCGAAAAAGAGTTGATAATGAACGGTTTATAAAAAAAAAAAAATTGGTTTGGCGTATTAGACTGCCTGCACACAACTCTCCTTTGTCAACTGTACTTACACGCGATACCAATGGCCAGCTATAGTTAGAACTATGACCTTAGCTATTAATGACCTTAGAGACCTCACGTGCTATTAAAACCTCTTATAATTTGCGCTAATGGTGTCAAAGTTATGGGAACTGTAATGTATCTTCAATTGCTGATCATTGTGCAAGTTTTGCAAACACTAATTGTTTGTCCATTTATACAAAAATTGCATGCTCTTATGATAAAATCCATGTGTTGTAAGATGGGAATTATAAAAAGTACCTTTGTAATCGACTCTGATTAATCTATTGACTAAATAATATAATCAATAATGGTCAATTATTCATGGATATATATTATAATAATTTAGTTCTTAAAACAGGTAAGTTATATTATGCTTCAGAGCCTAAAAATGTAGTTTTGAATTTTTATTTTTAATCTTAGTCATCATTATGTTTAAAAGTCAAAAATGTATAAATTCAGATCGTTTTTAGATGTGTTCTTTCTGATGAGTGTATTGTGCTCAATTTTTACCTTAATATCAAGAAAACTAAAAAAATATCATAAGAAAACTATTATGTTAAGAATTACATTTTTGTATATGACAGTTTGATGCCAAAATAAAAGAAAAAAAAATCGAAAATATCTCTCAATGTTTTTTTTGCAAATTAGTTCAGCAACTAATTTGCAAAAGAAAACTGGCGTCTAAATTGACTTGTTACTTATACAAAAATGCCTGAGGCTAAATAACTATGGCGGCCAATAAAATCTTATATTGGACACCGTTCAATTATGTCCAGCGATTATCTTATTGGTCGGTTTTAGCCCAAGGCTCAAAGTAGTTAACGGAGATGTTACAATGTAGTAAGATGAATTTATATATATACTACACGTTAGGGTGTACTTGACAGGTTTGCCTACAAAATAATAAAACCCTACGCAAATTATAACCAAAAACTTTTCCACATCGCTTGACAGCGACTGATAATGTGCCCAAAAGAATAAAAAAAACGCTAGAATCCAGCCGCTTAAACCACTTTAAGCTTTTTTTGTGGCGGCACTACCGCACACTAGCCACAAAAAAAGCCGCCTCAAAAAGAAGCTTGAAGCGGCGTTTTTTTGAGGCCCGAGTACGGGGAGGCTTAAAGTCGCAACGACGATATGTCGTGTACATATACATGATATAAAACATGTTAACATCCGCAATTATGTCTCAGACTTCAGAAAATTATTATATCAAAAACTTTGAATATTATATTAATTACCATAATATGTTAAAATGATACGACACTTCAAAAAAGCGAAACCTTACAACTTTTAATACTTCTTATACAATTAATCGTATTACTTCAACGTCTTAATTACATTTAATTACTCTTGTGGTTTAGAGCCTGCTACTGGTTATCCCCATTTCAATGCCACAAAACATTCAATACTCATTTCAATGACAAAAATAAATAAATAATAAACAGTTTAAATAACAATTTTACCTCGGTTAATATTATTTTTTAATTATTTTGTGATTGTAAATTAAGAATCAAAAATCAAATCCTGCCTTGAGCATCAACTCTTTTTCCTGCCCAGCGCTTGTTCCATCTTATTTGGGGTCGGCGCAACACGTTTTTTTCTTCCATTCTACCCGATCACTCGTCATGCTATCACTAACTACCTTTTCTTTCATGTCACTCTTCACACAATCCATCCATCTTTTCTTGGGCCTTTTTTTCCCTCTCCACCCAACCACATGTATACTCATAACTCTTTTAGTTACCAGCATTTCATCCCTCCTCTTTACATGACCATACCAAGACAAACGATTCCCCTTCAGTTTGTCAGTCACTGGCGCCACTTTCAAACTTCCTCTAAAATGCTTATTTCTCACTTTATCCAATCTCGTCACACCACACATCCATTTCAACATACTCATCACTGCTACGTGCAATCTTTTTTGCCTAGAGCATCACCAAATAATTTATATTAAAATGGTCTCGACAGACTTTGTTCTGACCGAAAGCTGTGTTAGATATACGTCAGAATAAAAACTTGAGAACCTGGTTACAGTGGTTATTCCCTGAGGACCCCGGTCCATTAAAGCCACGTAGGTACCTAAAGAAACCATGCTACCTAACAGGTCCAATTCTATCATCGAAATTATCCATTAGCCTCAAATATACACACAAAATTTCATTCAAATCGATCAAACCATTTAGGAAGAGTTACGCACAGAATATGTATATTACAGTACGTATCATGTATATTACAGTACAGAATATGTATAATTCAGTAGTATCAATTATCAAATCCGAATTTAATGTATAAACAACTCATGCATAACCAGGGATTTAGAGATATAATTTTTTTAATTAAATGAGGTAATAATTTCCTAATTTAATGTCGAGATCCGGCTGGTTTTTTTCCGAGATGGGAAAGTTATTGACATCGGCCTTTCGAGATGATTAAAAAAAATCTATTTTTAGAAATAAAATCCAAACTACGTCAGCCCAGAATTTTATTAGGTAAGAGAACATTATTTTCAATAATATAATAAATAAAAATAATATGTCTATTTCTCATTAAAAATGTTATATTTAGTTATATATGGTGAGCAAAAATACTAAATCTAAATAATAAGCCCTTATTTATTGTTTTTTAAGACAGCCGTTTTTATAAATTCGAAAAAAATATCGATATTTTATCAACAGCCCGTGTCGTAGATAAAACAATTTTGTCTAAGAAGTCTTGTCTCAAGTGAGCGCAGGCCCTGACTACGTGCACCAGCCCGAAGTAGGGCACCAGCCCGAAATAGGTAAATAGATTCCATAAATTACCTAACAGGACACTCACGACATAGTTGCGCTGCAAACAAACAAGCAGCAGCCAAACTGGGAAAAGTCTGTAAAAGTCTGTCTGACGCTCCCTTACTCCACCCACATCGGGAGAAGTTACTATTTCACACACACAAGAAAAAATCTTTTTTCATCTACTATATCTACTCAGTGCATTGCTAAAACTTAACCTACAGAAATGTTTCACAAAGCAGATGTCAAATATTCATAATTATCACGCTCCGCTGAGCAGAAAAAATTATTAGTCAAGATGCTAACAAATTTCGTACAAACATTGTTTGAGTACGCACCTACACATGTTTTTTCACTAACAAAGAAGACTGAATTAGGGCTACAACTGTTAGCAACAATCCCAGTGTCACATGTCTTCGAAGTTTTGGTTCTAGGCCATGCCAATTTCCTCACGATGTTTTTCTTCACCGTTTTGAGAGCATTGGTGATGAAATAAATTACACAAATTAATACGCCTGGCTGGGTCAACCGCCAATAAACAATACCCGCGATCTACAACTCGTAAGTCGGGACCACTACAATCTTAGTAGTGTGGTATTATTAGGTAAATCGAAAACTGTTTTTTTATTAGGGCAGAGAGATAAGATCACTGACCACAGAATTATTTAAAAAGCATGTTCCATATTGAAAAGCAGTTAATTCATCGATTGCTCTTATTTTTGAGGTAGGCAATCAAATAACTTCTCCCGTTTTGGGTGAAGAGAGAAAGACCGTGGCAAACTTTTACTACCTATAACCCCTTTGCGATCGATCGATCGATCGATCCAGAGTCACTGTAACGATCAGAACACTATCGAATATTCCCGTAGCTCCCATCGATTGCCCCTCTTCAGAAACTTTTTTCGATTAATATAATGAAAATAAAATTAAATACAATTGTTGTAACTTTTACCGTGTCCAAGCACAATGGATAAATGTACCAATTTTCCATACGTCAAATCCCAAAGAATCTGGAACTTACCTGTAACAAAAAAAGGAAACATAATTAGTACTGTAAGCACAATAAACAAACATACATACTGTTATCGTCTTGGAGGGTATGGTGGAGCATAAAGTGGGACTCTGCCCCACTTGGATAGAGCACCGCCGTGTCCACGAGGAGGTGATGGGCGGCGGTGAACTCTCGCGTTTAGCTTTGGTTCAGGCCATAACCTGGAGCGAGAAAGAATGGATAGCGGTCACCTCCTTCTGCGATGCAGTATTGCGAGCAAAGGAGGTAGCCGCAACCGCTAACAAAAACGGACATTCTCAGGAGTATTCTTCGCCTAAGGAGAAACCCCGAGTGCCGGGACTCGCAGGGCATCTTTCTTTCCACCGTAGGCACGTGGCACGGCACGTTGTCATCCACGTACACTATAAAGAGAAGTTAGCAAAATTTTGGAGCTCTGTAGGGCCGACACCTGCAAGGGCTGCGGAAAGGTTTCAAAGAGTTACCGTAGCAACATAACGCAAACTAATATAAGTTGGTGGAAACGATTCCAGCTAGGTCCGTCCAGCCAGAGCGACAAAATGATTTGACATTTTCCACCGCAGAAAAAAAATACTACTATCGTATACCACAGTAACATTAGAATCCTCTCTATATCTAGTTAACACACTGACATTCAGCTCGACAACATCTAAAAAGGAAATACATCACAACTCGGCTGATCTTGATACGAGTAATCGACTGTTGATCTATCTTTTTTGTTCGACACATTGCTCCAGTGGCTCCAATGTTCTTGTAATATCTTATTAATTATTTTTTGTTCTAAGAAACCAGTCCATTGGCCTGTGATGAGCGAGCCTTAATACCCATCTATGCGCTGAATGCAAGGCGTTTGAACGTCATCGCCATCGAAATATTGGCCGCGTTCTTCTTAGCGTGTCGATGGCAAAACTAATTAAATTCCTTGCCTGGCCCAGTAGTCGACCACGGCAATTCTGTCCACTAGTGCTGTCATTAGATCCCCACATGAACAGGTAACAGGGCACGTCATGCAGGATGGAAGGTGATGCCGCACAAACACTGAAAGTTGGAACCGTCCAGGAACCTCTGTCTGTGGAGATTGTCTTTGCTGTGTCCAACCTGAGCGAGGAGTCTGTTTAGAGTTTTCCAGGTTGGCCAGGGCATCTCTTGTCCAGGAGAGAGGCTCTCTGATGGCTCGATAAAATCTTCACTAACCGAGTTTGGCATTCTGATTGGTTAAGAGCTTGGAAAGGGCCAATCGGAGCGTCGAACGTCATAAATGCTAACGTAAAACAAACTCGCACTCGGCATTTGGGTCTTTAGATCCGTCTAACGGTGTGCTAAGTGCAGTATAATATATATCAGGTACCTACAGTGCTCAGATATGATAGTATTTTCTCTTAATGGTGAGATTTATTGTTTTTATAATCGGATATGTCTGTGATCTAGATGATCTCTGTGATTTCCGAGTATTACTGTCTATTGGTTACTTTCAACTGGCTAAATAGATTACTAGTCTCTGACAGCAGCTTCGCTGACGTGAAAGTAGGAATATATCCATATTACTAATTAGAACCTTATTCATTTTAGAATTGGTTCAGAAGGTTCAGAGATATTAGCCTACAAACTTAAAATATTACCTCTATATAATATTAGAATAGATATTGTCAGACCTTGTGTCTAGAAGACTACAAAAGAGAATACTATTTTGACATTATGTTTTTGATAAGTAGGTACGTAACAATAATGCACTCCAAAAAGTACTATACCGAAACGAAGACACTTCTGCCTGACCACCACTAAGTTGATTTTTGCTTACACTCGAAACGAAAACTTCAAAGGGTTAGGTTTGGTGCCACGCCGCAGGATTCAAGCGATTTTTTAAGTGATCAGGCAGAAGAATGATCGCGATGATACCTTTCACCCGACGGGTTGCTAACCTGTCGATTTTCTATTGATTGCATTCTGGAGAGTGTGTGTCGAAGTTGCTTAGCTTAATTTCGCCAAATCCGTTCCATCATCAGACCAGTAGTAGACGTATCGCGATGTGCTAACGAAACAAGGTAGTTATAGACTTCCCACTCGCACAAAATGTTTTGGGCACACATTTAGTAGGTAGGTACAGCTAAGAAGTAGAATTCCCTATCACAATCTATTTTAGCTTTTCTACCTGCTAGCTACAGCTATAACCTGGTAACATATAGGCAGCTTGCTCCTTCGCCAACGGCATGGTCGTTTACCATCAGATAAGAAAGAGGTCAAGTACTAACGAATCAATAATAATAAAAAATTGTCTCCAATTCCAGCTATAGGTACTCCAAACCGTAATCACACGTGAACCGTTATCTTGCCGTTTTTCATCTTCTTCTTTTCGAATCGACGGTACACTAGTTTCATCTCTAACATGCGGAGTCGGTTCATAACGTTTTGCTTTCATCCTTCCCAGTTTAAATCTTTCCACAAAACATACACATTCACCTTGAATAGCACTTAGAAAAGTTAGTACAAAAGTAAAAAGCTTTTACTGTTTGTATACTTATTTAAACAAACAAACGTGAATGGGAAAATCTACACACAAAATACAAAGCCGCCTGGTCAAGGGACCACTCTCTATTTACTCAACGTACGAATCATTTTACTATGTGACCTAAACTAACAGATTCATAATAGGGTTATCATCTTTCTGCTTATGGACTTAGCACTGATGATAAATTGGTATTTCGTCATAACACTACATAGTTTTTAGAAAAAAGACGTAATAAAAAAGAATATTCGACATTTACCGGAATTTCGGGATATCCCTAGGGATTTCGTGAAATCCCTGATATTCTCATTTCCCTGCGACATATATAAACAAAAAAAAATATTCGCAGAAATTTTCCTCACTTATCAACCTTTTCTTTGTCCTCCCTCTTCCTTTCCATCTATCCTCTAATATACTCATAAGTATATACTGTATAATACTTGTTTAGTAACAACATGCGTTTCGTCTCTCCTCTTCACATGACCATACCAAGACACGATTACTTTTCAGTTTTACAATCACTGGCGTGACTTTCACACACCATATTTATTTATTTATTTATGTATTTATTTATTTATTTAATCTTCATGCAACAAAAAGTACAAAGGCGGACTTAATGCCTTAGGCATTCTCTACCAGTCAACCTAGGGAGGTGAAGAGATAATATGGTAGGCGCACAAAAGAGACTTTTGTTTAGGAAACAAGAGTAAAAAGAATACATATAGTTAAAATACACATACATATATTTTTAATATAATATATATACTACATATATATATTTATATAAAGTAAAGAAAGAAGTTTTGAAACGATTCTGCTATTAGTGTAGAAAATGATTCCGCAACTTCCGCTTAAATGCATACCGACTTTCGGCGGTCCTGATATCGAGAGGAAGCGCATTCCACAGAAGGATGGACTGTATATAGAAGGAAGAATGAACGAAATCAGAAGTATGAGAAGGACAGAGCAGTAGGAGATTGTTAGAGGAACGCAGATTTCGAACCATAAGGGAACAACACACCATAGGGGAGTCAATTTTAAGGACTTTGCAGTGAGAGATGCTGCTTAAACGTTCTTAATTCATTAAGATAATGAACAAAAGGCGAAAGGTAAGGAAAGGTGGAGACCGGGGAAGTACCATAACTGCTACAAGTCGTTGAAACAATGGTATTTGGGACCCCTTTTCCTTCGCAAAAAAAAACTCAAGGTCATTGATGCGGTGAGATATCAGTACGGCTTCGGGGAAAACTAAAATGTATAACATATGCATCTTATTTACCTACATATTCTCTAAAGAGTTGTACAGTTATTTATACACATAATTATCATCCATCGACATATTACGAGTAGGTACTTAACGCCAGTTATGTTTAAGTCTCTTATGTAGTTGGTAGCGTGCATGCCAATCAAATCAAATCAATTACAAATATCCAATTAAAAGTTTGAAATATGCACCCTATTAGAGCACTATAAAACAAATAACTAAGTCACATTTCATAATTATTTTATCATATGACACTTAACAAAGAAAAACTAAATAACAACAATATTATTTTATAGTATTCTCTACTAGTCAACTTTTGGGTTTAAAAGACAACACTTTGGTAGGTAAGATGTGGTATGGTGCGTGGTAGATATTAAAAAAGACTTTAATTGGACTTAAATCTCGACCCTACCTAGCCTAGAGATCTACTCTAGGCCACGACTGAGAAATTGTAGATAGAAAACCCCAATAACACTACTCGACCCGGTAATCGAACCTATGAACGCAAGCACAGGACACAAGAATCATTACCTACATTTTTCTGTTTTGTGACCCCAAGCTTAGCAAGCATAAAACCAACAAGGCGGTTGCGACATTTCACTTCAAGCAATTTATTATATTTTTACAAGATTGGTAAGTCCGACACCCCTACAGACCACTGGAATTTCACCTTCTCATGACTACCCAAATATAAGCGTAGTTCGATTTGTATGCAGATTCGTTAGGCGAACAGAATTCGGACGTCCGTCTGAGGCATGCGCACGCGCGTCGCGTCACGGTGAAAGTGAGCGGAGATGAATGAAGTATAGATGCGGTATTTATTACTTTAAGAAAATGATTTTTGAAGATTTGCAAAAAAAGGGGTAGTTACGAAATAACATTGTTAATAACAGGGTCATTTGCATTGCTATCTAGGTTTGAAAAATGCACAATTTTGACGCATTATAAAATTTATTTATTTTTTAAGACCTGCTTGAACTCTCATTTTAACTATCCGTATTTTAAAGAGATGAAAGTGATGCAGAGTTGTGAGTTGTGGCTCATCGTCATCACTATTTCAGCCGAAAGACGTCTCCCGACTGTTGGATATAGGCCTACCCAAGTGTCACCACAATGAACGGGCCTGTGCGTCTCGCATCCATCGGATTCCCACAACCCTTACCAGGTCATCGGTCCACCTTTTAAGAGCTTCCTTCCTTTATCCTTCCACGCTGCGTCTTCCGGGACGCAGTCGTCACTCCAGAACCTTTTGGCCTCAACGGCCTTCTGTTCTGCAAGCAGTTATGGCTCAATCTAAAGAAAATTTCGAATATAGTACAAGATTTACCACATCGAGATAATGATCAAAATATGACTTTAGTTAAACTTCCTCAGTTATGAGATTGTCCATGATTTTAATTGCTCAACATTTGGCGTGGCTCATCCAAAACCCATCAGCTTTCGCAACTCTACGTCAATGACGACATTGACCGACCGTTCAAGGCTACTACTGACACAGCTATAAAACCAGTAATATTATATACCACATGTGTGTTGGGTGAATTTCACTGAATTTCGAAATCGAAATTTTCATGTAGCAGGTATGCTTACCACAAATTAGTCCTTCAGTTGGCCTTTGCGAACTAGGACAACAGGATTCCTTTTCGAAAATTCCCCGTGGGTGGTTTATAATATTGGAAGCATAAGGAAAAACATGATTTGGAACTGTGGTCTCAAAATCATAAACACAAAATAAGCAAACGTGGAAAGTCAAAGGTTGAGCCTTTGTGGTCTTGTCCTGATATAGTTACACACATCCATATATTTAGTCATTTCATTTTTTTTTATCTCAATAAATATTCAAATTACGAAATTTCTAGAATTTAATATTCAAACGCATTCACCTCATTAAGACCTAGGTCAAAGAATGATCTAAATTCGATCTTACTAAAAACATAAAGAAATCGCACCGAAGCACCTACATTTATAGATTCTTTAAGGTTATTCAAGATAATAATGAGACTGGAAGCTATCATAGTAGATTAGTTCAGCCTTAAATCCATATATCGAACGTCAAAGTTTCATCACCTTTATCTTAACATTATATTATATGAAACAAAGTTGCTTTTCTGCGTCTGTATGTGTGTATCCACTAACTGCTCCTTTTTTAATTTTTTCACTATCTTACCCGATCTATCTCAACAATGGAGCATAAAAGTAACCTTGGTGGTCTTTAAGTCAAGAGTGAATAGGGTACTTCTAGGCAAGCGTGCTCCATCGTGGACCACATCATCGCTTACCACCAGGTGAGATGGTGGTCAAACGCGAGCCTATCAATAATACTAAAAAAAAAAGCTCATTACTGAAAAAACTAGCATTTTTACATTAAGTGCAGGCTCGTGCTTGACCACTATCTCTTGGTAATATTATGGTAAATGATTATGTGGTCGACGATAGAGCATGCCTTAAAGTCACCTATTTTTTTTGCTACGACTTCGGCAAGGAATTTCACTTCTTAGCTGAACGCCAGATGAAAGTGTTCCCAAAACGTTTTGTGTTGCATGTGTGTTAAAAGTAATCTATCGACATTACAAAAGTTCTTTTAAATCTGAAAGTTTAGACTAATAACCGATTCCCACATGCACAACACATGCAACAGTTCATTTATTTAACCAACAAAATGCCATTAAATAGATAGACAGGAGAGAATACGCGAGGAAAAACTAGCTAGCTAAAGTTGTGCAAACTAATAACATGCTCGTAGGTGTTTACGTTCACTCGATCGAAACTGTTTTTAGTTGTTTTCAAAAGATTATCTACAGATCACTGACCTTTATGTCGCTATACCTTAGTTAAGTAAACCACTCATTAGATCTTAATAAACCCCATGGCTTTAAGGCTCAGCTATTGAAGGTCGTCTTTAGAAAGGGTCTTATCTGTGTCTTAATAATATTGAGAATAGTATGATTTCGTAATTAAAATGTTGGTAGTAAGTATCTAGTAAAATTGCAAAGTCATATATACAGCGACTGGCTGCAAGCGATAAGCGAAATTAATATGATAGGATGGGCTGGAGGTGTATCCCGACTAGACATACAGCGAAATAAATATATCAGAAGATCGTTTAAGTTAGCACTAATAAAATAATACTATCATATCCTTAGACAAAATGATGACTACTCAGTCAGAAGGGCCCAAAATATCCCCGAATGACTACGAAGAAGAGAACGATTATTTGCTACCTGGTAGTCAAATATACACAAAGAGATCAAGTAAGCGAATCTGAGTACACTAACAAGCCAGAACAGAGCTCCCTGGCGCTGATGTATAAGGAGACCCGACCCCAGCTAAATTGGGAAGAGGGTTGGACAAAAAAGAAGAGGTACGAACGATACTGCTGCCAATGGAATCTTGGGTTCCGAGCAGCATACAAGCTCATGCCACCCAAACACCAAAATGTTTGACAGTCGCAATAGCTATTCGAATATTGCATTGTTTGGAATACTATAAGAAAAGCGGCTTCACCTGCTTGAAAGTAGAAAATTATCCTAAGAGAACATACTCTCTGGATAAAGAGTATTATGTATATTACGATTATTATCCTTATTATCCTTTTGTTTTTTACTCGTTTGTATATATTTTTTCTTTAAGTTTGTATATATACCTATTAGTTTATAATATTTAATAATTAAGATGTATATATATGTTAATAAAAATAAATGTATATTACGTCTTATTTTAGGATGTAGCCATTTGAAATATCGATTGCGTATCGCTCAGATCATCTAAAGAAAATGATTACAAATCTATTTTCATATACATTGGCTAACGGCCTGTCATTTCTTACAGCTACCTACAATCAATCAATCAATGACAATATTGGCCAACTGACCATAAGCGCTATGGTGTTGGACCGTATGTGGCCATCTCTAGGATGAAACGTGAACTTATACGTTGGTGTAACACTATTATTATAAATTCTAAGGTCAGCTCCGTCTTTCTGTTGTGATTTTATTTCATGGGAAAGTTGACTTTCGATCGTTTAGTAAAATAAAAGGATTTGAGAGAAACGTAATCATAACAGGAAATAAGCAAGCCTATATGTAAGTAACACAGAGGACATAAGCTCTTAGAAAACTAAAACCAGTTAAGGTCAACCTGTAATAGCTTACTTAAGTAAAAATAAAAGTAATCCAAATCATATGGCTGAACTTATTTACTTATTGAATAATGAATCACAAAGGAAGCCTTAATAAATAACTATCAATCGACTTAAAGTACTAGAAGGAGAATGATGAAGGTAAACCAAGGCTCTTAGAAAGATGGCTGCTGGATTGTTCGAAAGAATAACCGTGACCCTGTAACGCAAAGGACAATTGATTAAACACTGGTAACTTTTAGTAAGTAAGTCTAACAAGCCATCTTGCTTTACCCAAAGCAAGAAAAGCTAATTAAAGATTTTCAAAACTTAAAAAATAAGGATCTTGAAGAAATACCATGTCAGGTTCCTTACAAATTATTATAGCTAGATCTCTGATTTACATTAGTATCTAGAACACATTAAAGTGCTTTCTATATGTCTCATATACCACCCACATTAACAGATGAAATGAAATGCGAAAATGACAAACTTTCATAAATATCACTTATACAAATATGCCTATGACCCAGATTCAGAAGCGATTCTCAACAGAGCATATGTCACTTGACCGACGATACGGATGCGTGGAGTCGTGGAAACGGAGGTTTTATGCTAATGTATGAAAGTGTCATCATGTCATCAATAAGTGTACCGAGTTGAAGAGATACGTCGAGTTGCTAACCTGTCGGTTTGTATACACTTCGGGGAGTGTGTGTAAATTGCATAATTTAATTCCGCCAAGCTCGTTTTATCATCAGACCACTAGAAGATCAGCGTTGCATGATGTCACCGGTACATGATGGACATCTATCTATATGGGCGGGAAACAATACGTACACCACAACAACAATGTTAAACCTACAGAAGCTCCTTGCGTGACACTAACTGAAGGACAAATCAAGAAATCTCTAAACGAACTGCAAATTGCTGAAAAAGAAACCCGTGATACTAGAACGGATATAGAAGATACTGAAGCAGTAAGGTTTTAGTCAATAGGAACCAGCTGCCGTGGCCCAACTAGAAATCTCTAAGCCAACTGTGAATCTAGTTTGGATCATATGTAAAACAATCAATATTTCGCAAAGAAAATGGATTTAAAGGCCAGCGAGGCTCTATCCGGGTGCAGCTGGCCACAATTAAATGCAGTGATACCCATACTGCTGCCTAGGTGGGTACGAGTGTTGGGTCCATTTAAGGGGCCTTAACGGAGCAAATGCTAAAGCTGTCGACGTGCCTGAATTTTGATCAAAAGACACTTAATTTTGTAATCATCAATATGATAGAGAAGATAAATTGTTTAATATAAATTCCGATGCATTAGATTTTGCTTTAGATGAGTCAACATTCTCCTCAATAACCTTGTAATTGGCAAACTATAATAATGAATCAGTAGAAATAAAAAACCGCAAGATTCAATATGACTATAATTTTTTAAAGATTTTTAAAGATTAGTTTCTGAATGCCATACATTCACTTACAGTCATCGACACGTGATTAAGTACTTATATTATAAGTGCCCTGTGTGGTCGATAAACATGTCGTCAAGATTGGAATAACAATAATATTTAACTATTAATTTAGATATGCGCAAGAGCAACCGAAGTTGCATTTGCTGAGTAGTTAATCATCAATTTATTTTCTCTGGGACGAGCACCATTTGACCTGACCGTCGCGCCATTAGTATGTACAAGTAATTGATTGCTACATACATTTAACTTTACAAGAGAAGCGTTGATGTTAAGAAAGAACTTTAGCGCACGTAATTGTTTAGTTACACGTAAATGATGAAACAATTAACATAGTATCTACTTGGAATAGGTATTTAGGTAGGTATAGTCAGTCCTTTTGATCGAGTTTAGATCAAGGTAGCTTATGTCAGCAATGAGTCTGACCTGGGAGTTGAAATCTGTGCGCAAATATGTAAAAACTGAAGAGCATTCTCTCTTGTCCTCGCCGTCATTAGTTTTCATGCGGTTAATTTAGCAAATAATAGCTCGCCACGCGGCCGTCCGGTAAGGACTGAAGGGCCTATTACTCTACGCGTTATATTTCATTCCGAGTAAGACAGTCTAAACCTTATTACACTACGCGATATCGATCAAGACTGTCTGAATATCGAGTGGTGCACCACTCGATATTGCAATAGGTTAGAGAGCCTATTGCAATAGGCTCTTTAGCCTGAGTCGTTGACAGCGCGTACTGTTCCATACGCGCTTCAAAGAGAAGTCAGAAAAACCGTAGAAGGTCCAGCAGACCAATTCCCGCTAGGCCCACGGAAAATTTCTGAAAGGGAGACTGTAGTCCTAGAATGCAAAGAGCCAATGAAGGACACAAGTTGATCTCAGTCAGCAAAAGTCAGACACGCGCTCTCGCTCCACTCAGTCCAAAAGGAGATATCTGACGTAGGTTTTGCGTTTGAAAAACCTACGAGTGCAAATACAATGTCAAACGAAAAAATAAATTGTAAACGAAAAGTAGGCAATGTGTTGTCCAATAAAATTGTTATTTAACTAATATTAATTATGATTAATATCGGTACCCAACTACCAATTAAAAAAACGTGAGTACAAGGCAATTACGTGAGAATACAGATGTTTAGCGTATATTTTATTTAAAAATTATTCATTATACATTAAACTTGTATAACAATGCTGAAAACCTTAGCCTCTACAAAAATCTCAGACTCCTAGACAAGGTTAGATTAATTATTCTTGTATAGATTACCTTTTCCCAACTGATGAAAAGTGTAATTTAACCATGTACTTCAAGGTACAATCAGTTGAGAATTTTTGTAGCATTATCATCCTGACGTATCCTGAAAGTAGTTTGACCAGAATCGACTATTAAATCTATTAAGGCTTTTTTTAAACTAGGTAGTTTTCTTTATTTTAATATCAATTTTGATTAAAATTAACTATTTTGGAAAATTCTTGATAATGTTTTGTTGCACTATTTTATTTATTGGCCTGCAAATTATTATAACTCTTTTTCTCCTTTTTTGGATTATTTGGCAACGGCATTGAACAAATATGTGAGAGAACATCAAAACCTTGTCTTAGTTTCAATTGCATTACTGCTTTACATCAGGTGGGATCGCAGTCAAGTACTAGTTTATATCAGATTTAAAAAAAAATAGATTAATATTTCCGTGTCATGTTTTAGTTCCCATCCATCTCTCTCTCTCTCTCTCTCTCTCTCTCTCTCTCTCTCTCTCTGCACATTCATTTTCACGGGTTCGAGTGGAAATCTGAACTAGCCATCTTCTTTTTTATTCTTTCCTTCTCTTACTTCCATTCCTTAAAATATACATTATTTTCCATCTTTGCCGTCCATACTAGCATTGTTATCAACTCTCCAGCCCAAAGAAAATACATGGTATCTACCGTCTAGAACCTAAACACCATACCAACAAACAAATAGGCAATATCCTCAGACACTACTGAACACTTTCGTTTGTCACACAATGCACGCTCTCTAACTTGTAAATATTGACTATTGTTAATAGTGAAAATGGTGAAAACATTGAACATTCACGCGGCATAAGGAAACAATAGATTTCATGGGAAAATTACAGTGACAGCTAATTATATCATGCAGTGCTTTTTGTTTGAAATTTCGCTATCATAGACTCAGGTTTGATATCTGACGTCTTATATCTTTTGCCGGGGATAATTTAAATAATTGCAAACAGTAAGGTCTATTACAGAGCCTTCAGTTAAACATGAAAATATGCCTCTAAAACTTATGCTTTTCAAATTTTGCTCAGTTGCTATTTTTTATCAAAAAACATAGATAACATCAGTCTCTACAACACCTTCAAGGAGTACAATCTTAACACAATTTTGTAGCAATTTTTAATTAAAGAAAAAAAAATTCAAATCACTAGAGTTACAATCAAATTTAATCAATCACAAAAATTTGTAACAGGTGTCGTCTAGGCATGAACTTGAATAATAATAATAATAATATTCCACAACTATCACACAACGCCATCTAGTCCCAAGCTAATCCAATGCAACGTCATTTGTCTTCTTAATCAATGACCCACTTATAACAATCTACAAGCATCTAAATGAACTATAACCCAACCTACACCAGACAAATTCAACACAATGGCGTAGATAACCGTCTAACACGGCTCGCGCGCCTAATGATAAATAATGACGGTGCACACGCATCTAATTTGACGACACAACCGCACATTTTGTGCGATTAGTCGCGTATTATGTTCGCTAGGGCCAATTTATGAGGATTAAGGATATTATATGGAATAAAATTGTTTTTAAGGAGGCTGTGGCTAAATATAAACCGCGTGAAATAATTGGGCAAGGTGAGGAGTCGTTTATCGCGGTAATACTGTAGATTGGTGATCGTTATAAATTGGGAGTCAATAATCTATCAATATATTTATATCAATGAAATGAAATTAAATCAGAAGCGCTATCATAATTGCGGTAATTATTAAGCTACTGGATGGCAAAGGTCCAGTAAAAGATGGAATGTATGAGATACCACTGAGATACAAAAATATATGGGCAATGATTTATGGAACGGTAAGTGAAAGAATGAAGATCGTAACACCAAATTAAACTATCTTGATGAGACTAATGAAAGTAAAGGAAGGAGAAATGTGGAGAGATAAAAGTCGCACGCGACTTTTTTGTGAACATACCGTCACGTTTTAGTTCTTTAACAAAGTAACAACAATAAGTAATAACTCATTTGCTGTTATTGACGACGGAGAAATGGGAATTATTAAAATTGCAAGAATAGTTTACTTCTAATAAGATAATGCGTGACTTAAAGATGATGTAAGTACCTAATTAGGCTGTGATTTCTTGCAGTTAGTTAATCGTTAATGAAGATTGTAATTCTTGTTGTCAATGTTGATAGACTCGCACTTGACCACTATCTCACATGATGGGAAGCGACGTTAGAGCACACTTGCCTAGAAGTAACATATTCACTCTTGACTTAAAGAACTTGTAGCTATCAATTAAATAACTCAAAACAATCATGGTCATATTGTGATAACAATATAAATAATAAGAATTCAATATAGTTCTGAGTCTAGAAATGAAACTGTTAAACCAAGGTGATTGGTGAGGAAAGATTGACGTACTCACTCAAACACAGTTAACATATGCCAATCTTTTGAATAAAGGTGACAATGATAAATCAGCTGAGCCCTTTGTCCGCTAAAATATTGTACCCAATATTGATAAAAGTTATTGTCCATAAATAACCCATTTTAAAATGTATCGTCTCAAAAACGTGTCTCGGTTCAACTCCCAAATAGGACAATTCTAATTCCGGTTACGCGTGTGCCAATAGTTTGGTAACATTAATTCTATCATTGCTAACGATCAGCTGGAAAGACCCATGTCTCGGATTCGAACATGACGCATAAGCTCAAGGTAGAACAGAAAATAATATTGCAACAGCAGCAATGGTTTACAGCATTTAGTAGACCTGCTTACAGAATATATGGTTATAGGAGATAGTCATGGAGAATGGGTGGTTGAATATGTTGATTTTATCGAAGCCTGTGACAGCCAAAAGTGAATAGGTTATATCTAGGTAAACTCCATCTGTGACTACCTCATTGACTACCAACAGATGGGATAGTGATCAAACGCAAGCAATTCAATAATAAAAAACATATCTCAGTACTTATAATTTTTGTCATAAGTTACAAAGTTTGTAAGGTATGACTTAGAACTTTTGACTGCATTGTTTATCAATTGTCTAGTACTCATAGCACAAGTTCTGCTTAGCTTGGGACAAGACGGCGTTGTGTAATTATTTGTGGAATATATTGCTATATATTAGAAGTAATAGTAACTCTAGATTCAGTTCTTTACTTTGGTTTGGAATTCCAATACATTTTAATCAACTTATAAAAGGATTCTTGGGTGATTATTTACCGAGTTTCCATTCCCAGATATTACATAGACAATACGTATAATATGACGAAACCCTGACATGCCATGTCATGTCATGTTATAAGAAAAAGTAACAAACCAGTTTGAGCACGTTCTACGAATTACTACGAGAAAACTCAACATAAAGTGTATTACAGTATTTAACTGTCTATTTATATCCTCATTCGAATCCAACCGGTCCTTGGCTGGTCAGTTGCAAAACATTTTACGTGGGTATGCAAAACTTACGTACACTTTTCACTTCTATTGTCTTACATATAGTCATTGATGTAATAGTACCAGCCTTTTGATTTACTTTGATTCTGGTATTATCGAAAAATGGGTCGGCTTTGTTCATATATATAAAAGTTATCTGTCTTGTTTACCCGAGACTATTTTTATTTAATAAAATTTATTAACTTATCCTTTTTTTTTGCATCCATACGCTCGCGTCTTCTCTCGTTTATCATATCATAGACAAAGAAGTGACGTGCGTTGATCAATGGTTCATTACTTATAAGGACTGTAGTACTCTAGTTTTAAGTTTTTTTTTGTTATTGATAGGCTCGCGTTTGACCTCCATCTCACCTGATGGTAAGCGATGAAGTGGTCGACGATACAATGGTTAGATTAGAAATTGCTTGTTTATTTATTTTTATTTATATATTCATTTAATCTTTTACTTTATTCCAGTTACAATTTATTACTGATCAACGTTTCGTGAGTATGTACAGTGATCGTAATAACATAAAAAACGGATCTAAATAGGTTCAAAAAACTAGAGTTTGGCAACAAGCCAACCGGACTTAAACATGCATTTGCTAACTTTCTAACCTTACTCATCTAAAAACGGAAATAGTGGCGAAATTCTATGAATCGTATAAAGTTGACTGACTTTGATATATTGCCGAAAGCATCGTGATTAAGTTTTTTATGAACAGTCGGTACTTCTTCTTCTTTTCGATATAGTAAATTCGTTAAATTCATCATTTTTTTTAAATTCAGCATCGGTGGCACACATTAAATTCTCTGAAGTTCAGATTTATGGACTTGGGATACTCCAGCGTGTACCTCATTTCTAAACTGGGACACCGCACTTACATTGAGTTTACAACGGGTTTATAAAACCCTGTTTCTCTAAGTTACATTTGCTAGTACCAAGAAGTAAGATTATTTGGAAGCAATAGGAATGGGAGTTTCTTTTTTTCTCTACGTTTTAACTTTGTTCCCTAAAAATTTTAATTCCACCTACTTACATCTATGAAATTGCTGTATCTGACAGGGTCCATGTGAACTTGTTTAACAATCTTTAAGATCTTATGTAACACACGTGATATAGTAAGAAGAATATAATATATCGAATTGCACTGAACTGAATTGAATTGGAGTAAATACAATAAAAGTACCTAAATTAATTTATTCGGAAGACAATGTCAATGACAAAGAAGATTCACCAAATGTTTATGATAATAAGGTTTTTACTAATGAAGATACACAATTGACATCAATCAATATGAATATTGCGGTAGAAAACACACACGTAAAGACTCGCGTGACTATACACAAAGAATTAGAAAGAATAGTCGCAGTGAAAGATATATTGCTTTAGATCGCGTTTTAGCTAATATGACGGAGCAAAAAGGTGGAATTAATTTTATAGTGGCATAAGAAGTTGTTCAGTAAGCAGTTCCTAGAGCAATGGCATATAGTGTTTACAAATAGTTACATGTATACGTAATACGTATACAACATTAGTTTTGATATAATTGAAACCCGAAACACGTGTCCAGTATTTTTCATTACTACAAGTATATCATGAAAAGTCACAAAGTTAATAATGCTTATAACTTTGTGATTTTTTACGATATTCCTGGTCACTGGGCCATCCGGGAGATTGAGGGAATGTTTTGCTTTCACACCCTGTGTGCTGGCGCCCAATACCCGCTATGAACTGCCGTGACTTGTGTTTAGTGTCGGAGGTGTTTAACTTGTGATGTTTTAAAAATATTTTTGAGAAAAATGTAACGTGGTATAAAAATTATTGAAATCGATTATGTTCCGCATTCCCATAGATACTAAAAGTAATATTGTATACAATTTCTATAGACATTACAAATATTTATTGCCACTTTGCCTGGAATTTAGCAATATCAATTATTTTATGGATATACTTTAGCCACAGTGGAATATCCATCACAAGAACTTGGATTTATGAAATTATTTTAGAACTAACTGATCTAAAAAGCCAAAAAGTGGATCTATAAACTGGTAAAGGCTGCGGGAATGAGATGAATCCGAAAAGCACGCATAATTTTCAATGTCCAGTACTGGAGATCTTTAGGCTGAACTGACAATGATGTTCTCGATAGTGAATATTAAAGTATTATGTCATGATCTCATACATCATAGGTAGTAAACAAGAGGAATGTTTCATTTTATTACCTTTACACCAGTATTTATGTAATTTCCACAGTATGTGCACTGACCTAAGCGAATATCGCAACAGTACACATCTTTCCTTACACAAATCTTTTACGCAAACTTCGGTAGCTCTCTTAAATAATTTTAATGAAGCAAAGCGTGTATGGTTGGTCAATTTGTTACACATAATGTTTTGTGCCTACAAAAATATGCTTTCTTAAATGCCTAACATGAAAACTAGAAATACTAACTAGCCTGAAAAGGCAATGGAAGTTTTAATGACGAGATCATATACATACAAATGCAAAGATATAATGTGCCAGCGATTGTTGACATTTTCCATATAAGAAATAATTTTCTTTATGCGTTGTAGAATTTTATTTCCATGATATGAATTCCGAAAAGATATAAAGACTAGCTGAAACAATCTTATAGAAGCTTGCATTGAACAAAAATTTTGTAAGATGCATTTGCAAGAAATTGGATGGTACATGAATAAGATGCATAATCAAGGTGATGAGTCGATGAAACACTGGCATTCTAGTCATAATTTTAAACATTGATCAGGATACGATAACAAAGACTTCGGCCACGCTTTCCTAAGTTGTCCTGTAGATGGCCATTTATTATTACATACTGAGACGCACCGCCATGGTGTCCCGGTGAAATATAGCCCTAAGCTACCAAATTAGACACTATACAGACACTCAAATCGCCACACGTCCGACACGGTCGCGCCACCAAATTGGTTGCGCAACCAAACGGACACCAGGTGAGTAACTCTTTGTAGAGCTGTATACATTTTGTTGGTAGCGGCGACTAGTTGCGCCGCCATGGTGTCTCGGTGAAATATAGCCCTAAGCTACCAAACTAGACACCATACAGACACCCAAGTCACCACACGTCCGAGCTGGTCACGCCACCATATGGTTTGCGCAACTAAGCGGACACCAGGTGAGTAACTCTCTGTAGAGCTGTATACATTTAGTTGGTAGCGGCGACTAGTCGCACCGCCATGGTGTCTCGGTGAAATATAGCCCTAAGCTACCGAACTAGACTCCATACTCCATACACCCAAGTCACCACACGTTCGAGCTGGTCGCGCCAACAAATTGGTTGCGCAATAAACGGACACCAGGTGAGTTACTCTCTATAGAGCTGTATACATTTTGTTGGTAGCGGTGACAAGTCTCGCCGCCTTAGTATCTCAGTGAAATATAGCCAAAGGGGTCCGAAGTTTTTATGGAGTAACCAAATTTCACGAAGCAGCTGGCAGAAGCTAGTTTAATAGCATGAGAAACAGAAAATAAAGAAATAAATTACTCATCTCATAAACATTTTTGCCAAGATTACAATATACGAGTACATTTAAAATCCACATTTCTCACAAGCACTGCATTCTATCTTGCATCAGTAGGCAAGTCCAGTGGCCTATAAAGTTTGAACGGACCTTTCACTGCACTCGCTTGTGAAAGTCACACTATCCGAAATGAATCCTCATCTCTTTGGGTTATAAATTACAATAAGATATAGCAATCGTGACCTTGATCTTTTAGTTTAATAGTCTATAGTTATGGCTGGCGAATTTGTGGTAATAGTTTTTTGTTGGTTGTTCTTTGTATTTTTTTTTTTTGTTTATCTGGTATTTAATAAGAGGCTTACTTCGTTTTATACAGAATTGAGTGTTTCATAGTGATTTATTACATTCCATTGTACTTCTTTTCTGGTAGAATTGTTATGGCTTTGTTTTGAGTTAGTTAACTACTAGTTGACTTTTTGGAGGCATGCGAAACAGAGAGTAAAGTCTCACAAATCTCTGTTAAAAAGGGAGGATCCTCCGACCAGACGGGTGCTACATTTGGTGTGGGCAACTGCCCGATAAAAGATTTTGGGCTGTTGTATATGTTCAAATCACGCAAAAAAAAAAACCTCTAATTGCGTGATAGATATCGCTACAACATTAAAAAAACTGATAATTTCTAGATAATTCAATTATGTAACATGGTTATCTTTGATATATCTACATCATTATGAAATTTTACTCGTCCAACTTTCACAAAGACGGACGTAGGTTGATGTATAAATAAACTTAGATAAACACATATCGTCAACGTTTCATAACTAATTAATTATGTGTGTTTAATATCCCTTCATTAATAGGTTTACGATACTCAATTTTATAACATCGCCTATAGATGGTACACTCATACCATAAAAATCTATAACTGTAAAATATGATAAATGCTAACCCCACACATAAAATAAATATATACTGATACCGTGCAATATTGCTCTAGGCATTATATATCGTGACCAAGTGATTCCGCGTGCCAACCAAGTATGTAATTCATTACAGAGATTTAAACTTTAGATAAACTAAAGTTAGTTTTATACATTAAGTAAGATTTAAAACTGATTTAAAAGATTGTAGAATGTATTTTATTTTAAACCTATGTAATTTAGAACATAATAAGTGCACATCCTAAAATTAGTATGTTCAGACTCAGTAACTGAATCGGTATCAGCTATTTTTAAAATAAGTCATACGTTACGACTAATAAAAAATATATTTTAGAACTAACTAAAAAATACTGATTGTTAAGCAGATCTTTACCCAAAGCTCATCCAGTTCCTGCCTTTTACGAATTTTATTTAGCTCCATGTAACAGAAAGTAAGCCTACTGATATACCATCGACCAAGAACATGTCTGAAATTGCTATTGAGGAATTCCAGATTGAATCATACCATAAGTGCCATTCCGCACCGTATCAATTCGAATCTGAAATCGAATTCTGAATTCAAAATATACCGAACTGGTTTCTGCCAGTGGCTTCGCCCACGTACATAAATATAGCCTATGTCACTCAAAAATAAGCAACTGTCTATCGGTGAAAAAATAGTGGCAATCGGACCAGTACTTTCAGAGATTACCTCGTACAAACAAAAAAACACACATTACCTCTTTATAATATTAGTAGCCAAGTTGATAATCTGCAATCGTTAACGCTAGTAGAAAACTTAAATGTACGGGAATGACGTCATCTCAACGCTTAGTCACGTGGTCAGAACAAAAGAATCGCGGGCGTGGACTCGAGACGTTCGATGCAAGCGAAACTATTGTAACTTGGCTTGGGGAGCTGATTTGTAAGCAACCTCTCTTACAACTAAATGTATTATGGCTACTTCAACCTGACATTTCTCGGATTCAAAAGTATGCAGCGTCCCACTCCAACACTTTGACCGATCCAGTAATAGGACCTCTGCTCAGCAGTAGAGCTGAGAGCAACTTCTGACTACTAGACAAATGAAGCAGTCTGTATGTAACCACACGAGTTGTCAAATCAACAGGTAGCAAAGAATTTTAATTTGACAGCTGGCTTTGAGAGATAGCTGATCAAATTAACATTCAAAATGAATCTAGCGTAGGTCAAAAGGTTATTTTATACAAACGTATCTCTATAGTTAATATCAACATATCAATTATTTTGACTCATTGAGCATGACCCTCCGTTTATGCTAATTCTTCATATATCTTATTCATGGCCAGTGTTAGGTTCTCACGGGTGCGCAGGAGTTTGATCATGTCTTATGGCGAAATGTTAATACGTTTTAATTTCCTTATAAGTGTTACAAGTGAGAAAAAAGTCGTAAATGTTCTCGTAGAGGCGTAGACGTGGGGCAAAAATGTAAGGAGGTTTATACTTAGCAATGAGTAGAATGAGATTGCAAATGATAATGGTTATCCAGCTCATGTGTAGCTATTAAAAACGGTAATTCATAATAAAAATGAAAAAATAATTGATGAATGGGAAGACTTTAAGATATCGATGTATACTAAAATCGCACATACAAGAAATGATACTTACATGACCATTGGATTTGCCTGCTGCGGTCATCCCGTCTGTTTATAATTTAGGTGTCTTCAAGGCTAGAGTGAATAGGTTCTTAATAACACCAACCAAGAACGACTGCATCACTGCCTACCATCAGATTGGAACGCAGTCAAGCACTAGCTTATATTATAAAAGAAATTAAAGCATAGAAAGACAAAAGATTTCAGACATTAACAATTTTATGCGTTATCAGTACTAGCGTATTAAAATTCTAAACCGATAGAGAAACCTAAAATTCGGTCAAAGTCCTTTGCGGTTCAAACCAAGGCTACCAAATGAGGTGCTTTTTAAGAAATGTAGAGACTTTTACAACACTAAAACCCAAATATATCTCACTAAAGTGGGTGTATCAAGGATGCTGATCGCATAAACAATGCAAAATGGCTACCGCGCCCAGTTGAGATCAAAAGTTAATATCATGCTTTGGGGGCACGGCAGAAAGCGGAGACTGACTTAATCTTGATGCTGTATTTTAGAATAATGGTAATGGGGATCATTCCTTACATACGATTCAAACGTTTTCTAGAAGGATAAATAGAACAAAATGGAAAAAAACTTTATCATACGCCAAAAAAGTTACTTTTACACAAACTTAAAGGGTACAATGGCGGTCTTATTACTAAGGTATTGAGTGCCATGACGGCAATACTGTCAAAAACTAATTAATCATAATGAAGCCTAAACTAAAGATTAATTTATTAAAATAATCTGCTTCTGCTGGCAGTTTTGCCCGCATGAATGATGAAAATTATCCCAAAGAAATATACTCTCAGCACAGAAAATATTTCATGTCCTATAATATATTGTCCTATATATCCCATTCGAGGCCCTGGTTAAACGTTTGAGTGTGAAGCAATAACAAACGTACACACCTACACATATACACACTTTCAACACTTACAAGACAAGCAGAACCCTGGATATGCTGCTATAAGTTAACAGTTTTCATTACTTAGTCATAATAGCAAATGCCAGACAGAAGATTAGAACGGATAATTGAACAGTCCTACTTTAGAAAATAAACGTTGATTTCAATTGTATAATTGAGGAAATAACAGAAAGCGCAGTTTGACCTAAATTATCTAAAACCTAATCAGCCTACTTGAGTTGCAAATGAAGATAATAACTATTTGGATGTGTTTTCACATAGAACGGATTTCAATTAGCTCTGTTCGGAATATGAAATTAGAAATTCAAGTAAGAATAGTATGGTTGACCTTTTAGACAGATTATAATAGCTTCTATATTGACTAAAATATGATTTTTGTCAATATAGAAGCTATTATTGCATCATGTCATTTACGTAATTAAACCATCAATACATCCTATTTCAGCTAACCTTATTAAATGACTTTTTCATGAAATAGCCACTCAATATTTTAACCTGACATGACACTGACCGTCGACTGGCCGAGTGGTAATGGCCCCGACTTACGAGTTGTAGGTCGCAGGTTCGAACCCAGCCAGGCGCATTACTTTGTGTAATTTATTTCATCACCACTGCTCTCAAAACGGTGAAGGAAAACATCGTGAGGAAACCGGCATGTCCTAGAACCAAAAAATTCGAAGACACGTGACATTCACCACGCACTGGGCCCGCGTGGTGGATTACGGCCCATTCCTCTTCAAGAGAGGAGGCCTGAGTCCCAGCAGTGGGAACTAGCACTTTCACCTTATAAATACTAAGCATGTGTCACCTTAGCTTGACTCTTGAACTTTATATTCTAGTTGAAACAAACCAGTTAAGGTAAAAAGGAGTTTCACTTTCTGTTGATCTCGCAACCAGGTCGCTTTGGATGACCTGCCATGCATCGAGGACTGAGAAGGGTACGCCTTTATACTCGTACACCGAAAGGTTTCTTGGTTATGTAACTGTTAGCGATGTGTATGGTAAATGCCAGTTTATCTATGGTGGAATATCCCTGATAGAAATTGCATAAAATCCATAAATTACTATCGAACATTTTTGTCTACCGTCCGAATAATTTCAATTTATATGCAATCTTACATTTGAATTTTTATTATAAATTTAATAAACCTTTGCACGAGTTGGTTTAAACTGTTAAAGCAGCGAGTAATTTTACTAAATCTATATTTATAAAAATCAATGCCACTTTTCGTTGTTATTTTATAACTCAAGAACGGGCTCACCTATCCAAACCAAATTTTTAGGCTTTGTTTGGACTATTTAGTAGATGGTTTATGTGAAGTTTGGTAGGGTAGAGTAGGGTATAGTAAGGTAGAGTAGGGTAGAGTAGGGTAGAGTAGGGTAGAGTAGGGTAGAGTAGGGTAGAGTAGGGTAGAGTAGGGTAGAGTAGTGTAGAGTAGTGTAGAGTAGAGTAGTGTAGAGTAGTGTAGAGTAGTGTAGGGTAAAGTAGGGTAGAGTAGTATAGAGTAGGGTAGAGTAGGATAGAGTAGGGAAGAGCGGGAGCGAAGCCGTGCGGGCAAAAGCTAGTATATTATAAATATGAAACACTTCTTCTTGAGGCTGTGAATTCATGGATTAGTTAGACACAACTCAAACACAACATAACTCAAAGAAAACGAGTGTAGTCGGTAAAACCTAAACCCGTTTTCTTTGATTCGTTTCAATTGTTTCTAAATATGTTTCAAATGACAATGACAAGGTAGACCAATGACCTGGTAAGGGTTGCGGGAATCCGATGGATACGAGACGCACAGGACCGTTCATTGTGGCGACACTTGGGGGAGGCCTATGTCCTACAGTGGACGTCGTCGTTTCGGCTGAAGTGATGATGATGTGTCAAATAAAATATTTTTCTTTCTTTCTTTCTTCCTGCCGCCTCTCCGACGACCATTTCGACGCCATTTCACCAGTCTCGACTTCCTGAGCCTTTGTTTTTGTCTCTAATCAAGTTTCTAATCATGTGTCTCAAATATTGAACACACTTTCAAATAAAAACGAATTCAAAATCACAAAACATCGCCCTCTATTCCAAATAAAAAACGTCAGTAAGCCACAATCACATTACAACATAAACAATAAAACTCCGAAGAAAGAGGTAACAATGATTACCAAGTAACAAATAACCGATGACAACCTAATACCCCGCTTCTCTTACCTCTATATTTAACCGTTAACCACAACAATAGACCTTAACTAACATCATCAGTTAACTATGAATTTGATACGACTATTAGGGCGGCACTCCACAGCTGCCCATAGCTAAACTACGCATTTATACTACTTAGCTATTTTTTTTTTAATTCATGAATCCCCAAGCGACCACCGGTGGCCGCGCATCTATTGTCTTACTATTGTTTCTCTAATTGACGGTATCTGAAGGGTTAATGAGGGAAATCATTAAATAATTTCTCGAACCAACAGTGTTAGTCTTTTAGTGATTAAAAATCACCCATGTTCTTTCTATCACTCCTTAAGTTTTAAGTCCGTGGTAACATTTGAACAATCGCGCAACCCAACAATTCCAAGGCTCAAGGTATGCATGTATACAGTTACTGGTAACTCGACGTTTTCCTTGCAGGACGTCATAGTAAGGTCAAAATGTAACAAATTAAACCACCAAATGGTCTACTGAAATTCAGTAGTTTTGAGTCAGTAAGATGTTATGTTTTTTAAGAAAAATCCCAAATGAAATCATTGATAGCTAATTTGAAAACTATTTACGGTGCGACTGTACTGACTTGTTTTCCCTTAGGATAATGTCTATTTTAACGCGGGCGAAGCCACTGGCGGATGCTAATAAGCGAAACATACACGAGATCAACGGCTAGCAAACAAATGAACTACGCAAGCTAAAGTGGCATCCTCTCCTTGTACAGCCTACGTAGCAGTGGATTGTCAGCTTTAAACTACCATTCATTCATACAGTTAGCAGACACGTGAGAACAGACACACATACATGCAAACATTAAAGCATTATCAACGTTTTGTTCGTGAAATAGGTGAAAGTAGACGGAATGAAAAGAATCTCACATTAATAATAATAGTTTGATGAATAATTCATTACAGTGCTGTGTTATTTATGTGCTAGAGGAACTATGTTTCTCTTTTGACAGTAATGTGATGGTTTCCTGATGTATTGATTTTTTTTTTAATCTGTTTATGAAATATTTAAATGCCTAGAAGTTTTAACGTCGCAATTAAATAGAAATCATATGAGTTTTTTCAAATACTTAAATTGCTTTTACAGATATTTCTAGAATACGATTGGATAACTAGCATACGTTTAAATTCTTGATTATATATCAGCAGCATAGGACTAACTTTGTGATTAGGATAAATTAGAATAGAACTAACTTTATTTTACAAGCTTTTATTTAGTTTCACCTGTCCAGATGTTTGCCTGTCATCAAATCTTGTAAATTAAATTTGAACGTCCTCCCAGTTACCGATTGAGCTGAAATTTTGCATGTATCTGTAAATCAGATGAAAATGCAATGTTATTATGACAAGAAGCTGATCTGATGATGGAACCGGAAACTTGCTAGAGGAACTTGGTAGTTAAACGACACAACCCCATCGTGTTTGGGCTCGTATGATTCATCTTGACGAGTATTAATTATATAGGTATACCGAGCTATAAAAGCTTGCTATGAAAAAATGATTTTCAATAAAAGCTTGTTACACCAAAATAAGTATGTAGTAACAAAACTTTTATACACTTGAATCTATAGGTACAATGGTGGTCTTATCGCTCACAGCGATATCTACCAGACAACCTTAAAAGAACAAAAAAATTTTATGATTTTATCGATTAGATTAAATCTATTCTGTTTGGTGCAATCGTTCAGAAGTAGTGCGCATGCGTTTTGGCGAATCATTTTTATTTTTATAGAAGGTAAAATGCTTCGCTAGAATTTAATTTTTTCCACAGCTATTTTTGGAACAGCGTGAAATTGAAATAATAGCTTGTATAATTACGAGAGTCGATTATCATACGGAATGTAAAAAAATGGCTTTTAGGACTTACCTACGACGATTCAGAGAACCTTCTCATGTCACTTAACTCACACTCGGAATCCCATCACAGACACTAACACCTGAACACCACACTCACACCTACATACCACACACACACCTTCACTTTACATTCTCACATCAACACCTTACTCTTAATCTTAATTTTTACTTTAAGTTCTGTGCAAAGTTCAGCACAAATTTTAATTCTAATTTTTATTTTATGTTCTAATTTTTATTTTTGTTCTAAATTTTATTTTTTGTTTGTCATAATGTTCAGGCTCAGTTTTTTATGTTACTTTGATCTCCTTTTACTTGTTTTAATTTTAGATTCTATATTTTGTAAGTGTTTATATTATTTTTATGTACCTACCGTTTGTCGTATTATCTCTCAACTCCGGTCCCCAAGATACAGGCGCCGCCTAGTTTGGGGACCACCGTTTATTACAATACTGTAGCCAGCGAATAGTTACATAGGTACCTATAATACGTTAACATTATTTTATTTAAGATTTTATTTGTAACAATGGTTTAATAAAAATTATTATTATTATTATTATTATTATAATGTCTTAATAGAATACGCGTATTGACTTTCGAACTAAGAGTACGCCTAGGTCGACCTCACAAAAACTAAAACAATCTATGCATTCATGCTGCGAATGCAATACCCACAATGCACAATAATACAATACATATGAAAAGTATTTTAGTTTCTATATTTAGTTTCTGTATATATTTTTTTACTATATTTACATTGCTCTCTATAATAGTAGCGACAAGAAACATGTAGGTAAGGGATATATTTGTGTGCTATTCTGTCTATGCCACTCAGGAATAAACCAGTTTTCTATTGGTGAAAAAATTTTCGAAATCGGAACAGTACTTTCAGAGATTACCTTCTACAAACGAAAAAAACACACTTTGCCTCTTTATAATGTTAGTATAGATTCAGAATAATGGAACTCTGATTTGTGAGTAACCCCTCTTACAAGTAGAAGGAACCTACTACGGCTACTTCGAACTAACATTTCTCGGATTCAAAAGAATGCAGCGTCCCACTCCAACAATTTTACCGATCCGGCAATAGGACCCTTACTTTTTGGTGTACAATATGGAATTTATCTATCTACCTGCTACGCGGTTTCTTCTCGTCCAACATACCACAGTGTCTAAAGATGAAAGTCTATGATCAGTGCGTGTTGCCAGTGATGACATATGGCTCCGAAACGTGGTCGCTCACAATGGGCCTCATCAGAAGGCTTAAAGTCACCCAAAGGGCAATGGATAGGGCTATGCTCGGGGTTACCTTGCGTGATCGAATGAAGACATCTGCAGGAGAACTAAGGTTGCCGACATAGCGCAAAGAATTGCCAAACTTAAGTGGCAATGGGCAGGGCACATTGCTCGCAGAACAGATGGCCGTTGGGGCCGAAAGGTTCTGGAGTGGCGACCGCGTACCGGAAGACGCAACGTTGGAAGGCCTCTAACAAGGTGGTCTGATGACCTGGTGAAGGTTGCGGGAAGCCGATGGATGCGAGACGCGCAGGAGCGTTCGTTGTGGCGACGCTTGGGGGAGGCCTATGTCCAGCAGTGGACGTGTATCGGCTGAAATGATGATGATGACCTGCTACAAACCAAAAATATAAAACAAACTTTATCTCTTTATTATATTACCGTAGAGAGTTTCTTGCACATTCTTCTTCATAAAGATCTACGCTTTGGAATGTGCAATTAGCAAATTTTTTTTTTGATTCACTGAATTTTCGACAGTTTAAAAGTGCCTGTAAATGGTTTATTTGATTAATTCTTATTTATTATTTATTTATTTATATATACTTTATTGTACACCAAGGTAATTCTTGATTCTATCGTAAGTATATCAAAAACTTTAACACAGCAAAACTACCGGGCCCAGGCAGGGTAGAAGCCTACTGGGGCCAAGGGTTTGTTTCTGCAAGGAAAACTCGGCCCTGGGACAAAGGCAAAGAAAAACCGGAATAGGGTTTTAGTCAGTAAAAGTCTGATACGCCCTCTCGCTCCACCCAAGAGCGAGAAATGTCAATGGATGATTTTCCCACCTAAAAAAAACAGCAACACTAAACAATAACCCTGACAATAGTCACGGGCAATGATCGATGAAAACATCGCGTCGATATCGATAAAGAGGCAATTTCACAGACAATTTCACTCGCTCGCTCTAGTTGGTGCCATGTGACAACTGGCAACATTTCACTGTAATAACTGGGCACTTGTTCTGGGAAAAAACGTTTGAAGTTTTACTTCTGGTATTGAGGCGAGCTGATAGAAGTTACGTGATAAGATAGTTACAATTTGAAATAGTGATTTTGTATTGACTATATAAGACTCAAAATACTTCAATTAGTAAAGTAGGAGAGTAAGCAGTGGTGCCCAAGTGATAACGGCCTCGACTTACGAGTTGTAGGTCGCAGGTTCAAACCCAGCCAGGCACATTAATTTGTGTAATTTATCACATCACCACTGCTCTCAAAACGGTGAAGGAAAACATCGTGAGGAAACTGACATGTCCTAGAACCTATTCCTAGAACTATTCACCAACCCGCACTGGACCCGCATGGTGGATTACGGCCCATTCTCTCTCCTAGAGAGTAGGCCTGAGTCCCAGCAGTGGGAACATTAAAAAGGCTGATGATGACGATGTCAATAGACTGATGCGGAGGGTCTTATTATATTAATGGCAATGCCAAGCAATCAACGGCCTTCTCAACCTTTCTCTAATTGGCAAATTAAAGTCGTAAATATACGTCGGTACTCCGGAAATTGATTTACGAGCGACATAGTAGAGGACACCGACGTACCTATAAATATTTTCGTCAATGGAAGGTTATTGAATAAAACTACTTTTACTGAAAAGACAAAAATATGTCGATATAACCCTGGTTTTATTTTTCGTGTATATGCAACCCTGGTTTTTGCAATATGGAAGCCTTTTAAAAAAAATAACTTATATAGTATAGTACAGAAAGCAAATCAAGCCTCCAAAACCCTTGACCCACATGTGAAGGCATAATAGCATAAGCATAATAGGCCTTATAATAGAATAGAATAGAAGAGAATAGAATAGCATTAATTCGGCGCAAGCACACAATATACCACAACATTAAAAAAACATTTTTTTTTACAGAAATACAATACAGTTGCATTGAATGTGCCCGAAACCGAAAGGGTCACCAACTCAGCAATTGCTGGGCGTCAAACATCCAGCGCTGATTTTCAGCTGGCACCCCGCAGTGACATGATCTCACTGCTGGGACTCAGGCCTCCTCTCTAAATGGGCCATGCGCCCGTAATCTGTAGCCGGATCTAATGTGGATTAGTAGATTTTACGGGCAGGCTCGGTGCATTCTGTACTTTTGTTCTTGTTTACTTTTTTACGTGTGTTTTTTTTGGTTTTTAACAGTTGTGCTGTTTTCTTCACGCCGTTTTCCTTCGCCGTTTTGAGAGCAGATGTGATGAAATAATTTATACAAAGTAATCATCATCATCATCATATCAGCCGAAAAACGTCCACTGTTGGACATAGGCCTCCCCCAAGCGTCACCGCAATGACCGGTCCTGTGCGTCACGCATCCATCGGATTCCCGTGACCCTGACCAGGTCATCGGTCCATCTTGTTGGAGACCTCTCAACACAGCGTCTTCCGGTACGTGGTCGCCACTCTAGAAACTTTCGTCCCCATCGACCACACAAAGTAATGACGTCTCAAAATCATCATAATTCCAATGTGAGACGCAAAGAGATGTGCTTATATAGGCTGCATAGCCTTATTTCAGGAGACTGGATCAGACTTTCAAAAACTGGATACATTACCTAATATCTTAAAGAGTAGTGTGATTTTGCAAAAACCGCTTCATACCTGTAACAAAGTAACAGAAAATTAGGGACATGAATAAATAATAAACATAAGACTTTTCCACACAAAATTTATTTTTGTGCTGCTATAAAAGTATTGAGTGATGAGAAGATTGAGAGCTGTAGGGGGCCCACACTCTTGATCTTCTCATCTCTATGGTAACGGCGCCGAATTACGAATTGTAGGCCACGGGCTCAAACTGAGCCAGGCGCGTTACTTTGTGTAATTTATTACGTCACCACTGCTCTTAAAACGGTGAAGGAAAACATCATGAGGAAACTGGCACGTCCTAGAACTAAAAATTCGAAGTCGTGTGTTGTGGATTCTGTGAATCACAACTATCTAGATATCACGGTTCATGAGATACAGCCTGGTGACAGACAGACAGATGGACACGGAGTCTTAGTAATAGAGTCCCGTTTTACCTTATGGATACGGAGCCCTAAAATATTTCAGCTTTATAATATTCGTAAGTATAAAGCTGTATAGCAGCTAAAAATAGTATGTTATTATTATTAATAAGTATAGGTTAGACCTATGACTCATAATAAGTAATTTAAAGTGAATTAGTTATCTAATTTGACTTAATTAGGTACTTACGCATAATTTCTAAAATTACTCATTTGTAAATTGTATAATTTTAATGCCATAATGTTGGGTCATACTTTCTCCCACTGATTAACAGTAATTTTAACTTAATTTTGTATTAATTATGAAACATTAACTTATGTATTTTCATTTAGATCTTATTTTTAAACTAAAACCATTTTAATTCTATATTAATTATGAAATATATTTTTATAATTTTTAAATGTGCATGTATGTTTGTTTTTTAATACTTTACCTCACAGTTCAATTTCTGAGTATACATGTAGATGGATGGAGAGGGAGAGGGAGGCCAAAGAAAAGATGGATGGATTGTGTGAGGAGTGATATGAAAGAAAAGGGAGTTAGTGATAGTGAGACGGGTGACAGGACAGAATGGGAGAAGAAAACGTGTTGCGCCGACGCCGAGTAATATGAAATAAAGGCAGGAATATGAAGAAGAGACTTTGTCTCACAGTAAAGTTCATTCCTGTATCGTGGATACGTTTACAAACATGAAATACAAACTCACAAACAAAATACACCCAGACCGGAAAATCGTATCTGTAGGCCATACAATATTTTTTTCCGTGCTGGAATCGAACCTTCGACAGGCAGCGCAGCAGCCAAACGCTCAACCATTACGCCACTCGTACACCAAATTAAATTGAGTAAGATGCATAAATAATTATCCATTTTATTGCACTTGTAAAACAAACAACGACTTGGTACAGTCAATTACAAAAGTGTCGAAACTAAAACATCACTACACGTGACCTTTGACCAATTCGCACTTAAATAATTCTTAAAAGCCTTTTAGAACGCTATTAAGTAATTTTATCACACCTTACATACAACTAGGCACTACTACATCATCATTATCATCATTTCAGCCGAAGGTCGTCCACTGCTGCACATAGTGGGACATCTCCCCTAAGTGTCGCCACAACGAACGGTCCTGTGCGTCAAGCATCCATCGCATGCCTACCGGGTTGGGGGTTATCCGAAAGGAAACTAGAGCCCGGTATGAAGGCTAGAAGAAACGGCGTGGGGATTTTAGTCAGTAAGAGTCTGACACTATCTCACGCTCCACCCAAGAGCGGGTTTTGTCATAAGATGATTTTCCCCGTCGACAAAAAACAAAAAGCATCCATCGCATTCCCACGCCTCATTGGTGCACCATGAGAGAGGCCTTCCAACACTGCCTTTTCTGGTGAGCGGTCGCCACTCTAGAACCTTTCGACCTCTGACCATTCGTTCTACTAGCAATTGTGCCCTGCCCACTGCCACTTAAGCTTGCGATTCTTCGGGTTATGTCGGCGACCTTGGTCTCTACTTATTTGACTAATATAGGAACGTACCTACGGTCAAAAAACTGGGCAAGTGCGAGTCGGACTCGCACACCGATTGATCCGTACAAACTTATCTATGTAAATATAATTTAACTAGCTTTTGCCCGCACGGCTTCGCTCCCGCTCTTCCCTACTGTACCCTACTCTACCCTACTATACCCTACTATACCCTACTCTACCCTACTCTACCCTACTCTATCCTACTCTACCCTACTCTACCCTACTCTACCGTACTATACCCTACTATACCCTACTCTACCCTACTCTATCCTACTCTACCCTAGTCTACCCTACTCTACCCTACTCTACCCTACTCTACTCTTCACTACTCTACTCTACGCTACTCTACACTACTCTACCCTACTCTACCCTACTATACCCTACTATACCCTACTCTACCCTACCAAACTTCACATAAACCATCTACTAAATAGTCTGAACAAAGCCTAAAAATTTGGTTTGGATAGGTGAGCCCGTTCTTGAGTTATAAAATAACAACGAAAAGTGGCATTGATTTTTATATATATAGATTACCGAATGGAGTTTCGAGGATTTTTCCGAGTCGCAATAAAGTTTTTTTTGTGACGTAGAAACAAAATCAATTGTTTTTGGATTTATTTCTATACCTGTGCTATAAGACCTTGCGTTATGTCAAATTTCAGGATTCTGGGTCAACGGGTACCCTATCCGTACCCTGTGAATTTTGATTACCTTGAAAGTGTCTTACTTAGAAATTTGATTTTTTCACTGCTTCAAGGGACCGCAGACCTGAGTCATCATCATTTCAGCCGATAGACGTCTACTGTTGGACATAGGCCTGCCCTAACTGCGGCCACAATGAACAGTCCTGTGCGTCTCGCATCCATCGGACTCGCGCAACCTTTACCAGGTCATTGGCCCACCTTGTAGGAGGCCTTCCATCGCTACGTCTTCCGGTACGTGGTCGCCATTCCAGATCCTTTCTGCTCCATTCCAGACCTGAGTATATGGTTTTAATTTCAACTTGATATCTCCACGCGTTCCCTAGATAAAAAGCTTTGACAGACAGATGTACAGAGGACAACAAAGTGATCCTATAAGTAAGGGTTCCGTTTTTCCTTTTGAGGTACAGAACCCTAAAAAAGTGTAAAAAAAATATCATTGCATTTGTTAACCTTGATTTAATTTACACGACATCTTAAATTCTTACCATTTTCAAGACTTTCACAATCACATATTGGGTTGTACAAACACACACACAAGATAATGTTATGTTAATATGTTTGACATTGACTTTCCAATGTTGACCGTACGTCTTACTAGTGATGTGCAATAGAAATTGACGCTCTGTAAATATGAAAATGAGATTGTTTTGTCTGTTATATTTTGGATAAGTCGCTTTGGTAATAATGAATTTTCATTTTATGTGACATGATAATTCCCAAGATAACTACATTTTTTTATTATTGTTATTGATAGGCTCTCGTTTGACCACCATCTCACCTGATGGTAAGCGATGATGTGGTCGACGATGAAGCACGCTTGCCTAGAAGTAACCTATTCACTCTTGACTTAAAGACCCCTAAGTTGTAGCTATCAGGAAATACAGACTCCGTCAGGGAATTCCACTCCTTAGCTGTACGCACAATAAATGTGTTCCCAAATCGCTTTGTGCGTATGGGTGGGATGTCTACGATGTAACGGTGGCGCAACGCCGAACAGTGGTCCGATGATGGAACGGACTTGGCGGAATTAGATTGTGCAATTATGGGAACTTTCCTAGCAAAATTCCTCTCTTTTTCGTTTGATTGCCCCAAACGCAATTAATACAAATCTTAGTTATCCACGCTATTCAATGGCGAATAAGTGACTTGATTGAATAATTACAGAATCATTAAATTTTATTCACTTTTCACACAGAAATCAAAATCTGTTGCAAAAGAAGCTGATGAAATTGAAATTATGTTTTTTAATTACTCATTTATAGTCTAGAACGACTAGATTAACCTATTCAATATTATTATTACTATTTCTGATGTTGTGAAAATCTTATTATCATTCATAATTTTTATCAGATATGTGCGGATTGAGATTATCAGATTCGTTATTGGGACATAGATTAGAGATCGACTCCTTCGTTCTGGACCTTGACCTGTACCAGAGCTTGGGACGAGAAGTCACCGCTGCCAATCACCCCCACAAGGACACGGCGATGCTCTACCCAAGCGGGGCACACCTTGCGCTCCACCGTGTACTCCGGATGGTCTACACAGTGGCGACACCTAGTGTCCTTGTGTAGGCTGACATACTTCCATCGTATGCTTCACCGTGTCTTCTGGGTCCGCACGATTGCGTCACCCGGATGTTTTTTCCGCCTAAAGTATTGGTAGAGTGCAACTGCGTTTTTCTCAACTATACCTACAAGTTCTATATGAACTTGTTTTTAAATCGACTGAGTATTACTGTAAACCCAAATTACATGCAGTTTTAAACAGCCTTATTTGATTACCGATTACACACGCTTGAAGTTAACTACACATATTCAAAATATTTCTTCATCGCAAAGAGTAAATCATTTACTTTTGGTTGAACCTAACGTCAGTTAAAACATTTTGGAACACAGTTCTGAGAGAGAAAAAAACGTTTACTTTAATAAATAACGGTATATGTGACAGGTCATATTAATTACTTTAAACTAGTGAGAAGTTGTAAAGATTTGTCGGTCTTCAAAAAGATAAATCTGTAAATGGTTTTTTTATGTGAAAGTATTCTTTATTTTTTAACTTTAAAACACGCAATATTTTCTACAGCTATCATTAATATTTCATCAAGTTAAGTTGTACAAATAGCAATACTTTTAAAACTGCAATCAGGTTTAGTGCTACGAGAAAATATATAGCACAGGTTGCTACGACGCGATCGTCGCTACGCGGCTACGGATGTGTCTACGAGATTGAAATAGGTCACGTCTATTAAAATGTGCTACGAAATGATGTAGCAAACAATATAATGCTTAAATAGGCTACGAGATTACGAACCGAAGCGTTATGGTCTAAATTAAAATTATGAATACTTTTCTCATTATGTTATCTCACAAAAATTATTTTAAATCAGTTATAGTAAACCACAATATTGTAGGTTGGAGAAGGGAATCAAATTGCGGCAAGAGTAGTAAGAGATATGTGATTTTTACAATGTAAAGTCCTGACTCATCAACGCCCAACCCAAACCTTTAGACCTAGAACGTTGGAATTTTGCACAGAGGGTCCTTAGATGATGTACACAAATAATATCATAATAATAATAACACAAACAAAGTAAAAGAATTATGAATTTTTCAAAATTCTCTAACCTCCCGTCTGTTACTATATCTCCAGGAGATATCTGTCAAAAAACGCGCGTGTCTGGTGGGAATCTCCTGGAGATATCGTGGATCGGGTTGCCAAACGTATAAGAGGCTAAGGATGAAGAGAAGGTCCAAAGTTTGTATGGAGAAATCTATTTTCGCGCAGGCGAAGCCGCTAGCAGAAGCTAGTACAGGATATAAGTAAAATTAGTAGATTTTTGTTTTAAGTTTTTTTTACAAGCTACCTAAAAGTTTAATCAATCAAACTTATAGTGCATAAAATACGGAGATGCTTGTTGTCAACCATTTATTTCCGTCACTATATATACGTATAATTAACTAAGCGTATGAGTGTTACTAACAACAATGCTAATAACACATTGCATGTATTTAAAACATTACCTACAATTGTGCACAAGTAGGTCACTGGTTCATCTAGCTGTAGGACAAGGAAATGGACAGTCTGACAGAAATGGAGAAAAACTTAGCCCGCTATCTTTAGAATTTATATATATTTGATTCATAGTCATCATCAGCATTCAGCCAAAAGACGCCCCCTGGAAATAGGCCTCCCTCAAGTGTCGCCATAGTTACCGGTCCTGTGCGTCTCGCATCTATCGGATTCTCGCGACCCTCACCAGGTCATCGTTCCACCTTGTGGGAGGCCTTCTAACGCTGCGTCTTCCGGTAAATGGTCGCCATTCCAAAACCTTGATTTAGAGTGCTGTCACTTATTTTTTTAAGTTATTCTTAGTGGAAGGAGTGGAGGGAGGCCTTTGCCCAGCAGTGGGACAATATGGGCTAGATATAATAATATAATAATAATAATTCTTAGTGCGCTTCACCATCAACGATTGCATCACTGCTTACCATTAGGTGGGATCGTATTCTAGTACTAGTTTATGACAATTTTAAAAAACCCTTTCATTTGATATACTGTAGAAGTGCATAAAAAACGAACTACTTAGCCATCTTGGGTGTTCCGCCATATTGGATTTAGAATAACGTCACACGGCTACTCATGTATAGTCATGTAAACTAAACAAACGTGTATACCAAATTTCAGCTCAATTAGTTGAAGATATCTGCTTCAAAATTGAGTTGCAAAATTTCACCCGAACAAACATTACACAGTTACAAACATGCACTGCAAGCTTATAAAAAACTATTTATTTGCCGACAGTACCGTACTTCAATAGCTGGAATATGTACCATTGGATGCCTGCCATACGCTGGACCGATGACCTTGAAAAGGTTGCAGCAATCCGATGAATGCGAGACGCACAGGGCCAGTCATTGTACAGACACTTCGGGGAGCCTTAATATATTGTATTATATTAATATACTAGCTTTTGCCCGCGCGGCTTCGCTCCCGCTCTTCCCTACTCCACCCTACTCTACCCTACTCTACCCTACTCTACCCTACTCTACCCTACTCTACCCTACTCTACCCTACTCTACCCTACTCTACCCTACTCTACCCTACTCTACCCTACTCTACCCTACTCTACCCTACTCTACCCTACTCTACCCTACTCTACCCTATTCTACCCTACTCTACCCTACTCTACCCCACTCCACCCTACTCTACCCTACTCTACCCTACTCTACCCTACTCTACCCTACTCTACCCTATTCTACCCTACTCTACCCTACTCTACCCTACTCTACCCTACTCTACCCTACTCTACCCTACTCTACCCTACTCTACCCTACTCTACCCTACTCTACCCTACTCTACCCTACTCTACCCTACTCTACCCTACTCTACCCTACTCTACCCTACTCTACCCTACTCTACCCTACTCTACCCTACTCTACCCTACTCTACCCTACTCTACCCTACTCTACCCTACTCTACCCTACTCTACCCTACTCTACCCTACTCTACCCTACTCTACCCTACTCTACCCTACTCTACCCTACTCTACCCTACTCTACCCTACTCTACCCTACTCTACCCTACTTTACCCTACTCTACCCTACTCTACCCTACTCTACCCTACTCTACCCTACTCTACCCTACTCTACCCTACTCTACCCTACTCTACCCTACTCTACCCTACTCTACCCTACTCTACCCTACTCTACCCTACTCTACCCTACTCTACCCTACTCTACCCTACTCTACCCTACTCTACCCTACTCTACCCTACTCTACCCTACTTTACCCTACTCTACCCTACCCCAGTACACACCCATACGCGGTCGCAGCAACATCAGCTCCACGTAAAAAATTTACAATAACTGTAATTTTTCAGTTGTGCGTATTCTTGCGTTACAGTGCAGTGAATAAGTGTGTGATTCACCGGGATTCATGTTGGCAACACCCTTTAGATCAGGAGTTGCAGGCAGGAAAATTTGGAGCGTTCCCTTCGCCAAAATCGTCGGCCTCTCAGCTCTGAAATTCTGACGGGATTTGTTATAGTTACTGGAAGGTGCTCTGGAGTGACACCACTTGCACGTGGAGTTGCCCAGGAGCAAACAATGTAAAATCAAAAAAGAGCACGGACGCCATGTCTGTGGTTTAAATGTAAGGCAGGAGTGCGGTTTTAGTCAGTAGGAGTCTGACACTGCCCAGATAACCTTCTCCTCACAATAACAATCACAACAAAAAAGAAATCAGCCAAATCGGTCAAGCCGTTTTCATGCCAAGTCGTGACAACGGAAAACGGGGGTCATTTTTATATATATAGATTTATTTATTTAAGGATCACCAACGAGTGTTACAAAATAAAAAAAAACTTAAAAAATAAAAAATGGTACATGGCACGTAGCCTGGCACGTGGCTTGGCTTATGTCCAATAGTGGACGTCTTTCGATGGAAATGATGATGATGAGTACTGTGAGAAGGTTCATTTCTTTGCGCCTACTTTTATATTAATTACTATTTCTTTTGATTGCGTCTGTACTATTAATTGCAATAGATGTTAATGCAGGGAAAAGATCGAGAGACAATACAAAAGATATAACAGTCGAATGAGAGAAATCATGCTCTAGGTTGCCTAGATTGCGTGATTTCTCTCATTCGGTAACCTGTAGGTCACCAAGTTAACGTGCCAATGAATAATAATATTATTTATGTAACACTGCTGACTCTGTAACTTAACAACACTTACCTAAATATAAAACATAATTTTACTTCAAAATTTCTAAATAGGCCCATTTATGAATTCTGTTGTGTCAACCGTCACGCTATCACCAAATCCCTTTTCTTTCTTATCACTCCTCACATAATCCATCCATCTATTACTTGGCCTCCTCCTTATCCATAGGTAAAACGGGCTGTTATCCGCAACTCCACGACTAAGGCGTGTATTTTGCGTATCTCCTTCTCCATTCACCAGCATATGTTCCCATTACCCTTTTAGTAGTAGAGCAGTTGGTGCCTGAGTGGTAATGGGGACTTATGAGTTGTAGGTCGTGAGTTCGAACTTAGCCAGGAGCATAACTTTGTATAATTTATTTCATCACCACTGCTCTCAAAATGGTGAAGGAAAACATCATGAGGAAACCGGCATGGCCTAGAACCAAAAATTCGAAGACATGTGACATTCACCAACCCGCACTGGGCCCGCGTGGTTGCCCATTCCCTCTCCTAGAGAGGAGGCCTGAGTCCCAGCAGTGGGATCATTAAAAATGCTGATGATGATAATGATGACCCTTTTAGTAACATTTATTTTATATCTCCTCTTTACAAGACAATCGATATACTTCTAAACTTCATCTAGTATACTCATTTCTTACCGTCACACCAACATTACCGTGTTTGCTACATGCAATCTTTTTTCATCCATTTTTTTCGCACAAAACCTCACAGTCAAAATAAAAATATTTGGTATATTTGGAGTTTTAATCCATTAAACCTCAAGCGAGCGCCGGCGTTCGCTCTCTCATTGTCTCTAATTACGGTATTGGAATGTTTAAAAGGGAATTCCCTTTTGACCTTTCGAATGTAGACTTCAACATAGAAAGCTTCATACCCGGAGATGTACTTTTTTCTAAATTACTATTCAAGCAGTTTAAAGCAAATCGATTGACTGCATTACCGTCCTAACCTTCAAATAGGCTCTTCAATAAATAATTTTCGTCAGTAAGTGTAAAAATTAGCAGCTATAAGAGGTTACAACAAACTTTCACAAACGCTTGACCAACGCTAATGATCAATACAATCCATAATGTGTCAACTTGCGAAGGTCGTGGGTTTTGTAAGAAAATTCTAAGTTTCGTAGCTCTGAAGTAATGTCGTCTTAAGTAGTTAGGAACATTTGAAAACGCTGAAATGTTACATTGTATAATTTGTCACTTATTGTTATTAAATGGTTAGCTTTGTATGCGACAATGGCAATATTGACGAAATACGTAAGGTATGAAACATAAAATTGCATAGATTAGGAGATGGAATACCTATACTGCAGAAGTTGATAGTTTACTTGATGATTTGAAAAGGCTTAAGCAAATTTAAAATCTTGCACATATTCTTAATTCATGAATCCCCAAGCGACCACCGGTGGTCGCGCATCTATTGTCTTACTATTGTGTCTCTAATTGACGGTATCTGAAGGGTTAAATGTCTAGTCATGTTTTACCATAAAATATAGGTATTCTATTCTATTCAAATGATAAGTCAAGAGACATTAAATAATGCGATTTATTTAACCTACAATCTCTACCTATTCTATTAACACCTTCCCTTTCAGAAGTCGATCCATGGCCCCCATAGGGCTCTACTCACTACTGACTACAATTTGAGACGGTCGTGGAACTTTACGCGCCGTCGACAACTCGGGCTTAGTCTAAGCCAGTGGTTTCCAAACTTATTTTGTCTACTGCCCACTTTGAGAATAAATATTTTTTAGCGCTCCCATTTTTTCACCTATTTAAAAACCACTATAACTTCAAATTAAATTAATTAATTATTGTGACCTAGATATGTATATTATGTATATTAACGGGTCTTTCTGGGTCTCTTCCCGCCCCCCTTGAGACCTGCAGCGCCCACAAGGGGGCGTTATCGCCCACTTTGGGAAAGACCGGTCTAAGCCTATGTTCCAGTAGTCCTATTATGCGAATCTACCTGTGTAACCCATTTTATACCACTGCTGTAATTCTGATCTTAGTGCGCAACTTTGTGTTACAGTATGTTTATAGTATGTTCTCAATAATAAGAATTAAACATATATGTTTTATTTTGTCCACTGTTAGCAGTAAAGGAGTGGGCAAATTAATTATAGAACTCTAATTAATTCATGAATCCCCAAGCGACCACCGGTGGCCGCGCATCTATTGTCTTACTACAATAGTAAGTCTCTAATTGACGGTATCTGAAGGGTTAATAAGGGAACACAATGCTTGGCACTAGTGTGACTAGGGCTGTATGTAAACGCAGGCACACAAAATGTGGGGAAAATACTTTATTGAATAAGATCTACCAGAATTTTGAAAAAATTTGAGATTTTTTGTAATAACTTGGTTGCTTCAATCCTTTCTATATTGATATTGTAGAAGCGAAAGTGACTTTGTTTGTTTATTTGTTTGTTTGTTACGTCTTCATGCCTAAATGGCAAACAACGATTTTGATAAATCTTGGTACAGAGATAGTTACAGAGGCTATTTTTTTTCTGTGAGAAAAGGGGGAGAAAAAGGGCAGAAAAGAAGAGAGGAATTAAAGTATATTAATAAACGGGGGCGAAGCCGTGGGTAAAACTTAGTCTAACAATATAATTAAATTACTCCATCTACACGTACCCACTTACATCAGAAATAATGAGTTCTCTACGAAGCTGCGTTACTTCGGCAGCTTCTGCGTGCAATTTGCAAAATTACAATGTTTCTCTTTCATTGCCATGTGCGTACCAGTTTTTCTAATGACCAGAAAACTGTTCAGTTCCTATGTTATTCAACTAGTTCATATAATATGTCATTTCACTGTGAGATAACTGGTAGTAGGACTTTATGTAGTGTGTGTGTGATCTAAGGAGTACTTAATCCTTACTGGTCTGTAAGGGTCATTGCGGCCCTAGAATGCAACTGAAGTTACACTGTCAAAGCTCGCTGTCTGACTATTCGGTAACTGTACGGACCGAGCCCAAATCGTCGACGGCGCGCACTGTTCCCGTGCATCTCAAGGAGTTGTCAGCAACAGCAGGGGCTCAGCTGGGTCAAAGCCTACCGGGGCCAGGGTAGAAAGATAGCTCAGCCCCGGCATGAAAGCTAGGAAGGAACGGGTGGGTTTTTAAGTCAGTAAGAGTTTGATCTCCCACTCCACCCAAGGACGGGGGATGTCATTTGGATGATTTTTACCCACCGAAAAAAAAAATGGTATACTGTCAAGTTGTACTTAGTAAATGTCAGACTTCACCCGAAGATTGTGACCGAGTTAGAATTAAATAGTAGAATTCAGTTCGATGTTTGCACTTAGCTTTTATTTAGTTTCACCTGTCCCGATGTTTGTCTGACATCAAATCATGTAAATTAAATTTGACCCACTTCCCGGTTACCGATGAAGCTGAAATTTTGCATGCATGTGTAAATCAGATGACAATACAAAATTATTATGACGTGGAGCTGATCTGATGATAGAACTGGAAGGTGGCTGTAGGAACTTGGTAGTTATCGCTCGTATACGTCTTGACGAGTATTAATTATATAGGTATACCGAGCTATAAAAGCTTGCTATGAAAACAATATTTTCATTAAAAGTATGTTTCACGTTGGAAATCATCAAATGGTTTCAGACTTTTACTAACTAAAACCCACCTAATTTCCTTCAGTTGTATTTTGCTAAGTCACTTTTTCGATGAATCCGTAACCGTGGCGTTTTACAAGCGCTGTTACGCAAATAAGACAAGATGTCAAAAAGAGAGAAAAAAATATTTGTTGAACTATTAATAAATTAAATGAAAATCTAGTTCACCCAGCTTCCACTTAATTAAGATATTTAATGACTAATATGACAAACCGCATTTGCAAAACTTAACCTTAAGGCATATAATCAGGTCAAGAGCGAATTGAAATAAATAAATTATCTATATAAAAAAGTAATTTCCTACCCGAACACGTACGAACATACCATTACAAAATAAACTTAACACAGTAAACGCACATTATCTCAAATATTTCTTGTCGTTTGCAAGTTTAGTTCTGCAAGTAACTTTGAAATAATCAGAGCAAGTCAGGTATTTTAGTATCTGACTCCATCGAACGCCTTATTATACAAGGATATGTAGACGGGACGAAAACCGCGTGGCTGATCACCGATGCGATAGACAGACCAGTACCCCTAGCCAAGTTGCTGATCTGCAATAGTTAACGCTAGTAGAAAGCTTCAAATGTACGGGAATGACGCGCTCTCAACGCTCAGTCACGTGGTCAGAACAAAAGAATTGGCGGCAAGGTCAACTCGAAGCGTTGGACGCGAGCGAAACGGTTGTAACTTGGCTAGGGGGCAGTACCCCTAGCTAAGTTGCTAATCTGCAATAATTAACGCTAATAGAAAGCTTCAAATGTACGGGAATGACGTCCTCTCAACGCTCAGTCACGTGGTCAGAACCAAAGAATTGGGGACAAGGTCCAGTTGTAACTTGGCTAGGAGGCCAGATCAAAGCGGCTGTTGACGACCCATTGAACGAATACGCCCGGATGACTTGCAGCAGACAAAAGAGGTGGAAAATCGTGATCAGACCACACTGTCAATAGTAAAGCGACCAAGAAGATATAGATGACAACTCCCTACTAACATTACGGTGCGTCCAGGCACAAAATAGATAGGCACAGAAGACAGTCTCATGTATGTACTTCACTTTTTATAGTTACGCTCGGTGGACGCAAACTATTGAGCGTTTGAGCCGAAACTGTTCGACGAGCGGGCTGAGACGCTCCGAGATATCGTGTGCGTTGCTCGAGCGCGCTTTGTATGTAAATTGACTTCTGTACCTATATATTTTGAGGTCTAGGTCTGGCGAATGCGCCGCTCGCGAGCCGCTTGCGAAGTGCATTGCATGCGTGCATTTCGCGCACGGCTCGTTCGTACGAAGCCCTTGCGCGAACATGAAAGGATGCGCGCAGCTATCAAGCGTCTTGTATAGTCTCCTGTGTGCCTGTCTTCTATATCTGCCTCCCTAGCCAAGTTACAACCATTTCTCTTGCGTCGAACGCTTCGAGTTGCAACGCCTTCAATTTTTTGTTCGGACCACGTGACTGAGTGGTGAGATGACGTCATTCCCGGACATTTGAATTGGTCTACTAGCGTTAACGATTGCAGATTATCAATTTGGATAGGGGCACTGTTTAAGCACTTGAGCGTGAAGAAATAACAAACATACCCACAAACTTTCACCTTTTAGTATTAATGCTGTAATAACGATTAAGTTTGTAATGTCAACGATAATAACTACTACTACTAGGCCAAGGTTATGGTCAGTGATTTAGTTTGAGATAAACATAACATTTCACTGAGTAATTTGGGCTCGAATCTGGTTGGCCATCAAATAAATGGTATTTTAAAAGTAATTTAATGGTGTACTTATCGTTTAAAGATACTTAAATAAAATAAAACAACCTTTTGATGAAAATATTTTTTTCATAGCAAGCTTTTATAGCTCGGTATACCTATATAATTAATACTCGTCAAGACGAATCATACGAGCTAAAACTCGATGGGGTTGTGTCGTTTAACTTCCAAGTTTATATAGCCACCTTCCGATTCCAGCATCAGATCAACTTCTTGTCATAATAATCTTGCATTGTCATCTGATTTACACATGCCCGCAAAATTTCAGCTCAATCGGTAGCTGGAAAGTGGGTCAAATTTAATTTACGAGGTTTGATGACAGACAAACATCGGGACAGGTAAAACTAAGAGCTTGTAAAATAACTGGTATAATGGCCAATGAATCCTGATCTGATCAAAACTGCACTGAGTTGATAGTGCAGTTGAATCCAATGTCAATTTGTTTTCCGAATTTTTCCCACGCTCAAATATTTTTAATATTTTTTTTAATTATTTTTTTTTATTATATAAATGCAAATAGTCGTCGTTACGGTTCTACATGAAAAGAAAAAAGTCAGGTCAAACGTTTACGAGTATAATTTTCGTTCAAAAAGACCAATTCAAAACTCGTTTACCTCACAGCCTACATTTTAAAACAATTTAGGTAACTACCTTTACGGCAACTTAATTTTATTTTAACAAAAACAGCGTCTTTTTGTTCATTTATTTTTTTACCATAACCATGGTTTATAAAAAAAAACTGGTCAAGTGAGAGGCAGATTTGCGTACTGAGAGTTACGTAGTATAATCTTACCTATGTAAATATTCCTATTCCCAAGGAGTCTGGAAGGCTTTTCTGAATCACATTTTTCGTGAGATATGCGAAATACGTCTTTTTTTAAAACCATTAAAGTTTTTGAAAAAAGTCGTCGTCCATATATCTTGATAAAATTTTGCAAGGCTTCTATATTTTTTTTACTTTTTTTTAATATTTGCCTTTTTGACAAAATAGTACATTTTCCTCTGAAAATGTTAAACTAATCCAGTAACGACAAAGGTCTTTACTGAACTAGTCTTATACAAATCAATAAATTGATTTCATTAGTAGCCTAGATAATATCCACGAGATATCTATGTTTCCAAAACATCTAATGAAAAATGTGTAATAGCGTCATAACCGCGTAAGATCGGTTGTATGAAAAATAGTGAAAATGTATGTCGAAATGCATGTCGAAATGCATGCTCTTAATTTCAGCTTGCGTTCCTGAGAAAAAAGGCCTTGACAAATGGATAGATGGGCAAACGGACAGCAAAGTGATCCTATCAGGGTTTCGTTTGTGCCGACTTGGGTACGGAATCTTAGCTAAATGTCTATTCTTTCCAAAAACCGAAGTCTGTTCTTTTACAAAACCATTTAAGAACATCATCAAGTATTGCGAGAAGTGTATTGTGTAAGTCTAAGTAAAAATGACACATGACATTGGCCCTAAACCTACCTACTGAGTAATTACATAATTACTAGCGTGTGTGCAATTAATGATGACTGTCAATAATCTTTGTTTATAATTATTGATGTTTTAAAACATTACATGGTTCCATAATCAGCACTTTAATGTTCCCAATCCTCTCAGGCCTCCGTAATCCGTAATCCACCACGCGGGCTTAGTACGGGTTGGTGAGTGTCACATGTCTCCGAATTTTTGTCTTCAGACAAGCCGGTTTCTTCACGATGTTTTCCTACACCGTTTTGAAAATAACGGTGATGAAATAAATTCCACAAAGTAATGCCTCGCTGGGTTTTGAACCCACGATCTACAATTCGGGAAAGCCAGACGCATTACTTTTGTAATTTGTTTCATTACCACTGCTCTCAAAACAGTGAAGGACATCGTGAGAAAACCAGCGTGTCCTAGAAACAAAAATTCGAAGTCATGTGATATCCACCAGTTCCTACTAGACTCGTGTGGTGGACTACGGCCCATTTCTTCTCCTAAAGAAGTGCTTATGCTATTTACAATAATATTATAAAGCTCACAATCAACGATTACATCACTGCTTACCACCAGGTGGGATCACAGTCAAGTACTAGTTATACCAGATAAAAAAAAAATTTTATCTCTGAAACAATGTGGCTGATTGCTAAAATTTTTTCACCAATAGAAAGCTGCTTTATTCCTGAGTGACATAGGCTATATTTTATGTACGTGGGCGAAGCCGTGGGCAAAAGCTAATTAAAAATATAAACTGGGATCAACTTTTCATTTAAAAAAAACAATGAATAGAGATTCTTAATGCAATCACAATCAAAATATGTAAATGCTAAAGACAATAATAATATAATAAATGGCAACCGTATAATAGCTATAATCGCTACCTACATGATTGGTATTTAATAAAATAACAATTAATCAATTAATTGTTTGTAGCTTACAAAACCGTGTTACGTAGATAAATCATTATAAAATGTTAGTGTCATGTATTGTTCAAGACGGCCATACTAATTTAGACTAGTGCCTGCCAGTGCATGTTGCTAGTGTAGTGGTTTCGCCTGTTTGAATGGTTCGTGGATCGTAGGGCCCTTTGGTCCGGGATTACGGTCCCAAATTCCATTCAAGGAGTTGTCAGCAAGCCGTAGAGGCCAAGCAGCATCGAAGCAAGCCTTGGTATGAAAGACAACGAAGGAACAGGAGTGGGTTTTTAGTCAGTAAAAGTCTAACACACCCTTCCATTCCGCCCAAGAGCGAGGGATGTCTTAGGATGAGTTTCCCACTTAAAAAAAAACTTCCACCTATAAAATAATTATTTGTTTTAGAGTAATATTTTGCAACCATAAGGAAAGTCATTAAAGTACCAAATTACGACAAAAAAAAATGGGTGTTTGGGACTACGATACCTGTCCAAATAGTCCTCTACGACTCGAGCGAATTTAGGCTTCCCAAAAATATATTTTTTTTTTGACGGCAAAAAAAAAACTTTTCTTGTATGGAGAAAAGTTGTTTTTCTGTTCGGAAGGCACGACACCCTTTATGCTCGAATCCGACTCGCATTAGGCTAGTTTTTGTATTATTATTGATAGGTTCATGCTTGACCACAATCTCACTTAATGGTGCAAGAAGAATTATTTGGTTATGGAACAGAGGAAAAAAACGATATAATATTCTATTTATAAACATACGTACATACATGGTGTGGTGAAATTGTATGTGGAAATGGATTGCTGTGTAATGCCATCGGAGTTCCATTACCATCCGTTTCCTTCAATTAACTCTTACAATTTCCAAGAAATTCTGATACAAACGTCTTATAAAATATCTCTAACTCTCCAATTAATTATGTACCTATAGCATTCTAAATGATAATCATATATTGTTATCTCGATATTATAATTAAAAATTACTTTTCTTTACACTAACTAGCTTCTGCCAGTGACTTCGTCCCCCTGTAAGTAGGTTTTCCGTACAAACTTTTAACCCCTTTAAGGGGTGAATTTTATAAAATCCTTTCTTATTTCTTGTATAACACAACACACATAATATGTCGTGGACAAATCTTGAAATTCTTCATCTTCTTCTTTTCGTGTCGATGCTCTCAAACTATACTTTTTCTGACCAATATTTGGCAACCTGATCTTGGAATTGATCACTTCATAATAAGGTCAACTGAAACTGGCCAGATAGTTCGTTAACATTTTATGTTATGGCTTTGATGTAGAATTTCTATAATATGATATTAAATAGTCTAAAGAAAGTAGGCCAAACGGGGATTGCCATGTAGTGGTCTGACTGAACCAGTGGTGGTCGCGTTTAGTTGCGGCGACTGGTGGCCATAACGTGCGGGGGCTCTTATGATGATAAAAATGTATAAAGCCCAAAAGACAGTTCCTGTGTTCACAAGAACGATGCTGCAGAAAAACAGGTAGTTAAATAATTGATTGAGCCTCAGCATTTAGAGAGACGCACGTACCAAAAACTAAATTAAATTGTGGCAAAAACTAATAAATATAATTTGGCAATTTTCTACAAAACTGCTTCAGATACAAACGAGTTCAAATTATAACAAATTACAAACCACACCTATCTAAGTAGTTCTACAGCTCTAAACTAGACCAGCGGCTATTGTAGTTAGACCAAATTATGTGTAACAGAAACCATTGATTATTTAACTTTCCAGATGGTAGTTAAGACCAGAAACCGAATCGTGCAGAACTGCGCCCTCAAGCAATATTGACAGTGACATTTTTACAAATTATTATAATTCCACTAGCAACAGCGCGGATATTACAAATCTTTAGAATTATTAATTGGCTTTTTTGCAAATATTATGCATGTATAAAATTATAAATCTTCATCATGAATAACTGTAATAAATGATATTTACTATGCAAATAAATTATAAAAAAAATTTACACTTAAATTTTTTCGCCAGTTTAAACTATATATTTGACCGTTGTTTCGTGGATGTGCAAACCTGGCGGAAGTGTTTGTCAGATATATCCGAAGTAGGCGGGTAAAATATTAACTATTTTTTGAATTCTGAACTAAATCAAGAACAAATTAGCATTGATATCGTTTAAAATATTGCTTCCCCTTACCACAGCCATCGGATATTCTTCGGCAAGGTCGCGTCTAGCGGATAATATTCTTTTAATCGTGCGGTCTGCGATCTGCGAGACTGTGTGGCAATCCAGATGGATTCATTTTCGTCATGCGTTTCGACATATCGGTACGTCAACATCGGTTCCTTTTCCCAACCCATACGGGCTACCCGTCCACAAGGGTACCTCGGGGTCCTGAATCGCAAGGTAAAGAAGGAACATAGGAGTGGCTTTTAGTCAGTAAAAGTCTGACATACCCTCGCGCTCCGCCTTATAACTGGAGAAGTCATGGATGATTTCCAATAAAAAAAAACTAATACAAATTTTCTTAAGATGGGTTTACGCTAGAGCCGAGCTTGAAGCGAGCACAAATCGTTTAGTGTGGACTGAATTACAAGCCACGAATGAGCGCAAATACCAGACACTTGAGATGCAAAACTACACCAATTTGACATCACAACATCCACTAGAAATCAATTTGCGAGTGGTTTAAACCAACACTGAACTTCGACAGTTATATTTCTTATAAAACACTTTAAAGATCATATTATGTAAATAGGTACTATCATTTTAATAACATGAGTAAAGCAATAACACAAATATAGACGTGCAATTGTATATTTTTATTTCATCAAGGGTCAACATTAAACCATCAATCAATAAACAAATGCGTGATCCAAAGAGCATTTACGTAATATTGGAATAGTACTCTTAATCCAAGGTCACATTCACTTGGCAGGGCTATACATATACAAAACAATCACTACCTCTTTTAAATAAACAGCTTGAACAGTCAGCGCATTCTGCTCAAATGATCAGTTGAATCAACTTGACATATGACCTCTTGAATGCTCTGTGACCCTTTCGTACGAACACTTAGGTGCTTATGTAAGAGCTAAGCTAGAAGTCCCAAAGAGTCACTTACAGATAGCGTTAGTATAGTGCATTCACGATAAAGCTTTCACCGCATGGTATTAAATTACTCATGAAAACCAATACAAAAAGCCGAAACTCTGTGCGGTTATTTTTGCGTTCACTAATCCTTATGGCAACTTTTCGTCATCATCATTAGATCCTGAAGATCACTAGGTACCCATCTCATCAAAACAATTCGAAAGAACTCAAACACGGTGATGTTATTTTGTTGCGCTACGTAGTTTCTATCCACTATCCGACTCCATCATCAGATTTACGATACTATATTTAAAGCATTATCTCTCTTGATTAATTCATAGACCACTAGTTTATTCCAGTGACTTCAGCTACGTGAAAATTAAAAATGATACCAAAGGACCATTGTCGCTGGATAAAAAGATCTAAATTATATAATGATGGCTGTTAGCACAAACTTTCAGTCTCTATTTTACTTATTCCAGAAGTAGTTAAAGAAAGAAAGAAAACATGTCTGTTTGTCATATATAACAAAACTATAAGTTAATCTAATCGTTCACAAGCAATACCCACCTATTTATTAACCCTTCAGATACCGTCAATTAGAGACACAATAGTAAGACAATAGATGCGCGGCCACCGGTGGTCGCTTGAGGATTCATGAATTAATCTTGCAAGAGAATCAGTCTACCTAATCAAGTTATCTAAAGACCCTGACCCTCGGTATCTCAAAAGCTTGATCAAACATCTAATCAGCTGTCAAAAATGTTACTGTTGTGTTAGGTTGAAAAAATATAATCAGCTAATCTTACGAGACATGAGATTTCGACCGATACAACCACAGATCAAATAAAACAGTATACAACCGACCTTTCAGAATGTGCTAAAAAAAACACGTGATTTAATTTGCCGATTTCATATAGTGCTTGACTGCTATTTCACCATTATATTAACCACTAGATTTTGCCTGCAGCTTCGCCCGCGTACATAAAATAGCCCATGTAATTCAGGAATAAAGTAGCTTTCTATCAGTGAAAGAATTTTAGCAATCGGACCAGTACTTCCAGAGATTACCTCCTACAAACAAAAACACAAGATGAAGAGAAGTAGATTCTAAGTAGATTACATTTTTGCTGTATGAACTTTGACCCCTGAGTTTGTTTCGGTTTTTCTTCTCAGGGTAGTCAGCTAGGAAACACCGGCTTCAATTGACGAAAAAAATTACGTGTATATGTGTTTTTAAAAACCTATTTGCTGAACAATTATCATTTACCTGATGGTAAGCAATGAAACAATCGTTGTTGGTGAAGTGCACTAGTTTAATAAGAGTGTATTCTTTCTAGTCTTGAAGATTGTGTTTTGGAGGTAGGCAGAACAGAGAGTAAAGTCCCGCAAACCTCCTTTGAAAAGGGGGGATCCTCCAACCAGACAGGTGTTATAGTCTGGTGGGCGCTGCCCGTTAGTTGATTTTGTCAAAATGTTTTATTGGTGAAGGTCGTAGGAATTCAATGAATACGAGACGAGCAGGACAGGTCGTTGTGGTGACACTTGGCCAAGGTCTATGTCCAGCAATGCCCGGTTTTCGGCTGATAATGATGATGAAATTTATGTTAAATTGCTGTGCCCTAACAGGTTCTTGTGCCCATTTACGTTAAGACTGATTTATAGCTCCACCTGTGTATGTACATGTATGTGTATATTAAATACGATAAATAAAACAATGTCAAGTTTATTCTCTTCTATTCTGTGTTTGTTAAGAAGACTAATAGATACCTAACTCTACTTCCACCTCATGTGAAAGTCCGTATATTTGTGAAATAGTCCAGTCTTAACGGGTGAACGATTTTGATGAAATATGAAACACTGGTAGATCATGTACTGATCATATATTCATATCGACGACAACATCGTCTTACCATTAGATGATATAGTAGTCAAGCGCGAGCCTCAATGCCTATGATAATTTTACACTTTCACGTGGGTTAAGGGTAAAGCCACAGCAACATTTTGTCTTTAATAGTAGCATTATCAGCCTAATAATGTTTCCACTGCTGGGACTTGCTTGCCTCCTTTCTAGGAGAGGGAAGCAAAGCAAAAGCCTGTAACTCTATAAAATAATTTCAAAATCAGACAAGAACACTGTTTAGACCTATTAACCTAGAACTTTTCGGTGTCTGAGTACAAGACAGAATTCAATCAACTAATTTTAAACCTGTTGATTTTTATAGACGCTTGAGGACATGATAATGTGCCCACATAGCTTCGTAGCAGTCGTAATTACGATCTCATTCTGGGAGACCTCGCTCCTTATAAAGTACTCGTTTTTGGACGCAAATCCGCCCGCAAATATATAAATGTAACGTTTTTACTTTGCTTAAGAACGTGCGAACTTACTAGCATGATAAGCGTAAACTAATCAGCAGAGGTTCGGAATTAGGTAGAATTAATAATAATAATAATAATAATAAAAAATAAATCCATAAATCAGGTAGTACTGCGGAACCCAAAAATTATAGACCGATTACGTGTTTGCCGACGGTCTATAAAGTTCTTACATCCATTCTGAGAGCTAAAATCAATAGTCATATTGAAACAAATTCTATCATGTCTGCCTCTCAGAATGGATGTAGGAACGGGTCCCGCGGTACTAAGGAGCTGCTCCTCATCGATATTGCCATTAGCCAACAGGTTCGACGTTCTCGAAAGAATCTGTCGGCATGTTGGATAGATTATAAGAAGGCCTATGACTCTGTTCCTCATACATGGCTCATGAGGGTGCTAGAGCTGTATAAAGTTGATGCAACTCTGCGCACCTTCCTGACGTCATGTATGGGGCAGTGGAGAACAGTCCTTCACTATCCAGGATGTCGACAGATTTGGGAGAACAGCGAACCGATAAGGATCGAGCGTGGCATTTTCCAGGGTGACAGTCTGAGTCCACTGTGGTTTTGCCTAGCCTTGAACCCTCTCAGCACACTGCTGGAGGGTTCTGGCTTAGGTTACCGGTTGAAAAGAGGCGGTCAGGTCATATCTCACCTTCTTTACATGGATGATCTGAAACTCTTTGCCCCCAACAACTTGCAACTGGTGGAGCTACTGAAGGTAACTGAAACCTTCAGTAGTGCCATCAGGATGGACTTTGGTGCGGACAAATGTGCAGTCATGCATGTAAAGCGAGGTGAGATTGTGGAATCCGAGGGCATTCAACTCTCGGATTCCATACACCTTAGATCCCTCAGTTCACCGAAACTTACAAATATTTGGGTATGTCGGAAGCGGTAGGCATCAATACTGATGACGTGAAACAATCGTTGAAGGAGCGCTTCTTTGGCCGCCTGAATAAAGTACTGAATAGTCTTTTATCAGGCGGAAACAAGGTGCGCGCTTTCAACGGTTGGGTCATGCCAGTATTGATGTATTCTTTCGGCATACTCAAATGGACTCAGGCGGAACTCGATGCCCTGGACAGGAGGGTCCGTACATTACTTACCGCAAATCGGATGCATCACCCACGGTCATCGGTGATGAGACTGTATATCCCGCGGAAGTGTGGGGGTCGTGGCTTCTTAAATGCTAAGACCCTACACAACCGCGAGGTATGCAGTCTCAGGGAATATTTTCTAGCCGCCGACGTGGGTATGCACCGAGATGTGGTAGCGGTGGACAAGGGCCTCACCCCGCTCTCCTTGGCCAACGAGAACTGGCGCAAACCTATAGTACTGGATACTAATGACCGCAAGGAAGTATGGCAGAGCAAGGAGCTTCACGGACGCTTCTACCGGGCCTTACATGGGCCCGATGTAGACCTATTAGCGTCCGTATCTTGGCTGCGTTTCGGTGACCTCTTCGGGGAAACCGAAGGTTTTGTCTTTGCAATTATGGACGAAGTTATGATGACGAACAACTACCGGAAATACATTGTGAAGGACGGTACGGTTGACATCTGTCGGGCATGCCACCGGCCCGGGGAATCAATCCGACACATTATTTCTGGGTGTTCTCGTCTGGCTAATGGAGACTATTTGCATAGACACAACCTCGTAGCCAGGATTATTCACCAGCAACTTGCTCTTAAATATAATCTTGTGGAATCAGAAGTTCCGTACTACAGGTATGTGCCCGACCCAGTTCTCGACAATGGCAGTATCACATTATATTGGGATCGATCTATCATCACTGACAGGACTATTGTTGCCAATAAACCTGATATAGTGGTGATAGATCGACTAGAGCGTCGCGCAATGATTGTTGATATAGCGGTCCCTCATGACGAGAACCTCGTGAAAGCTGAGAAAGACAAGCAGATCAAGTATCTTGACTTAGCTCGCGAGGTTGTCGACATGTGGGAAGTGGATAGAGCAATCATTGTGCCGATAGTCGTAACGGCCAATGGCTTAATAGCTAAGAGCCTCGAACAACATCTAAGGAGGCTCTCGTAAGGCAGCTGGATCAAGGGCCTGATCCAGAAAGCAGTACTCCTGGACACGGCGCGCATCGTTAGGAGATTCCTCTCTCAGGAGCCCTGACCACCGGTAGCTTGGACCCTGTTCCCGATGCCGATGGGCTACTATTTTTTATATTTTTAAATGTTTTTTTTTTTATGTGTTTTACTTAAGAAATATTTAAAAATGTAGATAATATGTACATACTAACTAATAAATGGAATAATAATAATAATATAATATAATAATTATAATAATAATATAATAATTATATAATAATAATTGTTCTTATACTTATACCAATTTCACACAGCGAAACAATAAAGTGGATGTGCCTCATATTGCGAGAATTTTAAAGGGCAGAATTTTTTTGTGACCCTACTTATCAGAAATATTGCATAAAAATTACGAGGAGGAGGTAGAAAGATCTTTTTCAATAAAATATAATAATAATAATTGTGTGTAAAAATGATCTTTGTTTTATTTGTCTTATCTATCTCTGAGGTTTTTATTATTATTAATTTGTAACATTGTTGGCCACACGGGATTTTTCATTAAGAATCCCAGGAAGATCCATATTTCGATGCAAGTACCAAATTTAGACCTCTGCTAATCAACATTGTAATGTCCTAAGCCTAGAATGGACCATTGTCCACTTCGCAAGCCCAGTGCGTATTGGTGAATGTCACATGTCTTCGAATATTTGTTTCTAGGACACACCGGTTTCCTCACGATGTTTTCCTTCACAGTTTTGAGAGCAGTGATGATGAAATAAATTACACAAAGTAATGGCTGGCTGGGTTTGGACCCGCGCCCTACAACTCGTAAGTCGAGGCCGTTACCACTGGGCCACCATTGCTTATATAACCCATTGAAAGCAACGAATTCAATATAAAACTAATATTGTTAATATATACATCTAACTATTAAATATTATAAAATAATAGGTAAATACAAACTTAAAATAATAATATGTACAAACGAATAATAAAGGCTGAAAAACGGGGTAAACTCATGGGGCATCAAAAAATTCGTCCACATCGATGTCAATGGGAAGTACCCAGAATGCTGGCAGGTAAAATTAGGTACCTATTTATAATTAGCAGTATCAAAAAATAAAACGTTAATAACAAGAAGCTTCTAAAACACAAACTGATAGCAAATAAAACGAAATAAAAAAAAAACTTTTTTTTCTTTTTACTTTCTACACACAGTATCTACATCTTTGTTTTCTTCAACTAACCCATAAATTTAATTTTATGTATAAGCTGTGCACGGAGTTAGCCCATAAATTTAATTTTATGTATAAGCTGTGCACGGAATACTAACTCTGTGAAGCTGTGTTACTTTTTGGTGTACAATAAAGTTTATTCTATTCTATTCTATTCTACTTCCGCAGGTATGCTGGAAGAGATTTCTTTAGAAATAAGCTTCACCTTTATACTATTCTTCTGTTTGCTTCTTATTTTCTTTTATTATTGTATGTACATATTGTTAAATAAATAATTGATTAATTGTTGGTAGAATCATCACAACACTGATTGGTTGGATTTGTTTTTTCACTTCAGCATTGTCTATTTATATGCGTGTATCTAAGTATGTATTTACTATTGTGTTTGTGTCTCTTCTGTTTGTCTATTTATAAGTTGCACCTGCTATGTTATGTTTCTGTACCACCCTAAGGTCGACTGGCAGATAATGCCTAAGGCATTAAGTCCGCCTTTGTACAGATTTTGTGCATTAAGCTTTCATCATCATCATCATCATCAGCATGAAAGACGTCCGCTGTTGGACATAAGCCTCCCCCAAGCGTCGCATAAAGCTTTAATAATTAAACAATATATTGAAAAGAACAGACAGACGAATTCTACACCTTCATATTGTTGACGAAAACATATGTTTATATTAGAGAAAGGTAGTTGGAGAGGCGTTGTTATAGTTTGGTCCGACACTTATCGTCACGCAATGGTTAGGTACCTATTCTTAGAAGATGTTAAAAATAGATTTAAATTATATGTATACGTCAGTTTTTTACTTTGTTTTGTTAAGATGGTAACTTTCGGTTTTAAACGTGTATGTAAATAAAGAATAAAGAATTAGTTTAGGAGCCTAAGGTTATTATTATTATCTCTCTTTCCTTTTTCAGCTTACCCAGAACTGATCAAAATACCGCATCGCAGCAGACCGGGAGTGCAGTAAATTAAGACAAACAAAATTACCGACATAAACCGGAGAATCGCCAAAGTGGCAGTGGGCAGGGTACCTAGACCTGGTGAAGGTTTCGCGAATCCGATAGATACGAGACACACAGGACCTGTTGTTTCGGCAATACTTGGCTAGACTGAAACATCTGGAGAAACTGACCGTCCATGTAAACAAACTGGCACACGCTCTAAGTGGAGAAGATGCTTTTCAGCATGCCTGGCTAAGTGACATACCGAGCCTACATAAAAGATTTACCACTTGACAACAACAGAGTCATGTGAAAATGTTTTTCACACGACTCTCTTGTTGTCAAGTGGTAAATCTAAAGTATGGCTCTTTAAGAAAACATAAACAGAGAAATCAAACAAAGAAGTGGCTTATTATTGGAAAAACAGATTGCCATGAAGCAGAAATCATCAAAAAAAAAACTTGGGAGACCCCTATGTTCAGTAGTGGAAGGCTTTCAGCTACAATGATAATGATAATTGAGCCTCTGTTTTCGGCGAATCTGCGCAGTCTATATTGAGTTTGGTCCTACAGCCTTGTCTTTTTCCGCCGTTTAAGATTCACTGCTTGCTCAATAATCTTGTCCACCAAACTCAGACTTAAACTCAATAATTGGCTTAAAAATCTAATTTAATACTTCAAATTCACCAATTTAAGAGCACTGAAGTTGTAATTATTCTATCCATGTCTTATTTAACTAAAATCTGAGACACCAACGTTTCGAGGCTAACTGTTACATTTCAAGTAACGCCAGCGTACGTAACAAGTATACGGTTACGCCATACTTACCATACATACATATGTATGGCCACGGATGGACTTGAAAATGTTAACTTCAGTCTCAAGGCGAATAAGTAAGGTTAATTTTGCTAGTATAATATTTACTAAAGGGTTTTAACTGTAGTTCCTATTAAGTAATAACTGTATCAGATCCACCATATATCATTAAAAACGGCAGACATGATTTAATTTTTTAATTTGTACATCCTGGCTCTATTTTAAAAGTCGTTTTCTAGGTTGCAACATTGTGAATTAGCATATTAAAGTAGTTTATAAATACCTACAAGGTAGGTAAGGTAACCTCAAAGAGATGTCAGCAAAACTGAAGAGGGTCTCTTCAAAACGGTAGGGGCCCTCTCGTCTCATCATCGTGTCAAAACTGCTGACATCTCTAGTAGACTCGATGCTGCTAGGTTCAAAAGAGTTACCGTGACTCTGGTACACACAGGGCAACTGAAAGAAGGTAGGTTTAAATCAGTAAAAGTATTATACGACCTCAATCTTCGAGTGGTGTGGGAGAAATTATTTGATGATATCCCAGCTCAAAAAAAAGATGAAAGAGCGAAATGGTCTTTGGAAGATCAGCTAATTCCACAAAGACCATTATCCCTAGACGAAATATTCTATCAAGGCTAGCGAATCTTGGAAGACTCAAAAAGGAAAAAATAAAACTTCTACCATCTCGTTTAAAATGCCAAACATTTCGGAATTTTGAAAGTCGCTATTGCCGATCGAATGTCAATTTATCTAGATTTGCAGCCGGTCAATTATACAAAAATATCTCGGTGAATACTTGGGGGAAGTGCGCTTGAAGTGGGTTGTTGGCTTTAGACATTGGTGACTATTGTCAGGGTGACAATACTTTTTTGTAATTTTTACCCTTTTATCACTTGTTCAAGTGCGCGCACCACATACTGTCACACAGACAAAAGTCACTAGTGCTAGCTCGTGGTGATTAGGTAGTTCACTTTACGCATCTAAGTAGGTAGGTATTCATGGTGGCAATCATACAGATTGGACTGTCTGATTCTTCGAACTACCTCTATCCTAAAGTTTTTTTTTAAGTTGGAAATTCATGAAATAACTCATCCCGCTTTAGGAGGAGCGAGAGGGAATATCTTCTTACTTTTACTGAATAAAACCCACCAGTGTTCTATCAGAAGCCCTTTAGGTTACCTCTTTCCAAAAATCTCGGACACATAAGTAAAGTGGAGCCACTAAATAAATTTATTACTTCTCGGATACTACAACACCAGAAAAGTAGAGTCTTACAAAAAAATCGACATAATTACAAGTATAACGCTTGTCTAGTTACACGCAAGTCCGTAACGCAACGTCCATCGTCACGTTACGACTAGATATCGAAACGCGTCAGTGGGCACAGAGAAATGAGTTGGCCACTGACCCTGGGCTTACATATACCACTAGTTTTTTATATTACTAGATGGATTGAACTTTGCAAACTTGGCAAAATGGGATTTGTTTTGATCCATCTAACACCATCATCATCATCATCTTCCTGCCCTTGTCCCTTGTTATTTGAGGCATTATGTTTTTTCTACCATTCTTTCTCGTCATCCGTCACGCTATCACTAACTCCCTTTTCTTTCATATACAATTTTTCACATAATTCATCCATTTCTACTTTGGCCTCCCTTTCCATCCATTCACATGTAAACTCATAACTCCGAGACAATCGATTCCTCTTCAACTTTTCAGTCCCTAGCATCGCTTTCAAAGTTCCACTAATAAATTCATTTCTCTCTTTATCCATACACACACCCATCTCAACATTCTCATCATTTTCATCCGTCGTTATAACAGTCCAACATTCTGATCCATAGGTACAGAATGACAGATCTAGTCGAAGTCGATAAATAGAATCAGAAAATCTGAATGAACTAATTTACAACAATGGTACTTATTGCACATAGAAATAAACAAAGCCTTTGCATCACTTTCAGACTGGATATACCCGATGTACCTAATAACAGGAATCAGGATACAAATTGAATAATTTAAGGAAGGAATTAACTAATTTAACTGTCGATTTGGATTTACCTAATAATGCGGATTTACAGCTCATTAACTTTGTTTCCTAATAAAATTAAATGTGCATCATAAACGGTAAAACCAATTTGTAATAACATCCGATAGATCTTACTAGGGTCAGTTTGCGTTTGAGAGTTCTGGAGTGGTCTATTAAGAAGTCATATGGTTCCTTCTATGTGCTGATGGGAATCGCTAGGGTGGTAGTAACAATCTTACACTATCCGGACTTGTTACGAAAGCCCGGGTAACATTGAACATCCCCCAACAAAAGGAGGAGTATACATATGTCTCTGATGTATAAGCATAACATAATTTAGCCTTATAATGATCCCACTGCTGGGACTCAGGCATCCTCTCTAGAAGAAGGACTGGGATGCAATCCACTATGTGGGTTGGTGGATGTAACATGTCTTTGAATTTTTGGTTCTAGGACATGCTTGTTTTCTCATCATCATCATCATCATTTCAGCCGACAGACGTCCACTGTTGGACATTGGCCTCCCTTAAGTGTAGCCACAATGATCGATCCTGTGCGTCTCGCATCCATCGGTTTCCCGCAACCCTCACCAGGTCATCGGTCCACCTTGTAGGAGGCCTTGCGACGCTGCGTCTTCCAGTACGAGGTCGCCACTCCAGAACCTTTCGGCCCCAACGGCCATCTGTTCTGCGAGCAATGTGCCCTGCCCATTGCCACTTAAGTTTGGCAATTCTTCGGGCTATGTCGGCAACCTTGGTTCTCCTGCGGATATCTTCATTTCTGATTCGATCCCGCAAGGAAACTCCGAGCATAGCCCTTTCCATTGCCCTCTGGGTGACTTTGAGCCTTCTGATGAGGCCCATTGTGAGCGACCACGTTTCGGCTCCATATGTCATCACTGGCAACTCGTAAGGTCTACTACGTATTTATTTGAGCCTCACTTTAAGAACAAGAGATGTAACATATTAATTATGTAGTTAAGGCTGATGGCGACAACGGTTGTCGTTACAAGAGTGACTCAACAATGTGGTCTTTGATCTGCGAAATTTATTCTGCTACAATGATTGTAAAAAGAAGACCATTTATGGGATTGCCAAGCGCTAATTTTTTTTTGTGAGTAAGGACTTATCAAATAGCTTTTACCGCTTTGGATAGAGCAAGTGGAAATAGCAAACTTGTACTGACTATATCTGAAAACTACCCTTGTGCCTTAAGTTGCCCTTAGCAGTAGCCAAACCCGCCGCCAAACATTTTGAACTCCAAGTTCTAATTCAATATGAAAAATCTTTTATGTTTTGAGTAAGAATCACAAACCTAACTACACACTACTATCGTATTTTTGGAATTAGACAGAATATTTTTTTGTTCAGAAGCGTTTATACCACAAAACTTTATAAAAATTACACGCATCGCACTTAGAATTTTGAAACGTTTACCAAATAAAAATCATCTTTACAGTTTCATCATTCAACCATGAACGATGAAAGTAACATCTTACAAAAACCGAAAAACGTCTATATGAAAAATAATGTGTTTTCTGTCTGAATTACCTAGTTACGTACATACGAGTATGTTGCGAAAAACTTAAGATTCTGACCGCAAAGAGACTAAATTAATGGATGTATGGCCTTGGATGGTAAACGAAACTTTTTAATTTTATTAGACCATAGAGATCCAAAGACCAAGAGATTAATTTAAAAGTAAGAGGTTATTGATAATTAAAATCATCGTCCTTATCTCGTTATCACCTTCTTGTCCTTGTTCCATCTTACTTTGGGTCTGTGCAATATGTTTTTTTCTTCCATTCTCCCTTTTCATTCAATGTCAAGATCATCCGCAATGATACAATCGTTGAAGCTTCAAAATCTTGAGCAGCGAGGCCAATTTGCTAGCCTGCCGGTTTTCTATCGTTTGTATTTCGAAGAGTATGCACCGGGATGGCAGTTTAATGACGTACAGCGCCATAACACCGATTAGTAGTAGACAACTCAACCACACGTACAAAAAGTTTTGGAAACACATTAATTGTACGTACAGCCGTAGAAGTAAGAAGTCGAATTCCTTGTCTAAGTCTGTATGTTCTGATAGTCACAACTAGAGGTCTTTCAGTCAAGAGTTTAAAGATTACTTCTAGGCAAGCTAGCTCCATCGTCGACCACATCGTCGCTTACCATCACTTGTGTCAGAGGTCAAATGCGAACCTAACAATCACAAAAAAAATTTTTTTCTTATATCTTGGTCTAGCTTTTCTTATTCTACCCAGCCATCAAATTTTTTATAGTCATCGTCGTCTCTATCTTATACTATATCTGTAGAACTTTTAATTGTGCGCGCATCTCGTAAAATGTACAAAATCGACGTAGATAACTTTTATGTTACACACTAAAATTGTGTGTATTTTGATATTATATTACTTAGGCTTTGTTTCATCGCAATCAGTTGACTATTTCGAAAGATAAGTATACCATATTCATTGACTGTTAGACAGTACGAAATTTGCTGGGTCAGCTTGTCTAAAATAAAATCATCATCATCATCAGACGTCCACTGTTGGACACAAGCCTCCCCCAAGTGTCGCCACAATGATCGATCCTGTGCGTCCCGCATGCAAAGGATTCTCGCAACCTTCACTGAACTAGTGAAGGTCTTGATGAGGTAGTGATCGGTCCACCTTGTAGAAGGCCTTCTGACGTTGCGTCTTCCAGTACGCAGTCGCCACTCCAGAACCTTTCGGCCCCAACAGCCATCTGTTCTGCGAGCAATGTGCCCTGCCCATTGCAACTTATGTTTGGCAAAAAAAAATGTTAAGTATCAATATATAAAAAATATTTTAGAACCAGTACTATATAGAAGGTTGATCGCTAATTGCTTACTTGATATCATTAATATTTGTAATGTGAATGACAGCGGACGTAATTAATGTTCCTGTGCTTTGCATATTAAACGGAACGATTAAAATACCGACACTTATAATGGATTCAATTCGTAATTACTAGTTGTATATGGTTGTGAAAACTTCTACGTTTTTAATTATGTGTTAACTTACCGGGTTAATTTCCAATATGCATCGGTGTACTAGCTGTACGCGTTTAGGAATAATGTTAAGACTACCTATTGGAATTCAGTACTACTTAAATTCTAAATAATTATAGCCTATACCGAATTTCTTCCATGTGCGGGAATTGTAAAAAAACGAACAAATTTTTATACAAATACTAACTGACTCCGGCGAAGTTAAACTTATGGACCGAATGATGGCATGATTGAGACCAATGTATTTGACAGTTACCTAGTGTAATTTTTCCATGTATTTGAATAGTTTTTTTTTTTTCTTATAACATATATGTTTCAGACATCATTAAAATCGGTTCAACCGTTCTTGAGTTATAAACGGTGTAACTACGAGTAAGATATTGGTTTCGATTTATGTACATATAATCATCAATTAGTAGGTACATCACTTGAATGACCAATACTTGTAAGATTCCTTTCAACGTCAATATGGACTAACGGATTAGGCTCTTTGCATTGAACGGAAAGCATTGCTCGCGCATCGGCCACGATTGTATGTATCGACCGGTTGTATGTATGCCAGAATCTGAATTTTAAGGTTTCAACTTGCAATACATGTGTTACCGTTAATCGGAGAATTGAGGACATTTTTGAAGTCAGATTTTCAAAGGCTTTTTAACCCTTCAGATACCGTCAATTAGAAACACAATAGTAAGACAATAGATGCGCGGCCACCGGTGGTCGCTTGGGGATTCATGAATTAATATGTACTGATACCAACCAGTTCAATCAACCCAGTCTTCTATTTTTGCGCACAAATTACTGTGTTGTTATTTTTATTATTATTATTGATAGGCTCGCGCTTGACCACTAGTTCAAAAAAGAAACCAATTCCATCAGGTGAGATAGTTCTCACCTGATGGAAAGCATCAATGTGGTTGACGATGGTTCACGCTTGCCTAGAAATAGGCTATATACTCTTGACTTTAACACTCCCAAGTTGTAGCTATTAGAAAACACAGACTCTGGTAGGGAATTTCACTTTTTAGCTGTACAATGAATGTGTTCCCAAAACATTGAGCCAAAGATCATAGAGTTGATAGGCAAGGGGTGTATTAATAACCAGTAATAACTAAGTGAGCTATAAAAGAGACAATCACAGTGTGAAGATTATCATTAGCTCAGCCAGGTGAGATAAGAATCCGGCTAACAGCAACTATGTCAGACGTCTGGTGCATCATTCCGTTAGCCGGAGGACTCGGCCGTGAACCAGTGACCTACGATTGTTCTCGGTGCTAGCGGTGCGAGGCAGATGCACCTTTATGACGAATCCAAACAATGTCCTACAGATGAGATGTAATCAAAATTTCTAATTGTCAAACAAATAGAAATTGATAACGAGATATGAAGGGTGTTACAGATCTTTAACTTCTAAATATATATAAACCACTCTAACAACTGCGATTAATAAAAATAACTAGGTAGGTACGATAGTTATAAGGAAAGGAAATTTGGACATCTTATAGGAACATCTTGATAGCAAAAGGTAGTTTAAAACTTATGTACTACGCAGGCCATCACATAGAAGTGCATTTATGACACCAAGCCTACAGATTCCACATTTAGAGCTACCTACTGCAGCTTCTCTCTCTTTCTTTAGTATTGTTTGTTGAGTTGTTGAGCTCCTTAGTAGTTTTAAGTTGAACTACACGAATACTTATAAATACTTGCACTATGTAACTGGACCGGTCTTTCAAAATCTGGCTGATTCTTACGTCAAAAGATCATGTCAGCCACTAAATCTTCACGGTTCCCTTATGATTTTAAAGACTTAAAAAGAGGTAAAAAAAATACTTTGTTTCGGTGTTTCTTCTCAAGGTTGTATAGAGACGTGTAGACTTATAAATTCATTTGCAAAATAAATACCATTTACTAAAACATAAACGGGTTAATTCTCAGGGGACCGGATTGTAGATGACCTGACCGTAACTGTGTTAGCAATCAAGTGCAAAAGATAGGTACCGTTGTGAAGGGCTCAGCATCGATTGTTCTGGATTCAATGACGTAAGGAGGTCAGGCTTTTATCGTTAATGGATTCTGTCAATCTAAAGATGACGGTTATATATGTAGCTTTATATAGATTATAGGTATTTGAAGTTAATAACAATACTTTTCTTAAATACAAATGATAGGTAGAATAGAATAGAATAAACTTTATTGTACACCAAAAAGTAACACAGCTTATATATAAAATTATATTTATGGATACAATGGCGGTCTTATCGCTCAAAGCGATATCTTCCAGACAACCTTAGGATGGACTAGAACTTAAAATAATACAGGGGTAGTCGATAGTAGTAGATATATTTTACAACAAAAGATTTTTATTGGCCTATAAGAAATGTATTTTTTCGTAGTCTGTTTTGTGTCTGCAACTTTAGCAGTCGAAGCAAAACAAAATACAAGCAGGCTTTCTTTATTTTCTTAAATTCCATCGTCGCGTCGTCGTCGGCGACTGGACCGGCTTTTTGTTAAGTTTGACCTACATTTATTTTCGATTCAACATCCTTTTCAAAATTAATTTGACTAGTCTTCTAGTCAACCATGTTGAGGTTGGCTTACCATCTAATCAGATGCAGTTGACTAGTGACTGCCTCATAGGTCTCGTGGTCGCCAGCTCGACAACTGACCTTGGGGGTCCTAAGTTCTATTTCAGAGTCGAGCAAATAGTGCCATTGGGAATTTATCATCTTTGAAAGCCTTAGTTTCATTTACTTGCTCACAATTTGTTTCACAGCATCTGTCTGTCTGTCAGCAATTAAATATCTATTAGCTTTAGCCTGAAGCGTGGATTCCAATGCAATAGTTGCACTGACCGTGATTCGGTTGCTGATATTTCTTTTTATTATTCTTATTATTCTATTCACACGTTCATTCACATATATCTAGTACATTTTGATTCAGTGAAATCTTGAATAGTAGTGCATTAAAATTTATAAGTAGCTGAAAATTCTATAAATTTTCGAGGTACATATTGATCATCTAATTTAGCTACATCGTATTCATCATCATCATTTAAGCCGAAAGACTTGAACTGTTGAACGGTCCTGTGCGCCATGCATCCTTCGGATTCCTGCAACCCGTACCAGGTCATCGGTCCACCTTGTAGGAGACCTTTCAATGCTGCGTCTTCTAGTACGTGGCCATCTGTTCTGCGAGCAATGTGCCCTATCCACTGTCACTTAAGTTTGGCGAGTAAAAAAGCGTATCTTGTAAGCGTATATTGTAATAGATACATATATTTGAAACAAAATTAATTTATTGTCTATGGGAACGATGACGTTACCAATTTATTATGATATGCAAACACGTTAGGCTTTAAAATCAATGTAAATTGTAATTAAATCACTCTTTATTATCTATTTTCAGTAACCAAATTTTCTGTAAAACGAAATGAAAATGTCTATTTGAAAAGCATTTTTACTTGGCCATCATCGTCCATACAGCTTGCATTCACACATAAAATCTATGACCTAAAGCGTTCATTCGACGTTACAGTTCGGTTGACCATGACTCGCCACTGTCGGCCACTTCGGGCCAGTTTAGTGGCCAGTAGTCAGCCGTGAATGTTTGGGTTTTTTGCTTTTGCGTAACATTGGCGTGCCAAAACTGTATAAGCGAAGTTGTTCACTTTTTATGCTATGATTGGACTATGAATAAAGCATGAGGTGTAGAATGTGCATCTTTATTTGGAAATTGTTGGTTAGCTGTTTGGTTTTCGCGCGAAATCAAACTTCGATATAGATAGTTCAGCCATATTGTTTTTTATTTTCAAAAATGGAAGCTTTTTATTATATCTGTCAAAATGATCAATTTATTGTCAATGGTGTTTAGGTACAGTCGGTGAAAGAAGCCTTTTTTTAATTATATATATCTTTTGTAAAAGGTCATTATGGTAACGATGAAATTATTTAATAACACTTTTTTCATTTTAGCCATCAAGTTGCGAATTTTACAAGCAGTAAACTATAATTAGTTTTGATTAATGTTTTTAATATAACGCAGTCATTTCTATTTTAATTACAGCAGGATTATACACATCAAAATAAATTGCTCCCACAATCGATATTTTTATAAGGAAGCGAGTCAAAAACTCGTGGTAGGTAGTTAATTACGAACAACTTTGAACGGGTCCACTTTCTCCCGCGTGAAAGTGTCACAACTAGTTATGCATTTAAAACAATTTTAACGATGACAACCTATGAATCGATTGATCGGTATTCGGTTTGATATGGATATCGTATTGGTTATTATGAGTTGTTTTTTTTTAACAGATGTGTTGCTGGGGAAGTGAGGAGTTTGTTGCCCTACTTTTTTTTCTAGCTAATGCATTAGAATGTGGTGACGGGCAGGCGTAGGTATTAGGGATTATTTTTAAGCAGAACTTTGACGTTCGAAGAGATTTTGTAAACATGTTTTTTTCCGGATAGATGTTGGAGGTGGTGTATCATTCTGTCAGAAAGATTTTTATAATCATTCTGATGCTGCTCTCGTCCGACTTTAAAAATTAAACTTTTACTGTTCAGTATGTTCCGGTGGTTTTTTTTCTCATCAAAAACATCAAAATTCTAAACATTTGACAGATAAAAGAAACTTTGAAGAGGTAAATAAAAAATGGTGTAAAGAAAGAAAGAATAGAAATCTTGTGTTATTTCAGAGATTTTTTTTAGTCAATCTATTCCTCATATTGAAATAACTTAGGTAATCAACATTAATCATTATTTAACCTTATACATACACTTACAGCATGCACTTTCTTTTATATAATATATATTTTGACATTACATCTTTAAGAAATTTCGCTGTATCATGCACTTGAATATTGCAACAAACCGTTTAAGTGCACTTTTCAATCATTACAACCAACTTTTTCATTTACTGATCCTCTTCTTAATAGTTACAAAGTGTTATTCATAATAAAACCTCCTTAAAGGTATCTTTTGGGTAGGAATGTTTTTTTTTTTTTGACAGCTAAATCAGAATTTATATTTTTCGCACTTTTCATCTTTTAATCTGCAACACTATTATGATTAAGTTATAAATTAATTTAAATTTGCAGCAAATAGCGTTAATATGCAGTTTTACAGCAGTTTTTACTTCGCAGTTAATACACATACGTACTGTTATATTTCTTACGTGCAAGTATGTAATAAATTTACACAAACACGCTTCAAATAAAATAGTCTTATGCAACTCAATACGTCCGATTGCATTTAGTTGTATTGTATTTTCATTTTTTTTTCTTCTTAGCGTTTGCTTTCTTTAAACCAATGGTTTTTCTAAAAAAAAAAGGGTAAGGTCTCGTTTATTATAATCAATCAATTGATTTTAACCCTTCAGATACCGTCAATTAAAGACACAATAGTAACCACCACCACCGCCACCGCCACCGGTAGTCGCTTGGGGATTCATGAATTTCATGAATCCCCAAGCGACCACCGGTGGCCGCGCATCTATTGTCTTACTATTGTGTCTTTAATTGACGGTATCTGAAGGGTTTAATATATTAAGACAAGAACATATCTACATACCTATATTAATCATTAAGATAACTATTACAGTACACTTCATTAATATTAAGCGTACTACGGTATCCTGGTTAACTTAATTAAGAGGTTGATAATGAGTAATTACGTATTATGTTTCAAGAAAGCGATGAGTGATTTTCGTAATTGGTATTTAGTTCGTAATCCAATCATTGTGTTTACTATGAATCATTTATTACGTACAACGTCGGATTCTATTTTGTTCTTATTTTCGAAAATTACCTCAATATTTTAATTATTTACGAAAATCCAATTATCAGATAGTAAAAAGTCCAAGCTAATAATAATAATACTACAGAGGTAAACTGAATTTACCTCTGTAGTATACGCACTTATTAAAGTGATAAGTACAATTTTAATTACCTTTGAAGAGACATAAAACTCAAAGAGATCGGTAAAAGATAGAAGCCGGAAAGAATCACAGGAACTCGGCGATTATAAAATTAATAGGCTCTACTGCCCCGAAACTTCATAAAATATTTAAAAAAATAGGCACTAAGTAGTATGTGTTATACTTACAAGTTCACTGCCAGAATTTTAATTAGAATTGTCTAGACTTAGATATTTTTATAATTTTTCCGTTCAATATCCTACTTCCTATTAGATGCAATTAAACGTACCTTACCTACCTGAGTAAAAACACAGACATAGCATCATACGATAACTTATTTTTTTTGTTTTATTTAGTCTTCAAGCCTTTCGAAACTGATCTCATCATTCTTTTGAATACTCTCTATTTTATTATAATGTAGACTCAATTTTCACCCTGACTTCCTAAGACAAAATGGTATCTACAATCAGTTCGTGTCTGAAGTTAAATTACTTGTAGTTATTACTATTGTACCTTCTTATTTACGACCTGAGTTTAAGTTCAAGATATTATTGGACTTAATTGAAAGTAAATACCTTTACTGAACCATAAAAGAGAAAATTAAAGAAAGTCCCAAAGCTGTCCAAACATTTCATTGTAATGATATCCTACCTATAGCTTCACGCTTTATGCTTTGTGGGGTAAATGTATAGCAATTTACTTATGTGTTAGTCCCATCATTACCAACTGATCAGCCTCTTTAAATAATTAGATATCCAATTTTACTTGCGTTGTAACAATAAATCAGAACCGACCTACTATTATTGTTAAAATTGTTTCCGTCCTAAAAACTTTGTGCGCGACTGTCCTTTAGTGAAGTTTAAAATATTTTGAATTTGGAACTTATTAGAAAATGGTATCGATGGTTTCAATATTTTAAAATTAGACGCCGAAAAATATTGGTTTCTGTAAATACCATACGGAAGTTAAAATAATAAATGGACTGTCAGTACGAGTTTATAAATAATTTAAGTTGATTACCTTTAAAAAGTAGGTCAAGTTAAAAGTTCTTACGATAATGTAAATTACCGAAATTAAATCATAATTTAAACAAAAACTGCGCTTGTACGTTCACCATAGAATTATAGATATTTATTATTTTTAATATGCTAGTTACTCGAGATTTTTTACATAGGTTGAATGAAAATAAATGTGTTATTTTTATATAAAACTTACCTATAAGAACAGCCAAGAGAAATAGGCATCCGCCAAACAAAACCGAAGACTTCATTGTAACTTTTTAAAATTTAAATCCTTACACTTTCACCAAAACACTATTTCACTGCATTACTTGAATGCAAAAGTAATTTTATCGAACAGACGAACAAATCAATTTATTACACACCCATTTTGTTCACTACGTATCACTAAAGCACTCAATTTTATTTATAAAAATAAGTTTATTCGTCTATGATTTACGGAAATGCCGCCAATTTTTGACAGTTTTACTTTTTAAAAGCGCGCGTCGAATCACGTTCGAAAGTCAAGCGCTAACTGCGCATGGCCGGCCAGTGAAACAGGTGTGCGAACCGGTGGAGTAAACGACCCGTATAACCCGGCCGAATCGAGAACTTACTTAAATTAGCCGACGCGTCTTTAATTGAATGTCGCGTTAATTTGATCAGGTTATAATTTGTAGGCGTAGAGCGTATGTGCAGATAGTTAACGTTATCACACTTTCTATAGTTATTTTCAAATTGTTACGTACAGGTATTCTCGTTATTTTGATTATTTGAACTTAAAATCTTCACAGTGGTATTGTTTACGGCTCACGTCTCGTTGATGTTATGAGGTAACAACGTGATGTCATTATGAGTAACAGTCATAGTGTCTCGAATAAGAATTAAAACTTTCTGTAGGAAAATGCAGAATATGTTAAGCTAACGCTATAGGAAAATTCACTATGAATAGGACATAGGTAGATAAACTACCAGTCACGCTATTTTTGGAACCGAATTCGATATAATATTTCGAACTATTTAGTTATACAAACTATTTACTTAATTTTGAAAAAAAATCCTCCGATATAAATTAAGATAGATAGGAATTTTCTTTAATTTTTTTTGTTAGCTTATAAGAATTATTTTTGCAGTAAGAAACCATAGTGAGAGTCAGGCCCAGAAAGTTGGGCACGCCACGATTATGGCGGTAAGTCCCCTCTTTGAGGCGTGGCTGGAAAGACCTCACGGCGTCCTTACCTTCCGCATGACACAGGTCCTCACCGGACATGGCAAGTTCGGGAGGTTCCTGCATCGGATTCAGGCGGAAGAGACGCCCGGGTGTCGCCACTGTGCGCAACGCCCGGAGGACACGGTGGAGCACACCGTCGAGGTGTGCCCTGCCTGAGCAGAGCATCGCCGTGCCCTCGTGGGGGCGATCGGCGGCGGAGAACTCTCGCGCCGGGCCCTGGTCGAGGCCATGGTCCGGAGCGAGGAGGAATGGCAAGCGGTCGCCTCCTTCTGCAAAGCAGTAATGCTTGCAAAGGAGGAGGCCGACCGCATCAGGCAACGGCGCCCTCGCCGCCGTCGCCGGGATTCCGATCCCGATTTCCGGCCACCGTAGACGCAGGCTCGCGGACGGCGAGCTATGGGTAGCTCGCTGTCCGATCGTCCGGTAATGGACCGAGTCTAAGACGTAGACGGCGCGCACTGTTCCTGCGCGCCTCAAGGAGTTGTCAGCAGCAGGAGGGGCCCAGCTGGGTCGAAGCCTACTGGGGACAGGGTTGTCCGAAAGGGAGCTCGTGCCCCGGTATGAAAGCTAGAAGGAACGGCGCGGGGTTTTTAGTCAGTAAGAGTCTGACACTGTCTCCCGCTCCACCCAAGAGCGGGTTTCGTCAAAGATGATTTTCCCCGTCGAGAAAAAAAAAAAAGGCCCAGAAAGTGAAATTTATTATTAAGTTGAGTAAAGTTCTTACTAAGACACCTATCAGGATTGACCCGCAGTTGCATTGGACCCGTTTACCCAGAAAAGTGGGAAGCTTTTGTTTTGGAGTGGGAGAACACAAGCTCACAATAATAAAATGAGAGTAAATACAACAACAAAAACACCATTTTTTTAAATTGTAGCACGCTTTATTGAATTCTATCTCGGTCCAGAGCCTTATTTTTTGAGTTGCAACAATTAGCTTTGCTTTTTTTTTACTGACCGGTATTTTGACAATTCAAAAGCCTGTAAATGGTTTATTAAAAACAAAAATTTTTGATTTGATTAATCAAAAATCATCAAATAACTTCTCTCATTCTGGGTGGAGCGAAAAGGCGTGTCAAAGTTTAAGGTACTGATTTAATCCCAACCATGTTGACTCTCTCAGACAATCTCTACAGTAGTGCTACCACAAGCTCTTAAAGCTATCCATTTTACTATCTAAACTGAAATGTGATATAGCTATAGGGTGTAGGTATGTATACCTACAGTACAAAAAAGAAATCAGCCTCGCCATACAAAATTAAAAACATGATTTGACAGTTTGTATAGAGAAACCGATTTATTTTTTCGTTTCCTAAAAAAATATCTTTTGGAAGATTGTTCAGTTAGGTCTACTGAGCAAGCCCATAAAGTTTGCGGAAGGCTGTCCCTTACACTCAGTATGTATAGCTCCACCCTCATTCTCGCACGAACGACTGACATTTTATCACGTCATGATAAGTCCCCTGGTTTTTTTTTGGTGGTCAATTATCCAATGACCCCTCCCGCTCTGCTTATGAGCGGGAGAAATCATTGAATGTTCCCGGTCGTCGACGTCTCCCACTCTTGAGAGCATCGGGAGGGCGTGTCAGACTTTTATTGACTAAAACCAAATCCTATGTTTCTTCTAAAACGCAAAAAAAAAAGAAAACTTCAACATTCGCTTTTCCGCATACCATCAATCAGTGTTCAGTTAACGGTACCTACATACATTCTTTGATTGTATTAAACTGCGTTTGTTAAGTGTGTCAAAGCCGCCGAACAGACACGTTTACCAATAAAATGAACTTGACCTATCAGCTGATTACCTATTGCACATGCGCATTGCACATTTAGTGGATGGTTTTCCACTCTACCAGGTTATCTTGTAACCTGTGCCACACCACAGATTCAGTTGAAAACCAGCGTCAGGCACTACGTCGGGCATTCATGCTGAACTGGACCTGTTTTGGTGCAGCCATGAAGTTCACAACAACTATATTATAGTCGGCCTTTTAATGTTGCCACTGCTAAGATTCAGGCCTCCTCTCTAGGAGAGGGAATGGGCCGTAATCCACCACGCGAACCCAGTACGGGTTGGTAGATGTCACATGTCTTCGAATTTTTGGTTCTAGGACATGCCGGTTTCCTCACAATGGTCCTTCACCATTTTGAGAGCAGTGGTAATAAAATAAATTACACAAAGCCTGGCTGGGTTTGAACCCGCGACCTACAAATCGTAAGTCGGGACCGATACCACTCGGCCACCACTGCTCTCAACAACTTAATTTTTTTTATTTTTTGTTTCTTTTATTTTGTTATGGGCCTTGTTTTGTACCTAATATTTTTTTTTTTTGTTTCAGTATTAGATTCTATGTTATCGCGTCCACTAATGAGATTTCTCCAATTATTCTGTGGTTCAATATAGATACGCCTATGCATATTGTAGCTGATGATCGATGGATATAACAGCTTTTAAAGTGGAGACCACGTATCGGAAGACACTGCGTTGGAAAGCCTCCCCCTTTTTAGGTGGGAAATTATGTAATGACATCTCCCGGCCTTGGGTGAAGCGAGAGTGTATGTCAGACTTTTACTGACTAAAAACTCACTCATGTTCCTTCGTTGCTTTTATACCGGGGCCGAGACTTCCTTTCAGAATCAGACCCTTTGCCCCAGTAGGCTTCGACCCTGCTGGGCTAATACGGTTGCTGATAACTCCTTGAAGCGCGCGGGAACAGTACGCGCCGTTGTGTTAACGACGGTTACCGGACGATCGGACAGCGAGCAATGCTTCATAGCTCGCCGTCCGCAAGCCCGTGCCTACGGTGGAGACCAAGATGAAGATGGAGAGATGAGCTTTACTGGAGAGCCTGGCTCTCAATGGCAGAATACAGACAGGTCGAGCGCGAACCTATCAACACTAATATAATAATCTATATCTACACTAATATAATGAGGTAGGTAATCTCTGAAACTACTGGTCCGATTGCAAACATGTTAGCACCGATAGAAAGCTGCTTTATTCCTGAGTGACATAGGCTATATTTTATGTAACCGGGCGAAGCTACGGAAAAAGCTAGTCGACAATAAAAAAAGAAAAAAAAAACGTGTTTTGACGACAGACTAGAACTAGAACGAAACTAGCTCCTTGTCTATAAATAGCTGCACTAATATTCTCAACATTCGCGAATCAATCTATTTATCTACAATTTATTTTGGTTTTAAATCGATGGCAGTGTAGGTATTAACATTGAACCACTGGCCAGCGGCCATTGCTGGGTGACCGGTGACTTGTCATTGAAATTAATTCATAACGTAGTGCTTGTAATTCTGTCACGAAGCATTTGTTTTGTTAGTAATTTGAATGTAGTTTGCTGCTATTCAGACTAATGAGAAACGTTTATCTATACATATACAATTTATTTTTAACCGACTTCGAAAAGGAGGAGGTTCTATGTTCGGCTGAATGTGTGTGTTTTTTTTTAACGTATGTTCACCAATATCTCGGTCAATTGTGGACCGATTTTGAAAATTAATTTTTTGATTGAAGGAGTATGCTTCCGAGTTGGTCCCATAGAAATATTGTTATGATCTGATCATGAACTTCGAAGATATGGAACAGAACTCTTCATAGGATCATAGCACAATTGTCTTAACAAGTAAAATTGCTTTGTTTATACATGTAGTCGATGACTGACTGAAAAAAAAGAGGGAGGGGATGTATCGAACTGGTGATAAAGCTGGAAGGTAAATTAATGTAATATAACCGTATTTGGGATTATTACAATCGTTATGAGATGCACTCTGGCTATAAGGTATTTATGTTTTGCTGAAGGGTAGGTACTTTTTAGTGGTGGCACTATAACTAAAAAGTGAAAAATAAAAAACTTTTTACAAAAAAAAATCCCGACTTCAATGTAAATAAACACTGAAAAGTACAAAATAACTTTAAATAACGAAGACACAAAATTAGGTATCTATATAGAAACACCGACTTCCGAAATTAAAGTAATAATAAATAAAAAATTAAGGCAATTTTTTATAACCACTTACCTACTCCTGATTTATGCATTTGAAGTTGAGTATTGCTCAAACTCTACTTTAGCCTGAAAAGTCAAAATTTGGCTCTTAAGTATGGTTTGAGACGTTCCTAACTCAAAATATTCAGTTCAGAAAGTTAGTCAAATAAATATAAATGTAAATTAAAATAGGTTTTCTTTATATTATTAAAGAATTAATTAAACAATAGCTATTTTAAAAGTAACTTCCGAAGATCTTCAGCAAAACGGTTTATGACGTCTTTCGTGAAAGAATCTCCCATAGCGTTAACAATAGATGAACCAATGATAAACCCATTTTTAATGATGCATGATTTTGAGTTGTATCGCAAATGGCAAAAATATCGACAAAAGTAGATAGTTAGTAGGGCTCGCCGCCGTCGCCGGGATTCCGATCCCGATTTCCGGCCACCGTAGACGCGGGCTCGTGGACGGCGAGCCATGAGTAGCTCGCTGTCCGACCGTCCGGTAACTGTCCGGACCGAGCCCAAGACGTCGACGCGTACGGCGCGCACTGTTCCCGTGCGCCTCAAAGAGTTGTCAGCGACAGGAGGGGCCCAGATAGGTCGAAGCCTACTGGGGCCAGGGTTATCCGAAAGGAACTTGAGCCCCGTTATGAAGGCAAGAAGGAACGGGGTGGGGTTTGTAGTCAGTAAGAGTCTGACACTATCTCCCGCTCTACCCAAGAGCGGGGGTTGTCATAAGATGATTTTTACTTACCGAAAAAAAAAATTGTTAGGGACGTAAGTAAACTAATTCCAGGGGACGCCCCCAATGGGTGCGTCCATGAATAGGTCATATGGCGACACTCTTCGTGGGGGGAACGGGGGTCTATGTCCAATAGTGGTCGAATTGGCTGAAATGATGGTGATGATGATGAATTATAAAATTGATCGAAGTATCAGTTTGATTTACTTATTCGATTGAGGTATCTAAGTTATGCCAACTAGAAACCTTCACAGTGCAGTTTCCTAACAGTTATTATGTGTAAGTAAGCACGCTTCGTCACGCTTGTTGCACCAATTTATTTGTTTATAATGACAGCTGTTTCCAACTAACACTGATAAAAATTATTGTAGTGCATGCATTTGAATTTTTAGCGGAATTAGGACTAGGTAGGAGGTACTTCTTTTTCGGGTCGTGGGGCTCTTTGGGCTGGGCCGCTGGGACCACTTCCGCTCATAAAAATATCAATTTTATTTGGTTAGTATTTTAGGGCCACAAATAAAATAAAATTTAAAAAAAAAATTTTGGTAAGTAGCTGTACTTTTGATGTCTTTTGAAATTGGAACCGCAGTTCCGGTTCTAAAAGCCCCACGACCCCTTTTCTTAAGCTGGGAAATCATCTAATGAGTTCTCCCGCCCTAAGTGGAGCACGAGGGCGTTTCTGACTGTTACTGATCAAAACCACACCTGTGTTCTTCAGTTACCTAACCTTTGGTTCGAAAACTACGGGTTTCCTTTTCAGAAAATCTCCGGGCCCTTAAAGTGGGCAGCGCCCCAGCGGTTTGCGGTCGTCTCTATGAGGAACGCGTGGATCACTACGCACTGTCGACGACTTGGGCTCGGTCCAGTCGATTACCGGACGACCGGAAGGCGAGCTAACCTATGTGTTGTGTAAAAATTGCTCAATCTTAGATAAATCGATCGCTACTTTAATTGATCCCGCTTTTCTTTTTCATGAGTGCTGCCACGCCTTAGAAAAGATGAAAGAGTTTAGAAAGGAAATACTTTCCGATTTCTACTACAACGAGTGTCGCCGCATGTCTCCCACCCTTTAACTCCACTACAGGCAATAAACCAATACGAACGCGCACACTTAGATCGCAAGTTTGCTATTGGTTGTGTCAATTACGAGCATGACCATATTTTGAGGCACGTCTGCCCCGGCCACAAGGCCAATCTATCCTTTTCCATCATTTCTGTGAGTGCTGCCAACGATATTAGGCTGGTACTGCCACTATTAACCCTTCAGATACCGTCAATTAGAGACACAATAGTAAGACAATAGATGCGCGGCCACCGGTGGTCGCTTGGGGATTCATGAATTAAAACTGATTTCATCATCATCATTTCAGCCGATACACATCCACTATTCGAAATAAGCCTCCTTCAAGTGTCGACACAACTACAACATATTCAATGGATTCCCGAGAACCTCTTCAGGACGCCTTACCTACACTGCGTCTTCAAGTACGTAGTCAACACTCCAGAACCTTTCGACCCCATCGACCATCAGTTTTCTGAGATCAATGCACAATGTGTCTTGCCCAAGGCCACTTAAGTTTAGCGTTTCTTTTGTCCGCGTAAGTAAACTTGGTTATCCTGGGGATATCTTGATTCCTGATGCGATCATGCAAAGAAACTTCGAGCATAACTCTTTCCATTGCTCTTTCGGTGATTTTAGTTTAAGCCTTCTGATTTATCTATTGGTAAATCCCTAAAGATAATATCTTAGAACACACTAGCTTAGGCTTTGGATAATATCAAAAGTATAAAAAAAATCTGCGGGAATGTTAGAAAGAGCCCTGGAATGGAAATTGCAGGGCAATTGAAGGACACAGAGGGGTTTAAGTAAGTTAGACAAAGTATGACACGCCTCTCGATCCACACTAGGGTGGAGGAAGTCATTTGATGATTTGACTCCTCAAAAAAACATATCCTCAGGTACCTAATGATCTCTATACTTAGGCCTTAAATTCTAAAGAATAAAGTCTGTACCTATTTTCATAAAATCAGTATGAAGAAATTATTAAATTGTGTTGTGAGTATTGATAACGAAAGAAAAGGGAGTTAGCGATAGTGTGATTGATGACAGGATAGATCTTACTCCGTGGGATAGATAGAATGAAAAACCAAAAACGTGATTTTGAGCTTTCAAAATCTAGATTAAAAAAGCGCAGTTAACTGAATGTGTCAATGCTGCCATCTGTTGTGTCGAACGAAAATTACGTAATGTCAATTCAGTCCGCAGTTTAAAATTTTATTCACAGATGGCGTTGAACACAAATAGCAGGTTGTTAATTGCCATGTATAGATGGCGCTGATTAACCACCGATATTATCTTTATATGAAACTAATTAATTACATTAAAAAATAACGAAAATACAATGCAGTTTATTTTTACAATATATTTTTTTTCTAATTCCAAATTATTGCTAAAATTCTCAAATATGTCAACATAACGAGAATATCATCCAAAGTCTTATTTTTTTTTAATACTTGAATGACTTTGTAAAAAAATCGTTATGCCTTGATGGAAACTCGAATAATAAATCAGCTGATATTAAAAATTAATTAAAAGAAATAATAATTATAATAATCCGCTGTTTGGTCGTAAACTATTGGCACGAGTGACGCCATCGATATAATTCAACAAACGGTGTGAAGGTTGTTCGCCATCGCTTACGTCTTACGTCGTCGTTGGCAGTGAACGGAACGAAGTGTCGTCGTATAGATCGCTCGCTGGCTGGCTGGCTGAAAATAGTGAACCAAAGTATGAGTTTTCGAAATATGTTCGAATAAAAAGTGTGTAGTGAGTGACTGTCATCCAGCAAGATGGTTGATGACGTGAAAGATATTACCGAAACCGCTGAAAGTAAAGGTATATGTGCAATTATAGTTGAAATGTGGCGTTCTAGTGTTAAAATGTGATTGAAAAATTGTCTAACCCTAAACCGTGTCGTGGCCCCACGTAGTGGGCTCGTGTACCGCTTTCGAGAATGTCCGAAGTGTGATACTATCCTCACAACCGTGTGTTTTGTTTTTTACCTATATTTGGACGTCTTTTTCACGTCGTGGTATGTTCTATAATTAGAAAAATGCTCGCCAGACAGTAATAGTTGGCCGAGAATGTCTCCAAAAACGTTAGGCCTCCGTAATGTCACAGTGCCGTATAACTTGGTTTTTGATATGTTAGCTTTATTTTTACCGTTATTTGGTCATTTTATTTTACTTTCAGGAGTTTTGTTCATGAGAAATTCCTCGTAAATGACGTAAATGTGATGATACGTCGGTTGTATGATGTGTAATTTGAGTCATATTATATGATTAGTAACACGGAGGTTTAGCTGCTTATTACATATATATTTTACACTACAATGCGGCAAACTTTCTACCAGTTTTCCATATCACAGCTGTATCTGTATGTAATAAGTCTGAATTGCATTGGAAATGAACATTTTTATCATAACAAGTTCCAGAGAAATGTTTCCTAATCTATCTTTGATAAAAGATAAGTTTTTGCTGGTAATAGCGCAATAATACTGATAATGTTATATTTATTGGTTAAGAGAAGAATAAAACTTGCTCTAACTGCATGATAATCAACATGAGTAATTTATTAGTATTTGTTAATGGAGATAAATGGTAAACTCATTCAAAATGGATTGACATTCAGTCGTAATGTGACATAAATTCACTGTCAGGGTCATCTATTAAGTAGATTACTATACAAAATAGAATGCTACTAAAGTGTGTACAGTTTTACAAAACATACTAAAGTTATACCTACTACACATGAAATAGGCTATAGAAGTTATTTCATACAATTGTTAGTATTCATAAAACCTTGACACCTAAACCTGACCTAATGGGGTTTTTCCTACGTAAAGATAAATATGTTAACATGCATTTGTGCATGCAAAATTATTCCTTGGTTTTAAATAATTTCTTACGTGTAAAATTACAACCCACACCTGGGATACAATACGAAAGATTTAGGCAGAGTTATTATTTGTAGGTATTATTTAATGCCTCAGGGTCTTATCTCCATAAATGGAATATAAAAAAATAACAAGATATCAAAATACAAAGGAGGTGGCAGGTTGAAAAACTTACCGCCTCATTTGTTCCTTCTTTGCCTTGCGTTCCAGGATTTTGATAGTATGGATGACATTTCATGAGTCTCTTATGAATCAAAGTGGTTTATGCGAAGTTTAAGGGGTTAAAGTGAGTTTTAAGCTAGTTTTTTTATCATTGTTGACAGCCTAAGATGACCTTTAAACGCTTACAGTATCAGGAATATACAATTTTTTTTTATAGCCGGTTCTCTCACTCCTGGGCAACAGCCTCCCTCCACTCCTTCCATCTTTTGCGCGCCTGGGTTTCAGGCTGTTTCAGGGCACCAACTTTGTGCTACTTTGGCCCACATACAATATATTAAATATAATAATTTATTTGCGTGCCAACAACCCACCTTCCTAATTGATGTTTCACATAGCCATTCTTGACCTGTGTTCATGCCCAGTACCCAAGTAGTCCGTAGTCAGTAGTAGTAGTATGTATGCTTAGTATACTCTGACTTTTTAAAATTTTTGCTTATTGTACTACCCCGCTCCGGGGTTCTCATTTCTGGATATGTTGTCAAGAGCCTTTCTTTTTATGGTTGAGAAAATCATCCAACGACAACCCCCGCTCTTAAGCTGAGCGGGAGATAGTGTCAGACTCTTACTGACTAAAAACCTACCCCTTTCCATTACCGTGGTCTCAGTAGGCTTCGACCCAGCTGGGACCCTGCTGTTGGGTTTCATCTCCTGCAGAGTATATTGTACTGACCTCAATTTTTTTCTGCTTTACTTATAGAATGAAATGTAGAAAAAGCATAAAGCATTAGGTCCACCTCTGTAATTTGTGTGTATAAATAATTAAATTATTCATTAGTTTCATCTCCATTTTACTCATGGAAATATCATAATCGAAATCATTTAGGGAAATGTGCAATTGATTTTGTCGAACTTATTGTACTATGATAAATTTAATTCATGAATCCCCAAGCGACACCCGGTGGCCGCGCATCTATTGTCTTACTATTGTGTCTCTAATTGACGGTATCTGAAGGGTTAATATAGGTATATCTTCATTTCAAAATTCAGATTTTTCCTTCAATTCTTTTCCTTGTGTGTTTAATTTATCAGTAGACTAGCTTTTGCGTTAAATTCGGGGTAACACGGTTCCGCACACACACACTCCTACACAGGAGGTTAGAAAGAGACAAAAAGTAGCCTATGTCACTCCATCTCTTCAACTATCTCCATTTAAAAAATTACGTCAATTTGTCAGTCCGTTTTGCTGTGAAAGACGGATAAACTGACACTTACCCATTTATAATATTATTATGAATATTTTAGGTATTATTTGTACCTCTTTATTGCTTGCACAATCAATAGTCCAAGGTTAATATTAATAAAATATTCTGAACCCGCCTCCATAGATGTTTCTCATTAAAATACAGTGTAGGAGTAAGTGCCATTTATCCAAATTAGTATTTTAACTCGATGATTTATCATTGAAATTCTGAATAAATAATCGGAGCGTTCACACCATATTGTCAAAGTCGGAATGCAAATTAGTATGAATGCTGACAATTATTTGGTTTATTGAAAAGATCCTGTGAATGTTATTTCATTATTTTTAACACTTGTGTTTAGTCACTTGATTTTTTTGATTTTCTAAAAATTTTTCCATAAATATGACTTTCATCTTACTCTCACATCAGCGCATTGGCATTTCATGAGTGTTAATTTTGATTCCATAAATTTAGCTGAATACATTTAAATTCATCATCATCATTTTTGCCTAAATACGTCTATTGTTGGATATAGGCCTCCCCCAAATGTAGCTTTAACAACTAGTCCTGTGTGACTTACAACTATCAGATGTTAACCTATCGGGTATCCACTGGATTTAATTTGTTATCTATTAATCTTGTGTTGCCCAGTTACTGGGTTTTGGAGGTCTGATAGACAGTTGCTCCTTGTTTAACAGAGGTTTTCAACCACTACACGAATATTCAGCTGTATCTGTTTAGACTCGGAAGTGCGCAAGCTTCTGACGTTTGAAGTGCCCATGTAGGCCTATGTAAAATAAATAATTTTGAGTTTGATCGCTTGCTAGTTGGCTTAAGGCTGAGATGATGAGATTCAATGGAGAGCTGAAGGATAGGCTGAGATTGAGATGACTTAATACAGATGCAACATGTCCAACGCCAATAAATAGTCCATCTGTTGTTTAAAAATCTGACAGTTGCGGGAACTCTTTCCCTTTCCCAGAGTTGATCCCAGTATGACAATAGGTCCTAAACTGACATAGTATGAGGTAGCAGATTAGTTCTGTTCACTAATATGTGCAGCTATAATATCTTTCTGCCGGGCATGGTAATTATGCTGTCATTTGGATATGATTTGTGTGTTTTGCACTATGGAAAAATATGACAGCTGCTCATGGATTCTGTATTAACCCTTCAGATACCGTCAATTAGAGACACAATAGTAAGACAATAGATACGCGGCCACCGGTGGTCGCTTGGGGATTCATGAATTAAAATTAGAAAGATTTTTTATGTTTAAATATATTTTTTTATGAAATAATATTATGTTACACCTCAAATAAAAAAAAACTCTAAAATTCTAATTAAATCCCTCGGAGTGCGCTTATCTTATCTGATATTGAAAAAAAAACGTATTAGACAATTTATTTATTCATTTCTTTAGAATACTACCGTATCACATACATTTATGCTAAATGCTCTGAGGTAAAATTCGAAGACATGTGACATCCACCAACCCGTACTGGGACCGCATTTTGGATTACGGCCCATTCCCTCTTCCTAGAGAAGAGGCCTGAGACCTTACAGTGGGAACATTACAAGGCCGACTATGCTGCTAGTGTAGTCGGCAATATATATATTTTTTTTAAAGTATCCTGCAATTTGTAGCTTAGTTACAGATAATATGGCAATAAAAAATATATTTGCAACAGTACAATTTAAATTCTACACCATGGAAAATACCATAACTATTTTCCTACCTGTTTACATGTAGGAAACACCTTAAGAAATCCAACCAATGTCTATAAGTAGCTATAGACATCATAAATACATAATTAATGCGTGAATCACCTCAGACATTCAACATTGGCGCGGTGGGCACACCTCTAGATAGGACAATGACCTTTATAGTCTGTGTGATAGAGGTTATTTTACCTTGTTTCGAGGTTTAGGAATGCAATATTTACTGAAACATCTGATATTTGCATAGAACAAGTTGGAAAGTGATTGTTTCAATATAATCTTGTTGTGCCATCTAAGTAATGGTTGTTGAGTTTAGAATACTTAATCTATTTTCGGTAGAACGGAAGATTGTATCTGAGATAAAGTTAATTTTAACTTAACTGGTAGTTATTTGTTGATCAAACGATGATTATCTTTATAGTTTGCACATTAAGGGCATGCAATTCGACGTACATTTTCACTGTTTTTCATAAAACCGCTCTTACGCGATTATGACTTTATTACACATTTTTTCATTAGACATTTTGGATACACAGATATCTTGTGCATATTATCTAGGCTTATATTGAAATAAAAAGACTTTTTTAAAAGAATACAGTAAAGACCTCTAAAAATATGCTATTTTGCATGAAATTTAACCCTTCATAATGTACTCATAAATTTAAAAAAATAAAAGATATATAGAGTAGCTGTAAATCTATGCACATTTAATCGTGATTTTGAAAGTCGAATTCTTTTTCCAAAAACTTAAAAAAAATACAAGTATTTTTGTAAACAATTTTTGGGAAATATTCGACGGAAACCGGCATGTCCTAGAACCAAACGTTCACCAACCCGCACTAGGCCCGCGTGGTGGATTACGATCCATTCCCTCTACATGAGAGGAGGCCTGTGTCCCAACAGTGGCAAGATTAAAAAGGCTGAGGATGATGGATGGAAATGACGGAATTACCGAAAGCTAACGTATCAAAAATGACATAAAATTCTCTTTAAATTAAGTCATTAACTTTGCATACTCAAATCAGTAAAGACAGTAATTATATTTAAAGACTTATCAATGTTTATTAAATTAATTTGAAATTAAGCATTACATCAGCTATCATCACAAGACTGCATTTAAAATAAATCCAACTATTCAATAAAATTGAGAGAATGCCACTGCAGACAAATCTGGTCAAGGTCCAAACTAAAATAAACTTTAATGATACGGAAACAGAACACATTTTCGCATAACTTAATCGCTTTTCTCCAAATATGAATACTGAAAATGTTAAGTCTACCTCAGTGAGTTTCCATGAAAATTGTCAGGTAAAAATAGTCTTTATGGCCTTGTGATAAGGATGTGGGATGCCTTCCTACGGATGCAGCTTTATTGATGTCATCGCCCACTCTATTGGGTAATTCTTTTAAATCAATAATTTAAATATTATGTCACTTTCTATGACCGCGGTCATTTGTGGGCGGTGAACAGGTCTCTTGACCAAGTTGGCGAGGTCAGATTTTTTTTTTGTGTAAGCAATTAAGTAAAATATTGTCAATTTTGTCTCTGGCGTATTGCCAAGGTCCATTTAGTTTGAAGACTAGCTGTCTGCTCATTTGCATAACCTTGACCCCGGGGAGTAAATTCCACAGATTTTTGGATCCCTAATTCATATACTTAACGTGAATATGCACCACATTTTTCTCACAGTCAGCAAATGAATATCATACAATTGATATTCTTATAATTTCCTGATCCTGATTTTTGCACTTGTTTATGGTGGACTGCGATTTTCAAATTGGCTATGGAATAGCTATTTCTTGAAAAGTTAACTAATAGGGTTTTTTGTATTAAGGATAGGCTCGCGTTTTCTACCTCTCATTCTCACCTGAATGGTAAGCGATCATGTGGCCAGCGATGGAGCACGTTTTGCCTATAAGTAACCTATTCACTATTGACTTTAAACGCCCCTAGGCTAGATCAAGCTTTTAGAGGAAACACAGACTCTGGCAGGGAATTCCATTCCGTGCACAATGAATGTATTCCCAAAACGTTCGTACGTGTGGGAGGGATGTCCCCTGTACCGGTGGCGCAACGTCGTACGTTTAGTGATCAGATAATGGAACGGACTTGGCGAAATTTAATTGTGCAATTCCAAAGCACTCCCCGAAATGTAAACTATAGAAAACCGACAGGGTTAGCTAAACTGAGGGTTTTATTGGTGACTAGCTGACCCGGCGAACTTCGTCCCGCTTAACTGCTAATGAATACTATAGAATAATGTTCGATATATAGTCAACCGATTGCGAGAAAACGAAGCTTAAGAAATATATCAAGTTGCACACAATTTTAATGCACAAAAGTTATCTACATCGATTTCGTACATTTTACATGATGCGCGCACAACTAAAATCTTCTACAGATTTGCTGTACATTTACGTATAGATTTTAATGATTAAAAACTCTGTAAAGCCGTATTGGTTACGGTTGCTAATCATATTTTAATAATTACATAGAACAAATCTGACACAGACTAATTAACTGCAAAAAAAAACTAAATTCGCATTTTAAGTTTCTACCTTGGCGCTACCTCCTTTCCATAGACCCTTTAATTCTTCTGTCCTGTTATAAAATTCATGAAGGTACATTAATTAACCTTGGACCTTAGCACCTCTACTTTAACACCAAGTAATTAAACGCACAAACACCAGAATTAATTGGTTAACCCTTTTGCGGTATGCGTGATATCCAGCTGCCCCACCCCACTTACGGGACCGTTTGAAGAGTGACCGTGCCCCTAAAACGCAAAGGGTAACTAAAGAACATATTGGATTTTAATAAGTCTGACACCCTCTCGTTCCGCCCTAGCTGGACAAGCCATGGGATGGTGTCCCATCTCAAAAAAAGACTTCCCTACTGCAAGATTTGTGAAGGCGTCTAAAGTAATAACCCACGTCATCATATGCCTCTGCAGGATCGTTTGACAAAGTTGGGTTTTAGTCGACAAAAGGCCGGCACGCCCGTCCCTCATCATAACCTCATCATATTTCTGGCTTTTTTTGGCTTCCGATCTGAATGCAGCTGAATACCAGAATTTTACATGGAGAGGCTGCCAATACAACTCTTTAGATTTTATCCTTGACAAGCAAAGCGCTGGTGGTCCTCGATACCAAGATGCAGGCAGGCAAAAACCTCATGCGACTACGAGTAGACACATCTACTCGTTGTCGCATGAGGTTTCAGATCACTGAACACTAAATAAGCACCTCCACACAAAAAGCATCACAGACAGTCCTCTATGCAGAGCATGCTTAGAGAAGGAGACAATAGCGCATGTGCTCCTTGACTGTACAGGTGTCACTGATACACATATGCAAACTCTAGGATTCTTAAATTCCCTCACAAACCCCCTGAAAAACTTGGGAAGTCCCCCTGAAACGATGGTCTGCATCCTGGAGCTGGAGCCTGGTTTCCACGATTAGTCCAAAGCGTGGAAACCAGGCTCCAATAAGAGAACAAGCCCCGTGTACCCTTGACAAGACACATCGAAAGACTCTTGTCTGTCTACAAATCTTCTTATGTCGATCTGCTCAAATTTTGTCCGACCAATATTAAACAACCTGGACTGCTCTGTCGTTGACCTCGTATAAGTCCTGGGGTACGGGTAGTTGTGCAAGCTAGGCAGGAAAGGAGGTGACGTATATCCCGTGAATGGGCTCCACACTGGCACTGTATTTGCGATGGGTCAAGGAAAACCTATTTAGCCAGATTATCTCTGCAACATGTCTGCAAATGAACACATCCCCAAATGATAAAGAATGTGAGGTAAAGCTACATTCCAGCAGTCGTTGATTGTATGTAGGTGTAGTTTAGTAACGGTTAAGCAATTTGTCGAGGTCAGCTGATAGATGGATCTCGATTCAAAGGGCGTGCTTGATTCGATTGCGTGATTGTTGTGGGAGATTATTATGCTTAACTAAAGCGAGAACGGTAGTTTTTAGGAAATGGCCTTCCTACTAAAAGAGAACTAGTGGTCAATAATTTATTCGGCAACAAGTGCCGTGTTGTGCCGAATAAATTGCTGACCACTGGTCGAGAAAACGGTAGTTCTTTTAAAACCTATTAAAAGTAAGTTAATGTTTGTCTGAACAATCATTGAAACTATCTTGATGGTTTAGTTAACGGTAAAAGTAGTAACAGTAGATATCCTTGCATATAAAACAGTCCCTCGCCGCGTCTGTCTGTATGAACGCGATAATCTTAAAAACTGCCGAACGGATTTTCTTGCGGATTCAACTTCGGACACAGACAGAATGATTCATGAAGAAGGTTAGGTAAAACGGAAAATTTCAAAGATTTTAACACCCGTTCGAAGCTGGGACACGCTCTTGATAGTTAGCCTATGTCCAACAGTGGACGTCTGTCGGCTGAAATGATGATGATGAATTACTTAGGTTTTCCGCCATAAAGAAACAAATAGATTAACTAACGCTTGACCTTTGATAAAATCATTACAGGGCCAGTTCCACCTGTCATAACATTATTGATCTAAATTATACAATCAACAATACCCACGTGCTAACCCGGCCCTTATGCAATAAATTAGTCGTTGGTAAAGGCTAGGCAGACTGTCCTCCATATAACTAAAACAGAAGAAAAAACTGACCTTCCGGCAACTATTAATATGTGTCATTTAACTAATAATTTTGTATAATCAATCAGCCTATAATTTTTCCACTACACAGATCAAGGACTTGTTGAGTGACCTGTAACCCACCAAATTCGGATCCAATTTGGATTGCTAGAAGTCGTAATAATGTCCTCGCATTGTTGGTTCTAAGATAATCATTCATTTAAACTTTATTTACAGTAGTTGTACATAGGCGGACATGACGGTTTCCTCATTATGCCTATCTTCACCTAATTCTGTATAACTAAAAATTTTACCTTACCGTACCTTACCCGCAAACATTAAATTAATTGTACAGGCTAGATGCAGGCAGCCATCTATTATGTCTAAAACGTTGAAAAAATTAAAACAAAGGATTTTGGCTGCAATCCACCACACGGTCCCTGGGATTGCTAAAAGTCATAATCATGCCTTCGAGTTGTTGGTCTAAGTCTGGACCATGCCCCACGATGTTTATTTTCAATTACTAAACTTACTACCTACTTCAAAGTCTACTCCAAGCTTACCTTCATAAAATCTTCAGTATAATATCTTCGCTAGTTAGTCCTACACGAGTTCCCACACGTTTTCCAGTCTCACAATCTTCAAATCAGATAACCTAATCAATGTATTTGCCATTACATATATTCTGTCTGTTTATAACGAAAAATACTTAGTCTACTTACGCAAGTGCATTCCTTTCATCTTGCTTATCAGTTCTATTTAGATTGTGTTCGATAAACAAGGTAACATTATACCTATTGATTTGATATCTGATATGAAAAGCATGCTGGGAAGAAATATTTGTAAATGGTTTTGTTATTATTGGAAGTAGCTTGTTTCAATATGCTAATTTGTTGTAGCATTCTTACGCTTTCGTCAGATTGAATCGTAACAAGTTAAATTGCTTATAAATTGAATTATTGATCAGCTCTGAACTGAACTATCTTATCTTTTGGCTAGAGGTCTCTGCGGGGAAAAGGCTCTGTCCCTTTCCCACATAATTCAGTTTTCTTTTTGCTAGCCCACCCGCAAATCCAAAATTAATAGACTAACTCAAGTCGACAACGCAACAAATTTATACAGGACTGAGTAAAATTTCATTGCAAAACAAATGATAAATCTCAGATTGCCATGCGCCAATAGCGTGTCAAGTTGAAAGATTGCAACGTAAATAGAGATAGGTTAGGTCCATCGTTTACTCGCATCATTGTATCTGTAATATAATTATTTGCTCCATTTGGCTCTACAAAATGCGCAGTTAGACCGACGCATGTCACGGCATGTTTCATTTCTACTCTACATTTGGAAATATTTCAAAATCTGCAAATCATCCTCTTCGTTTTTCGGAGTCATGCAGTCTTGTTCCACTCATTTGCATATCCGCTCAATATTTGGCATTTTCCAGACCAGTGATGCACGGATTTGCATTCATTCACAATTCGTCGATAACTGTATTACGTCACGGGTCAAACCTGATGAGTCTATCGACATCTATTCGGCACAATTCCAACTTAAGTCCAAGAGTTTTCTTAGCGCTATCGTTACCAATACTAGAGATGTTTTCCAGACCGACAGACAATGTTGCTAAATCACTTTCATTAGATTCCTCATCATGTATTGTCTGATCTGGTTTGCACATTTTTTTCTTAGTAAAATCTTCACTTTTACTTATCGTAACGATCATACGATCTAGCCACGTTTCCGGCATTATAAATTCTTGCGTTATTGGCAATTGTCTTCCGCTCAGCGAGTATGTAATCTCGGAGCAATGTCGCCTTCAACTTGACTAGTAATGGATGTGGAAATACTTTTTGTTTCCTATTAATCTTGTATTTCCTAACATGTGTTTGTATCTTAGTTTATAGCTACGTCTATATCAGTAGCCTTTTCTAGATCTAAGATTCCACAAGATTAGCCTCTTCAAAATTATATTTGTTCAATCACAAACGCTAAACCTCCTTCGTAATTTAGCTGAATGTAATTTTGAGTACTTGAAATATCGCCGTTTGGCATCCTTCGGCTTGTGCCGCCCTAGCGAGAGCCGAATGGCATTTTTCACGAACATTCATCTACTTTTTTATTCGATTATATCGCCCGGCTGTGCCGATTAATGGCCCGGCCCGTTTGTCGTGTTGTCTGGAAGAATAGATTTATTATTCGCTTACTTTTTCAGTGTGAAACAAAATGTGTATGTAGGGCCATTTCCTGCGCTGTTTTAAGAGTTTCAAAATGATTTTTTTCAGTAGGTTCGTTTTAGTTGAAACAATAATAGTAATCTAATGATAATAATAACTTCACGCCATAAAATATTACAGTTATTGTGAAACTGACACTAGGGTTCTGCATTAGTAATAGCGTTTTATTGACATTATTTTATAGCAAAATTATTTGATTTCAATTGGTTTGGATTTGGCCTTTGTGTCTATTTCGATAATAACGTTAAAACAGTGAATGAAATAACGTTTTTAGTAGGTAGCTAGATAAATGAATTAAAAAATATAACAAAGATAAACGGAAACAAAACGACTGTAAAAACATTTCTTTCTTGTAACAAAAACGATCAGTTTTTTCTGCCTGAGTATTATTTCAAAACTTGCTTTTTTATTATGAATAAGCTCGCTTTTGCTCTCATCTGATGGTGAGCGACGATGTGGCCGACGATGGAGCACGCTTGCCTAGGAGTAACCTATTCACTCTTGACTTAAGTCACCCTAGGTTGTAGCTGCTTGATCTCCTCAAGTTCAATGATTAACGCGCCATCAGTTTGAACATGCTGTCCATTATAACTTTGAGCTTTTTTTATTTGATACACGTAGCTATATCTCAAGGCACACAATGTCAATTGCTTTATCTTCAAAATATGGTTATCTGGTCGAATTGGAATATATTTGAAAATATGCCACTATTGTAACGATTTGTAATTACAAGATCTGCCAATCTATAACGCGGACTTTGTACTTTTTATAATGCTTAAAACAATCATTGGTGTGCATATTATTGTTTATTAAAACGCGGAAGACATTGAAAGCAGCTGCACAATTCACAACTCTATCCATATGGCACCAAGCCTTATGTGGTAGCTATTGTGAACTATCCTGAATTGTTGAAAATCCTCCTTGAAGCGTCCATTCATGATTTCGACCCAAAGGCAAATGGTCAAAATTTCGAACTTGTTAGGTTGGTCTGTAGTAAGTTGGTCTCTAGTTGGATAGGTTGGACTTTGGTCCACTGATTCGGTTGTTGTAGTGGACCAACCAAAAGATAACCTCGTCAAGACTTTTTTTTCTTAACTTCTGTAACTTGCCGAAGAATCACCTTCCAGAGTTTGCCGTATAAAAAAAGGAAAAAGAAAATTTTATTCTTGTTAGTAACCTTTTTTGTTAGGTATTTTTATATTAAACCCAAAAAATAGGCATGAACGCTTAAATAATCTCCTTTATTAATGGAATGATGAATGGTTTGTGTAGGGATTATTGCTACTGGCATATAAAAGGCTAATTGATGAAGGCTTTGATCAATATCTGTTTACATGTTCTCCGTTATTACTCAAACCTTTGTAAAAAATCATTTCTTAATTAGGATTAATGAGGGCATTTACATTATAATAAATTATCTATTGTTGTCTGACACAAATTGACGACATTGACGTCTAGGAAACATGCGGTAACTGTTTATTTATGTAACTATTTATCAACGATCACCGACCATATTGACACTCCAGAATCAGAGGCCCTACGACCTTTCTAATCACGCACTGAACTTTATTCTCTAGCAGTCTAGCAATATTGTCAGCTTCAGATGTGATGTCAGCCGTGATCAGCTCATTATGACTAAGTCCATCACAGACTCCATAAATACGCCCACTCAACAACGCCATATTAATCTTGTAATCTAGAAAACAACATCTGTCACGTCTTTGTTGGGATTTAGATAGGAATTTGTTATTGTTTAAAGTTCATCTGATATAATTTAAGATTTAAACACGTTTATATTCTGTATAATATATAAAATATCTTACATATTTTAGTTAATTGAAACTTCTACTGCTCGTTGTTTTAAATTAGAAACAGTCACGCCTACAACGAATTCGGTGTTTGCGCATATTTTGTTTAGAAATTCGAGACCAATTATATCTGTCAATTAACGAGCAATATCTCAAGTTTCAAGTAGTTTGATACGATACATTGACCTCAGTTTGTTTGGACTCGACCAATTCTTTGATTAGTCCCATTCAATAGCTATTTTAGGAGAATGGTATTGAGTATCTAATTTGTCGCCGAGACCAATATCTTTGCACTTTTTTATGAAAATTGCGAATCTAGATATTACCACAGCCGTCTGTGGACAAAAACTGGCCATTATATTATTGTTAGCCAGTAAAAGTGGATCGAATGGAGTGCTTTAGAGAAACCTTGGTGCTCTCGTGTTTTTATATAATATTAGCCGTTGCTGTATTATAAGCATTACGATCTGGCATCACGCATACGGAACTGTTATTGGGCTGTTCGTGATGTTTGACAAAGATTATAATTTTGGAAATCAATATTATTCTCGCGTGAGAGAATCGTTTTTGAATGACGAGTGGGTTGGAGTGTTTTCGTCTTGTAGAAATTTATTTCAGGAATTGCCTGAATAGTTTGATTTATCTACTATTAAAGCTTTACAAAAACCTATCGAAACATCACTTACATAAAATCTTCAAAGTATCAGATTCCTAGAATTCATATCTGAGCATTCAGTCGATGTAACATTAGCTATTTCGGCAGCAGGTATATTATCTAACCGCTTCAAGTTCCCAGTAGCCGTAGCTGTTCTAATATCTGCCCAGATTCTGATTGCGGCTACATGCCAAGCTAGCAAGTGCTAGACCGCTGCATTCCTTTCGAATGACGTCGCACTATTTACTAACTCTATTGATCCTGCTTTCAATTGATTCAAACACTCATTCACTATATTATTGATCACTCTACATTTGTTAGCGTGACGTGTACGCACTAGTACGCATTTTAAATTAATTGGGTCAAGTCAACGCGCTAAGGGTTTAGTATGTATAGCGTTTGATATGTCAGTGGGTCAAAGAATTGATTATTTAACTTGTGTAGTCGATAAATATGGGTGCAATAACCTGGCTTGTATTTGGGGCAGACAATTGGGGTATTGCACGCTTTATAAATGCAACAATAGCCTTGAATCTAAATGGGTAATTGAAGCGATGTAGGGCAAGTCTCCAGATTCCATCCTATGCAGTCCTTTCACACACGTGGTTACTTTACTAAGAGCCTTTGCACGGATGTAAGCCTTTTGACACGGTGTCTGTTGCCATCCAGTTCATACGTGAATAAACTTCCATTCATAGTGGCATTGTAAGAAAACCTGTGTAAAGGAGCCTGTTAGTCATCTGCTCGTTTAAATCCTGTCTTGTTTTATTTAGTCTTTAATTTCCTTCGTCTGGAAAACTCAGTTAGAAGCTTCCTTTAAAAATAAAAATAGTCATAACTTACCGTCGTCGTTTCCAGATATCTCAATTACTTACAGTTAAGAACTCTTAACTTCGAAATGAATTGCGTTAAACTATGTAGTCAGCCGGTTTAGCTGTATTCGACAAGTTTGTCCCACTTTTCTGTACTTCCCAACTACAGACGTCCTTGCTGGGCAAATTGTGTTTCACGATTGATTTTCCTTAGAATATTCATAGTAGCTGCTTTGAATTCTTTGTAGAATGAAGCAAATTCAAAGAATTGTATCTATTTGTTTTTCCCCAATCTTCGACCAAGCGCAGTCGACCAGTCCGCCTGTAGACGTCGCTAGAACTTCCTAGGACCCTTTATTAGCCTTCATCGTCTTTTTATTGTTATAAATTATATCGCCATTCGTATCCCGTCCTTTTCCATTACCAAAGACGGTACCGGCATTCTTTCGTTTACGCGGGTCATTCCTTTCCTGCTCAACTTCATTCATTTCTTTATGTCAATGCCCGAGTATTTTTAATTAAACGGCATAACTTGATGATTTGAAAACGTCTTCGAAGAATATCAATGGAATTGCTAATAAGAATGCTGTATTGCAAGTTTTAGTTACATTAATGCTAATAAAATGGATTCTTTCTTATAGTGTTTCTTTTTGTAGTCTATTTTTGCACATTCTTGTTGTAGCCCGTCTGAATCATAACTAATGCAAATGGCGCCATCGTATCTTGTCCTGTGCTTTGATACCAACATTTGTATTTTCAATTATCGCTTTGCATAATTTATAGGCAAGGCATATCTAAAGTTGAAGAACCACTAAATGAAAGACCTTTTAAAAGTTCTTGGTAATTTGAAATTGAATATGAATGACGCTGATGATCTTCGAGCTGATACGTTTATGATAGATCCGAAGTTTAGTTCGAAGGCCGCAAAATTGTTCTTAATCCCAGAAGTTAGGTCGCCATTTGCCAATGACGAACTTTTAATAGCTGGCTAAACTTGAGATTCACGTTATTGGCAAAGTGATGTTTGGATAGAATCTTAGAAAACTATGTAGGCTTCAATAGACAATATTTAACACTATATCAGAGCATAATTATTATATATTATATATATAATGATCAATAATTTATAAACGTCACATAATAATCCGTTGATTTACTGTTCCGTAATCTGCAAACAGAAGTGGAATTTATCTAAATTCAGAAGTCCCACGCAAATGAGAGTTAAATTAAGGAAACTGGTAATTGAATGATCTGGGCTATCCGACTGCTGGCTGTATGTCTCTAGGACTATCATTACGAGAGTATAGGCCTTGCAGGTGACACTCATCATTAAGATCAATTAGCCCACTTTTAGGCAATGGCTAAAATAGGCTTATAGGTTCTATGCTTTTTGTTTTTATTTCGCTTTGGAACGTCAAACTTGCGTCACTTAGTTTTTTTGACTGGCCGAAATTTTGACAATTCAACAGTGCATGTTAATTGTCTATTTGAAATATAGTTTCTGATTTCTGATGGCCTATCGTATCATATCTTTTATTATATCTTTACATGGACCATCTATTTGTTATTTTTTTCGAACATGAGTTTATTGGCTATTCTGGAACTTTCTCCGATTATCACCCATTGGTTATAGAATCCTCCAAAAGCCTTTAATGGATATTTGTATTTTCCAATAGTTGTACTAACTTCTGATTAAAACTTACAACTGAATAAATAACATAAATAGGTTGTTATTGATAGGCATGCGTTTGATCACAATCTGACATTGATGGTGGTCGTCGACCATCACCTAATAGTGAGAGAGAAGTTTAGGTACTCCATGCACACTTACCTAGCACTTTTGTCTTAAAGATTCTAGGTTGCAATTGTCTGGAAACGCAGACACTCTTAAACATATACTATGTGAAATATTGTACTGTTCCGTAGCATGTCGACAATTCCTAAACGGCCTTACTCGTCTCAACCATCTACTGATCGAGCTTTATGAGCATAGCTGCCCATATAGCTAGGCGATTGTATCTAAAGCTCTCGATGAATCCGTTCAGAGATATCATCCACTTACCGCCTGACACTTGAACAACATTGCCATAACCCGAGCTGTCAGTTCACCGCTTGTATTTCCTAGCAGCCGATCGCTTGAGGTGACGGGACTTCAATCAAGTAGCATCATTTAATGGGTCTTGTTTCTCAGTAAAATCTTTATCCGCCTTTGATCAAACTAGTTCAACTAGCCATTGCCATCAAAGCTTGCAACTCTGTTCCCCTTGTAAACGTCATAATGACATAGCACAGTTTCTTAATTGAATCTTATCTTCCGAAAACAATTGCGCTGCTCAAATTCATAGTTTATAAACTATAATCAAATGTAAGAAACTTTCTCTAACATGCTGAGCACGAATAAACGTAGACCACACATATACGAGCTATGAATGCGATCTTTAGAAGTGGATTGTATCGAATTGAGTCTTCAACGTCTTGGAAAGGAGAAAGGGACGATTAGGCGGTTGGCAATGTATTGTTATGTCTGTAAATTAGTCAATGGTGTTAATGGACTTCTTTGTGTCCCACAAGCTAGAATAATAAAAACGAAAGTACGGAAGACTTGTACTTTTAAGTGATGCAATCACCTAAATCTGACTAAAGCTAGATAAAGTTTGAACTATCAGATAAATATGATGCTTCTAGAATATCTCAGTAGACTCCAAAAATAGCCTTGTCAAAGAAAATTCCAATAATAACAAGGTAAGGTTTCTTGAGAGCAGTGATGACACAGTGGTACCAGTCTCGATTTGCAGGTTTCTTGGGATTGATTTTCGCCTCTAGTTCTTGAGGAATTTTCCTACTAATAAGTAGCCGAGATATTTCTAAGCTAGATAAAGGCTTTCAAGTTTACGTTAGGCTGCTTAAACTGTGCCAGATTTACGACATCGTATTGATCGTGTCTGTGAAGGTTTATTACCATACTTGAATATTCTATAACCAGTCATAAAGTCTATTTGCGTTGTTTTAACTCTGCAATAGGTCTGAGAGCTTCTGAAAAGCAAAGGCAAAGTTCTGTGTAAAGAGAAGCAACGGTAAAATTAATAAAGACCGTGTTCGTAAATAAATTATGTTGCGTTTCTCAGCCAGATTTTAAGGATCTTAGGACCAAGTTTTTAACGAGATTCGTTAAAATATTTACGTACATAACAAATTCTCAAGTTTACAAAACTTAAGTTTCGCTGGTCCAAAATCGTTCTGAAGGTACTAAGCCTGGATTTCACGGTTCAAAAGTTCAGAAGAACGCAATAAGGATTATTTATTCGGTAGTAACAAAATACAGGACCATTACTTACATTCGGCAAAAGTTCCGCTGTATTGGGTTTCCTATTGGTATTGTCGTAGTCGTAGCGACCTAAATGTCAAATGTTACTTACTACTTCAAATAACGTGTAGTTGACGTTACTTTGTTCTGCCTTTCAAGCTCTTGTAGGTACCAAAATACTCGTATGTTGCACGAAACCACATAAGCAAATTTGTATAGCCTTAGGGCGGGTGTCTGAAATGAATATTTTGAGCTAGCACGTCTCAAACCCTGATTTAAAAACAAATTTGGACAGATTTTTAGGCTAAAGTAGTATTCGTGAAATACTCAACTTCAAATGCTTCAATCGAAAATCGTGGGTTAGTTCTCAAGATTTAGGAATTACTCATCCACGTCCACTGTTGAACATAGACTCCCCCAAGCGTCGCCACAGCGACCGGTCCTGTGCGTCACGCATCCATCGGATTCCCGCGACCCTGACCAGGACATCGATTTGGAATTACTAATTCGTTAAGATGTCGAAGAACAGATTTGGTTTATTGATTTGATTATCTATCTCAAATTTCTGTCTTCACAAAAAATACTGTTTGTTACAATTCGCTTTCAACACCTAAACCCGCTCTGGATGGAACTAAAAGTGATGTCAGAGTTAATATACTCAGCTGTGTTCGTTTAGTTCCCCATTGTATTCCAGGACCGCAAAAACTCTTAAATAATCCTGCAGCCATAACCTAAACCTAACGTCCAAATTTCCTTCAACAGCGTCGCAAGAAGCCCTAGACCGAGCACGACTAGCCCGCGAGAGGCGCGAGGCAGAACAGAGAAAACGTCTGGACGAGTTGCGCGCTCACGCTGCTGCAGCGCAAGCGCAAAGAGAGAAGAGGGACGAAGACAGGCGCCGGAGACAAGCGGAGCAGCGCGCTAGAGATGATGAGAGGCGGGTACAGGTAAGAAGTTTTTGTATTCACATAATAATTGGGTGGGAATATCTACTAACAAGTACACATCCCCATACATCATTAGGTCTAACTTTACTAACTTGTATTGTCCTACAGCAGGTTGAAGTCTCCAGTTTCTAATGCCCTTTAGCCAGTATTTAGGCACGCAATTATTTGGTCAAAATATTTTATCACCTGAACTGCGTTGGTATATATCACTTCATCTCATCTTACGGCAGGATAGAGGCCTCACTCTCCCTTCCTCCCTCTTTTTATGTTTTTTTTTTTTGAGACTTCCTACCCCCGCCATTCTGTTTCTGCTAGTGCAAGGCAGTCCTTTCAATAGAAGTCCAGCCCATCCCGCCATTTTTCCTTGGTCAACCGCGAAGTTGTCTAGAGTTAAGAGAAGAGACACATTCAGTGATTATGTTTTCCCTCTTGACTCTTTCTGGTTAAACTATGTTCACTTGAAATAATTTAGCAATTAGCACTTAATCGTAATCAAAATATAGATGACCTATTTATTTTTTGTTAGCCTCTTTTGTCTCTCGGTTTGTGCAACGGCGTAATTAATACGTTAGGTACCAGATTAATCAATGATTTTAAATATTCATTGCTATATTTTTGGTGGTATACAATTATACATTACAATCTATATGACAAGATGACACTTCTTCCCCTTTAAATGTTTTCCACATTAAAAAATATATCACTTTGAGATTGAATTATATTAGGGGAAATTGGAAAAATATTACCTACTGTTCATCTGTTAATACATAAATAGTTGCGTACCGTGATCGATATGGTAAAACATCGATATATGCATAACGAACAACAAACAACAAATTGTTGATTAGAACGCGAAGGAACACAAATAAATAGATGCTACAAATATCGTAAGTGATTAGCCATCTATAATTGTTATGGCCTATAAATATACAAGTTCAATACAGAATACTCGAAGTTTCTATCTATACTTAGTAGTTCAAACACTAGACAAGGCATAAATAATTTGTAAATGGATTTCTAACGGTTTAAAGGACGAGTTTCTACAAAAGACATTGTAGGCGTCTAAATCTTCCTGATAAATGACGACAGGCACGCCCTTTGAATAGCATCATTTAGAAGGGTCGAATAAATTACTCATTCGGGTTATCTTGGAAAAACTTTCCTTGTAGATAAACTTAGATATGGAACTTAAGCCCTAATTCGAGAAAGACCAGAAGAACGATGCTTGGAAATGTATAAATAATGATATGGCTAGACCTAGTGCGTTAGAATAAAATCCTGCTGAAAGTAATAAATTGGTAACAGGGCAAAAAGATGATGATCAAAACTTACTACATGTAGGTTAGGATACATCCGCATCTATCTTAGCAGTCCCTGTTCCGAAGAAAAGAGACTGAAGCGATGACAGCACTGTTTTGATAACACTCAATAACATCAGCTTTCAAGACCACTTAGCCACTTAAACCGAAGTGTAAAGCGAAACTCTTGAAGCGAAATATTTTCACTAAAACATGTATTTTACAATTTTTACAAATCATGTCTTGTACAAGTCGGTAATTGAACCCGGGCTCCTACTTTCACTGTGCGAGCAAAATAATGGTTACGGCAACATACGACGGTGAAAATTAGAAATTAACTTAGAAAACAAAAACGTTGTTGTCGTTATAAATGTTATAGTTTTTAATGTGCTGTTATGCTGATGAGGGATTAGAATCAGACGCAGCGGTGCGGAAAGAACGAAATATCTTGAAGATGTTTGTTTAATCTTGTTTGCTTTGGATCAGTAGAACACAGAAAGATGCATTTATTACGATCACGGGGAAGACAAACAGAATTGAATGCTTGGGACTCACATTGCGTATCATCGTCCTTAAGAAAATCAAAGACCTCTTGTTGGAGCGACTACAATGCTCTTCAAAATACCCTGTTTGGTCATAATACACTGAATAAAACCTATGTTACTAATAATCAAATACGCAGGCAAAGTGAATACTTGCTTACTTACGTTTATTTTTTTACTAAACAACGAAAACCACATCAAAATTGGTTAAAAAGTGAAGCAGCAATTAGCATTTCAAATATTTGTATGTAGAAGATTGGGTGCCTGGTGGGCACATCTCGCTATCTCTTTTATTGTGCGTTACCTTATGGTGGTGACGTCACTTTGTATTTTTTGCATGCTTTACTGTTACTTGACAGTTTTCTCTTCCAATAGACCACATTTGAAAGGTTTTTTAGGTCACTTAATTTTGAACGGATCGGTAAAATTCTTTCTATTTGCGATTTTGGATAAAGTAACTTTTTGATGCAAATAATAAAAAAAATAGTCAATTACCAATCGTCAAAACTACATAGGCATTAGCTGACCTCTAAATTCTTTAGAATGTAATGTATTATAGAGCACTACTGAGTTTTTGACAGGCTTGTACTAAAAACTGATCGAAATTACCTTACCATTAAACGTAGACTGCAATGATTTAAGGAAAATAACAAGGTGTGTGCTAAATATACTATTTACATTATGGTTTTCGGATGTACTATTCTTGTTCGCATTAAACACGGTTCATTTGTCCGTTATGAGTTCAAGGTTCATGTAATAGACGATTACGTATGTAGTGTATGCGTTCGTGTTTCTAGTCTATGTACTACATTGCTTTGTTAATTTCTGAGTGAACGGTTTTCTGTGTATCTATAAGGATCATAAGATCTAGCTTCTCCTGTTTCGGTTGAGAAAACAGTTCAAGGGCGCAATTTCTCTGAAAGGCATTTGATGTAGGGTTTACCGCAGTCGATAAAATTCTTGGAGAGACTACGAATGTCTCGATTTCACACTCAAATCTTTAAGGATTGTGAGGATCTCTGGAAAAGCGGCAGTAATTTTAAGCATATTAAATTCTGGGTCGTTTTCCTTATAATCCTCTTGGAGATTACTTTGTTTGCTTAATCTAGATTCATTTATTTGCATCCTTATTACTTGAAAACCAGATATCGTTGCGTTACATTTGTCGAGTACCCGCTATCTTGCCCTCGACTTGAAGTAGCCTGTAGTAGCTTGATTTCAGGTTCTTTTCTAGATATCTTGACAACTTTCGCCTTTATTTAAACAAATGCAGCTAATCTCCTCCGTTTCTCATTTCACCAAACAACATTTTGGCAAAATGCTAGGTCATAAAAAGCATCGCAAACAAAAGGCAGACTTTCACAATACTGGAACATTTCAGCTTAGTTTTGTTAGTACCTAACTTAGCTGCCAACAATCGCATCTGGTTTTTATAGTGGTTCTCGCTAAATGCCATTTTGTATTTTCAGTGACCTTGTGTTGTTCAGCTTCACTCAATATATTTTCAGAGGAAGCCTTTTAAGGCTCTCTGTTTTTTTCCTTACTTTTACCTGTCGTCTATAAATAAGATTTAGTAGACAAGGGTTGTGTTGTACGTTTGCTCCGGAAAGAATTTCCTTTTTTTGAATTTTTTTTATGAAACTCATTGTATGCTACTAGGCTAAGAAAACACATAATAAAGATAAAAATCTCGATAACCATGACAATGGAGCGGGGATCGTCTAGGCGGAAACCGATAAAATTGATGGCAAATAGCAAGAGGATTATCCATCTCAGACAACCATAGCGTGAGTTGATTGATACTTCGCATCTCCCATGTGGTATCTTCCGTTTTCAATAAAGATTGATGTCGATCCACCTCCTCTAAAAGTAGTATTTAGCACCTATGTTATAACATCTCTGATTTTCTACTAAGTAAATACCGTTTGACCTCGCATGACTGACATAAATTGTCCCTAAGCTGGCATAAATGTAGAATTTATGCGTATATCTTGAAAGATATGGCTGGAATAATCCCAAAACAAATCTAGTCATCTATCTTTGGTATCTCCTTTTTTACAGAATATTTTCTTTATATTGGATATGTTTTTGTTATTATTGTTAAGAGACCAGAATGTGTATTTTGGCTCTATTCAGAGTCTTATTTCTCTATCGATTTTCATTGACCTTATAAAGGTTTTGGTTAGCTTTAATGTAACGTTACTCAGTGAGTATATATGCATGAATAAACCAACCTCACTGTTTACCGCTTAATTAGGCTCTCAGACTAAGCTTTCTAGTTGGTGAACTCCACAGTGATCACAGATTCGTTGGAACTATCGGCTCAGAAGAAAAAAAAGCAACCAGATATGAGCACGACTTAAAAAAATAATTAGTTTTTTATAAATCCTAAATCCTTTGGCAATATGCAGTAGCATATTCTTGGCACGGAGCGATATGCATTCCAATAGTTAAAATCCACTTAACCTCTTCCGTTAGACGGCTGTAAAGAGCAGGTTAACCACAATAGTTCGATAGTTCGGGTGGAACAATCTATCGAAGCTCTAGTTGTTGGGCTATTTTCGTTTTATAGTATAGTTGTGACGTCTGAAGACAGTTAGGAAACACTCAATGAGAGCAGTGCTATTTAAATGCTCTCTAGTACTACAGGAGATGCTCTGAGACTTGAATCGATCTCTTGCTTTCTGGCTTGATCCATTGGTCTTCTTATTTATAACTAACTAATATTGTTGGTTAATCCTTCACGTCTTGCGGCTCAAAAACTGCAAAAATAGAACTTCTTTATTCCTTTAAGTTTGTCAGGTATGTCGATGTCCACAAACTCTTTGTGCAAGTTTCTGATGTAAAATTGCATACTTACAGTAATGTGATGATCTCAAAAAAAGGCCCTTTTATACGTTAATTCATAGCTGTTTTTCTCATTAGACAGCAGATAAAGCATATTCTTAGATAGATCATCAATCTCAAAACATGCACCCAATATGGCCATTCACAGTCTTCTCTCCACATATTAACACAACTTCTGCAATATCGATTGCGGTTGGTCTGCGCAATCAATAAGGGTGATAACAGACTGGGCGGTTTGACTGCGGTCAATAAACAGCCGTGCTTCTGACTTGTCCAATTGGCTGTAACTGCGCGGCGTCGCGCCGGCGAATTGATTAAACCTGATTAGACCAAGATTTATCGGGTTCTGATCAGAGTTGATAAAGGAAATGATATGAACAAATTAACTTTGTAAATGATTGCCTTGGGATTTTCTTTTGTAAGAGCCATTATGGTTTCAGTCTTCAAATGACCCTCAGTACTAAGTCCACAACTTGACGTACCGTGCAGTGACGTATGTTTTGAATGAGATTATGAGACAGACGGAATGCGACCGTGGCATTAGCGAACGCGTCTGACTGCCTATTGAGTAAGGTGCCTTAGACCTTTATTACGTGCTGCAATTAGCATACTTCTAACCGCCGGTGCGGCTTGATTAGCGACTTTTACCTACCTCTAGGGCTTGAATGTTCATTTACGAACTACTTTGAAGCCCTTATTTTGTGCGGTGTTTATTAAACGCATTCATGGAAGTCTCTCTCAAGATTTCTAGAAGCGTAATTATATAGGTATTTTACTCATGCACAAATATTTAAGTCTCTTAACAAATATTCAGGTCAAACAGAATTAGTCTTGTCGGTAATATGTAATTTTCCTATTGCGTGCTTGGGTATGAAGGTATGTCAAGAACACGGAAGGTCTTAGGACAAAGTCTTATTTCCTGTTTTGTATCCCTAGTGCCGTCATAAGGAAGATCGTAAGGATACAATTGATGAGATACCACACGGAGGCCCGGGTATAGGTCGCGTTGTTAGCATTGCTCTAACAGTTGCGTGGGTTGATCGTCGTAAATCGTATAGGATTAGCAAACTTGGCAAGGCAGAACGAGGCTCTATTCATCGATTCTGTGTGGGTTTAAAAGTTGAAAGTTATACGAAAATATTTTGCGATTGCACATCCTCTTCAAATTCGTGAGATCCGCATCAGCAACGCTGAATGCCTTAACTTACATCAACGTCATCCTTACATAACTCGTCCTTGCTTAGGTGACGTCAGACATTCCCACGCACGCCGTTTATTGTTTTAATATGACCAACAGAATATTGATTATTAACAGATAGCAGATTATGACTGTATCGTTTATTTAATGATCGTGTAAATTTTCCTATATCAAAGGATTGGACGAAATTTTCCAATATTGCGCATGTTTTTTGCGGTAGTATTTTGATGTAAATTATTCAAGGAATTTCAAAGTTATTTTTATTTGACCTGCAAGAACTATTGACATTTTTAAAAACCTGTCTGTGAGGTCAGGTCTATTATTAAATAATTCCATGTTAAGTTATTCAATAACGAGATATTTGTTTACTAATTTAAAGTCTTTCTACGTTTCTTTTGCATCCGGAACATGTTTCTGGCTTAGTGCCAAAGTCCGTTCTTCCGAAAGGAACAAGTCATGCTGTGAACTATGTATTATTCTGTTAGTCTGTAGCTTTAATTATTCAGTTATCTGTGGTACCCGGTAAATGTCACTCGTAATCCTTAACCATGTCATTTTGTGACCTTTCCGAAAAATCAATGACATATGCATGACTGATACTGAGGTGCTGTTGGGTTATTGTTTGCAACTTTGCTACCGTTTTTTCATTTGTATCTATTTTCAAGATCATTTACCTCGTCTTTAAATTTTATTTTCTATCTCAGGTGATTCCTTCTTCAATCCAGGGGGTCTACTCGCTTTTTCCGAACAACGAAGTTTCGATTGAAATTTCGCGTGTTGCCTACCATGGTTCCTTTCGTTTCCCAAAATTTCGCACGAAAGAAAATTGTTTGACGTACCGAATCTCTGAACCTACTCTAAATAGTTATGTTTTGAAAAAAAAAAAATATAATTATGACAGAGTATTATTTGCAATTTGAACGTCAAATGAATATCGTTCGTTTACGAAAGTTTCGTTTCGGAGAAAGCGAGTAGACCCCTAGTTGTGTTCTGTTTTCTCGTGTTTTCTGTCTTAACACCTTTCGTTGGTGTCAAAAAAAGCGTTAATACAAATGTGATTAAGTTCTTTAAGAGATAATCCGCTTTCCGCCGCCATAACTCAATCCATCAAAGCTGTCTCGTTACAATTTCACATAACATCCATTTAATTGCTAGAAAACGTAATGGTTAGTGTATGGTGTTGTCTTATCAAGCAGTCGTATCGCATGTTTATCGACCGTGTTATTCTGATATGTATCTGCAACTGCCAACAGTGCATCCGAAGTATTATCATCAACATTTGCGTACGGATTTTTAGATTTTCTTGTTCGTTTTTGGCTAACATTTCTATGGATGGAAGAATTCGTTCTTATGACTTGGTATGACTTACTGCAAACATATTCCTTTTTTTTAAGTACGGTTGTAATGACAAGATGTGCGCTGCTGAACATGGAACTTCCCCATTAATCGTTGCAGTTAATGATCCCTGTGAGACAAAGCTATGATCACCATGGTTGGCGGGACTCGCTAAACGCGACATCCTAAGCTTCAGTACCTATTTCTGTTCTTTTAACCGTTATTCTAGCTGTAGTAGGTCTATAAACTGTAAATCTAGTTTTGGAATCAATCGAGCACTTAGTTCTTCAATATTTGGTCATTGGGAATGCGAAATAATTTTCCTTAGTATTTTTGTACTTGTCTTTTTTGAGATAAATAATCGTCAAATGATTTCTCCCGCTATTAGGTGGAATGACAGGACTTGTCAGACTTCAACTGTTTTAACCCTTCAGATACCGTCAATTAGAGACACAATAGTAAGACAATAGATGCGCGGTAATCGGGGATTCATGAATTAAACTCCCTGTGTCCTTTGAGTTTTAAGACAACGGTAACTCTTTCAAACATTCCCGCGGTTTGTAGGTATATGTCTTTACTTTTATTTAAACGTTTTCTAAAGATAGCCATACACCCTAGGGTATAACTGACAGGTTTGTCTATATCTATATGTCTATACATTTCAGTTATACAGGTAAACCTGAGCGTGTATGTTGCACAACTGTGCAGGTTTCCATACAACCTTACCTATTATGTATAACTGTGCAGGCAAACCTGTCAGGTATATCCTAGCGTGTATAGCGTGTAACGACGATGGAGCACTCAGATTTTCCACCAAATTTACAGGTCGCATCCTTTTAACCCACAAAATCACGTTTTTCCCACTAAATTGGTCATATCGTATTGATCTGGACACGTTTATCTGGCTACACAATAGTACATCAGGTGACCGGGTCAGCGTTACATAAGTGCTCTATTGTCAATGAGGTCACGCGCCAGCTCGTGCGGGTTACGAGTCGAGTACTATGCGTGTGCGCATGTGATGGTGTTTTGATGATAGGATACGTGTCTGGCATTGTTTTTAATGGAAATAATGATGGGTGATGGTCATGAAATGTATTTTGAAGTTTGTTGGAAAATAAAATCGTATACTGCGTACATCGAGTACACATTGGTACAACTTGCCTGCTGTGGTTTTCCTGTCTTATAATTTAGGTGTCTTCAAAGCTAGAGTGATGATAGGCTCTTAATAAACTAGTGCGATTCACCATCACTGCTCACAGCGCCTTCGTCAGTTATTGCGGACGCGAAGTCGTAGTCGATGATTGATAAAAGATAGTCTATGTTCATTCTCGGAGTTCAAGCTTCCTTCGTACCAAATTTTATCAAAATCGATTCAGTAGTTTAGCCGTGAAAGCGTAACAGACAGACAGAGTTACTTTTACATTTATAATATGAGTATGGATTTATTATATAACTAACTTTCGCCCGCGTTTATTAATATACTTTAGTCTTTTCCCCTTTTTCTCAATTAATAAAAAATGGTCTATGTCCGTCCCCAGGGTCCCAACTATCTCTGTACCAAAATTCATCAAAATCGGTTTTGCCATTCAAGGAGCTCACTTTCGCTTTTATAATATTAGTAAGGATTCGTTGTAAAACCTCATAAAAACGCCAATTCAATTGTTACCTTCTCGAGAACAGACGGCACCCAACTTTTTTGATACTTTACTTTCTTTTCCCCAAAAGTCACGTTGGGCGACTCAACGTGACTTTTGGGGAAAAGAAAAAACCAAAGGTTACGTTTATTTATGGAAGCATTGTTTTAAGAACACCATTGTATCATAAAGTGGTGATAAATGGTTTCGTAAACATATTTTTCTATCACCATGATAACACCATTATAAAAACAGTGACTAAAGATCTAGATAACGAGCTTGCAATGTAATAAATGGAATCAAAAATTACTTAACACCCTATTTTTGATTTTTCAACCAATGTCATCGAAAAACGTCCACTGTTGGACATAGGCCTCCCCCAAGTGTCGCCATAATGACCGCTCCTGTGCGTCTCGCATCTACAGGATTCCCAAGACCCTCATCCTCCCCCAAGTGTCGCCGTAATGACCGGTCCTGTTCGTCTTGCATCCATCGGATTTCCGCAACCCTCGTCAGGTCATTGGTCCGCTTTGTGAGAGGCTTTCCAACGCTCCATCTTCCTATACGTGGTCGCTACACCAAAATCTTCTTCGTCGACTATCTATTCTGCGAACAATTCCACTTTGTGGGAGGCTTTCCAACGCTCCATCTTCCTATACGAGGTCGCTCCCCAAAATATTCTCCGTCGACTATCTGTTCTGCGAACAATCCACCAATGTACATCACATATATTTTCCATCCATTACATTGAGTAAGATAATTTGCTAAATAAAACAACTATACGTAAGTGGGTTTTAACAGGAACATTATGTGACGCAATTTATGAAGTAATTGTCACTTACGTGTTATTGCTGGTAAATGATTCATTGATGATAAACAATTTTATTGTTTCAACCTATGTGAAAGTAAAAAAGGAAGCTCTAACTCTCGAACTTGATCTATAAACACTGCAATAGATCTATAAACAATAAGATGATTTTTACTTAGTCATAAAGGCCTGAATCTGGAGCCAGGGTTAACTCTGAAAGGCAGTCCAGCCCCGGTATGATGGCACAAAGAAACGGGGTGGGTTTTTGGTCAGTAAAAATCTAATACTATCTCCCGCTCCGCCCAAGAGCGGGGGATGTCATTGAATGATTTTCCCAACGAAAAAAGAAAGGCCAAAAAAAGGCCCGAATGACAGAGTACAGCAGAGTGAATAAAAGCGTAACTCTGCTTCCCTTTCGCTTCCTCCCTCTTTGGATGGAGCGGTTGTGTGTCAGACTTTTACCGACTAAACCCAACCGTGTTCCTTCAGTTGCCCTTTGTATTCCAGCGTCACGGTAACTCTCGAACATCCCCGCAGCCCTAGCAGATATTTGCCCTAGTGGACCCTGTCCATTTTGGTGACATCTATGATGACCCTTGCCCAGCTGTCAAGAGACATAACAGGTCTAGCCTGTTTATTAGAGAACAAGAGAGATAACTTCTAAGATCAGTGATGATCCGTGCTTTAAGCTAGAATATCAATCCATTAAGTTTACAGTCGATAAAAGTTGCCATGTAAGACATTTCGTTTCAACAATTTCGTGGCAGTTGTCTTGATACCAGCGCCTGTACTGACCCTTGGGTTAGTAGGCCAAGGCCTAGCAGTCAGCAGTGAGACATAATAGGCTAGATAGAACGAAAAAATCTTTAAGGGACCAATGGTGATTCGTGCTTTAAGATAGAAGAATTTCAAAGTAAATGATTCGGAATCTTTTAGACTTTATCTTCTTAAGTTTAATAATCGTCATATCAGCCGAAAGACGTCCACTGTTAGACATAGGCTTCCCCCAAGCGTCGCCACAACGATCGGTCCTGCGCTTCATGCATCAATCGGATTCCTGCGACCCTGACCAGGTCAATGGGCAGGACATATTGCAGACAAAACAGATGGTCGATGGAGACGAAAGGTTCATAAGTCTATAGCGGAAGAAAATGTTGCCCATATGAGATATAACGTTTTGTCAAATCGATAAATTGTTCTGAAACTAGTGCGTATCAGGGCTAATTTTCTCTAAATTAATCACAGTTACACTGGACTCAATAAATAAATAATTCAACCGTGATCGATTTCAATATTGTTCAGTGAACTGGCTGGCAATGTAACTGGATGGCCAATTTGAGGTCGATCCATTAAGCCAACGTCAAATTATACCTTTACTACTTTTTAAATTACCTTTCGATCATCGATCATTCTTCTGGACGTATACCTTCAACCACTGACTGCTAAATTAGTAACCATGTCATGACTGCTTGACCTCTTAAACTTGCAATGTTCATAATTTACTCAATAACATGATAGATATCTTTTCATTCATTATTTGTAAATTCTGTCTTGTCTTCCAATTCGTTGCCTTCAGACCCCACACGTTGCTTTCAAATCCCATTTAACTCTACGACATCCAATTTACTTTAAACTACTTAAAGTCAAACATTCATAGTCAACCCTACGAAAATATACACGGCGCGCATCAAAAATAAATTTAAATTAACTCTACGCCAAGCGTCAAGGAGTCGACAAAAATAGGAGGGCCACTTCCTCCAGGAGTTCTCGAATAACGGATTAGTTAGGAACAGACGGGACACTGTAGATAGAGTTGCTGTTTGTGGCTAATTGCGAAGGTCTTCCAATTTTCATGATAGGATAAATGGTCACTTTTCTGGAGTCGTAATTGAAGCTCCTTCAGAGTTATCAAGTAAAGATAGGTGCAACTGTAATGGTTTCCCTCATTCACATTTTCCTGCGTAGGGTAGGTAGGTAAGGAAATTACCCATATACATCTACAAATCTATGACAATCTTAATACCTACAAACTACCTTTTTTGTTTATTTTTTTTTATGATATTCCCGCTCTTACCCTCTTATTTTTATTTTGTTTACTTGATTATGTTCAATCTCTTTGCAGGTAAATCATACGGCAGTAAGTACACTTGAATATTTTCAGTTCTGCTCGTGGACTTGTTATTGCTCTGTGTCCGCAGTGTGGCTTTAAAGTGGCTTGTCTGAGCCGGTAAGCCGGCTTTCCGATTGACTACGTCGATACAATGACGATATAAAACACCGCAGAAGCTGTAGCAATGTTTCTATTGTTGGTTTATATATAGAAAAGTTTCCCTACCGCGGCTATAGTTGTAAATTTGAAGTAGGAAGTGCGATATTGTTCGGTATTGATATTGGTTCTGTGTTTATTGCCATAGCAGTGGTTGTATCTTGTGAAACTGACGTGTTGTCACTGTGTTGTGGTGAATTTGTAATGTTTTTTTTTTGTAAAGTTCGACAGTAATACCTACGGTTAAATATAAAGTGGGTGAATCTAACAGACTTAAGTGAATGAACGCTAGACAGAAGACAATGGCGTGAGGAAGCATGCTTTATGCTACCTAAGTGACTAAGTGAATGATTACAGTCCAACTGAAAAAGAAAGCTTAAAATTAAGTACAATAAATACTAAAGATGTACTGGACTAAACAGAAAACAGAAGATTTCAAACCACTGGTAAGCAAAATAAGAAAACTTATATCCTATCTAGTCCATTAGAAATGAAGTGCTGAATAAAACGAAAAGAACTGTAAAACATTTAATAAAAACTTGAAATGCATTTCACAAGAGAAATCCGGTTCAGGAATTTGTTACTAATAGAATTGTAAAATGTGAGCAGAGAGTTTGTGATGCAAATGTTTTAAACCACACTTTGAATGCTCAGGCATGATGCAGGCATCTTTGTAAGGAACATGTATTTGTATTGGTTCAACAGAAACCAGATAAGATGAATTTAGACCAAGATAAAGAAAGTGACTCAAGGACGCTTGGAGAAATTTGCTAACGTTTATTTCGCTGAATTTTCGTTCATAATAATTATTAAGGTCATGCTTGTAGGTAGTGTAGGTACTCCTTTATGAGTTTACTAAGTAAGAAGTTTTATAAGATATGGTCTTAAAATCTTTAATACAATCATATTTAAAATAGACTTTGTTGATGAGAAAGAAATAGACAAAAAGAGTCATCTATAGCCTTACCTAACATTGCTTATTTCCTATGATGAGGCAACTCATCCACGACTAAAAGAACTGCAATAATGTGGCATGCGAAACGAATCTGATTAATGAAAACAGACAATAATGAGCATACAAGGACGGAAAACCGTCTGGCCCGTACAAAGAAAACAATAAAGGACGTTTTGAAATAATCGTGGATAGTATCTCATAACTTTCATATTGCAGTAGCCCAGAGATAATGTATGACGTTGGCTTCAACGAGCAAAAGTAGAAAAGATTGTAGCTATCAGTCGTTTCACCGCACGTTGGCACGACACCCCACAGATAAAGTCAACTCAAGAAACAAGTTATGACGCTCGCCGAAATACGGTTGGCGGAGAAATTTTACGTTGTATGAAAAGGCCTAAACTGGAAGTCCTTTATTATAACATGCCCGTATTTGAGCTTATGACGCGAGAGATTCAGCAAATCTTATGCAAAAGGAAATAAAGTAGCCAAACTTGTCAAGTTTGCTTGTTGGAGAAAGTTATCCAGATGTTGGATCATCAACATAAAAGTGTTGTCATGAAGTTGGAAATCCAGCAGATCTTAATGATAAAGGAAATTTAGCTTGAACGTTATCCAGAAATTCCACAATGTTAAAAAAAGATTGGCCAAAATCGTAGAGATTTACGTCATTGGACTGCTTGAAAATGCCGCATTCTTGAAGCCTAGTATTCTTGACTCCATCCAAACGACTATACCGCAGTCGTTCAACCCTTGTGGGCGTAGCCTGGTATTCATATTCACGTATCGCACTACGATTCGATGTACAGACACGAGGAAAAATACCTTACACTTACTCTACAGTCACAGAAATACTCGTAAAAAGATATACGCTTTCAGGAAAGACCTCATTAATATTGTATGGTTACGAATATGTAGCGTCTGCATGCCTGGAATGCCATATATTCCGCTGAACCAGAATAAATTAGGATAAAGGCGCATGATGATGATGACGCTGATCATACGAATGTCGATTAGCGCCATCGTCCAATTTCCAGCAAAACTTTAACGAGACAATCTCCCTAGAATCTCGAGCAACGTATGTATGCTCATGGCTATACGTTTAGTCTGACGTCTACGTACACTTACATCGTATAGGGAACGTTTTGTTGATATTACGCGCTTGCTTCCGTTTTTAGAATGTTTTGCTGTCGTCATAACTGTCTGTGTTTATTGTGCTTGCGCTTTAATTTTGTGCTTGCATTCCTGTGTGTGAACCGGCGAAAAAGGGGTGGAACTTTGTCTTTGCGTTGGTTTTGTAAATGTTTTGTGTACTAGACGGTGTGGTTGCAGTTAGGAAGAGCTCACATGCTACTATAATACATGGAAAAGGTTGTTGGTTTTAGTCAGGGACCGCTAATTGGTCCTGTCTTATTTGGAGACCTATGTTCAAACATTTTCGTTCGCACAAGATCCTCGTTCGCCTAATCCCGTATGTATAACACAGGTGTAATTTCGCACACCCGCAGTGCGTACGTGACAGTATTACATCCCACGTGATAAGGGACGGTCTGATAAGACAAGAGATTTGAGAGGCACAATCTAAATTCCGATACTTATTGGAAATGTTGATGGTAAAAATACAATTACACTTTTTGCAGAAGTCGTGTAAAGACTACGTGTAAATCGTATAATCGAGTTGTGTCAATGGTTGATTCTACGGCTATGTGGAATTTAATTAACATTGAAATCCACTAAAACAATACAAGACGGTTTGTTCTGACGGCCTACGTAAAGTCAACATAAACTTGGCGTATCGATTCTGAGCATACAAAATAAAACCACGTTTATTTAAAAATCGCGGGGACAAACAAACCCATCTAATGTCAGAAAATAGATAAAGATTCTAAAACTAACAATTAATTTCTACACCACGGTAAATCTCTCAGAAGTCATAAAAAGCCGAATTAAATCAACACTAACAGTTTGATCTATAAATATACCGTACAAGTTTTAATGAATTTCTTATGCGCAAGCGCAACCTAACCGAATCTCGGCGCATATTTCAATGAACATCAAATGGAAGTCGGACTTCCTGCTTCTCTTCTTAATAGTAAGTGGTAAAATACTTCCATGGAATGATATTTTATAACGATGCTGTGCCAAAAATAGATTGCCCAAAAAAGAAATAATCGATCCGTTGGTCTATAGTGGCCGTGAGCTTCAGCTCCAAAACTCCCTTTTCGAGATAGTAATAAGATTGTGATGTTTGTAAATTCGCAAACACTCCGCAATTTTTAAGCTCCTCCAACTCAACCCCTAAACAAACGGAACTTGATACTGTATTTGGCAATTGCGGGTAGAACACTCCAAGTGCTCTTTAGGGGTTTAAAAGTATTATGGCAGCGAAAAAGAAAATAAAAATGTCACTAAAACAACCGTGTTTAGAGGAAATTTTGTGTCGAAGACATGACACTGACACAGTCTGCAAATTAGGTCGGCGTGCTAAAATAACGTGAAGTTTACCATGTGCCTGATAATGACCTTGAAACTGTAGATGCTAATTATCTTCATGTTTTGGAAGAGCGCTGATGAGATGATGTACCTACTCATTTTTAACGATGTAATCATTACTGATGGTGCTATAAGCAAATATTTTGTATCAGACGAGAAAAAAGATAAAAACTAGCACAAAAATGTCCTTCGTAAAAATATACTGACTTTACCGTGACAAAAAAATGTATACAGCATTTACGATCCCATACCTTGCATGTCAGCTCATTATATCCGACATTTTTCGTCGCATTGTTCCATTTCTCTCACGAACATTCGTTACCCGTATTCAGTATATTCAAAACATGTGATAAAAAGATGCCGTGAATATTTTGCATTAATAATGTTGTTTAAACGGCGGTCGTGGCGTGCCAAGCCATCCGAACAAGCGATGATGCATACTTCCTGTTGTTCCGAATCTTGGAGACATCCTTTTAAGAATTACTTGTATTTCATGGCTGGTTGCTGCCTGGATACGGTGTCTATACAGCATTTGTCGGGTCCTGTAGCAAATAGGGCCAAGGCTAACCCATCCTCAGTCATTAATCTTGCCATAATGGATTATGCGGCAGGGGTGGGGCATTCACCTGTGTGTTAATAACAAGCTAAAGTCATGTATCCACGTCGACTGCCATGCGTGGAGATTACCTTCACATGCTAGCGGAAGAGCATTTTAAATTCTAATCTGAGTCTTAGATATGTTAATTATGCCGACGTTTATTCCTAGATACTGTATGATCTTGGCGATCTTGCGATTTCAAAATAGTATCTTTTGTCTTTTGGCTCTCAGGATCTTTTATGCGTCTTTCTTATCTTAATCTTTTCTTAGTTGTTGCTTCTAAGATCCAGTAACTTATCTGATCAGATTATTTTGTCAACTGGTTCAGTCTGTCTTGATGGATCTAAGGCGTGTTTATAATCTTATATTGTGTGCTGAGCCGCCGGTGCTGGATCAGCGATTGCGTCCGGTCAAGCTGAACGGAGATATCGGCTTACGCGCGCTATTTCCTTATCAGGCCCTTGGACGGTTTTTGTTAAGTGATTCACTGAGGATTTATTCGTACCAGTTGGGATTTTGATTACGCAATTTATATTGTGCTTTAAAATCAAAAGCTGTGTCTCCTCGTGAGATCATGGTTTATTTGGAGATGGTTGGCTCTCCAGCTGCAAGCGCTTTCTCAGACTGGATTACATGATATGTGGCGTCTGTCGCAGCACGTCATCTTGTAGACACACATATGGTTTCATCTACTAGATGACGTGCTCTATTTTAGGAAAGTGATCACGTACTTTGATGAGCGAACAAAAGCAATTTCTGCAAAGTCGATAAGTTCGTCTAGAAGTAGGTACACGCTCTTACTCATATTTTTATGTCTGGATAAAGAAATTAGGTACAGCCTGGTCATTTTCTCATAAAAGTGGATTGACTAGAAGAAATTGTGGACTAAGTGCTCTCAAATGGCTGTCTAATAGTCTACTTAGAGAGACTGGAAGATTTAAGTTTCTTTTCAAAGGTTCTGTAATATTTTATGCGAATTCTTTAGGTTCTGTCCAATAAAGGTCAATGTTGTTGCTCAGATCTAGTAGCGAATTTACCGTAATGTTACTGTATTTTTGAGGTAAGTATCTATCAGTCTTCAAAGTCTCCTTTTGAATTCTCTAACAGCTTTAATGGATGTGTGGAAATTGACTAAACATTAAGGCAATTGACGGGATGCCCCGTGAATAGTAATGAGGATCTTAGTGTTCGATAATAGCTTTGTAATTTGCTACAAGCTACTTTGAAACCAATTGTATTAGAGATTATTTCTCAACGTCGAGTAACTCTTTAGTATTTGTTCCCGCGGGGATCGATACAGCGAGTTTAAAATCGGAATCATCTTTCATAGAACCTTGAACTTCAATATTGTTCGACCTTGGACAACCTTGACGCTATTGGTCATTAGTGGTCAAGGTCATAGAGCTTATAGTAAATAGTTACGTTTTAATGATTTCTGTGTTCATGTCACATTGTATGTGGAAGACTCGTCTCGTAATTAGAGTCTTGAAGCATATTGTCTTGTCATATCTAATTATAAAGAAATGACGAGTATGCGACTAGGACAATAGGTGCAGTACGATGTCTTTATGCACGTAATTATTGGTCAATTTTTTCACTCTGCTTCTATTGAATTTTATTGCTTTTGACAAAATTCTCTTATTTTAGAAGTCTTAACCGAAATCTTGACCACAAATGTAGAAAGACATTCGGCGGAAGTGAAAGTTTACTTTCATCACTGACAAATTTGATCAAATTTAGTACATTTATCATCACAGTTCATCCAATTTGATTTGTATTTCAATTTTGTGAAGGCCCAACCCTTTTGCCTAACTTTGACAAGGGTTGGGTAAAGACTATGAATGTAAAACAAGGATATGTTGTTTTCAAGACGGTAGAGACGCTTGATAGCAGCCTCAGTGGGGCTAAGCAGAATCAACATACGTCACTCAATAGGAATGAATCATGCGGCAAGCGTTTTACGTAGTTCGTATTGATAGAAATCATGATAAAATGAGTGGGATCTGGACTAGATGCATTGTATATTGCAATTGTATAGACTGGAATGTTGGATCTGACATTATCATGTGCCATAAAGGGAGAAATTCCGTCGAAGATGGTTATGTTTTAAAATTATGGAATCATAATTTATTATGATGATTAAATTTTGTAGTGTCCCACCTTCTGTTACGTCTGAATAGCTAGGTTCTAGGTGTTTCGACTTTCCGGTAAGCCATGATGTATTAATAGGAAAAGGTCTCTCGTCTCCCTTTTCATACACACATCTGCCCTCTGCCCTTGTGAGCTAGTCCTTCGTAGCAGTACCTATAGTTGATCCATTTTTATTTGTCTTGTTTTACCAGGACTTGGCTGGGTATTTAGTTGCATACACAGAATACACACCTTACCTTCTTTAATATAAAAAAATTAAGTACATGTGCCAAAGATAGGGCATGGTCACTTCAAGCTGAATCTCGCGGTCACAAAAGATTTAACAATAGAAGCATATATTTTTTTGTGTCCGACAACGTGGACCAACTAATACATTAGACAGATGTAATAGTAATATCAGGAGCATCTTGGATCTCTCGAGATTACTTGTAGTCTTGGTGTAATAGTTCCTCGTAAATGGACTATTATTTATCAAGTGCGGGGTGGTTTCAAGCTTGAAGACGCTAATCTTTGCAATATGTATGGCTTAGACCCGACTAAAGCTTCCCAAACTTTGGGTATTCCGAAGTACCGTTTTTCTGCGTCTTTCCATTGAACCGGAACCTTTTTCATGATTATGAACTTCTGAAAATGATTCTGTGAAAGAAAGAAATACCTTTCGACTAATAGGATATACTTCTGTATTTATTTTTATACAATATTTTATACAAACTTTTTCTTAAAACAACAATATCAAAATTGGTAATTAAATGAAACGGTAATCAAAATGTCAATTGTTGTTATGAGGAAGAACGGGAGTTGTGGTGGCAACATCCCTCTATCTCTTTTCTACACGCATAACCTAATTGCGATGACGTCAAATATTAGCTAGTGCATCCTTTTTCCGTCACATGAACATTTTCCCTTCCACCACATTTGAAAGGTTTCTAACTTAATGACTAGATACCTAATTTTGAACACATAAGTAGATAAAGTATTTCTACTGAAAAAGTTTTCTTAGGCCTAAAGGCTTTTGCCACATTTGACGGAAACCCCGTCGCGGAAGATCGGCGACGGAACATCAATACATATTATTGCATATAAATTACAAATAGCGGGCACACTACGCGGAAGATACTCGTAATTTCGTAAAGTGTAGCTAAAGCCTAAAGCGTATCAGAACTACCGGAGATTAGCTTCTAAAAACAATTTTATCGCTGTATAATTAGCAGTGACTGCCAATCCAGATTTGCACCCAAAAAAGCTGATACGGCCATTGCAATTTCTCAATCGAATGTTTATCAATAAATAAATGTAATCGAAACGTTTTCGCGTTGTAAAATCGATTAAACCAACTGTTAAATGCAATTTATTGGGTGTTTATCGACCACTCCTTTTTCTGACTATATCTAACTCTAGACATCTAGATTATGTTGCGTACTTTTCCAAAAGATATGTGTCTGTAGGTAGATTTGTTGTATTCATGGAACCGATTGAATCTAAAATCAACTATCTAGATTCCAAATATTGCTTCTAAATCCGGTTATGCTTTGAACATGTTGATGGTGGGAGACAGCCCTCCTCCTTGTCATAGGATAGCAACGGGACGGTAAGAGCGGGGCAAGATGTCGCCCTACATGACACGCAACACTGTGAAACTGTCCATCAACATATCTTGTGTAACATGAATGCCCCGTAAAAAGTTAGGGGTAAGTTACAAGACACAGGCCAAAGTTGCGGTGTTACATAGATTGAGTGTTACATGTCATGTTGGTGGATAAGTTGCGGGACACTGGCAAACGTTGCAGTATCATGTAGATGGAGCGTTGCGTTTCATGTTGGGAGACATTTGTCCCGTAATGTATCTGAGGCTCAAACCCCTGAAAGACCTCCAATGTTTTATAGGACTAATAAAACAAATTATTATTTGTTGCTTGTTCCCAGTACGTTTTTTGTGTGTGTCTGGGTCAAGGGTCCACTTTGAGAACATGCGAGTAAAATCCCTAAAACCTTCATTCCCCTTGTTACAGGTTGAAGAACGCAAGCGTGCGATATGGGAAGCATCAATATCGCGCCGCGAGGCGTTGCTGCAACGAGAACGCGATCGGACGGAGCGGTTGGAGCGACAGCGCGCCGCTCGCTCCGCTCCCCGGCCGGCGTTCGCTTTCGGCTCGTCCACACCTCGACTACTAGAGCCGGTAGACTCGGCTGGATTCTTCTGGGCCGCGCGCAGGTTAGTTTCTCATAAGTTAGACTATCATGTTGCAGTACACGTTGCGTAGTTGCAGTGCGTGTTACGGGACATGTTTTAACGTTGCGCTCCTAAATGGTATGTTATTGATCATTGTTAAATGAAAAGAATTTACCTAATAAAAACTTGTACCAATATTATTTTTTTATAAAATGTTAAATTAGTGTAAGCAAACTTCGTTGATTGAAGGCTGATTCTGTAATATTTGGCAATACTTATTAAAGAAGTTATTGATTGGTTTACCGCAACCATTTGTCAGCATTATTTCCATAATTTATAATCTTCATTTGGCAATGTTTTTGTTTACAAAATTAAAAGTGAAGCCGTGCGTAGGACGGCTTTTTTTAACTTGTTATTAATGATCTAATTTATTTGGGTAAATGTTTATTAATGAATACAAATATCCAAGTATCATCTTAATTCATTTTGTTTAAGAGGCTAATGATCATTTTTTATTTGGGTATCTAATTTTGAGTAATTAAAGCTTGACAGATTTTTTCGCTTTGCTTATTTTTTGGGTTCACCAAGGTGTCGGTATTGTCAACACAAACAGCGACGGAACCCCAGTAAATAACTACCTACTTGTCCTAATTTTTTTATTTTCTTTTCTTAATTTGTGCACTAATTGTGTTTTTTTTTTTATTTTTCCCCACCTCCAGTACCAACCCCATAGATCAGATGAACTTTTTTGAATCACTGTAAGCAGATTTTTTTTCATACTTTTTGTATTTTTTTTTTTAATTTTTACTAATTTTGAAATGTTGTTTTTTATTTACTAATTTTTGTTTTAATCATATTTGTTCAAAATTTTAAATGAAATGCTATACATGTATTCAAATTGTAAATAGCTTGGCTTAGTAGAGCTAAAAGCTAGATAATTTATAGACGTAGATTATTAGAAGTAGCGTAGTGTGCATGATACAAGCATGATTTGTGTTGTAAATTGTAAATATTATCTACCGATTATTTATTTATTATTATTATATGTCATTCTACAACCCTGTAGGTACTTAACTACCTATTTATTTTTACCAAGTTAGAAAACTTGCGGAATGACCCTAGTCCACCTGCCTTAACAATGCGATACATTATCGGCGTCAACGGATTTTTTTTCTTTTTGGTTTTAGAAAACATCAAACATCTCTCGCTTTGGATTAGAGATGTGCCGTTGCCGGCAATATTGCCGTGAAGTGGGAATATTGGTAAAAATATTGCCGGGAATATTGCCCGAAGTATGAATATTGGTGGCAATATTGCCAGCAATATTCTCATATTGCCGGCAACGGCACATCTCTACTCTGGATAGAGCGAAAGGGAGTGTCAGACTTTTACTGACTAACACTCGCCTGTGACCCTTGACTCTTTCGACTAATCCTGTAGATAACGCCGACGTGGTCAACGGTGATTTGATATCCAAACATTATAAATTATCGTAGTAGATGACTAATTTGGGTTTTTGTAAGCAATTAACGCCCATGGCGACGCAGAGCGTTTCCTCAATTTATATAAAAGTGTAATTACAATCCATAGATAAGTACCTATACCTCTTTTCCCCCACTTTTTTATCGGCCCGATTGGTCGATAGAAAAGTGGGGAAAAGACTAGTACACTAATTCCGAAACTTTATATTACAACTGGCTTCGGACGCCCGCGTGAAAGAAGGAAATTATATCAAGCGATAGGCTCTCGAAATAAAAACTATCCTGTATTCAAATCCAGGATATGGTCTACCCGTATGCCAAGTATCACCTAAATCCATTCAGCGATTAAGACGCAAGGGTAAGGGTGAGGACAAACGAGCGTAATTTTGTGAGTCGTGAACTCGTGAGTCGCAGAATTTCGGTCGCGTAATTACTGATGCATTCGGTTTCATACAAAAGTCCTGTTTCATTCACACAGCGACGCAATATGAGATGTCTGCCGCAGTAGAAATGCATGCAATAGAAATTACGCGACCGAAATTCTGCGACTCACGACTCACAAAATTACGCTCGGTAGCCTCATCTTTAGACAGACCGATCGACAGAAAACTTACTGTCGCAATTATAATACATATTCTCGTAATTATTCTTTTATTGATTCAAATATTTGAAATATTCATCAATGTAGACACGCAATAAATGTCATAGAATTGTCAATGACATTGCCATTGATTGTCAGTTACACAACGACCCCAAAACAGTAGACAAAACGACGACAGTCTTAAGTTTAGACTTTAGAACACTTCTTGGAATCGATGATGAACAGTAATTAGATTAAAACAGTCCATAGATTAATATATCAGAAGCGATAACACTGATAACAGCGTTTCAAGGACGTTTGGATAAGGAGGGCGAAGTGTTTATCATAAATTGCAGCTGATTTTTACTTTGTTTTAATTTCCCCTGGTTTGAGGAAGTCTTATAAACGCTCTTGCATAGTATCATTGTTTTTTTAGGGTTCCGTACCTCAAAAGGAAAAAACGGAACCCTTATAGGATCACTTTGTTGTCAAGACCCTTTATCTCGTGAACGCATTGAGGTATTAAGTTAAAATTAAAACCATATACATTAACCATGTCTGCGGTCCCTTCAAGCTGTGAAAACATCAAACTTCTAAGTTAACAAATAAAAAAGATACGGCCGTTTATGTCGCAAAAAACGTATATCGTCATACTTTCAAAGATCGAAATTCATAGTACTTCCCGTTGACCCAGAATCCTGAAATTTGGCACAAAGCAAGGTCTTATAGCACAGTTGTAAAAATAAATTTGAAAACAGTAAATTTGTTGGTACCTACGTAACGAAAAAAAAAAAAATTGGAATTCGGAAAAATCTTCGAGATTTGGGAATTGTAGTTTGCACGGAACCCTCAGTGCGCGATTCCGACTCGCACTTGCCCAGTTTTTCTTTATTGCCTCAACTAAACATTATACAAGTAATCAAATGATGAAGATGGATACATAGTGATACTTTATGTTCTTGTAAATTCTTACCAATGTAGTAGTGTGTAAGCCAAGCCATTTAAAATCAATATATAGAAAAAAAAGGCAAATAGAAACAAATTAGACTGAAAGATTAGCCGAAGTTCTCGTTACGAAGTTGACACCTCTACTGTCCGAAGTAAGCGTTTCTCCTATGTCGTTTACGCCGCGTACACCGAAGGTCTGGATCAATTTTCCTGCTACGGCCTGCCCCATCAATTATAATTTAGGTGTCTTCAAGGCTAGAGTGAATAGCTACACCACCAACGTTTGCATCACTGCTTACCATCAGGTGGGATCGCAGTCGAGCACTGGTTTATATCAATAAAAAAAATCCAGAAGGTCACACTGGAAGATTAGCCACAGTTCACACGATAGGATCATGTAAACAGAGCTTAGTTGACAACAAAACGCACAAAAGTAGGGGTTTACTAACATGTTAATGTGCGCAAAACGTAACAAAACGAACGAGGAACCGGTTTCAGTCGGTTACATTTATATGATAATTCAACAACAAAGTTGGATAAATAAATATCGCGTTGAGTACGGTCTTGGTGTATTTTATTTGACTTGTTTTTGTTTTATTTACTAGTATTCGGATTCATTGATGGTTATGAAGCTAGCATGTAGTAGGTAGTGGAATTCCCTGCTGTGTGAATTTAAGTCAATGAGTGAATAGGTGGACCGATGACCTGGTGAAAGTTGCGGGAATCTGATGGATGCGGGACGCGCAGGATCGTTCATTGTGGCGACACGTGGGGAGGCCCATGTCCAAAAGTGGACGTCTATCGGCTGAAATGATGATGATGTTTATGAGTGAATAGGTTATTTCTAGGCAGGCTTTCTATCGTCGACCACATCTTCGCGTACCATCATGTGAGATAGAGGTCAATCGCGAGCTGTCAATTAATTACAAAAAATATATATATATATAAAAGTAGAGAGACAATATGGTAGGTTCATAAAAAAAGAGAATATTATTTAGGAAAGCTGGATTACAAAACTAACAATAGTAAAGCTAGAACTACATTAGACCGACGCACACGTGTGACACGCCTGATTTGTACGTAGAACGACGTCGCGTGGCGTGAATCAAGTGTAGCTCTACAGGTCTAGTTTCCATATAAAATGTATGGAGACTGACGCGCCCAGATCGGTGCGTATCACACGTGTACTCTTTTTTTTAGTATGGATAGGCTCGCGTTTGAACAATATCTCTCCTGATGGCAAGCGTGTTCCGTCGTTAGCATGTTGCCGACGACACTTGACTAGAAGCAATGTATTCACTCTTGACTTGAAAGACCCCTAGGTTATAGCTATCACGAAACACAGACTCCGGCAGTGAACCCGCTCCTTAGCTGTACGCATAATTAATGTGTTTCCAAAACACTTTGTAAGTACTTAGGTATGGGTGGGATGTCCACCATGTACCGGTGGCGCATCGTCGTACGCTTCGTGGTCCAGTGATGGAAAGGACTAGGCGGAATTAGGCTATGTAAAAAAGTCACTAAAATTTTCATATCTAAGTTTGACAATAACGAAATGTATTTTGTAATATGTTTTAAACCACCCTATCATCATAACGTCTAGTGATGCGCATCATTCAGTCTAACTCACTAAAAATCGTTAGTCAGACATAACTACATTGAAGTTCACGTTAAGGGTGAGTGGCAATAACCTGCGGTGTCTGGGTGCACCGTACAGACGGCCCAGCCCTCGGGGGTGACGCATAAAATACTTAGTATAGTTGACACCTTGACTGAAATGTGAAAAATTGTTGTAGAACATTTCTTGAGAGGTATTAGGTATTTTTATTACAATTTTGCATCTCTGAAGATAGTGTTTTCTGATAGGAATCACACTAATATTGTAAAGGCGAATGTTTGTGAGTGTGTGTGTATGTTTGTTACTTCTTTGCGCTCGAACGGCTGAACAGATTTCGATGAAACGTGGTACGTGAGGACCATGCCCTAGAATAGAAAGATAGATAAATTCTTATTTATAGCATATAGGGTACTTTTTATTCTGGGATTTTGTTACCTTTGGACATTTTTTTATTCCTTTCGAAAAAGTCGCTGTCTGTAGCTATTTAATTCATGAATCCCCAAGCGACCACCGGTGGCCGCGCATCTATTGTCTTACTATTGTGTCTCTAATTGACGGTATCTGAAGGGTTAAACGAAAAATAAAATATTTTATGAAAACGCGCTACATTTGTTCCAAAAATTATTTCAATAACAAGAAATTATGAATCCATTTTCAGAGCTGAATAAAACATTTTCAGGAGTTATTGAGTTTGAGAGTTGTTGAGACTGCTTAATATTCTGTAAACATCTATTACAGTTTACAAAGTATTTGAGTAAAGAAAACATACCTACCTATTTGCTTAGGTACCTACTAGAAATATTCTATAATTAGGTATCATGTAGGTAAATTGGAAATGCTGGATTGATTCATTATCATCATCATTTCAGCCGAAAGACGTCCACTGTGAGAACAGTGGACGTCTTTCGGCTGAAGTGGCGACGCTTGGAGGAGGCCTATGTCTACATAGACCTCCTCCAAGCGTCATCCTATGCGTCTTGCTTCCACCGCATTCACACACCAGGTCGTCGGTCCACCTCGGGGGAGGCCTTCCAACGCTACGTCTTCCGGTACGAGGTTGCCACTCTAAAACCTTTCGGCCCCATTGACCATCCGTTCTACGAGTAATGTGCCCCGCCCACTGCCACTTTAGTTTGGCGATTCGTCGGGCTATGTCGGCGACTTTGGTTCTCTTGCGGATATCTTCATACCTGATGCAATCACGCAAGAAAACTCCGAGCATAGCCCTTTCCATTGCCTTTTGGGTGACTGTAAGCCTTCTGATAAGGCCCATTGTAAGCGACCATGTTTCAGTGCTATATGTCATCACTGGATTGATTCAGAGAAGCTCAATCAGACAACAATATTGACGGGACACTACTGCCTTTTCATGAATGCTATAACAGCCATCTAAGACCAGCATGGCAGGACGAATCAAAGTGTTACTGCGGCCTAGAACACAAAGGCAACTGAAGGATCACCGGAGGGTTTTAGTTAGTAAAAGTCTGACACTCCCTCTCGCTTCATTCAGAGCGGGAGAAGTCAAATGATTCACAGAGTGAATTGAAATAATGTCCTTGTATGAAATCACCCAACTAATAAAAAATTCAAATCACGTATATCCAAGAATGTGGTACAGAATTCATTAGAATTATTATAATAGTTGATAGGTATGCTAAACTTGGAGACGCTGATCTCAGAAACTGCTGATGAGATTTTCATAACTAATTTCCGACATTTATAACCTGTATCGTGGTATTAAGAGGCTCCTTTTCCACTGGCCTATCGTCAACATCGAAAATGGTTTAAACGCTTGTTACTTCATCTAACGCAGTCCAACGTGATGTTTGACGAAAAGGCAACGCAAAAAAAGACAGATAACGCCTGAAAACTCTGTTAGTATTCGGTAATTCCGAGATTTACTCGAATATTTCACAAAACTGGCTCCAGGAAATAGCAGCTCTGGAATGCAAAGGGCAACTGGAAGAACGCGGATGGGTTTTAGTCAGAAAAAGTCTGACGTTCCCTCTCTCCTCGGGAGAATTTACTTGATGATTTTCTACCTAAAAAAAAGTTTGCTTCCTTTTCGGCCTTGCTTGCTTAGCTAGTTCTATAATCTTAAAGCAATGGACTTATGACGAGAGTTTTTTATTTAACGGTAACATATGACGTTAATATGTAATGCATAATTTACTACTAAAGTCTAGTTGGAAATTCCCCTTGTGTGGTTCTCATCAAGTAGATCTGCTATATCGAAAAACTATTGAGTTTTAGGGTTCTTTGCATTAAAAGGAAACCTATATAGGGTCTCTACAGTGTCTGTCTGGCAAGACAATTTTACTGAGGACCGCGTGGAGGTATCAAGTTGGAATCAATATCAAATACGTCTGAAGCTGTGAAAAAATCAAACTTTTAAGTTAGCTTAATCTAAAGATGCGGATGGTTTATGCCGCATATTTTAACGGTCGACCTATAAAATCATAATGTTTGGGAAGTAGCAAAATCTCACAAAAATAAGTAAAGGAACAAAGTCAATAACTGTAAATAGTTGTAGTTTTACATAATTATGATTCCAAACTGACGCTTTTTCAGCTAGAATGTCAAGTTTAACGTTTCGTCTTAGTTCGGCTATATTATCCAGTTCTGCAGTTTGTAATACGGAATCACTTGCGTGCGACTCCAACTCGCACTTAACCATTTTTTTCCATTGAAATTAATTAATAGTTTCGGCTTGCAAATCGTTAGTTCAAAGAGAGCGTAATTGCTTATGTATTTTAACAGAACATAATCGTCTAATTCCAATAAAAAATGACTAAAGTAATATCTCATATTCTTTAGCCGAAGGCTTGCCTTGATGACTCATAAGTGGAACATTTATTTTTATATATGATTAAAAACTTGTTTGTTAATTGATAACAAAAACCAGCGGGTGCAGGTGTTCCAATAAAATGACCATACATCTGGTGACTAAAAATAAATGGTTAAATATAATACTCTACTTGGTTATTTTTTGCGAGAGATCTTGTTTGAATGTACAGTCTACAAAATTGGTACGTTATCAGGCAACTGAGAACCACAGAGTACGGAATCGACAACTAGAGACGGCAGTATCCTTACATTTAAAAAAGTTTCCTACCACGTCTGTCTTGTCTGTATGAACACGATAACCTCAAAACTGCTGAACGGATTTTCATACAGATTTCATCAGTGATTCATAACGAAAGTTTAAGCGTATTTCAGAATTTCAGAGATTTCTAACACTTGTACAAAACAGGTTCCGAGTCATTTTTTAAATTCGTGGCTTCGTCTAGACTGGGCGTGAAATTACAATGTTTTTAATTGTTGATAGGTTCGCGCTTGATCGCTATCTCACCTGATGGAAAGCTAAGATGATATAAATACTTCTATCATCTTCGCTTTTCAAAACCTGAATAATAATTTCTTAATCTATATTTTTCTTTAACTTTATTAGCTGCCAATCATAAAAAATGTAGAGTATTTTAAAAAAATGGTGAAACTCTTGAGAGTTGCATCTCCACAGATAGTTCTCTATGCTCTGTACCAAGCTGCAAAATGAGAAACTTATTGCTCAACTTCATACTTAAGTCTCCGCTTGACTGTACCAGTACGCAGTAACGTCTAGCGTAGAATAGCTTGATAGTTCCTGAAACGCTTCAGTAAAGTGTTAGAAGGCTATGAATGTGGACTCGAGCACTCATATTTAGATCTTCCTATTCATAATATACTGTTAGAAGACCTTGGAAGGTATACTTAATGGAACTATCAAACTCTTTGATGCTTACTTACTTTTTATACAAATTAAAAGTAAGTAAGCTTTGCCTTTCTTTTTACACGACTGCCCAGAAAAAAGGAGTGTTATGTTTTCAGGGTTCATTGAGTTTTTTTATTCCACCATAATTATAAACACACTCAAAATTCTAGCGATTTATTTCTGCAATTTTTCTTTTTCGCCGGTATAAGCAGCAGCACGAATCTTTAACGCTGACCTTCACTTGCGCAGAAGTCAAATATCGGGCCTATTTAGTGGTATGAAGTGAGACGCGGGGGCGGTTAGCGTCATTGATTGGCTCACCGCGCCATCGCGTCATAAACATCACTCGTGATACGTTCCTGGGGTTGCTGCATGTATCTAACAACGACGACGATTGGCTCGCCAATGTATGGAATGCGCAAAGCGATCCCCACTCCGACGCCGAGCGCTAAAGATTCGTGCTGGTACTTGTAGTCAGAATCAGAGTCTGTGACTCGAAAAATATAGTAAGCCGTATGTCCCACCAACTGTCATTTTTAGATCTTTGACAGTCTTTACGGAAAGAAAGAAGCCAGGGACAGCAGTCTTGCCAAAAGGTGGGTTTTACCCAATGGCTGGGTTGTGGAAGTCAGATAGAGACGAGAGAGAAGACGTGAGGACGTGGAGTTTCTGACGTTTTATAGTACCCATGTGAAATAATTTTGAGTTTTGAGTTAACGCATTGGACGCCAGCTACGGATATATACGTAGGACATCTATACGAAATGAGGAAGTGTCGGGGCGAGAAGTACCAATAATGCGGAATTTACGTAATTATATGTATACAGATTTATCCGTATACTTATACCCAGAGTGTGTTTTTTTTTATCGCTGATGCCTACTACGGATATATCCGTAATTAATCAAATGTATGTTGACAACCGACTTTAGTCGTGTAGCCAACTTCGGCATTCAATGGGTTAAAGTTTGCTCCCGGTAAAATACTGCTACCCTGCCGTACCTGGTTAGACTGGAAACCGATTTTAACCGGCCCCCTACCTTGTTAGGAAAAAGGTTAGGCAGATTGATTGAATCCTCTATCAAAAAACGTATGAAAAAGAGAGTTCCTGCCAATTAGTCTGTAAATATCTAACAAGATAAAACAACATCTTCATATCGTCGACACTTCGTCAATGCTCAATAAAATACTAAGTCGTCATCCATCAGAATGGATCTCAACGGCAAATTATTAACTGCTCCTACATTGCGCGTGAAATTAGGACATCTGCTTCGTCTCGTACACTGTATGCCAAACAAAATGACACACGGATAAAAAGAATAAATTCTTCCAACTTTTTGCTACTGGCATACCTTTAGGTATTGTTCAGTAATTCCATGTGTTTTTTTTGCTTTATTTGAATTCCTTATGGCAGTCTGGCAGTCTAGGTAACACCTGTCAACTTGTTGAGTTTTTCCATCGATACTATAAAGTTCATCGCCCGTTTTTATCTTTTGTTGTTGTTTGTTTTGATAAACACTACGTTCAATTAGGAACCTAGTGCCCTACGGTTATAGATTAGGTACAACGTTATTTTTAGTTAATGCGAAACCTGGATATAGTTTGTTCAGAATAAGTTACTGAATGTATTCGAATAGATTTTACAGCAAATATTTAAAAAGGTCATAAGTTGGACACCACCAACACAGCTCATGGCTGATCATAACGGGTATTAGGTGCCAGCAAACAGCTGGGTGCTAGTGCAAAACAACCCCTCAGTCGCCTGGATGGTCCGGTGACTATATATTTTTGCTGACATAACAAGCTTATAACTTTGTGATTTTTCATGATACAGTTATGAAATTTTGTATATAGTTTTTTTGCATGAAAACACTAGACACGTGTTTCGAGTTTCGCATAGACTAAAACTAATGTTATATGCAAGAAAAATCTAAAGTTATATATGAATTTTTCTTTTTAAATTCTTCTATTAGGTAAGTTTAATCGCTGTCGTATCAACGGATGTCATTATTTCATAAATTATGCGAGTTAATTTTTACCAATCTATTTGATAATAAATATTCCGCGATACGTATCTCTTTTGATTAGATATGCAGCTGTTATTAGTTTAATTATAAAAGTAACAATTTATTTTAATATACGACTCGATGCAAAGGAGGGTTATGTGTTTATTGACACACATAGCTAATGATATCGCTTCATCACGTTTGATCTACATTATATCAAAACTATTAAATAATACAGCTAGAAACTGGTTTTTTAATAGCTATTAGATGATATTTATGCCAAAGCTACTGATCCCAAATCAATGAGAATCTAACTGGCTGACATATCAATCCACAGTCAAAATTATGGGGATTGGGAACGTGAAATTATGCTCGAAGCTTTCTTTTAACCCTTAAGATACCGTCAATTAGAGACACAATAGTAAGACAATAGATGCGCGGCCACCGGTGGTCGCTTGGGGATTCATGAATTAATATAGGCAAATACAAGCAAATACTAAGTTTTTGAAAATTTAACATGGGGTTGAATAGAGGTAATTTCGTTTGTATGCAAAATCTACTTTCGTTTGTCAATACATTTGAAAGTTATCACAAATAATAATCTAATGTTCAGGTATGATGGTACTGACATACGCTTTGCGTTATAAAAGTCCTAAATTTTTAAAGAATTAAAAAAATCTAAGTAAACACAAAAAGTTGTAAATATTTGTTTTTTTTTAACTACGCCCCCCCTACACCCCCCCTTTCTACCCCCCCCCTCCACCCCCCCCCCCAATTGAAGGATTATGCTTTAATTTTTTTTTTAATTTATATAAACTAGTGCTTAATTGCGATCCAACCTAATTTTACGCAGTGATGCAATCGTTGATGGTGAGCACACTAGCTTATTAAAGATAGTATGCAAGATTCTTATTTCTTGGGTCAATAAACTTAAAACATTGCGCAAATTTTAACCAAAATGAATAATAAAGGTTACCCTCATAATATTGTATTATTTTGACGTGTTAGTTTTTATGAAAATATTTTCGCGAACGAAATCGCTGGTAAAGCGCTAGTCTCTCATATTCAGGGTGCTTACCTATAGGTAAAGATATGTTAGCGGTTATAGTTAGTTACGGTTGGCAGGATAAATTAGTGATCAAAGATATTGTAATTATAACAGTGTTTATAATTATCTTGCGGATATTATTCACAGCCATCTTTTTATGATAAGCAGGTACGGTACTAATTAAAGGCCCTTATTAATTAACAACCACTTATGTTTTGAGAGCTCTACTTTCATTATTAATCATAAAACTATTATTGTCTTTTAATCTATACAAGGTGTAAGGGACAGCCCTTCGCAAACTTTAACCCTTCAGATACCGTCAATTAGAGACACAATAGTAAGACAATAGATGCGCGGCCACCGGTGGTCGCTTGGGGATTCATGAATTAAGAGATTTTGTTTTTGTTTCCTGAAAAAAAAAAATTGTGGAATGTTGTTCAGTTTCGTCTACTGAGCAAGCCCTTAAAGTTTGCATAGGGCTGTCCCTTACACCTTGTATCATACGGAGCGGCTACGCCCGTGTGAAAATAGGTTTTTCTATACTAAACTTTGGACCCTTGTTTCACTGTCATCCCTTTAGGGGGTAAATTGTTGAAAGTCCTCTCTCAATGCTCATCATCTGCCTTTTAAATGTTCCCACTGCTGGGACTCAGGCCTCCTCTCTAGAAGAGGGAATGGGCCGTAATCCACCACGCGGGCCCAGTGCGGGTTGGTGAATGTCACATGCCTTCAAATTTTTGGTCCTAGGACATGCCGGTTTCCTCACGATGTTTTCTTTCACCGTTTTGAGAGCAGTGGTGATGAAATAAATTACAAAAAGTAATGCGCTTGGCAGGATTTGAACCCGCGATCTACAACTCGGGAGCTTACTACTCGGCTACCACTGCGCAGTAGAAAGAAAGAAAGACATTTTATTTGGCGGAAAAAGGCGAAAATTTTGCGAACAACTAACCAAAACCATTTATTAAATAAGCAGGCCGAAAGATACCAAACTCAGATACGTGCAAAAAAAAATCCCCCTTCTAAAAAACCAAGCTTACTCTACCGTTCAAAATAATAGACCCAGTCATAATCAAAATTAAAATTTCACGAAATCACTGAACATATCGTGTTGGTAAACTATAAAGGCATGTTTGGAGTTTATTTCAACTCTGACATTCCAAATTCTAGACTTAGAAGTATTTAGGTCACATACCTATAGTTTAGTGGAGCGGATTTTATTTAGGAGTCTGGATAGCGTGTCTGTTTGCCATGTGTTTGTCTATTTTTACCCTTCTTTTTATTTAGGTGGGACATCATTCAAATACTTCTCCCGCGTTAGGGCGGAGCGAGTCAGACTTTTACTGACTAATACCCACCCAATGTTCTTTCTTTACCTTCACCCCTAGGGTTTCAGGACCCCGTTTCCCTTTCGGAAGCCAACACATGGCCCCAGTAGACTTCGGGCCCCTACGTTTTTGCTGACATCTCTTTGAGGCGCTAGAACACTATGTGCTTTCTATGGATTGGGCTCGGTCCGGTCGTTTACGGGACAGCCAGATGGCGAGCTACCCATTGCCCGTCGTTCGCAAGCCCACTCCTTCGGTATTTTTATCCTGAGCTTTAGATCTAATGTCATAACTTTGAAACAAAAATAAAATGTGTAGTTTTTTTTATAATAAGCGATGATGTGGCCCACGAAGGAACACGCTTGCCTAGAAGCAATCTATTCACTCTTGACTTAAAAACCCCTAAGTTATAGCTATCAGGAAACCCAGACTCCGGCAGGGAAGTGACAGCAAAGAAGTTCCAAGTTAAATTATAGAACATGACTGGTTAAAGGCTGTCTACGCATTCATTTTGTAACTTTGTTGACCTCAAGTAAGTTTTCCTTAAGTGGTCTTTACGCAGACAACTTGCGCGTAATTATTGACTTAGGACTTAGTCCACAACTACATTCTGAACAAGTTAGCTCTAATAACCACTTCATTTGGATGTTTCGCTTTGATGAAAGTTAAAATAGCTGCAATCTACCAACGACTGAAATTTATAAGAGAAAAGATGTCGCTAACCTATACAAGTCTTATATTTGTCTTGCAACAGAAAATCTTATCGAATATACTCTATACCCCTAGCCAAGTTGCTATTCTGCAATAGTTAACGCTTGTAGAAAGCATCAAATGATTGGGAATAACGTCGTCTCAACGCTCAGTCACGTGGTCAGAACAAAAGAATTGGCGGCAAGATCAACTCAAAGCGTTCGACGCAAGCGAAACGGTCATAACTTGGCTAGGGGGGCTGGTTTCGTTATAGTCATCATCATCATCTTCCTGCCCTTGACTTGTGCTATTTAGGTTGTCGCAACACGTTTTTTCTTCCATTCTGTGCTGTCACCCGTCACTCTATCACGTACTCTCTTTTCTTTCATATCACTCCCACACAATACATCCATATTTTCTTTGGCCTCTCTATCTCTTTCCTTCCATCTACATGTATACCTATAACTCTTTTAGTAAATAGCGTTTCATCCCTCCTTTACACATGACCTTGCTATGTGGTTTTATTACAGTAAAGCAGCATATCAGCCTATATCGTTCTTACTGCTAGAACATACTCTTCTTTTTTTGTCAGAGGGTAGATAGACAATAAATCACCACGCGGGCTCAGGGCTGGTGGTTTTATTTACAGATAATTAAACATCTATGTTTATTATTTGGTCTTACACTTACAAGTGGCTACGAAAATTGGCGCGCATTAACTTTCCTTAAACTTTTCGACGCCCATCTATATAATACGCGATGTGTCCTCCAGCGCCACGCAACAAATGCACGTAACGTATCGTAAACGATACGTCGATACGTCGTTCGTAAATGTATCTGTTTGTTTCTATTGAATATAAAACAAACAAGAACTTATTTTGTGTGAAAAAGTTAAAAATATGGCTTATAACAGGGCAATTTTCCATAAAAACCAAATAAAAGGTTTTGTAAAAGTCTTAAATTTATTTTATACTATTATTACTTCTAATCAAGTAGTGGCGCTGAGGGCACGTAAATCTCGAACTTGTATACAAGTGATTGGCGTTCAAAAGGTTAAACAAATGGCTATAAACATTCGCGCATATTAACTTTCCTTAAATCAATTTTGATAATCCTCATTTACACTTTAAAACCAACTTATAATTGCCCTTCAAACAAACGTGGGCCTTGTCAAGGGTGTTAACTAGATTATTAAAACGACCCTTCTGCATGTGACGCAAGTCTTAATTACCAAATAACACGAAATACAACCTTAAACATAACGCGATTTATACCAAAATAAACCTTCCATCAAGGTGTTAAGGTGCATGTGAAAAGCAAATAAATCATTATGAATGTTGGTTTTGTAGAGGGAATGGTTATTCTAGGTGATACAGTAATCCATCATAGGTTCTTAGAATGGATGTGAGTAATGGATTATAACTATTGGACACCTAGTTCTGTCAGATTGTTAAATTAAGACTATCAGAATGAAATGTCACTATTGTAAATAGTATCGCTGTCATGCTAATAAATTCTACTTAAGGTCTTTCTTACATAGCATGGGTAGGACGAAAATATGCAACTTTAAGATGAGCGAAAATGATAGGTAGCTAGTCTGTCTAAAAAGTCAAATGACTTAGGTCATTATTAAGGTAAAATGAAATCTGATGTAGTTAACACTGGTTCAATAATTTAGGTTGATTAAGAGATCTTTATCATTGTTTAGTAATAGGAAAACCTTTTAAAAGGTATCGAATATAAGTATTTTTTTAATGATTAAATATTATACAAAACTGACTGCTCCCAGCGACTTTGCCAGTGTGATTATGTCCTATTCTAGGACATGGTCTATCCGTGTACCAAGTTTCATCAAAATCGGTTTTGCCATTTAGGCGTGAAGACGTAACAAACAAACAAACTCACTTTCGCTTTTATAATATTAGTAAGGATAGTCAGGATTCCCAAGTCGATTGACTTTTTAGACACACACATTGTATGTATCTAATAGCTGTCACTAGCACCACCCTATAGCGATTGTAGTTTAGTCACCATTTTAAACCATATTCGACTATTTTAAACACAGAACATGGCCAAAATAAACAAAAACGTAACAAAATAGGAAAACAACAACAAATCATACAATCACATAAATAAAACTGTGGTACAATTTAGTTGGCCTACACTGTACCTAATGGACCAACGTTCCCGTTTTGTCGTAAGTCAAAGGACGGAAGTGGGTCAATATTGCGCGACCGCAGTGTACTAGTTTGACACTAGTACAGCACTAATTCAGTTCTTGCGGTGCAGTACCGTATGGTCGAGTATGGTGCAATGTAGGTCGTAGGCGTGAGGGTCTGCAGGATTTTCCGGTAGAGTAACTGTGGCCCCTGGGGTCAGGTGTGCCAGCATGTAAAGGACAACTGTAAGAAGAGAAGTGTTTTAGTCAGTGAAAAACCTTCAATACCCTCTCGTTTCACCCAGAGTGGGAGAACTTATTTGATGATTTCCCACCAAAAAGAAAAGGCAGCATTAGGGTCTTTTTATGGATTAGAAATTATCATAGAATATTCGTAAAGTATAAGTCACTGTAATTATAATAATTTCGGTGGACCTTTGCGATTTAGCTGCAGCCCCTCGTACGCTTTTAAAGGTCCTGGTCAAACATTGAATGTGTAGCGAAATCTATGGCTCCAAATATGAACAAAGAAATCCTGCATAGCTGAATTAGTTTTCCGCGCGATTTGAACATGAACAACAGTCAGAAATTATTTCTCGGGCAATTGCTCAGACCAGACCAGACATACTACGCCCTGTTCTGCACGCCTCTAAACTATACCTTTAAAAATGAATGTTCAATACCCAATCACATCACATTTGATATCGCGTTCATAATACATTTTCCGAAACCGGTGTTAGTGAATAGTAAAGTTACATTCAAATTATAGCCAGATATGCAATCTCCATATTTGGCAGATTATTCTTTCGTAATTAAAGCGTGTCTGTTTATGCTAACTGCTGATTGGTTTTGTTCGTTTATATTTTATCTTCGCTTGATTGATCAAACGACGCAACGATGAGCGGATATCTCTAAGGGAAAGAGCGTTTGCGACTTATACTGTTAACAAAAGTTCGAACTTGGTACGATAGATTTGGTCTTTCCGTACCAAAGTCGAACTACCTTGACACGTGACTTAGCGTAAGTTAGGTTAAAACTAATAAGTATTAACACACAGTCGACGTTACGACGACGGACCAAACTTAAGGTAAGGCTTCGCTAAAGGAGCCGAGAACGATTTGAGCTCAAATTCGTGTAGTGTGGCTCGTGCTCGGCTCCCCTAGATTTAGTCCATGCCAAATTGAGGTTGGCTCAAGCTGTACTCATGCTCCGCTCCTCTAGAGTCAGTCCACACCAATTTGAGCTCGGCTTGTGCTTCGCTCATGCTCGGTTCCTCTAGCTTAGACCCACCTTTAGGCTGAGTTGCTCGCTCGATCTTGGTACGGGTGAACCAAATCCGACGTACCAATTTCGAACGTGTGTTAACGCTAGTTTAACTGAATTTAAAAAAGGTTTTGGCTTCTGAATCTTTCCGATGATTGATTATCTTCCATAGTTCGGTCTATAGTAGATATATGATTTTGTTTGACAGGATAGAAATATTTGAATATCGGAGTCGTTACTGTAAGCTCTTTCAGTTCAAAATGGAACCACATTACAATTTAGCGGAATGTCAGCTTGACTGAATTTAAATAAGTTAGGTACGTCATACACATCCGTCTAGTCGAGGTATCTACCGGATTTTATGTCCGACTTGGATAGAAGCCCATAGTTTATTTTTATTATTGATCGACTTGCGTTTGACCACAATGTCACCTGTTGGTAAGCGATGTTTTTTTTTTTGAGTTGTTAAATCGTTCAATCACTGTTTCCGCTCTAGGGTAGAGTGTGAGGAAGTGTCAGACTTATTAACAAAACCAACCTATGTCCTTTAGTTGCTCTTTGCCTTCTAGTACCACGGTAATCCCTTACAGAAATTCTACGAGTCGCTAGCGGGCATCGGTCCTACGGGCCCCTACGATTTTGCTAACATCTCTTTGAGGCGCACGTGGGCCACTATTCCGTCAACGACTCGGGCTCACTCCTTACCGGACGGCTGGACGGCGAGCTACCCATAGCTCGTCAAGACCCTCCGGAACTTGCCGTGTTCGGTAAAACCTGCGTCATGCTGAAGGTGAGGTGCTCCTCCTCACAAACTTACCGCCATGATTGTGGTTTTCAAGGATGGAACACGTCGGCCTAGAAGTGAGTTTTGAGGGAGGACGATTTAAAATAACCTACCAACAGAACCTTATCAATAGACGAGTACCTTCAGTTTTTTTGACTGACCGATATTTTGACAATTCGAAAGTGCCTGCAAGTAGTCTAACCTATGGATACTTATATAATATTATAAAGAATTAAAGTTTGTTTTTTTGTTTGTAGGAGGTAATCTCTAGAAGTACTGGTCAGATTGCTTAAATGTTTTCACCGATAGAAAGCTGCTTTATTCCTGAGTGATAAGCTATATTTTACGTATGCGAGCGGAGCTGCGGTCAAAACCTATTTTAAATAAAGTTTCTGATTTCTGATATCGCACTTTGCCAAACAGCAAATCGGATACAGCCTAATCCATTACATCATCTAGCTAGACACCCATTCATAATCAGCTTCCTATTTTAATGCCTCATTCGCAAAACCAAGTCCTGGCGACATCCAGGCCACGTTCGCGGCTTCCGGCGTGGTTTACTGACCTGATGACGTCATCAAACCACCATTGTCTTCAACACAATGGCCTAATATTGGCTAATTTGTCAATGGGGATATTTCTTTTTTGTTAATTATGCAATTTCTCGGTCGGTGATCATGTCAGCGTAATATTTGCGGATCGTTCTAGAATATTGTTTTTTGTTTTTATTGAACTGGATTGGAAACGGAAGCTTCCATAGATTTAGATTGTTTGAGATGGGTTTTTCAGTAAACTAGATCTTTCCGATCTCAAATCTTTATTGCAATTCATAATGTACATGTCAGGTGATAAACAATATAAAAAAAAAACGAGGTGGAACTATATCGGGCACATGTGGGCCACGTACATCGATTTGGGCGCGTCGGTCTTTATACATTTTATATGGCGACTGAACTGGTAGCGCGAACAGACATCGCGAGGCGTGCGTCGCGAATGGTTCGTCTCGCACGCCTCGCTATGTCTGTACGCGGCTTTAGATCCACGCCACGCAACGCGACTCTACGTACAATTCAGGCGTGGTACACGCGTGCGTCGGTCTAATGTAACCAACGAAATTAATGTAATTAACGTTCAATTCGACATTGCCCAGCAAAAGAAAAAAAGACTAAGAAAATTTTTGGGTAATCACCAAAAATCTTCTCGCGCTCTTGGTGAAACTGGAAGAAGTGTCAGACTTTTACTGACCCAAAAAATTACACTGCGCACACGTGTGACAATCGCCGATCTAGGCGCGTGGGTCTCCATACATTTTTTAAGAACTTGACTTGTAGAGCTACACTAGATCCACGCCACGCCACGTCGTTCTACGTACAAACCAGGCGTGTTACACGTGTACGTCGTTCTAAATGTAGTTCTAGCTTTAGGTTACATTAAAAACTTTGTAGTTTTACACAATGACAGTTTCAGGCCACATCAGCAAGCGGCCATCTTTAATTTACTGACTTCATTAACTGATAGTCCATACACAAACACAGCAATCGACTTTGCCTTAAAGAAAATGTGGGTCATTGTAAACCTATTAAGAATTTATTACTGCAAGACTTACAGTCTATTACTGATATTGAAATACAGGTATTTGTTGATAGAGCAAGGTATAACGTAAAAGAAAATAAACTGGAAATGAGTTAGCGATATACTATATTTATTTAAACTGTATGTACTTGAGTTTTTTTTTTTTAATTGATATAAACTAGTGCTTGACTGCGTTCCCACCTGATGGTAAGCAGTGTTGCAATCACAGTTAGTAATAATAATAATATTCCACAACATACAACGCCGTCTAGTCCCAAGCTAAGCAGAGCTTGTGTTATGAGTACTAGACAACTGATAAACATGTTCATATATTTCTAAATACATACATATTTTACATAAATAACATCCAGACACAGAACAAATGATCATGCTCATCACATAAACATTTGTCCTGGGTGAGAATCGAACCCACGACCTGCGGCATAGCAGTCTGGGTCACTAACCACTAGACCAACAGGCCAGTCAAAGTAGTAGTGGAACATATTTGTACTTAATGCAACAAGGCTTTTTTCACAAGTCAAGTAATAAATTTATACAATTCATACCCGTTACTTATATTAAACCAACTAATATTTTTGATAAAAAAAAAATGAAATCACAAAATTGTTCACTGTTATTTATTTATTTACAATTTACTTGTACAACATTACAGCCTAAACTAATGCGTTGTACAGAAACTAAGAAATAAAAGAAGAGAACAACAGAAAGAAAACATGTACACTACCATCATCATCTTCCTGCCCTTGTCCCGTTTTATTTGGGGTCGCCGCAACACGTTTTTTTCTTCTGTTCTGTCCTGTCACTCGTCACGCTAAATAAAATAAAATAAAATATCCCACAAAACCAAATAATACAAGGTTTACTTGCTGTTTTCTTCCATGTTATGGTAAATTCATAATATAATCAATCATTCATAACGGTTGCTAACTAGAAAATAATACGCGCAGTGTTTTTCCATTTTGATCGTCACTTATTTATTCATAATCAATAAATAGCCTGTACAATATTTCCATAAATTGAGTGACATTTTGGGATGTAGACAAACGCTAAGAACTTTGCTGTTTATGAATATTGTTTATTGAGATTTTACAGATCTTTGCTAATAAGCCCTCCTAAGTATGTGTAATAATTAAATATTAGTGGTGTATACAATTTTTCTCTAGGTACGTATATTTATCACTTAACTTTTCCTAAACGACTTGACTGTTTTGGATAAATATTGTGTGTATATTTGAATGGGTCCCTGGATGGCTTGAAAAATACAATTAGATCCAATAAGTGGCGCTGCAATCGGTTTCTTTTTTTTTTTACGAAAAGCCACATTTTGGGCAGGACAACGTCTGTCGTGACCGCTATTGTATAATATTTCAGACTGAACTAAAGTTTGAAAAATTGAAAAATTATATATTAACCTCAAATTCTTATTTCAGTAATCAGAGGTTATTTTGATATATTTATTTACGTATTATTTATTATACAGAACAATTAACACTTATTATATTATGTAGTCCATGGAATTATGAATATCTCACAAACTACACTGCAATGCAAAAAAATAGACCCCCACTATTTAGAAAATAATAATAGTAAATCAACTTTAACATCAGCTCGTTGCATCTGTTATGCGAAATTAACCCTTACTACATACGTGTTTGCCTACGAATAGTAACTAATATCGTGTGTGTTGTGTGTTTCAGGGCGGCATCAACTACAAATGTGATGTTCGCGTCTGCGCCGCTCACAAGACGCGCTTCTGCGTTACAGCTGGATTCCTCTGACACTGATAATAAAGGTAACATATATCGTAATATATAATTTTAATCTTTATACAGGGTTATTTCTAAAACACTGGCAACCTCTCAGGACTATGGTACTAACATCATAAACAAGTTTTGTTCTACGACTTTTAAAAATGTATCATAATTAGTTCATCAGATTATCATAGAAAAAATAAAAATATTTAAATTGAACGTTCTAAATGTTGCGAAGTCTATACGAAGCAAGCGATAGTATGACAGGGGAGGGGAGCGGGGATCGGGCGGGGCGTATAGCCAAATACAGACTTGAAATGTGTTAGATAGAACAACGAAATCTTGAAGGTTTGTTTTTAGTAAATGAATTATGTTTTGATAAAAGTCATAGAACAAATGTTGTTGTTTATGATGTTAGTAATACAGTCCTGCAAGGTTGTTAGTGTTTTACAAATAGCCCTGTATATAAAAGGAGAAACTGACCGACAAATATATCAACGCACAGCCGAAACTACAGAGATTAGTATGAACTAAGAAGAAGCGGCTTTTAGACATACAACCTTTCAGGGCGTGAAAAGGGGGTTTCCTTTATATGCATAATCTCTTTTCTCTCTCACTCTCTCTCTCTCTCTCCGTGTGCAAAATAGTAACATAAATGAATAATGAAGGGTGTTATTATTCGTTTTTTAAAACTACCACCAATAAGACAAATTGGGGGGTTTTTAAAGACTGTATAGACTCTATACATTAAAGATAAATTAGATAATAACCTACAAACTTGGCACAAATTCTAACTGTATAACGACAATAGTTATTCGTTTTTTTAAACTGTCCTCAAAATACGATTTAAGAAGTGTCAAAGCTTTTATGAAAACACTTTATTATTATGGCCAATAAAATGTATGTACTTTCTAAAACAATTTTTCTTATTCATGCCGCTATGAAGGAGCTGTGATGTTTATGAGTTTCTGTAAGTTCTATTCACTATATATTTAATTTCAAAACTTTATGTGTGTGAACTGTCAACTGAATTATTTTACTTAATTGATAAAAGATACATGATATTGCATAACACGCATTGGGCCCGCGTGGTAGATTACGGCCCATTCCCTCTCCTAAAGAGGAGGCCTGAGTCCCAGCAGTGGGAACATTAAAAATGCTGATGATGGTGATGATGATGACATTGGATATGTGACTGCAACATTTTGCACATACTCCATTAAGTACAGTGGCCACATTTGGCCTGGTGCTGCAAAATGCCACCTAGCGATGAGGATGATTTATCCCACCGAAAATAAAAATTGACTATAAATGACTACAAAAAGAATAATATTTAAGACTAATTCGACGTAGAAACCCGTGGTACATTACACTAATGGCCGAAATAATTGTACCCACATTATAATTACCTTTAACACAACTGAGTCACCCTGCATAATTCGCTATTGTATTGAGATCGGGTACGACGCGTCCTTGCGAAAGATTAAGAAAAGATTATGCTAATTCGCTGTGTAAGCCGCCTGGTGAGGCGTTACTGTTTTATCTGCACGTATGTGTACTTGTGTAACTCAGTTTAGCTTGAAAGATTACGATGACAGTGTTGGCTAAATGCTGAGCAACGATTTTATGATTAATTTGGTTTAAGGTATACACGCTAGGGTATACCTGACAGGTTTGCATGTACAGTTGAGCTGTACAGGTAAACCGGAGCGTATATGTTGCACAACTGTGCAGGTTTCCACACAAGCTTACCTGACAGGTATAACTGTGCAGGCAAACCTGTCAGATACACCCTAACGTGGCTGGCTTTATGCATTATATCGAGATGAATCTTGATATATCGCACCTTTAGAATTATAGGGACCTAATTCAAAAAATCATGATTTTTTGATCATAATCGATTAATTTATTTTCTCATAATACATGTAGACAACTAAGTTAAGAAATAAATTCAACTATTGTTTGTATAAGTTGTATGAAATTTCATAACCTTTATTAACAAAAAAAAACTTACGTGTATAAAACTTTATTCACTTTATCACTATAATTCTAAGGGTGCGATATGCTGTCAATTTATATCGAAAATCATATGCAATCGAGAGGGCTATGCTCGGAGTTTCCTTGCATGATCGAATAAGGAATGAAGATGTCCGCAAGAGAACCAAGATTACCGACATAGCCCGAAATAAAGCGGCGTTTTTTCGGGCTATGTCGGTAACATAGCCCGAAAAAACGCCAGTGCCAGTGACGATGATGAGGCCGTAAGGCTGTGGAGGAGCGGCTGCGGACCGAAAGACTCAGCTTTGGAAGGCCTCGCAAGAGGTCCACCAATAACTTTGTCAGGATTGCCAGAATACGATGGATGCTAGATGCTTCTTAAGGGAGGTCAAGTCCAACAGTGAACGCTTTTAGGCTGAAATGGTGATAATCGATTTATAAGAAATAAAAACACACCTGTTGATGTTTACAAATTATGTTTAATCTTCACATAAACTGGAAATATATAAATGTCTAAAAGTATTTCAAACACCAGCTGTTCCTTTTTTTTCTAATATTTTCTGTTTGAATGTTTCCAGACGAACCCGACCGCACCCCCCAACCAGTAATGTGGTCATCGGTAGCGCGGCGCCGCACCGACCTGGTGCCGACGGTCCCCGCGCCGCGCGCGCCAGGTAGGGCTTACTCCATGACGCGCCTCGACCGGCTGCCGGCGTCCCGCCCGCTGCACTCCGCGTCGCCGTCCATGCATCATCTCAACAGGGCCCGTAAGATCAACATCCAGCGCTTCTGTCCAGCTTTGGTTTTGTCGTGGGTTGCTTCGCTTCGTTTTTTGGGCTAAAACACTAGGATTATGGGCAAAATTTCGTTAGTCATTTGGGACGCTATGCTTTGCTCTGAGAGTATTTGGGGTGCTCCGTTTCACTCTGGGAGTATTTGGAGTGTTCCGTTTCACTCTGGGAGTATTTGGGGTGCTCCGTTTCACTCTGGGAGTATTTGGGGTGCTCCGTTTCACTCTGGGAGTATTTGTGGTGCTCCGTTTCACTCTGGGAGTATTTGGAGTGGTCCGTTTCACTCTGGGAGTATTTGGGGTGCTCCGTTTCACTCTGGGAGTATTTGGGGTGCTCCGTTTCACTCTGGGAGTATTTGGGGTGCTCCGTTTCACTCTGGATGTATTTGGGGTGCTCCGTTTTACTCTGGTAGTATTTGGGTTGCTCCCATTTACTCTAGGAGTATTTGGAGTGCCCCGCATCGCTCTGAGGCTATTTGGGGTGTGTTGCTTCGCTCGTTTGAGTGCACTGCTCTTGGAAAAGTGTGAAAAGAAAACTGATATTTGTATGTATGACTGAGAGTGACAAACTGGTATTTAGGCCTAGGTAAAAAAGTAGGAACTGCTACAAAAAGTTGTCATGTTTATCTATCATCTCACCAGGGTCCCTATTGTATTGTATATCGGGCTGATGTCCGTAATTCCACGTTTAAAATGCGTCCAAGGCCCCTAAGAACATCATAAGACTTCCTCGCTTGTCTTTTTTTCGGTTTTTGTAGTCTATTGAGGTATTTGGGGTCCTACACTTCACTCTGGGATCATTTGGGAAAATAAAGAAGCATCTTAAAGATGCTTCGTTCTTTTGGGTGTGCTGCGCTGTGTAAAAGTCTAAAAGGATACGAAAACCCGAGTATGTATGAGTGTTTGAAATGAACTGATTTCTATGATGAGATGAAAAATAGGAATTACTTCTTCACTTAAGCAACTGTAATTTCGTCGCTGGGTTTTGGAGGCAACAGGGGCCTTGCCAGGACGTGCGAGCGACAAAGAGTGATGGAGCTATACACCCTATAATAATTTAGTTTAGGTCTTCAAATGGATTACCATAAGTGCTCCTGGTTAGGCCTCTGGTATCTTCTGGATCTCTAGGAGTATTTGGATTGCCTTGCTTCGTTCCTTTAGATTCACTGCACTGTGAAATAGTTGGAACAGTGACAGTTCAGAATGCGAAAGGTGACGTTTTGAAAGACAGTAATGAGGAGCTTGATCTCAATGCTGGTTAATAGGTTGTGGTTTGGCCAAAGGTGTGTGCATTGTTTGGCCAAAGGTGTGTGCTATGCTTACTTTAGTCACGACTAAGATAGTTTTACACCAGCAGTAATATTAGTAAAATGTGTGTAATTGCTCCAGGGTAGTCTGTGAAATTAAAATTTTCGTAAGTTTTTCTGCAATTTGTAGTGTCTGATAGTAAGGTAAGAAAAAATACATTTTGATAAAAGTCGACAAAGCTGCAGCCTCACCTGCTGCTCGAGCGAATTCCACCTCGGTGGCAATGACAGATTTCCATATATCTAACGATGTTTTTCAATACATAGTGGGAAGAAATAAATAAACAGTGGTTGACACGCGATTTGTGAGGGTTGCTTACGTAACGATGACACGTAAACAATGTTATAAATGACTGCAGAAAACAGTAAATTTTGTGCCTAAAAGCGGCAGCTATAAGAGCAATTTTCGAGTAAAGGCATTAAAAATATATTTGCGATAATGACATATGTATAACATATTATAGTTTTGTTATTATTAAGTATCTCTAGTTGCAAATTGCAGAAAAAATGAAAATTTGGTTTTCTCCAGGCAACTTTGGGGCATTATTCTATAGCTGAAAGTTTGAGTGAAATGCTCAGAATGAGTAGAAAAGCAAGCTTACCTATTGTGTGTGGTGTGATGTTAGTAACAGTAATCTATGCTAGTACACGCGTGTTTGTTTCCAGTTAATAAATTATTTTGAGACAGTTTTATTCTTCCTAGAGAGTTTTATTCTCAAAAACTAATATTTTTTGTCCTAAAATTCATTGATTAAATTTGATGTTATAAAACGGGCTATATAATGCCTGTCCTGTGTGGTTCTTTGTTTTTTTACTTCTGGCAATCCTATTATAAAGTTGTGTGTGTTGCCAAGCTTAGAGAGTTTTATTCTCAAAAAATAATATTTCTTGGTCTACAATTTATTGATATATCAGCACATTTTGCTCTAATAAAATAGGCTGATGCCTGTCCTTTATGACTCGTGTTTATTTTTTTCATCTGGCAATCTTTAAGTTTTGAGTGTTGCCAAGCTAAGGGTGTTATTGATTGGTCTTATAAACTAAATGAGTTTGATTTTATTCGTGCTTCTGTCTATGGTGTGCTTTTGGTTTAACGCTAAAGGTTTTGCTTTATTGTCGCAGGGTTTTGTCGTAATACACGCCATTAATGCAGTATTTTTTAAATTAAAAATGTCACTAATTAAAATTTTAATTTTTGTTGGGTAAATTGTCACTAACAAAGTAAATATAAGTCTTGTATAATGTAGTAATAGTAATGTAATTAATTATTTTATTTAGGTTATATAAAACTGCTAGATTTTTCAAAGTAAAAATGTTCAGCTATTCTGAAATAGCTAAGCTGGATTATTTGAGCTACCGTGGCCCCGAAACGGGAAAGGGCAATGAAGGACATAAGTGGATTAAAACTCTGCCACGCCGTCTCGTCCGTTCTCGAGCGGGAGAAGTCATTCAATGACATACCATCTCAAAAAATACGGTCTTAATAAGTATTTAAATATGCTATCTTCCAAGATCACACTCCTCCTTCTACCTAGATTGGGAAAAAATATTTAAGAACTGCCCACTCAAAAGAAAAATAAAAGACATCTGAAAAGAAACTTGTATAGCGATATCCGATGTTTTACATCGAAAATTCTTGACTAAAAGAATGAATGTTGCCAGTAATATTTTATAGAAAGTCGTCTTCAAGGCACAAAAACTGCAATTTTTTTTGGTTATTTGTAAATAAAGCTCTTTTTTATAATAATCAAATCTTAAAATTTTATCAAAATTTACATTTCATTTGATATCACCATTTCATGTTTTTCAAAATTCATCGTTTTCGCACTGGGTCGCTTGGTTTTGGGTATCGAAATTTCTTTGTTCCATTTTGGTATTTATTCCATACAGTTTTAGGCTTGGTTTCCTTTGAAAACAACGGGCTAAAAGGTATTTACCGCTACCTCTAATAGCTTCTGTATAAAATGGCTTATGTTAATTTTAAGTAAGTGTGTTCCTCATCAGATAGTGGTCAAACGCGAAGCAATCAATAATTAATTTAAAAATAAAATAAAAAAAAACAATACTCGCACAGAAAAGTTTTACTCAGAATGGACCGACGAGTGTTTTCGTGTCCTATACGCCAAGGTCGTGTGTTGGCGACTGGGTACTCCATCTCGTTTAGCTCTTCAAACCCCACATGTGACAGAAGAGCCGACGAGATGGAGTATTTGGTCGTAGATATGCGACCCTGACGGAATATACGCGAGAGTTTTTTTCGGATGTAGACGGTTAAAAGCTTACTCTGATATTAGACGCTCATTTTTTAATTCTTTATTATTCAATTTCATACTTTGTTGATAATGTCAAAGAAAATATCAAGGACCATCATGAATTTATAAATGCCTGATTTTTCTATTAAACGCGCCAACATAAGCCATAGTGTACACGAGCTATCACAATCTTGGTCTAGTCTCCTCACGGTGGTGTGGCCAGCTTCTCGTAAAAGGTAAGAGTGACTAATAGCTTTGCTTTCAAATTAACGTGTACTTTTCACTTCCCTCCATCAAGCACTGAAGCATTCTAATGTATATGTTACCCGACAAACCCGATTTTAGGATGAACTGGTTTCGCCGAGGCCAAACCCGCGGTATTCGTTCTAGAGCGAACAACGCGAGATCAGAATTTTAGGGCACCCCGACACGAACACGTTAGGTTAGATGGCCACAAGACGTACGGCGTTATGGCCACCCTTATATGGTTGACATCACACCCATACGACTTTCATTATGCATACAGCCAAGGACTTGAATTCCCTGCCGGAGTCTGGGTTTCCACATAGCCATAACCTACGGGTCTTTAAGTCAACAATGAATAGATTGCTTCTAGGCAAGCATGTTCCATCGTCGGCCACATCATCGCTTACCATCAGGTGAGATAGTGGTCAAACGCGAGCCTATCCATAATAAAAATAGCGGACCTCCCCCTTTAGCCTTCTTGTTTGGCCTAGGCGAGACTAGTTCAGTCCTAAAATCGAGTTTGGTCGGTAACATATACAAAATTAATGTAAATTATTTGCATGATTTGTATAAAGCGCTAAAGTTTTGATGAAATTGATTGAATATTTGTAAATATTATTAATAATGCTGCTACTAAGCAACTAATGATGGAATTGGAGTGCACAATCTGTTCTGTCTTCATTGTTCGTTTAGGTACATTTTCAAAACACAAAATACTTGTACAGTTCGTTTCACTTAAGAAGTTACATCGGCTTAATGTTGGCTCCCCTGTCTGTCTACACAAAAAGAAGGGAAAAAAGGAAAGAGTTGCCTACTCTACCAAAATTGTTCCCCGAAATGTGAAACGAAATCGATTTTAACGGTAGCTGCAACACTTTTTGGAAAATTATGAGAGGAATGGGATTTTATTTAAAAAAATTAGGTCTCAAAGGAAGTTGTTAATAGAGAGGAACGATACTGTGGCGTGGCGTTTTCGTTATTTGAAAGAATTTTAAGACAATCGGAATGGAGCCCAGCGCCCTATACTTTATACAAAAATAGTAACAATAAAAAAAGGCAATTGTTAAAGTAACGAAGTATCAGTTAATCTCCCTCATATCAAGTAATTTAATTGCTAAAAATATGGCAACATTATTTTCAATACTACCAACATGACAGCAATGTAACTTCTTAAGTGAAACGCACTGTACATACACAAACGTCAAATAGACACTGATAAGCAAAACGTCAACCCACAAGAACTTGTATTAGCTTTTGTTACCGTCATGACATCTATAATATAAAAATTAATCGCTAAATGTGTTGGTAAGCTCAAATCTCGAGAACAGCTGAACCGATTTCGCGAATTCTTTTTTTGTTGTGTTTGTTATTATGAGGAGAAGGTTTCTATGTCAAAAAAATTTGGGTAGAGTAGGGTATAGTAGGGTGGAGTAGGGAAGAGCGGGAGCGAAGCCGCGCGGGCAAAAGCTAGTTGTTAATAAATGTTGGAACAATTTGCAATATAATTTTAAGGTTAAAGTTGCCGTCGAACTCAGAAAGTTTAAAATAGAAAAACTTTTATTTTGGGAGATTCAGTACAATGGTTACAAACACAAAGTAAAAAAGAACAAAGATATAGCGTGGCCGCACCGCACGGGTGACCACCTCAGCATTTGCTGGGCGTCAGACACCCAGCGCTGGTTTTCAGTTGGCATCCTGTAGAGTTTGTATCTCGCAGGCTACTTAAAAATATCCCCCAAGTGATTTATGATATAGTTCTATGAGAAAATCTTGTCCTTTCCGTGACATCCTTACTAATATTATAAAAGCGAAACTGAGTTTGTTTGTTACGTTCACGCCTAAATGGCAAAACCGATTTTGATGAATTTTGGTACAGAGATAGTTGGGACCCTGGAAACGGACATAGGCTAATAAACGCGGGCGAAGCCGCGGGTAAAAGCTAGTTATTCTATAAACTCAAAAGAGTTCAAAATTATCAAAAAAAAAAAAACAGTTGTACGGGTTGACAGGTGATGGCTTATCAGCGTCCAATTTGGGCACACAAAATGTATGCTAAAAAAAACTGACTAAACAGACTCATGAAAGCTTAATGAATGCAAGAAAATAATTGTATTACACAACTGAAACATATAATGAAAAGTCAGATTACATTGGCCTTTAAGTTTAACTTTAGCCTAAGCTCGTTAACCGATAGAAATACAGTGTTCCATGTTGCTATTGGTTAATAAGCTTGGACCAAAGTTATTTACACGTTACCAAAGTAACCTGGCAACACTGTACTTTGATAAATAAAATCTTATATTTCGATGCCTCCCACGTAAGTTGTTGTGTATTTCATTCGAAAAGCGTCTAATTATATGTAATCTACCATACCATATGTAATGTACCAAAATTAAAAAAGTCCAACAAGTCTTACCATTATAGAAACTATACTTGCATACTGTTCATAAAGATTCATTGAAAAATGTGGTTCATATCGCAAAAAGTATCTTTGAAATGCTCTCCAGTAAAAATGCAGTTGTGGGGTTACAACAACTTACGTGGGAGATTTGTGATTGACTTTGTAAAATAAACAAAGTCTCATTTATTTATTTAAAGTACTGCCACATCATCATATATTTAATATAAAAAAATGCACCATTGTGTAAAACTTTGGCCCAAGTCAGTTTGATTTTGATTAATAAGCTTAGGTCAAAGTTATACACAAAGGTGCGAGAGAGTATACTCGACATCACCAGTACATAAGAGATGCCATATACTTAAAACAGAGCTTCTATCGCTTGAAATGTATAGACAGCATCATTATTCTATATACATATATCTCGCAACCAAATATCTTAATTCGTCACTCAGTAAACAGCCTAGCCTTTTTACTAAACGGCGCCATTCAACTTGCCGCCCGAATGATATTCAGCTAAACAATCAAACAATGGTGGAATGTTAGTCAAACAGACAACGTTTTATTACTTTCCTAGCCCAGAAATGTAATAGAGGCTGTGGCAGGTCGTAAAATCAATTTTTACCAGAAATTAGAAACGTTTATTTCAAATAGACCAATTACAGACACTTTTAAATTGTCAGAATGTCGGTCAGTCAAAAACAAAAAAGTGAAGCTAAATTGCACGTTCCAAAGCGTAGATCTTTATGGAGAAGACGCTGATGACATGGTGTTGTTGAGCCCATCTATTGGTGCAATGAGAACGCTTCTCAAAGTTTGTGAAAGTTATGCGGTGGCCCACGGGCTCAAATACAATACCGATAAGAGTGAATGGCTAGTTTTTAAATCGGGTACTTTAACCTACAAACAGCTGCCTGAACTCTTACTCTCTGGGTCTTCTCTAATTCGGGTTTCGAAGTTCAAGTATTTGGGTCATTGGGTCACTGATGACTTTAAAGATAATGTTGATATAGATAGGGAGCGCAGGTCGCTGGCTGTCCGCTGCAACATGCTGGCCCGCAGGTTTGCACGCTGTACTGACTCTGTCAAAATAACGCTTTTTAAGGCGTTATTTTTTTACCAAGTATACCCAGCGGGCATACAGCGACCTGCGCGTACAGTACAATAACGCATTCAGGGTGCTTTTGGGGTTGCCGTGGCGATGTAGCGCATCAGGGATGTTCGCGGAAGCATGTGTTGACGGGTTCGCCGCGATCATACGGAGGCGATGCGCTTCCATGCTGGAGCGCCTGCGTTCCTCCGCCAATGGCATCCTGAATGTCTTTGCAGACAGGTGGGACTCCCCCCTCTTACAAAGGTGGATAAGTGTCCAGACGCACTTATCGAATTAAACTAATGAACCATTGTAACAAAAATGGTTCATTGGTTGTTTATTATTATTATTTAATTAAATACTAACACTAGGTTAAGTTGTTCTATTACTAACACATATGGATGTTTTATCTGAATTAAATATTTTGAATTTGAATTTGAATTTGAATTGAAGAACTTGCAAGAAACTCCATGGACACTCTTTTTAAATCGTATTATGAGTTACATAAATCTTAGTTACATATTTCTTGTCGTTCTTATATGCATTTAGCTGGCTATGCGCAGTCGTAAATAAATCTAACTTCACCGACGACGTGACGGAACTATGCTACGCGGATTCCTCCTTAGGTTTGCAGGGTTCAAAGGAACCTATACTCAGTTCAAAATACCATTAGACATATAGGAAAACCTTTTAGTACTGTCCGTTCAACCGATTTTGGCTTTTATTACGTTGGTAATATGACAAATGGCGACTGTAGTAAAGTATTGTAGCCACTTTGTTTTTAATGCCATCCTTATGCATACAAAATGTCGGTTGAACAGACAGTAAAAAAGGTTCTTTAAATGTCTAATTTTAACGCAAATAGGGTACAGCAGCGTGAATTTCGCGTGTGCCATGGAAAACGAAGCTTCAGAACTTTTTAGAACTACATACATTGTGCACAGGTGTGCCACGTACGCCGAGGCACGTCGATCGTCTCCATACATTTTTTATGGCAACTAGACTTGTAGAGAATAGTGTATAACAGGGATGTAACGGAGGTAGTTTTATCGGAACCGAAGTCGGAGTCGGAGTTTTTAAATTTGATTTATCGGAATCGGAATCGGAGTCGGAGGCAGGGTCAGAAGTGTCGTGTGCGTAACAAATTAACAACAAGTGAAAAAATTATTGACGATTGAGTGCACGTAGCGGAGGTCGGCGGGATTCCCCGCGCGACATGTATGAACCTGTTCATAACAGTCGACACAGGCCGCCGTCGCCGCTATGTTATGCTTCGACCTCCGATTAAAACCTCCGATTTAAAAGTGTCGGAGCCGAAGTCGGAACCGAAGGTGTAAAATAACCGGAGTCGAAGCTCCGTTACATCCCTGGTGTATAATATAAAGGAGATGACAGGGCCTAGGTTGAGTGAGCAAAGGGAACAAGCAAATCGATCTCTTTCGAACCTAACCTGTCTGTGTCGGGTCGCCCAATTGTTTTTTTTTTTTCGTCAGTATTAACCAGCTAATTCACAAATACTTTTATTAGACGCATCGGTTGAACGGCGCTATTCAGTTATCAGACTTAGATAGTACGCTGCGTTACGCAGGAGCTCGCGTGGTACCATAGAAAAAGTGCTCCGTCATGGTACCTGCGGGTACAGTACACATCGCGGGCAGCAGTGCCCCTTGCCTGTTTCACGTAATTAAAAATTAAAGTTCTCCACCGACACGACTACATGCACACCGTTAGAGTTGAACTAGCGACACTGCTCAGGTAATAATCCGGTTTCCGTAACGAGGACCTCCGCATACAATACACGCGCGGGCTCCCGCTTAACGCAGCGTTGGGCCTAAGCTGTTGGCTATTATCTGAATGGCTAATTGAGTTATTCGGTTGCGACATACATACAACCTTTTCTAAGTTGAAAGGTAGGACGTCACTGATACACCTCCCGCCCATACTAAACACAAACAAATCAACGTCACATTCGCCTAACACACTATCCATCACCGTCTTCCTTCCCCCTGCCCCGAGCTAAGCCTGTACATACGCGTCGATGTATTCAGAGACGCGGTCGGGCGACACCACGCCTGGCTCCCGCCCGGGCAGCGCCTTGTCCAATGCTACCGGCGTCGTTAGAAGGCCTACTTCAGCACCAAGGAAGCCGCGACCTGCGTCCATTGCTGGTACAGGAGTTAACACGCCTAGAGGTAATTTGGACTTTATTATTTGAGGAGTTAAGTTGTTTTTTGTTTGCGTTTTGTTTTTTTCAAATTTGGAATTGAATGATTATGTGAAATATGCGTTTAGGTAATTGATTTTCGACTTTGATGTTTCGGAATTAAGTACCTTTTTTGTGTAGTTGGGTTAGTCTTTTACATTAGAACTAAATGGTAATTTAAATGCGACTTTAAGTTCTGATAAATAAAGTACTTTTTCGTTTGATTAATGTGGTCGTGTCGCTGAGAAGCGATGTTGTTTAAGTGTGTCAATGTTTTAATTGAATGTGCTTTTGTATGTTAATATTAAACTGATGTAAGAAATTAACAATAATATATAGTGGTTTGAGTTTCTACTATTTATTTCTGTGATGAAATAAATTTTTTTTCACGCTAACTTGAAAATATATTTCTTAATGGCATGTTTATCCAATTAAAATGAGAGACAATAGAGAAAAGAGCTCAAACTCCCTCTTCCATCCTTGTTAAACTCTTCTTGCGCATGATGTTTTATAAAAAGTTTAAAAAAAAAAATTATACAGGTTGGAATTCAAATTACTAAAATTTATTCTTTCATGAATTAATTTAAACCTTTTTTCTTTTGAAATACTTACTAATGATCGAAAAACATCAAACCAGAAGTTTGTTCATTTTTTTAATTAACAAAACAGGCGTACATACTGTCTGAATGGCTTACTTCAACTGGTCAACGTAAACACAGCTTTCTATTTCACAATGATCTTATTGGTCAAGGGGCGTGGTTAAGCTGAATGACAATGATGAGTCACTATTTTCTTAAAACGAATACACTGTAAGAATAACCACTCGTCCTAAGAATGTTTCTGTAATTTAAATGCCAACCTGTATGACTTTTAGTTTTCGTATTTGAGTAGAGATATTTATATTGCTTTACCGTTCAGGCGGCGGCGACACTTTAGCTCAAAGTGCAGCAACGACACCCAGCGTGTCACGCGACAGTACTGTGATGGCGGGAGGAGACGTACCGCGACGTGCACACACCACGCCGCGCCGACCCAGACCCGCCTCGCTGCACACACAGACCAAGCCTGGTGAGTCATACGTCCCTACGACGTAGTGAGACACCCAGCGTGTCACGCGACAGTACTGTGATGGCGGGAGGAGACGTACCGCGACGTGCACACACCACGCCGCGCCGACCCAGACCCGCCTCGCTGCACACACAGACCAAGCCTGGTGAGTCATACGTCCCTACGACGTAGTGAGACACCCAGCGTGTCACGCGACAGTACTGTGATGGCGGGAGGAGACGTACCGCGACGTGCACACACCACGCCATCTAGTTATACGTCTCGAAGACGTTTCTATAACGATTTTCCGACGACTAATGGTCTTTTTTCTATTATTTAAGCACTTCTCTTAATGAGGTATTGTATAACAGAATCTCATGCTAATATCATATGCCAAAAGTTAAGTAAAAGTGCATTTGTACTTTATAATTTAGCAAAAAAAATGAATTTACATTCCTTGTTGACGGCTTACCATGGTTTGGTAGCCTCATTGTTAAGATTTGGTGTCATATTTTGGGGAAATTGCAGCGAAAGGGAACGCATATTTAGAGCACAAAAGCGTTGCCTTAGGTCAATCACTGGTCTTAAGGCAACAGAAAGCTGTCGACCAGTTTTCAAAACTCTGAAAATTCTGACTTTCCCATCGTTGTATATATTAGAGGTCGCAATATTTGTGAGAACGAATCTGCACTTATTTACGCCAATGAGTGATATAAGGCAACACTTAAGAGTAATAAGGTCCCAATATAAAAATCAACTATATACCGGTGGTCATAAAACTGCTTTATTAAAAAAGAGTATTTTATACATGGGTCCCATTATTTATAACACATTGCCAAGAAATGTGAAGGAGTTACCCATACGAATATTTAAAAAGCAATTAGGTAGATTTTTACTGGACAAGTGTTACTACTCAATTAAAGAATTTCTGTATGACAAGACAATCAAGTAAAATGTTGCTCCTATATTATGTCATTTTACCATTTATATGACATTATATTATTTGTATGACATTATATTGCTTATATGACATTTTATTATTAGTATGACATTGTATTATTAGTATGACATTTTATTACTTGTATGACATGGTAATATTTGTATGACATTGTATTATTTCGAGTATGACATTGTAATATTTTTATGACATTGTATTAGATTTTTTTTTGTGACATTTTATTTGAATTTGTATGACATTGTTTTTTAATTTGTATTACATATCATCTGAGTTAAACAATTAAGTTAATGAGCAGACAATTTTTAACTTCTGATTTACTTCATACATAACATTATGAATATTTTGCATGCCGTAAGACAAAATGTATTGGGACAATCAACAATTATAACATCTTATCTGTATACCTACATTATTAGCAAATAAACGATTATTATTATTATTATTATTATTATTATTATTATAACATTAATGACTTTTGGTTAAGTATACGTCTCTAAGACGTATAATCGGCGTCGTCAAATTTCTGCCGGATATTTTTTTTTTGTACAATATTTTTAATACCTACCTTTTTGTTCACAGCAACGCCGGTCGCCCCTGGTGAAGGCAAGCCGCCAGTACACAGAAAGCCAAAGCCATCCAAAGATCACGATAAGGTAAATATGCTCTTCATAAACTTCTTTATTTGCTGAAATATTGTGCTCGAATTCGACTGTCCTATTTTAATATTGTAGAAGTTTTATTTTTACAATTTATCTACAGTTTATAATCTCTTAAGATTTTTTATAATAAACTAGCGTATGCCCGCGGCTTCGCCCGCGTACATAAAATATAGCCTATGTCGCTCAGGAATAACGTAGCTTTCTATCGGTGAAATTTTTTTGCAATTAGACTAGTAACTTTCAGAGATTACCTCCTACAAACAAAAAAACATAAAAACAAACTTTACCTCGTTATCATATTAGTGTAGGACGTATAGAATAGATTTTAGAGATGAGTCAGTAAGGGCCTGAACACATTTCTAGTTCTCGTACTTTAAATAGCCCCATAGAGTATTTTGATCACTACAGGATTCATGGGCACAAAAAAAAAAGTCTTTTGGTGCTAAAACAATTTTTATTTAAATTTATTAATGCGTTTCACAATATCTTAAAAACTTATAGACGCGTAATCTTCATTACACGCTTGGTGTATGCTTGCGTGAAGCTTATAATACAAAAAACTATGAAACTCTCCCGACGAAGCGGCAACTTCATGCCGTCGTATAGTTGCCGCTTCGTCAAATAAGCGCGTATGAAGCTACGCGTCCGTGGACAGTAGGCTTAAAGCCTCGTCCCCACTAGGAACATTTGTCGAGTGACATGTGTCCCCGGTGACATCGGGCGATATCGGGCGACGTCGGAAGACATCGCCGCGACATAGTTGAAACGGTTCCTTGTCGCTCAGTCGGTGAAGAGTAGTGATAGAGTGTGGACGTGCGTGCAACCTGCGACAATGTGGTCGGACGACGTGGTGCTGCGACTTATTGAACTATATCGCTCCTATGAATATTTGTGGGATGCATTCCTCTTCTCATTTCTCTTCTTTTTTGTTCTTGACGCATTCATCATTTTAAAAGCCGCACTGTACAACACTACCTCTTCGGGAGACATGATAGGTTTGACTAAACTGGGGGTCTACTCGCTTTCTCCGAAAAACGAAGTTTCGATTGAAATTTCACGTGTTTCCTACCACGGTTCCTTTCGTTCCCGAAATTTCGCACAAACAAAAATTGTTTGACGTACCGAATCTCTAAACCTACTCTAATTAGTTATATTTCGGTAAAAAAAATATAATTATAACAGAGAATTGTTTGCAATTTTAACGTGAATTGAATATTGTTCGTTTACGAAAGTTTTGTTTCGGAGAAAGCGAGTAGACCCCCTGATGTGGACGGAGACAAGACATCGGGCGACGTAGGGCGATGTAAGGCGACATCGCCCGATGTCTCCAGGGACACATGTCGCTCGACAAAATGTTCCTAATGGGGACGAAGCTTAAAGTAGTGTGTGTGTGCAGGGCGCGCGCGGCAAGTCGCTGTCGGCGTCGCCGCGCCGCACGCTGTCGCCGTCGCCCGCCGTCTCCAAAGACTCCAGCGTCGACAAGGAGCTCATTAAGGTAACCCTAAGGCATTATAGCGCGCACTGCTGACTTTTGTCACGATGACAATCATTTTTCCACCCATTTTTTGTAACTGTCACGTTTTCAAGTGCGCGCACTACATGTTGGGTTCATAGGCACGGTGACTTTTTTGTCAAAAGTCACGGTGCCAAAGTCACCAGTGCCCACTATGGCAACGGCCCGTTCACGACCTTGCCGATGTAAGCGGGAGCTAAGGGCGGGGCGGCGAGCGGTAAGATCAAAAGTATGAAAATGTTTGTAGCATGCCACGAGACGCCGTTCATAGTGCCCCGCGCCCGCTTACCGATACCGCACCGCTCGCCGCGCCCGAGGCGCTAAGACCGATGTCGTGACCAGGCCGTAACACACAAAGTTGTAATCGGTGACATCCTATTGACGAATTTATTCCTCAAGCTTGTTTTAAGGTTACATAAATCCCCGTTACACCCTTCTTGTTTGGTTACTTCAAACCTCGCAGAAAAGGAGGTCGACCCTACCAAAGCTATCGGAAACTAGCTTTAAAAAAAAAAGGAAAACAGCTTAATTTCTTCAATACTTCATGAAACACGATTTAGATAGCATCTATCCATTGTGGCAGGTGCGTGTGTAATTGACATAAAAACAACCACTTTAGCTCCGTCTACAAACTTTACCCTTCATGAAAACGTTATTGATAATAATGCTGCCCCCGTTAGTAAAAAAGACGCATCTAACATTTTTTCCAGATTTGTGTTATATACATTGCCGGAATCAGAAAAACAGGCGCATCTACCTGTATTTTTTATATTTTGCTAACTTTCTCCAGTGTGGTTATACACAAGGAAAAAAGGCTCGATTTCTCGTTTATAGAATATAATAGAAATACTATTATTCAGAACAGACACGGCACGACAGTTGTAAACATAAAAGTTAATTTAACCCTTCAGATACCGTCAATTAGAGACACAATAGTAAGACAATAGATGCGCGGCCACCGGGTGTCGCTTGGGGATTCATGAATTAAAAAGTAACAAAAGTACAAAGTGCGCCGAGCGTGCCCGCACCGAAAGGGTGACCACCACATTCGTTTCATTCATTAAAACATTTTTTTATCCGATTTTACTTTTTGTTAGATACGTCTTTTTAACTATCAGGGGCAGAATGGATATGGAGTTAAAGAGAGAGTTTATAACCGAAATTCAAACTCGTCCCGTAAAAAGTAGGTCTTTTTATTCGTAGGTAGAAACAAAATTTTTAGGATTATTTTTAATTCGTTTGCAGAACAGCACATAGTAGTCGCTCTCTCCCAGTCGATATAGTCCCATATTCGTCCGTTTATCTGCTTTTGTTTTTGATTACGTCTTTGGAGTAACAAAGCTAGCAGCAGTGTTTCTTCGTCGGGACCCATTCTGGCACTGAATGTACAAAACGCGGATCGTACGCCGCGAACTCGCTGCCCACCCGCGGTGAGCTCGCTGCACACTCGCCCCGGTTTCCACTCGCTCGCAACTCGCTGAAAAAAAGAAATTATATAGTATCGCTAGTGTGATAAAGCCCTTATATCAAAATTTGTGGCGTTTACAGGGCTAAAATCACGGAATAAAGAAAAGTAGAGGAAGTGCCTCTTAGATATCGCGCGTTTGTCAAAAGCAGGCGAAATTCGCCTATTACATATTATATACTAGTGCAGGTGAATATGGCATCTATTTCAAAGGCACTAGCGTTCTGAATAGAATAAATTGGTTACGGCGCCATCTAGCGTTGACTAGCCGAACTCGTTCTAAATTGGTTAAAACTTCTTTATTAATTGTGTCATGTCAAATAATAACAACTTTCTTACGTTGTAATAAGACCTAATTTATGAAAGCAATAAGAATATGATTTGTAAAAGTTAAGTTTGTAATTCGTAGCCAATCATATTACTGTTTTTTATGTGTGTAATGTACAATTTGATACGCAAATGTGTGAGTTTGGCGACACTGGTTCCCGTGCTTAGCCACGTTAGGGGCACTTCTAACTATATTTTCTCTTCTGTGGCTAAAATAGTGCGAAGTATAATGCAAACGGGTATAATTTCCAACAACCGATACTATCAATCTTTACGTTCGGCATAACTTTACTTTGCATTTATTAATAATGACCTAAATTTGTGCCACCAGTTTTTATTTTATTCTGAATAGACTCGCGTTTGACCACTATTATCACCTCATCAGGTGAGATAGTGGGCAAATGCTTACCATCGTAGGCGATGATGTTTTCTCCACAAACTACCAAGACATACCATTTGTGTGACAGCCGGCGGCACCTGTGGGGGTCCCGGGCGTGTTGTCGGACAAGAGCGTGGTGGACCCCGCCGAGGTCACGCACAAGCTGGAGGCGCTGCAGATACAGAACGGGGACGCGCACCACCTTATTGATAAGGTACGCACATTGTATACTGTGTTGTGTGACAGCCGGCGGCGCCTGTGGGCGTCGGGGGCGCGTTGTCGGACAAGAGCGTGGTGGACCCCGCCGAGGTCACGCACAAGCTGGAGGCGCTGCAGATACAGAACGGGGACGCGCACCACCTTATTGATAAGGTACGCACATTGTATACTGTGTTGTGTGACAGCCGGCGGCGCCTGTGGGCGTCGGGGGCGCGTTGTCGGACAAGAGCGTGGTGGACCCCGCCGAGGTCACGCACAAGCTGGAGGCGCTGCAGATACAGAACGGGGACGCGCACCACCTTATTGATAAGGTACGCACATTGTATACTGTGTTGTGTGACAGCCGGCGGCGCCTGTGGGCGTCGGGGGCGCGTTGTCGGACAAGAGCGTGGTGGACCCCGCCGAGGTCACGCACAAGCTGGAGGCGCTGCAGATACAGAACGGGGACGCGCACCACCTTATTGATAAGGTACGCACATTGTATACTGTGTTGTGTGACAGCCGGCGGCGCCTGTGGGCGTCGGGGGCGCGTTGTCGGACAAGAGCGTGGTGGACCCCGCCGAGGTCACGCACAAGCTGGAGGCGCTGCAGATACAGAACGGGGACGCGCACCACCTTATTGATAAGGTACGCACATTGTATACTGTGTTGTGTGACAGCCGGCGGCGCCTGTGGGCGTCGGGGGCGCGTTGTCGGACAAGAGCGTGGTGGACCCCGCCGAGGTCACGCACAAGCTGGAGGCGCTGCAGATACAGAACGGGGACGCGCACCACCTTATTGATAAGGTACGCACATTGTATACTGTGTTGTGTGACAGCCGGCGGCGCCTGTGGGCGTCGGGGGCGCGTTGTCGGACAAGAGCGTGGTGGACCCCGCCGAGGTCACGCACAAGCTGGAGGCGCTGCAGATACAGAACGGGGACGCGCACCACCTTATTGATAAGGTACGCACATTGTATACTGTGTTGTGTGACAGCCGGCGGCGCCTGTGGGCGTCGGGGGCGCGTTGTCGGACAAGAGCGTGGTGGACCCCGCCGAGGTCACGCACAAGCTGGAGGCGCTGCAGATACAGAACGGGGACGCGCACTACCTTATTGATAAGGTACGCACATTGTATACTGTGTTGTGTGACAGCCGGCGGCGCCTGTGGGCGTCGGGACGCGTTGAAAGAGCCATCCGCCTACGCGTGGGAACGGACTTCCTCACGCCTCAGTCGCATGATTCCCGACCCTGATTTCCAGCCACCGTGCAATGCTTACGGCGAGTAGCGCAGCGCCTTACGGCGCGTAGTTTTCCACGTGAGCCTTAAGGAGATGCCAGCAAAACCGTAGGTGTCCAGCGGGGTCGAAGCCTACTTGGGGCCATGGATTCGTTTCTGAAAGAAAAACCCGGAGATCCTGGAACGCAAGGCAAAGAAGGAACATAAAAAAACCCTTCTTCATTACGTGCCAAGTCCACACAGTTAGGCAAAACTGATTGATTCAGAATTAATAGAATTTATTGCTGTTTAAATTGCTTTCTATTGGGACACCATGGTGGTGACCATTTGCGCCGCTTTGGTGTCCCGGTGAAATATAGCCCTAAGCAACCAAACCAAACACCATACAGACACTAGAGTCGCCACACGTCCGAGCTGGTCGCGCCACCAAATTGGTTGCGCAACCAAATGGACACCAGGTGAGTAACTATAGAGCTGTATACAATTAGTTGGTAGCGGCGACTGATCGCGCCGCCATGGTGTCTCGATAAAATATAGCCCTAAAAGATTGATATGTGACTGCATTATGAAATTAGATTGCTTTATTGAATCTATGTAATAATTTACATTTTCTTAACAATTCCAGGTAAACGAAATCAAAGAAACAATAGAAGTAAATAATCAGGAAACGAAAATCGAGCAAGTAACGGAAGTAGCGAAACACGAAGAGAGACTAAGCGAGAAGTCCGAACAGAGAGTGAGTGAGAAGTCCGAACAGAGAGTGAGTGAGAAGCCCGAACAGAGAGTAAGTGAGAAGCCCGAACAAAAGGAGAAGAGGGAAGACAAGGAGGACATCAGGAAGGAGCCCTCCGTCGAAAAGACTGATGATAATGAGATGACTGGTGAGTCTTGTGGCCTAATTTTTTATTTATTAACTCCTGCCACATGGTGGACTAAAAAGACACATCCACGACTAGATTTATATTTATACTCCATCTCGTCAGCTCTTTGTCACCTATGGGAATTGAAGAGCTAAACGAGATGGAATACCAATGTAGCGACATCTATGGCGCTACATAAGAACTACGAAGAAAATACGTTGTATGTTCCGCACACCTCCTAACCCAATTACCCAGTCGTCAACACACGACCCTGGCGAATAGGACACTAAAACACTCGTCGGACCAACCCGATGCGAGCAGTTATAGGATTAAAGTTTTGGAATACACTCTCTACTTGTTCCCATTTTATTCGATTTTTTTATATAAAGTCATTGTATATTCCAGCGTCAATGACGGCGCGGCGAATCACCACGGAGGAGCAGGCCAAGGCCGCGCTGGCCGAGAGGCGGCGGCGCGCGCGAGAGGAACTCGAGCGGCAGGCTGAGCTGGAGCGACAGCGGTAACGTACCGCAAAAACTAATGCGAAACGAAAAAAATATATTGTAGATTACAATTTTTTTTTTTTCGTTTTTGTCTATTTTCATACTATGTAGTAACTATACAAAGTTTAAAGGACAGCCCAACGAAACTAAACCACCTTTCACAATTTTTTTTTTCAGGTAACGTAAAAAACAATCGACGTCTCCATACAAACTGTCCAATCAAGTTTATAATGTTGTATGGTGAGGCTGATTTTTTTTTTGTTTCCTGAAAAAAAAATGTTGTGGAAGGTTGTTTAGTTTCCAAGACGGTCGGACTCCAAGCTACCCATTGCTCGCCGTCCGCAGGTGGCCGGAAATCGGGATGAGAATCTGTGAGCGCTGCCGTTGCCTGATACGGTCGGCCTCCTCTTTTGCTAGTATTACTGCTTCGCAGAAGGAGGCGACCGCCTGCCACTCCTCCTCGCTCTGGACCATGACCTGTACCAAGGCCCGGAAGACCACCCTGATTACTCTTGCTAATTGTTTACTTGTTTTCCAGGTTGCAACGCGAAGCCGAAGAGGAAGCTGAACGGCAACGCCAAGAAGAGGAGCGGCAACGTCGCGAGGAGGAGGAAGCTCGCGAGCTCGCTCAGCTGCAGCGGCAGATGAACGAGGAGAAGCTCAGGAAAGCTATCGAGGTCAGTTTCTACATCCGAAGATATAAATTTTCTTTAATGACAAGCTAGCTTGACTACAATTCCACCTGATGTGATGCAAACGTTAATGGCGAATTGCACTGGTTTGATTTGTGAAAATGACTAAACGTCATCCTTCACTGCACGCCTAATGGTCCGTTCACGACTCTGCTGTGAGCGGTAGCTAAGCGTGGGGCGGCGAGCGGTAAACCAAAATTAATGAAAATGTTTGAAGCACGCCACGAAAAGCCGCACTGAACCTCTAAGAGTGTAATCGTGGCCAAGTCATAAGCATGTCGCTAAGAGAGAACGTCGCGACAGCACTCGAGGTGGATCATGGCGAGGGTGCTGTGACAATTTGATCTGGTTTGCGGGGCTAGTTTAGCCTGAGTTCACTCAGAACAGAAAGGTTTGAAAGGAGAAAAGATAAGTCTTTGCCCATGCAGAAAAAAATCATAACGGACTAGGGTTTGTTCACTTCAATCATCATCATATCAGCCAAAAGTCGTCCACTGTTGGACATAGGCCTCCCCCAAGCGTCGCCACAACGACCGGTCCTGTCCACTTCAATATCGCAACATTATTTTAATTAGTCATAACATTTCCAGGCTCAACAACAACTCGAACGTGAGGAGGCAGAACGCAAGGTCCGCGAGGAGGTGGAAAAGCAGGCGCGTCTCAAAGAAGACGAGGAGAAGAGGAAGGCGGCCGAAGAAGCGGAGAAGTTGCGCCGCGAGGAGGCCGAGAAGGAGGAGAAGGAGAGGCTCGCCAGAAAGCAGAGGGTCGAGGCTATCATGGCCCGGACCCGGCTTAGGAAGGTACGGAAATTATTTTTTTAATGTCGAAACGTTGCGTTTGAATCGATTAGGGTCTACTGGAATGCGTAGCTTTTTAGAAGCGTATTTGTTACACAACTACAAAATACTACAAATTTGTACAAGACTATGAGACTGTCGACAAAGCAGCGACGTCGTGCCACTTCATGAAGCTATGTGTCCGTTGTCGTTAACAGGGTCTCCTCTCCCAAATATGGACTTGTCTCTCGCAAAGGAGCTTCTTACTCTCCTTTGTTAATATATCACTAGCTTTTGCCCGCGTACATAAAATATTGCCTAGGTCACTCAGAAATAAAGCAGCTTTCTATCGGTGAAAAAGTTTTCGCAATCGGACCAGAACTTCCAGAGATTACCAAAACCTAAACTTTACCTTTTTATTATATTAGTGTAGAAGATTTTCGTAACGTTGCGGTTGAGTCGATTATGTCCTACTGTGTTCGGACGCGTAGCTTTTTAGACGCTTTTAGACGATTCTGATTAAGCGGCAACGTTGTGCCGTCGTGTTGTTGTTACTGTTTTATGAAGCTCGTGTAGGATAAGGCCTTAGAAATGAGTTGTCGAAAGGATTAACTTTTTGAATACTGTAATTAGAGACATAATAGAAAGACAATGAGTGAGCGCATGTTGGGGTTCACTTAGGGTGTTTATTGAATTAACGTGATGATGTTTTCATTCTAGTTATTTTTGTTATTTTTTCGTGTACTATTTAATTATTTTTATCCTGTAGATTTTTTATAATTTTTTTTTGTTATTTATTTCCTTTCAATTGGTTTGATTGATATGGATGAAATTTTGTGTGTATTGAGCAAGTTTTTGGATGGTTTGAAAATACAACTGTATTCTGGTTAGATTGGAGCTGTAATTTGGTTCTTTATTGTTGAATAAGTCAATTTTTGGGCAGAGATAATAAACATTTGTCGGGATTACTATTTTTGTAGAAATTGGTTATAAGATTTGCAAAAACAATGTAAAAATTTAATACACAAAAATAAACAGTAAAGAGTTTAGTTAATAATTTGTTTTTAATCTACATTAATTAAAAATATTTGATAAACTCACAGCAAGCAGAAGAAGACAAGAGCAAGCAAGCTCCCGCACCTCCTTCGGCTGCACCCGCCTCCGCCGAGCCCGGCGCCGTGGAGCCCGCGGCCGCCCAGCACGCGGCCGCAGCAGCCGCGCCCGCCGCGCCGGCGCCGGACAACGGCAACGCGCACGTCACGCACGACTTGCTAGGATTGGACTTCACGCAGGTAATGTTAACTCACAGCAAGCAGAAGAAGACAAGAGCAAGCAAGCTCCCGCACCTCCTTCGGCTGCACCCGCCTCCGCCGAGCCCGGCGCCGTGGAGCCCGCGGCCGCCCAGCACGCGGCCGCAGCAGCCGCGCCCGCCGCGCCGGCGCCGGACAACGGCAACGCGCACGTCACGCACGACTTGCTAGGATTGGACTTCACGCAGGTAATGTTAACTCACAGCAAGCAGAAGAAGACAAGAGCAAGCAAGCTCCCGCACCTCCTTCGGCTGCACCCGCCTCCGCCGAGCCCGGCGCCGTGGAGCCCGCGGCCGCCCAGCACGCGGCCGCAGCAGCCGCGCCCGCCGCGCCGGCGCCGGACAACGGCAACGCGCACGTCACGCACGACTTGCTAGGATTGGACTTCACGCAGGTAATGTTAACTCACAGCAAGCAGAAGAAGACAAGAGCAAGCAAGCTCCCGCACCTCCTTCGGCTGCACCCGCCTCCGCCGAGCCCGGCGCCGTGGAGCCCGCGGCCGCCCAGCACGCGGCCGCAGCAGCCGCGCCCGCCGCGCCGGCGCCGGACAACGGCAACGCGCACGTCACGCACGACTTGCTAGGATTGGACTTCACGCAGGTAATGTTAACTCATCTTGACTCAATGAATATTTAGACGTATTATCGTCTAAATATTCATTGCCTGTTCAGAAACAAGCAATAACGACATCGATATTATAACAGACTGCAAATGCTAGCATTAGCCATCACTTGTATGTATGTAACATATAATATAGAGTGTCAGGAATCGAAATCCGGGAACAAAGAAGAAAATCGCTCTCCATACAAAATTATTAACTCAATTGGATAGTTTGTATGGAAAGACAAATTTTATGCCGTTTCCAAAAAAAAATTATAAAAAGTTATTCAGTTTTATCTACTAAGCAAACCCTTAAGTTTACGGAGATATGTCCCATGGTGTCAGTTATCACACTACCACACGCACCACAACGCATGAAGACGCACTTGCGGAAATACAAGTCTGCATCATCGTGCAGGTTTTTACGCGCATATGTGCGTTTTGTAAATTCACGCACGATACTACGAGACTCAGTGTGGCATACCGTGTCGCCCACACCCACGTACGTAAGTACGTGTTCCTCCGCATATAAGCGCGTGATCTTCATGAACGCGCGTAGATGCAGTTTTGGTGTGTTGGACTGTACGTGTTTTCTATACAAACGGAGATACTTACAAGCAACGTTAAGACACGCTAAGCTGCGGGGTGTGATAACCGCTTTACACTCTGTATAACATCACACCATTACTTCCAAAATATGAAAACAACGATAGACCCATACATAAACACATTTCACTAGTTATTTATGAAATGTATAGTAACCAACCTAAGTAAACAAAGATGTACTTATAAAAAATAACGTGTTTTAACTTGTCCATTACTGAATCTTATCTACGATTCCAGCCTCAAGAATCAAAGCCAGTGGAGGTGCTCCCGAACGCAGTGGAACCTGCGGCCGCCGCACACGCCACGCCCAACAACGGCAACGTCACTGCCGACCTATTGGGACTGTCCGAACAACTCGCTGTAAGTCACTGTTAATATTACTTTAAAAACATAAAAATTGTAAAAGAGAGCGCGCGATGTCTGAGCGGGTGAAAGGGGGTGTGTCCCGAACCGCCATTTTGTTTTGCAACGAGTGAGAGCCATATTCAATGCGACGGACAGCGCGCGCTTCCTAACCTAAAATGTTGTTCTTCAACCTACTTTTTGGCAATGTAAATCCTTTCGCTCAACGCTGCGTTTTACCATCCTTCCACAATCTTAACAATCACCATGTACCTTAACCGAAAAAATCTCGCCCCTTACGGCCCGTGCCACTTTAAGCGGGAGCTAAGCACGGGGCGACAAGCTGTAAGACTAAAAGCACAAAAATTTCAGCCAGTTAGTCTGAGCACAGCTTTGCTTCAGGACAGTCTTTCCCGGTTTGTTGATTTTGGTAATCAGGCTTTCTTGAAGGTCTTTCGATTTTAGACCATCGGGTTAATGATTTGGATTCTCACTATAATATGACAAATTGTAATCACCATTCCTCTATTGCAGACTGAGGACAAATCAGCAGAGCAGACGACGACACCCAAACTACAAACAATCGATAACGCACCAATAACCAACACGCCAATCGAAGCCAACAACGGCAACTCTCAGCCCGCCAACATTGGCCACATATCCGCCAACTTCATACAAACCGAACGTTTGTCCAACGAGAACCAAACAAAGATGGCCGACGTGCCCAAACTACTAGACGATGACTTCACAACGCACAACGGTCACGGGGCCACTCACAACCACCCCTTGACATTGCAAAATGCGATCTAAACGTGTGTAGATAAGGTTGGTAACTGAATGCAGTCGGTTTTCATTGCGTATATATTGGCTGGTGGTCGTGAGGTTGTGATTATGGCACGCTATTATTGAATACTTGGAGGTAGATAGGGTTATTTATATTGACAAGAATGCTTTTTGACCACCAGAGATGAAAAATTTCGAAATGAATGAATTTACGAATGCTTAATATATACTGCACTAAACGCGAAATATTTAACATAATAAATGGCGTAGAAACATCTCTAAACACACTTGATGGCGGTCAAAAACATAATACACGGATAAGACTCGAAACATAGAGGGCAGCACTTATGTTTGTCCTAATTTTCATGAAAATACTTTGAATAAAATGTGTGTCACGGTGCTTTCCTAAATTAGTTCACACATTATCTCAAAAGATCTCTCAAAAAGTTAAAAATACAATGTTTTTGTTATTCATCGTTGGTGCTAGTAAATGTTTTAGATAGATTTGTAATAGTAACGAATTGAACTAGGCGAAAGTGACCAAAACTTAGTTTAGGCACTTCTTGAAATAAGTTTCCAACTGCCTTAGCATTTAAAACTGTATTTTGATATAGAAATCATTCATGTCTTTTTCATAATAACTATAGAAAAATTTGGGTTTTTATATGAAGCATAACAGTAGTGAGAAAATGATTTTAGTCCAATATTAAGTGTTTATAAAAGAGCATAAACATATAACACGTTTGCCTTACAGACTCGCTTGGATTTCCAAGGTAAGATACCGGTCAAGCGCGAACCTATCAACAATAAAAAAAGTCTTGGACATCCAAGACTCCAATCCGGTAATCCAATCCGATCGTGTCCATATGGACTCCATCTGATTTCTAAACAAATTGACATACTCAAAATCAATGAAATAGTCATAGATACAAATCTATATTTCTACCATAAAAAAAAATACAATCTACAAACATCTTCAAGCTAAATAAGAAAAGAAATGTAGGTAGGTAACCAATCTATAGTCGAATGGGGCGATCTTTAACTAAGCCAATATGTATGCAAGAAAACAGGGTATGTTGTGTCTGTCACTCGAACCAGTGGTGTTTATATAAACGAAAGTATAATAAAAAACAATATTTACTGGACTATATATCTGCATAAATGCTTCCTACATTCTAAGGTAAATTTTTCTTAGGATCAACTTGCAACTCGTCTAAGTCAATGCGTTCAGTCCATATATCTTATGCTAGTAAAAATAAATCCGTCACATTTTTACTGTAGGTAAACCCGTAAGATCTTATGCCCAGCTTTGGGACAAACTTAGGCTAGCAATCAAGAGTCAAATGCAGGAATATAGTATACTAAAACAATATATATTTAAGTAATGATTTTAAGACGTTTTGAATTGATCCTAAGGAAAAATATAAAATTATTCCCAATTACTGATACTTGTTCACAAAGTTATGTATTTCACGGAGTGGCGGTTCACTGAGAAGGCACTAAATGATTATAATATATTTAATTAATGCATTTATTGTAAATTATCGCAAGTGATTACTATGGTTTTACTAACATATTGCTAAATTGGTCAAATGTAAGCATATTTTGTATACTGTTGTCATGGGAGTCCAATGGAAAGGATTCAAAAGATATTATTGGCATTTAAAATATGAAAATTTTCGAAAATAACATTATTATTTCGTTAATCGAGAGATACGTGGGCTAATAATGTGAAAGGCCGAGTTTTGAAAAACACTCAGATACTCTAAGGGACAAAATGACCCCCAACTGGACATGACACGCTGTCAAATTGTCCAACATGTCTCGCGTCACGTGAACGCGTTGTTTTGTTGGGGGGCAAGCATTGCGTGTCGTGTTGAGGGACAGTTTGTCCCCAAAAGTATCTTAGGATTGAAAGTATAATTTCTTCGTTTACATTGAGGTTTCGGCTACAAACTTTCCAGTTGATCGGTCCTCCGACAACTGACGATATTTAATCTAAAAATCTAATTTTAACTGCAATCAATTAGATACCAAGGTTCTCATAGTTTATTGAGTATTGACGATATAATGATTGCAATTAAAAAATATATAAAACTTAATGTTTCAATAACCAATATGTAGCGATAAGATATAAATATGAACGTTTATTTATTCAATGACGATGTGTGAGTAGATGCCAGGCCGCTAGAAATGATTTTATAAGAATTATACAACTTCTTTTGGTCCGTAAACCGCCCATGAACTGACAATAACACAACACATAGATGTCAAAAAATATAAATGTCATCATGGTTTCGTTATGTCAAATCGAAATGTCAAGATTTTGACATTAGAATACTTAACGTCGATCTCAAACGTATAAGTGGTTTACTAAAACGGGCCTTTATTATTGATTATGCATAATACTTATCCGGCGATCCAATGTTTTCAAAGACAAAAGTTCGCGCCATTTTTGAAATTCAAACATGGAATCCTTTTTTTTTTTTGTCTTTTCCCCCTTTTAGTAAATGTTGTAATATTCAAAATCCGTCTCATAAAGATTGGTGTTGTGTGATACTTTTAAGTAAGTTTTATTTGTAATTGTATTATAATTTGATTAATTAGTGTGTATAGAGTAAAACTTTGAAATGAACTGGCATTGATAGATGAAAACATCTTTACGATTTTTTTACAGAAGTGAGTGGAAATCCTAAGTTTTTAATCATTAACAACACTATTAAAAACCGTGACATTAAAGACTATATTTCACCGAGACACCATGGCGGCGCGACCAGTTGCCGCTACCAACATTTATCTACGCTACTCTATAGAGAGTTATTCACCTGGTGTCCATTTGGTTGCGCAACCAATTTGGTGGCGCGACCAGCTCGGACGTGTGGCGACTCTGGTGTCTGTCTGTATGGTGTTTAGTTTGGTAGCTTAGGGACACTGTGGCGGCGCAATTGAATTGGTCGCGTCGCCATGGTGTTCCGGTGAAATATAGCCCTAATTGTGGCATTGAATTTTTTTGTTATCATATTGATAAATAATCAATATGATAACAAAAAAATTCAATGTATCACAATATTTTTATTCCTAGACCAAGAACAAGATGGGGGCTATATAACTCATACTTTGATGATTCCAAGCAAACGCTATAACCGATCATCGGTAACTCGATTAATATTGGTTAGCTTATCACCAAGAAATACGCTTTGCTGTAGGCATACGTAAAAAGACCGATCAAGACCTAACTATACTCTGTTCAAAATAACATTAGAAATTTATGAAAACCTTTTATTGCTGTCCGTTCAACGGATTTTGACTTTTATTACGTTGGTGGCATGACAAATGGCGGCTGCAGTAAATAGTTGGTATTGTAATCACTTTTTGCTTTTAATGCCATCCTTATGCCTACGAAATAGAGGTTAAAATCGGTTGAAAAGACAGTAAGAAAGGTGTCGTTAACGCGAATAGGGTATAGGCTTGTATTTAGAGTAATAAATACTAGAAAAATTACTAAGGCATCTTTTCAGATTACAAAATGCCATATATGCAATTACAACTGCGTGGAAAATGAAATCACACAGACAAGATTGTGATAACACTTATATCGTATTCAAATATAATGAAACTTATAGAATTTTTTATGAAGAGACCTGATTGAAGATTTTGTGAGGTATGTAGGCCTAGGCGATGTTATACGATATGAAAAATCTATGATCAACGGTCGCACCCACTTAAAAAGTTAGGATAAACGCACAGGATTATCTTTGAATACGTATATAAGTGTCGATACCTAAACAATGACGTTATATTTTTTTTTCTAAAGTTGTTCTTAGAAAAATAATCGAAATGAACAGTATACATTTGGGGTTGAAATGAAGTTATGCTTAATAAAGTTACAATAATGTAATTTAAGTTATTTAACACGTTATATATACAAATTTTTGTATGATAAGTAGATAGCATTCAATGTTATTCAGCTTCTTTTTATAGAATGTTAAAAAAAAAACTAGTTATCTGATGCCGTTTCGGTTCATAAACAAGGTTAAAATGGGTTGCATTAATATTATTTTCAACTGAACTAAGATTCTAACCTAACCGTTTACTAGTTATTGTATAAATGAATTATTTAAGTCAAAAGTTATGGTTGCGTTTTCATACAAAACCGTATTATTATTATTATTATTATTATTGTATTAAGATTTTAAAACTTATTAGCGTTTCAATTTACTTTGCCTGTTTTGTAAATGGTTTTCTATGAAAATGTAACTAAAATTATTTGATTTAGGGGGTATGTTTCCCTATCTGTATATTATTCCATAATATTTTCTTTCAAATAATAATAATAGTAGTTTTTTTCCAATTTACATCTGTTGTGTGTCGAGTACATTGTATTGTGTGGTTTTTAAAGTTAGGTAAAGGTTAGTTTTTATGAGATGTTGATGGATAGAGAGATTGACTTCCGTTATACAAATCAACTTACATTGTTTGTGTGAACGAGAAGATGTCAAAATGTATTCGACACACAATGGACACACATACACAACAAATGTCATTTCTCGTCCTCCCTTCAAAATGACACGCAACTGACATTTGTTGTGAATGTCATTTAACAAATTTATCATACGATTTTTGCTTGTAGGTAACATTTGTACGATTTGTGTTTTATTTTGCTTATCCATCCACTCTTAATCGTTCAAATTATATGAAAATCATGTAGATGTCTCACGGCCTTAATATTATACGAATATGTATGAAAATGGGGGTAGAATGAGGCCTACATTCAACAGACGCATAGCTTTATAGACGCGTATTCGTCATTATAAGCTTGTTGTACACCTGCTCACAATTTACATACAAACTATGAAAATCTGTCGACGAAGTTGCAACGGCACTACTGTACGTATAATGACGTATATGCGTCTTATGAAGCTACGCGTCCGCGACAGTAGGCCAAGTGACCCATCTTTGCAAAGACAACAGTAATCAAACAATATTTTTCTGGTATACTATTCAGTTAGATCTTGTTTGAACGGTCAAACCTTTTTAATTTGATGGGTCACGTGTTCTAGCCTGAAGAGTACTTGGGCTGACATTTCGACAGTAAAGCTTGCTTACAAATAATGTGACGGTCGGTGATTAAAGTCTTATGTGTAGGATGACAGCAGGACGGAAATATGGCGTCTTTAATATGAGAGAAAGGGATTGATAGATACATTGTATTAATTTGACAGCTGTCACTCGAACCATGTTATAGCAATTGTAGTATAGCTATAAATTCTTGCCAATTGCGGTATCAATGAAATTGAGATTCTAGAAGCAATTAATAAATAAAATTGTCAGATTATTTTGTGACGGATCTGTCGAAATGTCTTCCCCAAGTATTTCGGTGTATATTGTAATATCTTGTAACTAAACCTCAGTGTGACAGGCCGCCCGAGCTACCACGTCAATCGTCATGTTCCATATTCTGATTGTTTATATTATAAGTTTAAATGTGTTGACGAGCGCCTCCAGTTGCGTATACAAGTCTGCATTGAACGCGACTATCATACCAAAACAAGCTAGTCTAAAAATGTTATGTAATTATCGAAGAAAAAAATCGTGCTATTAAAATTAAATTATTTCTCAATTTTCTGAACTAAATTGTTGGTTTTTAAGTACTTTGTGTATGTATCTATAGCGTTAGTAATGAAATATGGCGGCCTGTCGCATTGCCCGCGCAAGTGTGCGTTATGTATGTGTGCGTGTGAACGCAGTCCATTCATCAGTACGGTTAGTCGTTGAGAATAATAATGTAATTAATATCATACATAGATGGACATGGCTTCGATGCGTTATATAACTACTGTATTACGTTTATAAACATCATGGATTTATTAAATGAAACAATTTTAATACGAAAATAAATACAAAGAAGTTAATTTGTTTTTTTTTTCTTTTTCTTTACCTTTCATTCCTGATTACTAGACTCTTTAAAGCTAGAACTGTAGGCCTTTTGGTCTAGTGGTTAATGGCCCTGACTGCTATGCCGCAGGTCGTGGGTTCGATTCCCACCCAGGACAAATGTTTGTGTGATGAGCATGATCGTTTGTTCTGTGTCTGGGTGTAATTTATCTACAACCGTAAAACGGGGTGAATAGAATCTCAGGGGTGAATAGAAACAAAACTTTGGTTTGGTTTTTCACTTTGATACCATACTATCGGCTTCAAATAAAGCATCAACTTTTTAGAATAACAATTCATTAATAAATTGATAGAGTTAAATGCTGCAAAAAACATTTAAATATCGAGAAAATACCCTTTGAAGTTTTGTTTCTATTCACCCCATTTTACCCGGAATATGTATGTATTTAGAAATAATTATCAGCTGTCTAGTACTCAACATAAGCTCTGCTTAGCTTGGGATTAGACGGCGTTGTGTGATAGTTGTGGAATATTATTATTTTTAACTACATTAGACCGACGCACACGTGGACCTCCGTGCGTAGACCACGCAGAACGACGTTGCGTAGCGTGGACCTAACGTAGCTCTACAATTCTAGTTGCCATATAAAATGTATGGAGATGACCGATGTGCCCAGATCAGAGTACGTGACACGCGTGTGCGCAATGTAGTTTTACATAGTTCTGAAACTTTGGCACGCTTACGAAATTCACGCTTCTATACCTCATTCGCGTTAAGATTAGCCATTTAAAGAAACCTTTTTTACTATCTATTAAACCGATTTTAACTTCTATTTCGTAGGCATAAGCATTTACGTGTTAGGAGATTTTAATGCGCATCCACATCAACCATTCTGGAACGAATTAAAACAGTATTGTGATGATCAACGTTGGCTGTGTGCTGACGTAGAACGGCTGGGCATAGACTCTGGTTGTTTCACTTATATCAGTGATATGAATGGTAGTCAAAGATGGTTGGATCACTGTGTGATGACACAGTCAGCATGGCAAACTGTAACAAATGTTTACGTGGGTCATGACACATATTGGTCCGACCACTTGCCTCTCATTATTGAATGTAATCTTAGTATTATTCCACCTAAATTAACAATGTCTGGCAAAACTCAAAATAAAGTATTGTGGAAAGAAAGAAATAAATTACAAATAGATGAGTATCAAAATTTATGTAACAATAGACTTAAGAATATAAACTATCCTGAAATGTTTCAGATGTGTGGTGACAAAATGTGTGAAAATGAGGATCACAGGCGTGCTCTGGACTGCATGTACAAGGAAATCGTAAATATCTTGACCGAGGCAGCTGAACAGACCTGTGAGGAGAAGTCGCACCGCCCAAGGAGGCGTGTCATAGGATGGAACAGGCACGTACGTAGCGTATACGAGGAGGCTCGGCTTAAGTATCAAGCTTGGCTGGTTCACAATAAACCCGAAACTGGATTTTTTTGGGAAGAGATGCGCGCTAGCCAAAAGATATTTAGAGGTCGCTTAAAATGGTGTCAAAATCACCAGGAGCAGATCAAAATGGACATTATAGCGTCGCATAGATTCTCTAAAGATTTCAGTAAATTTTGGAAATCAACTAACAAGTTAAATGTTAGGCCGAGTCGCCCTGTAAGTGTTGGGGAATGTGGGTCGCCTGTAGATATAGCCAATCTGTTTAAGGAACAGTTTAGTGTATCATCACCACTGGGTCCGAGCGAGAGTGTGATCGATGTTGAGGCCTGTTGTGATCAGGAGCCAATTCGATTCTCAGCCAAGGAAGTCAAAGGACTTATACAAAATATGGCTAGAGGTAAATCTCCTGGTCATGACGGTCTCAGTATCGAGCACCTTCGATATGCTGGGGTACATCTTCCTAGGGTGCTGGCTTTATTCTTTTCACTGAGTATCAGCCACTCATACCTACCCCTGGAAATGTTAAGAACAGTGGTGGTGCCTATATTGAAAAATAGAACTGGTGATATATCGGATCAGGCTAACTATAGGCCCATTTCTCTAGCAACTGTCACTGCGAAGGTGTTGGACGGTCTGCTTGACAAGCAGTTAGATAGGTGGCTGAATATTCATGACGCACAGTTCGGGTTTAGGCCTGACTTGTCTACTGAAAGTGCTATACTCAGCTTAAAGCAGACCGTTCAATACTATAAGGATAGACGTACACCGGTGTATGCCTGCTTCCTTGACCTCTCAAGGGCTTTTGACCTAGTGTCTTATAAAGTCCTTTGGGATAAACTCAGGAAGACGGGTATGCCACGGGAGTTGCTGTGCCTTTTTAAGTACTGGTACTCGAATCAGGTGAACAATGTTCGTTGGGGTGATGGTCTCTCAGACGCGTACAGGCTGGAGTGCGGGGTAAGGCAGGGAGGGCTGAGCTCGCCTAAGCTCTTCAACCTGTACGTGAATGAGCTAATTGCTGAGCTCAGTGGCACACCTGTTGGATGCAAAATTGGGAACGTGAGTGTCAACAATTTCAGCTATGCTGACGACATGGTGTTGCTGGGTCCAACAGCTGGTTCGGTCAGGAAGATGTTGGGTATTTGTGAAAGGTATGCAGCCAGACACGGCCTAGTGTATAATGTTAAAAAAAGTGAATACCTGATTTTTAAGGTTCCTGGGAAGCCGGTTGCATATGAGCCAGTGCTGACTCTCAACGGTGAGCCACTCAGAAGAGTGTGTCAATTTAAATATCTCGGCCATTTCGTTACTGAGGACCTTAGGGATCAGGTAGACATGGAGCGTGAACGTAGGGCGCTAGCTGCTAAGTGCAACATGTTGGCACATAGGTTTGCCCGGTGTAGTACGGAAGCTAAAATAACACTGTTTGTAGCTTACTGTCAGAATTTTTACACGGGCAGCCTGTGGGTCAATTATACGCGTAAGGCGCTAGACGTCCTGCGTGTACAATATAATAACGCTTTCAGGGTGCTGTTGGGGCTGCCGCGTTACTGTAGTGCGTCCACGATGTTCGCGGAAGCGAGAGTGGATGATTTTTACGCAATTTTAAGAAAAAAGACCGCTTCTCTTCTTGCTCGTGTTCACGGCAGTTCCAACAGTATCCTGAGGGCGCTATCTGAGCAATTGGATGCCCCCATACTAAGACATTTTGTGAGTGTTTTGGTGCGGCAAGGGCAACCTTATCGCTCGTAATGTGTGACCAGTTTGTACATGTGTTTGTCGTTTAGGTTAAGTTACTAACTTATAGATTAAGTTTTTTTTTTTTTTTACTAACAATTGGGCCTGTGTTGTCAAATTTTTAAATAAATTATTATTATTATATTATATAAGGATGGCATCAAAAGCAAAAAAGTAGTTACAATACCAACTATTTATTGCAGCCGCCATTAGTCAAGCCACCGTCGTAATAAAACTTAAAATCGGTTGAACGGGCAGGAATAAAAGGTTTTCTTAGCAAGCAGCAGTGAAGTTCCTACTCCAGCAAAGCGAATAAGTGCGGAGACAAGAGACGGCCATCGGAGGAAACGATTCCAAAAAAAAAAACCTTTTTAAAACAATTCTAAATAGCTCTCTGAGCCTACTATTCTGACTGTTTCAATTTGTTTAAGTTGTAAGTTGTACAAAATAATTTCTGAACTAAGTTTTTGATTGAATCGTAAGAATATGCAATAATTTTTTTTTTTTAACTTAATTTACATATTTTATTATCCTGAACGTATCTTCTTTCAAATAAAACCCAACACACATAACCAGTCTAGTTCGTAGTAACCCAATTTCCCGAGAGATGACGCTGTACGTTTTTAACTCGTATGTGGAAACACTTATTGTGACGAACGGGAAACTACGAAACCCTACACTGAGCGTAGCTCGAGGCCCGACACGCTCTTGGCCGGTTTTTTAATACGAGCACCTGGATTGCTTTCGAGAAAAAAAAAATACACGTCAGATTTTGTTCACCGCCTTCCAAGCCAATGGTTTGTTACTCCATCAACCTTCAAACTTCGGGCTGCTACAGAGTAATTCCTAATGGAAAAACCCAATAACACTTATTTCCTCAACCCGAACCTAGGGCCCCATGCTCAGCAAACACGGTTGCGGCCACGACACCATAAAGTAGTCAAGGGTTCATGCAACGCTCTGGTATTGGTAGGTATTGGTTATATAGAACTACTAGCTTGCCGCCCGCGGCTTCGCCCGCGTGGACTACAGTTTATATCGCGCGGGCAGAGACCCGTGCTCAGCAGTGGAATTATAGGTTGCCTATGTATTATTCCAGTGTCTCTTCTACCTACCTACCAAATTTGATCTAAATCCGTTCAGTAGTTTTTGCGTGAAAGCGTAACAGACAGACAGAGTTACTTTCGCATTTATAATATTAGTAGGGATTAACGTTTTCGAGCATCCCCGCGGATCCCTGCAAGGCTCGCTGCTGGTTTTCTACTGTGATAACATCATCATTAGAAATAGGTGTTTAGGTATAGTGACTAAAACCGCTATGGCATTCGCGTTCGCTTATGAACGGTAAGACCTCTGTCTAATATCACGCCACATGATGTTATCTTTCGTCTACCCTCAAAATTATTAATAAATTATGGTTTGATCTCGAGTCCTTTTATTTATAAAACTAGCTTTTGCACGTGACTTCATTCGCTTACATAAAATAGGTACTGCCTATGTTATTCAGGAATGAAGCAGCTTATCGGTGAAAATTTTGCAATTTGCAAACGGTCCAGTACTTCCAGAGATTACCTCATATAAACAAAAAAATAAAAAACAAACTTTACCTCTTTATTATATTAGTGTAAATTACTCGTATAAAACTCAAACTCAAAATTAATTATTTCACTAGGCCCACATGGGCACCCTTAATTCATGAATCCCCAAGCGACACCCGGTGGCCGCGCATCTATTGTCTTACTATTGTGTCTCTAATTGACGGTATCTGAAGGGTTAAAACGCCAGAAGCCATCATTAGGGTAACCGAGATGCGATTGTATTGTAATATAATATTCCACAACTTTCACACAACGCCGTCTAGTCCCAAGCTAAGCAGAGCTTGTGTTATGGGTACTAGACAACTGATAAACATACTTAGATATAAACTTCTAAAAACATAAATATTATAGATAAATTACACCCAATAACGACGACGTGGCGACGCTTGGAGGAGGCCTATGTCCAGCAGTGGACGTCTTTCGGCTGATGTGATGATGATGATGACACTCAGACACAGAACAAATGATCATGCTCATCACATAAACATCCTGGGTGGGAATCTAACCTACGACCTCCGATATAGCAGTCAGGGTCACTAACTACTAGACCAACAGGCCAGTCAAATTAGAACTAGTATATTAGTTCTTCTCCATAGATATCTAGGCCCTGCAACGTGCAATTAGCAAATAAGCTTAATTTCTTCGACTGACCGACATTTCAGTAAATCGAATAAGTAGGTATCTACGTTTAATTATACGAATTTACGAATCGATTAACCCTTCAGATACCGTCAATTAGAGACACAATAGTAAGACAATAGATGCGCGGCCACCTGTGGTCGCTTGGGGATTCATGAATTAAGACGAATCCTTATTTTTTTTGTTTCTGATTTTTAACCCTTCAGATACCGTCAATTAGAGACACAATAGTAAGACAATAGATGCGCGGCCACCGGTGGTCGCTTGGGGATTCATGAATTAAACAATTACCGTTTATAAGAACCGGTATATGGATTTACAGCCCGTTACAACCGTTTCGCTTGCGTCGAACGCTTCGAGTTGACCTTGCTGGCAATTCTTTTGTTCTGACCACGTGACTGAGCGTTGAGATCACGTCATTCCTGTACATTTGAAGCTTTCTAATAGCGTTAACTGTTGCAGATTAGCAACTTGGCTAGGGGTACAGTTACCTAAAGAAAGATGCTAACTTATTTACTTCAATTTGTCCACTTTTTTGTATTAAAATGTTGTACTCACGTTTGTCCTCGTCGCTACATGTATTGTATTGCGTTTAGGTAGGATTTACGGCTCACCAACAGTGTGACACACATATTCGCACTACACAACTACTCCAGTCAACCACCGGATGGCTACTGCCTCGTCTCAAATGCATAACGTCACCTTGTAGTGAGACTACCCTCATAGCCAATACACCACACACCCCCTCCCTAAAAATATTCTGAATGTACCCACACTTATTTTTGACATGGAAATATAGGTTTCACATATTTAATTCATGAATCCCCAAGCGACCACCGGTGGCCGCGCATCTATTGTCTTACTATTGTGTCTCTAATTGACGGTATCTGAAGGGTTAATTCTTCTTTGGCGCGCACTGTTCCCGCCCGCCTCAAGGAGTTGTCAGCAACAGCAGGGGCCCAGCTTGGTCGAAACCTACTGGGGCCAGGGTTATCCGAAAGGGAGCTCGAGCCCTGGTATTAAGGCTAGAAGGAACGGGGTGGGTTTTAAGACAGTAAGTGTCTGAAACTATTTCCCGCTCCGCCTAAGAGTGGGGGTTGTCATTGGATTATTTTTCGCACCATAAAAAAGGGCTTCTCTGGTGGCCTAATTTGTATCCCGTTGCAGGGCAAAGGCTTTCCTCCTTCTTAACTAGTCTCAGACTTGTTTGGTCAAGCATGAATCGCAAACATGGTTAAAATCAGCCCATCAGCCTCACCGCTACAGTCGACCTCATCAACACCTCTTTCTGACGACGTCCACTGCTGCACATAGACCTCCCTCATGTGTCGCCACAATGGCCGGTCTTGACCGCAGTGGCGTAGTTACTAAGGGGTTAGCCGGGGCCCTCAAGCTTGGGGGGCCCCCCAAAACCTGATTAACAAACCGTTTATTGAATGAACGAAAAATTTTACGAAAAATATTTCTGTTGATGACGATAGTGAATCAGATAATGTGAATAGGGAATGCAAATCTCGCGAGATTGGGGCTCGCGCGAGATCTCACGAGATTATGAGTATCAATATCGCGAGATCTCGCTAATGTCGAGATCTCGCGAGATTAGCAGTTTTGTGTGTTTTTTTTGCAAATATTCACAATATTTGAATAAATTAGGAAGAAAAAAATAAAAATTATAAGTACTATAAGATAACCATAAGCGCGGGCTTGCGGACGGCAAGCAATGGGTAGTTTGCTGTCGAACCGTTGATGGCGCACACTGGGTCGAAGCCTACTGGGGCCAGGGTTAGTTCCGAAACGTAGCTCAGCCCCGGTATGAAAGGCACGAAGGCTAGTAAAGCTAAGATAGTCTGACACTACCTCCCGCTCCACTCAAGGGCGGGAGATGTCATTTGGATGATTTTTAGGGTACCAAAAAAAAGTATTATAAAATAAACATTTATTTTCACGAACTTTTTCAATACTTTTTTTGCATCAAACATTGTTTGACGTATCTGTCTATAATTTTTTAACGTCCGTGTCAATCCGCACTTCGAATAAGACGTTTTTATGCTCGAGTACAATCTCGTTAATCTCGCGAGATCTCGCCCTTTTTTCTGCCGAGATCAATGTCGCTAAAAAAGGCCGAGATCGAGATTGCATTCCCTAAATGTGAACACTGCAGTAATAGTTGAAAAGCCTACTCATGAAGGTTCGGTACCTATCTAAGATGTGAAAGATATCGTTGCCGATCATATTAACGACGACCATGTCTCCATATCATTGTGTGCATGTTCATGATAAATCTTATAACTTGGGATTAATATAAAAAAAAAGTTAAAGTACTTTGCATTTTTAAATATTTATGTAAATATTTTTTAAATATAATAAAGCCTTAACAATTTAGGTGCCCCAGTTTGCTTGTACGCCAGGGCCCTTGGTCACCTAGCAACGCCACTGCCTGAGCGTTTCACATCTACCGGAGTCCCGCGACACGCTCCAGTTCGTCGGAGAACCTATAAGATAGTCCATAAATAAAACAACATTAAAATTGACAACTGCGTATATTAATTTCACTATTGTTATAATACAGTTTCACATTTTGCCAGCCCTTACAAAATGTCAAGACAGTAACCAACATAACAAATATTCAGGTTAAATATTAAATTAACAGTTAAAAGCTAAGGTAACATATTGTTGTAACAATTAAAGCAATCTAAAGCAGGTCAAAAATAATTTAGTTTCGTTGCTATATTAAAATGAATTTTGAAATCTGAGGGCTGATTTCATTGCTAAACCTGACTTTAATGGATGTAAAGTAAAACTATATTTTCCTGAAAACACACAACAATATATTATCTCGTCTAATTGTACTTATTTGCAATTAGATAGGTAGTGTTTAATTTTATTTTTGATTTTTTTTTTCAAATAAAAAATACATAGAAATCAGCCCTTTATTCTTTGATCCTTTATTATATTAAATAATTGATAACCTTCCATTTTTATTTATTAAAAGTAATTGCTATTATATATTTTTTAAATTTTGTGCATAAACATAAAAAATAAATATAAAAAAAGTATGTAACAGTGAAAATTAACAGAACGTTAATGTAAATCTAAAGTTTATTTATATAGTGATATTAATTACAATTACGATCTACATTTATTAATATTTATAATTGAAAATACTCATCGTGAGCTATCTACTTTCATTTAACTTTTATATTTTTAACAATTATTATTATTAGTAAATATATTCAGATTTGACATCGATGAAAATATAAGATTGTTTTAGTTAGGAATTTATTCTATAATATAGGGTTTAGTAACGTTTTTAGTAACGTAAGATACATACATAACTAAGTATAAAACATATTTCAACAATAGTGAAAAGGAAAGCGATTCAAGATTTTTCAAAAAATTACAAATTTACAAAAGTATATAGCAAATAGAATAATTTAATATAATAGCAATTTATACATTAAAGGGCAGTGTATAAAGTAAATAAGATTATGACTGGCAGATAAGATTCCTCTAAGTTAAAAATTAGGCCGCATATTGGAATAAATATTAAGATGGTGACTATAAAAAAATCTAGTTAGTAAGAAACAGAATCGCCTTCAAAGTATATAGAAAATAATACAAAAGAACTTTTCAAAATAAACAATAAGAAGAATCTAGGTAGCCATGCTTAAAAACTATGTTCTTAACTTATTATACATACCTAAATGGAAATATACATATTTATAATTTTTCAATCAAGATAAATATCGAACAATAAAAAAAAATATTATTGAATTTAAAAAAGAATAAAATTCCACAAAAAATATCTACTGATAAAATATGTTTTACCTAGTTTTAAGCTTAAAAAATATTTTTAATAACAATTTAGTATAATATAAGTACAATAGTTATAATTTACTGACTAGAATCTCTTAACAAACTGTGAAAATAACGCTAAAATAAGCCTCATTTATTTTTTATTATTGGCAAGAGTTCTTAATTTATAAGATATGTTGAAAAGGGTAAGTCTTCGTCAAGAAATAGGTAGCATTTAATTTTTTTTATTATTATTTTAATATTTTTTTGTAATAATCAATTTTAGAAGACACTTTAGTTTGGCATTTCCATCTCGAGACTGGGTTCTGAAACAAAAAAAAATATAAATTAATAAAAAAACCTTTTAATAAAAAAAAAAATAACCGACTTCACTAAAAAAATGAATTAAATTTGAGGAGTTCTCTCGATTTCGCCAAGATTCCATCATCAGATCCCAATTTGGTGACTACGGGACCATTTGGAAAGTATACCCTTTCCAACAAAAAAAGATTTTTTCAAATTGGTTGGTAAGCGACGAAGCTATGCGCGAACAAACATTAAAAAAAATACAAACATTCGAATTCAGAAACTCCTCCATTTTTTAGAAGTCGGTTAATACATATTTTATAGATATATTTTTTATGCGTGATGATGGTATGATGTGTGGTGATGTGAGGTGAACCAAAAAAATTAATGATAGTAATCCTGTATGTAGAAGATAGTTTAATATAAGTAGAAATTAGTTTATGAGTTTCTTATTATTAATGACACCGCGTGAAACAAATATTAGTCTATGGAAGTAATGTCCACCAGCCCCCCTAGCCAAGTTACAACCGTTTCACTTGCGTCAAACGCTTCGAGTTGTCCTTGCCACCAATTCTTTTGTTCTGACCACGTGACTGAGCGTTGAGACGACGTCGTTCCCGTGCATTTGAAGCTTTCTACTAGCGTTAACTATTGCAGATTTGCAACTTGGCTAGGGGTTAAAGAATAAATCAAAATTTGCAAAGATTTATCTAGCTGCTCCCAGCGGCTTCGCCCGCGTGATAGCAGAAAATTATCCTAAGGGAACATACTTCCGGGATAAAAAGTATCCTATGCCCTATTCCAGGACATGGTCTATCCGTGTACCAAGTTTCATTAAAATCGGTTTTGCCATTTAGGCGTGAAGACGTAACAAACAAACAAACTCACTTTCGCTTCTATAATATTAGTAAGGATAAGGATAATTAGATTGAAAAGAATCAATAACAACAATTATAATTTTACCTAGGAGTATTTCCAAATTACATTTCATAATGATATGACACCAATGGTTCCTCTTCGCACCATGAAAAATGATAAAATATCTGAAAATGAATGGTAATGAGAACGAATGAGTTTCAGTTTAATATGTATTAATCATGCACTGTATTAATTATGAAATCCCAAATTATACCTCTGCCATTGAAATTTTACTGCCGCGCAAATGGGCTACAAAAAAACGCCGCTTCAAGCTTCTTTTTGTGGCTCGTTTGCGGCGGTGGCGCCGCAAAAAACGCTTGAAGTGGCTTCAAGCTTCTCCGGGCACAAGGTGTCGCGCGCTTCAGCTGTTTTTTTCGGGCCCCTCTAGCTTTTTTTGTGGCGCTTCTAGCGTTTTTTTGTGGCGGCGTTTTTTTGAGGCTCGAATGCAGGGACGCTATAACTACTGATATTTATAATTTATTAGCTTTTGCCAGCGGCTTTGCCCGCATAAAAGTAGAAAATATAGAGCTATGTTACTCAGAGATAAACTAGCTTTCTACTTGTGAAAGAATTTTGCAAATTAGCCCAGTAGTCTTTGTGTTAAATGGTAACATACAAATAAACAAAAAATCAAATATTTCTCATAATATTAGTGAGGTATTTATATTTACATTATAGTATACTAAGTTAATAATATCTACATAATGAACTCTTTTAACTAAAAAACATTATTTTTTTTAACAGGCTCGCGTCAAGCGCGAGCCTCTGTCTCTCTGAGAAGGTGCACTTGCTTAGTAACCAATAAATTCTCAAAATGACGGTTAGAATAACTACCAAAATTAAATGACTGGCTTTACTTCAGAATTTCCACTAGGGATTTTATTTCAGTGTAGAAAAGCAAAAACGAAATATGTTTTTCGTACGAGCCAATAATGCTCATACAGCAAATTACGTTTAACATAATAATAAACAATATACTTCTAATTAGTCGTAACTACACCTCCGTCACGCGGTAATGCGTTTGCTATAAATAAGTGCGGCCTTATATATAACTAGATCTATCTATTTTTAAGATCGTTCGTTGTGGGGACACTTGGGGGAGGTCTATGTCCAACAGTGGACGTATATCGGCTAAAATGATGATGATGGTATATAACTTTATTTTACTAATCAATAAACATTTTTACATGTAACTAAGTGGCGTTGGTGTTTCTCCCTAAAACCTACAACGACTACTGGAGGATCGTCAACGGCGAAATACTCCAACATTTTTTTAAGTCATACGACAATATGATATGGATAATGACTACGCGTGACTTCGTCGTATCCTTAATTCCAATGGCAGGTAAACAAAAAAAGTTTCATAGTTCCTAGATTTCACTTATTGCTACGTCTAGCTACGAGTGCTACGAGACGCTACGTCTCTGCTACGCGGAGTCGCCGTAGCACACAGTTCTGCTACGCGAAGTGCTACGGCCACTCCGCGTAGCACACTGGTTAGCAGAACTGTGTGCTCTTTCCAATTCGATAGAAAAAATTACGAGAAAAATTATATTATTTACGAATTTAATTATTAGACAAGAACTAATGTAAGTTTAAAAACTAATGTAAGCTAAAAAAGTTATGAGTTTACATGTGGATGGATGGAAGGGGAGAGGGAGGCCAAAGAAAAGATGGATGGATTGTGTGAGAAGTGATATGAAAGAAAAGGGAGTTAGTGATAGCATGACGAGTGACAGGACAGAATGGAAGAAAAAAACGTGTTGCGCCGACCCCAAATAAAACGGGACAAGGGCAGGAAGATGATGATGAACTAATGTAAGTTTCACTAATGATGCTAATATATTTTCAATCTACTTCTTCTTTGAAAAGCAAAATTCAACTTAAAATATTTTTCAAATAATTTTATTGCATAAATCATTTTTTGTGGCTTACTCTAACTTGAAAAGTTTGTTTTCAAAAGAGAAGAAAATTGCCTTATAATGAGTGCTAATAAAGAATTTAAAAAATATTTTCTCAGAAGTATCTAACAACAAAACGATTCCATTTTTATGGAACCAGCTGTAACATTAGTCCCTAAATCAACGCAGAAACATCATGGTGTATGTACATTGACCTTCCATTGAATATTTATAACAAACTCGCTAGAAATTGACGTAAAAACTCACCATCTGCCCATTTCTTGCCTCTCATGCCAAAGAAGCCCATCTGAGCCTTTCTCTTGGGCAGGGGTCCATTCTGATCGACCAAAAACTTAATTTCATGCGCTCCGTTGCCGCTGTTTTTCAGGTCCTTTTTGCCCCTCACCCCGATGAATTTGCCACGGAAGGACAGGTCGTAAGGTCGCTTGTTGGCTATGGATTTCTTTCCTCGAACGCCGTAAAACTGGTTAAAATTCGCCGCACGTTTTCCAACTTCGTTCGACTGATCAGGATCCGCGGACACCTCTATAGATTCACCCACAGGCATGAAGTCCACTCTCTGGGAGTTCATTTGAGACAGATAATGCAGAAGCAGTTCGTTGAGGAGTGGGAAGTCAGGGTCGTTGGGGGCTGGTTCCTCCTTTGAAGAGTAGTCTATTTGTCCAATCAAAGAACCGTCTCGTTTAGGGAACAGTTCATTACTCTGGGAGTCGGGGAAAAGGAGGTCTTTCTTGCCTCTCATTCCCATGAAGCCCATGGGGGCTCGTTTGTAGTATTCCTCTGGGGCCTCAAGGATGTCTTGGAGGCTCTTCTTTCCTTTGACTCCGACGAAGAACTGTGGTTTCCGTTTGTAGAACTGTTCGATGCCGTCTTCGTCGAAGTATTTCTTGCCTCGCATGCCGAGGAAGCCTTGCGGGACGCGCTTGGAGACTTCCTGAGCGTATGCCAGGGACACCAGCTGGATCGTGATGAAGATGAGGCAGGCTCGCGGGGCACCCATTGTGGAATGATCTGTAACAATGGAAGTAATTGTTAGAAAAGTAGATTGCATAACGAGTTGGTTTTCTCGCGAGGAGTGGCAGGCGGTCGCCTCCTTCTGCGAAGCAGTAATGCTAGCTAAGGAGGAGACCGACCGCATCAGGCAACGGCGCCTCGCCGCCGCCGCTGGAATTCCGATCCCGATTTCCGGCCACCGTAGACGCGGGCTCGAAGACGGCGAGCCATGGGTAGCTAACTGTCCGACCGTCCCGTAACTGTCTGGACCGAGCCCAAGACGTCGACTGCGCGCACTGTTCTCGCGTGCCTCAAGGAGTTGTCAGCGACAGAAGGGGCCCAGATGGGTCGAAGCCTACTGAGGCCAGGGTTATCCGCAAGGAACTCGAGCTCCGGTATGAAGGCTAGAAGGAACGGGGGGGGGTTAGTCAGTAAGAGTCTGACACTATCTCCCGCTCCACCCAAGAGCGGGGGTTGTCATAGTTGGTTTTCTCGGTTTATTAGATTTTAACCGAAAAAATATTATGGCGGTTTCACTTATTCTCCAAATATAAGTTGATAAAACCGTTTCTGTGATAATTTACTTTAAAAAAAATAAACATAAAATTTTTAAATTCAATTACATATTTGTTTTTGAATACGACTAATGAGTATATAGACAGCAGTACAGTATGCGCGTAATGCCAACAGTCATGAGAGACATCGCTTGACATGCCGCAGCCTTGGAAGCAAACGTCAGCAGCGCGCCGCAGGCCTGTTCATCAACAGCCATGACCATTGTGACAAGAGTGCCCGACTAAGAAGAAGAAGAATGAGTATATGCATGTGGATGGGTAGAAAAGAAGATTGGATGCCAAAGAAAAGATGGATGGCTTGTGTGAGGAACAAAAAAGAGTTAGTGATAGCGTGATGGGTGACAGGATAAAGTGGAAGAAAAAAACGTGTTGCACCGACCACAAATAAAACGGCACAAGGGCAAGAAGTTGATGATGATGATTTCTTTAAAGTACACGGTTTGGAGATCACATTTTAAGAAAAAAGATGTTTGTGTTAGATGACTCCATATACCTCTCGCGGTCATGGTCCGGAACGAGGAGGAATGGCAGGCGGTCGCTTCCTTCTGCGAAGCAGTAATGCTAGCAAAGGAGGAGGCCGACTGCATCAGGCAACGGTGGCCTCGCCGCTGCCGCCGGGATTCCGATCCCGATTTCCGGCCACCGTAGACGCGGACTCGCGGACAGCGAGCCATGGGGATCTCGCTGTCCGACCGTCCGGTAATGGACCGAGTCCAAGACGTCGACGGCGCGCACTGTTCCCGCGCGCCTCAAGGAGTTGTCAGCAGCAGGAGGGGCCCAGCTGGGTCGAAGCTACTGGGGATAGGGTTGTCCGAAAGGGAGCTCGTGCCCCGGTATGAAGGCTAGAAAGAACGGGATGAGGTTTTTAGTCAGTAAGAGTCTGACACTATCTCCCGCTCCACTCAAGAGCGGGGGTTGTCATAAGATGATTTTTGCCCACCATAAAAAAAAGACAACTCCATTTTCCCACTTGACATTATATAACGTGTGCAATTAAAATCTAAAAACAAGACGAAACAAAAAAAAAACTTAACGAAACTACAAAGGCTCCTATTTGTTTAACCTTGGTCTCATATGTTAATCCACCATAAAAAGCTTCCATAAGTAGGTAATAGTCAATGTAGCACTTACATAAAATATTTAAACACTTTCAACTTAACGCATTTTTTACACTTTGCTAACAAAGTTCCCCTAGGGAGGAACACACTTGTGTGCACAGTAACTTGTGTCAGCCATAACTGTTACAAAATTCATTGAGTAGAATAGCTGTACTTTAAAACAAAGAGGTTTTTTTGGTTGTAATAGCCTATTTGTTTGTGTATACAATTGTTTGTTTGATAACAAAATGACTGGTTAGTTGTATACTACGTGAAAGTATTATTAGATTATCCGGTAACGAACAAGGTGTTGTTTATAAACAACGAATCTCATCATCATCAGCCTTTTTTTTAATGTTCCCACTGCTGGGACTCAGGCCTCCTCTCTAGGAGAGGGAATGGGCCGTAATCCAGCACGCGGGCCCAGTGCGCGTTGGTGAATGTCACGTGTCTTCGAATTTTTGGTTCTAGGACAGGTTTCCTCACGATGTTTTACTTCACCGTTTTGAGAGTAGTAGTGATGAAATAAATTACACAAAGTAATGCGCCTGGCTGAGTTTGAACCCGTGACAACTCGTAAGTCGTGGCCGATACCACTCGGCCACCACTGCTCTCAACAACGAATCTATTTTTGTCAGATTCAGTAATCAACTGTGATGAGTATTTAAGGAAATTGCTTCTTTGGTTTTTTGCATTTCTTAGTTCAGTGTTTGTTTGGTCAAAAATCTGTATATTGAGAAAGTTGTGTTAGTTACACCATTTATAACTCAAGAACGGCTGAACCGATTTGGCTGAAAAAATGGTGTGGAGGTAGCTTAGAACTAGGATACTTTTTGATAAAGAGGTAAAGTTTTTTTTGGTTGTAGGAGGTATTCTCTGAAAGTACTGGGTCGATAGCTGAAATTATTTCACCGATAGAAAGCTGCTTTATTTTTGAGTGACATAGGCTATGTTTTATGTACGCGGGCGAAGCCACAGGCAGATATGTAGTTAACAATAAAGAAGTGTTTTTCTCTAAATATCGTAGTTGCATTTTTATCGAGAAAGAACCACTTGCCTGCTGCGGTCTTTCCGTCCGATTATAATTTAAGTGTCTTCAAGACAAGAGCGAAAATGCTCATAAACTAGCGCGCCTTACTATCAACGATTGCATCACTGCTTACCATCAGATGAGATCGCAGTCAAGCACTAGTTTATATCAATTAAATAAAAAAAGTAACTGCACAAGAATCAAACTTGGGAGCCACTAACTTTCACTTTCTGCTACGCACCAATCGGCCCACGAGAAAAGATAACTAATTTAGCCGTTTAGTCATCTAACCACGTAGCCCTAACAAATATCAATAAACTACCAAAAGAAAACAAGTCTATTTCATCAGCGAACTAAAATAAACGTTATTACAAATAACATAAGATAATAATTTCTTTACCACGACATGAGTCGGTTACCAAGGGTCGCAGCCATCATTCATACAATTTGTATTATTATATAAATAAATATTTATGTCCTTAATATAGTTTTGTTGTATATAAATGAAGAGATATCGTGGTCATGTTTATATTGAATAAAATCGTTTGTGTGATTGTTATTTGTATTTATCTTCATGATTGTATATACTGTCAGTCCTAGAATATATTTTTTCAAAATATTATATTGATGGGCTCACGTTTGGCTACTATCTCACAAAGATATGGTCGACGATGGAGCACGCTTGCCCTAGAAGTAATCTACTCATTCTTGACTTCGTCATCCTCATTAGCCTTTTTAATGTTCCCACTGCTGGGACTCAGGCCTCCTCTCTAGGAGAAGGAATGGGCCGTAATCCACCACGCAGGCCCAGTGCGGGTTTGTAGTTATTTATGAACAGAATGCCGTAAAAAGCAACTGAAATCCTAATTTTTTACAATAAAATATATGTCGGTGTGTGTATACGCTAACCACTCGATAATATATTATATTCCTATAACTTTAGCCTATGTCTGTCGCATGAGCGGTGGGAGCGTAAAACGCAGGATTGGTGCCCGGACTCAGCAACGCGGGGCCGGGGCAGACCACGAAGAAGGATGGCGGGACCACCTGGATGGCTTCCTTAAGAATTCGAATAAGAAAGCGAAGAACCGTAATCGTTGGAAAGATTGGAGGGAGGCCTTTGACCAGCAGTGGGACAATATAGGCTAACTATAATAACAAATAGCTTTAGCCCTTTTTATAGCTCAGGCATTCATTCAATTTGATAAACACCCTGATTGCTTCGGAATCTTACTTTTTTGGTCTTGCACAGATTATAATTTTAAGTTTTCTTTATGTATTTTTAAGTTTTTTTTACGATTGTGTGTGGTACTTTTGTTATTTGGTAAGATTCGGGACTGAAAAAAAATCTGTAAAGAATAGGAAGATAGGACTTATGTATTATTGCTATAAGTTTGACATTGACATGTTCCCTACTTCAAATTCGTAATTCAGATAGCTTTAGTACCTCTTTTTAACGGCTAAAAGAAATTGATCTAAAATAGATCGGATCATTGACGTCGGTACACATATAAATTTAAATATAAAGAGACCCTGTCATAACCCTTTACCCAATACCAGGGGCGCTCAAATCGGGCTGCGGGATTATTTGAAAGAGTTACCGCGGGCCTGGATCACAAAGGGCCACTAAGGGAACACAGGTGGGTTATATATATATATATACACATATATATATATAATTTACTTTATATATATATGTTCGTCTGTAAGGAATTTATCTATGGGCCAAGATGACTGAAAATAAGCGATTTATTATTATTAAATTTGGTGATGCGCCTAACGCACTATCCATCTTACTGTACGACCCGCCAAGGCTATGCACGAGTCCTGTGCGTAGGCCTGACGTACGTCAATAATTAGTTATCCAGCAAGCAATTAATAATTATTATTTACATACGTACGGAAGGCGCTTAGGTGTCCTCGCACACGGGCCACAAAAAAAGCCACTTGAGGTTTTTTTTGAGGCGGCCTTTTTTGTGGCTCGTGTGCGGCGGTGCCGCCACGAAAAAACGCTTGAAGCCGCTTCTAGGTTTTTTTGGTAGCGGCCAAAATGCCATGCCATTCGAGCACTTAATCCCTCTTCGTCAGAGGCCATTTTGATACTGGACGCATGACCACAAGTTGTCGCGCGCTTCAGTTTTTTTTTTGTGGCCGCTTCTAGCTATTTTTTGTGGAGGCGTTTTTTTTTTTGCGGTCCGTGTATGGGGACACTAAGTATGACACTCCCACTCACTCTACCCAGAGTGGGAGATGTTTTTGACGATTTCCTACCAAAAAAGGTGGCGCTTTAAGCCATTGCTTGCGGAAAAATACAAAAGAAAAAAGAATATATTGGCTACCACGCATATTACAACACATTCATCTTTTTCCTCTATGGTTGAGTTAAGAATATAAATGCTTATAAACGCAACCACGGTACAGGAGTAATTCCTAGTGTGTGGGGCAACGTTTAAAAATAGAAAATTTTGTTACAAGTTCGAAGACATGTGACATCCACAAACACGCACTGGGCCCACGTGGTGGATTACGGCCCATTCCCTCTCCTAGAGAAGAGGCCTGAGTCCCAGCAGTGGGAACATTAAAAAGGCTAATGATGATGATGATACAAGTAAAGAAAGTTTGTCAAAGCGACCGATGCGGAAGGCGGAGGTAAAGATATAAATAAACTTAACTAAGATTGTAGATGGCGCTGCCAGTACATAAACATCGGCTCTGTGTTTAATAATTAACAAAAAATGATTAATCGCGAAATTCAACTGCAAAGTTGCATCAAAGTCAACTTTTAAACAATAAGTGTCCATGTAACTGTTATCTACATAATTGATCAAGTGGAAATCAAAGAAGAAACAGTCAATTACCATCTTAAACTATCACTAAATTAAACAGTGCAATCAAGCTCAGTACTGTGAAGTGTCGATAAACTGTTGTTAAATTCCTAAACTTCATAATAAAAAGTGCAAAATACGTGTGTAAAGTGACTAATAACAATAAAGTGGAAGTATCAAAAATTACTCAAAGTGATTGTGCAAATATTATTTTTGAACATACCCACCCACCCATACATTGGTTCAAATTTGTATTTATGGCACTACTGTTACTCTATTTCACGTTGTATCTACATGTCTGAGTAGCCGAAATCGTTAAGAGGCTGTAGAATCACACATTGAACGATAATTCCTGAGTTCGAATCCTACTGACGAAAAATCCACTTTTTGTAAATTTTTTTTGTTAAAATTCTATTTTTTCTCGTTTTGGTTTACTTTTTTGGGCATTATTTTTTAACAACTACACTGCAATGTCATTGATTGGTGAATGTGCCGGGTGTCGTGGCATTTTGGGCAGCGATACTTATCTTAGCTGCTTTAGTTGCGAGGCAAAATACGACCTTGTATGTGTAAATGTATCTTATAAGAATTATGAGCTAATGGACACTAACCACAAAGCTACATGGAAGTGCCCTGAATGCTGCAGTAAGGAGCCAAAGACGGGTAACATTAATACTCCTGTACGTTCAACTTCATGCTCGGATCGTAGGAGTCATGAAGCAGACGCACCTGGAAATTCCAACGTCACTGTTCGCAGAAGGCCTACGAAGTCGCCGCTGAAAACACTGCAGAAAGCGCCCCAGAAACCATTGCAGAAATTACCACAAAAACCATCGCATAAAATGTCGGCAAAGTCATCGCAGAAGTCGCCGCCACAAACGCAACTACAATCACCACCGAAATCGCAGCCACCGTCACCACAGCCTTATATGGAACCCACTAACTTTGTTACTGAAGGCAAACTACGGGAAATTCTACAACAGGAAATTTCTGCGGCTTTGAACTCAACTATTAAACGACTTGTAGCCACCGAATTTAAGAATATTCACGACAAAATAGATGGATTTGGGAATTCTTTGGAATTCATTAACACTAAGTTTGAAGAGATGAAGTCTAAACTTGAAAGTGAAACTGCGATTATTGCCGAGCTGAAAGGTGATAATGATAATCTTAAATCCACCATTAAGGACCTCACTTCCAGGCTGAATATAGTTGAACTACATATGCGTGAGTCAAATATAGAAATAAATGGTATCCCGGAAAGTCGTTCTGAGAATTTAGTCACCACCGTCATTCAACTATCTAGCATTGTTGATAGTCCGTTAATTAAAGAAGATATCCAGCATGCCGTCAGAGTAGCAAAAGTTAGCAACGACAACCCACGACCTCGTCCAGTAATTGTTAAGCTGCGTAGTCCTCGTTCCCGTGATGATATCCTGGCAGCAGTTACCAAATTTAATCACAAAAATCCAGAGAAGAAGCTCAGCACACATCACCTTGGAATAGGAGGACCTGTAAGCCCTATCTATGTTTCGGAACACCTGACTCCGGCACTTAAGTCTCTTCACGCCGCAACTCGTATAAAAGCTCGAGAAATGTCGTACAGATTCGTATGGGTTCGCAATGGGCGAATTTTTGTCCGGAAGGCAGTGGAGCATCAAGCTATTGTGATTAAAAGTATCGATAGTCTTAAGCTTTTAGTATAGTAAGTTCTGTTAGTGTACCTGGGTAATATTTTGTGGTTTTTTACATCTATAATGCTTGACATATACTATCAAAATGTGCAAGGACTTAGAACTAAGACAAACAAACTCTCTAAAAATATTCTGACTTCCAATTATAAGGTTATTGCTTTTACTGAAACTTGGCTTAAATCTAGTATTTCTAATCGTGAAATGATGGATGATAGATACGTGGTTTATCGCAGGGACCGAGAAAGTAGTAGTAATTCTAAAAAGGATGGTGGTGGGGTTTTTTTTTTTTTTTTTTTTTTTGTCGACGGGGAAAATCATCTTTGACGAAACCCGCTCTTGGGTGGAGCGGGAGACAGTGTCAGACTCTTACTGACTAAAAACCCCGCGCCGTTCCTTCTAGCCTTCATACCGGGGCGCGAGCTCCCTTTCGGACAACCCTGTCCCCAGTAGGCTTCGACCCAGCTGGGCCCCTCCTGTTGCTGACAACTCCTTGAGGCGCGCGGGAACAGTGCGTGCCGTCGACGTCTTGGACTCGGTCCATTACCGGACGATCGGACAGCGAGCTACCCATGGCTCGCCGTCCGCGAGCCCGCGTCTACGGTGGCCGGAAATCGGGATCGGAATCCCGGCGACGGCGGCGAGGGCGCCGTTGCCTGATGCGGTCGGCCTCCTCCTTTGCTAGCATTACTGCTTCGCAGAAGGAGGCGACCGCCTGCCATTCCTCCTCGCTCCGGATCATGGCTTCGACCAGGGCCCGACGCGAGAGGTCTCCGCCGCCGATCGCCCCCTCGAGGGCACGGCGATGCTCCGCCCAGGCAGGGCACACCTCGACGGTGTGCTCCACCGTGTCCTCCGGGCGTTGCGCACAGTGGCGACACCCGGGCGTCTCTTCCGCTTGAATCCGATGCAGGAACCTCCCGAACTTGCCATGTCCGGTGAGGACCTGCGTCATGCGGAAGGTAAGGACGCCGTGAGGTCTTTCCAGCCACGCCTCAAAGAGGGGACTTACCGCCATAATCGTGGCGTGCCCAGCACTGGGTTGCGATAGCCGTTGACGCCATTTCACCATGAGATCCCGCCGGAGCTCTGTCCGCCATGCCTTGACATGTTGCGGCAGTGGACTTTCACCCCGGCGTTGCATCTCCACGCGCATGTCGTGCATGTGTGCAAGGACTGTTGCCTCCAGATCCCACGGTGGTAGGCCAGCCAGAAGGCTCGCCGCTTCGCGGGAGATCGTGCGGTAACCCCGCAGGATGGTGGTGGGGTGCTTTTGGCTGTTTCTAAAGATATACCTTCAGTTCGTATCAAGGATTGGGAAACAAGTTTGGAGGACTTGTGGGTCACTTTGCAAATTAATGTTGGATCAAGTACTAGAAGGCTTGCTGTATGTGTGGTGTACTTACCTCCACCTGTTAAAGCCGAAACTCTTAAGTCTTTCTTGGAAAGCACTGATAATATTTCCAACCGGGTTGATGATCTCGTGATTCTGGGTGATTTTAACTTAAGTTTTATTAATTGGGACTCTAAAAGCGGTTGCAATTCTATGGCACCCTCAAATTATAATTCTCCCCTCGGACATTTGCTTGTAGACTTCATTTCTATTAACAATCTCTTTCAAGTCAATGGAATTGCAAACAGTGACAATAGATATTTGGACTTAGCTATTACTAGCTGTCATGATGCACATGTTGTAAATCCTGTGAACGTGCTGAGTAAAGTCTACAAGCAACATCCCAGTCTGTTACTGAATTTGCCTTTCAATAGAGTTGTTTATCTGAAGCCGAAATACGAGCTTAAATATAATTTCTATAAAGCTGATTACCCATCCATGGTTAATTGTTTGAAAGGGGTTGATTGGCGGGTAAAGTTATCGGACTGTGAAAATGTTGATTCAATGCTTCTGAAATTCTACAAAATACTTTCTGATCTTATGGATAAATATGTGCCGAAACATACTTTCAATAAATCAAAATTTCCGCCATGGTTTAGTAGTGCACTCATCAAATTGATGAGTGAAAAGGAGAAGGTCAGAAAAAGGTTCAAAAAATTTGGGAATCCCAGAGACGAAATAGAATACCACCTGCTCCGCTCAAGATGTCATGCAATTTACGATAAATGTTTCTCTAAATATAAAAATAACATAGAAGCCAACATCTCAAAAAATCCTAAAATTTTCTGGAGCTTTATAAAGCATAAGCTAGGGGCAAACTCGTCGATACCTGCTACTGTGAACTTAAAGGATCGGGTTGTGGGGACAGGCCCTGAAATTGTTAATCTTTTTGCTGAACATTTTTCCTCGGCCTATTTGCCTGGTGCAGCCTCTCCGGGAGCTTCTACAGTTGATACCCAGTGTCACCGGTCTCCGCTACAAACATTATGCTCTTTAAATATTGAAGAGTCTGAAGTGCTTAAAGCGATAAAAAAAATCGATTGTTCGAAGGGTGCCGGACCCGATGCGATTCCTCCTGTGTTTGTAAAAAGGTGTGGATCTGCTATCACTCTGCCGCTCTCATTAATATTTAATCGATCATTGGCAGATGGCACATTTCCATCAGAGTGGAAAAAAGCACGCATTGTGCCAGTTTTCAAGAAGGGAGAAAACTCCGACATTCAAAATTATCGCCCTATTTCCATACTTTCTTGCTTTTCTAAACTATTTGAATCGATTATTTATCCTGTAATTTCTCAGTTTGTGGACAGTAATATCTCAGATTTTCAGCACGGTTTTAGACGTGGTCGCTCAATCCTTACCAATTTGGTCCCCTATATTTCCGATATTTCTAATGAGGTCGACTCGGGCGGGCAAGTTGACGCCATCTATACCGACTTTAGCAGCGCATTTGATCGAGTCAATCATTCAATTCTTCTTCAGAAACTGCATCAGTTTGGTGTGGGTGGCGCCATTTGGAAATGGTTCGAGTCTTATTTAAAACAAAGACCTCAGTCGGTAACGGTAAATGGATTTAACTCGGCCATTTATTTTGCGGACACGGGTGTTCCTCAGGGATCGCATTTGGGACCTTTACTTTTCCTGATATTTATTAACGACGTGGTGGATAAGGTAAAACACTGTAAGGTGGCTTTGTTTGCCGATGATCTAAAGATTTATAAAACTATAAATTCTGATTTTGATTCTCGCCAATTGCAGAGTGACCTAGACGAGATTTTACATTGGTGTCACTGCAATAGTATGACTCTCAACGCAAGTAAATGTTTCCATATTAAATTCACAAGGAAAAAAATACCACTTGCTACGAAGTACAACCTCAATAGCACACTACTGGCAGAAGTAAATGAAATTAAGGATCTTGGCGTGATAACTGACAGTAAACTTAAATTTACTTCGCCTGTCAACAGGGCCGTCACTAAAGCTGCTCAAATGCTCGGGTTTCTGAAGCGGAACACAAGCGGTTTTAATGCTCGCACCAAAATCTTGCTGTACCAAACCTTAGTGCGCAGTCATCTTGAATTTGCTAGCGTTGTATGGAATCCGTTTTATGCAGTACATTCGCAGCGCATTGAAAGTATTCAAAGAGCGTTCACTAGGCATTTGGCCTTTAATTTCAGTGGCTTTTCGCACAGGAATCCCTACAAAGAGCGTTTAAAAAAATTTAAAATGTGCCCCCTTCGTGATCGAAGGTGTTTATTGGACATGTGCTTCTTTCATAAAATCATGAGCGGTCAGAGTCAGTGTCCCTACTTTCTTCAGAATCTGTCTTTGAAGGTTCCTCGCACCTATCCTCGAAGAAAATTCGGAGATCTTTTTCACACTCCACCTACAAAATCTAATTTGGGACGTCAGGCACCCCTTCGTAGAATCATTGACGAGTACCATTCTCTTGTTCTGAAAATGCCCGATCTAGACGTGTTCCACGATAAACCACGTGACTTTAAGAAAAAAGTCAAAGGCATTCTCGGCTTTTGAATGTAAATTGTTTGATTAGATTATTGTTTTTTAAAGATTAAGTTCTATTATAATTAAGTACATTGAATTAATTGACATTAAATTAAATCATATTAAATTAAATTAAATTATATTGTATTGTATTAAATAAATTGCGACATTTATATTATAATTAATTTTGACTTGAATTTTAATTTTGTATATTTTGTGTTGTATATTCATATGAGCTGTAAAATTGTAAATGCTATGTACGCCCTCATTGTCACGTACATCAGACCATAGAAATGCAATTGTTTTTCAATAATGTTAAATGTAGGTGATGTGGCAGTACTATAAATAAATAAAATAAAAAATAAAATAAACGGGGGTTGACGCGTTATTCGTAGGGGTCTCTTAGCGCCCAGCCTGATACAACAATATATGTAATTGTGGCTAGGTAGGTGCGCGAGCTCACGAACTTTTCAGCACTAATGCGATTATCAGTAAATTGCGTAACTAAAAGCGGTAGGGATAAAAGTAGACTTACACTGCGCACACGTGTGCCACACACGCCGATCTGGGCGCGTGGGTCTCCATACATTTTATATGGAAACTAGACTTGTTACACGCCACACGCCGTCTTTCTACGTACAAATCAGGCGTGTTACACGTGTACGTCGGTGTAGAGTTTTTTTTCCTGGGGCAAAAATCATCCTATGACAACCCCCGCTCTTGGGTGGAGCGGAAGATAGTGTCAGACTCTTACTGACTAAAAATCCACCCCGTTCCTTCTAGCCTCTTCATACCGGGGCTCGAGCTTTCTTTCGGATATCTCTGGGCCCCGGTCGGTGTAGTGCAGTTCTAGCTCATGAGAGGTATTATGATTAGGTTATTGAAAAATCATGTAAAAAATAGGGTATTGACTCCGCACCCAGGTTGGGCGCAGCAAAGACAATCTCCACAGGTGGGGGTTCTCGGATGGTTCCGATCTTCAGTGTCTGTGCGGCGTCACTCCGCAGACGATGTCTCACCTTCCGTCCTGCACCACGTGCCCGGTCACCTGCTTACGTAAGGACCTAATGACAGCATCAGCGGACGGCATTGCAGTGGCCGATTTCTGGGCAGGGCAAGGAATTTGACTGATTTTGCCATCGATACGCTAAGAAGAAGATAGGGTATTGAAAAACATGTTTTGTGATGTTTAGTATTTAGATTTAACGTATTTCATCTTTTTCATTAGTTTTAGCTTGGCCGTCAATCCTTCACTGCTAATAATACATTTTGATAGCCAGGTCAAATTATTTTGATAGCCAGGTCAAATTATTTTGATAGCCAGGTCAAATTATTTTGATAGCCAGGTCAAATTATTTTGATAGCCAGGTCAAAATATTTTGATAGCCAGGTCAAATTATTTTGATAGCCAGGTCAAATTATTTTGATAGCTAGGTCAAATTATTTTGATAGCCAGGTCAAATTATTTTATTTAATACATTTACGAAGAAATTGATCGGCGACTCATGGGTGTCGACGCGCGCCCAGCTTGATGCGATAATAACACTGTGGCGGGGTCTCGCATGCCCATTTTTCTGCACTAGTACGGAAAACAATATATTGAGTGCCTAAAAGCGGCGGGTAAAGAGCGCGTTTTCGAGTAAGTGTATTGAAAAATAATTTGTGGTCAATCGCCAAAATCACCTCTAAGCACCCCTGACTTACACCGACGACGTTCAAGCGAAAAAAAAAGATAATTATACTCTACTGCAAACGACAACTGAGTCTATGGCCAGTGGTGCGAGCGAGATAGACATAATAAATGTTAGAGGGAGCGAGTGAGAGAGAAGACTGGCTAATGAGCGCCTGTGTGACAATGCTGAAGGGTTTGAAGATGTGTGGAGGCTTACTTTTGAAATATTGAGGAAAAGGAAGCTATTTATAAAATATGGAATACAAAAACGAGACATTTGAGAGTTATCTTTTGTACGTGGTTTTACAGCGAGAAAGGAATATAAACTTAAATTAGGTATGGCTGCGGGAACATTTGAAAGAGTGGGCAACAGAAGGACACAGGTCTCCATTAGGCAGTAAAAGTCTGACCCGCCCTCTCGTTCCGTTCCAACCTAGAGTGACAGAAGTCAATAAATGAATTCCCACTTACAAAAAAAAGTATTTTTCAATACACTTACTCAAAAACCCGTTCTTATCCCACCGCTTCTAAGCACGCAATTGATTGTTTTCCACACTAGGGCAGAAAAGTGCGTATAACTTTTATCATATCAGGCTGAGTGCGCGTCGACGACCAAGAGTCATAAATGTATAGAAAAACATCGTTTGATACACGTGCTTTGTCACTGAAGGCCTCGACTTCATAACCCACTCGCCTACCGCTCGTGCAAATCCACCTCGGTCGCAATGACAAACTTTCTGCACTTGTATCAAAATGTACCACCTACTATTATATTTGTCCCGATTTAAAACCCTAAATTCCTATTTTTTTTTTACCATCTGCCCCGGTTTTTATCCATACGCCATTTTAAATGAAAGCTGACAGCTTCGTAGTGAGAGACTGAGTGTTGTACGTATTTCTGGTAACGGGATTGATAGGTCAGTGACTGTTGTGTGCAGAGGACGCAGCGTCCATGCCTTGTACGTTAATTAATGTAAGTCACTAGTTTCCACCAGTTAAACCAGTAATTGGTGTTCATCATCATCATCAGCCTTTTTAATGTTCCTACTGCTGGGACTCAGGCCTCCTCTCTAGGAGAGGGAATGGGCCGTAATCCACCACGCGGGCCCAGTGCGTGTTGGTGAATTTTTTGATTCTAGAACATGCTGGTTTCCTCACGAGGTTTTCCTTCACCGTTTTGAGAGCTGTGGTGATGAAATAAATTACACAAAGTAATGCGCCTGGCTGGGTTCGAACCTGCGACCTACAACTCGTAAGTCGGGTAATTGGTGTTATCTTTATCTTATTTTTATAAGCCTATTGTGTGTCCCACTGCTGGACAAAGGTCTCCCCTTTCTCCTTCCAAACTTCGCTGTCTAAGGCGCTCTCTGGCCAAGTTTGCTCCGATCTTATTATATAATTAAAGGGCTTATTAGAAAAAATCTTGTTATTATTAATAATAATATATTCCACAAGTCTTCTTAACCAAAGCAAGACTAAGATTATGACCAACATTCCAGATGCACACCTATACCGGATGCCAGTAGAAGTAACGTCAGATTATGTTTACTTGGGGCACAAAATCACTTTGGGAAGCGATAACCAAACAACGGAGGTTGAGAGACGCATAACGCAGGCATGGGCCGCTTTTGGTGCGAATAAATCAATCTTCCGAAGCAAAATGTCCCTAAAATTAAAACGGCGAGTTTTCGAGCAGTGTGTCGTACCGGTTTTTACATATGGCGCCGAAACCATGACCTTAACCAGTAAATCAGCGGAAAAATTTCGAGTAGCCCAAAGAGGGATGGAGAGAGCTATGCTTGGTATTTCCCTACGCGATCGAAAGCGAAACACTTTTTTTTTTTTTTTCTCTTTTTTTCTCTCGACGGGGAAAATCATCATTGACGAAACCCGCTCTTGGGTGGAGCGGGAGACAGTGCCAGAGTCTTACTGACTAAAAACCCCGCGCCGTTCCTTCTAGCCTTCATACCGGGGCTCTAGTTTCCTTTCGGATAACCCCGACCCCGGTAGGCTTCGACCCAGATGGGCCCCTCCTGTTGCTGACAACTCCTTGAGGCGCGCGGGAACAGTGCGCGCCGTCGACGCCTTGGCTCGGTCCGGACAGTTACCGGACGATCGGACAGCGAGCTACCCATGGCTCGCCGTCCGCGAGCTCGCGTCTACGGTGGCTGGAAATCGGGATCGGAATCCCGGTGGCGGCGGCGGGGGCGCCGTTGCCTGATGCGGTCTGCCTCCTCCTTTGCTAGCATTACTGCTTCGCAGAAGGAGGCGACCGCCTGCCACTCCTCCTCGCTCCGGACCATGGCCTGAACCAAGGCCCGGCGCGAGAGGTCTCCGCCGCCGATCGTCCCCACGAGGACACGGCGTTGCTCCGCCCAAGCAGGGCACACCTCAATTGTGTGCTCCACCGTGTCCTCCGGGCGTTCCGCACAGTGGCGGCACCCGGGCGTCTCTTCCGCTCGAATCCGATGCAGGAACCTCCCGAACTTGCCATGTCCGGTGAGGACCTGCGTCATGCGGAAGGTAAGGACGCCGTGAAGTCTTTCCAGCCACGCCTCAAAGAGGGGACTTACCGCCATAATTGTGGCGTGCCCAAAAGCGAAACACTTGGATAAGATCCAAGACCAAGCTTAGAGATGTGGTTAAGGTTATGGCAGAAAGAAAATGGAAATGGGCGGGACACATTGCTCGAATGGATAGAGGCAGATGGACGCGGCGACTGCTCGAGTGGAGACCACGTGCCCATAAGAGACCGCCAGGGAAACCACCTAAGAGATGGAAGGACGACATTGTTCGACAAGCTGGACGGGATTGGATGTCGATTGCCCAAGACCGTCAGGAGTGGAGAAGATTGGAAGAGGCCTACGTCCAAAATTGGATATGAAGAGACTGCTATGGATGGATGGATGGATTCCACAAGTATCACACAACGCCGTCTAGTCCCAAGCTTAGCAGACTTTGTGTTATGAGTACTAGACAACTGATAAACATACTTATTTATTTCTATACACATACATATTATAGATAAATTAAACCCAGACACAGCGTTGGAAGGCCTCCAACAAGATGGACCGACGACCTGGTCAGGGTCGCGGTAATCCGATGGATGCGTGACGAACAGGACCGTTCGTTGTGGCGACGCTTGGGGGAGGCCTATGTCCAGCAGTTGACGTCTTTCGGCTGATATGATGATGATGAAACCCAGACGCAGAACAAAGTGATCGCGCTTATCACATAAACGTATTGTCCTGGATGGGAATCAAACCATGACCTCCAGCATAGCAGTCATGGCCACTAACCACTAGACCGACCAACAAGCCAGTCTAAAATAAATAAAACAAGCGACATATTTTTGTAGGCTGTTTTCGAAATAGGTTGTTGGCCTTTCAATATCATTTCATAGAGTCACAGGTTTATTTTGGTACCCACAGGTAACTGAAAAGGGTGACGTGTAAGGGAGGGACATGCTGCAATTCAGGAGCTTTTTAAAAGATTGGTTTGATGAAAGTGATTGTTACTTTTCTCTTGGTTTAAAACAAACTAATATTTTCACAGTTATAAGTCATCATCATCTTCCTGCCCTTGTCCCGTTTTATTTGGGGTCGGCGCAACACGTTTTTTCTTCCATTCTGTCCTGTCACTCGTCACGCTATCACTAACTCCATTTTCTTTCATATCACAGCTCACACAATCCATCCATTCATCACAGTTAAACAGAGTTACTGCAGATTTATGGTTTAATTTACAATAGGTGTAATTTACTAGTCCAGGAATTTTGACAAAACACAATTATGCAGACACGGAAAAACTATTAGAAATCGTAAAATAAAGTTTGTATATAACTACTATAATATTAATCTCTATCATTACCTAATTAATATAGTATCTAGTTTATCGGCTGTATTATTATTATTATTTATTCGTTAATTTGTTTAAACCTAATATATCGTACATAATCTAGTTTTAAAATATTTTATAAAAAAGTAACTTTTTATGTCATTAGAAATATTGTCGTCTTTTTCATTTATTTTGTAAAGGTATTATTGTTTTCTTTTTTTTTTAAATGGTTGATGAGAATTAATCGCCTGAAACACAGGTTTTTCATTAACCTAGTTCAGGCAGGTTTATATTACAGTTAGAATTACTTTTTATCTCGGTTGCACTTAATGTAATTCATAATTTTACTTACTTTATACTTGAATAAAATTTTTATTATTATTATTATTTATTAATATTATCCATATTTTCTTTGGCCTCCCTCTCCCCCTCCATCATTCCACATACATCCACAAGTTTTTTAGCAACATTTCACAGTTATAAGTACGCACTGGTAAAATAAAAAGAAAAGTATGAGGGGGCAGGGGCAGCTCTTCGAGCAGTGAAACAGTAAAAGTTACTATTCAAAGTAAATATTAGGAAAATTAATTTACTTATCCTTACTTTTTTTGAGGTGGGAAATTGTCAATGGACTTCTCCAGATTTAAACCATCTGACGTACGGCGAGTGTCCACCATTACGTTGATGATACCTCTACGGTCCGAACTAAGCGTTTCGCCTCTATACCACGTACAAAACATACCGACGTTAGTCCGTGTCAAGGAAAGCACGCTAATCCATTGATCCCGGCAGTCAATCTTTGTTACCGATAGACAGAAGCCATAAAATCTGATAAAATTTTTGCTACGGGGTATAGTGCTATCCTATTACAAGGAATTGTAGAGATCAGATGAGGGACCTTCCACATTGAGCACGCCACAATTATCGTACCCCTCTTTGAGGCGTGGCTGGAAAGACAACATGGCGTCCTTACCTTCCGCATGACGCAGGTCCTCACCGGACATGGTCAGTTCGGGAGATTCCTGCACCGGTGTCGTGTGAAAGAAACGCTCGGGCGGTCCTTGTGTGGACCGCATACGGTGGAGGATACGGTGAAGCATAGGTAGAGGTGTGCTCCGCCTGGGCAGAACACCGCCGTATTCTTGTGGGGGCGCTCGGGGGCACAGATCTCTCGCGCCGGGCCTTAATACAGGCCATGGTCAGGAGCGAGGAGTGGCAGGCGGCCGCCTCCTTCCGCGAAGCAGTAATTCTAGGAAAGGAGGCGGCCGCACGCGCGAGGCAATGGCTCTTGCGTCTCAACCTTTGCGATCCCGATATCCGAGCAATCGGTAGCTCGTCGTCGGACCGAGCCCAAGTCGTCGACTGCGCGTAGTGTTCCACGGTCAGTCCCTACAGTTAGGGGCCCAGCAGGGTCGAAGCCTATTGGGGCCATGGGTGATGCGAAAGAGAACCCTGGAAGCTTGGAACGAAAGCAAAGAAGGAACTTATTGTAGAAAAAGCGTCTCGTTGATGTGCCTTCGCTCACGTCTAATTTAGTCAACGCTACATCTCTGATGTGTTCTAGGTATACGAGATTCCCTGTGGAGATTCAAATATTGAGTGAGAGGAATCAATATTCCATATTATGTATTCCTCACTAATTCACCTGGCATCTTCAGTGTGTGCTGAGACAGTGGACAGTATTAATTACTGTTTACTCATCCTTGCGTACATACTAGTAGGTAAATAGATGTATGTACTATACAGTAAGCAATCAGAAGCTAGTACAGAACAGGCCGAAGGATTGTCAACTGTACTACTAAATTATACAGGATGTAAGGGGATAGGTTTCCGCAAACTTAAATAACTTGCTCAGTATACGAAACTGAACAATCGATATAGATAACTTTTAGGTATACGTTAAAATGTTAAAAAACCTATATTACTTTAGGCTTTGTTTTTGAGAGTTTTAGGAAGCCGAGGGCTGCAGTGACAAACGACGTTTTTCAATACGTTTACGTAGACATAAATATGTTGAGTTGACGCGCGACTCGTGGAGGTCACTTAGCGCTCACCTTGATACGATAAATGTGATAAAATTCTGGTGGGGGCAAGAACGTGTCCTTTTCTGCACTAGTGCGGAAAACAGTAAATTGCGACCGTAAAAGCGGTAGAGATAAGAGCGGATCTTTGAGCAAGTGTGTTGAAAAGATTTTGCCGATTCAAATATGACCGAAATCGTAAAGTATGTGAATATGATACGGTAAGGGATCTGCTTATCACTAATTAATATCAAATTAATTGATACTTAATCAGTGTATAACTGGGAAACTGGACTTGACCCAATAATTAATCTCACTAATATTATAAAGGCGAAAGTTGGTGAGTTTAAGTGAGTGTATACTTGTATACACGTTTGTTACTTCTTCACGCTCAAACGGGTTAGCCGTCTCGGATGGAATTTGGCACACAGGTAGACGATGGAAAACTAAAAGAAAAGAAAAAAATAAAAAAAGAAAAGAAAAAGAAAAGTAAGGGAAAAGTTTTTTGGAAATGCAATTGGCTAATAGTAATAGTAATTACGCAAAAAGACTTGACTTGACTTGACTGGATTTAATTAGTTTTTCGATTAATTTGCGTAGTTGTAGTTACCATTGTATAATAAGAGAAAAGAAAAGTATTCTGTCTGTGGCTATGTCCTGTTTTTATCCTAGGAGTACCTATGTACCCTTGGGATAATTTCCTACTAGTTCGCGGACAAAGTCACTGGAAACAGTTAGTTGGGCTTATAAATTAAATAATTAATAATTATTTCAGTTTCTCGCCTCAAAAATGACCAACCGACTTTTTTTGTTTCATATCAATAAGCAGCGACGCAATCGTTGATGGTGAGGCGCACTAGTTTATTAAGAGCCTATTCACTCTAGCCAAATGACCGCAGCATTAAAATTGTATATGTATATTTCAAAGAATATTCTGATTAAATTCCGTCGCTATATATATTAAAATTTAGTTATGATATCATGTCATGTCGTCTCACTCATAACATATTTAGAGGAATCATTTTGAAGGGAAATTATTCCAACCACGATCGAATGACATGAATGCCCATAAATATAACAAGTTAGATACATAAATATCAGACGTGGGTTCTGTTTTCTATTACCATTCATGATTTGTAATTTATATCTAAATAACTGAATTTATCAGACGACAATGTCGGACAAAGGAATTTAAGTACTATGTCGCTGTGGCTAAAGCTCAAATTCAAATAACATTTTATCTGCTAGAGTTGCGGGATTGTTTGAAAGAGTTATCGCGGCCCTAGAAGGTAAAGGGCAACTGAAGAAACGTGGATAGTTTTTTTTTTTTTTATCTGATATAAACTAGTACTTGACTGCAATCCCACCTGATGGTAAGCGGTGATCCAATCGTTGATGGTGAGGCGCACTAGTTTATTAAGAGCCTATTCACTCTAGCCTTGAAGACGCTCAGATTGTAATCGGACGGGAAGACCGCAGCAGGCAAATTATTCCAGTCCTTCGATGTACGCGGTATAAATGACGAAGCGAAACGCTTAGTCCGGACCGTGGAGGTTTCAACAACGTAAGGGTGGATACTCGCCGTACGTCGGTTTGTCCAATGGTAGAAATGGGATGGCGGAATCACATCATGCAATTCCTACGCGCACTCTCCAAAATGCAACCTGTAAAACACCGAAAGGCTGGCTACCCTACGCTTGTGCTCAAGGCTTTGAAGATTGGACTTAACCATATCTGGATCACCAATCAGTCTCTTCGCACGCCTTTCCACCGAGTCCAAAGCTGCCAGGTGGCACTTTGCAGCACCAGCCCAAATGTAGCTGCAGTACTCCACACACGATCGGACCTGTGCTTTGTATAACATTAAAAGGTTTAGTTCAGTAAGAGTCTGACTGACAACAAAGTGATTTTATAAGGGTTCCGTTTTTTCTTTTTTAGGTACGGAACTTTAAAATAAATAAACTAATTCATCATCATCATCATTTCAGGCGCAAGGCGTCCATAGTTGGACATAGACCTCCCCCAAGCGTCGCCACAAAATCCATCGGATTCCCGCGGCTCTGATCAGGTCATCGGTCCACCTTGTGGGAGGTCTTCTAACGCTGCGTCTTCCGGTACGCGGTCGCCACTCCAGAACCTTTGGTCCGCATAGACCTGTTCTGCGAGCCATGTGCCCTGCCCTTTGGGCATTGCCACTTAAGTTTGGCGATTCTTCAAGCTATGTCGGTAACCTTAGTTCTGTTGCGAATAAACTAATTAAAAATGGCAGCTAAGCGATGACCAGTCTCAACTGACGGCGCCCGTTCACGAGCATGACGCATGCAGCACAGTCCCACCACACAACCGGATGACCCAACAACACGTGCCACCATCAGCGACACATTTGAGTGAGCATGACAAACTCTCAACTAAGCGCTGTACGCTATGTTGTTCACGCTGTCTGACGTATTTTGAAGCGTCTAAGAAGCTAAACGTCCTTGGATACTGTAGGCCTTAATATGTGAGAGTCAAAATGACGGATGTATATTTGTATATAGATAGACAGTTATTATTACCGATAAAATGTACCTAAAATGTACTATTCAGTCCCTAGCTCTAAAATATCTGTACTTCTTTCAGAATGAAATTATTTCAAAATTAAGGTAAACCATCTTGACGTCAATATACTATTGAATGCACTATTACGTCAGTGTACCATTTTAGGTTTTAGTTCGATCGTGTATGGAGTATTGCTCTCACCTTTGGGATGGATCTGCCCGATACCAGCTTGCTGCACTTGAGGCAATTGAGAGGCGAGCCAGAAGGATAATTGGCGATGATTCACTCGTCGATTCGAAGCTTCAAAGTCTTGAGCATCGACGCCGAGTTGCTAGCCTGTCGGTTTTCTACCGGTTGCATTTCGGGGAGTGTGCGTCGGAATTGCATAACCTGATTCCGCCTAGCCCGTTCCATCATCGGACTACCAGACGTACGGCGATGCGCCACCGGTACATGGTGGACATCCCGCCTACACGCACAAAACGTTTTGGAAACACATTCATTGTGCGTGCAGCTAAGGAATGGAATTCCTTGCCGGAGTCTGTTTTTCCTGATAACTACAACCTGGGAATCTTTAAATCGAGAGTGAATAGGTTTCTTCTAGGTAAGCGCGTTCCATCGTCGACCGCATCGTCGCTTTCCATCAGGTGAGATAGCGGTCAAGCGCAAACCTATCAATAATAATAAAAAAAAGGTAGCCACTATTCTTTATCGGTAGATAATAACAATAATTTATTTCTCTGTTCGCAGCCGTCATTTTGACTCTCACCTTAATATTTCTTTCAAAATAAAATGTACTGATGTAATGAAAAGTGAGGATCGTAACCCAAATCTATGTCCAACATAAAAAATTCAAAACTTGTGTAGGTCAGTGTACTGATTGTGCGCACGTTGTGAACGCACCTCACGTACACTCGTAACAAAAAGCGTTCCGTTTGAAAAGACTAGTTCGTTTGATTGATTTGAAAGCGGTCAGTTTGGAACATACATTTTACGTTTTTATTCCGCTAGTTTGGATAGATCTGTTTTGATAATGTTTTTTTTTATAAATGATATTAACTAGTGCTAGACTACGATCTCACCTGGTCGTAAGCAGTGCAGGTATTTTATCTATAATATGTATGTATTTAGAAATATACAACGTGTAACGTTAAATGCGCAAAACTTCAGACACCCCATATGATTTTTAATTTAATTGACCTAAAACAGTGAGAAAAAATAATTTTAATAAAAGTTTTAATTTGTTTAAAATTAATATCTGCTTTGAAATAAGAACTTTTATTATCCCGTGTATAAGAAAATATGATTGGACACCAACCGCAACCATATGTGTTTGTTTACCTATTTCGGCGGGTTTGCACACGTGATAGCTTGACATATTCATAAATAGACATGGCATGTTTAATGAATATTTTTTTTCAAAAATGTAACCTATATTAAAAAGTGGTTTAATTGAGTCTGCTCGTTATTCTGATCAAACCATTTTCAGGTTTTGCGCATTTAACGTTACACGTTGTATCAGTATGTTTATCAGTTGTCTAGTGCCCATAACACAAGCTCTTCTTAGCTTGGGACTAGACGGCGTTGTGTGATAGTTGTGGAATATTATTATATTATTATAGTTAATGGTGAAGACACCTAAATTATAATCGGACGGGCAGACCGCAGCAGGCTTTGTTACCTGGAATAACGTTATTTGTAAAATATTTTGTTTTGGTTTTAAACAGTCAAATAACCAGCATTTAGCAACAGCAGCAACACACCAAAGGGAGCTGTGTTTAACGCAAGCCTCAAAGAAATGTCAGTCCCAGTAGGTCCGATGCCTGCTAGCAGTGCCGGCGTAAGGGCCACTGTCCCCCCGGGCGAAAATATTGTGGCGCCCACTTAAAGGAAGAGCTACATTTTTTATTTTACTAACTATTTTTATTCCTAATGAATTTTTTAGTTTAAACCGTTAGAGTAGCTCCTCTACTACAAACCCTTAAAAATCCATCTAAAAAAAATCTAAATAAAAAATATGCATATGCACAGAGCGTAGAGCACAGTTTTGAGGGTTTGCACCAGGGGAGGCAGGAGACTCCAACTCCCACACCTTGGCGCCCCCTGAATTTGGCCCTGGGCCGTCGCCCAACCGCGCCCCCCCCTAACGCCGGTACTGCCTGCTAGGACTACTGCAACGTTTGGAGACGTTAAAACGGTCCTTGAACGCAAAAGGCAAATAAAAGTTTTAGTAACAAAAAGTTTGACACGTGCTCTCGCTCTACTCTAAAGCGAAAGAAGTCATTTGATAAATTCACTTATGATTTTGACCATTACATGTTTGCTATATGGATTTTAAAAGAGACTTTGACCCCTGAGATTATTTCGGTGTTTCTTCTCTGGGTAGTCAGCTAGGAAACACCAGTCTGATTTAGTTTAAACTGAAAACTTAAAATTAATATCATTTATCAAAAACTGACAAAAGTATTAACAACAGAACAAAAGTATTTTCGTTCGAACTTTGTTCACAGAATTGTAAGCCAAAAATGCGATAGCCATTTGCATTTCCCATGAGGATAAAATTACAATATTAATGCAAAGTTTTTTATTGCTGTCTTGTATGGGAAAGTTTACCATTGACAAATATCTTATACTAATATTATAAAGAGGTAAAGTTTGGTTTTTTGTTTATAGGATAATCTCTGGAAGTACTGTTAAAATGTTTTCACCGGTAGAAAGCTAATTTATTCCTGAATGACATAGGCATATTTTAAATACGCGGGCGAAGCCCCGGGCAAAAGCTAGTGTATAGTAAAATCATTTATGTATTTTTCATTCATCACAAAAAAAAGCTAGAGTTAGAAATAAGATGACGTCGTACTAAAATCGATTCAACAAAAAAAAAACCAACAAAAATTTTGAGGAAAAAACATATTTTTTATTCAGTCCTCTCTGAAACCTGTCATCAAAAGAGACCAATTAAATATTCACGCCATTCAAAAGTGACACATATTGTCAAAAACTCTTTGAAAATAAAAAGAAGTCGAACAAAATAATCGTTCTTTGTCAACCAAGGATCCGTAAAAATAAAAAACTGTACTCGATTGAAAAGAGTACTACGCATAAATGGACAAAACGATTGACATTGGCACCTTGAATGCTTAATATTAAAAACCGGGCAAGAGCGAGTCGGACTCGCGCGCCGATGGTTCCGTACAAACCACTCGCGGACGGCGAGCCATGGGTAGCTCGCTGTCCGATCGTCCGGTAACTGTCCCGACCGAGCCCAAGACGTCGACGGCGCGCTCTGTTACCGCGCGCCTCAAGGAGTTTTCAGCAACAGGAGGTGCCCAGCTGGGTCGAAGCCTACTGGGGCCAGGGTTATCCGAAAGGAAACTCGAGCCCCGGTATGAAGAGGCTAGAAAGAACGGCGTGGGTTTTTAGTCAGTAAGAGTCTGACACTATCTCCTGCTCCATCCAAGAGCAGGGGTTGTCATAAGATGATTTTTGCCCACCGTAAAAAAAAGGGTTTCGTACAAACTTGTCTACGAAATACGATTCTGTGATGAAAACTGTTAAATTCCCGAATTGAGTTACAAAGATTTTACTAAATCGTAACAAAAAGTTTTTTTATGACGTACTTAACAACAAATATAGGTACAATTTTCATTATTTGTGCTGACAGACCTTGTTTCATGCCAAATTTCAAGATTCTAGGTCAACGAGAAGTATCCTGTGAATTTTGGATTCCCTTGACAGTATCGAAAAAACACATCTTTTTTCGTTATCTCAGAAGTTTTTTTTTTCACTGCTATAAGGATCTGCAGACCTGAGTATATGGTTTTAATTTCAACTAGATACCTGCTCGCGTTTTCGAGACAAAGGGTCTTGACGGACAGACAGACAGACGGATCCTACTCTTTGTTTTTATATAATAATTAGTGTCCACATGTTATGTTATTACTACATTGTGTGTATCTACGAGTGTGTATGTATGCCAAATAAAATAGTTTTCTTTCTTTCTATTGGGGTTCCGTTACTTACAAAACTTTATTATTAGGGTTTCGTACCTCAAGAGAAAAATGTAAACGGTACCCTAAAAATAAAGTTACAAAACAGAAAACTTACGTTTTTTTTTATTCTTATATTTTCCTTGAATATTTTGCCCGTACCTCTATATTCTCGTGAACTTATAATATATTTTGCTGTAATAGTTTTATAGCAAAAATTTTACATTTTTGCCAGGGTTGCGCACGGTTTTTACGAGCTGGCAAAATGGGTTAGTTTTCTTCCTTAAACGTAAATTTAATATTAGCTTATATTTACATAAACCTTTTTTTTTTTTTTTTTTTCTGTCGACGGGGAAAATCATCATTGACGAAACCCGCTCTTGGGTGGAGCGGGAGACAGTGTCAGAGTCTTACTGACTAAAAACCCCGCGCCGTTCCTTCTAGCCTTCATACCGGGGCTCTAGTTTCCTTTCGGATAACCCCGACCCCGGTAGGCTTCGACCCAGATGGGCCCCTCCTGTTGCTGACAACTCCTTGAGGCGCGCGGGAACAGTGCGCGCCGTCGACGCCTTGGCTCGGTCCGGACAGTTACCGGACGATCGGACAGCGAGCTACCCATGGCTCACCGTCCGCGAGCCCGCGTCTACGGTGGCTGGAAATCGGGATCAGAATCCCGGCGGCGGCGGCGGGGGCGCCGTTGCCTGATGCGGTCTGCCTCCTCCTTTGCTAGCATTACTGCTTCGCAGAAGGAGGCGACCGCCTGCCACTCCTCCTCGCTCCGGACCATGGCCTGAACCAAGGCCCGGCGCGAGAGGTCTCCGCCGCCGATCGCCCCCACGAGGGCACGGCGTTGCTCCGCCCAAGCAGGGCACACCTCAACTGTGTGCTCCACCGTGTCCTCCGGGCGTTCCGCACAGTGGCGGCACCCGGGCGTCTCTTCCGCTCGAATCCGATGCAGGAACCTCCCGAACTTGCCATGTCCGGTGAGGACCTGCGTCATGCGGAAGGTAAGGACGCCGTGAGGTCTTTCCAGCCACGCCTCAAAGAGGGGACTTACCGCCATAATTGTGGCGTGCCCAGCACTGGGTTGCGATAGTCGCTGACGCCATTTCACCGTGAGATCCCGCCGGAGCTCTGTCCGCCATACCTCGACCTGTCGCGGTAGTGGACTTTCACCCCGACGTTGCATCTCCACGCGCTTATCGTGCATGTGTGCAAGGACTATTTACATAAACCTTCCGGATTAGGGGAACGTTGTGATTATTGGACTACCTCGAGCTCTTTCATTGGTCCACTAAGGTATTTCACAGGTTTGCACGTTATACGATTCAGGTAAAGATAATGCTATTCAAAGCTTACTGCCAATCCTTTTCCATGTGCAGCTTTTAGCACGGGTTGTTTTGCAGAAAGCATACAGCGATGTGTTCAATAAAAAACTGGCCAAAAGCGTGTCGGGTCCCGCTCAGTATAAGGTTCCGTAGTTTCTCGTCCGTCACAATAAGTATACCCCCAGTTAAAAAAGGTACAGCGCCATCTCTCGGGTAATTGGGTTACTAATTTATACAAACTAGATCGTAAAGCCATCACTACATGGTATAAAACAAAGTCGCTTTTTCTGTCCCTATATCCCTATGTGCGCTTTAATCTTTAAAACTACGCAACGGATTTTGATGCGGTTTTTTTATTATTTTATTAAATAGATAGAGTGATTCAAGAGGAAGGTTTATAATATGACGTATAATATTGCACCCAAGCGAAGCCGGGGCGGGTCGCTAGTTTATTTATAAACGACACCACATATTTTACGTACTCTGAATATTATAATGTATTTGGAACAAGTGTGGTTTAATTACTTAAACAAATTTATGAAGTAGCCAGTATAACTTGAACATCTATAGGACCACGGCTTGTATAACCCAGCTTCAACTGAACGTTAGCTCCTTACTTCAAGGTTCAAGATAAACTGGTCCCCTTTTCTATAGAAAGTGACAGTGTATAACTCCGGTAAAGACTACTTAAAACTATGGCCCACGTAAATTAAACTTGTTATTCTTGTAATACCCGTTTTGCTGTACAAGTTATTTTGCCCATAGAAAAGACTAAAGGTTTTCCGTATCAATGAATAGAATAAGGATATCCGCGAATATTTGAATTAGTTAAAGAATTATTAATATAAAAAAAATATCTGCCTAGCTTTTTCCCATATGTCTAGATTTCAACTTTTAGTCAAACTATAGGTAGTGGTGGCGGAGTGGTAATGGCCCCGACTTACGAGTTGTAGGTCGCAGGTTCGAACCCAGCCAGGCGCATTACTTTGTGTAATTTATTTCATCACCACTGCTCTCTAAACGGTGAAGGAAAACATCGTCAATTATCAATTTTAAATTATCTCTTTTTTAGTTCTTGTAGTTTCCGCTAGAATAAAAATAGCTAAAGTTCCAGATCTCAAATTTTCAAGTCAAGTGAAATGCGTTGGGCATGGGTTTACGGACGATGTGCAATAAGTAGCTTGCCGTTCATACTGAGCCCGAATCGGTGCTCTTGGCGCTGAAACCGAAATGAATCGTCGTCCATCTTTCATTGTAGCGAACTGTGAATAGTCCTTCACAGGTCTTCAGTGAACGGCCAACGAGGTATAAATGAGTTTCAGATAATAAGGTCTTATTGCCAATCTGGGCAAGAATCCAACTTTTAATCTTGATTTATAAGGATAGTGATTGAAGTTGATAGTTCTAGCAAATGTAAATTGTCTGTTAAAAGTTGGGTTGTCAATTGTATTTTAAGTTAGAGTACGCAATAGTAGTAATAGTCCATAATACAGTATATATATAAAGTATTGTACTCTGTTTTGCGGAGGAGTATTTTATAATCTGCGAATGTAATAGTGCACGATAAAATAGACATTCTCCTAGTCAAATATATAATAACATACCAATAGCTATTAAAAATAAAGACTGTCTAGGTTCCTTTAAGAAGTCCTTGTTTAGGTTTCTTCTGGCTAGATGTTACTATTCAGTCGCAGAGTTTGTTGCTGATAAAGAGGGGTATGAAGATCCGACATGCTAAATAGTCATTAATGGATTGTGATAATAATATTTGTAATATTAATAATTTAATAATCCATTGACATAATTTTAATAATTATAATTACTTTATGACTTTATTTTGGTGAACGACAATTGACATACTCTAATTCTATTTCTTTTTAATGTTTTTTTTTTATTTGATTGACTTGACATTTAAGCTATTGTATTTGCATGGCTTTTGCCTTAACTTTGTACGCCATTCTTTTGGCAAAACATAGTGCACTTATTTTATTTTATGTAATACCTTAATTCACCTATGTTTTACAAAATAAATGATTGATTGATTGATAGTTTTACTCTGATTTGGAATGAAATCAATTATTTACTGGAAAAAATATACAAGCAAAAATTCAAGTAATTTTACAGCGATAGGAAAATAACCTTGGCTTAATTTAGGGTTCGAAAGTTGAACAAATTTTTTTTTATTTAAGAAATATTTGTTTCCCAAAAAATAAAACACTTTTTTTTCTACTATTTTCTATATTTTATTTTATTTATTAAAAAAATAGTGGTAACACTAATTGAACGACAAAAAGTTGTAAAGCCTAAACCGAAAGTTCAAATTTCTGACCTAGTTTTTAGTTTAGCAAATAACAAAAAAATACACAAACTACTTAGATATCAACTTACTAAGAGTATTTATAACCTAACCATGTACATACGCTAGGGAAATCATGATGAATAAGAAATTAAGGCCAATTTTGCTAGAATACTGCCAGAAAATAGCAACAAGAGTAAGTAAAAGAAATAAAGATTTAAAAAAATATGCTTTCTATAATATATAGACATATATACGAAAGTTAAGCTTAAATGACATAGGATACTAAATACTAAACTTTTAAAATTATAAATACAATTCTTAACGCATTAATAATAAAACACTAATGCCATTTAAGGTCTCTAACCATGTTATAAGACACAAACGAGAACTTTAAAAAAAAAACCATGTACATACGAATACATCAAGGCACTACTCCTCCACATCGCTGTCATCCGGCACATATCCGGGTTCATCGGCAGCGTGCCCAGGCGACTGGAAGCATTGCCACCTTCAATGGCAATGCTAATTCTTATGATATGATGTGCAAGTGACACTCGACCTTGAGGTGAAAACCAATTTATTTTACTGACTGTTCCCTCAATTTTTGAAATCTATCACTTTCATATTATTCTTCTTTACCAAATATCTATAGGTTTTATTTATTTAAAACTTTACTGTAGATAAACCAGATTTTTATCCTGTACTAGCTTTTCCCCGCGGTTTCACCTCCATAGATAAAATATTTTAGAGATTCTACGAAAGGTTCTGGAGTGCAAGCGAAGAAGTCCCTCTTATGCAAGCGACTTCATGTTTCGAATCAAAATAATGCTGTTATTTGATGTAACCACACCTAACGACAGTTCAGATGGAAAGGGCAGAGCTATGCTCGGAGTTTCCTTGCGTGATCTCATCAGGAATGAAAATGTCCGCAAAAGAACCAAGCTCGCCGACATAGCCCGAAGAATCGCCAAACTGAAGTGGAAGTGGGTACTGCACATTCATCGTAGAACGGTAACTTTAATTGCTGGTAACATTTTGCACCCTACCCTGTTTATTTATTTTTTGTACGTCGTACATGCAAGCACGACAAAGTTGAAGTTTCGGTAGTAGTAGGGATTGTCTAAAAGTAATTTTGGATTATTTCAGGAAGCAGGTTATTTTGAATAATCTCCTGAAATATCCCACCTATAGGATCTACCCGAAATCATCTGCACGAAATGCGAAAAGTTGAGAGCAAACAGTTTTTAAATCGATGAGCGTAATCCATGCCATGATCGAGTAAGCATGCCCGGAGTGTTATTATTAAAAGCATATTGAAAAAAAACTACTGCCATTGGAAATTTAGATAACTTATGTGAACAAAAAATGGCCTAAAACACAATTTTTTTCATTCTTTACTTTTTTTTTAACAAAATGTTTCCCCCCACAAGGATTATACTCTTGTATCGATCATAAGACACCCAGACCCTGAACAACTCCAAACTTTTTAGCTATTTCGCAACTTTTTCCTACTCCTTCGAAATGGCTTGGATTTTTAACATTTTTACACATAAAAAATTGTGGTTAAATATATTCTTCAAAGTGAACATAACATATGTCTAACACTGGACGTCTGTTGGCTGAAATGATGATGATGATGATAAACATAGCATATGTAAATCAATTAATATTTCGCAAAGAAAATAATTTAAAGGTCAGCGGGGCTCTATCTATCGCTAGCTGGAATTAAATGCACAATACAATACTCGTACTGCCTAGGCGGTTACGAGTATTGTATCCATTTAATTCCGGCTGGATGTTCAAGGGACTGTAAGTTTTAAAAGATGTAGACGATTGAAAACCGACGAGCTAGCAACTGAGCACCGAGATGCACAAAACTTTGGCGTTGTGTCACGACGAGAGTATTATTCTATTTTACAAGCTTTTATTTAATTTCACCTGTCCCGATGTTTGTATGTAATCAAATCTTGCAAATTAAATTTGATCCACTTCCCGGTTACCAATAGAGCTGAAATTTTGCATGCATGTGTAAATCAGATGACAATGCAAAATTATTATGACATGGAGTTGATCTGATGATGGAACCGGAAGATGGCTATAGGAGCTTGGTAGTTAAATGACACAACCTCATCGAGTTTAGACTTGTATGATTCGTCTTGACGAGTATTAATTATATTGGTACACCGAGGTATAAAAGCTTGCTATAAAACAATGAGTTTCATTAAAAGTTTGTTTAATTTTGAAGATAGAACTAACGTCTAATTCTATCAAAATGCTAAATGCGTATCATTCTACACCTACCTCACGACAAACATGATACCATCTCTGTCTGGTATATGTGATATATGTAAATATTCATAATTGTATTGGAACAAGAAAATTGATGTTTGTGAAAAGCATACGCCAAAATTGCTCGCTGAAAAATGCAATTTACAAACAGTGTGGTAGAATACGATACGCTCAACTCAATATTATTTTACATTGAAGATCTTACATATCGAAGAGTTAACCCTTCAGATACCGTCAATTAGAGACACAATAGTAAGACAATAGATGCGCGGCCACCGGTGGTCGCTTGGGGATTCATGAATTAAAACATATTATCTTTAGGTACTATGGGTGAGGTTAAAAACGTGAAAATTCATTTTTTTTTTTAATAAAAATTGTCAGTTATTCTCACAACAGAGAAGTGACAAGAAATATGTAACCGAATGTTATGTATTTGTAATATATAAAATGATGAAAAAGGTTGTTCATAGAGTTTCTTGCATATCTACACTAATATAATAAAGAGGTAAAGTTTGTTTTTTAATGTCTGGAAGTACTGATACGATTGCTAAAATTTTTTCACCATTAGAAAGCCTTCCTGAAAGATTATTCCTGAGTAACATAGGCTATATTTCATGTACGCGAGCGTAGCTGCAAGTAAATCCTAATCTGAAATAGGTTTAAAGCTAATTGCACGTTCCAAAACTTAGATCTCTATGGAGAAGAACGTGCAAGACACTCCATGGACACTCTTTTAAATCATGTATTATAAAAATCTTGCTTATCTTATCGCTTTTATTTTGTGAGAACAATAAAAATAAATTACTTTAAAAAAAATGTAGTATTTAATATCTTCGACCACGTCATGATAGTTGAAAACTATCTCAAGATCTTTTCCGGAAAAAAAGTCATCATAACTGATGATCTACTCGTGTGCCCAATGCCATCCAAATCCGTTCAGCCATTTGAGCATACAGGAGTAACAAACATACACATACATACAAAAAATCGTCTTTATAATATTAAAACTTCAAAATCTTACTAAATGATCCCGTACAATCAGGTCTCGTACAAATCAGTGTGTATTTTTGACAGGTGCACTATTTGACAGTTAATATCTATAAGTACATCCACTCACACAACCACTAAGCTTTGAACAGAGCTTTATTTTTGAACATACGACACTTCATAGTACGTCATTACATGTACTGTCGCGGACGGAAGTGTTTGCAAAATGTAACGAATAAAATTTAATCTATTCACACGACACACTAGTATTATAAAGACGAGACTTTGTGTGTGTGTATGTTTGTTATTTGTTGAATAGAATGCTTGTCTAGGATACTACATGATCAGAAAAATATATGTTTTTCTTCAGGAATAATATAATACATCTAATTTAGTACAATAGACAAAAAATCACAAAGGTACCTCCCTTACTTTTATTGATTAAAAAAAGGTCTAATAAACTGATTTTGATTCTGTTTTATTCTGATTATTTGTCAGATTATGACACTTGGGAGACGTGACACTTGGGAGAGGTCTATGTCATATCCAACAGTACACGTCGTTTGGCTGAAATGATGAAGATCGTAGATTTTTACTAAATCGCTAAAATACTTCCTATTTGGAAGCATTGTGTCCAAAAGAATAAGGTACGCAAGTACTTATTCCCATGCCCATTGCCACTTAAGTTGGCAGCGATTCTTCGTGCTATGTCGGCAACCTTAGTTCAGTTTTAAACGCTTTCAGTATGACATAATCCTACAAAGTACATACTAAGATGCGACCCAGTGCAAAACGGCAGAAATATGAAGTAGACATACGGGAACATAAGTGACTTTGATAAATGCAAAATGTCGTGCGCTAAGTTAATATGCTGTTTCCGTTTTAAGCTAGATTATTTAAATCTTGCAGGATTTGTAGATATGTCTTTTTATAGCAGGATTGTATTTATTGCTCTCCTTTATTTAAAATTTAAATCAGTATCTAATAATTTATCTAATCTACACAGTATATAATAAATTATTACAATTCCGTAAAATAAAATAGATTTCTCCTGAAATGGTGTTAAAGCACAATAAAATATTTATATTATCTACTAGCTTCTGCCAGCGACTTCGTACGCGGATCCTGTTGCTTATGCCAGCGACAACGGAGTCGTCAAAATCAAAGATCTGAAACGTCTGGTGTCGAATTCTAAGAGCCCGGGGACTGGAAAACAACGTGATGCGCGAGACGATTCGAGACGTACCAGATCTCTCCCTTCCACTTACGCGCGTGACAGTGTGCACACACCTTGGTGCCATAGACAAAAATAAACAGAAAGCTCCGAACTGCTACGCTATCGGGAGTTACATGTGTTATTGTGAGTCAACCATAAAATATTGACATATGATGTCTTGGAATATTTTTTATATAATTTTAAGGAGAACATTTCCGTAATACATAGTTTCTGTGTAGCTTTAACCATTAAGGCTGCAAACGCGACGGAAGCTTAAAAAATGGAGTAATTTTTCTCGTTTCCCCAACATTTCCCTTCACTGCTCTGCTCCCATTAATTGTAGCGTGATGAAAAGTATACTATAACCTGCCCAGAAGTATGAAGAATGATTGTACCAAGTTTCGTTAAAATCCATCGCGTAGTTTTTGTTTCTATAAAGAACATACAGACAGACAGACAGACAAAAATTTTACTGTTTGCATTTTTGGCATCAGTATCGATCACTAATCACCCCCTGATAGTTATTTTGGAAATATATTTCATGTACAGAATTGACCTCTCTACAGATTTATTATAAGTATAGATATAGATGTAATCCGTTAAAATATAATAGAATAGAATAAAATAAAAAGGGAAGGGTATGTCAGGATTGTCTGTCCTCATAATAAATGTGTTTTTTTTTTATCATGAAACTAAAAATATTTATTTATTTATTTAATACTTTATGCACAAATGTACAAAGGCGAACTTAATGCCTTAGGCATTTTTTAATATTGATTTGAAGAAATGTAAAACAGGAATGATAATTAATATTTTCCCTAACACACGAGTGATTTTTCATTCCATTCTGTCTCTTTATTCTACTTAGCTATCAGAGGTTATTAAATAAACATAATATACACAAGAACTAAAGAAATCGTAGGAAGCATTTTGTAAGTTTTTTTTTTAATGTGTAACGCAGGAAGTATTTGTTGCATTTGTAGTTTCCTAATCCAATTTTAAAAACCACGGTCTATATATTATGAGGTTATTTTACTCTCTATCTCTCAAAACTTCAAGTTAAATAATCATTTCCTATTAAAACTGAACACCGTTTGTCGACGAGCATACCTCTAATCCACCTTGTTGACTTTAGATAGCGTTACATTACTCTATCCATCATATCGGATTAGCTCACCGATACATTTGATACACTAAAATTACTTGTTCACAGGTTGTATATGATACGGACTTCCTACAGGATAATATTGCGTCAGGAAGCGTTTAAAATTTCAAATTTTCCATGTTTAATTTATTTAGATAAACTAGCTTTCCGCCCGCGGCTTTGCTCGCGTGGACTACAGTTTATATCGCGCGGGCAGAGACCCGTGCTCAGCAGTGGAATTATAGGTAGCCTATGTGTTATTCCAGTGTCTCTTCTATCTACTTACCAAATTTGATCTAAATCCATTCAGTAGTTTAGCGTGAAAGCGTAACAGACAGAGAGACAGAGTTACTTTCGCATTTATACTATTAGTAGGGATATACACCAACGACTTATTCACTGGGGTCTTCTTCTTCCTGCCCTTATCTGGTACATGGTAGACATCCTACCCATACACACAAAGCGTTTTGGGAACACATTTATTGTGCGTACAGCCAAGGAGTGGAATTTCCTGCCGGATTCTGTGTTTCCTGATAGCTACAACTTAGGGGTCTTTAAGTCGAGAGTGAATGGGTTACTTCTAGGCAAGCGTGCTCTATTGTCGACCACATCATCGCTTACCATCAGGTGAGAAGGTGGTCAAACGCAAGCCAATCAATAATAAAAAAAAAATTACATGGGGTCGGCACCACATTTTTTTTCTTTCTATCTGTCCTGTCACCAGTCAAACTATCACAAACTCCCTTTTCTTTCATATCACTCCTCACACAATCCATCCATACATCTTTTCTGACTCATTCACAGGGGTAACATTATTAAAAAAGAAAATAAATGAATGAAGTATATTGTGAAAACGATATTTATTTTGCAAATAGTTTTTTTACCTTTCGAATACTGTAATAAGAGACACAATGGAAAGACAATAAGAGAGCCAAACGCCAGTGAAACACACTTTTACACGAAGCCAGTGTTTTTAGCTAAATCTAAGATGAAACACTGAAACTAACTAAGAGGTCGAATTGTGGAACCAAAGCTCCGTTTTTCAGTGCGCGGTCACCACTCTAGAACCACGGCGCGCACTGTTCCCGCGCGCCCCAAGGAGTTGTCAGCAGCAGGAGGGGCCCAGCTGGGTCGAAGCCTACTGGGGACAGGGTTGTCCGAAAGGGAGCTCGTGCCCCGGTATGATGGCTAGAAGGAACGGCGCGGGGTTTTTAGTCAGTAAGAGTCTGACACTGTCTCCCGCTGCACCCAAGACCGGGTTTCGTCAAAGATGATTTTCCCCGTCGACAAAAAAAAAAAACCCACTCTAGAACCTTTCGGCCCCATCGACCATCCGTTCTACGATGAATGTGCAGTACCCACTTCCACTTCAGTTTGGCGATTCTTCGGGCTATGTCGGCGACCTTGGTTCTTTTGCGGACATTTTCATTCCTGATGAGATCACGCAAGGAAACTCCGAGCATAGCTCTGCCCTTTCCATCTGAACTGTCGTTAGGTGTGGTTACATCAAATAGCAGCATTATTTTGATTCGAAACATGAAGTCGCTTGCATAAGAGGGCTTCAATCATCATCATCATATCAGCCGAAAGACGTCCACTGCTGGACATAGGCCTCCCCCAAGCGTCGCTCCAACGATCGGTCCTGTGTGTCACGTATCCATCGGATTCCAACGGCTTCAATATTGTAAATAAATTGCTTCAGCACAACTCATTCACCTTAAATAGGGATAAAACAAATTTTATAAAGTTTTCCATGCGCAAACCTACTTCTAATAATTGCTCAACGCTGTATGCTCATTGTTGCACAGTCCCTGCTAAATGCCCGCTTAAGTGTCCTAATATTAATAAGACTAACAAAATAAAATACCTAGGTGTTATAATAGATGAGATCCTTACGTTCAAACAAAACTTTTTAAATACGAATATCAGCTTACGAACTCTGTTATTAAAGATTTCCATATGTTGTATGGAAATCTCGACATATTGCAGACCCAAGGATAACTAAGCAAGTTTACTTTGCCCTATGTCAGTCAATTTTGGCATACAGCATTACTTCATGGGGTTGAGCAGGTAAAACTTTAATATTGCCAATCGAAAGAGCTCAAAGAGCGATTCTCAAGGTGTCTACCGTCCTTTTCCGTATCCCACTAACCAGCCCCCCTAGCCAAGTTACAACCGTTTCGCTTGCGTCAAACGCTTCGAGTTGTGTGTGTTGTGACACGTGACTGAGCGTTAAATATATTTGAAACTTTCTACTAACGTTAATTATTGCAGATTAGCTGCTTGGTTAGGGGTACTGCTCTACAAAACTTGTGAAGTACCAGTCCGGCAGTTATTCATAATGAGCGCTATACTAAAACAACACGCATCCCTCCGTTTCTGCATTGAACTTACTAAAAAGAGACGGAAAGATATAGTTTGTCCCACCAAAAGTACAAAACATGCTTTTACTGCCAAATTTTATGTATTTCTGGGATCGCTACTCTATAACAGAATAAATGTACGGAAAAGCAAACATTTATCCCCTAAATTATGTAAATTACAAGAGAACTCTCAAGGAAACCTTACATTTGTCCTGTGAAGATACAGAGAAGTTACTAGTTGTACTAAAATAAAGATATTTAGCCTAATATAGATACATACTAAGATTTGAACAAGTAACATTTTTTTACTACTTACATCTCTTTTATATACCTACTAGATGACTATTTTACCTTTTTGTTATATAATTATTGTGAAAAACATTATAACTAGGTATAACTATGATGTTTTTACCTTTTCTCGCCTGAAACACTCACTTGAGAACTTGTCATAGGTTTAAAAAATATAAAATTGCATATATTATTATTAATTAATAATAACAACAAAATTGGGTAAATAATAATATATTTACCCTATTTTTCATGCTTATGTTTGACCACTGTCGGACATCGGCCTTTTTTTTTTTTTTTTTGTCGACGGGGAAAATCATCTTTGACGAAACCCGCTCTTGGGTGGAGCGGGAGACAGTGTCAGACTCTTACTGACTAAAAACCCCGCGCCGTTCCTTCTAGCCTTCATACTGGGGCACGAGCTCCCTTTCGGACAACCCTGTCCCCAGTAGGCTTCGACCCAGCTGGGCCCCTCCTGCTGCTGACAACTCCTTGAGGCGCGCGGGAACAGTGCGCGCCGTCGACGTCTTAGACTCGGTCCATTACCGGACGATCGGACAGCGAGCTACCCATAGCTCGCCGTCCGCGAGCCTGCGTCTACGGTGGCCGGAAATCGGGATCGGAATCCCGGCGACGGCGGCGAGGGCGCCGTTGCCTGATGCGGTCGGCCTCCTCCTTTGCAAGCATTACTGCTTCGCAGAAGGAGGCGACCGCTTGCCATTCCTCCTCGCTCCGGACCATGGCCTCGACCAGGGCCCGGCGCGAGAGGTCTCCGCCGCCGATCGCCCCCACGAGGGCACGGCGATGCTCCGCCCAGGCAGGGCACACCTCGACGGTGTGCTCCACCGTGTCCTCCGGGCGTTGCGCACAGTGGCGACACCCGGGCGTCTCTTCCGCTTGAATCCGATGCAGGAACCTCCCGAACTTGCCATGTCCGGTGAGGACCTGCGTCATGCGGAAGGTAAGGAGACATCGGCCTCCCTCAAGAAACGTGCTCGAAACGTTTTTTTTTTAATGGTGGAAATCATCCTATGACTTCTCCCGCTCTGGGTGGAGCGAGAGGGCGTGTCAGACTTTTACTGACTAAAACCACACCTGTGTCCTTCAGTTGCCCTTTGCGTACTAAGGCTACGGGTTTCCTTTTCAGAAATTCTTCGCGGTCCTAGCTAGTGAGTGTGTGAGTGTCGACCCTACTAGGTCCCTACAGTTTGCTGACATATCTTTGAGGAGCGCGTGGGTCTCTATGCACTGTTGACAACTGGGCTCGGTTCGGTTGACTACCGGACGGCCGGACGGCGGGCTACCCATTGCTCGACGTCCACAAGCCCGCACCTACCGTGGCTGGTAGTCGGGGTCGGAATTTCGGCGGCTGGGGCGTGAGGACCTTCGCTCCCTCACGCGTGAACGTGCTCGAAACGTGTGGCTCCGAAATGTGGTCGCTTACAATGGACCTCATAAGAAGACTCAAAGTCACCCAAAGGGTTTGACCATTACAAAAGTAAAAAAGTAATGTGTCTGACCGACATACATAACATATTGTAGCTTACAATGATAAAGTATCACTTTTCAAGATTGACTTGCATTACTAAACTTTTTGTTGGGAATAACTAAAGTTATACCTATACGTATCAAACTAGAGTTTACTTCACCATCATTTCAGCCGAAAGACGTCTACTGCTGGACCCAGATCTCCCCCAAGTGTCGCCATTACGACCGGCCCTGTGCGTCTCACATCCATCGGATTCCCACGACCCTCAACTGAACAAGTCATCGTTGTTTGTGGGACGCCTTCCAACGCTTCGTCTCTAGCTAAGTTACAACCGTTTCGCTTGCGTCGAACGCTTCGAGTTGATTGCCTTGCCGCCAACTATTTTGTAATTAAGCGTTGACGTGACATCATTCTCGTACATTTTAAACTTTCTACTCAAATCAAAATCCAAAACGTTTATTTCAAATAGACTAATTACAGGCACTTTTGAATTGTCAAAATGTCGGTCAATGAAACAAACAAGCGAAGCTAAATTGCACGTTTCAAAGTGTAGATCTCTATGGAGAAGAACGTGCAAGAAACTCCATGGACACTCTTTTAAATACTAACGTTAACTTGGCTAGGGGTACTGGCCTAATTATTAATTGTTTGTCACTGATAGAAAACTGCTTTTAATTCCTGAGTGACATATAATCTGTATAAGCTAGTAAATTATAAAACAGGAGTAATTTCTACAGTGCGAGTCAACGTATTCATAAAAAAACAATAAAAAAAAACCGACTTTGATGTTCCACTGACAGCATATCCCATAATCAGGAGACACCATACATCGGCTAATGGACGGATAAGCATATAATCTGTATTAACAACATTAGATAATTTTAATGCATACTTGATTGCTAGGCTGTATTGCCACTTATCAACTCCACTCATGGGTGCAGAGCCGGATTTAAGCATAGGCAACTTAGGCAGTTGCCTATGGGCCGCCACCACTAGGGGGCCCCACCACACCACAAAAAAAAAATTAATGATATCGATATAGACATCGATCTAGACGGCCGAAAGACATCCACTGTTGGACATAGGCATCCCCCAAGTGTCTCGTATCCATCGGATTCCCGCAACCCTTACCAGGTCATCGGCCCACCTTGCAGGAGGCCTTCTAACGGTACGTCTTCCGGTACGTAGTTACCATTCCAGAACCTTTCGGCCCCAATGGCCATCTGTTCTGCGAGCAATGTGCCCTGCCCATTCATTGCCATTTAAGTTTGGCGATTCTTCGAGCTATGTCGGCAATCTTGGTTCTTCTCATTCTCATTATATATGGGTATAAGGACTCAGTTGAAACAAAAAATATCGTTTATAATTCCTTTGAGTAGGATAAGTAAACATTTAAAAATCTGCGAGATCAAACAGCATGAAATATGAACACAAATGGCGTCTTTCAAGCATTCTACCGCGCCGCGCGAAACTAATAGCAACATCGGAAAATGGCGTGTCACAAGGCGCGAGCAACATTTTTACCATGAAAATAGCAGAACTTTACCCATTGAGAAAGCAAGTGAGACGCGTTTATCAGTCAACAGTTAACCACAAACGATTTGAGGGCCTCCAACACATGCTTGCCTATGGGCTGCCGAAGTCTAAATCCGGCCCTGCATAGTTGACAGTTCCGGTCAAAAAAGTCATGTGTGTCACAAGATATAACCTTTTCTGTCTGACGCTAAATGGAGCCAAACATTTGATAGGATTTAATAGTAATGGACGGGCTTACCCTAATCGTGATGGCATTTCGAAAGATTAATTTATATTTATTCCAATCTGTGGTTGTAGTTTTTTTCCTCGTCGGTGTATTGACGTCAGATCTAGAGAAGTAACCTACTGTATGCTATGATGATGAGTTACTTTGATAAATTAATACGTCATAGATTCTGATGTAAAAAAAACCCGCTTAGTTAAACTCGCACACGAAATATTCTGTATCCTCCGTAGCAAAAAACGGTAAAAAATCACGTCTGGTATATGGGAGCCCCTTTAAATATTTATTTATAATAATAATATAATAAATCTTTATTTTTTGTACTACAATTTAAATAGATTTGTTCACAGTTACAATGATTACTTGTGTTGTACATAATAGCAAATATAAAGTCGAACTGTTGCCTCCTAATCTGAACAAAAGGCTGTGTTTGAGGAGGCAATATTCCTCCCTCTAGAAAAATCAGATTAAGACAGACGAGACAACATTACGAGAAGTAGGTGTTAGTTACAAATCGTGATGTAAACAATACAATAAATTATCATTAATCAATCAATTATCCTTTTATTAATTAATATTTTATTCTGTGTTTTAGTATTTGTTGTTATAGCAGCAATAGAAATACATCATCTGTGAAAACTTCAACTGTCTAACTATCATGGTTCATGAGATACAGCCTGGTGACAGACAGACTGACGGACAGTGGAGTCATAGTAAGAGAGTCCCGTTTTGGTACGGAACTCTAAAAAAATACCTTTATGAATCTATCTTACCGAATGACGTTCGTGATGTACGCACGCATACACAAACAATCTAGTGATGCAATCGCGACCTATCAAGAATTTTATCATAAAACTTTATTTTTTTAACCCTAAAATGTTTGGGACCTACCACTATTTTTCTCTGCATCATCCAAACGTTGACTGAAAAAAAAATCTTGAGACATTAAGTACGCGTATTAACCCTTCAGATACCGTCAATTAGAGACACAATAGTAAGACAATAGATGCGCGGCCACCGGTAGTCGCTTGGGGATTCATGAATTAAATAAATGAGGTTCACGTATAAAATAAATGAGATTCACGTATTAAGTAAATAAGTGAGCAACTTTGGCCGAGTGGTAACGGCTCCGACTTACGAGTTGTTGTAGGTCGCGGGTTACTTTGTGTAATTTATTTCATCACTGCTCCTAGAACCAAAAATTCGAATACATGTGACATTGACCAACCCGCACTGGGCCCGCGTGATAGATTACGGCCCATTCCCTCTTCTAGTGAGGAGGCCTGAGTCCCAACAGTGGGAACATTAAAAGGCTGATTATGCTAGGTATATGCTATGTCATTAAATAAATAGATAGACGTTATAAAGGGTCGCACTTAACCGTCAAATTGTAACCAACATAACTTGTAATTACTGACGCTATAAAACTGCTATAAACCAAACCAGATTCAAATAAAAGTTTATATAATTAATTGACCAATAAAACCACATCTTTTACCTCCTTATTTCCTTACCAATTCGTCAATTAACTGGGAAACAATCTTTTATAACAACCTGCCCGGTTAACGAAGGTTTAAGTAAAAGGGACAGTTAAAACACCCGTAAAACGTTGTCAACAAGACAGTAAACTTACTGAAGTAAAGTTAAATTTATGCAGTCCACTTTACTTAGTGGAGATAGTTAGCAGTTAAGTTAACTGCTGGATTAAGTGAAGGTGCAGGCTGCAATAACTGTTTAGTAGCTTAGAATGCTTAGATGACCGTGTTTCGTAGAAGAAAGGAGAGGATTAACTTTGCTCGTAGGAGTCGTAAAAGACGACGGATGGTACGACCCTGTTGTTTAAAAACTAAATAATGAACGAAAAATCTTGAATTTTTTTGTAATTATTTTATACTCATATTTACACTTTATGTCATAAATGTTTATTAAGTTTAATATCATCCTTACTCCTTACTAATATTATAAAAGCGAAAGTGAGTTTGTTTGTTTGTTTGTTACGTCTTCACGCCTCAATGGCAAAACCGATTTTGATGAAACTTGGTACACGGATAGACCATGGCCTGGAATAGGACATAGGATACTTTTTATCCCGGTAGTATGTTCCCTTGGGATAATTTTTTGCTATCACGCGGGCGAAACCGCTGGGAGCAGCTAGTTGCTTAGTCATAATAATATTCCACAACTATCACACAACGCCATCTAGTATCAAGCTAAGTAGAGCTTGTGTTTTGAGTACTAGACAACTGATAAACGTACTTATATTTTTCTAAATACATACATAATTGAAATTGATTTAAAGTGAGAAATGAGTATATTAGGGGAAGTTTGAAAGTGGCGCCAGTGACTGAAAAGCTGAAAGGAAATCGTTTGTCTTGGTATGGTCATGTGAAAAGGAGGGACGAAACGCATGTTGCTAAAAAAGTTATGAGTTTTCATGTGGATGGATGGAGGGGGAGAGGGAGGCCAAAGAAAAGATGGATGGATTGTGTGAGAAGTGATATGAAAGAAAAGGGAGTTAGTGATAGCATGACGAGTGACAGGACAGAATGGAAGAAAAAAACGTGTTGCGCCGACCCCAAATAAAACGGGACAAGGGCAGGAAGATAATACATAATTACATATTATGGATAAATTACACTCAGACACAAAACAAATGATCCTGCGCATCACACAAACATTTGTCCTGAGTGGGAATCAAACCCATGACCTACGGCATACCTTTCAGGGACACTAACCACTAGACCAACAGTCTAGTCATAAATCGTTTTCGTAAAGTAATTATTATGAAAGATGCTGGTGCCTGCCATGCTATGTTTTTTTATTAGTAGAAGTACCAACGAAACTCCTTTTCTTTTTTATTTACCACTTATTATTTGTCAAAACTGTTTTATCAATTGTATCATATGTGTATAAATATGCTAATATAATTATAATTTTGTTCAAGGCGTGGATATTTTAAAAATATTTGACCGCTCCGCCCAAGAGCGGGGGATGTCATTAGATGATTTTCTCGCCTAAAAAAATGGGCTAAGGTGAATAACCTCTTAATAGACTAGTGTGCTTCACCATCAACGATTGCATCACTGCTAACCATCAGGTGGGATCGCAGTCAAGCACTAGTCTTTTTTCATTTATATTTGCAAACCCCAACAAAATGCTGTCAAAGCAAGCATATTTAATACAAAACAGTTCTTTTGACGTGCTGCAGTAAATATTACCCTAGCTTGTTATCTGATATGATTACCCAGCATATAATATCACCGCAGGAACATTAAGTTAACATAGTGGAAATATAATCTGACATGCAATATTCGATGGAAGAGAAGAGAGTAATTTTAAAATAAATGGTTGATGCACGAGGCATGTTCAGTGGGGTTCTAAAGGTACAACACGGTCGACAGGTTTAATCTCGTCTAGTCTGGAACATAGGTTTGTGGTTTTATATGCAAAATTAGATAAAAGTAGTGTGGATGATTAAGGATCTGCTTTTCCATTCGCCTATCGTCAACATCGAGCGTGGTTTAAAAGCCTCTTACTTCATTTGATGGCAACGCGAAAAAAGAGAGATAACGCCTGAAAACCCTGTTAGCATTTGGTAATTCCCTGATGTACTCGAATATTTTACAAAACTTGATCCAGGAAATACGTGTTCTTTTTAAACCGTTAAAAGTTTTTGAAAAAAGTTGTCGTCATTTAGTCTTGATATTTGCAAGGCTACTTTGTTTTTTAATTTTTGTGTTCATGCTAAATAGCAGATTTTCAGAGGTTTTTACTAGCTTAGGTTTACACAAATTTACAAATTGATTTCATTAAAAGCCTAAACAATGTCTACAAGATACTGTGTTTCCAAAATATCTAATGAAAAATGTGTAATAACGTCATAATCGCGTAAGAGCGGTATGTAAAACAGTGAAAATGTATGTCGAATTGCACACCCATAACAAGATATCCCTTTTTTTTTGAGGTGGTAAATCCTCTAATCTCTCTTCTTGTCTCAACTCCTTCTCGGTGGACTGGGAGTGCGTGTCAGACTTTTACTGATGAAAACACGTATGTCCTGCAAGTCCATACAGCATCATATGAGAACCATGTATGTGTCTAAGACAATGGCGGATTGCCCATATAGCAAGAGTAGCAAATGATACAGGCCCCGCGTATTCGAGGATTCTGTAATTGAACGCAAAAAAAACTAGTCAAACTATATAAATATATCGAAATTCGAAAACAGCTGATTATTTAATTGAACACATAGTCGATCACTTAGATTTCCCTCATTTGTGCACTTATTCGTATAGTCGCTAGTTAGAAATTTAGACAATTTAGCTTCACTTTTCTTGGACTGACTGACATTTGACTATTCAAAAGTGCCTACATTTGGACTATTTGAAACAAATGATTTTGAATTTGAATTAGAATTAGAAAGAAAGAAAGAAAAGTGTTTATTTAGACGCACAAAACATTGTAGACGACAAAAACTTAATACAAACATAAAACAAAGAAATAAATAAAAAGTAACATTTATGTCCCACGTTTGCGCCAAAAAAGGTCCAAATCAGCCAAAATGCCAGAAAACTACGAGGTAGTACGAGGTAGTTGTCTGACGCTGGTTTCCAACTGAACCTTGTTAGGAGTGACGATAGTAGTTAGCAATATCTTGAAAGTCATTAAAAAAAAAGAACCGTCTGGCGTCTTTCCAGCAAGTTCGCCGTACCGCTCCATCAAGTGGCTGTTTATACTTGTTAGTCGGTTCAGTGGCTAGTGAATGCTAACGCACAGGTGCAACTGAGCTACTGAGAACCACTGAGTTACTGCAAACTCGCTAACAAGTCGACTACTTCAACAGTTAATCGAAGAAATGTTTAGATTGGAAGAAAACTGTTTTTAATTACCTGTTCTTATTTTACTAAGCCTTTTTTTAGTTTTATATTTGTTAGCCATTGCCACCTTCCAGTTCCATGATCAGATCAGCTCCATGTCATAATAATTAAATTTTGCATTGCCATCTGATTTACACATACCTACATGCAAAATTGCAGCTCTATCGTTAACCGGGAAGTGGGTCAAATTTAATCCTTACTATCCTTACTAATATTATAAAAGCGAAAGTGAGTTTGTTTGTTTGTTTGTTACGTCTTCACGCCTAAATGGCAAAACCGATTTTGATGAAACTTGGTACACGTATAGACCATGTCCCGGAATAGGACATAGGATACTTTTATCCCAGAAGTATGTTCCCTTGGGATAATTTTCTGCTATCACGCAGGCGAAGCCGCTGGGCAGCTAGTCATTGATCATAATAACACTGAATTAACCAAATAGGAGTATATGACAATTCATATATTAATCATACCTAAATCTAAATTTAAAAAAATCTTTCATCGTTAATTTTAATTTGTTGGGTTGTTTTTACCTAGGTCGCACAAACTTTTGGACGATTTATTTGAGAAAAATGTAAATATGATATTAAGTTACTTCATTTTGCAAAAATTATGTTATCTACCTTCCAAAGATAAACCCTACAAATCTGCATTTCCGTAATTTTAATTCTTATCTTTCTTTATAAAAAAAATATGTTGCATTTGGTTCAATGCAACATATTTTTTTAACGAGTTTACGATTAATTAATCATAATCGTTGATCACGATTAAATTTCTATCAAATCATAGTAATAATTATATCAAATGCTAGTAAACACATATTATATTTCTAAGATTTACTTTATCGATGGACAGAGTATGTAAAAGAATTCCTTTCAGCGATTTTCAGAAAAACCTTTCTTCAAAGAAAATATGTTTTTGCTGTAACTTAAAAAGTGACCCTACTCATGGAGTTACAATGTCAAAGCATTTTTGATGGCAAAATTATGAATATAGAGGGAACGGGGTGGGTTTTTAGTCAGTAAGAGTCTGACACTATCTCCCGCTCAACCCGAGAGCGGGGGTGGTCATTGGATGATTTTTCCCACCATAAAAAGTTCTATCCATAATATCCTTCGCGCAGCTGTAGATAATTTTTTAATTGGGTTGTCATTAGATGATTTTTGCCCACCGTAAAAAAAGATGTTGTGTGATAGTTGTGGAATATTATATTATCCAGAGATTACCTCCTCATCATCATCTTCCTTGTCCCGTTTTATTTGGGGTCGGCGCAACATGTTTTTTTCTTCCATTCTATCCTGTCACTCGTCATGCTATCACTAACTCCCTTTTCTTTCATATCACTTCTCACACAATCTATCCATCTTTTCTTTGGCCTCCCTCTCCCCTTCCATCCATCCACATGTAAACTCATAACTTTTTTAGCAACATGCGTTTCGTCCCTCCTTTTCACATGACCATACCAAGACAAACGATTTCCTTTCAGCTTTTCAGTCACTGGCGCCACTTTCAAACTTCCCCTTATATACTCATTTCTCACTTTATCCATTCTTGTCACAACACACATCCATCTTAACATTCTCATCTCTGCTACATGCAATCTTTTTTCATCCTTCTTTTTCACAGCCCAACAATCTGATCCATACAGTACGACAGGCCTTATCACGGACTTGTAGATTTTACCCTTCAACTTGAGGGGCATCCGTGGGTCGCAAGTGGTTCCCGTGACCTGTCGCCATTTCATCCATCCTGCGTTGATCCGATGTGTTACGTCCCGGTCTACCTCACCATCCCCTTGGACGAGCGACCCTAGGTACCTAAAGTCGGAACAGATCGGTATGGGCGTTCCGGCGAGAGCTAAAGGCACAGGATTGGAGAGACCGCCGAAATCGCAGAACAAGTACTCGGTTTTGGTTCTGCTCAATTTCAGGCCAACACTCTCCAGTCTGTGCCACCACACCTCCAATCTGTTCTGTTCTGGACCTCTAGGCCACTCTCGGCAACCAGAACAATGTCATCGGCAAACAACATACACCAGGGAGCCTCTTCCTGGATGTCCGACGTCAGAGCGTCCATTATCATCAGGAAGAGGTAAGGGCTGAGAGCCGACCCTTGATGTAAGCCGACAGCCACATTGAAGCTGTCAGTGGTGCCACCTGTAGACCGGACCCGGGTATTACACCGACTGTACATCGCTCGGATCAACTGCACATACGTCCCAGGCACACCTTTCTCCTTAAGGGCCCACCACAGAACCTCACGAGGTACCCGGTCGTATGCCTTTTCGAGGTCAACGAATACCATGTGCAAGTTTTTATGCGCACTTCTGTATTTCTCACATAATTGGCGTATAGCAAAAATGGCATCCGTTGTACCCCGACCCGGCATAAAACCGAATTGGTTCTGCGAAATTTCACTCTCTTCTCTCAGTCGCCTTTCAATAACTTTCTCCCAGGCTTTCATAGTATGTGACATTAGCTTTATTCCTCTATAATTGTTGCACTCAAGCACATCACCTTTGTTTTTAAAGATGGGCACCAAGGAACTGCTGCACCAATGATCAGGTATGGCCTCTTCCTGCAACAACTTATTGAAGAATAAAGCTAACCACATCCAACCATCCACTCGCAATAACTTCCACACTTCAACTGGTATTCCATCTGGACCAAACAAAAAATCAAACTTTACCTCTTCATTATATTAGTGTAGATAAAAAACAAACCTCTGATAGCCTTAATGATGACACCACAAGACCCAATTATTAATGTTCGTTCGTCCTTCTGTATACATATAAGAAGAGGCCTTTCCTATCACACTACAAAGGATCTGTTATTATGACGCCGAGATTGGGCAATTACAGGTTATTAGCACGACGGATTGATAACTTGATACGGCGTTTGTTTCTGACACAGTCAACGCCGTGAACTTTGTCAATATCGGTATAGAAATAATATAGGAAAAAACTCGCAAAATTAGGGTTGAAAGGAAAAATGAACTTTTGGTCTAGCAATGTAGGTTTTTTTAGGTGGAAAAATCATCCAATTATATCCCCCGCTCTTGGGCGGAGCAAGAGATAGTGTCAGACTTTTACTGACTAAAAACCCACTCCTGTTGTTTCGTTGCCTTTCGTACCGGGGTTTGAGCTATCTTTCGAAATAACCGTGGCCCCAGTAGGCTTCGACCCTGTTGGGGCCCTACGGTTTGCTGATAACTCCTTGAGGTGCTCGTGGAACGATACGTGCCGTCAACGTCTTGGGCTCAATCCGGACGGTTACCGGTTGGTCGGACGGCGAGCTACCCATTGCTCGCCGTCTGAAGTGCAGGTTTGGCAGTGGGAAATAATCCATTGACTCCTCCTCATCCTTGGAGCGCGTACTAGACTTTTACTAACTAAATCCCACTCCTATATTCTTTCTTTTCTTTGCGTTCCAGGACCCCGGAATTCCCTTTTGTAAGTATGGATCCTGTAGGCTTCGGCTCTGCTGGGCCTGTGGTCGCAAGGCAGCGTGCTGTTCGCTTTGGGTAGGTACTCTTTCAAAAAATATCGCAACCCTGGCAGTTATTCCCGACCTCCCGGTAACTGTCCGGATCGAGCCCAAGTCGTCGGCGGCTCGCACAGTTCCCGCGCTTCCAAGGAGTTGTCAGCAACCGTGGGGGCCCAGCAGGGTCGAAGGCTACTGGGGCTGTGGGTCTAGTTCCGTAAGGAAGGCTCGGCCCCAGTATGAAAGGCATGAAGTAGAAGAACGGGGCGGGATTTTTAGTAAGTAAGTGTCTAACACTATCTCCCACTCCGCCCAAGGGCGGGGGTGTCATTTGGTTTGGGACTAGATGGCATTGTGTGAAAGTTGTGGAATATTATCATTATTATTATTAAATAAAAGCGGTTGCATCGAAAGTAAAATGGATTGGACGCTCTTAAGGTGGTGCATCATGACTCACATTTTCACTGTTTTTCATACAACCGCTCATAACTGATTATTACGTTATTACACACTTTTCATTAGATATTTTGGAAACACAGTATCTTGTGGATATTATCTAGGTTTCTAAAGAAACCAATTTCTAAATTTATGTAAAACTAATCCAGTAAAAACCTCTGAAAATGTTCTATTTCGTATGAACTTTGACACTTCATAATTTGCCTAAAAATTAAAAAGTCAAAAAAGTAATCCTCTAGAGACCTTGCAAATTTTATTAAGATTCTAAATGACGACAACTTTTTACAAAAACTTTTAAGGGTTAAAAAAAAACACCTATTTCCTGGAGCAAGTTTTGTGAAATTTTCGAGTAAATCTCGGAATTACCGAATACTAACAGAGTTTCCAGGCGTTATCTCTCTTTTTTTGCGTTGCCTTTTCATCAAACATCGCGTTGGATTACATTAAATGAAGTAACAAGCTTTTAAACCATTTTCGATGTTTACGATAAGCGAGTGGAGAAGGACCCTCTTAAACCTAAAATTCCTTACAACATGATTACCCGAAAGGCAGTGAGTACATTCATCAAACGCTACAGTTAAATTGAACGAGATGGTATCAATTCGCTTCATATTTCAGCGGTGGAGGTAGGTACAGTTGTGGATTTGTATGCGACACCATTTTTCAGTGTCACCGTGTAACAGGTAGGTTAAGAGGTGTGATTTAGGAGCCTGAACGATTATTCCTGGATTCCATTTATGGTTGTTGTGAGGAAGTTACTTGAATTCAAAATTCAAAAGACCATTTCAGACTTAAATCTACATGGTTCTCATATGATTGGACCATTACATGTTTGTCGTATGGAGTTTAAAAAATAATTTTGACCCCTGAGTTTGTTTCGGTGTTTCTTCTCATGGTAGTCAGATAGGAAACACCGGTCTCATCTAGTTTAAATTGACGAAAAAATTGAAGTGTAAAGTGTTTTTAAAAAACCTTTTTGCAAAATAAATATCGTTAGTCATTTAATTCGGTTTTTTACATAAACTATGGAGATAGGTAGGGAATTAATTAAGCACTATAGTATCAGTTCAAAGTTGTATTTTGTTTTAACCCCCTTGAGCGCCGATTGTATATACGTCTGTACAACTTGAAAAAACACTTAATTTTCATTTTGTACACGCGTTTGTACGAAATTTATTTGGACGAAAATATTGGTTTTTCTATATAAATTATTTGTTTTTCCGAGAAAAAATCAGAAAAAGTTTTTTTTTGCTGATTTACGTAAACAGTGCAATTTTCCGGGTAATGAACCATTGGTGCTCGAGGGATATTGATAGGCTTGACCGCTATCTCACTTATGGTAAGCGATGGAGTCTGTACAACTTTGAGACCTTGAAAAAACGCTTAATTTTTATTTTGTACACACGCTTGTACGAAATTTATTTGGAAGAAAATATTGGTTTTATATATATTATTTGTTTTTCCGAGAAAAATTCAGAAAAAGTGTATTTTTTTATTTTTTTCTGATTTACGTTAACAGTGCAATTTTGCGGGTCAATGAATCCCTGGCACTCGAGGGATATTGATAGGCTTGACCGCTATCTCACCTGATGGTAAGCGATGAAGATCGACGATGGAGCACGCTTCTGTTTTAAATTTTATTTTGTTGGTCTATCTTCGTTGTACTTTTGTCTGTGTTTTGATAGCGTAATCGGATTCGGTTGTTCTGTTTGAATTAAATCATTATTTCTAAATATATTTTTAGGTCGGAATATCATCCAATGTAATCCCCCGCCCTTATGCAGAGAGGAAGATATTGTCAGACTTTTACTGAGTAAAAACCCAGTCCTGTTCCATAGTTGCCTTTCGTACCGGGCCCGAATCTTCCTTTCAGAAACAGATCCTAGGCCCCAGTAGGATTTCAACCCATTATTTCTTATTTACAAATTGTTTATCAAAAAGAAAAATGTTCATTCTTAATTCTTAATTCTTTATTGTACACTATAAAAACTTATAAAATAGGTGGATAACAAAGTTCATGTTCATCATAAAATGAAGTGGAAAATTACCACCTACAACTCAAAATCTTTCATAATAATCTCCCTCAGAGATTGTAGGATCAAAACCCATTAAAAATAGCATATTTACATTTGTATTCGGTAAATGTAAAGGTATTTCTGAGGACAAGAATCCTATGTGTTACTCAAACTTAATCTTCATTAAAAAAGAAATATTCATTAGACTTAAAATTTATTGAATCACTTAGACCACCTACTGAAAAAACATCTACAAAAGGCCTATTAATAATCTTCATTAGCGAACGTGGGTCGAAACATCAGAAACATCATATTTAGGTAATATTTTCTTCTAAGTTACGAATTAACAGCTCGTTTGCAAGGAAATATCAGGAAAGATCCAGTTAAATCCAGATCTAATATCCAGTTATAACCGCCGCAGACTGAACGCTGCCGGCTATTGGGGGCAAATGTAGCAGAAATGCATTCATATTCATATGTTTGTAATAAAATTTGAATTGCGGTTCGATACTAAAGTTGTTATTGATACTAATACTCGTATTTCTCCCATATTTGCTTGGATTTATTTGAGTGTTAATGTGATGGTTGAAAAGTTCTTGATCTGAACATATGTGATCTGTTTTATTGGAGTATGTATGTTTTAAATGCTTTTATATAGTCTAATCTGTCTAGCGCCTGGTTTCTAAATATATACCTACTAGCTACTCCCAGCGGCTTCGCCCGCGTGATAGCAGAATATTTTCCCAAGGGAACATACTTCTGGGATAAAAGTATCCTATGCCCTATTCCAGGACATGGTCTATCTATGTACCAAGTTCCATCAAAATCAGTTTAGCCATCTAGGCGTGAAGACGTAACAAACAAACAAATAAATAAACTCACTTTCGCTTTTATAATATTAGTAAGGATCACTACTTTTTGACTGGCCTGTTGGTCTAGTGGTTAGTGGCTCTGACTGCTATGCCGGAGGTCATGGCTTCGATTCCCACACAGGACAAATGTTTGTGTGATTAGCATGATCATCTACACTAATATAATAAAGAGGTAAAGTTTTTTTTTGTTTTGGTGGATTCTGGAAGTACTGGTCCGATTGCTAAAATTTTTTCACCGTTAGAAAGCTGCTTTATTCATACGCAGGCGAAACTGCAAGCAAAAGCTAGTTTGTTATATGCCTGGTTGTAATTTATCTAATTATTATGTATGTATTTAAAAATATATAAGTATGTTTATCAGTTGTCTAGTACTCATGACACAAGCTCTACTAAGCTTAGGACTAGACGGCGTTGTGTGATAATTGTGGATTATTATTATTATTATTCCTGTTGTTTTTAAACCTTCAATCGTGAACAGTAAAAAAAATCTTACTCTCAGCTTAATTTCCAAAAATATTTAATACAAAATTCGTCTCAAAACATATTCCTTCCACCCCCTACACGGCTGTCAAACCCCCCAATTAAAAACAGCCTAAGGCGATCAAGAAAGCTTTAATTTTTGCGACATTTTACGCATTCCCTTTTGCCCCAAAATACCCAAAATAAGTGTCTGGACAAACAAACAAAGAATACGTCGTGCCTTTCACATTTTGTATGAAGGTTTAGGTTTTATTAAATGACCGTATGAATTTAATACGATTAGTGACAGCCCTAAATCTCGGTGACAACCCTGTTCGTATTTAATAATGTAGCGTAACCTTTGCATGATGTGCTTAGAATTAAAAACAGGCTTTATAATATACTAACAGCCTTTTTTTATGAGACTTAGACTTTTATGAGGGCTTAGAGCGTGCCCAAACAAATATTTCGACAACCCAGGATAGACAATCCTGGCGCCGCAGAACGAGGAGAGCGGACCCCAAATAATGGGACAGGGCTAGGACAAAGAAGAGCATTGACTTTTTTTATAGTGGGGTAAATCATCCAGTGACAACAAAAACCCACCCTGTTCCTTCTAGCCTTCATACCAGGGCTCGAGCTCCCTTTCGGATAACCCTGGCTCCATAATCTAACAGCCTGCCCCGCCCTTTAAATCTTTGCTAAAACCTAGGGGTCTTGAAGTCAAGAAAGAATTGATTGGTTTTAGGCAAGCGTGCTCTATCGTCGGCCACACCATCGCTTACTATTAGGTGAGATAGTGGTCAATCGCGAGCTTATCCATTATAAAAAAATATCCTCGACTTTTTACTCATCATCATCATTTCACACATACAGACATCCTCAGTTGGACATAGGCCTCCCTCAAGTGTCGCCACAATGAACGGTCCTATGCGTCTCGAATCCATCGGATTCCCGCAACCGTTACCAGGTTATCGGTCCACCTTGTCTAGCCTTCCAACGGTATACATCTTCCGGTACATGATCACTATAGATACGCCACATAAATCACTCTGTCTATTGATGAAAACTGCATGTAAATCCGTTCAGCATTAGAGTTTATCGCGTTCATACAAACAAAGATACGCGACATAGGAACGATATTTGTGAGTAAAGGATAAATTAACGAGAAGAAAAGAAGTGAGGGGGAACTAATTTTGATAATAAGATATTATCTGCTACATTATCGCAAACAGATTTGGGTATTTTCCAAATTACATTTGTACCGTACCTGGATACAAATTTAATTTGGAAAATATCAAATGTTAGGGAAAACAACCAACCATTAACACTTTTGATAACTACATTAAATTTATAATTTTTTTTTTTTATGTATCGGAAACTCATGGCTAAGAGATCGGGATCGATCTTCATGGACTCTTAGGTATTTTCACCTTAAAATACTCTATACTATAATTTACTAAACCTTCCTGTACGAGTCCCCTCGTGTATTACAGTTCAACACTATTTCGTCTCATCATCATCATTTCAGCCGACAGACGTCCACTGTTTGACATAGGCCTCCCCCAAGCTTCGCCACAATGATCGATCCTGTGCATCCCGCATCCATCGGATTCCCGCAACCAGTTCCCGGTTCTGGAGTGGCGACCGCGTACTGGAAGACGCAGCGTCGGAAGGCCTCCTACAAGGTGGACCGATGACCTATTTCGTCTAGCACTAGTTATATTGTAAAGCGACAATACACAATTAGCAGCCGGTTATACTTCTTAGCGATCATTCACACGATATTAGTATATGGTAAGTTACGCAATAAATCTTCTCCAGCTATCAGTGACTATATTTCAAGGTCCAAAGTGTGTGCGACCCTTTCAGCAGCGCATACACTTCCTCAAATTTTTCCAGACCACACAACACACAACAATAACACACTGAAATGACAGATGGGTATTCTTAGAAAGGGGTTATGGTACTCATCAATATATCTAAACAACTTTTACTAAGCGACTTAAGGTGAACGCACACTTATGCGAACCGAACGCGCCGAATGAATGAAAAGAAAATTGGTATAGAAAGATATATTATTTATTGTACACCAAAAAAAAAATTACATCAGGAACTTAAAAAAAAAATATACTTAAAGAAAAAATAAATAAAAAATAAGCTTTAAAGCTAGTCAACAAATAAAAAATGGAGCTACTAAATTTTCTTCCATGATTTCGGGGTTATTCGCATATTAAAAGTTAATAATAATAATCTTTATTGGAACAGAAAAAAAAAACATTTACAAATTGTTCGCGTACGAAAATAGCTACATTAGCTGGCAACTGTGTCGCAGCTTTTAACGCCCACCTCCAGGAGGAAGACTATAGCGTTCCATTACCAAAAGTTTTATTTTTTTTACAAATTTCATAATGAAGAGCACAGAACTAACAATATTTAAAAATAATTATAACTTACATATAAAAAATTGCATATATTCAAATTGTGCACTGGACCCCACCCTCTATCATTTTTCTCTATCGCTCAAAGGTTTGCTGGAAGAAAACTCATCCTTGAGTTAAGCTCGCCTATGTACATGAATTTTGTTATCCACCTATTTTATAAGTTTTTATAGTGTACAATAAAGAATTAAAGAAAAAAATTACAAATGTCAAATTATAAATTTACAAATGTCAAATTATAAATTACAATAGTTGTTCATATTGATGAATACAATGACCCCTTTCAAGGAAAGACGATGGTCTTTCGAGTTAACGTAGTATGTTGGCAAGGCTGAAATGTTACTCGAGCGATACCTAATGATTGAGGGAGGCGCCCTTAATCAGCTCGCCTCGCTCGAGTGACATCACACACATTACATATTTACATCGTAATGTCACTTTAATAAGTTAAGTAGGTAATCTGATTAACCTTTTAATACATATATGTATCTATGTTGCGGCCTGCACGATTTCTCCCACTTCTTGTAGATATTATTTTCAATATACAGACTTTTTGAGAAAAATAATTAATTTAAGTTCTTGGATAAATTTCTTACAAATAGAACGCTTCATCATCATCATCAGCCTTTTTAAGCCGTCATCATCAGCCGAGAGCAGTGGTGGCCGAGTGGTAATAATGGCCCAGACTTACGAGTTGTAGGTTGCGGGTTCGAACCCAACCAAGCACATTACTTTGTATAATTTATTTTATCACCACTGCTCTCACAGAGAAGGCAAACATGCATCGGGAGGAAACCGCCCTGTCCTAGAAACAAAATATTCGAAGACATGTGACATCCACCAATCCGCACTGTGTCTGCGTGGTGGATTACGGCCCATTCCCTCTTCTAGAGAGGAGGCCTGAATCCCAACAGTGGGAACATTATAAGGCCGACTATGATATGCTATGTAATACTCGTACTTACCACGTAAATTAAAACATTATTGAAATAACAACTACCTAATAGCGAAGTATATAAGTAGAAAAGGATATTAGACATAACACAATGGCAAAAAAACACCCAAAGTATTATATAAGAGAATAATAGTAAATAATATGACACAGTAAAAAACCGCTGAGCTTGCTGAAAGAAAGACATGTTGCGTCAACGTGAAATAAATTGGGATGAGGGCGATTGAGGAGAGAATGAAGAGGTTGTACACACAATACAGATTCTAAAATGATGAAATAAAAAAAGGAAAAAGATTTGTTTGTGACTCGCACAGGACAAACAACAATAAAACATAAAAAAGTTAACAAAACTATAAAGAACTTAAAATAACATTAAAAAGTAAAAGAAAGTGCCAGTTGTAACCCACGACTTTAAAGTTTTTTGCAGGTTAGTATCAAATGTTGATGAAATGTTGTTGATGTAGTTGTTGTTGATTGGCGGCTCCGGATTTATAATCATTAAAATCTACACTATCTATATCTACACTAATATAGTAAAAAGGTAAAGTTTTTTTTGTAAAAAAGATTACCTCTTTGTTATACAACGTGTAACGTTAAATGCGCAAAACCTCAGACACCCCAAATTATTTTAAAGTCGATTGACCTAATAAAGTGAGAAAAAATCTTAAAAAAAAATTAAAGGTTTTGTGTTAAATTCATATCTGCATTGAAATAAGACCTTTTATTATCGCGTGTATGAGAAAATTTGATTGGATTACAACTATTTGTGTTTGTTTACCTATTTCAGCGGGTTTGCGCACGTGATGGCTTGACCTATTCATAAATAGACCGGTTGAGTATTTAATGATGTTTTTTTTTTAAAATGTAACCTATATTAAAAAGGGTTATGGTGGTATGGTTTAATTGATTCTGCTCGTTATTCTGATCAAACTAATTACAGGTTTTGCGCATTTAACGTTACACGTTGTATAAGTGTATATTTCAATAGAAACCTAGATTATATATCCACGAGATATCTGTATATCCAAAATATGTAGAAAAAGATGTGTAATTATACTTTTCTTTCTTTTTTCTTTCTAATAACGTCATAACGTCCGTCCGTCATCGTCACCGTGTGAAAAGAAAGAAAGAAAGAAAAAAGAAAGAAAGAAAACATGTTTATTCTGCCCGTATAGACACACAAATAATTTTCAAAAAACAAAAAATAAAAACAAATTAAAACAAAAATTAGTTGCCCTATGAGAACACGTGTGAACCGGGCTTAACTTGCTTGAACCATAGACAACCCAGCTGTCTGGGTTGTCTATTAAAACAATATTTTTTTATAGTCTATGCGACACCGGCCGACACGTGCCTGACAGAGACAAACACCAAAATTATAAACAAAAATAAAAGAAAAGCAAAAATAAAACAGATACAATATAAATACATTCAAATTTGTGCGTCGCATCAAGGCAAGAATGTGTGCATTTTATAAACTTGTCATTTCATCCAATGCAATCCAACTTGCAATGCACACAGCGTTATTCCCGTTTAAATAAAAAAACCATGGCGCCGGTGTCGGACACGATGGTCCAATCAAAATATTTAATAACATGTAAATTGAACGTGAGGCTGTTTATTGGGCTCGCCGTCGATTCATTAGAGCCTGTTATAAGATAACCTTGTGTATCAAACACAGCGGGATTTTGTATCCAGGCCTAATTTTTAAAGGAGCTAAAGGTACGTCCAAGTCCTACCAAAACTTTTAAGGTCGAGTATCTGATCCAGACTAACGATTTCAAACGTGTATGTCTACGAGATTACGTCACGAAAATATTCTAAATTTGAAAAAAAACAATAAAGTCTGCATACTCCTCAAAAATCATGACTGATCTGTTTCATTTTGTAGAGTGTGCACAGGAATTGCATGACTTGATTCCGCCATCTCATTTCTACCACCGGACAAACCGACATACGGCGAGTATCCACCCTTACGTTGTTGAAACCTCTACGGTCCGGACTAAGCGTGTCGCTTCTTCATTTATACCGCGTACTTCGAAGGACTGGAACAATTTGCCTGCTGCGGTCTTCCCGTCCGATTACAATTTGAGCATCTTCAAGGCTAGAGTGAATAGGCTCTTAATAAACTAGTGCGCCTCACCATCAACGATTGCATCACCGCTTACCATCAGGTGGGATTGCAGTCAAGTACTAGTTTATATCAGATAAAAATAAATAATAATAAAATAATAAATCGTACAACATTTTTTTACTTTCGTCATTACTTGGTAACCAGTTCATCATTTCCACACGTGCCTATAAATATGCTAATAAAATTCATAAGTTAAACTTTACTAATCAAATATTGACGGAAACTGAAGCAAGTAAACAAATCATATCATCGTTGTAATGCTGAAACTTTTTTTCCTCGTTTTATGAATGTTTTAGTTGTAGCTCAGTTAGTTCGAGAAGTGGCTGAAGTTTATGAGCAACTAATTTGAATGATTTATGTGAATATTTATTATAATGATACCCGGCTTTTGTTTTTAACCGACTTCGAATAGGAGAAGGTTCTATGTTTGACTGAATGTATGTCTTTTTTTTATTTGTATGTTCACCGATATTTCCGTCAGTTGTGGACCGATTTTGAAAATTTTAGTTTTGGTTGTAAGGTTATATTCCAAGTTGGTCCCATAGAAATTTTGTTATGATCTGATCATGAACTTCGAAGATATGGAACAGAACTCCTCATAGAATCATAGCAGAATTGTCGTAACAAGTAAAATTGCTTTGTTTATGCGTGTGGTCGATGGCTGACTGAAAGAAAAGAGGGGGGGATGTATCGAACTGATCTGGTGATAAAGCCGGAAGGTAAATTCATGTAATATAACCGTATTTGGGATTATTAGAATCGTTATGAGTTGCACTCTGGCTATAAGGTAAGTTATGTTTAGCTGAAGGGTAGGTACTTTTTTGCTACCATAACTAAAATAAAAAACTTTCACAAAAAAAAACTAAACTGACTTCAATGTAAAAAACACTAAAAAGTACAAAATAATTTTAATTTCGGAAGTCAGTGTTAAATTACGAAGAGACAAAATTAGGTATCAAAAGTACAAAATAATTTTAATTTCGGAAACACGGACTTCCGAAATTAAAATTATTTTGTACTTTTCAGTGTTTTTTACATTGAAGTCGATTTAATATTTTTTTTTTTTTGTAAAAAGTTTTATTTTAAATCTTCATATACTCTTCGTATACCTCCAATATCAACATAATTTTTAGAACTTGCGAAACCCGAAATAAGTCTCTAGTATTTTTACACAAAAAATCTATGTAGAAAATTTCCTACCTGGATCATGAAAGAAAAATAGAAAGTTATGAGTTTCCGTTGTCCGCATAAATACATGGTCACCAGGCCATCCATATGATTAAGTGGTTGTTTTGCTCCCGCACCCAATGCCTGCTTTGATTTGCCGTGACTTGTGTTGTACTTTATATTGGTGGTGTCTAACTTGTGACATTTTTATTGGAAAAAAATCTAACAGGGTGTAAAAATGATTGGAATCGATTACATTCAGATTTTGCATATAACGTTGTAGAAAAAATAAAGAGATTTTATAGATTATTATGAAGGATTTTTATTTTTTAGGTTAATAAACTTGCAACTTGGCACAAAATCTAATTAAAATAGATAACTATACTCAAAATTCGGTTTAAGGGGAATTAACTCCCTTTGATCCGCATTAAGGGGAGTTAACTCCGCTTATACCGCATTTTCAGGATAGATTTTAGGAAAATATTCTAGTAACCGAAATCGTTAGCAGAATGCTGGTAAATAATAAAACGCTTATTTAACAAAACTCATCTCAGTTATAATTGCTGCTAAATTGCGCAAGCAACTCTAGAATCAGCATTATTAATGATAAAAAAATGGTGGTAAGTAAAAATTGTAGTTATTAGCGCGGTAATCTAGCCGGGCCGTCGGCCGGGGAGTTAACTCAATCGGCAGGAAGATTGCAACCAGGGGAGATTGCGTCGGCACGCTTAAGGTATTGACCCTAAAAATTGAGAGTTTTTGACGGGTTTTTACATATTTAATGTTACAAAAAAAAAACTACACTCAAAAGAGTTACTATTACTACAAATTAATACATGTAATAAATCTGTAAAAGTTTTTAGCTGTGAAAATATACGAAATAGATAACTTTTATACATTAAACTTGTGTGTAGCTTGATACATTACTTAGGTTTTTTTTCATCGTAATCGGTTGACTATATCAAAAGATATACTACAGTACGCGTCAAATAACTTTGCCGCTCTGAAGTTAGGCTTTCCTTACAACGGCGCAGGTACTATCGAGTGGTATAGGTGCGAGCGGAACACAAGCTGGTATCGGACGTATACGAGCGACTGAGATAGAAACGTAACACTGAGGTTTGCGCATGCGCAGTGCTGTCTTTTTCGTAAAATTGACTAATGCGCAGTGAATGTAGCCAACTTCAGAGCGGCAAAGTTATTTGACGCGTACTGTACATTCATTGACTGTGGTGGTACGAAGTTCGTTGCTGCTAGTTGCAAATAAAAGATAATACAAAGGAGAGACAGCCTGTACATCAAGTATAGTTAATTGTAACGAAAAATATATAATTTGATACCAAAAATTGATCACTTTATTTTTTATTTTGATGTACCAAGTCAAGTGTCACTCTTACGACTAAAATTGACAAAAAATAAAAAGCACGTTTTGACATTTATATTTTGACTACCTAGCGGCTTGTCCAGTGTAGTGTAGCTACTACTAATATAGCTACTACTAATATAGCTACTACTAATATAGCTACTACTACACCGGACCCCTAATTATTGTTTTATTGTTTCTCTCAGTTTCATTCCAAGTCACTTTCTAGGGTTTTTCTCAAATGCTAAAACGGACCTTTTATTTTTACGAGTTTAAGACGAATCTAATGACACCTTTGAAGATTAAATGCAATACGTCTTACGAACACAAATCACATTTCAATCAAAACACAACTTGATATTACTCTGCAAAATCCAGAAAACCAAAAAAAATCGCTTCTCACCAGAGCCTTTTAGGTACCTTAACTAAAGGTAACAAAAAAATTACCTACAGCAAAAATAGTAACTATTATGCTGTGTTATTATAAAACCTCTTTAGCTCCTAATGACCAAAATAAAAGAGAAAATCAAATATAAATCATAATAGTAGGGGCGGCCAGGTGGGGATTATACGCGATACTCGAACGCGTCAGAAAATCATATGGGGACAAACTTTTCACCCTGTAATGTCCCACATTATCATCATCATCATTTCAGCCGATACACGTCCACTTTTCGCTGTCGATGTCCGTCCTACCATATATATGAAACTTTAATATTGTGGAGTGCGTTGAGGGCAGCCCGTCAGATTAGTAAAAAAAAATTATCCTCGGAAAAACTCGAGCATGTCAGATTAAGACAAGGTAAATTAAGTACATGCAGAAAAGTATATATTTTAATAATCTGACATTTTGAGCGTGGCATAAGCAAATGGGCGAGTCATAAAGTTAGGTTCTAAGGTTCCAGTTAATATATTTGGTCGATAAATTCAATTTTTTTTTCCTCTGTTTGCTAAGATAATTTTGTTAGGAACGTTGAAAATTTTACACTTATCGATGGTTAGCTACATCGCCCCATGAAAACCATCAGATTATAGGTTTTTGTAATCCTGGTTTCGTAACCTTCAAAATAATATAAAAAAACAATCGCGCCCGAGTTTTTACAGGTGACGATTTTTTTTTTACATTTGGGAAATCTTACATGCTTCCTCCTCACTAAAATGGAAACTATTCATACACTATTTTTGGTTTTAGAACTTAATCTTCACAATCCAATAAAGCATTTATTCACTATATATTTAGCATCCCGGTCTCCCCTACTATAACTAATAAAAAATAAAGGTCCATCATTATCATTAGTACAAATAACGGCTATTTGCTAAAGTGGGTTATATACTTTTCATTCTCGAAATGGATGCAATATTTTTCATTGTGAAATATTACGAAATATTGTTGTTTATGAGAAAAAAAGTTGTGATTTTGTTTATTTCTTTAATAAAACTTTGCCATCTTTAACAAACCACGAAACCACGTTAATTTGGCACATAAGAACACACAAGGAAATGACAAAGAAACTACATATTCTTAAAATACTCGTACATCAACATTGTGTCTCACGGCTGCGCCATAGAATACTTTTTATCCCAGAACTATATTTCCTTGGAACAATTTTCTACTTTAGCTGCCAGCAACTAGCTCAAAGATAGTTGAATCTTTATCTTAAAAGATATCAGAGACAAAAAGCAAGTCAAACAGAAACCTCAATGGGAAACGAGGCTTCTTATAAGAAAACTTGCGAACGTCCTGAGAGCGGTCTTGGGCAAATGTTTGAAGACTAGGATAGGAGACAGATGTTATTGTTGGAACTGCCTTCAGTCGGAGGAAGCGGAGATCTTGTGTACGAGTGTCTTTATTCAGTTTAGTGACAAACATTGGCTAAAAGATGGTAGAGACTGGATTGGTAAATAGTGTATTTGTGCTGTGACAACGTACTTTTTTTAGGTTACGCAGAGAGGGTTTTCAGAGGTCTTGGTTACTCCAGTAAACTCTGGATTAATTTTACAGGGGTTAAATATGCATGGTTCTTTCTTCAAAAGACTATCTTAGACAAATCTGCATGGCTCTCATGTGATTTGACCATTACCTACATTCAAGTGTTGGTAAACTAAGTATAAATGTGATAACAGATCCATAACACTTGGTCATAAAATGTGTATTACTTATTTACTGTATGGATGAAAAAAAATGACGTGTAAAAGTGTTTTATTTTTTCGTTATAATGGATAGGCTCGCGTTTGACCACTATCGCACCTCATGGCAAGCGAGGATGTGGCCGACGATGGAACACGCTTGCCTAGAAGCAATCTATTCATTCTTGACTTAAAGACCCCTAGGTTATAGCCATCAGGAAATAGAATTCGGCAGGGAATTCCACTCCTTACGTATAATGAATGTTAATGCGGTTTTTAAAACCAATTTGCAAAATAAATATAAATGATGTTTTTTAAAAACATTTTTACACGTAAATTTTTTCGTCAGTTTAAACTAGATGAGGCCAGTGTTGCCTAGCTGACTACCCTGAGATGCAAGACCGAAACAAACTCAGGAGTCAAAGTCTCTTTTAAAGTCCATACAGCAAACATGTAATGGTCAAAAAATAATATTTATCAAATATAAATTATCATTTATCAGTATAATTAAATATAAATCGAAACAATGTACTCGCCATAAGTGTCCTTACAAGTGAGCTATCTACAACACGTACCTAGAATGTAAAAAAAAAACATTTTTATAAAAAAAAAATAACCGACTTCACTAAAAAAATTAATTGAATTTAAGGAGTTCCCTCAATTTCGCCAAGATTCCATCATACCAACTTGGTGATTATGGGACCATTTGAAAATATTAATTTTTCAAATCGTTCAGCAAGTGACGAAGTTATTCGAGAACAAACATAAAAAAAATACAAACATCCGAATTAAAAACCTCCTCCTTTTTTAGCGGTCGATTAAAAAATGGACGATTACCCATCAGCGGGTCGACCATGGTAGCATCATCATATCAGCCGAAATACGTCCACTGTTAGACATAGGCCTCCCCCAAGCGTCGCTACAACAACCGACCCTGTGCGACCATGGTAAGTGAAGCTTAACTTTTGATCGACCCCGAGGGCTGTTTTAATTTAGTCACGAGTTGACGTAAGGCCGCATTCACACTTTGTCGTGACGACAGATAACGGTATACTTTTAAGTATCGGTACTTATATATTTAAATGAAGATGTTCACATACTAGTGAGGGTTGCGGGTATTCGATGGATGCGAGACGCATAGGACCGGTCATTATGGTGACAATTGGGGGAGGCCTACGTCCAACAGAGGACGTCTTTAGTCTAAAATGATGATGATGTTCACATGTTCACATATAGGACGACACGATCTACTTTTTTGCGTAACAACAGATTATCATGATACTGGGAACGGCTAGCACGACAGTCGTATAACGATAACAAAATATCAAGTCAAAACCGTGACGAAAAATCATGGTGTCGTTGTTGCGACTATCTGTCGTAGACACGATAAACAGTCGTTATAATGGGAACAGCTAGAGAAACAATAGTCATCTAACGTTCATTAACTGTTACTACGATACAGTGAGAACGCAGCCTAACGCACGTAGTTTACGTAAATAATTGAACAGATAAATCATGTTTTTGCCGCAATCGTGAACATTTTGTGAAGCGATCGTCGACATCTTCAGTGCATACTTATTTCGTAGCAAAAGCGTAGCACTTTACTACGAAGCGTAGGCGATCGTCTACGAGCGTCTACGACGGTTTAATTTTTATTTTACTGCCGAAATAAGATGATGTAAATAATATTTTGTTAACTTTGAAGTTCATTTAATGTAATATTTTATAACTGTATAACGAGATAATATGCTGATTGAACTTCTAGTTGTTCATATGTATATTATATACTTCCTAGAATTTAATCCATGTCTCCTCTCTAGACCCTTGGGACCGGGGATCCAGGTCTGCTCTCTAGGAGAGGGAGTGGGCTGTAATCCACCACACGGGCTCAGTGCGAATCATGTCGTAAATAAATTGGTTCAAAGACAAGCCTCACAATGTTTTCCTTCGCCGTTTTGAAAGTAGGCTGGGTTTGAACTCGTGATCTACAACTCTTGGCTGTTTCCATTTGTTATTTTGTGTCTATTCTGTATCGACAATATCTACCATAGAGTATATGATACTGTATGTTTTTAAAATAAAGTTGGTTCTTGTCTGTGACTCGACTCAAGCGTTTAATTTATTAGAGGTTATGGGCTAGGGTGGGTCACTCTAGTATGGAAAAGAAAAAAAATTGATGAATCAAATTCTAATAGTAAGATTATGTTGTAGTGTACTATAAAAAGTAGTTTTACCTAAAAAACGGATATTTAAACATACGTCTTCAGCCCGCGCATGCGTTTCGAAATTAGACATTTAAAAAAAAACACGTATTTCTAAATGGCATAGTTCTTTATTAGAAATTATTTAAAATACTATTGAAACATAACAAATATTTAGTGAAAGACATATATTAACGTTTAAAACAAAAAACTTAAACAAATACACATAAAAGTTTAAGTTTAAAAAAAATATATTTATTTTTACACAAAAAATCCCGCCTACTATCGAATTTCGGCATAACTTTCCTTGAAGCAAGTTTTGCATGAATCATGCCGTCCCTTGTTTTTTTATCACATGCCGACATTGCAGCTTCTGTCACTATCTTTACACTTCGTTCTGCCGCTTGTGTATGGCAAGGCAGCCTAATAAACAACATACTTTTGTCACCTTTTCTCTCTATTTTCTGAATAAGTTCGTCATTCGTTTGATTTCTTAGGATAGGTGGATCAAAGTTGGTTTTTTGCCAGTTTATTAGATCAATGTAACATTCAGCATTAAAATTAAGACCATTGTACGTAGATGGACCAGAAGTTTTACCATCCATATAATCAAACAAAGGCTTCAAAGGCAATTCATTTAAGTGCAGCATGCAAATTATCCATTGTAAAGGTCTCTGAAATCTTTTTTCAAATAGCCTTATAAAACCACTAAATTTACCCGTATTAGACACTGTTCCATTGCATCCAATAGCCAGGAGGTCAACAGTACTAATATTTTTGGCGGAAAGAAGAGCGTTTATTGATACCTCAATGGTCTTTGCAGTTCCTTGTAATGGTGTCACATACCCTACATAAATGGAGTCCGGTTTTTTAATTACAAAAACGTGTTCTTCAATAATTACTTGCTTGTACCTTTTGGTTCCCTTTTTGACTATCTTCAGGGTTTTATCTTTCCGCCCATCAAAATATAAAGCAGGCAAATTTAAAGGAGCTTGATTCTTCATAAGCGCATTACGTGTTTTCCTTCTCTCTCGTCGCAGTTTTGATTTATCTATAACGATATCTGACGAAAGTTCGTGTAAAACTGCAGAAGCAATTGCAGCACCAGCTCTGTCGGATACTCCATAACGGTCACATATTTGCGACAACACCGGTAAACTTTTCACGCATTTCTTATTTTCTATAGTTCATGAGGTTAAAGGTAAGGGCTCTTCTATATTTTTGTTTTCCGAAAATGAAACACTTGTATCAGAATCATTAACTACTTGTTGATAACATTGATTCTTGTTCTGGCGTTTTGGATGGGTTGTTATCGCTCTTCAGATAGATTTTTGTTGAAGCTTGCTTTCGAACAAACTTTTTTTGTAAACTTTTTGTTCTATTGCGATTAATGCCGCCGATTCTCATTTTTCTCTCGCCCCGTTGATCAATCAAAAAATCGTGTTCTTCTTTAGGAACTTTAACTTCTCTGGGACAATTGCACTGACTTATTATCTTGCATTTGCATGAACAAATATCGAACAAAATTTCGCTTTGCTGCAAGAACTCAGTTTTTTTCTCAGTTGACAACCTTTTCAATGATTTGATAATATTTTTGCATTTGGAATGATAAGCTTTCAGGAGCTGAATGACTCTTGTATGCGAGACTACAGGGATTTTTGCCTTTTGCAATACTCTTTCAACTTTCTGGGTTACAATTTCTGCAATTTCAGAAAACGCGGGCTCTTTGTTACTACCATTTTTAATTTTCACCTGTAGTCTATTCCACTCGTAACATTTCATGACATCCTGGTATGTTGGTAACACGTTTTCTTTTATATCTTCTATAGTTCCAAATATAGGGCACTTGAATGACTGTCTATTATTTGACATGATGGAAAAATTTAACTTCAAAGTTCTAAAACAAAAATTATGCAAATTACAATTTCATGAGATTTCACAAGAAACTAGCCACATTGATACATGAATTCTCTTAATGTACTTACCTCAAAAATACCTCTTCTTTTAATAAACAGCACAGTATATATAACAAAAGTAACATGTATTTCTATAGATACTAATCAAAAGATTAATCTATACCCAACGTCAAACGTGTAACTTAAGGTGTATAAGTGGGTACTTGAACTTTTTTTTTCAAAACTTCAATGGCGTTGCGCGGGCTCTTCCACTTAAAATAATTCAATAATATTTTAAAGGGTTCTTAACGATACCTAATTGCAACATATATTCGATATTAGAAATCGATTACTTAATAAAAAATTTTTTGACCCACCCTATTATGGGCCCCGATTTTTTAGTTTACTCACAATTTTCTTGGAAATAGATTTAGCAAATTAGATAAACTGTAATTAATTTATTTATTTATTTATTTGCATAGGCACACCAACGACTTATTTACAATATAGTTTAAACAATTTATTACGAAAATATGAGATGATCCTGTGTAAAAAAGTCACTTACAGGTATGCACAACATTTACAATAGGTCTCAATTATTAAATAGATTAAAAACGACAAATTATAACAATTAATATTTAAAATAGATTAAAAACAAATGTCCTAAATTAAAATAAATTAAATTAAAATTAAAATCACATTATTATTAAATTAAATTACATTAATACATAAAATATAATTATAAAACAGCAGAGGAGAGCAGAGGTGGCCTATGCTCCGCTACCAAGATGTTATATTATTGGAGAAGATAAAGACCAGGGATCAGGGTTGGGTTATTTCTTGACATCTGACGTTACATTTAATTGTAAAATATTAATTCTTTTGTTTGTATTTGTTTAATTATTATTTTATTGAGTTGTTTCTGTTAATACATATAAGATATGTTATTGAGGATTTTCCAAATAAACCACAAATTGTTTCTCTGAAAATCAAAGGTTTGTTTATTTAATACGTCTTTACTATATTACAACGTTTAACTATGACCATTACACCTATAACTTACCTGAAAATCAAAGAAACGACATTTAAAGTTTACTGATATCGCCTCCTCAATTATATCCCTTTATTTTATCTCTTTACAATAGAATTTTAACAATATAATATGCAAAATAATCTAAACATCATCTGCCATTCAATCACACGTCACTCCGTTCCACAGAACATAAATTCCATTGACAACTTCAACGCGCGAAGCGCGGCATATTTGAATTAATGAAATGCCATTTCATTACATACATATAATTAATAATACAACAATGAAAATAATTGTAGTTAATTATAGATAAAGACTGAAAATGTTGTGCTGGTACAGCCTCCGATTTGATGCAATCAGACGTTCTTACCAAAACTAACGAAATTCTCAGCCGCGTCGGCTCACTCACTGTAGTTCTCTCGCCCTTTCAATTTAGGCATACTGACAAGGTAGTTCTACCTATCTCTTTTGTGGTAGTTCGTTGACATTTTTACAGTCACAGCGTTAATTATTAAAAAATCTAATTATGTACCTAATGTAATGTTCTATATACCTAATTGTAATTTAACGATATTTTCATTTGATTTAATACTGATTGAATAATATTAATTTTTTCTTTAAAAAAAAAAACCTTTAATAACTTATGTATTTAATAAGAAATACCTTCCAAAATGCAGTAATATATGCAGGCAAGCTGTCTGAAAATTGTAGCGGCGATGTAATTGAATATATTTCGCTGAAAAATTTAAATGATAAGGAGGACCTCTGTCAACGGGAGTGACACGTGCGTAAAAGCCTTATTTCGTATATTTAATGATTTGGAATGTTATTGTCCGAATATTCTACTGTAGTTTATTCTTTTCGAAATAAAAAAAAGAGATTTGAAAGCTGGGTTATGTGGCTAAAAATATATGTGCGGCCAGTACAAGGCCTGGTTTTAATGTAATTCTTAATTTTTTTTTTTCTAAAATTTGTGATTCAAAAGGTCAAAATTCTTGTGAAAATGTTGCAAGCTTATAAAAACCGCTCAGTGCTTTGTAGATTTTACCTACCCCATAGATGCCGTAAATTTTTCTAGTATGAGATTAGTCTACGGCGCTTAGCAAGACATAGTTTCCTATTAGCAGTAAGAATTTACCTGATTTGAAAATGACACTTTACGAACATGTAAACAAATAAGTTTACTTCTTTATCGTAATAAAACTAAGTTTAAGGTTACGCTTGAGTGAAAGCGAAAAAGTATCCCATGGAAAAATCTTTTTGGCATTAGGTGTCGGTCACGGGTCTCAAAAAGAAGCCGCTTCAAATTCGTGTGCGCCACAAGAAAACGCTTGAAGCCGCTTCGAGCTTCTCCGGCAACAAGCTGTCGCGCGCTTCAACTGTCTATTGCGGCGACTTCTAGTTTTATTGTGGCCGCTTCAAGCGTTTTTTGTGGCGGCGTTTTTTTAGATCCCGTGTGCGGGGACAATTAAAATCGGCTTTTCCAAGGTATGGTCTAGCCGTGTGCAAAATTTTATCCAAATCCATTAAACCATTTAAGCGTGAAGGTAACAAATATGTTTAAATACAAACTTGCACCATCATATTTATTTATTTATATTAGAACTTATTACTTCAAACAGTTTAAAAAAAAATTCGAAAGCCATTCTAAATAAAAACATTACAAATTCAGCAAGCTATAATATAGTTTAGTAAAAAGACATTCAGGATGTGTCAATAGAGCCGCGAATGTTACATAACATCGTTATTTTAAACCTGTTCCCTTATGAAATCAAATAAGATGAACAGCAGCGCGTTTAGGAAAGGTTGCACAGGGAGCGGAGCGAACGAAATGAAGATGTATACTGTAAACCTAGTCAAGTTGCTAATTTGCAATCGTTAACGCTAGTAGAAAGCTTCAAATGTACAAGGATGACCTCATCTCAACGCTCAGTCACGTGGTCAGAACAAAAGTATAGGGAGCGTTGCCAACTCGAAGCTATCAACAAAATGTATACAGCTCTATAGAGAGCTACTCACCTAGTGTCCGTTTGGTTGCCCAACCAATTTGGTGGCGCGACCAGCTCGGACGTGTGGCGACTCTGATATCTGTATGGAGTCTAGTTTGGTAGCTTAGGGCTTATTTCACTGGGACACCATGACGACGCAACTGATCGTGCCGCAGGGAAATATAGCCCTAATACACCCTTTCACCCAACCCTAGTGCAAGAAAATTCGCTTGATGATTACGCATTTCAAAAAAAGAACGATCCTCGAACCTCGTTCTCATTTCTATTGCACCTCACCCTTACAGCCATAAAACAAAATACGATGTAACTAGGCCCTGGTTTACTGGCGGTTTACAAGCGGTAGGCGAGTTTATTGCGCTCACCTCGGGAGCCGCGACTACACAAAATATTTATTGGTGTTAAATACAGGGCTGATAGGTCACAAGTGGGAAGTGTCATCGACTTTCTTATTCTTAAATATATAATATCATCAAATAATTTAATATATATTATCTCTTCTGATTCTAACACCAGAGTGTGACTTGTTTGCTGAGAGATGGATAGATGTGTGTCGTGAATGTCTAAGGTTTTGTGAGAGGATGGATGAAAACAACAAGTAGACCTTGTCTTATTTGGTTTTGTGGGAAATTTTATTTTAGTGGTAGTGTATGTTTTTTTTTTCTTCTTTTATTTCTTAGTTTTTGTACAAGGCATTAGTTTAGACTGTATATTGTAAACAAATAAATACATAAATCATCTTCCTGTACTCTGTTAGTAGATCCGGAAAATGGGCAGTAGCACTATACCAGTGACCTGGACCTGAAGCAGGGGCAGCTTCACACTAGTGCATTGCTGATACTAAATATAGTAACAGTACCCCTAGTTAAGTAGATAATCTGCAATCTTTAACGCTAGTAGAAAACTTCAAATGTACGGGAATGACATGATCTCAATGCTCAGTCACGTGGTCAGAACAAAAGAATCGGGGGCGTGGCCAACTCAAGGCGTTCGACGCAAGCGAAACAATTGTAACTTGGCTAGAGTGGCAGAATGTCTTCATGTACAACGATAGCTAATTTTGTCATTAGACAATACAAACATGTTTTCTTTAGATGTTACTCTTGAAAGAATGACATATATTGGCGATGTGAAAATCACTCAACCTCAAATCTAAGCCAGCAACGTTGAAAGTTTGACCTCTCAATTTATTAAAAGTCATTGCAAAAGATATCTTTAGCAGAAATTGTTGGCGTTTAAATTGGAACGGTAAATCCATTATGTGATTTGCTGTTAGAAAACCCAGTTGTGGGTTAAGCTCGCCTATACAAGGTGTAACGTTAAATGCGCAAAACCTCAGACACCCCAAATGATTTTTAATGTAATTGACCTAAAACAGTGAGAAAAAAATCATTAAAAAAAAAAATTAAAGGTTTTATGTGCAGTTTTAGTTTGTTTAATATTAATATCTGCATTGAAATAAGAACTTTTATTAACCCATGTGTAAGAAATTCTGATTGGACTACAACCATTTGTGTTGGTTTACCTATTTCGGCGGGTTTGCGCACGTGATAGCTTGACTTATTCCTAAATAGACTGGGCGACATTTTTAATGAAAATATTTTTCAAAAATGTAACCTATATTAAAAAGTGGTTTAATTGATTCTGCTCCTTATTCTGATGAAACTATTTTCAGGTTTTGCTCATTTAACGTTACACGTTGTATACATATTAATATTTTTATACTATTTTTTTTACTGTGTCTATAAATTGTATGTACAATAAATAATACTATGAAAACTATTCCTAAATTACATAAACCAAAGATGAAACAGCCCTACAAACCGACGGTCGCATAAAACGTCTTCCGATACTTGGCCCGCTCTGTTCAATTACCTGAGGTATACCGCTAATACCTATACCTTGTGAGTTGTTCAATTGTCAGGAATTTATGACGCCATCTCAAGACGGCGGGAGTCATCGCAGTCAGAGGCTGTTAAAAGAGGGGAGGTGGAATTGGTAGACAGTTGTTAAATTTTGATTTTCTACGAACATCACTAGATCACATTTTTGACTGGCCTGTTGGTCTAATGGTAAGTGGCCCTGACTGCTATGTCGGAGGTCGTGGGTTTGATTCCCACCCAGGACAAATGTTTATATGATTAGCATGATGATTTATTTACTTATTTGTTTGTCTATCCTCGTAAACTAGCCTACCGCTTGTAAACCGCCAGTAAACCAGGGCCTGTTTTTTTTTTTTTTCAGCAGTGGACGTCTATCGGCTGAAATGATGATGATGATGATGATGATGATGACTGTGTTTCCAAAATATCTAATGAAAAATGTGTAATAATGTCATAATCGCGTGAGAGCAACAGTGAAAATGTATGTCGAGTTGCATTCCCTTAAACTCCCAGATAAACCGAGTTTTCACTACAGGGGCGTTTATGAGTCTCAAGGGCATTTTCACTGTTTCCTGGCCTAAGGGAATATTATTAGAAATAGTGTTGTTCTTGTGCAAGCTTACTTTTGTTAACAACAACACATTTTTTTTCTTTCCCCACATTAGGAATTACTCCTGTATCGTGGATGCGTTCACAAACATACCTATAAACTTACATACACAAGACACCCACACTCAAAACACCTATCTGTAGTACACCTTACAAATATTTGTTCCGCGCGGGAACTGAACCCGCAACCCGCAGCGCAGCAGTCAATCGCTCAGCCACTTTGCCAACCGTAACGTCGAAACTAACTACGAAAGCAAAATAACAACTCACCTAACTAGAACTTTAGCTTAAACTACCGTTAACTACACTAACTACCTATATTACATACATAATATAACTCTTAAGTTAAACCCTTAACTTTTAAGACACGAAGAAACCCTTTGGATAAACTTAGAGTCAAAACATTTAATATAGTTAATGTGTAGATCTCCCAAGTTCGTGAAATGTGAGAGGAGAGGGTAGTTTGTGAAGTCGCCGGTCACTTTGTAGTTTAGCCAAGTTTTAGTTTTAGTTTGGGAAGCAACAAGTGAGGGTTGTCCTCGTAGTCTGATTTATTTGTGATTGGATTAGACAGGGTGACTTTTGTTTTTTTTTTTTGTCAAGTTTAAGTGTCCCCGCACATGGGATTCAAAAAAACGCTAGAAGCGGCCATGAAAAAAAGCTAGAAAACCACCGCGAAAAACAGCTGAACCGTGCGACTGCTTGTGGCTGGAGAAGCTTGAAGCAGCTTCCACCTTCACCTTGCGTTTTTTTTCTCACGAGCCACAAAAAAAGACCACCTCAAAAAGAAGCTTGAAGTGACGTTTTTTTGGGGCCCGTGTACGGGGACACTTAGGTGATGTGAATACATAAAAAATAACTTTTACTATGATTTGGATGACTGGACTTGCATTATACCCTTCTTTGAGATTGGAAATCATCTAATGAGTTCTCCCGCTCTAGGGTGGAGCGAGAGGGTGTGTCAGACTTTTATTGACTAATACCAAAACTATGATCCTTCAGTGGTCTTGCACTCCAGTGTCACGGGTTTCTCATTTATTTTTTACCTTAAATGATATTTGTATAATGAAAATAATTTTTTTTTACTAGATGTATGTAACAGTAGAAATATTATTATGATTTAATTTTGTTATAGATATCTATAGCAAAAATTAAGAATTTTGTATGTTAGTCGGTCAGACAGTCTGTTCCGGCTAATCATCGAAACAGTTGAACAAATTTTGATGAGATTTTACATCATCTCAGGAGTAATATAGACTTTTTATTTTGTAAGCAGAATTATGGGCACTATACGTGAGAATTTGTAATTGGCTTGCTGTCGTCTATGTTTGTTTTTGATTTTAGTTTGTTTAAGCTGTAAGTCCTCCAAGATATAATAAATAAATAAATCTAAACTAAAAACAGTTAATATCTATTTACAAAGAAATAATTAACGATTCTTCGTGATGAGTAACCAATTAGTCCACAGCAGCCCCAGTTAAGTACATAATTGTGAGTTTGAACCCACTTCTCGTAAGTGAATAATGTATGAGCTGCAGGCCAGGCTTTTAGTCAAATGCAGTTTGACGTGCTGCCGAGAATACCTGGATCCCGGTGGCCTTCAAATTATTTTCAAAGGTTCAAAGCTTTTTATTTCAAACCAGCTTTTGCCTGCAGTTTCACCCGCGTATAAAATATAGCCTATGTCACTCAGGAATAAAGCAGCTTTCTATCAGTGAAAAAATTTTAGCAATCGGACCTGTACTTCCAGAGATTACCTCCTACAAACAAAAAAACCAACTTTACCTCTTTATTATATTACTAGCGGCCGGTCCCGACTTCGCAATAAATATATATAGCCTATGTTACTCAAGGTGAATGTAGCTTTTCAATGGTGAAAGTATTTTTTAAATCGTCACAGTAGTTTTTGAGTTTATTCATTACAAACATACACACAAAAATACACATTTTTCCTCTTTATAAAATAGGTGTAGATTAACGTAGATAAACCATTTATTATAGGTAGGCACTTTAGCAATTACAAAAAGTCAGTTCGTAAAAAAGTGATGCTAAATGCACATTCCAAAACGTAGATCTCTACGGAAAAGAATGCACAAGAAACTCCATGAACACTCTTTTCAATCATGTTATGTATTACAAATATCTCTGTTACACGTTTCTTGTCGCTACTATTCATCATCATAATCAGCAATTTTTTTTAATATTCCCACTGCTGGGACTCAGGCTTCCTCACTAGTAGAGAGAATGGACCATAATCCACCACGCGGGCCCAAAGCGGTTTGTTGAATGTCACATGTCTTCGAATTTTTGGTCTAGGACATCGTTTTCCTCACGATGTTTCCCTTCACCGTTTTGAGAGCAGTGGTTATGAAATAAATTACACAAAGTAATGCGCCTGGCTGGGTTTGAACCCCGCTCACTACTATTATGTGAGAATAATATGAATAAAGTAACAATAAAAAGTAAATATAGGAACTGTTCGCTCTCTCCTGCCTGGGCGGAGCATCGCCGTGCCCTCGCGGCGGAGACCTCTCGCGCCGGGCCCTGGTCGAGGCCATGATCCGGAGCGAGGAGGAATGGCAGGCGGTCGCCTCCTTCTGCGAAGCAGTAATGCTAGCAAAGGAGGAGGCCGACCGCATCAGGCAACGGCGCCCTCGCCGCCGTCGCCGGGATTCCGATCCCGATTTCCGGCCACCGTAGACGCGGGCTCGCGGACGGCGAGCCATGGGTAGCTCGCTGTCCGATCGTCCGGTAATGGACCGAGTCCAAGACGTCGACGGCGCGCACTGTTCCCGCGCGCCTCAAGGAGTTGTCAGCAGGAGGAGGGGCCCAGCTGGGTCGAAGCCTACTGGGGACAGGGTTGTCCGAAAGGGAACTCGTGCCCCGGTATGAAGGCTAGAAGGAACGGCGCGGGGTTTTTAGTCAGTAAGAGTCTGACACTGTCTCCCGCTCCACCCAAGAGCGGGTTTCGTCAAAGATGATTTTCCCCGTCGACAAAAAAAAAAAAACTGTTCGCTCCCTCATTGTCTTTCTATTGTGTCTCTAATTACGGTATTCGAAAGTTAAAAGTAAAATTCTTGAAGAAACGACCTTTAGAATCTTACCATTGCATTATAATCAACATGACCCATATATTTATTTATTTATTGTATACAACGTGTAATGTTAGATGCGCAAAACCTTAGACACCCCAAATGATTTTTAATTCGATTGACCTAATTATATGAGAAAAAAATCATTAAAAAAAATTAAGGTTTATGACCAGGTTTAGTTTGTTTAAAATTCATATCTGTATTGAAATAAGAATTTTTATTATCCCGTGTATGAGAAAATTTGATTGGAATACAACTATTTGTGTTGGTTTACCTATTTCAGCGGGTTTGCGCACGTGATGGCTTGACCTATTCATAAATAGACAGGTCGAAGTTTTTAATGAAGATTTTTTTGAAAAATGTAACCTATATTAAAAAGTTTAATTGATTCTGCTCGTTATTCTGAACAAACTAATTTCAGGTTTTGCGCATTTAACGTTACACCTTGTATATTATGTTTATGTATAGGGTGCTGTGCACATATCTGTTTAGTATATTGTTAGTTTTAAGTTAGATTTAATTTATGTGTTTAATTTTAATTTTATTATTAAAGATTTTCTTTGTTATACATTGAAGGTTCCTCAAATGGGATTTTCATTCTCCATTGTGTGGTTTGCTGTAAGAAAACCCAGTTGTGGGTTAAGCTCGCCAATGTACATCAACTGTACTTTTAAAAACTGTGTGTATAAATAGTTTGTGTACAATAAGAATATATTATAAAAGATGTCTGACACGTAAGCGTATTGAAGATTTTTGTAAGAATATCCCTACGGTGACCTTCCGTTGGAAATCATTATGATGATATCACTACAAAAACATCATACAATGTCAAATCGGGGATATTTATAGATGAGGTGGGAAGTGTCTTTTGTGATAAATATATATTACTAAATCCCTCCTCCTCTTCTCGAGCCTAGATCTGACAAAACATTCTGGTCGGAGGATCCTCCCTTTTGAACATGAGCTTATGTTGGCACTTTACTCTCTGTTAAAAATTCGAAGCCTGTGACATTCACCAACCCACACTGAGCCCGCGTGGTTTATTACGGCCCATAGCCTCTCCTAGAAAGGAAGTCTGAGTCCCAGCAGTGGAAACTTTAAAAAGGCTGATGATGATAAGTATCTATACTAATATTATAAAGAGGTAAAATTTGTAAGTTTGTAAGTTTGTATGTTTGTAAGTTTGTATGTAGGGGGTAATCTCTGGAAGTACTGTTCCGATTGCTAAAATTTTTTCACCGATAGAAAGCTGCTTTATTCCTGAGTGACATAGGCTATATTTTATGAAAAAAGGACGAAGCTATGGGCAAAAGCTATTTCTTAGATAAATAAGCTTCTCTTTCATCTATCTATATATATATCTATGGCATGCTAATCCAGCGGGAACTTCACGACCCTCAGTAATGAGGAATACGACTCGAGGAGGAGGAGGGATCTATGGCATGTTGGTCTAGGGGTTAGTGGCCCTGACTGATATGCCGGAGGTCGTGGGTTCGATTTCCACCCAGGACAAATGTTTTTGTGATGAGCATGATCATTTGTTCTGTGTCTAGGTGTAATTTAGCTCTAATATGTACGTATTTAGAAATATACAAGTACGTTTATTAGTAGTCTAGTACCCATAACACAAGCTCCGCTTAGCTTGGGTTTATGTGATAGTTGTGGAATAATATATTATTATATCTAGCTAATTTAACCCAGTACTAACGCTAATGAGTTTCATACCACCTCATAATATTTATATCAAATAGATATTTCTTATCAAATTGCCGAATTCGAACGACCACGATTCGCGCCAATTACAACTGTATACAACCCACATATTCACATTTATGCCTTTCATCTTCCAAAAAAAAAACCGTTTTTTATCACAAACCTCCACGGCATTCATTTCCTACACATTTGTACATAAATCCTGGATGATTGATATTGTGAAAATGATTGAAAACTCATCTGATTGACAGTAGAATCGTGACGAACCCCAGTTAATACTGATTTATGAACTCGTATTTGCAATATAATCAAGAACGGTTCGATTAAAATGAGAATTTTTCAATGTGAACAGAATGTAACAGAAGGTTTTTTTTTAACCTTTTGAATACCGTATTTTTTTTATTGATAGGTTTGCGCTTGACCGCTATCTCCCCTGATGGAAAGCGACGATGCGGTCGACGATGGAACGCGCTTACCTAGAAGAAACCTATTCACTCTCGACTTAGAGATTCCCGGGTTGTAGTTATCAGGAAACACAGACTCCGGCAAGGAATTAGAGACACAAAGACTGAAAGACTATGCGACAACGAATACCGGCGTTCGCTTGGGGCTTAATGAATTAAACTCAAAGTATTTTTAACCGAATTTTAAAAAAGGAGGAGTTTCTCATCAATTCGGATTTGTTTCTTTTTTATGTTTGTTCGCGCATAACTTCGTCGCTTGCCAACCGATTTTTTTTTTTGTTGTAAAGGTACACTTCCCAAATGGTCCCATAGTCACCAAGTTGGGATGTGATGAGGAAATCTTAGCGAAATCAAGGGAACTCCTCAAATTCAATTCACTTCTTTAGTGAAGTCGGTTTTTTTTTATAAAAAGGTTCTATACTATTTACAGGCACTTTTGATTTGTCAAGAATTCGGTTAGATAGAAAAAAACTAGCCAAGTGTGAGTCGGACACACGCAACATCAGACATTATAATTATAACCTTAACTTCCCCCTTTTTTCTTAACCTTATTGCGCCATTTTTGTCGTAAATAAACTTTTTTCGTTCTTTCTGTAATTTCTTTTTTACGAGTAGTTATTAGTATTCGTTGTTATAGCGGTAACAGAAATACGTTATCTGAAAGTTTTAACTCTCTAGCTATCACAGTTCATGAGATAAAGCCTGGTGACGTCGACGGCGCACTGTTCCCGCGCGCCTCAAGGAGTTGTCAGCAGCAGGAGGGGCCCAGCTGGGTCGAAGCCTACTGGGGACAGGGTTGTCCGAAAGGGAGCTCGTGCCCCGGTATGAAGGCTAGAAGGAACGGCGTGGGGTTTTTAGTCAGTAAGAGTCTGACACTATCTCCCGCTCCACCCAAGAGCGGGTTTTGTCATAAGATGATTTTCCCCGTCGATAAAAAAAAAAGATACAGCCTGGTGAAAGAGAGAGGGACAGTGGAGTCTTTAAATAACTGGCTACGACCACGTTTGTTGTATGCGATCCCCCCCTTAACCCTTCAGATACCGTCAATTAGAGACACAATAGTAAGACAATAGATGCGCGGCCACCGGTGGTCGCTTGGGGATTCATGAATTAAACATTTATTTTATTCTGTTTTTAGTATTTCTTGTTAGAGCGGCAACAGAAATACATATATATGTAATTTGTGAAAATTTCAACTGTCTAGCTATAGCGGTTCTTGAATACAGCTTGATGACAGATAGACTGACCACGGAGTCTTACAAGAACGGTCCCGATGGATACAAAACCTTGAAAATGAAGTTTTTTTGCACATTTCAAAGTATTGTTATCTGTAGAGAAGGGCGTGCAACAAACTTTAAGGAATTTTAAATTACAAAATTCCTGATTTATTTAACCTCGTTTCTTGCAATGTTTACATTGTTCTGGTTCTATATGTGAGAGCAATGTAAATAAAAAAAAAAAACAATTTAAAATGCAAATAAGCCAATGGCAATCATACTCTGTACCATGCTTGTTCAAATCAAGCAAGTAAACATTAGCTAATAAAAAAAATGGTTCCATGGTACACTCATTTATAAAATATGAAATATGCTTCTAAATTATACAACACATTTTTTTTTTAATTATAAAAGGAAAGAAAAGAATCCTTACCATTATAAAAATTACTTATCCTTACTATTATAAAAGCAAAAGTGAGTTTGTTTGTTTGTTACGTCTCCACGCCTAAATGGCAAAACCGATTTTGATGAATTTTGGTACAGAGATAGTTGGGACCCTGGAGACGGACATAGGCTAATTATTTATTTTTTTAAAGTGAGAAAAAAGTAAAGTATAATAATAAACGCGGGCGAAGCCGCGGGTTAAAGATAGTAATTTATATTTTTGAAACATAAGACCGCTTGCCCACGGTGACTTTTTGTAGCGATGATGTAGCGCGTTCGCATCGATACAGTCGCGATGCTGTAGCGCGTTGGCATTATTTCTAAAGCATTTACAAATGCGAATGACGCGCGTTAGTAACGATGCTGTCGCGCGCTTACGAAACACGCCAACGCACCAATGCCAACGCGCTACTAACGTGCTACAGCATCGCGACAGTATCGATGCGAACGCGCTACAGCATCGCGACAGTATCGATGCGAACGCGCTACAGCATCGAGACTGTATCGATGCGACCGCGCTATGGCATCGCTACTTAAAAGTGGCTATGGGTGAGGGGCCTAAAAAGTCTTATCTCAATATTTATTTTGACATTGTGCTCCTCCTCTTGTATCGTGGGTGACTTCATAAACATGTAAACTTGTATACACAAAACACCCCACACCTAGTAGGTTGTACAAATATTTGTTCTGTACGAGAATTGAACCCACGACAACAATAAAACCAGAGCCGAGAGATTCATTTCATGATTTCCTACCGAAAAAAGACCTTATGCATAGCTATTGCGACCGGACTAACGAAGAAACCGAACTTAAAAAAAATTACGTAAAAAAACTTTTTCTTTTTCTTTTTTTCCCTCAGATGAATCGTTAATTGGCATACGCAATTAGTGCGATATTTATGTTCAGCGATATCAAAAATCAGGAATTTGAAACGTTTTACAGGCACTTTTAAATTGTCAAAAAGTAAAAAAAAGCGACGCTAAATTGCACGTTCCAAAGCGCAAACCTCTATGAAGAACGGGCAAGAAACTTCATGGACATTCTTACTACTGTAGTCTATAGATTTGGAGCCTGTTTCACTGGGTTCAGGGTTATTTGAAAGGCAGCCCCGGTATGAAGGCTAGAAGGAACGGGGTGGGTTTTCAGTCAGTAAGAGTTTGGCACTATCTCCCGCTCCGCCCAAGAGGGGGGGTTGTCATTGGATGATTTTCCCCACCATAATAAAAAAGAGCCTGTTTCAGTACCTTAATTAAAATTCTTGGCAGATAATTTCATAGAAATTCTGTTCCATTTTTTTAATTTATTCGGTTAGTAGTGGCTATTCGGACATTGTGGCCCTTATATCAATAAATTAATTAATAAGTACCTATGTCGATAGATTTAAGTTGTACGTGTGATCAGTCCAATAGCTCTACCGTAGAACGCTCGACTTTAATTCTTTACCCCCGCATATAACAACTATGTACTAAAATCTTGCTTATATTTTTCTTGTCGCTATTTCGAAGTTACAAAATCCTTGTTACAAAAATCGAAATCTAAAAAGTCAAAGTCAAAAACGTTTATTTCAAATAGACTAATTACAGGCATTTTGAATTGTCAAAATGTCGGTCAGTCAAACAAACAAGTGAAGATAAAATGCACGTTCCAAAGAGTAGATCTCTATGGAGAAGAACGTGCACAAAAACATTTCAATGGAGAATTCTAAACATTTCAATGGAGAATTCATTAGTCTACTATCTAACAAATGATTAAGAATTCAACAAATCGTATCGTTCGACGTACGTTTATGTGTGGTAGTAGTGGTAGGATGTCGGATTAGCGTTGGCTTTCTGACAGGTGGCTGGCTGAGCTCTCAGGGCCTGTCAGATCCGGGAATTAGGTTGGTTTTTGTGTTAATAGATTTGTTCTAATTATGAACGTGTTTCGGGGGATTTTCGACTTGTAACAAAGGTATAATTTGTTTATAGTATAAAACTGAAATACCGCTCACTGATTGATCGCCAAATCTCAGAAACTATAGTACCTACAAACTTAAAATTTAGCAGGTTGGTTCCTTATAGAATGTAGACATCCGCTATGAACGGATTTTCAGAAATTCACCCCCTAAGAGGATGAAACGGGGGTCCTTTTGTATGGAGAAACCGACTTTCACGCGGGCGAATCGATAATATATCGTCGCTTTTCATCAGATGAGATAGGGATCAAACGCGAACCTCATCATCATCATTTCAGCCGAAAGACGTCCACTGTTGGGCATAGGCCGCGATAGTGGTGCGTCTCGCATCCATCGGATTCCCGCAACCCTTACCAGGTCATCGGCCCACCTTGTAGGAGACCTACCAACGCTGCGTCTACCGTTACGTGGTCGCCACTTCATAACCTTTCACCCCCATCGACCATTCTGTTCTGCGTGCAATGTGCCCTGCCCATTGTACTTTGAACTTGACATCTTCGAATCGACTTAAAATTATGAGTTCAAATATTTAAATAAAGAGTACGTTATTCTTTGTTTTCGTTAATATCGCAGTATTTATAACAATAAAATCAAATAAAAAAAGTGATTTTCATAATAGGAGTTCCAACGTGAGAATTATGAATTTCAAGGAATAAAAATAAAAAATATCAGCAACGTATACCTACGACTTACTTTTACCCAACGAATTCTGTGTTTTTGTTTAATATCTTCCATTTTATAGATTCTGTAACCATCTGGAGAACAAAAGTTATTCATGAGGTATTTCCTAAGTGAAAGCGATTGTAACAAAAATACACATACTGTTCATTAGCAATTCTAAGTCCGTATACATTATCTATATTTGAGATACATTATTTTCATGGTAAAACTCATATTCCAAAATAATATCTACGAGTTTTCTAAGATTTCATACAACATGGTTATAAATACAGAGATAATAACTGACTAGGTAGATCTTGTTCTGCCATATACATATTATGATTTACATATAATCATCTTGGCTGGCCTGTTTTCCTAGTGGTTAGTGACCCTGACTGCTAAGCCGGAGGTCGTGGGTTCGATACCCACCCAGGATAAATGTTTGTGCGATGAGCATAATCATTTGTCCGGTCTGTCTGGGTGTAATTTATCTTTAATATGTATGTATTTAGAAATATTTATCAGTTGTCTAGTACTCATAACACAAGCTCTGCTTAGCTTGAGACTAAACGGCGTTGTGTGATAGTTGTGGAATGTTATTATTATTATTATATCTTCGAAGTTCATGATCAGACCATTACAATATTTTACAGGACCAACTTGGAAGCATACTTTCAATCAAAAAAGTAATTTTCAAAATCGGTTCACAATGGAGCGAGAAATCGGTGAAAAAAAAAACATTTAGATGAACCTGTATTTTATTGCGTTTGGAAAGAATTTACGGGTACCTAGAGAAAGATGGCAACTTGTTTACTTCATTTTGTCCATCTTCCTTCTTTTTTTATTAAAATGTTGTACTCACGTTTGTCCTCGTCACCACAGGTATTGTATTATGTTTAGGAATGATTTACGGCTCACCAACAGTGTGACACACATATTCGCACTACACAACTACTGCAGTCAACCACCGGAAGGCTACTGCCTCGTGTCAAATACAGTATCTACGTCACGTTATGGTGAGACTACCCTCATAGTTAATACACAACAGTACCCCTAGCCAAGTTGCTAATCTGCAATAGTTAACGCTAGAAAAAAGCTCCAAATGTACGGGAACGATGTCTCAACGCTTAGTCACGTGGTCAGAACAAAAGAATTGGCGGCAAGATCAACTCGAAGCGTTCGACGCAAGCGAAACGGTTGTAACTAGGCTAGGGCTGATCCTCCTCTTTTTTGATGTTGGTTAAAAAGGAAGGGGAGATGCCCTCTCTCCATCTCATTGTTATTCCCCTGAATAACGGTAATATTATTCAGGCGAAAATTTGTATGAGTTGCGTGTATGATAGACACTCCATTACGCTCAAATGATCGAACGGATTTGGATGAAATTTGGCACACGTGTAAACCATGTCCTATAATAGCACATACCATACTTTTAGTTCGAGTTGAAAACCAGCGTCAGGCACTAGTTGTCGGGCATTCACGCTGAACTGATCCTACTTTGGTGCGGCCATGAGACACACAACAACTGTTTTTTTTTGCTTCTTTTATTTTTGTATACTATTGTGTTTGCCTTGTGCTGTACCAAATTTTTTTCTTTCTTTCTTGTTCCAATATTTTTTTTTATTGATATGTAAAACTAGTGGAAGGGGAGGAAGGGAGAGGGAGGCCAAAGAAAAAATGGATGGATTGTGTGAGAAGTGATATGAAAGAAAAAGGAGTTAATGATAGCGTGACGAGTGACAGGACATAATCGAAGAAAAAAACGTGTTGCACCGACCCCAAATAAAACGGAATAAGGGCAAGAAGAAGTAGAAACTAGTGCTTGACTGAGATCCCACCTGATGGTAAGCAGTGATGTAATCTCTGATGGTGTGGCGCACTAGTTTATATCCCTTTGAGATAATATCCCAAACAAAGTCTTAACTTTCCCAGAAATTAATAACTTATGTCGTTAGGAACGCATCCCCTATTAGCATTTGTATACTTACGAACTAACGTGGGCTAATTATATCACAATGAGGATCATATTTAAGATAAGCTCAATACTAACTAGGTGGATAGGTTATTCCAACTTCATGCAGAGCTGAAAGTTTTCGACTCGATTAAACTTAGCAAGGATCGTAATGCGATTTGGAACCTCAAAATTAGGTAAGATGCTGACATTTATGTTCATACTAATCTACAAATGCTAATCTATAAATGCTTTAAGTTCCACAGTGCGACATAAGTGTATTAATTACAAGTGATTAGCATTCAATAGGTTAAGAGGCTCCTTTTCCATTTGCCTATCGTCAACATCGAGCATGGTTTAAAAGCTTGTTGCTTCATCTAACGCAATCCAATGCGATATTTGATGAAGAGGCAATGCAAAAAAGAGATAACTCCTGAAAGCTCTGTTGGCATTCGGTAATTCCGTGATTTACTCAAATATTATACAAAACTTGTTCCAGGAAATGACAGTTTTTTTTAAACACTTAAAAGTTTTTGAAAAAAAATTGACATCATTTAGAAGTTTAATAAAATTTGCAAGGTTTCTATAGATTTACTTTTTTGACATTTTAAATTTATGAGTAAAATATGAAGTGTCAAAGTTCATGCAAAATAGCAGATTTTCAGAGGTTTTTACTGAATTAGTGTTTCTCAAATTTAGTATTTGATTTCAATAGAAGCCTAGATAATATCCACAAGTGTTTCCAAAATATCTTATGAAAAATATGTAATAACGTCATAATCCGGTAAGAGCGGTTGTGTGAAAAACTGTGAAAATGCGTGTCGAGATGCTTTCCCTTAAACGCTAATATTATAAAGGCGTTTGTATATATTTATTACAAACGTTCAAAAGTCTGATCGGAATTTGTATGACATGCTCCTCTAGCCAAGTTGCTAATCTGCAATAGTTAACGCTATTAGGGAGCTTCAAATGTACGGGAATGACGTCGTCTCAACGCTCAGTCACGTGGTCAGAACAAAACAATTGGCGGCAAGGTCAACTCGAAGCGTTCGACGCAAGCGAAACGGTTGTAATTTGGCTAGGGGGGCTGATCACACACTCAAAAAGGAAAAGGGTCATCTCTGACTATTTTTAAATTTAATAAACTTCATGAACTATATTCATTTTGAGTCTCAATGATACTACTCTTAATCCATTTCTATCCTGTATGGAAAAATATGATACACGTTCACGATCGCAGTGCTCGCAAGGATACGTGCAGAGTATAAAAATGCAATATCTATATCCTCTTGGTATCAAACGAAATGCTACAGGTACTTTACCAAAATGTCAGAGATAACAAACTCTGTGGTTGTTAAGCTGCAATGTAAATTATGTGTTGGTTAAGTGGGGACTAACATAAATTTGTGTAGCTCTCTTGTAAACAATAATTTAACTGAGGGAATAATTCTGATTTGAAGTGTGTATGTGTTCATAGTAAAATTTGGTAAAACAGTTTCAAACTGCAATTCAAAAAGTCTAGCAAGACCACTTTTTTTGAGGCTGGGAAATCATCATGTAACTTCTCCTGTTTACGCTAGGTTTTTTGAAGACCGACTTCCAATCGGTTTTTTTCACACCGACTTCCGAACTTGAAAGTTATTTTGCAATTCTTAGTTTTCGTCTTTTTGAAGTCGGGTTGGTTTTTTTTATTAATTCATTAAACCCCAAGTGAACGAAAGCGTTCGCTCTCTTATCATCTTTTTACTAGCTGCTCCCAGCGCCTTCGCCCGCGTGATAGCAAAAAATTATCCCAAGGAAACATATTTCCGGGATAAAAAGTATCCTATGTCCTATTCTAGGACATGGCCTATCCGTGTACCAAGTTTCATCAAAATCGGTTATGCCATTTAGGCGTGAAGACGTAACAAACAAACAAACAAACTTACTTTCGCTTTTATAATATTAGTAGGGATTGTGTCTCTAATTACGGTATTCGAAAGGTTAAAACTCGCCTCGCACCCTTCTCTCGATTAATTTAAAGTCAATACCACGTAATTCATAACATTTATGTTCGTAAACATAATTTTTTAGAATTTAAATAGAATTTGTAAATTCATAAAGATACACTTTAAAGACCGAACCATAACTAAACTCAACAAGCAAAGCCAGTTTTTAAACCTAAAATCAATTTTGTAAATTAATTTTAGAACAAAAAATAAATGCCCAGATGATGACCCAAGGGCAGGAATTTATGGGCGTTTATTAGGAATTTGCCCAATTTGCCAAAAAAGCCTGGGCATTTACCCATTTCTAAAGCGGAACAATCGGAACACCGACCTTCATAAAGTGTTGATCGCGTTGAGTTAAAAAAAAAAACTTGCACAAGCCACTCTGAAGGAACACAGAAGCCTTCTTACCGAATCAAAAAGAATGAAAGAAAAATATTTTATTTGGCACACCAACATAGATACACATAGTGTTGAAAAAAACATATTGAAACTTAAGATAACAGAAAAAAAACTAACATAGCGTGTCTCACGTTTGCGCCTTGTAGAAACATTTTGACTGGTCTGGTCTAGTGGTTAGTGGCCCTGACTGCTAAGCCGGAGGTCTTGGGTTCGATTCCTACCCAGGACAAATGTTTATGTATGAGCACGATCATTTGTTCTGTGTCTGGGTGAAATTTATCTATAACTAGCTTTTGCCCGCGCGGCTTCGCTCCCGCTCTTCCCTACTTTACCCTACTATACCCAACTCTACCCTACCCTACTCTACCCTTACTCTACCCTACTCTACCCTACACTACCCTATTTTTTTTCCATAAGAACCTTATCCTCACAATAACAATCACAACAAAAAAAAAATCAGCCAAATCGGTCAAGCCGTTTTCATGCTATGTCGTGACAACGGAAAACGGGTTTCATTTTTATATATATAGATATGTATTTATTTAGAAATATATAAGTATGTTTATCAGTTGTCTAGTACTCTAAACACAAGCTCTGCTTAGCTTGGGAGTAGAAGACGGCGTTGTGTGATGGAAGTGGAAAGATTTTTTTTTAATGTTTTACCATGGGGTTTCTTACCGGTTTTTTTCAATTAAAATTAGTTTTAGTATATGCGAAAACGGAAACACGTGTCTAGTTTTTTTATGTAAAGAATCTATGCACAAGTTTTCATAACTGTATTATGAAAAATCACAAAGTTATAAGCTTGTTAGGTCAGAAAATCACTGGGCCATCCAGGCAACTGAGGCGTGGTTTTGCACTTGCATCCAGCTGTTTGCTGACGCCTAATACCCGCTATGTTCTGCCGTGACCTGTGTTGTACTTAGTTTCGGTGGTATCCAACTTGTGAAATATTTAAATATTTTTAGGAAAAAATATAACATGGTGAAAAATCTATTGGAATCTATTCACTTACTGAATCTGAACAAACTATATTCAGGTTTCGCTTAAACTAAACAAGCTTTTAATGAAAACAATTTTTTTCATAGCAAGCTTTTATAGCTCGGTATATATGTATATAATTAATACACATCAAGACGAATCATACGAGCCCAAACTCAATGGGGTTGTGTCGTTTAACTACCAAGTTTCTATAGCCACCTTCTAATTCCATCATCAGATCAGCTCCACGTTATAATAATTTTGCATTTTCATCTGATTTACACATGCATGCAAAACTTCAGCTCAATCGGTAACCGGGAAGTGGGTCAAATTTAATGTACAAGATGACACAAACATCGGGACAGGTGAAACTTAATAAAAGCTTGTAAAATTATGTTGTAAGAAGTTCTAAGTTGGGCTAATAAAAAACTGTCACCCCAATTTAGTTTCTTCAAAAACTCAAGTGACTAAATCGTAGTCAGTAAGATAATAAATTCAAAAGTTAGTTAAAAGAGAAGCTCAATTCGTCTGTAAATCAGTTCTGATCATTAATTCCTTAAAGGGTTTAACTTTAAGTCTCACATCAGTACTTAAGGCTTTAAAAAGATTGATGGTTTAGTTCAATCTACCTGTACCCCTAGCCAAGTTGCTAACCTGCCACAGAACAGAAAATATAGGTAGAAGTGCCCCTAACGTGGCTAAGCACGGGAACCAGTGTCGCCAAACTCACACATTTGCGTATCAAATTGTACATTACACACATAAAAAACAGTAATATGATTGGCTACGAAGCTACGAATTACAAACTTAACTTTTACAAATCATATTCTTATTGCTTTCATAAATTAGGTCTTATTACAACGTAAGAAAGTTGTTATTATTTGACATGACACGAAAAATAAAGAAGTTTTTACCAATTTACAGCGAGTTCGGCTACTCAACGCTAGATGGCGCTGTAACCAATTTATTCTATTCAGAACGCTAGTGCCTTTGAAATAGATGCCATTTCACCTGCACATGTAATAGGCGAATCTCGTCTGCTCTTGACACACGCGCGATATCTACGAGGCACTTCCTCTACTTTTCTTTATTCCGTGTAACCTGCAATAGTTAACGCTAGTAGAAAGCTTCAAATGTACGGGAACGACGACATCTCAACGCTCAGTCACGTGGTCAGAACAAAAGAATTGGCGGCAACGTCAACTCGAAGCGTTCGTTCGTGGACTGTGCTGCCCCCCTAGCCAAGTTACAACCGTTTCGCTTGCGTCAAACGCTTCGAGTTTACCTTGCCACCAATACTTTTGTTCTGACCACGTGACAGAGCGTTGAGACGACGTTATTCCAGTACATTTGACGCTTTCTACAAGCGTTAACTATTGCAGCTTAGCAACTTGGCTAGGGGAACTGGTTAGAAAACTATCCAAAAGAATAGTTTGGAAAACTGGCAATTTATTTTGCGTGCGGTTTGGATTCCCGCACGGAATACATATTTGTATGGCCTACAGGGCACGTTGCACGCAGAACAGATAGCCGTTGAGGCCGAAAAGTTCTGGAATGGCGACCACGTACCGGTGGATCGATGACCTGGTAAGCGTTGCGGTAATCCGATGGATGTGGATCGGCCACGACCGTTCATTATGGCGACACCTGGGGAGACCTATGTCCAATCGCGGAATATCAATGTCAATTTTGGCCATTTGATTTATACAAATGAAACTGGTATTACAATATTTTTACTATGTATTACACATATTTTGGTGTACTTTGCGACTCTACGCATAATAAAACTAGAGTAAAAATAACAAGGAATGTACATACATGTAGATGGATGGAGAGGGAGAGGAAGGCCGATAAAAGAAAAGGGAATTACTGATAGTTTGACGGATGACAGGATAGAATGGAAGAAAAAAACGTGTTGCGCCGCCCCAAGTAATATGGGATAAGGGCAGGAAGAAGAAGAAGAAGGGTCTTTGGGACACCCGTGCTTCAAGTTTTAACAAACGGACAACAAAGTGTAAAGTGAAAAACGGGACCTTTAGGACATGTGTTCAATTTTTTTTTACTGAGATAAAGAAGTTTAAAAATTAGTAAAACGTAGACACAACGTAGAATACCATATTATTATAATTTTAATTAAACACGATCACCAATTAACTACATTAAACAATGTAGAAATAAATCATTCTCGAACTTTGAGTTTTCTCGTCACACATAAAAAGGTAGTATCTACAAATTAAATGAAAAAGAACAGGTCAATTTCGTCACCGCAAAATTTCTCAATTACACCGAATGAAGATCTAACAGAATTCTTAGATAATAATATTTGTACAGGACCACGGTTTAAATTAGCGTCCTAAATAAAGATTCGAATTGTTAAGAAAATGTTGAGCGCCCCTGATTTCGTAGGAACATTACAATGGGACAATCTGAGGGGCAAACATTGAGACGCAGAGTGTTGACTGAGCTCTAAAAGGCACAATGTTTTGTACCCCTGAACTGAAACCGTTTTACCTGAGCCAATATTCGCGGAGGTTGTGTGATACCCCTGAATGGCGTCGCTATACATTTTATATTATAGGCATTGCTTATTCATGGCCACATGACGTGTCGTGATATCTCACTAAAAATAAACGTCAATTATGTGGGTGGATTTTGTCAATGAAGCTGAAGGCGTTAATTCTGTCGCTGATGGAAATTTACACTAGAACCTCAGATATATTATGGGATAAAACGTCCCCTAACATGTCGCGCAACACAATGGAATTTCCTACCGGAGTCTGTGTTTCCTAATAGCTACAATTTGGGGTTCTTTAAGTCAAGAGTGAATAGGTTACTTCTAGGCAAACGTGCTCTATCGTCAACCACATCATCGCTTACCATCAGGTGAGATGGTGGTCAAACGCGAGCCTATCAATAATTTAAAAAAAAACGCTCAATCTATGAGATACTGCAACGTTGCCCGTTGCCCGGTATCCCGCTACTTGCCCCCCAATATTTTATAGTGCAATCACGTGCTAGATTAGGTTAGTTTAGTTTTCAATTAGGTATAATAATATTCCACAACTATCACACAACGCCGTCTAGTCCCAAGCTAAGCAGAGCTTGTGTTATGGGTACTAGACAACTGATAAACATACTTATATATTTCTAAATACATACATATTATAGATAAGTTACACCCAGACACAGAACAAATGATCATGCTCATCACACAAACATTTGTCCTGGGTGGGAATCGAACCCACGACCTCCGGCATGGCAGTCAGGGTCACTAACCACTAGACCAACAGGCCAGTCATATAAATAGACATGTGGCACAAAGTTGGTGCCCTGAAACAGTGCGTCGAAGTCGTGATAGATCACGAAGGAGATGGCGCAACGAACCGGAAAGATTCAACCAGAACTAGCAAGATGAAACCCGGGCGTGCGAAAGATGGAAGAAGTGGAGAAGGGCCTTTACCCAGGAGAGGGACAGAACAGGCTAACAAAAAAAAAATAGAAAAAAATTGTAACTGCACTGTCGAATTGGGTGAAAGCCAAAAAAAATCTTAACTAGAACCACGCATAGCCGTTTTAAAAACAATAGAAAACTGGAATGCAACAATTTTCATTAAACGGGGTACATTTGTAGCCCACTGTGCGCGCAATTACTCAATTCATAACTATTGTTGGCAGCGTTTAGTTGAGCAGTTAATAGAGTTATTAACTCTGTAATTGAGATTGTATTTTAAATAGTAAATTAAGCATTAATTGGTAACCTGTGCCTTACTTTGTAGAAAGAAAGCGCAGGTGTGTGCTACCTTCAAGCGTGTATGGCCATAAATGTGTAACAGAATAACATAACCGTGTAGTATATTAAACAATGGGACACTTAAAATATCAGACATAGAGTATTTTTATTTAAAACTGTCCCTGACGGCTCGTATGGGCCTCAAAAAAACGCCGCCACAAAATAACGATAAAAGCGGCCACAAAAAAAGCTAGAAGCCGCCGCAAAAAAACAGCTAAAGCGCGCGGAAGCGAAAAAGCTTGAAGCGGCTTCAAGCGTTTTTTTTTTTGTAGCAGCACCGCCGCACACGAGCCACAAAAAAAGGCCGCCTCAAAATGAAGCTTGAAGCGGCGTTTTTTTTTTAAGCCCGTGTGCGGGGGGACAGTAAGAGGCACACACTTTGGGTGGCGGGGAGTTATTACAATTAATTATTATTATAGCAATTAAAATAAATCATCATCATCAGCCTTTTAATTTTCCCACTGCTGGGACTCAGGCCTCCTTTCTAGGAGAGGGAATGGGCCATAATCCACCACGCAGGCCCAGTGCGGGTTGGTGAATGTCACATGTCGTCGAATTTTTGGTTCTAAGACATGCCGGCTACCTCACGATGTTTTCCTTCACCGTTTTGAGAGCAGTGGTGATGAAATAAATTACACAAAGTAATGCGCCTGGCTGGGTTCGAACCCGCGACCTACAACTCGTAAGTCGGGGCTATTACCACTCGGCCACCACTGCTCACTCGGCCACCACTGCTCAGCTTACAGTAAATACCTGCCTGTAATCGTTTCATAATATATGTAAGATCATCGATTGACTGTACAAGTGTACATCCACACAAGTACTGAAGTTATTAATAGGAACAATAATTGTCATATTTTATAAAAATGAAAGCTTATTTTTCGCCCAAAAATAGATAATAATAGGCACCTACTCATTTGTGGGATGTTTTGCTACGTAATACACCTGTATTAACAAATATAATATAGGTCACAATAAACATAAACATCATGTTTATTTAAAATATGTTTTCTTAATTTCAAATATAAATAATTTGTAGGTAAAGAAACAAATAATATTTCTATGGCTTATACAAGGTGTAACGTTAAATGCACAAAACCTGAAAATAGTTTGATCAGAATAAAGAGCAGAATCAATTAAACCACTTTTTAATATACTCAAGTCAATTTGTCAAAAAAATCTTCATTAAAAATGTCGCCCTGTCTATTTATGAATAGGTCAAGCAATCACGTGCGCAAACCCGCCGAAATAGGTAAACAAACACAAATGGTTGTAGTCCAATCAAATTTTCTCATTTACGGGATAGTAAAAGTTCTTAATTCAATGCAGGTATTAATTTTTAACAAACTGCACATAAAACCTTAAAAAAAATTTTAAATGTTTTTTTGTCACAGAATTAGGTCTTTTAAATTAAAAATCATTTGGGGTGTCTGAGGTTTTGCGCATTTAACGTTACACGTTGTAGATAGTTTTCACATGTGTCTTTAGCATGTACGTTTACATGTTTATGTGCGTACGTACCCATAAAACAGTGATAATACAATACAGGTAAAAATAATTGTACATTTTGTACGGCTTACAGATAGGGTGTTTTATTATGGTTTGGTTTTGGTCACGTATGCGGGATTGCTCCGTATGCGTAAGGGCGCTTGTACACGCTAAGAAATTTTACCGTGTATGCGGCAAATAGGACCAATTCATCATATACACGATAAGATTTTTTTCGGATCTAGGCACGAAAAGTTAATCGTGGCACCCCCTCACCCACCCCGCCTCCCTAATGCACCATAGGAATTTCACGCGTCGTGTCTAGCACAGATAAGATTTTATTCTTGGACAGCGCTAAACCAGTGTACACAGTTCGTGTGTAGAAACGACACAAATTCTTGCATAGGTCCGGCGACTTTTCTTAACGTGTACAAGCGGCCTAAGGGTGCAAACATAAAGAAACAAGTTACCGGTGCAGACAAGTATGTGCGGGTCGGTACCGATCGGTACAGGTATAATTCTCCCGTATGTTCTTATGCGCTCATTTATAAAGTAACAGGTTTATACTGGTCGGTACCTACTGCCTGGACCGAGTCATACGGGTTTAAGAATTGGCTAGTGTAGTGTTTTACACATACAGATTTTCCTGTTTCTTTATGTGGTTTTATCGGTACCAGACTGTACCGACCCGTACCGATATCGGTACCGAAAAACCTGTGTCTTTATGTCCATTTCATACAAGTATTTATACACACGCGGGACGCGCATTTGTCGTCCATTGAACACAACTACAGTTTCTGCATGCGGGACAATTCCGCATGCGTGATGAAATATCATCATCATCATTATTTCAGTGAAAGACGTCCACTGTTGGACATAGGCCTTCCCCAAGTGTCGCCACAATGAACGGTCCTGTGTGTTTCGCATCCATCGGATTACCGCAACCCTTACCCAGGTCATCGGCCCACCTTGTAGGTGGCCTTCCAACGCTACGTCTTCCGGTACGTGGTCGCCATTCCAGAACCTTTCGGCCCCAACGGCCATCTGTTCTGCGAGCAATGTGCCTTGCCCATGTGATGAAATATTTGTGCGGAATTGCCCCGAATATGAAAAACACCTTAAATGGTCGCTCTCAATTAATTTTAATACTACAATGACCTACAAAATCTGAAACTTTCATATTAAATGAACAAATGTAGAATCAACTCATAACCTATCCTATTCCCTGCGGTCCCCCAAACCCCTATCTACAGAATTCCATCACACCTATATAAGAAACTGCCATCACACACTTTTAATCCTAAAAGCTTACAAACTAATCCACTGACCAATGGTCCATTTTGTGCACAAATCGGTTTATATCGTAAAGGTTGGCTTGGAGTATCTATTAGTCCCCAGTCCCCGGGGACACAGCGGCCCCCATGTTACCTGTCGGATATTATTATTTTTTTACTTACTTTTCATCGGTATTTTAGGGTTGTGTGCCGAAAGGCTGGCGACTGAGAGCTCACATGTTGCTTTAGTTTTTTTTTTAACTATTAATTTTTTGTTGTTGTGAAGGTTGCGGGAATCTGATGGATGCGGGACGCACAGGATCGATCATTGTGGCGACACGTGGGGGAGGCCTATGTCCAATAGTGGACGTCTGTCGGCTGAAATGATGATGATTAATTATTTGAGACTATTTTGTCTAGTTGGGAAATCATCTTATGTAATTTCCGGCCCTTGAGCGGTGCGGGAGGGCGTGTCAGACTTTTACTGACTAAAACTCATTCCTAGTTCCTTCGTTGCCTTTCACTCCAGGGCCGGGTTTTCCTTTCAGAAGCAAACTCATGGCCCCAGTAGGCTTCGACCCTGCTGGGCCTCTACTGTTTGCTGACATCTCCATGAGGCGCGCGTGGGACATTACGCGCTTAGTCCGGACAGTTACCGGACGGTCGGAAGGCTTGTGATCATGACATTAAATTACTCGTACTTTTCCATGTTTCAATTGATTTAAATGTTATCATAGCGCAGTAATGTATCAAACAAAGTCAAATAAATAAAGATTTTGTCCTACCTTTAACTAAAAAACAACGATAAAACGACAAAGCATCCAGCAGCTTCTACCAGCAGCTTCGTCCGAAAATAAAAAAATATAACCAACTAGCTTTCGCTCGCAGTTTCGCCTCCGTACATAATATAGCCTATATCACTCAGGAATAAAGTAGCTTTCTATTGGTGAAAAAATTTTAGCAATGCGTGCGCAAATACGTGAACGAAGCTGCGGGCAAAAGCTAGTTTATTACAAACAAAAACACAAAACTTTTCTCTTTGTAATAGTAGATAACAAGGTACTTTCTAAATAAAAAACTTTTTACAAAAAAAAAATTAAACCGACTTCAATGTAAAAAAAACACTGAAAAGTACAAAATAACTTTAATTTTGGAACTCGATGTTTCTAAAAATAATAGATAGTTTGGTCTCTTCGTTATTTTGTGATCATGAACTTCGAATAATGGAACAGAACTCCTTCTATCTCTCTCTGACCAACTTAATAGGAAGCATAACCGTTCTATCAAAAAAAAAAAATTTCAAAATCGTTCCACAATTGACCGAGATATCGGTGAACATACATACAAAAAAAACATATATTCAGCCGAACATAGACCTCCTCCTTTTCGAAGTCGGTTAAAAATAAAAACGATTTCCAACAAAAAAAAAACCCATCGTTCGTTTAATAAATATAGGTCAGTTAAAAAAGGAGGACGCCACATTCGCAGAACTTGTCACATCAAATTGCATAACATCCCTGTCACCTCCACTCCAAGACAGCGGGATGTCCTATCCTTTCCCTCAACATGTGATTACGTAATACCTATTACTTACACGCCTCTTGTATTAGCAGTGGCGTAGCGTGGACCAATTTAGACGTGGGCGAATGCACATTTTCTTTCTTTCATAAATTCAAAAACGAGACAGTGACTGTCGCAACCCAGTGTTTGACCACATTATTGCTTACCATCATCATCTTCCTGTATTATTTGGGGTCAGCGCAATACTTTTTTTTCTTCCATTCTGTCCTGAAACTCGTCACGCTATCACTAACTCCGTTTTCTTTCATATCACTTTTCACACAATTCATCCATTTTTTCTTTGGCCTCCCTCTCCATCCGTCTACATGTAAACTAATAACTTTTTTAGCAACATGCGTTTCGTCCCTCCTTTTCACATGACCATACCAAGACAAACGATTCCCTTTCAACTTTTCAGTCACTGGCGATACTTTGTCACTTACCATCAGGAGAAATAGTAAATAGAATAGAATAGAAATACTTTTATTCAGGACAGACACAGCACAAACGGTTAGTGACCACTTCAGCATTTGCTGGTCAAACGCGAGCTGAATTATACAAAACCCTCGTTTTTAAAGTGCCCTCGCTGATTCGAAGTTTTGGGTGAAAGTACACTTCGCCCACGCCTACGCTACTGGGTATTAGCCCGAAAGAGGACTACGGTATTATTCGAAAAGGTATAACCGCCCCTCTAGTCTCAGTAGTTCATTTTATAAGTATAGATGTCTTATCTATGTACCGGTCTTCTCTCTTTACTCCAGGACCCAATTCAACAAATTTTTCACGGCAGCCGACTTTAACAGAAGAATAGATATTAGCCCACAAATCTAGTGATCCATGAGGGATACCCTTTGCACCGTCGTCCAAATCAGGCTAAATATAAATGAGACCTATTTTGAGGCAGACAATGACCGCCGTCGGTATTATAGATACGCTTGTAAATTAAAATGATGTGGGCAGGAATTGACTGTTGCTATGGAGCTTTGGCTATTTTCTTCATCATATCACCCGAAAGACGTCCACTATTGGACATAGGCCTCCTCCAAGCGTCGCCACAACGAGCGGTGCGTCATGCATCCATCGGATTCCCGCGACCCTGACCAGGTCATCGGTCTACCTTGTTTGAGGCCTTCCAACGCTGCGTCTTCCGGTACATGGTCGGCACTCCAGAACATTTCATCTCCATCGACCATCTGTTCTGCGTGCAATGTGCCCTGCCCATTGCCACTTAAGTTTGGCGATTCTCCGAGCTATGTCAGTAACTTTGGTTCTCCTGCGGATATCTTCATTTCTGATGTTATCACGCAAGGAAACTCCGAGCATAGCCCTTTCCATCGCCCTTCGGGTGACTTGGCTATTTTAATGTATGGATAAAACTCCAAGTAAAAAGCGTCGAAGCACTGTTGCTAACCTGTCGGTATTGTACCGGTCGTATTTCGGGGAGTGTGCGTTGGAATTGCATACCCTAATTCCGCCATCGTGGAGGTCTAGCAGGGTCGAAGCCCGAAGCCTACTGGGGCCAAGAGTCTATTTCTGAAAGGAAGGATCGGCTCCAGTATAAAAGTCTGACACTATCTTTCGGTCCGCCTAAGAGCGAGGGATGTCATTGGATGATTTTCCCCCCTAAAAAAAGTCATACAAATATTTGTTCTGTGCGGGGAGACGAACCAGCTACATACAGCGCAACAGTCAATAGCTTATCCACTGAACCAAATCTCGTCGTCAAAATGAAGTCTGACTCTATCTCGGGCTCCGCCCAAGGGCGGGGGAATTTACCCAACGAAAAAAAAAACCCCTAATTTCGCCAAATTAACTGATCGCGACCGTATCGCTTTACTCAACACTGCACCGCACCCGCGTGCGCTCCATCCTAGAGTGGAAGAAGCCAAAGATGATTTTTCATGTCAGAAAAACTCAAGTGTGGTTTACCCTTTGGTTCCATGAAGACCACCACAATAGAGTATTAATTGTTGTTCAGTTTGCGCCGCGTCGCTTCGCAATCGCGATTGCGTTGGATCACCTACGTACTGGAACACTGTGTAAGACTTAGTATTGTTATTTGAATGTCATGCAAATGTGGCAGGCGTTAGTAGGCCTAATAATAGCCTAAAGTCTGCAACATAGTAAGACGTAAGATAAAAATATTTTCATGGAAATGTCAAACATATATACGCCATTAATTGTTGGGCTTAACTTAGATACGTAGGTGGTGTTATAGCTGTATCAATGAACAGCCTACATCCAAATGATCTTTTTTGTTGAATATAAAAACAGAAATCAACATAAAAGTATAATAGGAAGCTCAAGAAAAAAGAGAGAAAAGAAAAAACACCTCAGTAGTATATGATTGGGCATTCTGGACCACTTTTCGCTCGGCGAACTCGTTCGCCATCGCTCCGGTGGTCCAGAATGCCCAATCGTAAACGGGCGACTCGGTTTAGTAGTAGTGGTAGTGGTACGGTTTATATATATATTAATCTAACATAATATTTGTCATTGTTAATTGATCAGTTTCACACAATAATCATGAAATTTGTAAAACAACCAAAATCGTTGAACGTCAACATAATATGTGATGAATTTTGTAAAACTGTTTTCCGTCATAGTGAATTGTTACCTAATTCAGTACGCTGTATAATTTGCGGACCGTCAAATTGTGGAAAAACTAATTTAATCATTAGTCTTCTTATACACGAAAATGGTTTAAGATTTCGAAACGTTTATATTTATTCAAAAACCCTGTACCAGCCCAAGTACATATTTTTAGAAAAAGTTTTGCAACGAATACCAGGTATTTCGTTTCAGAAATATCAGGAAAATGAAGAAATACTAAGAGTTCAGGACGCAAAACCCAACTCTGTGATTATATTTGATGATGTTGCTTCTGAAAATCAAAACAATATGCGTGATTACTTTGCAATGGGAAGACACAAGTATATCGATTGTTTTTATTTAAATCAAACGTATAGTAAAATTCCTAAACAATTAATAAGGGACAACGCGAACTTAATCATACTTTTTAAACAAGACGAAATTAATTTGAAGCACATATACGAAGAACATGTCAACACTGATATGTCATGGGTTCAATTTCGTGAAATGTGTTCAAAAATATGGAACGATCCCTTCAGTTTTGTCGTGATTAATAAAGATTGCCCTAAAAATAAAGGCTGTTATAGAAATAAATTTGACAGTTTTGTAGTTTTTGATTAAATAATTGTTATTTAAATCCATTACCCTAGCTTTTCTAATTATTCTACTTACGATACTTAATCAAACACTATCTACTTCATCAACATGGAAAAATCTTTGAAAAGACAAATCGTTGAAGCGACAGAAGCCGTGAAGAAAAAAGTACGAAGAATGAAGAATATTGAAATAAATAATAAAGAAGCGCTGGAATCAGTTTTCAAGCCTGTGACGGAACCCTTAAATTTAATTGCCAATGTCAGTAAACAATCTGCTTCACAAAATATCGAAGATGAAGAAATTCAAGTTCCGTTTATTGACAAAACTTTGCATAAGGAAGTTCACAGTGACAAAGAAAGCAATGATACAGACGATTATGACTCTGAGATCGATAGTGACTCCTCCTATAAATCACTAGGCGAAAAGAAACAAGATTGTAACACAACATCTTGGTCAGTTTCTCCAGAAGCGTTAGCAGATATTCCATTTGGTGTCAGATACGAACGTGGAAACTTAATGTTGGGATCTGCTTGCATATTTGTCAATGACGAATATATCACAGTGGCAGATCGCAAGTACCGAAGTACGCCTGGATTGAAACAGTTGCTACTGAAAAAGAATGTAGATTTGAGTTTGGTTACAGAGAGGGATATGCAACATTATAAATTAATGCTACTTGATACTAATGCACATCGTCGAGATTATGATCCAAGTAAACCGATAAAAAGTAATAAGGGTTTAAAATATTTAAAAATTATTAAACCACTTTTTACACAATCCAAAGGGAAAGGACTGCCCTTAACAAAAATGTGGAAGAAGAATGTAGATTTTATATATTGGGATGATCCTAATGAATTGGTAGAACGGCTAAAATTGTTAATTGCATCTCAAAATGCTGGTAACACAGGCGTAAATAACGAAATTATATCTATAATAGAGGAATTGCGTGAAAGTAATATAATAAATACATAAATCATGTGTGTTTCATTTTACTGTCAACCTTTCCAAACAATACATCTTAAAGATGAATGTAGACAAATTTGGTCATTTTATTCACAAGAGATTGCGTTTTTCAGATTTATTTGAATTTAATGATAACGCATTGTTAAAATCAGAAAGCGGAGATTTTGATTTGAAAGGATCAAGACTGAGGGGAATCCAATCTCCTGTAGATGGAGACGATGCCGTGAACAAGGATTACGTAGATCGAATAAGTGCCAATAAGATACATGAATTAAATAAACTAATTGGTGCATTACGTTCTCAGCTCGCGTTAGATGCACAAAAGACAGTTCAAGCTACTTTAAAAACAAAGATACCCGAAGTTTTGAATCATTTGGAAGATAAATTTTATTCTAAAGCAGATGTTGATAAATTGCTTAAAAAGCTGTAAATTATGTCAAAACAACAAATTGTAAATGAAATACACAAAACTGCACGAAGAAATTTCCTACGGCGTTCTGTTGTTCTAAAAAGTATTGACGACTTGTGGCAAGCTGATCTGATGGACATGCAAAATCTAAGGAAATATAACAAAGGCTACAACTACATTTTAATAGTGATCGATTGCTTCTCAAAATATGCTTGGACGCAACCGCTAAAATCTAAAAATAGACTTGATGTCACTCATGCATTTGAACGAATATTACTTAACACTCATCGAAAACCTGATAATTTACAAACTGATATGGGGACAGAGTTTTATAATAACACATTTCAAGCGCTCATGAAAACATACAAAATCAACCATTACTCATCGTTTTCTACCAAAAAAGCATCAATTGTTGAGCGACTAATTAAAACCATAAAAAATAAATTGTACAAATATTTTAGCCTTAATGGAAACTATAAGTGGCTGGGTAAACCATTAGAAGTTATATTAGAATCGTATAACAACACAAAACATCGCACTATTAAGGTAAAACCAATCGATGTAAACAAGTCTAATGAGCAAGTTATAAAAGAAAATATTTTGAAAGCATATAAACATGGATGTATTCCATGTAAACCTAAGTTTAAAATTGGTGATTATGTTCGTATCAGCAAATACAAACACAATTTTGAGAAAGGTTATACTCCTAATTGGTCAACAGAACTTTTTATTGTAAAGAAGATTAATAATACAATACCAGTGACCTACCATATACAAGATCAACGAAAGCAAGGTATATTAGGAACCTTTTATGAACAAGAACTTCAAAAATCAAATTATCCTGGTGTATATTTGATAGAGAAAATTTTAAAAAAGAAAGGAACAAAACTTTACGTAAAATGGTTGGGTCTTAGCAATAATGAAAATAGTTGGATTGACAAAGCTGCATTAGTAGATTGACTTAATAAGTATATAATAATTTTTTTGGAATATTTTTCCATTGCGGTTTGTACAATGCAAGGTGGTGGACTAGTTAATAGTTTAATAGAAAACCTACCGTTCGAGCTTCATTTGCCTGGATATAATTATTGCGGACCAGGAACTAAACTCCAGAAACGTTTATTACGCGGTGACCGAGGTATCAATAAGTTGGATGAAGCTTGTATGCACCACGACATTGCATACGCTAAGCACACGGACTTATCACATCGCCACAAAGCTGATCTACAACTAATGAATATGGCAAAACAAAGACTTAAATCAAAGGATGCTGGAAAAGGTGAAAAACTTAGCTCATGGCTGGTGAGCAAAGTTATGAAAGCCAAACTAAAGTCTGGTGCCGGAGTTAAAACGTTTCGAAACTTTGTATCGAAAATAAAATCAAAAATTAAGAAAATTAAACACAAAGATAGTAAAGCTTTAATTAATGCTGCTTACTTAGCAGCAAAAAAGATATTTCCGAAAATTCAGAAATTTCGGGTACCACGAATCATACCCATACCAAAGACTGGAGGTATTTTGCCTTTAATTCCAATTTTTGCTGGCTTATCAGCTTTAGGCACTTTGGCTGGTGGTGCAGCGGGTATTGCAAAAACCGTTAATGATTACAAAGCAGCTCAACAAAATTTGCGAGAAACAGAACGTCATAATAAGACTATGGAGGCATTAGCTTTGGGTAAGGGTTTATACATTAGACCGCATAAAAATGGTAAAGGATTATTCATAGAACATCCAAAAAACTGATAAAGAAGCTACCTAATCGTCCTCTGACTAACATCGACATCCAAGAACATGCACGAGACATCCCACACTTTCGAGGAGTATACATGAAGGATAAATTGCCAAGAAAGCCAAAACGGATTGAATGTGGAATTGTTAACTTAGACGATTCTAAAAATGAAGGAACGCATTGGGTAGCATATGCGAAAGTATCCGACTATTGCGAATACTTTGATAGTTATGGAGACTTGAAACCTCCAATGGAATTAATGAGATATTTTAAGAATTGTAATGTTTATTACAACTACACAAGATATCAAAAGTTTAATACAGTAAATTGTGGTCATCTATGTTTAGAATATCTGTGGAAATTTTGGAATAAACATGTATAAAATTAATGTTTTTCTTTCATTTCAATCATTTGCAAAATGTCACTCACTTTATCGATAACCGGGAACGAGTCTACCTTATCCACGTACTATCCTAATACGTTACAACTAAATGGACAATATGAGTGTGCATTATTGCATTTCTCAACATTTAATTCTATTCCAAACATTGATGAAACGAATAACAAGTTTTACTATGGCTCCGAAATCATTGAAATACCGGAGGGAACCTATGAATTGCAAGATATCAGTGATTATTTAAAATCTGAGATAAAAGGTGCATCAATTAAACTATATTGCAATAACAATACTTTAAAAACTACTATGTACTGTACGAAAGATGTCAATTTTGAAAAAGAAAACACCTTAAGACGTTTACTAGGGTTTGATAAGCAGATATTAAAAGGTAATAAATGGCATGTGTCACAGTTTCCCGTCAACATTTTACCTACGACCGTGGTCAGAATTGAATGTGATATTATAAGCGGATCGTATATAAACGGAGAACCGAGTCACATTATCCACGAATTTGCACTCAATGTGCCTCCTGGATATAGGATCATAGAAATCCCGACGAACGCAATATACTTTCCAATCAATCAAAACAACATAAGCTGTATACATATCAGACTGTTAGATATTAACAATCATCTAATAAATTTACGTGGTGAAGAAGTACAGGTATATTTACATCTTAGACGAAAGAATGATTGACTACAATAAATATGAGCCTCTCAAAGTCAAAAATATCAGTGCCAATTTAGCAACCAAGAAAATAAGAGCTCGTTCTAATAAAAAAATAAAATTAACTGATAATAATAAAGCATTCCTGAAAGCTATCGGTTTGTTAAAATGAATATTTTAGACGTTTTATCCGCTCCGACTTACGACAATACAGTTGAAGGCATCGAATTTCACTCCTACAAGCCCTACGTGACAAGTTTTAATAGAAACGATGAAATTCGCATTCCCATCAACCAACAGGACCTATATGTACTACCATCAGCCAGTACTCTGTATTTGGAAGGAACTGTAATTGTTAGCAAAAAGGATTCAAAAGACAAGGCTTCTAGCGTTCATTTTACGAATAATGCTCTCCTTTACTTGTTCCAAGATATAAGGTACGAGTTGAATGGAGTAGAGATTGATAAAATAAAAAATGCTGGCGTTACTACCACCATGAAGTCATTAATTTCGATGAATGAGAGTGAATCAAAGATATCTAATGCTTGGGGCTGGAACATTGAAGGTACAAAGAATATTAATGGAGGTAACTTTTCCGCATCCATACCTCTTTGTAATATCATGGGTTTTGCTGAAGATTTCAAGAAAGTGGTGATAAACAGTAAGCATGAACTAATATTGTTGCGAAGTAACACAAACCTAAATGCTGTAAAACTCAACACCGGAGAGATTGTAGATGACGTGCAAATCAATAAAATTATATGGCGCGTACCACACGTTAAAGTATCTGACAAAGAAAAGATAAATTTATTAAAACTGTTAGAAAAAGATCGTCCGCTCCAAATGATATTTAGAAATTGGGATCTATACGAATATCCAGCTTTACCTAAAACTACAAAACATACCTGGTCTATTAAAACTTCGTCGCAAGTAGAGAAACCAAGATATATAATTATTGGTTTACAAACAAATAGAAAAAACAATGCAAGTTCTGACATGTCCCAGTTCGATCACTGCCATATCCGTGACGTCAGAGTGTATCTCAATTCAACTTACTTTCCATATGAGAATCTAAACGCTAGTTTTGCAAATAACACAATTGCTCTAATATACGAGCAATATACTCGATTTCAACAGTCGTACTATGGCAGGCGCTCGGAACCCTTACTGAGCGAGAAACAATTTAAGGACCTAGCGCCGCTATTTGTAGTTGATTGTTCTAGACAAGCAGACAACCTCAAAACTGGTCCTGTGGTGGATGTGAGAGTGGAAATCGAGAGTGAATTGGACATACCAGACCAAACCTCTGCATACTGTCTTATATTAAACGATTGTATAATTGAGTATAAACCTTTGAGTAATATTGTAAGAAAAATATCATGAATCCCAATACCATCATAGTAGATGTACAAGGATTTAAAGATCTCTGCAATAATTTTATAGTAAAAGAGTTAGCTTTTGCCACACGTGAATATACACAAACGTTTTTAATCAAACCACCGTATCAGTTCACATACTTAACAAGATATGAAAAGAGACAAGTCAAATGGTTGGAAAAAAATATGGGCCTACGTTGGAGCGAAGGCTATATTGACTATAGAGAATTCCAACGCATGATCGTACCATACCTAGAAAATATGAATATCTATGTAAAAGGTTCAGAGAAAGTGAAGTGGATAAAAGAATTGTGTGTGAACTGTAATGTATTAGAACTTCATGAAGAAAATTGTCCCAAACTATCTGTGTTAGCTAAAAAGTACTGTGATATAAAAACTACTTTTAATTGTAATCATCATCTAAAACATTGTGCTCTTAGAAATGTGCTATGTATAAAAAAGTTTTTAAACTGGTAATTTTATAAGTTAGTTATGTGTGTATGTAATACGGGTTTAAAAAAATAAAACAATTTTTATACAGAAAACATGCTTTTAATTTCTTAGATTTTTTATAACACCTGTAGGTATACAAAACAATAAGCACTAAAATCTGAATATCTACACAAGACTTAGATATCACTATCAATTAATGATTTGGATATTTTCTTAACTAAGGATTCCGTTTCGTCCATAATAAAGTCAACCGCTTCTTTCACCATGTATTGCGCTTGGATAATAACATTATCACTATTACTGTCACTATCACTGTCTGGAGAATTGTTACACAGATCGATTACTTTAATTTTTATTAGTTTACTGCCTCGCCGATGATGCCTACTCATGACGAAAGATTCAGTCGAATTATGTTTCTTAGACTTGACCCTTCGTCGAGGTGTAGATTTTTTTTTCTTTCGAAACCTGACTGCTAGCCTCGCGATCACGTCGGATCATCTCATTAAATTCTTCTAAAGGATCCTGAGCGTACTGACTAAACATAACATCAGATCCCGCCATCTGAAACAAAGATTAAACAGAAAATTAAATATAGAAATGACAAAAAATAAATAAAAACTGTACTTGAGGTTAAATGTCGTCTTTAAAAAATCAACGTACACAAATAACACTGTGAAATAGATAAATAATATTTTTTACCCTAAACCAAAGCGATGCAGTGATCATTTAAATCCCTACGATATATCACTAATCACAAGATTTAATACATAAAATATGTATATATTTTTAATTAATGTTTAAAATTAATATTGTTTACTTACCGAAGTCATGTTTAGAATGTGATGTGATACGCAGTACGAGTATCTTAACTGAATAATATTTATCTAAACTGAATAATATTTATCAAATAACAAAATTATCGAAAATATCGTTAATAAACTAGCAGACACGTGAAGACATTAGTATATAAATAGTTTAATAATCAACAAGCGATAAAATGTAGGTTATATTGCAACACCTAAAAATGTATACCATGCATTTTTGCTCGATATAATATGATTGCTCAATGGGGGAAATGAACTTGATGTAATGCAGTTTCGTTTTACATTTCAGCTCGGGTTCGAATTCCTACAAGCTTCTTTTTAGGATTCCGTAGCCGCATGACAAAAAACGAAACCCTTAAAGATTCGTTATGTATGTCTGTTTGTCCGTTAGATCGTATGTCACACCCACTTTTTTCCGAAACCATAAGTGCTGTTGAAACTTATGAAAACTATGATAAACAAAATTATTAATATGAAAAAAATTTGTAATTGACAGTACTGTCCCTGGTCTATGCTTGCTCCTACGGAATCCTCCGTGTGCGAGTCATACACGCACTTGTACGATTTTCTAAAGTTTTTCATCCTCATTTCAAATATTAATAAATGCTAGCAAAGTTGTTTTCACATTTTTAAAGTGATCAAAGGTTTTTTATCTGTTAAATAAATAAAACACGTAAATTGATATAACAAGCACATTTATTACAATAATAAAAATCTTTATTTATTTCTTAAAACTAAAGCTAAATAATATAATGCTAATTAACACTAGTACATTTATTTACTTAACTAAGAATGTTATTATACAGAACCACTCTTTTATTTTATCAATACCTTATACTTAGTAATCATTCATAGATATGACGTGTTTCATTATTGTTTACCTAATATACATGAATGACCCCAGGCTTTCGTTGCTATTTTATCTTTCAAAATAATTCGTTTGTCATCGTTATTAGATAAAGTAATTTTATTAACATTTTGTGTAAAAATTTCATGTTTCAATGATTTAAACATTATGTTTTTTCTTCTAATAACTCCACCGTCCAATAAAATGCTTTCGTAGTCAGTAATATCTAAATCTCGGAGCACATATGATTTAATTCCCTTGGCTTTTTTGATAACAGTATTTGAAGTTTTTAAAGAATAGAGCTTTGACCTCAACCCAACAAAATCAGAGATATATTTACCACCCATTTCATCTTTAAAAAGGCCTGGTATTTTTTTATTGATTAGAGGTATAGCAAATTCATTATCATTATCATAGTTACTGCTATCGAAGTATTGCAAGAAATGGTACTTCAGATCATTATAAAAATCGTTTGTATATATTTCATACACAAAAGAATCGGTATCTGTATAACATAGGCGTACTCGATCATGATAAAAAGGTTTAATAACATTGTAATGAAAATTGTACATATGGGACTTAGAAAGATCTAAAACAGTGAATCCTATGTAAATAGGTTTATCTAAGATTATTTGGTCTGGTTTCATTTGTATAGCAACTAAATGTTCAGTCAATATTGTTGCACTATGAAAATAAGGATTAGCTATAAGCCTCTCAGCGGATATATATTTGTTGGTTTTATTTGTTTTATCACTCCATTGATTAACTAAATGAACGGTGACTCTCTTTTCAGTATTTTCCAATGTTTTACCAAAGACACTGTTATTTAATAATTTAAAAAAGTCTTGCTCGAATGTACTTTTTGCTTTCTGACGTAATTGAGTGTTTAACTCTATATATTCTTTTAAATAGGATCTTTGTTGGAAGGTAATAACTCGGTGAATCTTTCGTAATATTAAACCATGCTCCAGACACTTTTTTAAATGAACGTAGTGTATAACATAATTGTACTTATTGTATAAATTTGCGATAAGTTTTTTTGTTTTACCACCTGGAGGAATGCATTTTTCAGGACAAAAAGGCAAGTCATTATGGTAATTGTGTAAGTGATCAGGATATAAAAGATCAACTTCTAATATATATCCCCAGTCAGCATTATCTTCAATATTTTGAACGCGTAAATTAATTAATTCGTTTTCATTAAGAAACCGAAAACTAGAATATGGCAAATACTGACACATACTATAACCATATAAATTATTACAGTCTAGATAGGCTATGAAACAATCTGGCTTTACAGCATTATATTCAGACATATATTTATGATTGGCTCTTGCGTACCGATGCGAGCACATACACAAACCTCCTCTAATACCATCCTGAATCATTTTAACTATCGCCAAATCTGTCAACAGTTCTAATTGAACGCCTGTTTTAAGTAGCATTGCATCGAAAGATAAACTAGGAGTTGTTATATAAAATGCAGGGTCAAGTTTATAATATTGTTTACAAGTTTTTCTAAAATTTTGAAATATATCTGTTAGTAAGAGTACATCTGTTTTTAAGTACAGATCAGTGTATTCTCCTAAATTATTTATATTAAAACAATTCCAGACAGTTTTAGCATGATTATAATCGTCATCGTTGACGTCTTCGTTTGTCAAGGAATTGTGAAAGTAACACTTTAGCGGTAGCGCCTGTTGCTCGTAACATTTCCAATTTGTCATATAATCGTATGGATAAACACCTTTTCGTGTCAGCAAACTAAAATGTTTATTATCAGGAAAATGAGATCGAAGATTAACAAAATCTTTTATCTGCATTGTTTTAGCTAGTTTGTCTAAACTGGTACCTAAAAAATTATAAGAATCTAAAAATCTTAATTGTACATATTCATTATCCGCAACGGGTATAAACTTTGAAAATGATATATATTTTTCTTTGGTCTTGGGTATAATTTTTATTTGACCAGGTATTTCACCTAATTTTTTCACAAATAAATGACAATCATATCCTGACAAGTTATGAAAAAATATTGGTATGAATTTTGGTACTTTATGTTGGAGGTTACAATGTCGATGAGCTGCGCCGCGGTACTGACCTGTGATGTGACAGTGATCTCTAACTCTGTCAGACCACAGCAAGTTTTCACATATATGACACTTAATTGCATTTCTGAAATCCACATCATCTTTATCAGTAAATATCATAGGATTGTTTTTAGTTAGTATTTTATATATTTTAATAACATCCTGCGTAAGAAACTCTATAAACTTTGTAACACAATCCTTACCGCGATAACTTCTATACCTTTTATTATCATTATCATTGAAAGAAGATACTATGTTATAAGCAAAAGCGGCTGGCGCGTGTCGCTGGGTGTATTTTGTATTATCAGTATCAAATTCGTCGCTGGAAATCGGTATTAACAGTGTTTCAAAATCGGCATAAATTACGAATGGAATGTCTTGTTTTCTTTGAAAGTTCTTAAACTTTAAAACTGATCCCCTATCAGGCAAAATTGTGACAACCCCTCCACACAGATGTGTTTCAAGTTGACTAAGAGTAGGAAAAAACAATAAACAAGATTCGCAATAATATAACTTACCATGATGTTTAGAAATTTGAGTTCGAACTAACCGGGGTAAACTCATAATAAGACAGTAATGGGAATTTGTATCATTTTCTAAATACAATAAGTGAATGCTCCTAGATTTTTTATTAATTGTTGTATATAATGGTCCTATAATGGTTTTATTATTTTTCAATCCATATACATAAATATTTATATTGGGATTATTTTTTTCAAAATTGGCTATGTCCGTGAATGTGATGGGAAATGACAAATCATTAATATTTAAAACATCCTGAAAACGAGGATATGATGTAACTCTGTCGGTATGTTGGGTTGCGGGATACAAGGCTGCCACAACACACCATAGAAAGCAGTACTTGTCGTTGTTCTTAATATTCAAGCAAGCTTTTTTATTTTTTATAAACTTTGGTAAAGGAATATATTTGGATCCACTGAGCGGCTGATATTTATTGATATTTATTTCAAAATAGGAGTTATTCAAAAATGTCCAACCGCTATCTCTTTCCTGAAAATCTTCTATTTTCTTAAGAAGTAATGATATTGTTGATTTAAAAATTGTATCGAAATCGTAATTTAAATTAATTATAAAGTTTTTTGTAGCAAATGATTTCATTTCTTGTTGATCGTTTTTAAACAAAAGAAATATCAAAAATAGTTCAAAGTTAACTTTAACCGATGTGTGTCTTTTTAGTGAGCGTTCTATCAGATCCTTGACTTGTTCTCGGATTTTTATTAGAAAACTCTCTGGAAATGTATGGACTAACTCCTCAGTTGCAATAATCCTATAACTTACAATACGTCCTTTGAACGAGGAATTGATTATTTTTACATTACTACTAAAAGGAGCTACGCTATTGTTTTTATGTATATTACTCCGTAAATGACCAGACCACTGACGATTATCTACAGATACATGACATACTGTACAGTAAGGCATTGTTATTGAATACACGAATTAGTATTGATAGACAAGGATAAAATAATAGTTATTTCAGCGTTTAGAGAAAAGTATCAATATTAAATCGTGTATTACAATATGTTGTCCTTAAGTATAATATATATATTTATATATATACCTTTCATAGAGATTTACAGCTTCGAAAATGCGTTAGAACCACTATAAATAAAAGTCTTGATCAGTTGTAGCTCCCGTTCCTCATTTGTTGTTTTGTCTGTTTTGATCATATTGTATTACAGCCTTATTCTGGAAATAAAATGCAAAGATTTATTAGATATGTACTTAGATTAATAATTCAACAAAAACTTACAGTTAAGGGTAGATACTTAATATGTTTACCTGATAATTATTTGATCTTACACACTTGTAGAAATCATCAGATAAAAATGATGTACTTCTAAATATTTTCCTTAAGAATAAATATTCAATCTCATCGTCTTTGTACAATTGTGAATTGTAATGCATGTGTAGCTGAAAAGAATAAAAATATTGTTATTTAAATTATAAATAAAGTATCATCATCATATCAGCCGAAAGACGTCCACTGCTGGACATAGGCCTCTCCCAAGCGTCGCCACAACGACCGGTCCCGTGCATCACGCATCCATCGGATTCCCGCGACCCTGACCAGGTCGTCGTTCCACCTTGTTGGAGGCCTTCCAACGCTGCGTCTTCCGGTACGATACATAAAGTATCAAAATAGATTATTATAAATGAATTATTAAAATAATTATTACCTGTTTAATGTTCACAATTTCAATATTACACTTGTAATATTACATATTTAGTAGTGATATTTATTAACCGAAATACTAACGTCTTTATAATTTCGGAAAAATTCCACAACGACAAGCGTTCGTAAAAAGACACTTGCTACATATCAACTTTCAGCGTTTCCGATATAATGCAATAATTGTAAAATGATGCAACCTAATTAATGTTTGGTAGTCAGCTATTTTACACAGGGCTGTCATTACGCTGCTTATATAACTACCGTTGTATGAAAATTGTAACGAAATGGTGTGTAAACCCTAAGTGTTTTCAATGCATCAGCAATTGATTCTACTTTAGTTTGCCTTAGTATTCACTTTTTGAAGGTTTAAAATACGACCAAATAAAAAAGTTCCATCACACTCTAAAACCTAGATATTTTAAGTATCTTTTCATGTTAGACATTTCCATCCTTATAAGTCACTACGTTTTTCATTATGATCATTACAATTGTTCCAAGTGAACTAAGTAATAGTAAGTTGCGATTCCGGATTTCGGTCGTGCACTCGTGATCCGCGATCGGTAAATTGTTGTACTCAGTCAGTAAAGTCAGTGTCGTCAACCGTCATCACCAACACCAGTTGAAGATCATCGTGTCTGCTGGCGCTGCTGTCGTCTTGAAGTTGAGCAAGTCCTTTACTAGTCAAGGAAAAATGTAAGTATAAAATATTCGAAACACTTCTGACTCTTCAGAACCACCGCCCACTTTTTAATTTATTTTATTTAAACGGTTGTATCACTTTTTTGTTTCAGGTCCGATTCTGAGGGTTCATGCTATCAATCCCCATTAACCATTGAGCGAAAAACGAAAACTGTTCGTACACCTCGAGAAAATGAGAAACGCAAATCAAAATCGAACCGTCCCAGGTAAATTACATTTTTTTTATATGGTTCAGGCCTGCTTTTGACTATGGGATATAGGTATATTACATCAGCGGCCGTATTATGACATCTTAAAACCATCATGTTTTCTGTGTGAGAAAAGGATAGTGCTATTCGTCCTGTATAGCTCCGTCTCTTTTTCACACCGAAAACATGATGGTTTTAAGAGGTCATAATACAACCCTGGTGATGTAATATTAACATCTCGCCATACATTTTGACGCTTGGGATGTTAATTATTACAGCACAGTGTGAACGGTCACGTACAAATATATGGCGAGCGATAATATTTTACATCTCAGGATGTAATATATATTTCATAGTGAAAAGTCGGTCTCATCAAGTAAAGTACAATATTGTTTTACATGTTTCATTATGTTTGTCTCATCAAGTCTCATGAGTGTGGTGATTGTTGTCGTTACTGTTGGTACTTACAAAAATAGAGCAGCAAAAAGTATTTCCCAACGCATAATTCTTTAAGTGTTATACTCATCGAGATTATTGAAAAGCCTTATCAAATATCAATTCTTGATCATCCAGTTCAGTATCCAACATAATTAGGCTTGTAATAAGTAAATTAACAAGGTTACATAAGTAGGTACGTTGTTCAAAAATTAAATAGTGTAATTGGCTTCGGTCGTACTATTTCAATAAATAAATTAAACAAAAGTTGTTTTGTTTTTGCAGTAAAAAAGCTACGAGTGATAGCGATATATTCGGTATCAGCCAGGCCCGCGAGACAGGCGCGGAAGTCGGAGAGGGATCATCGGGTCAAGCAAGCCTGTCGTCGCTGTTCGTGCACCGAGTGGCTAACGGGTGCGAGCGACGCACAGCTCACACCGAGGGCGAATATTACATAGACTGCAAGGTGTACCGAGCTGACGACGCGCGCAAAACCAACTCTTTGGAGCTATGGAAGAAAGCACTGGTACGTATCAAGCTCCAGGCCGACATTGACTCTCCTCAGTGGAAAAAACTGCAGGACTTTGTCCGTTCTGCAGATGTTTTGTTCCCCGATAAACCTGTTTTTTACGATAATTAAATATGGTTTTGATTTCAATTATTGTTTTTTTATTTTTATTTCCCTACTATGCATACCCACACTTCATTTTACACACATCTCATACAGACACAATGATTAAATACGATATTATATATGTGTGTACACACAGTCGTATACATTTATATCATTGTTTAGCTAGAAAAACACTAAACATTTCAATAAAATAACACTAAACACGTTACATCTTTACAAACCGTACCACTACCACTTTGCATTACTAACATAAAACGAGTCGCCCGCTCACGATTGGGCATTCTGGACCATCGGAGCGATGGTGAACGAGTTCGCCGAGCGAAAAGTGGTCCAGAATGTCCACCGTACCACTACCACTACTACTAAACCGAGTCGCCCGTTCACGATTGGGCATTCTGGACCACCGGAGCGATGGCGAACGAGGTTCGCCGAGCGAAAAGTGGTCCAGAATGCCCAATCATATACTACTCACCTCACAGATACAGTAGAAATAAAATAATATGAAAAAAAAATCATTAAAATCTGTCCATTGAATTTTTTTAAGAAATCATTGAAATGTCAGTCACACTGTTATAAAAATAGAATTGCGTAGGATAATTACCATAAACCCATACGTGTGAAAATAATGCTAGAAAATGACAAAGGAATACTTTTTAAATGAAATCTTATTTTAAAGAACAGACCAAACCTTTCAAAACAAAATATAGGTACATTATAAAAATATATTTTAAAAAACATGAAATATTTTATATATAATAATAGTTTTAAGAACACTTCTGTTGCCGTAAATAACTACGGTACATTGGTTTTTTTAATTATTGACTGGCTTTTGCCCGTGGCTTCACCAGCGTATATAAAATATAGCCTTTGTCACTCAGGAATAAATCAGCTTATCGGTGAAATAATTTCAGAAATCGGACCAGTACTTTCAGAGATTACCTCTACCAACCAAAAAAACAAACTTTACCTCTTTTTAATATTAAAATAGTATTAGTGTAGATAGACTCGCGTTTGACCACCATCTCACCTGATGGTAAGCGATGATGTGGTCGACGATGGAGCAAGCTTGCCTAGAAGTAACCTATTTACTTAAAGACTCCTAAGTTGTAGATATCAGGAAACACAGACTTCGGCAGGGAATCCCACTCCTTGGCTGTACGCACAATAAATGTGTTCCCAAAACGCTTTGTGCATATGACTGGGATGTCTACCATGTACCGGTGGCGCAACGCCGTACGTCTAGAGGTCAGATGATGGAACGGACTTGGCGGAATTAGATTTGGCAATTTCAGTGCACACTCATCGAAATGTAAACGATAGAAAACCGACAGACTAGCAACTCGGTGGCGATGCCCAAGGCTTTGGAGCTTCGGCTCAATAAGTGCATCATTACCGATGATTCTCTTGGCTCTCTTGTCAAGCTGATATTTGTCAGGCCCATCCCAAAGATGAGAACATTACTTCATACATATTTAATCTCCGTGAGTGTGGCATCACCGCGGGCCCTAACAGAATACCAGCGCTGCGTTATTTATTTCTATAGATATCGCAGCATATGCTGAGTTAGGCGCCTTTTTGACCACAAATTTTAAAGTTCTTTTTTTTTTCATACTAAATTGTATGATATTTTCTATAATGTATCCTAATTCAACTGTTTTTAAATTTAAATGTGTGTGTGAGGTACAAATAAACGTTTTTCTTTCTTTCTTTATTTTCTTTTTCTTAGAATAAAAAAGCTTTAGTCTGGTTTAGTTTTATTCATCGTATTAGTCCACCAGATATACTGGTCTTAAGTTCGATAGAACCAAGGTTAGTTTATTAGTAAACAAATCGAGATAATCCAGTTGATTTCTCAGGCTTAACTCAGCTTTCAAGATGTATTTCAGACTTTTCCAACATAAAGAACCTTATTCACAATCAACGAAATGTGTTCAACATTATTCTCTCCTAGGGAATTACCGCTGTGATATCCAACTGTATGGAGTACATTTGTACTCACGAAGTTGGGGTACATTTGTACCCACGAAGTTACGCATGTAGCCCATTGTTAATTGAACGATGGTGGAACAGCCGCTTAATGTTGGACGGGGAAGTTGGACGGCCAACTAGAATTAGTTTCCGCACGGGTTCGCTCGCAAGGGCAGTACAAAAAAAGTTGTGTAGCAAAAATGTATTTATTTTTGGAAAAATAATGCCGCGCTTTTGCAACACTCAATAGATGTGTTGGAGCAAGTTATTTATTCTTGACATAAAGTTTGACTTGAAACTCCATCGTCCTTGAAACTCCATCGTCGACCAAATCATCACCTATTACCATCAGATGAGACAGTGATCCTTACCTCTATCTATCAATAATATTTAAAAAAATGAAGGTGAAAATTTCCCTTTAAGGAGAAATTTATTTATTATTTATTGAATAAAATAGAGTCTAAAATCCCCAAAACACCCAAAAGAGAAAAAAGAAATATCTTTTTCTAATGAGAAATCATAAATTAATGTACATTTAAGTTTACAAAAAACATCTACGAGGACATGCACACATATTTATTACCTTACTAGATTTAGCCCGCACGGCTTCGCTCCCGCTCTTCCCTACTCTACCCTACTATACCCTACTCTACCCTACTCTACCTTACACTACTCTACACTACTCTACACTACTCCACACCACTCTACTCTACACTACCCTACCCTACTCTACCATACTATACCCTACCAAACTTCACATAAACCATCTACTAAATAGTCCGAACAAAGCCTAAACATTTGGTTTGGATAGGTGAGCCCGTTCTTGAGTTATAAAATAACAACGAAAAGTGGCATTGATTTTTATATATATAGATTTGTTTTTCTTCTGATTGGAAAATAATTAAATACTTTCTCGCGATCTGAGCAGAGCGGGTCTGATACTCCCTATCAGACTTTTACTGACTTTTTTTAGGTAGGAAATCATCCAATTACTTCTCCCGCCCTAGGGCGGACGGAGCGCGAGGGAGGGTCAGACTTTTACTGACTAAACCTATGTTCCTATTTTGCCTTGCGTTTCAGAACCCCGGGTTTTCCTTTCATAAACGAAACAGGCTCTGTAGGTTTTTTTTTATAGTGGGAAAATCATCAAATGACAACCCCCCTCTCTTGGGCGGAGCGGGAGATAGTGTCAGACTTTTACTGTCTCAAAACCCACCCCGTTCCTTCGTGCCTTCATATACCGGGGCTGAGCTTTCTCTCGAAGCTAACCCATGGCCCCAGTAGGCTTCGACAGTTCTGGGCCTCTGCTGCTGCTGACAGTTCCTTGAGCCGCGCGTGGTACACTACGCGCTGTCGATAGCCTGGGCTTGTTCCGGACCATAAAGCCCAAATTTATAATTAAGAACAAATGGGTTAATTGGGGTTTGATCTCACTTTCATAGGCCTTTCGGCTTCCAAAAACGACCCGGAAAATAATAATTACTGATGTAAGCTGATACCTTGTTACCCGTGAATGGAAACAGGATTTTAATTGATACAGAACCAACAAATAATTAATACTCTGTGTAATTATAAAAACCATTTGATTTATAACATTATTTGTACAGGGGAAAATTTTACCTAATGTATTTTTTTACATACGACTATAACAGTGTAGTGAATGAGAAATGAGGTGTTGACCTAGAAGTACCAATTTTAATTGATTTTTAGACAGACAGACGGACAAAGTGGTCCTATAAGGGTTCCACTTTTTTTTGATGTTCGACGAAAACAATTTGCTTGCTGCGGTCTTCTCATCCGATTATAATTTGGGTGTCTTCAAGGCTAGAGTGAATAGGCTCTTAATAAACTAGTGCGCCTCACCATCAACGATTGCATCACTGCTTACCATCAGGTGGGATCGCAGTCAAGCACTAGTTTATATCAGATAAAAATCCCTTATAGGATGAATTTGTTGTCTGTCTGTCAAGACCCTTTATCTCGGGAACGCGTAAAGGTATCGAGTTAAAATTAAAACCATACACTCAGGTCTGCAGTCTCTTAAAGTCGTAAAAATACCCAAATGTTCAACGGGAAGTACTCTATGAATTTTGATTCCCTAAAGAGTGTCGAAATATGTTTTTTTCTCAGCATCAAAAGACCGTATATGAAGTATAATTATCGTTTTAATTTCAACTCGATACCTTCATGCATTCCCGAGATAAAGGGTCGGACAGACAGACCAACAAAAAAGTGATCTTATAAGGGTTCAGTTTAATCCTTTTGAAGTACGGACCCCTAAACGGACAAGAAAGTGATATAAGGGTTCAGTTTCTTCCTTTTGAAGGACGGTACCCTAAAAACCACATAGTTATAATTTTCTAAGAAACATATTTTCGATACTTATGTGTTTTTTTTTTCGGTGAGCAAAAATCATCTTATATCAACCCCCGCTCTTGGGTGGAGCGGGAGATAGTGTCAGACTCTTACTGATTAACAACTCCACCCCGTTCCTTCTAGCCTTCATACCGGGGCTCGAGTCCCTTTCGGATAACCCTGGCCCTAGTAAGGCTTCGACCCAGCTGGGCCCCTCCCGTCGCTGACAATTCCTTGAGGCGCGCCGTCGACGTCTTGGGGGATACTTATGTCTGTCTATACATAAATGAAAATATTTCTGTTAAATACTCGCCTTTGAAAAATAACTTTGTTTTGCGATCAACGAGCAGTTATTAGAAAAAGTTAAGTTGTATCAAAGGCTGATCTAAAAAAACTGAATTCAAAGTTAAAATTAACTCCTACTTTAATATTTTATCTTTTAACTTTTGCGGCTAATTGCTTCATTAACTGTTAGTTAAAAGAACGATGTTATGAGTACTTAGATATTTACTCATTTTCTCTTTGGTCTGATAAATAGGTCTTTTTAGTGTGGCTCTTTCCGATTGGTCTATGGTCAATGTGAGCATGGTTTAAAAACTTTTTTTTTGTTCCATTAGACCTAGGGAGAGAGAAAAATACGTTATAATTACAGTTCTATGCAACAGGGGTTCTATGGAAATGTACATCGGGTTGGGCGTTCTTAAAGGTATGCAACTCAACACACATTTTCACTGTTTTTCACACAACCGCTCATAACCGATTATGACGTTATTACACATTTTTCATTAGATATTTTGGGAAAAACAGTAACTTGTGGATATTATCTAGGCTTCTATTGAAATCAATTTCTAATTATGTGTAACACTAATCCAGTAAAAACCTCTGAAAATCTGCTATTTTGCATAAATTTTGACACTTCACAAATTACTCAAAAATTTTAAAAGTCAAAAAAGTAAAACTATAGAAGGCTTGCAAATTTTATTTAAATTCTAAGTGACGATTTTTTATAGTTTTTTTTTTAAACTGAACTTTTTAGAAGTCGGTTAAAAAAGCACGTATTTTCTGGAACAAGTTTTGTGAAATATTCGAGTAAATCTCGGAATTACCGAACACTAACAGAAATTTCAGGCGTTATCTCTCATTTTTATCGTTGCCTTTTCGTCAAACATCGCGTTGGTTTGCGTTAGATGAAGTAACAAGCTTTTAAACCATTTTCGATGTTGACGATAGGCGAGTGGAAAAGGAGCCTCTTAAGGTTTGAAAGTTATCAAACACTTTATTTTCGAATTTGTCTACGTTTCAAAAATCCCTTTCCGAATCGTTCATTATCATCTATTCCAGCATTTAGTTCCTGGAAGCCCAAGTGGCACAAAGTACCGGTGTCGGAGGGCCGCGTATAAATTATCTGCCTATCTGATTGTTAATGGGCAACTTTGACAAAGTCTGTGACCCAACCGTGCCGTGAACTTGGCTTTAGATGGTTTATTACATTTGGTTTTATGAATTTATGGCGGGAATTTGACAGAGTATACAGATTTGATATCGTCATGCAGACTCGCAAATTCTGAATCGTTGGACTGAAATGAACGATTTTAATTAAACTTACGCAAGACAGTACTAATAATTATTACGTCTGTAAAGTGCATTTAAAAATTGGAGAGACAAAAAGCCTGATAAGTTCACAAACATGTAAACGCTCATACATAAGACACCCAGACCTACAACTCTGTAGGCCATACAAATATTGGTTCTGTGCGGGAACCGAACCCATACTGCACAGCCAATCGCTCAACCCCGCTCCGGGAAATCTTTGTTAGATAATTTTGATAAGCTCATACTTGACCACTATATCTCCTGATGGTCAGCGATAATTTGGTCGACAATGGAGTACGCCTGCCAAAAAGTAACCCAGTCACTCTTGCCTTAAAGACCCCCAAGTTTGCAGCTATCAATAAACTCAAACTGCGTGCGGCAGGGAATTCCACTCCTTAGCTGTACGTATACCTAGGCACAGTAAATAAATGTGTTCCTAAAACATTTCGTGTATGTGGAATATCCAACCATGTAGATGGGTATAGAGTGGCGTATCGCCGTACTTACGCGTAATTAAACACATCGTATTTAAGGTGGTGCATCATGACTCACATTTTCACTGTTTTTCATACAACCGTTCATAACTGATTATGACGTTATTACACATTTTTCATTAGATATTTTGGAAACACAGTATCTTGTGGATATTATCTAGGTTTCTATAGAAACCAATTTCTAAATTTGTGTAAAACTAATCCAGTAAAAACCTCTGAAAATGTCCTATTTTGTGTGAACTTTGACACTTCATAATTTGCCTAAAAATTAAAAAAGTCAAAAAAGTAATCCTCTAGATACCTTGCAAATTTTATTAAGATTCTAAATGACGACAACTTTTTCCAAAAACTTTTAAGGGTTTAAAAAATACAGCTATTTCCTGGAGCAAGTTTTGTGAAATTTTCGAGTAAATCTCGGAATTACCGAATACTAACAGAGTTTTCAGGCGTTATCTCTCTTTTTTGCGTTGCCTTTTCGTCAAACATCGCGTTGGATTGCATTAAATGAAGTAACAAGCTTTTAAACCATTTTCGATGTTTACGATAGGCGAGAGGAAAATGACCCTCTTAAGCTGTACGTACCTAGGCATAGTAACTAAATGTGTTTCTGAAACATTTCGTGTATGTGGGATATCCAACCATGTAGATACGGGTGGCGTATCGCCGTACTTACGCGTAATTAAACACATCGTATTTAATCACGAGCAGGCAAACATAACTCATATAAAAATTGTCTAGAAACCAAAAAGATAAACTCCATCACACTTTAATTCCCAAATTCAGAACTACTTCAACTTTAAAACGAATACGTGCATCAGCTCGAACCTACAATGTTGATAATACTGAACGACAAGGTACTAGTGACAATATCGTACTTGTAATGGAGTTCCACAACTTCATTCTGTGTGGACCAACGTGACGTAATCACTGTTAGTTTCGTGGCTAGATGTACCTAAGGATGTGCATCGTTAAAACGATGGTATCGGCCTTCTATGAACCCGGAAAAGGAAATTGAGCCGGATAGTAAATCCTAACTCTTGCGTTTGGTCTATATTCGTCTCTACTGCAATCACTGGTTTCAAATAAATTGAAAAAGACAGCGGGAGACCCCAAGGATCGAGGGGGTCGGTTTGTTTGATTGACTGGTAGAGAATACCTTGTTGCATTACGACTATTTACGACTGGCCTGTTGGTCTAGTGGTTAGTGGCCCTGACTGCTATGCCGAAGGTCGTGGATCCGATTACCAGTCAAGACATGTGTTTTGTGTGATGAGCAAGATCATGTGTTGCGTATCTGGGTGTAATCCTTGCTAATATTATAAAAAGCGAAAGAGAGTTTGTTTGTTTATTTGTTTGTTACATCTTCATGCCTAAATGGCAAAGCCGACTTTGATGAATTTTGGTACAGAGATAATTGGAACCCTGGAGACATAGGCTTTAAAAAGAAAAGTGAGAAAAGGGGGGGAAAGAGTTAAGTATATTAATAAACGCGGGCGAAGCTGCGGGTAAAAGCTAGTTTAATAATAAAATTAGAAATATATGAGTATGTTTTTCAATTATCTAGTACTCATAATACAAGCTCTGCTTAGTTAGAGACTAGATGACGTTGAGTGATAGTTGTGAAATTATATTTATTATTTCTGAAGTTGTAGGATTGACAAGTTTTTTTATTTAGAAACTAGCTGCTCCCAGCGGCTTCGCCCGCGTGATAGCAGAAAATTATCCCAAGGGAACATACTTCCGGGATAAAAAGTATCCTATGTTCTATTCCAGGACATGGTCTCGATTTTGCCATTTAGGCGTGAAGACGTAACAAACAAACCAATAAACAAACAAACTCACTTTCACTCTTATAATATTAACCCTTCAGATACCGTAAATTAGAGACACAATAGTAAGACAATAGATGCGCGGCCACCGGTGGTCGCTTGGGGATTAATGAATTAAGTAAGGATTCGCCTATTAAATCAAAACTATGCGATATCGACTTCCATCCACAAGTAGGACCCTAAAAATCGTGGCTTCCCAAATACATGTTATCAGAAGCCGTTGAAAGGATTTGAAAGAAACTTATTGGTAAGGTCAGACAGTGTGAGGGCTAAGAGATCGTCGTCAGTGATAACATGCATTCTAACTGATTGAAGTTACAGTAGTGCGGAGTTGCGACCTTTTAGTTTTAGTTTAATGGCTCAAGGATAGATATAGGAATAATTTATTAGTTATCTAGGACTAAAGTAAAAAAATAAAAACACTTAATTAATTAAAACTAAAGGCTCTTCCGTATCTCTGTCGACTAAAGTGAGCCCCTTAAAGGCTGGCCACCGTAGGCTCGGGCTTGCAGACGGTGAGCAATGGGTAGGTCGTTGTCCGACCGTCCGGTAACTGTCCGAACCGGAAAATAAATAAAATAAAAAAAGCCTAAGTCATCGAAGTTGCGCACACGAGTTTTCAGCAACAGCAGGGTACCAGCTGTGGACATTTTGACAATTTAAAAGTGCCTGTAATTGTCATCATCATCATTTCAGTCAATAGATGTCCACTGTTGGACATAGGCCTCCCCCAAGCGGGACACACAGGATCGTTCATTGTGGCCTGTTTGGTCTATTTGAAATAAACGTTTCTGACTTCAGAATATAGTAGCTGTATTATGTTAAGTTTTACAGGCAGTTGGTCCAAATTATTGTGAACGGTAACCTCTGTCTGCTACCTTAATAATAAGCCTTCTAACTTAGCCCTCTTGCCGCCAAATGTTTAACTATATTGGACAGTAAACGACACTGGTCTTTTAAGATTGTAAACTATGAAAAGTTTTCTTGGATCTTATAGCATGTTAAAACTTAAACATTAAAATAAAATATTCGAAAGAGATTTTTGTAAAATGTGGCCTAGAGATTAAGGCTTCTTTCTATACTAACTCCGTGGATTAAGGCACCCGTCTCTCATGTATGAGGTTGTCCGAAAAACGAGTCAATGATATTCATATAAATAATATAGACATTTTTTCGTTTGACTGTTCTGATTTTGGCGTGCACAATAGATTTTTTAAGTTATCTATGAGTGGTCCCAGTCGCCGGAAGAAAATTATTTAATTTTTACGGATCCGGCGACTGGGACCGCGGTCCTAGTTAATTGCGGTCCGAGTCGCCGGAAGCCTCTTCCGGTCAAGTATTTACCGATAAAAAAAAATCAATTTATACTCGTATGTATTATTCTAATTTTATAAGTATTATTATTGCATAATAATATTTGTGGGAAATGCGATATTTAATTATTTATTTATTAGGATCGTAAACATTACAGGCACTGGGAATTTACAAGATCATTTCATATAATTATTCAAGTGCTGCAACACTTATAGACAATCACTACATTAATATTATAGAACATTTAATTTTGAAACACATCAACACATAAAAATAGCAAGTTAATTTTCAATTGATTTATAATATACTAGCTGCGCCCAGCGGCTTCGCCCGCGTGATAGCAGAAAATTATCCCAAGAGAACATACTTCCGGAATAAAAAGTATCCTATGTCCTATTCCAGGACATGGTCTATCCGTGTACCAAGTTTCATCAAAATCGGTTGTGCCATTTAGGCATGAAGACGTAACAAACAAACAAACCCACTTTCGCTTTTATAATATTAGTAAGGATCTAGGAGATTAATAAATTAATAATAATATTGTTCTTAGTAATCTGAAAGTACCGACAGATCCAATTTTCCAAAAACTCCTTGAACCTTCGAAAGCTATAATGACTGAGTGCCACTTAGCCACCTCGCAGGAAAATGCACGGTTCGTATAAGATAAACCACGGAAGTGAATACGAAGTAAAAATCTAGTAATTTATGGAACCTTTTGCCTGCGACTTTACGGGTGAATTTGGGTTATTGCTGACACGAAGTTGAAGATAGATAAAAAGTATGCTTATATCCTTCGTTGGGATTTAAGCATACTCGGTGGTACCAAGTTTCATCAAATTCGGTAAATAGTTTAACAACTAAAACATAATAATCTACCACAAAAAATATCAAACAAATAAATGGGGGGTGGGAGTAGGAGGGAAAAAATAGCATAAAACCTATTCTCAGACCTACCAAATATAGCCCGGGTGTCGCCACTGTGCGGAATGCCCAGAGGACACGGTGGAGTAAGGCACATTACTTTGTGTATTTTTTTTCATCACCACTGCTCTCAAAACATTGAAGGAAAACATCGTGAGGAAACCGGCATGTCCTAGAACCAAAAATTCGAAGACATGTGACATTTACCAACCCACACTGGGCCCGCGTGGTAGATTATGGTCCATTCCCGCTCCTAGAGAGGAGGCCTAAGTCCCAGCAGTGAGAACATTGAAAAGGCTGATGATGATGATGATGAGCATTTACTATGTGTTCAAAAATAAAATAAAACTTTGACCCAATTTCTAACTCATTTACAACAAAAACAACATTGCATTCTGTTCCAAAAATGCACAGAATAGTAACAGTCGTATTGCACTAAAAGCTACACAACGTTTGTACGCAGTCGAAGTCAAATTGGGTGTGTTGAAAGGCTTTTGAAAAGTAAAGCTGATTACAGTCACCGTTGAAAATACAGGACATGCGACAGTGGCGACATCTAGGACGAACGAAACTGTAAAACTCTAAGTCCAAATGTTGAATTGAAACTTGCATTTCTGACGTTGGATGATTGTATTGTTAAGTGGCTTATTTTATATAGACTTTAACACCTTTGTCTGCACGTAGATACTGTGAAAAAGTTAATTGTTATTTTAGAGAGAAATGTCTGTAAAAACAACTTTAATTCATTAAACATACATTGTCTGTCTATTATGTCTCTAATTATCACGATTGAACAGTTAACCCATTGATTCCAGCCACCGGAATCCCAACCCCGATTTCCAGCCACCCTAGGCGTGGGCTTGCGGAAGGTTAGCTATGAGTAGCTCGTCGTCCGCTTATAACATGTAATTTAAAGTATGTTTATCAGTTGTCTCAACTCATAGCACAAGCTCTGCTTAGTTTGGAACTAGATTGCGTTGTGTGTAAGTTGTGGAATATTATTATTCCTCCCTCAAGTGTCGCCACAATAATCGATCCTGTGCGTCCCGCATCCATCGGATTCCCGCAACCTTCACCAAGTCATCGGTCCACCAACATCGATCATTGTGGCGACACTTGGGAGAGGCCTATGTCCAACAATGGACGTCTGTCGGCTGAGATGATGATGATTATTATTCCTCGATAATTTTGTAACAACAATTTCTGCGTATTTAACGCCACTTTATGCATGTGCATAAAATTATTTCTAGTATTTAATTACCATGTACATTTATTTTAATAAACCCTCATTTTATTATAATTTCCTACATTTTATGCAAACTCACGCTCTTTTATATTCATATTTATGTATATATGTGTTGTCTCTTTGATTGGTTCCGTGGTAACAATATTATAAATATGTAAGTATTTATTTTCGACGCTCGACTTTTATTTATACAACGTTAATTGGGTCAGTATGTAAGAGAATATTTTATATTAAAATGCTGAGGCTCCACACTAATTGGAGAAATATATTAAAAAATACTGGATAAAGAGCTCTGTTTATATGATTTATTATTTGACAGGAAAAATAATAATCTACGATTTTCTCTAACTCTTTTTTGGGGTCCCGTAGCCAAACAGTAAAAACGGGACCCTATTCCTATCACTCCGCTGTCCGACTGTATGTCATCAGCCTCTATCTTTTGACCCGTGATAGTTAGACAGTTGAAATTCTCGTAGATGATGTATTTGTTGCCGCTAAAACAACAAGTACCAAAAAACAGAATAAAATTAATATTTATGTGGGACTCCCCCATACAAGATTTTTTTTGGTCATTTTTTGCAACGGACAGTACGGAACCGGAACCCTTCGTGCGCGAGTCCAACTCGTGCTTAGCCGGTTTTATTATAAGTAAGCTCACTTTTGGCCACCATCTCACCTGATGGTAAGCGAGGATGTGGTCGACGGTTAGAGAACGCATGCTGAGAAGTAACCTATTTACTCTCTTGACTTTAAGATTCCTAGGTTATTTTCAGCTCGCAGAAAAGTTTCTGGCAAAGAATTCCACTCCTTAGTTCTCACACTGCGGGATGACTCGGGTGTGGAATTCCCTGCTTGGATCTGTGTTTTTTATAGCTATAACCCAGAGATATTTAAATTAGGAGTGAATACGGTACTCTTAGGCAAGCCTGTTCCATAGTCGACCACATTAGCGTCCACCCTCAATGTCTAAGGCTGCCATCAGACGGACTGCATCGCTGTAACCGCACGCAGTCGACATTTTCAACCGCATCTAGTAATCTGCAGTCGTATCTGCCTTTGCGCAGTTGACGCCATGAATAGCGCCAGAAATATAAGCTAAAAGTGCCAGTGCCCAGGAGCTCAATGTAAGATTTGATCTTTAAGAGCCTCAAAATAAAGATGATAATGCCAATGTATATTCGACGTGACTTGAGTTGCACACTAACTGTATGCGGTTAGCGATGGACAGCGTGGGTCGAGACTACACGACTGTAACCAACCGCATAAAATTGAAGGCGCGACTGCATGCACTCGATCGAGTAAAGTCAATATCAACATATATTGACTTCTCTTGACTGCAGCCGACCGCGTGCAGTTGGTATCATGACAGCACGAAGTCGAACGTACAACTGCATGCAGTTGAATATAGAGACTGCGTGTGGTTGTTGTGGTGCAGTCCGTGTGATAGCGGCCTTACTAGTGCCAAAAACAATGTGGCAATCAGCAAAGGTGTTCGCAGAAACATATGTATGTGAAGTGTATTAATCAACATAAGTAAGTTAATTTCGCCCAAACAAAATTACACAGTCACGTAGTTTGTGTGTGGACTTTTTTTAGTCGTTTCTTAATAAGAAAGGGTTAAAAATAGTCCACACACGTGTGTCATAAAGACCAAAATAGACTGAACTTATCATACTGCAGCCATATATGGGCTTCGAAATGCCATCTGGCGGCTTTGGACTCGGAGGAAAGGCGTGCGAAGAGGCTAATTGGTGATCTAGACTTATCTACAAAGCCCGGAACACTGGCGTAGGGTAGCCAGCTTTTCGATACTGTACAGGATGCGTTTAGGAGAGTGTGCGCAGGAATTATATATGACTTGATTCCGATGTCACCATTCTACAAAACGATCCGACGTACGGCGAGAGTTCACCCTTACGTTGTTAACTACTCCACGGTTCGGACTAAGCGTTTCGCCTCGTTATACCGCATTTATAGAAGGATTGGCACATTTTGCCTGCAGCGGTCTTCCCGTTAGATTATAAACTAGTGGCTCTTAATAAACTAGTGCGATTCATCATCAACGATGATGATTCAGGTGTGATTGCAGTCAAGTACTAGTTTACATCATTTTTAAAAAAGGCTTTTGATTATTCGGAGAAACTGACTGACTGACATATCAACGCGCAGCCGAAACTACTAGGACGAGGAGCGTAAAATTTTCCAAAAAGTTATTTTTATGACATAAACGAGTACTAAGAGAGGTTTTTCCAAAGTTCACCCCCTAAGGAGATGAAATGGAGGTCCAAAGTTTGTATGGAAAAACCGATTTTCACTCGGGCAAAGCCACTGACCGAAGCAAGTCATACACAAAACTTTAATACATTAAACCCGAAGCGAACGCCGGCGTTCGCTCTCTCATTGTCTTTATATTGTCTCTAATTACGGTATTTGAAAGGTTCAATTACAAACACAGTAATTAATCTGTTATTACTGTCTGCCCTAATCCGCCGCAATCCAGATCAAACCAGTTCGCAGCGGTTTCAAACTGACCGCGGTCACTAAGAACCGCTTCGAGAATTTGCGTCCGAACTCCGAATGTGGCATTTACAGGGTTGAAATCTCATGAATATTTTGAATAACGACAGCGGTTTTAGGGTTATATCGTTCATTCGCTTGTTTTTACGAGGTTTATATTTATTTTTATTCGCGTCTCGTTTTGTTATATTTTCTTAGAATTGTAAAAACATCTTTTGTCGAGAGAAGCGGGTTTCTTGATTGTTTTGGACAGAATAGGCACAAAATATATAGGTACAGAAGTCAATCTACATACAAAGCGCGCTCTCACAACGCACACATAGACACCGCTCACGGACACGATATCACGGAGCGCCTCGGCCCACTCGTCGAACAGTTCCGGCTCAAACGCTCATTAGTGTTCGTCCACCGAGCGTAGGTATAAAAGTTGAGGTACATACATGAGATTGTCTTCTGTACCTATCTATTTTGTGCCTTCTCGCTCCGCTCTAAAGCGGGAAAAATTATTGGAAGAATTTCCTCCTGTAAAAAAACTTGTTTTCAAAAAAAAACATGTCTGTTAGTAGCTACACAATACCGGTTTGTTTCTGGTAGTTAGTAGTATTTGTAACATAACCAAATACAAGAAAAAGATTACTCTTTTCTTGGTATGTAACAAAATGCTTTTCCCTTTTCCACAATTGGGTCGTTTTTGGGTTAGGTTTATATTACAACATGTTTTAACAAAAACATGACCTAATTGTTATCATATATACTATGTGTGTGTATGTAATACTACAGCTATCAGAGACAGTTACTTTATTTCAGTTTTTTCATTATTGTTAGAAAACCTAGAAAAATATTTTTTCTTGTTATTTTTAATGGTCATGTCAAACAAAAAAAACCGTAATTGAAAAATACCTAACGAGATATTTTTCTGTTACGGGCTTTTTTGTTTGAACCCTAAAAATGTTTAGGGTTCCATACCCAAAAGGTATCCTATTACTAAGACTCTGCTGTCCGTCCGTCTGTCACCAGGTTGTATCTCATGAATTGTGATAGTTGCACACGAGCCTAAAAAAAACGCCGCCACAAAAAAACGCTAAAAGCGACCACCAAATAAAGTTAGAAGCCGCCGCAAAAAACAGCTGAAGCGCGCGAGGCCGGAGAAGCTTGAAGCGGCTCCAAGCGTTTTTTTTGTGGCAGCACCACCGAACACGAGCCACAAACAGGACTGTTGAAATTTTCATGGATGATGTATTTCTATTGCCGCTAAAACCACAAATAAGTATACTAATACTAACGTTATTTTTTTACTACGGACGGGACGGTGCGCGAGTCCCTCTCGTGCTTGGCCGGGTTTTTTTAATGGTCATGTCAAATGAAAAGCCCATAACTGAAAAATATCCCATTTTTATTGCTTTTCAACACTGCTAAGTAAGGAGAATAAATTCGCTGCTACCGCTCTATGCTTTTGTGTCCATCATAATGGACACCTTGCATAATGGATACCTTGCATAATGGACACCTTGCATAATGCATGAACATTCGAAATTCTTTTCGTGTACAGTATAAAGTATACGTAAGTGTACACAATTTGTGTGTTAAGGGTAATTTTAGACGTAAGCCGTCTGCTGCAGGACATCCTCGTAGGCCTTTAAAGTGTCCTTCTCCACTTTTTTTTTTCGGTGGGCAAAAATCATTTTATGACAACCCCCGCTCTTGGGTGGAGCGGGAGATAGTGTCAGACTCTTACTGACTAAAAACCCACCCCGTTCCTTCTAGCCTCTTCATACCGGGGCTCGAGCTTCTTTTCAGATAACCCTGGCCCCAGTAGGCTTCGACCCAGCTGGGCCTGTTGCTGACAACGCCTTGAGGCGCGCAGTCACGCCTCAAAGAGGGGATTCACCGCCATAATCGTGGCATGCCCAAGCTTGTTGCTTCATCTAACGCAATCCAACGTTTGATGAAGAGACAGACTAGATTAGTTTTACACTTTTTATTTTGATTTCTATAGATTTTGATTAATTATAATCGGACGGGAAGACCGCAGCAGGCAAATTGTTCCAGTCCTTTGACGTACGCGGTATAAACCACGAGGCGAAACGCTTAGTCCAGACCGTAGAGGGTTCAAAATATCTAGAGAAAGATGTATGATAACATCATAATCGCGTAAGAGCGCTAAAAAAAGCGGCCCCGAAAATCATCCTCTTAAAAAAATAGTAAACGGTTGAAGATTTGAGTTACTTCTCAACTATTAAAAAGACACCTTTTAGTCTTATTTTTAATTAAGTAAGAGCTAATTAATTACTTTCTGTGAAACAATGAAGTTTCTGAATTTTGGTAATCCTTTCAGAATGACAGATATTATGACGAAAAGTCAACAGACACCACTTAGTAGATTAAATAATTTTATTTGTACTATTAGGAAAGACGTTTGTTGGGCCTAGTTTTTAGTCTAGATTTGATATGCTGGTCCTGACTGTGTAGAAAGAGAATAGAATAGACATTTTTCCATTTTTTTTTTAGGTATTCTTGGACAATTTAGTGATCCTAAAGAGTTCCGTTTTTGCAGACTGAAGTATGGAACCCTAAAACTTAAGAGCATCCGAACTTTTTACTTTCCAAACTGGCTGGTCTGTATGCCTTTTTACAACTTTTTATTTAGTTTCACCTGTCCCGATGTTTGTCTGTCATCAAATCTTGCAAAGTCGACCACATCGTCGCTTACCATCAGGTGAGATGGTGGTCAAACGCAAGCCTATCAATAATAAAATTAAAAAAAAATTGACCCACTTCCCGGTTACTAATTAAGCTGAAATTTTGCATGCACGTGTAAATCAGATGACAATGCAAAATTGTTATCGCATGGAGCTGATCTAATGATGGAACCGGAAGGTGGCTATAGGAACTTGGTAGTTAAACGACACAACCCTATCGAGTTTGGGCTCATATGATACGTCTTGACGAGTATTAATTATATGTAAGGTATACTGACTATACCGAGCTATAAAAGCTTGTTATGAAAAAAAATATTTTTATTAAAAACTTGTCAAAATGGAACTCATCATCACCATCATTCAAAAATTTGCTGAAGCCCACGAACACAGACTTCACCGCCACGAGAATGTTGAGGCTATACAGCTGTTAGACAATACGGACCTAGTGCGTAGACTAAAGAGAACTAAACCTTTTGAGTTAGTGTAGTGTTTACAGTTAGTGTATAATAGTGATCAATGCTGTGCTATGCATATATAACACATAAACAAAGTGTTTTTATCAATATCAGACTTTAACCCTTCAGATACCGTCAATTAGAGACACAATAGTAAGACAATAGATGCGCGGCCACCGGTGGTCGCTTGGGGATTCATGAATTAAGAAAGTGCTAAAGGATGCTATTCTTAGTTTAAACAAAACCGATTAAAAATAAGTTACATTTAAATAACTTACTAGTCTGTTCGGCTAGATTGTAATCAATTATTAAGAAATTTATTCTTAATAAAAAACCTAACGATAAATCATACTGCAGATGTTTTTTTATTTGGCCTTTATTTACTTTATACACCTCCCGTACAACAACATTGTGACAATGGATGACTACCGATGACTACAGTTGACTTCATTTTTACGGCTTGTTATTGAGTATTAGCTAAATAGTAAACATAACAAGTAAATAATTTAATTTGTCATAAAAATGACATCACGATAGTTGTAACTGCATGTATAACTACTATCTAGTAATGATTTTTTATTTTTTTGTAAGCAAAAGACACTATCTAATAATTATCAGCTTTGCACACAGAACAGATGGTCGATGGGGACGAAAGGTTCTGGAGTGGCGACCACGTACCGGAAGACGCAGCGTTGGAAGGCCTCCAACAAGGTGGACCGACGACCTGGCCAGGGTCGCGGGAATCCGATGGATGCGTGACGCACAGGACCAGCCGTATGTGTGTATGTTTGTTACTTATTCACGCTTGAACAGCTGAACGGATTTGAATGAAATTTTCTGTCTGTCACCAGGTCGTATCTCTTGAAACGTGATAGATGAATCATCATCATCATCATCAGCCTTTTAAATGTTCCAGTAGGACTCAGGCCTCCTCTCTAGCAGAGGGAATGGGCCGTACCACCACGCAGGCCCAGTGCTGGTTGGTGAATGTCACATGTCTTCGAATTTTTGGGTCTAGGACAATCTGGTTTTCTCACGATGTTTTCCTTCACCATTCTGAGAGCAGTGGTAATGAAATAAATTACACAAAGTAATGCGCCTGGTAGGGTTTGAACCCGCGACCTACAACTCGTAAGTCGGAGCCATTACCACTTGGCCTTGGCCTTGCAGTAAAACATCGTGACGAAACCGGTAGGTCCTAGAACCAAAAATTCGAAGACATGTGACATTCACCAACCCGTGCTGGGCCCACGTGGTGGATTACGGCCCATTACCTCTCCAAGAGAGGAGCCCTGAGTCTCAGCAGTGGGAACATTGAAAAGGCTTGATGATGATACAAGTATTTATTTAATATTTAGTCATTAGACGGATGGACCATGACACCGTCGTCAACAAGTACACTTGGCTGAAATGATATTAATTACCTCTATAATCTCCAAAAAGAAATATACTGAGCGTTATTTTGATAAATAAATCAGAGAGAACCTAAGGGTTTTCACAACGAACTACCCTATCAAAGCTAAGTCTCCCCGAAATTACACCTACGGAATTTAGAGGGACCACCCATTATTCACAAACCGTCTAGCCATTTTAGTACGAGCAATATCAACAGACATTCAAATGAAGCCATATTGCTCAAGCAATTTAAACTTTATAAGTTCTCGGCTATTGTCCATGTGACAAGTAATCCTGGGTGGGTCAAGTTGTTTGTTTAATAGTACAGAATGCTTACAATTATACATTTATGTTCCAGTTATTAGTGATGCTAATATTTGCATGTCATGTCCGTGAATCCGGAAGGAACTCGAGCCCCGGTATGAAGGCTAGAAGGAACGGGGTGGGGTTTTTAGCCAGTAAGAGTCTGACACTATCCCTCGCTCCACCCAAGAGCGGGGGTTGTCATAAGATGATTTTGCATACAGAAAAAAAATATGGCCGTGAACTGTCAGGTGACGATGCTGTCAGTTGAAACTGTTCATATCTTAAGCTGCCAGTGGCTATTTAAATATCTATATTTAGATTTTATTTTACTTTATTTAGAACTAGCTTCTGCCAGCGACTTCGTACGCGGATCCTGTTGCTTATGCCAGCGACAACGGAGTCGTCAAAATCAAAGATCTGAAACGTCTGGTGTCGAATTCTAAGAGCCTGGAAAACAACGTGATGCGCGAGACGATTCGAGACGTTCCAGATCTCTCCCTTCCACTTACGCGCGTGACAGTGTGTACACACCTTAGATATGGTGCCATAGACAAAAATAAACAGAAAGCTCCGAACTGCTAAGCTATCGGGAGTTACATGTGTTATTGTGAGTCAACCATAAAAGATAGACATATGATGTCTTTGGATATTTTTTATATAATTTTAAGGAGAACATTTCCGTTATACATGATTTCTGTGTAGCTTTAACCATTAAGGCTTCAAACGCGACGGAAGCTTAAAAAATGGAGTAATTTCTCTCGTTTCCCCAACATTTCCCTTCACTGCTTTGCTCCCATTGATTGTAGCGTGATGAAAAGTATACTATAACCTGCCCAGGAGTATGAGGAATGATTATACCAAGTTTCGTTAAAGTTTTTGTTTCTATAAAGAACATACAGACAGACAGACAGACAGACAGACAAAAATTTTACTGTTTGCATTTTTGGCATCAGTATCGATCACTAATCACCCCCTGATAGTTATTTTGGAAATATATTTCATGTACAGAATTGACCTCTCTACAGATTTATTATAAGTATAGATGATCGCATAATAGTAACGACAAGAAACATGTAACAGAGATATTTGTAATACGTAACAGCCCCCCTAGCCAAGTTACAACTTTTTTCGCTTGCGTCGAACGCTTCGATTTGACCTTGCCGCCAATTTTTAGTTCTGACCACGTGACTGAGCATTGAGACGACGTCATTCCCGAAAATTTCAAGCTTTCTACTAGCGTTAACTATCGCATATTAGCAACGTGGCTAGGGGTACAGGTTTGTTGGTTTAGTGGTCAGTGGCTCTGACTGCTATGCTGGAGGTCGTGGGTTTGATTCCCACCCAGAACAAAAGTTTGTGTTATGAGCACAACTATTTGCTCTGTGTGGTGTAATTTGTCTATAATATAAATGTATTTAGACATATATAAGTATGTTTATCAGTTGTCTAGCACTCATACCACAAGCTCTGCTTAGCTTGGGACTAGACGGCGTTGTGGGTTAGTTGTGGAATATTATTTTAAAAAATCTAATAGTACAGAATGTTTATAATTAAACATTTATGTTTTTATTTTTTAGGTGGGATATCATCCACTGATTTCACTATGTTTGTTTTGTTAATATAATTCAATAATTTATCAATAATTTTAACAATGTTTTAATAAAGTTTTTGAATATTTTTTTAACTTATTTATTGTTAGAACAAGTCTATTTAATTAAATAATGTTACTAAAGGTCAATTAATGCCTAAAAGAAACGTTAGATAAATAAATAAATGTCTGATTTTATATCGAATGGAATAAGTATTTGAACGAGAGACACAATAGTAAGACAATAAGAATTTCAAGAAGATCCGTGAATTAATAGGAATTTCACCTCGAAAAAATGAGGTCATCGCAATGCATAATCCGACCTATTTATTAAAAAAAAAACAAAAGAAGATATAATAAGAAATCCAACTAACGTATTGTCAATGGCCAGTTCGTTTGTGCGCCATCTTGCCACATCTAGATGGTCCGTCAAACGCACGTCTGTGCCGGCCGGCCGCTAATTGACAGTTGAATTGTGGCCAGTTCACCAGTCCGGTGACGTACGGATCACTACGTGCCATATAGGGAAAGTTTACTGGAAACTGTCTGTCTGTGGACGATAGTTTTTACAGTTAATTACGATTGAAAACTGGTATTTAGAGTTGATTTTAGACATAGCTACTAACCCTTTTAATTCATGAATCCCCAAGCGACCACCGGTGGCCGCGCATCTATTGTCTTACTATTGTGTCTCTAATTGACGGTATCTGAAGGGCTAAAGGCAAAAAGGAATATTTTTAATTATTTTACAGCTCATAATTTAAAATCATAATAAAAATCCGTAGGCGTGGACTTGCGTCTGACGAGCAATAAGCAGCTCGCCGTCCACTAGTCCTATAAGGAACGAGCCTGAGTCAGTTTCACGCGTATCTCCAAAGAGATGTCAGTAAAACGAAAATGACAAAGAAGAAACACAGTTATGTCATGTGTGCTGTTAGTCAGTAAAAATCGACACGCACTCCTGCCCCAACCAAGAGAGGGGGAAGGGAAGACATTTGATGATTTCCTACCTTCTACTTGTTTGCATAAGACTTTTATAATTTAATTTTAAAGTAGAATATATTTTTATTAAATACTTACTCTATTTCAATTGGCAGAACATAACGTACTACCTAATTTTTAAGATCTTGTATATAATTATCACTTATGTTCATCGTCATCATCAGCCTTTTCTTTAATGTTCCCACTGCTGGGCCTCAGGCCTCCTCTCTAGGAGAGGGAATGGACCGTAAACCACCACGCGGGCCCAGTGCGTGTTGGCGGATGTCATATGTCTTCGAATTTTGGTTCTAGGACATGCCGGTTTCCTCACGATGTTTTCCTTCACCGTTTTGAAAGCAGTGGTGATGAAATAAATTACACGAAATTAATACGCCTGGCTGGGTTCGTACCTACGACCTGCTAATCGTAAGTCGGGGCCATTACCACTCGGCAACCACTCCTCACGGTTTACGAATGAATAATTCTAATTCTTATTCAGAGTGGAAGAAGTATTTTTTTTATTTTCCTCGCAAAAAAAAAAGTTTCTTACCAAACCTATATCAAAATCCTCTTTCGAGATTTTCTGTAACTCAACTCAAACAGGGCCTATGACATCCCGCAGCGATTTCTTTCCCGATGCGGGGCAAAGTGGATACTTATCCTAACTTAACGGATAAAAGGGTGCTACGTGCTTCAAAAGCGGCCATTTAACCAAGTAAAATGGAAGTTTGCGGTCATCACATTAAATTATTAAGATTGTTATAATATTTTTTTGGGTGTTCTGCGTGAACTTGTCTCGTGCTATGAACAGAGAAAACACGGTTTTGTGAATCTTTGAGAAAAATTTACCTAGTAAGTGGAAGTGTCAAGATTGAGCTTGAAAGCCCTAATATTATTTATGAGTTTGGCTCAATCTGCTAGGTATATCAAAAATATTGTAAAGAAAGTAAAAAGTTTTTTTTTTATTATTACAAGCTTTTATTTAGTTAAGTACACCTGTCCCGATGTTGTTGTCAGTCATCAAATCTTGTAAATTAACTTTGTCCCACTTCCTGGTTACCGATTGAGCTGAAATTTTGCATGCATATGTAAATCAGATGACAATGCAAAATTATTATGACATGGAACTGATCTGATGATGGAACCGGAAGCTGGCTATAGGAACTTGGTAGTTAAACGACATAACCCCATCGAGTTTGGGCTCGTATGATTCGTCTTGACGTGTATTAATTAAATAGGTATAACGAACTGTAAAAGCTTGCTACAAAAAAAATATTTTCATTTCACTAAAAACTTGTTTTTACCTCAGAGACACAACTTATAAAATAAAAACAATTTTTACAAAAAAAATTGAACCGACTTCAAAAAGTACAAAATAATTTTAATTTCGGAAGTCGGTGTTAAATAACGAAGAGAAGAGACTATGAATAATTTTAATTTCGGAAGTCGGTGTTAAATAACGAAGAGAGATGTTCCATATCTTCGAAGTTCATGATCAGATCATAACAATATTTCTATGGGACCAACTTGGAAGCATAACTTTTCAATAAAAAAAATTTTTTTTAAATCGGTCCATAATTGACCGAAATATCGGTGAACATACATACAAAAAAAAAACATAGAACCTCCTCCTTTTCGAAGTCGGTTAATAAAGTAATAACTGGTGCGAACCTAATAAAAAAAAACAATTGATCAAAAATCTGTGCCAATTTCGGTGAGGCCAATAAAGACACCTATCCCAGCATATACTTAGATATTGTATACTATTATTATTCAATTATTTAGTATTTTTTTTTATCTAAGTAAAACACTAATATATATTACTTTGTATAGTTTTGTTTGTATTGGTTGCGAATTTTTTTTTCATCGACAGCAAACTGCTATAATCCTGAGTGGCATAGGCTATATTTTATATCCTCACCCTGCGTGCTAACTGTCCCAACTAGCTGTTGACTTTTATCCAGGGCAACCGTTTTTCGATCGCGCGATACAAACATGTTCCTGTAGTTGCATTAACTGTCACTTTATTAATGAATTGATAAGTTTTTATATTGCTCTTGGCTTATTCTTAAACTTTAGTGGCCCTAAAGCCCTAAGGTACGAAGGTACTGAGAATATTTTATCCTCCACTGCTCGTAAATGCAAAACACTTATGCAAAACATAATACGTGATTATATTCTAAACGATAAACGACACAGAAACGACGATTAGAGAGAATTTATTTAAAATAATGTCATGAACACGTAGGTAATATCAGTGCAGATACGACAGTTTGTGAGATAGGTCAGTTAGCGGGAAAGGCGACGATATTTGCGGGCAAAGCCGCGAGCAAAAGCTAGTTTAGTATACAACGTGTAACGTTAAATGCGCAAAACCTCAGACACCCCAAATGATTTTGAATTCATTTGACCTAATTATGTCACAAAAAAATACATTCAAAAAATAATTAAAGGTTTTATGTGCATTTTTAGTTTGTTTAAAATTCACATATCTGCATCGAAATAAATACTTTTATTATCCCGTATGTGAGAAAAATTTATTGGACTACAACTATTTGTGTTTGTTTACCTATTTGGGCGGGTTTGCGCACGTCATGGTTTCACCTATTCATAAATAGACAGTTCGACATTTTTTAAGAAGATTTTTTTGAAAAATATTAAAAAGTGGTTTAATTGATTCTGCTCGTCATTGTGATCCAACTAATTTCAGATTTTGCGCATTTAACGTTTCACGTTGTATATAAATAACCCCTTTGGAGAATTACTTCTTGTTGTCGTTACCGACACATCCCATCTCAGTTATAAATTGATATTCTTTCAACCAAATGAGAGAGGCTTCATAAGCGAGGCTTTCTCGTGGAATTGAACTCGTTCCGCACTCTTTCAATGCACTTCTTAGAGAAAAACTCATTTTTCTTCAAAAAAATACCATAAATAACATTCATACTGAATGCCACAGTAGGAAGAAAGCTTTATATCAAGTAAATACATTATTTTTGTTATAACGAGTTTATTCACCACTAAAAGGCTTTTAACGTTGTTTTTATTTATTTTATTTTATCTGATAGAGAGCGCCCGTGACGGCCATCATGTTTTATTATTGTTTAAAAAACATACTTCGACCCGGATTGTTCTCTTTTGCCATCTATTTATGTTATGTCAAATGCTTACGACTAGTATTATCATCATACAGCTAGAGGGATGAAGCCCAAAAGAAATTGAGTAAGAGAAATTGAGTCACTGTGGCCAAAATCGGCCAGATGGCATCATCATCATCATCACATACTAAACTCAGTGGACTTGGTTGAACGTTCTCTCTCAACAAAGTCCAGTGGGTTAGTATTATGAGCACAACCGTTTCTTCAGCTTTCAAATTCCATTTTCCATCATTCCATCATTCCATCATTCCATCATTCCATCACCATTTACAAAAACGAAAATCATAAATTAATTTTTTAAAATCCAATCCTTAGCAAGCCTGCTTAAATAATAACAAGACTTTTTCTAATATGTCCTTTAAGGTAATGCATCTCGACACACATTTTCACTGTTTTTCGTACAACCGCTCATAACCGATTATGACGTTATTACACATTTTTCGTTAGATATTTTTAAAACACAGTATCTTGTGGATATTATCTAGGTTTCTAAAGAAACCGATTTCTAAATTTGTGTAAAACTAATCCAGTACAGACCTCTGAAAATCTCCTATTTTGTACACTTCATAATTTGCCTAAAAATTAAAAAAGTCAAAAAAGTAAAACTATAGAAGCCCTGCAAATTTTATTAAGATTCTTTTTTTTTTTTTTTTTTTTTATTATTGATAGGTTTGCGCTTGACCGCTATCTCACCTGATGGAAAGCGACGATGCGGTCGACGATGGAACGCGCTTACCTAGAAGAAACCTATTCACTCTCGATTTAAAGATTCCCAGGTTGTAGTTATCAGGAAACACAGACTCCGGCAAGGAATTCCATTCCTTAGCTGCACGCACAATGAATGTGTTTCCAAAACGTTTTGTGCGTGTAGGCGGGATTCTAAATGGCGACAACTTTTTTCAAAAACATTAAGGGTTTAAAAAAAAAACAGCTATTTCCTGGAGCAAGTTTTGTGGAATTACCGAATACTAACAGAGTTTTCAGGTGTTATTTCTCTATTTTTGCGTTGCATTTTCGTCAAACATGGCGTTGGATTGCGTTAGATGAATTAACAAGCTTTTAAACCATGTTCGATTTTGACGATAGGCGAGTGGAAAAGGACCTTCTTAAGTACTTGTACTAATTAAAAATTAGTGGTATATTTGCTTTAAGCATGAGTCAATATTCCAATAATGCTATCGACATCTTAAGTATTCCCAAGTGCATTGTGGTTAGCTTGGAAACTAACCATGCGTAACAATCTGTGTGCGATGTGCTTCGGGGACTAACGATCTCTAATAGGGCGAACAAAGCAAGGAGACAACCTTGTTTACTATAGGTACAACGAAATATGCACAAAGTGTAACAGAGATACAGGTTACCTAGTTCAGTTGATTTTTTTCGGTGATAAAATCAGCAAAATTATTTTATTTCACATAGGCCACCATGGGCACTTATAAAACTTCAGAAACTAGTGTATCCAATAATATCCCCCGCTTTTGGGCGGAGCGAGAGGGTATGTCGGACTTTTACTGACTAAAATCCCACTCCTGTTCCTTCGTTGCCTTTCATAACCGAGTCTTCCTTTCATACGCAGATAATAATTACGTCACAAATTGACAAAATTACATAATATTTAAATTATTCAAATTAAGTTGCATTAATTAAAAAAAAAATGCATAATACAAAAATCAATTCAATTTTAATACATTAAATTAAATTATATTGTCAGTCTGTCAAATTTTACCTAACAGGAATTTGTATTAAAATCCAATTTATTAGGAAAAAACTAAATTTTTAAACATAGGCCAGTAGTGTATTTGTAAATACAATCACTAATATGTCCGTAATATTTATTTATTATTGATAGGCTCGCGTTTGACCACCATCTCACCTGATGGTAAGCGATGATGTGGTCGACGATAGAGCACGCTTGCCTAGAAGTACTCTATAGTACTATGATGTCTGCAAATAAAATATTTAATCCATTTCCAAGGTGTCCTAACCCTTCACACAGAAACCCACTTGTAACAGATATCACTATAAACCCTAATTTATTTTAAGCAGGGTTAACAAAACGAATTGTACCACAAACGATCCCAAATTGTCTCTAAGTTTTTAAAGTATACGCTGAACATTTTGATACTTTGTTCCGTTATGTGATACTTTGTGCCATTTTTGTGATACTTTGTGCCACTCGGTGCCGTTTGTGCCAATTCGTTGGTAAGATTACTTCCAACACCGCGGACACGATTGGGGATAAAAATTAATTGTTTGGATTTAGCGAACCACTGGCTGTTGCTCGAGATTTTTCACATTGTATAAGTTTGAGATATGGATGTTTTACTTTTAAGTGAACGACTTTTCCTTGCCGAACTGTGTAAATCGATGCCTCTTACGTATAAGACCGTAAGGCAAAAAAATACACTTTTGCAGGAAATACGTTTTTGTAATTTTTGATGATATAAGTAATTTGTAAAAACCCTTTTAACTAATATTGCTACATTATGTAATCAGTACTAATTTAAGATTTAACTACTAAACTAATATAATAAAGAGGTAAAGTTTGTTTTTTTGTTTGTAGAAGGTAATCTGTGGAAGTACTGGTCCGATCGCTAAAACTCTTTTTACCGATAGAAAGCTGCTTTACTCCCTGAGTGACATAGGCTATACTTTATGTTGTTACGCTGGCAAAAGTATATAGTATAGTATATTATGTTTTTTCAGATAAGGTATCAGACAAGCTTACGAAAACATGGTGTTACCAAACTTTAAGTTTCGTATTACTTAATTATTTATGCGTTTATTTTTTCATATGGATATACAAGTTATGGCACTATCCGATCCTTATTTACAGGCTATCACAATACGATATGAAACAAAGTTCCCTTCGCAACAACCGGTTTATCTGAACGCAATAAATTCAAAAACTACTGAAATTATTTTGCGGTTTTCTTCAATAAAAATAAAAACATGTATGTAATAGTAGAGAAAAGCTGAGAATTCCAAAGGTTTCTAACACCAGAACACAGCTGGGGCGGTTCGCTAACTAGCATATTTTATTTTGCTGTAACTTATCTTTCTTTCTTTCAATGCAATACCTAGATATGTGTTCATGCAGTATTCTACGTTGGTTCCTTGCCTCGTGATGTATAACTTCCTGTTCGATGCATCGCGGAGATGGAAAGCGCATGATTGAGTTCTGAATAGGCATTGGTTTGACTACATAGTTACTTATAATGAACACTAATTTCCTGAACGGTAGTCCTCGTATTTCAATGTAATACTGCGACTTATATGATTCATCATCATTTCAGCCGAAAGACGTCCACTGCTGGACATAGGCCTCCCCAAGCGTCGCCACAACGACCTGTCCTGTGCGTCACGCATCCATCGGATTCCCGCGACCCTGACCAGGTGGTCGGTCTACTTTGTTGGAGGCCTTGCAACGCTGCGGCTTCCGGTACGTGGTCGCCGCTCCAGGACCTTTCGTCCCCATCGACCATCTGTTCTGCGTGCAATGTGCCCGGCCCAGTGCTCATATTATTTATGATCTCATTACACGAAGATAATTATCCCAAAGTAATATACACCCAGTATAGGTACTATTCCAAGACATGGTCAACCCAAGCCTGCGACTACCAAGGCTGGTAGTCGGGGTCGGAATCTCGGCAACTGGGGCGAGAGGACCTCCTTCGCTAGCATTACTACTTCACAGAAGGAGGCGACCGCCTGCCAATCATCCTCGCCCCGGACCATAGCACGAAGTCACTGCCACCGATTGCCTCCACGAGGACACAGGAGTGCTCTCTGCCCAAGCGAGGCACACCTCCACCGTGTATTCCGGGTGTCAACACAATGGTAAACATTCGTATCGTGACAATTCAGGAAAAAAACAGTACTTTACTCATTATTGGCTTAGCCAATCAGCTGCCAGTGTCAGGACTGATTAATGACGTCAGAGTATTTTGATAAGGGTAGGCCCACTGTTGAATGATGGGTGTAAATAATTGAAATATTTTTAATCATTCATTCACCGTTATGTTTTTTTTCTAGTTAGGAAATCATTCAAGAACTCCTCTTACTCTTAATTTGGACGAGAGGGGGCGTCAGAGTTTCACTGACTAAAACCCAGGCCACCAGTGGTCTTTCAGTTGCCCTTAGCGTTCCAGAGCCACTCGGGTATTGAGGGTTACTCAGGTTTGATCCTTACCGGATGGTCAGACGGCGAGCTACTCTTTGCTCGTCGTTTGCAAGCCCCCGCTTACAGCGGCCCGGGCGCTCAGCGACTCCTGTTGACTTAGGCGTCTCCTGTGACGGCTTCAGCATGAAGATGTCAATTTCTTCATGGTTACGGCCATCTCCTTCACTTCGCGTTACTATTTTGCAGAAGGAAGTGATTGCGGAAGTCGGCCATCTTGATAGACCTTGATTCTATTTATCGCTAATTTTTTTTAATAATATTTACCGATATTAAAATAGAACCATTACGGTATACTGTTATTAAATTAGTTACTTAGACCCCTTCAAAGGAACTGCTGATATAATTATTGAAAGGATAAAATAACAAATAAAAAAATGGCATAACATTTTGCTTTTAACATTATTACCGGTCACGGATGGCCGAAAAGTGTTAAGGAAAAAATATATCAGCAACAGGAGGGGCCCAGCTGGGTCGAAGCCTACTGGGGCCAGGGTTATCCGAAAGGACACTCGAGCCCCGGTATGGAGGCTAGAAGGAACGGGGTGGGGTTTTTAGTCAGTAAGAGTCTGACACTATCTCCCGCTCCACCCAAGGGCGGGTTTTGTCATTGGATGATTTTTCAGACCGAAAAAAAAACATTTTTCATTTCCTATCTATTCATGTATCGATATTTATAGTTTACTACGTAAAGTAGATTACAGGAACCCTAAGTTTGTTTTGAAAGTTTGTTAAGCATAATTACAAATACTTAAATTAAAATTTTTGTCAAGCTGTACTTTGTTCCGCGCTTTAAACTAGCGTAGCCTCGTAGCCGCGTAGCACCGGCGTAGCAAACTTCGTAGAGGGATCTACGAGATTTACTTCCTACTCATATTATGAATTTGAAAGCCTGTATGTTTGTTGATTACGCCTAAACGACTTTACGGATTTGGATGAAACTTGGCACTCATGTAGACCATGACTTAGATTAGTATACAACATGTAGCTGGAACAATGCCCAGGTTTAAACAGGATATAGTTTTGGTAAAATATACAATTACTACCGAGTACAATACACTTCATGTATAAGAGAGTGCACTCTTATACATGCAGTCAAGCACTATAAGTTTTTTATAATAATAATAAAAATAACCTAAAATAATTCTTGATTATTTTAAGAAAAAACAAATACACATTTTAATAATAGCTTGATTCAATATCTTAAGGTGGACTAATGACCTGGTGAAGGTTGCGGGAAACCTACGGATGCGAGATGCACAGGAACGTTCGTTGTGGCGACGCTTGGGGGAGGCCTATGTCCAATAGTGACGTGTATCGTTTGAAAGGATGATGATGATGATATCTTATTTTGAACTACTTTCAAGATGTTTTTTCAGGTCGGAAATCATCCAATTACTCTTCCACTCTAGAACAGAGTGGAAAGGCCTGTCAGACTTTTACTGACTAAAACCACACTTATATTCTTTCTTTACCCTTGCGTTGCAGCAGTGAGTTCCTCTTTCTGAAGTTGACCCATGGGCTAGTAAACTTTGGCCCTGCTGGACCCTTATAGTTAGGTGACAACTCTTTGAGGCGCCCGCGTGGGACACTACGCGCCGTCGACGACTCGAGCTGGGGCTGAACTATTACCGGACGGTATCTGGACGACGAGCTGGCCATTGCTCGTCGTCCGTGGTTGAAAGTCAGGGTCCGTGTCCCAGTGGCTAGAGGGCGTGGAGACGTCCGTTCCCTCACACGTGATTCTGAATATACTACTTTCAAGACGTGCATTTTTTTTCCAAATAATTTTCTACTACTATTATTACACAATGTCGTCTAGTCCCAAGCTAAGCAGAGCTTGTGTTATGAGTACTAGACAACTGATAAATATACTTATATTTCTAAATACATATATTGTAGATAAATTACATCCAGACACAAAACTAATGATTATGCTCATCGCCCAAACATTTGTCTTGGGTAGGAATAGAAACCACGACCTCCGGCATAGCAGTCAGGGCCACTAACCACTAGACCAACAAAAAATTAATTATGGTACAGGGGTACAGGTTTTGAAAATTACTTTTTTCTCAGCATTATATTCCCTTGCAACATTTTCCGCAAGCAGAGAAGCTAGGAAAAGCTAGGTGTCGCAATAAATTGAATTTTAAATACAATATAGAGACTGATCGCGGGCTCGCGGACGGCTAGCCATGGGTAGCTCGCTGTCCGATTGTCCGGTAACTGTCCGGACCGAGCCCATGACGTCGACGGCGCGCACTGTTCCCGCGCGCCTCAAGGAGTTGTCAGCAACAGGAGGGGCCCAGCTGGGTCGAAGCCTACTGGGGCCAGGGCTATCTGAAAAGAAGCTCGAGCCCCGGTATGAAGAGGCTAGAAGTAACGGGGTGGGTTTTTAGTCAGTAAGAGTCTGACACTATCTCCCGCTCCACCCAAGAGCGGGGGTTGTCATAAGATGATTTTTGCCCACCGTAAAATAAAAAAAAATATAGAGACTGATGAAAACAAGTATTTAGTTGAACTTCGACGAACGTAACGAACGAAGGAAAACCTTTTAAAACATGATTTAATATCATTTCCTACCTTCCGTTCAGTTACTTTTATACAGGTACTTTATTCTGAAATGTTTCGAGTATTTTTAACAGCCATTTTTCATTTAAAATTAGTCCTGAAAACTTTTAAGTACTGTATGTGTGATTATTTAACACATTCAGTACGAAACGAGGTCTAATAGACCTTGTACTGTCTTTCTTGCGGTGCGACTAATGAAAACACAGTCTTTTCTGCCGTGCGGAGGCTGTAATTTCAATTTGGTTTAGTTTAGAAAAGGGATGAATATAAGTACTGTGATATAAGGATGACGCAATCAAACCGCTTCTATGCAGTTAACTAATATTTGTATTTCTAGAAGCTCTATTTGTTACATTATTATATAAAAAATTACTGCTGCCTATATTTTTCTTACCAAAAACCTTAAAAAGTAACATTACTTTGCCAGTTTGCAAGTTTAATGAGTATGTGACCTTCTTGCATGCCGTAGTACCTAAGATGCCCCATTAAAACTGAATGCAGTGGTGTATCTACTTTAATACGGGGTCGCTTTGACCTCGTACCACACTTACCCAAAATTGTTTTGTTTAATGTTACGGGGTCTAATGGACCCTTTACTGTTATAATGATAGATTTCAAACGAGGTCTTAAATACCCTGTACCGCACAAATACAAATAATACAAAATTAGTGTCGCTATCAACGTGTTAAAACAATCATTATTATCACTAGGCCTACCCCCAAGTGTCGCCATTTACGGTCCTCATATCTTAACATTCGAGTACCCAAAAACATACTTCATTATATTACTTCTCACCGCTTGTTCGTGTCTAATTATTTCGCTGTCTCTACCATAAAATGCGGAAGTACTACTTGAAGTCCTGCTATATACTCTACCTTCTGATTGAGCATACTACATTTTTTTTATTTTAATCCATATTTTGTGTTAGAAAGTAAGTACTAAAATGATGTTAATAAACAAAATGTACAGATACAAAAATAATACAAGACATTACCAGCATTATATTCATTTAAATAAAATAAATAAGTAAAATCAAAAATACATTAAAAAAGCAGTAAAAGTTTTATAAAATGAGTTTCTTTTAAAATTAAATATAACCTAGTCAATTTAAAAAATCATCAAAGAAAAATTATAAAAAAAAAATATTAAGTTATTAGGATGACTAAAATGAAGCATTCCGCTCAACATGATGACTTACTTACTTCTATCTTAAAATAATCTTCATATACTCCTATTAAAGTGTTTAATGATAAACTAGGGCTGTCTGATATAAGTAATTAATTACATAAGAAAGTTAAACGTTTACTAATGAGCACTCAAACTGGTTTTTTTTTCAAAGAGGATTTTTTACTCTGTGAACTTATTTTTAATCCACAGCTGTACTTATGGAAGTTTTATATCTGTATTTCAGTTTATATTTTTCCTGTATCATGATACATATGTATATTTGATACTTCTAGTCTTCTAGTTTATCTGAATCTAATTTCTACTACATAGTTACTACGCGTGGTGGATTACGGCCCATTCCGTCTCCTAGAGAAGAGGCCTGAGTCCCAGCAGTGGGAACATTAAAAAGGCTGACATAGACATATGATGACATAGTTACTTAAACTGCATATAATAAAAACTATTTTTAGTGCTTGTAATTCTATGACATGCCCATTTCCTCACGATGTTTTCTTTCATCGTTTTCGGAGCAACGTTGATGACAAGTGGTGCTGAAAAATACCTACACAAAGTAATGTGCCTTTTGGGTTTGAACTCGCGACGTAACACTCGCATTACTACTTCTCTCATTTTCTTACTTAGTTAGTTAGTTAGCCCATTTATGTCCCACTGCTGGGCGAAGGCCTCCCTCTCCCTTTTCCACACACTTTTCTCATCGGCCATTGCGGAGCAATCCCTTTTTCTTATTAATATAAAAAACTAGCTATCCACCCTGGCTTCTCACGGGTTCTTTTCTAGAAATAAATACAAAAACTAAACAAGTTACATATTAAAATCTTCTTCGACAATCACACTATCGAGTGGTGCTTGAAAATCGGTGCAGTAGTTTTTGAGGTTATCGCGAACAGACAGACAGACAGACGCGGTGGGGGACTTTGTTTTATAATATGTATTGATACAAACCTTATGTGTTTGCATTTTAATCTTTCCATAAGGGCTGAATGGATTGGGATGAAACAACAAGACTACAGCTTTTTTTTCTACAGGGTTGTACATTCCAATGAGATTATTTTCGACAATCACACGGGCGGGACCGCCGGCAAAAGCTAGCTCACCACAAATCTACCTGTTACCACTAAACGGATTATGCAAAACGGAAAATTTAACTTTCGGTAGATTTTAATGAATATTTTAACCGGCCAATTGCTTATAAAAATGAAACTGATCTTGTAATATTTAGAGATGTCTAAAAAGGCTTTTGGTGTAATGATCCTTTTAATACCATAAAGGGTTTTAAGCTGGCTTTTCTGAACATTATATAGTTATCTACGGCGTTCTTGAAGACATATCGAGTTTCTAATTAATAATTTCAATAATTTGAAATTCAGAACGCCACAAACCCTATTGAAAAATATATAAATGATATTTCATCATCTTCCTGCCCTTATCCCGTTTTATTTGGGGTCGGCGCAACACGTTTTTTTCTTCCATTCTGTCCTGTCGCTCGTCACGCTATCACTAACTCCCTTTTCATTCATATCACTTCTCACACAATCCATCCATCTTTTCTTTGGCCTCCCTCTCCCTCTCCATCCATCCACATGTAAATTTATAACTCTTTTAGCAACATGCGTTTCATCTCTCCTTTTTACATGACCATACCAAGACAACCGATTCCCTTTCAACTTATAAATGATATTTATTTTCCAAAAATGAGTTATTATCATGTAAAATACAATGAAAAGAAAAATTTAATTTAACATAGTGAAAAAAATAAAGTAAGTATTAGTAAGGAGTTGGAGTAGATTTATCCATGAATTTTACTTCAAGCGAATTTCACTATTACATTTTACAACGCAAACAGTACATCAAAACCTAGTGCACGCAAGAATTTTGCAAATAGGTTTAAAAAAACAATTACATGTCAATTCTTACGTCAGTTTAAATTAGCTGATGTTGTTGATTTCCCGTCCGATTACAATGTAGATGTCCTCATAGCTAGAGTGAATAGGCTCTTAATAAACTAGTTCGCCTCACCATCATCGATTGCATCACTTCTTACATCAGGTGAAACCGCAATCAAACAATAGTTTATATTATTTAAAAAAAGATGAGGCCGGTTTAAATCCTAAAGTTAAATAGGTTTTGAAGCTAAAGTTCGGGTTGTGGAAAACTTAACTTACAAGTTAATTAATATTAATTATAGTGGTATTCATTAATCATGTATGTACTGATTTAATGGTTCAGTAGGCGTAATAATACTTTTATTTTATTAATATTTTAAAGCCACGTAAGTACTGTGGTAAAACATAGAGACACATTTATTAAAAAAAAAAAAACGATTTTATTGTATCTGTGTACACAAATGTACTTTTTAATCGACTTCTAAAAAAAGAGGAGGTTCTCAATTCGGATGTTTGTATGTTTTTTTTATTTAACCGACTTCTAAAAAAGGAGGAGGTTCTCAATTCGGATGTTTGTATGTTTTTTTGTTTATGTTTGTTCGAGCATAACTTCGTCGCTTGCCAATCGATTTGAAATATTTTTTTTTGTTGGAAAGGGTATACTTTCCAAATGGTCCCATAGTCACCAAGCTGGGATCTGATGATGGAATCTTGGCGAAATCGAGGGAAGTCCTCAAATTCAATTCAATTTTTTAGTGAAGTCGGTTATTTTTTTTTATAAAAAGGTTTTTTGTGTTTGTAAGTCTGTGGGTTCCTACTGAAGGAAAGCGCCGTCGAGGCCGGCCTAGAAAGAGGTGGCGGGATGATTTGGACGCCTACCACGAAGACTGGTTAGAGACGGCGCAAGAGAAGAAATTTTGGAAGGACTTGGGGGAGGCTTTTGCCCAGCAGTGGAACAGTAATAGCTAGTATAAAAAAAAACATTGTAAGTCTTAATTCTGAATAGAATCGGGAGTGTGTTACAAGATGTATTTATTTGCTGTTATCTAAAACCTTATATCTTATTCCTAATTTTGATATAAAAGTCATTATTTTAATATAGGTAGTTACTTCAGCATATTAATGGTGTGAAAAATGATATGAAAGAAATCAACAGGAGGGGCCCAGCTGGGTCGAAGCCTACTGGGGCCAGGGTTATCCGAAAGGAAACTCGAGCCCCGGTATGAAGAGGCTAGAAGGAACGGTGTGGGTTTTTAGTCAATAAGAGTCTGACATTATCTCCCGCTCCACCCAAAAGCAGGGGTTGTCATAAAAAGATTTTTGCCCACCGTAAAAAAAAATATATGAAAGAAATGGGAGTTAAGGATAGCATGACGGGTGACAGGACAGAATGGAAGAAAAAAACGTGTTGCGCCGACCCCAAATAAAACGGGACAAGGGCAGGAAGATGATGATGCCTTTGGCACATTAACAAAATAAATTGTTCAATGCTAGTTCTGTATCATGTATTTTTTAATAAAATCAAAATGTTATATTTAATTCATTAAACCCCAAGCGAACGCGTTCGCGCACCCATTGTCTTTCTATTGTTATCTAATTATCTCGATTGACGAGTTAAATAGACACTCAATTCAAATATATATATATATAAAGGCTGGCTTTTACTTCGGTCAAAAGATACGCATTCAGCGTGGCAATGCCGCCAGTCTTTTGGGTACATTACCAGTCGACAGCGATGCGGAGGAATTTTTCGACGCCTTACTTTAAATATCCATTATTTTTTAGTTCTCTAGGGTTTTATTTTTATTTTTTAAGTTAGTTTTAATTAATTTAAGTTTGTATCTAAAACTATATTTAACGTGATTTTGCAAATAAATGATATCATAACCAGCTTAAAAAAATAATAATTCAAGTAAGTATAGATAATTTTAAACGGCTATTTATTCTTAGCGTAAAAATGTATAGAATAAGCAATCAAAAGGTTTCTAAGGCTGTATCATATTTTATTGTGATTTAGAAATTGTTCGTCAATGCTATTGTGTGTTTGGAACATTCTTCGATTCTGTCGTCAAGCGATTTTTACAATAATACTAAATACAATTCATTATGACGATGGAAACGTATTCCGAATAATTTGTCAAGCTAATTTTGAAAAAAGTATAACATTATTATTCAATTTCAAGCCATTGGATAATAATTTGTAGTTTTACTAATAACCTTAATTAAAACAAAATTTAAAAAGTTCAAAATTTCAGCCTAAATACGATATTATTATTTTTTTTAGTGAGATATTTTTTTTTTTATAAAATAAAGGTTACTTGTAGTATATGTCAGTTGTTGTTTAAATAAATCAATATGGAGGTACTTACAAAATAGTTAATTATAATTTCTTTGTTTAACACGATGTTTTTAGTATTTTAAAACCGAGGGTTCTATTGTCGAAGTCAAATTATCACGGTCCTTCTAAAAATAAATACGACGGTCAATATTCGTCGGTCCTAATATAGGAACATAAAGCGAAAACGCATTATTTTTTTAAATGTACACCATACGCGTTTTAATGGCTATTTCTTTTTATATTTTGCTCATAAATTCAAAATTAGAATATATGTGACCTGGATATTTAAAAAAAGAAAGTTATGCAAGTTACACACTAATGGCATTTTAGGTTCTCAATTTAAAATCAGATTTAAAAAAAAGAACAAGTTCCGACGGAAAATCCGTATAACAAAATAAAAACATGTTAAATAATTTGAAAAAATTATAAATTCACGTCACCTACCTTAAATCGCAGTAGAAGGCACACGTACAGCAACTGTCGCTAGACACACATAACTTCGGAACGAACTTTAGCACGATGCTGCAACGCGCGGGAATTTGTCCTCAACTGATGGAAAGCGCGCGAAAACTCCTCTACTTACACACACGGCCGGCCAATCACAACGGCCGTACGCCTCCGCGAAACCTCGCCCACCAATCACGTTAAAGGGGAAACACTTAAAAACTTTAATAGGTTTTTCATGTTGACACTTTTGAAATGCTTTCAAATTATTGGAAAAATTATCATTATCGTTTGATAACTGCATGGATAGCTTTTTGCGTAATGCTTTTTACGTTAAATAATGGATTTGGCTATGTTCTGATAAGGCGATGAAAGGTCCGACTATTTATTAGGCTTTTTGGGGGAAGTCACAAATGTGTGCCCATGGTATTTCTTCTGACATAAATGCGTCATCTAATTTCATTGTCAATCACTTGAAGTATGTACAGTCGGCGTCAACGATACATGGAGATATTCTATAGAGTTTTTACCTTAATTATATATTTTTCTGATTCCATATGGTGTGCACTAAAAAAACCTAAGTGGTTGGATTTGCGTACTTAAAAAAAGTGTAGCTAATACTAGGTTTAGATTTAAATATGCATGTTGGAAAAATATTATGTATTATTTTACAAAAACCTTAATAAAAAAAACTGTTTAAAAAAAAAAACGATGTCACTTTTCTGGTTTTGTGACACTGAATTCAAAAATTAGTAAAATCCGATAGACACCTTAGTCTATTTGCTCACTATTTAGTTCTATCTGTGAAATACGACAGCTAAAAATACTTAAAGGATTTTTGGCGGGATTTCATAAAGTGAAATTTAAAGACTGTTTTAATTATTCGCAAATTGATTCCTAGTGCCTGTTGTGATGTAAAAGGGATGTAGTATTTTGTATTTCAAGTGTCTGCGCAACTGGATAATATGTGAACATATATATCCAAATCATTCAAACAGGTCCGATCTCGGTATAATGAAGCTGAGAATTTTGTTGTAGTGTTGACTACCTCAGCGAAGTTTGTCAAGGTTAGCTTGATGCATTTGCTGCTAAATACTAAATAAACATTAGAATATGTACATCCGTATTTAATGGTAAACAAATATAAACTTTTTATAAGGAGATATGGCTTAAAAGACTAATTATCTAAGCCAAAAACATTAACTAAACAGAAAAAACCAAATGATTTGAGAATCTCTTCCATATTTGGAAGTTGGTAATATTTTTTTTCCACAACTATCACACAACGCCGACTAGTCCCAAGCTAAGCAGAGCTTGTGTTATGGGTACTAGACAACTGATAAACATACTTATACAATGTGTAACGTTAAATGCGCAAAACCTCAGACATCCCAAATGATTTTTTATTAAATTGACCTAAAACAGTGAGAAAAAAATCATTAAAAATAAATAAAGGTTTTATGTGCAGTTTTAGTTTGTCTAAAATTAATATCTGCATTGAAATAAGAACTTTTATTATTCCGTGTATGAGAAGATTTAAACAACAACCATTTGTGTTTGTTTACCTATTTCGGCGGGTTTGCGCACGTGATAGCTTGACTTATTCTTATTAGACAGGGTGACATTTTTAATGAATATTTTTGTGAAAAATGTAACCTATATTAAAAATTGGTTTAATTGATTCTGCTCGTTATTCTGATCAAACTATTTTCAGGTTTTGCGCATTTAACGTTACACGTTGTATATTTCTAAATACATACATATTACTCGTATACATAAATTACACCCAGACACAGAACAAATGATTATGCTCATCACACAAACATTTGTCCTGGGTGGGAATCAAACCCACGACCTCCGGCTTAGCAATCAGGGTCACTAACCACTAGACCAACAGGCCAGTCAAAATTTGGTATAGTATTGTTTAGTTCATTGATTATTATTTATCAAGCATAATTTGAATGAATAAACATTGTTTACCTCGTGTTGCCAGGATTGCCTAATCTGGCACAGTCGACCGGCCTGCGTCTTCCAAAAATAAATGTACCTACTACGGACTACCTGAAGCCACTACTGGGCCTGAATATGACGTAGTATCTACGTCACAGTAATTATTACCCTTAAAATTGATTGTCCATTTCCATCACAAGCAAACCTTAGTCTACACAAATATAATAAAAAGGTAAAGTTTGTTATTTTGTTTAAAGGAGGTTATCTATGAAAGTACAAGTCGATTGCTAAATTTTTTTCACCGTTAGCTTCTTCTTTATTCGCTAATCTGCTTTATTCGTGAGTGACATAGGCTATACTTTTTTGAGGCCATGGTCCGGAGCGAGGAGGAATGGCAGGCGGTCGCCTCCTTCTGCGAAGCAGTAATGCTAGCAAAGGAGGAGGCAGACCGCATCAGGCAACGGCGCCCTGCCACCGTAGACGCGGGCTCGCGGACGGCGAGCCATGGGTAGCTCGCTGTCCGATCGTCCGGTAATGGACCGCGCCCAAAACGTCGACGGCGCGCACTGTTCCCGCGCGCCTCAAGGAGTTTTCAGCAACAGCAGAGGCCCAGCCCAGCTGGGTCGAAGCCTACCGAGGCCAGGGTTATCCGAAAGGAAACTCGTGCCTTGGTTTGAAGGCTAGAAGGAACGGGGTGGGTTTTTAGTCAGTAAGAGTCTGACACTATTTCCGGTTGTCATAAGATGATTTTTGCCCACCGTAAAAAAAACATAAGCTATTTTATTTTACTACCCCATTCTAGTTTATAATAAATTGATAAATTTTACCACCTAACTGTACCTAACTTTCTGTCTCTCATCACACCTACTCAAATCCGACGTCACTCACAAACTTGTCTTTTTTTCATCCCGAAAGAAAAACAGGAATGTTCGCTACTCGTTCACAAGTTGCTAAGTCAACTCAAAAAAACTAATATCCTTTGAGAAAAGTTAAATGAAAGCTTGTAAAATGCGGTAATAATATGCCAACATTTCATCAGCCGCCTGCTTGCCGTCGCTTTTCAAGTTAATGCAATTGTTTGTAGCCGTGTGTGGGAGGTTAAGTAAGTTCTTACGTGATATGCGTGTGAATTGAAGGATTACACTGGTATTTCGCAAAATAAAAATCATAGTCTTAACCCTTCAGATACCGTCAATTAGAGACACAATAAGACAATAGATGCGCGGCCACCGGTGGTCGCTTGGGGATTCATGAATTAATAATAATAATATTCCACAACTATCACACAACGCGGTCTAGTCTCAAGCTAGGCAGAACTTATGTAATGAGTACTAGACTACTGATAAACATACTTATATATTTCTAAATACATACATGTACAACGTGTAACGTTAAATGCGCAAAACCTCAGACACCCCAAATGATTTTGAATTCATTTGACCTAATTATGTCCCAAAAAAAAATACAAAAAATTTTTAGTTGGTTTAAAATTCATATATGCATTGAAATAAGTACTTTTATTTTCCCGTATATGAGAAAATTTTATTGAACTACAACTATTTGTGTTTGTGCTATTTGGGCGGGTTTGCGCACGTGATGGTTTGACCTATTCACATTTTTAATGAAGATTTTTTGAAAAATGTAACCTATATTAATGAAGATTTTTTTGAAAAATGTAACCTATATTAAAAAGTGGTTTATCTGATTCTGCTCGTCAATCTGATGAAACTAATTTCAGGTTTTGCGCATTTAACGTTACACGTTGTTTAGATAAAATTACCTACACCCAGACACAGATTAAATGATCATGTTCATCACACAAACATTTGTCCTGGGTGGGAATCGAACCCATGACCTCCGGCATAGCGGTCAGGGGCACTAACCGTTAGACCAACAGGCCAGTAAATAATCTTAGCATTTTTTCAATTAATACATAAATGATGGAATTCTAAATTAACAGACATAAAATATGCACCCGAATTGAAAACCTTTTCTTTTTGAAGTCAGTAAAAAGGAATTACGAAGACCGACCACCTTCACCTTAATTTATCTTATGCATAATTTAAAATTAATGATCATCAGCTGATAAATGAACAAAACGATTCGCTAAACGATAGCAAAATTTTCCTCGGAAGCAAACATAAATATTAAAGTTTATGAGAGCATAGTTTGTTCACGTTACTGTCCATTTTGCCACAAACTATTCATCAGTCACATAGCGGTGTGTTGTTGTTGTCGTCCAAACTTTTAGATAAAAATGTTCCGCTCGACAACGTGCAACAAAGTTTGCAGATTTTTATTTTACGTACCTGTTTGGTACACGAGATTTTGTATGCTCGACCTTCAATATGCTCTTTTTTTGTGTTGGCAAGTAAAAGTTCCAGCAGAACTATAACGACTAAAGGACTTTGTATCCACGGTCAAAAAAATAATTAAAAAAACAGTAAAACTATTTTTTTTTCCTGGATAGGTACTAAGTCTTTTAAGCCATTTCTTCGTATAGTAATCACAATATTTGTAATTAACATGCGGATGTAACACATTCTAATGCTTGTGTAGTATTTGGCAGATTATATCACAATTCAGCCTTTTCAGAAAACTTTACGGGGATAATAAATACTACAGTAAAATTCTGAGCACCATTGTACCGAGTGCCTGCCTGTTTCAATGATTCCACATATTTATTGTTCAGTTGTGTAGACACTGAAATAGAAAACTACACCATTTATGTATTAAAAGGCTACTTGGTAACAATTTGCGAATAAATAAAACCGCCATTGAACCTCACTCCACAAAATCCCGCCAAAAATCCCTATCAGATTTTTAATCTGTGGTTTGAGTTTTTATTTTTTTCATACTTACCATTTTGTTTTTAGCCAGCTGTTGTAATTTTTGCTTTAGGGCTTTTTTGTCTGAAACAAAATACAAGAACAAAATACAAAGTAGCACAAAATTCTTAAGATCTCAAATAGAAATATGATCTTTTTTTTAGGTGGGAAAATTATCCAATGACATCTCCCGCTCTTGGACGAAGAGGGAGATAGCGACAGATTTTTACTGACTAAAAAAGCCACTCCGTTCATTCGGCGCCTTTCATACCGGGGCCGAGCCTCCCTTTCAGAAATAGACCCTTGGTTCTAGTAGGCTTCGACCCCTGCGGTTGCTGACAACTCCTTGAGGCGCGCGGAAAGAGTGCGCGCCATCGACAGTGTTGCCAGGGCCAGTTGCCAGACCCAAAAAAGGACGGTTGGCTTTCTGAAAAGGTACGGTTTTTAACTTCAAGGTACGGTTGGGTTGGTTTTTTTTAAGAAACCTTATTTCAGTATTCAAAGATCTCGATAGGACGCGCTGGAGTTGTCTTTTGGAATCATTTTGAATTTTAAAATCTTTTTAATATCAGAAAAGTATTTAAACATTTTTACATAAACAGGGAAATTGTAGATGTTTGAAGAAGGTTCGTTTCGTTTAGTTTATTCAAAATTTGCTTACAATATTCATTACAAAAATTCTGCCAGACTGTGAAACAGTTTGTCGGCAGTAGTTCTCGTTTCACATTTCAACAAATCTTGTAAGACGTCATAATAAACTTATGCTATGCTAACAACATACAAAATTAATAACCGAAACACCCACGAAATCAAACAATATCATGGATACAACCTGCGGGGCTTGTTATACAATCTACATGACTACGGACACAGTGATAGATAATGTTTTTTTAGTATTTTTTTAAGGTGGTGTTTAAGTTTAGCACATGATAACAAATTTGGGGGTAACTCATTCATAAACATCGGAGTAACATATTTCCTCGTGCGTTTGCCAAAGTAGTTCGTTACTTTAGGAACAGCAAGCATCTTTTGTTTAGATAGACGAGTTGGGTACATACGCTTGCGTTCCTTTTTGTAGTCATTATTATTGAATTGTTCAGACAATACGGTTAATTTAACTTTTTTATGAATCGGAAGCGTTTTACAAATTTTAAATATTTTGTCATTGTTTTTATTTATATTTTCTTTAGTTTTTTTGTCTAGAAGTACTTTTAATAATCTAATCTGCAAGATTTTAATTTTATTTAAGTGTGTAGGGAACGCAAGACCATATCCACCCAACCCGTAATCAATAACTGAGTCCGCCAGTGCATAATACAGTGTATACATCACTTTTCTGCTGACAACATATTTTAAATTTCTTAATTTACCCAATATGGAGCGCAACTTATTACACACATTGTTAACATGCAGATCCCATGTGAATGTGTTATCTATAACTAATCCTAGGTACTTATATGAAGTAACAGTTTCTAAGCACCTGCATCTACACTGCTGCTTGTTGTTATGAAGACATTCGTATGTATGACCTTTCACTTCTATTCTCAGATTGTTTTTATTTTTGTGATATGGCGAGTGAATCAGCATGCATTTAGTTTTACCTATATTTATTATTATGCCATTATCATGAGCCCACTGAACAATACTATCGAAGTCATTTTGCATTGCCTGCTGTATTACATCAATATTGTTATGACTATAAACTAAGCATGTATCATCAGCATACATAAATGCTTTACAGTTTTTCAATACATTAGACATGCTATTGACATGCATTATGTATCCTAATGGCCCATATACTGAACCAGTCGGAACACCGAATTTGATGTCACCCGGTACACTTTCAGCTCCATTTACACGTACGTTAAGTGATCGGTTTTCTAGGTACTTGCCAAACCATGCATTCATGGAGCCCCTTATGCCACATTCATTCATGGCCTGCAGCAAGCCGTCGTGGTCCAGAGTATCAAAGGCTTTTTTGAAGTCTATATATATAACCATAACTATTTTTTTCTCTTCTACCCGATTATTGACTTCATCTGTGAATTTCTCCAGTGCAGTAGCGGTGCTTCTATTTGGCCTAAAACCGTGTTGAACATCGTCAACAGGTAAAAATCGTTATTATTCATTAAGTGGGAATTTCATGTAACTCAAATGAATTTATAAATTAGCATCGAAAATAGTATGAATTTACTTAAATTATTTATGAACCTTGATAATCTGTTTAATATATTCCAATTAGTAATCATTAATAACATTACAATTTAATTTTTTTTTCAAATCACGTCAAAATATTTTCTTTCACATAGGCCTATATGGGAACTTATAAAACGTCAAAAGCTTTTACGTTTCCGAATTGGTGTTTCCTATGGATGGTTTCCTAGTTTTAACTCATTAATAGTTACACGCCTTATTCACATTCAAACAATGATAATTAATTATCGGATCGAGTAAGGCTTGAATTAAGTTTCAAAATTTAAATACAAACTGAGCTTAGACAATAATTTTTGATTAAATCAGCTTTGAAACTTTGGATCTAATCAGATCTCAATGGTGGAATTTGTTTTAGGTTTAATTAGATCCTTTTAGGTATTTTTCAATTTTTTTAAATCTACTCAGATCTAGGTAAATTGTAGCAAATTATAGAACTCAGTTTATCTGAATAGATTGAGATTTATTTAAACAAATGTTTACCGGTACTATAATTCAACTAAACAACATTATTGTTATTTCGTTTTAAGTTTCTGACAAGTATGTAAACAACAGAACTTTGCACACTTGTTTAAAAACAATAAAATAAAACAATACTTTTTGTTCCTTTAAATATAGAGATACTCGAGGTCATACTCGAGGGAAAAACGCCGCAGGCATGGAGCAGAGGTGTGGTGGTACTTTTCTTCAAGAAGGGTGACAATACCCTGCTTAAGAATTACAGGCCCATCTCACTTCTGAGCCATGTCTACAAGCTGTTTTCAAGGGTCATCACGAACCGTCTCGCGCGCAGGTTTGACGACTTCCAGCCTCCCGAACAAGCCGGATTCCGAAAAGGTTTCAGCACCGTAGACCACATTCATACGCTGCGGCAGGTTATACAGAAGACCGAGGAGTATAACCTGCCTCTTTGCCTAGCGTTTGTGGACTACGAGAAAGCCTTTGATTCGATTGAGACTTGGGCGGTGCTGCAGTCTCTCCAACGGTGCCAAATTGACTATCGGTACATCGAGGTGCTGAAGTGTTTGTACGAAAACGCCACTATGTCAGTCCGACTACAGGACCAGATCTCGAAACCTATCCTTTTGCAGCGGGGTGTGAGGCAGGGAGACGTTATTTCTCCGAAACTGTTCACCGCCGCAATGGAAGATGTCTTCAAGGTTCTGGACTGGAGTGGACTAGGCATTAATGTCAATGGCGAGTACATCACTCACCTTCGGTTTGCTGACGACATAGTAGTCATGGCTGAGACTATGGAGGAGCTCAGCACAATGCTCAATGACCTCAGTAGAGCTTCCGAAAGAGTGGGTCTTAAAATGAACATGGATAAAACCAAAATCATGATTAACAACCATGTAGCGCCTACTCCTATCAAGATCGGAGACTCTACACTCGAAGTTGTGGAAGATTACGTCTACCTCGGACAGACAGTCCAGTTAGGTAGGTCGAACTTCGAGAAAGAGGTCAACCGTCGAATCCAACTCGGCTGGGCGGCGTTCGGGAAGCTACGCGGTGTCTTCTCGTCCAATATACCACAGTGTCTCAAGACGAAAGTCTATGATCAGTGCGTGTTGCCAGTGATGACATATGGCTCCGAAACGTGGTCGCTCACAATGGGCCTCATCAGAAGGCTTAAAGTCACCCAAAGGGCAATGGAAAGGGCTATGCTCGGGGTTACCTTGCGTGATCGAATCAAAAATGAAGACATCCGCAGGAGAACTAAGGTTGCCGACATAGCGCAAAGAATTGCCAAACTTAAGTGGCAATGGGCAGGGCACATTGCTCGCAGAACAGATGGCCGTTGGGGCCGAAAGGTTCTGGAGTGGCGACCGCGTACCGGAAGACGCAACGTTGGAAGGCCTCCAACAAGGTGGTCTGATGACCTGGTGAAGGTTGCGGGAAGCCGATGGATGCGAGACGCGCAGGAGCGTTCGTTGTGGCGACGCTTGGGGGAGGCCTATGTCCAGCAGTGGACGTGTATCGGCTGAAATGATGATGATGATGATGAAATATAGAGAATAATATCGCTTTATATCTGAACTTCCTCATCACATTATATCCATGATAAGCAATTACCAAAAAAAAAAAAATTCACTCCATCATTAACGAACTTAATGACCTTATTCCACTTCGTAACTCTGTATTGATTTATAACCTCATTTCTATAAATTGATTTACAAATGAATTTGTTCGATATTGGCCATCGGTAATAATGTTTTGTCAAAACATAAGAAGAAAAAAGTTTTTTAAACGCAAATTCAGAATGTTGAGGAAAGTAGGAGAAGGCGATTTTTTTTTGTTTTTTACCTTTTGTAGTAAAAAATAATCACTAATATAGAAGAGGTACGAAAAAAGTACGATCTATACCGAGGTACGGTTGTGGTACGGTTGTGTGATGAATAGTACAGAACCGTTCTTTTTAGTACGGTCTGGCAACGCTGGCCATCGACGACTTGGGCTCGGTCCGGACGATTACCGGACACCTCCAATATGTACTAATTTCGCACAGGTGGAGCCGCGAGCAACAGCTATTTCAAACATAGGCTACTTGGTAAACCGCAAGTGGTTACTTTCCATGCTCAAAAGTCAAAAGTTTTTATTTCACATAGGCCTACATGGGCACTTATAAAACGTCAGAAACTAGTGCACGGTTCCAAATTGGTCATTTCCTATGGAGATGAACCGGCAAGAAACTCCATGGTTACTCATTAAAAAAAAAAAAATATTTTTGGGGGACGTTAACACAGGCAAAACCGCAAGTAAAGCAATACTTCATATCCAAAAATAAGTGCTATTAAAATCACAATAACAAAATTAACATAGCTATTAGCATTAATGAAAACAGTTATAAATTCGTTTGTCGCTCGCTGATCCGAAAGCGTACAACCATCGAAGCGTTCCACCTGTGTATCGATGACCGCAACTGATGATGCGTTACCATGCATTGCCAACGGTCAAATAACAATTAGTTATTCAATTATCATGAATTTTCATAAAGGGGTAAATGTCAGTAGATATAATTACCTACTATAATGTATCCTTGTATGCATTTGGTTACTATCCACTGTTACAGGATTGGAAATGGAAAATACATCGGGAAAAGTTTCAAATTTTATACAAGACATAGATAACGCAAGTATCACGATCTGTATGAAAACCAAGCGTGCCATTTTTTGACTACCTGATATGTAATACGAATGTTTTGTATTTCTCAAATTTGGTATTACCAGGTATTACAAAGGGTCTTCTTCTTCTTCCTGCCCTTATCCCATATTACTTGGGGTCGGCGCAACACGTTTTTTTCTTCCATTCTGTCCTGTCACCCGTCTAACTATCACTAACTCCCTTTTCTTTCATATCACTCCTCACACAATCCATCCATCTTTTCTTCGGCCTTCCTCTCCCTCACCATCCATATACATGTATACTCAGAACTCTTTTAGTAATATGCGCTTCATCCCTCCTCTTCACATGACCATACCAAGACAACCGATTACCTTTCAACATTTCAGTCACTGGCGCTACTTTCAAACTTCCTCTAATCTCGTCAAAAAGAGAATGGATAAAGTGAGAAATGAGTAATTATTATAAAAATATATTTTTTTTAAATTAATTACGCATAAATAACTGACGTCTGACTAGCGCTATACACGATGCAGACTGAGCGCGAAAGTGGCCACTTACGATTTTTGTACGTAAGCTAGGCACGCATTTAGGCACGCGAAGTAGTTCTTGCGTTATCTATGTCTGTCTAATATCTGTGATTACATCCATGTAGGCATTTGGTTACCATCCACTGTTACAAGGGATTGGCAATGGAAAATTACATCGGAAAAGTTTTGAATTGTATACAATCTATCATTCTCTATTTCGATTTTTGTTTGCGGTTGGAAGTAATCTATTACTTCCAACCGCAAACAAAAATCGAAATCAACACAATCAACAGTCTACTGTATATTTACAAAATAAAAATAGTAATATATACAAACAGGTGATCGTGTGACAAGTGATATAAAAGAAAAGGGAGTTAGTGATAGCATGACGGGTGACAGGATAGAATGGAAGAAAAAACGTGCTGCGCCGACCCCAAATAACACGGGACAAGGGCAGGAAGATGATGATACAAACAGGTAGAAAAAGTACTTATTGAGCATCAAAAAATTCATCCACATCGATGAATTTTTCTCCCGCTACGCTCCAGGTGGAGCGAGAGGGAGACTCAGACTTCTTTTTTTACTAAACCCACGTGTGTTCCATCAGTCGCCCCTTACGTTCTCTGGACTATTTAGCCAGATTTTTCAAAAATCCTTCCTTATAAGAAATAAAGAAAGAAAGTAGAAATTATGTAGAAACTTCAAAGTTTTCGTTCCGTTCATAAATTATTTTGCCAGCGTCAGGCAGTGCAAGCAAGACCACACTTTGTGGTAGATCTACAATGTTAGTAGCTGTAAAGAAGCTTCAACTAAATTATACCACACCAGCTTTTGCCCGCGGCTTCGCCCACGTACATAAAACATAGCCGATGTCACTCAGGAATAAAGGAGCTTTCTGTCGATGAATTTTTTTAGCAATTGGACCAGTCCTTTTAGAGATTACCTCCTACTATCAAATTACTTTTAAGGTTTTAAAAAAAAAAACGACGTAAGTACCTTTTTCCTGGAATAAGTTTTGTAAAATATTTCAGCAAATGATGGAAGAAAAAAACATGTTGCGCCGACCCCAAATAAAACGGGATAAGGGCAGGAAGATGATGATGATGATGATGATGATGATGGAACTACCGAATGCTGACAGAACTGAAATATTCTTTTTCATTACTCATACTCTGAAAGTAGGTCTGAAGTTGCCTGAGGAGCGGGCTGAATGTATCACACTTTTCATCCCTAGGGAGTTTTACTTTCAACTAAAAGCTGTCAAATTATTTAAAAAAAAAATTGGGTCTATCTTCTTGTATTCGTAATGAAAAGCACAGTGCTTACCTCGGGGTTAAAGTTACTTATTTAGTCCCTCGAATTAGCGACCTCGCTGCGTTCGGCCGCCAACACCTTCTCGGGACGAAATAAGTAGCTTTCACCCCTAGTGTAACAATGTACTATTTTTAAATTGGTTACTTGTTTATTTCTTTGGGTATTCCATTTTGTGTAACGTCGCTATTTTAACCCATAGTCACACAGGATAGTCCCAAAATCAAATCTCTATTATCGCGCTCATATTGACCCTCTGGTCCAGAAGCCAGTGCGTCGCAAACTCGCAATCTCAGGCAAGTTCAAACAGAGTCCCGGACCTAGTATTTGCGGCGAGTCGAGTATTAATTCGGCTTTGTAAACGGTCACTGTAATTACTGAGACAGGAATTTATTTGTTAAGTGGACTATGGAAGACCTTTATAGGCGCTGCGCAAATGTAGACATTTGTAGGTTTCAGTTACCGACACCGAACACTTTTTGATCGTCATGAGTATGTGTTAAGTAGAAGAAACTGGACACAAAAGTAAATTATGATATAAGTGTGTAATGTTAGCGATTATCGTTGAGGCGGTATTTAGACCCGAGCTGTGGTGAGGGTCTTAATTACTCACGTATATCATACGACATTTTTCAACACACTTGTAAATAAAATAACTGTAAAATTAGTAAACTTTTGTGGCGGTAAAAATCTGTTTTCATATGCTCGCCCATTTTTTTTTCCTTTTCCTCGTGAGGGACGATCTGCGCGCATCCTGATACGATAAATGTAATAAAATTATGGCGAGGGAGAGGTAGAACAAATTGGTTTTAACCACATAACACTAGTGCGTAACGGTAATCAAAATGTCACAGTTTGGTAACAAGTGCCTTTATAAACCTAAGGGCAGTGCAATAAGAGTAACTTTATGAGAAAGTGTATTGAAAAAAAATTTTTTACGTATGAGCAGGGAGTGGATGATTTCAAACTGATTCTATAGAAGTCAAATATTCATCGGTAGCTTATATCTGACACAAGATCCACGTTTGCGTCCTGCCTTAGTAACTAAGTCACTTACACAAATACTTTCTGAGTACGGTATTATATATTCGATAGTTTTCTGAGTTTATTTTTTGGTATCGTAACGACATCTATGGCGCCACATAAGAACTACAAAACATGCGAAAATTGTGTGCATCCTCTGTTAGCCATAGTGCGCACTGGTGACTTTGTCCCGAAAGGAAACTTGAGCCCCGGTATGAAGGCTAGAAGGAACGGCGTGGGGTTTTTAGTCAGCAAGAGTCTGACACTATCTCCCGCTCCACTATCTCGCGCTGGGTTTTGTCATAAGATGATTTTCCCCATCGACAAAAAAAAAACCGTGACTTTTGACAAAAAAGTCACCGTGCTTATGAACCCAACATGTACACGATTGAACTTGATAGATGAATTTCAACAGTGCAAAAATGTTTATTTAATTTTGTATAATAAGATAATTTTAAGGCTTCTAACAATACAATTGATTAATTTGAACCATAAGCCTTTTCATTCGCGTCTCCCCACGCGACAGTACACATTATACCCCTTGGCAAAACTGGTGTCTGATATTCTGACCTCAAACTCTGTGAAACCATTCCCCAATAAGATACCGAGACCCGTAATCGGTGTATTGCACTGCACCCGAAGTCACCCGACACAAATGTGCGAGGAAACAAGGTGGTTTTAGTCAGTACTAGCTTAATAGACTCTTCTGCTCACCCTAGGGCAAAGGACATCCATGAGGATTTACTCGGGAAAAAAAATGGTTCCGAAATATGTTAGTTGAGACCCCTTAGCATAATAAACATAAACAGCCGTATAATATTCCCATTGCCGGGACTCAGGCCTCCTCTCTAGAAGAGGGAATGGCCTGTAATCCACTACACGACCCAGAGCAGGTTGATAGATGTCACATGATGTCTTTTTTAGTTATAGGACACTAGCTGCTCCCAGCGGCTTCGCCCGCATGATAGAAGAAAATTATCCCAAGAGAACATACTTCCGGGATAAAAAGTATTCTATGTCCTATTTCAGGACATGGTCTATCCGTGTACCAAGTTTCATCAAAATCGGTTTTGCCATTGAGGCGTGAAGACGTAACAAACAAACAAACAAACTGACTTTCGCTTTTATAATATTTGTAAGGATGTTTATTTCGGACCTTTTGATAATTATGTAGATATAGATAATATTATTATAAAATTACACTCATTTTTTTAGTCTCTCAATTAGATTCTATAGTGCTAATAAACCACTAAAAAATTACACAAAATTTTTATTCAAATAAACGTTTTTTCTTTCTGCCTTTTTTTTTATTTTACAATGCTTTCTTAAGCTCCAGATCCTCCCACTGCAATTAAATCAAAATAGTAGTAAGGTACGATTATAATAAAACTACTAGAATCTTAAATAAAATTAAAAATATTGTAATGAAAATATCACTTTGTAAATTTTCAGCAGGCAGTAGGTAAGTAATCCCAAGTCCCAACGCGAAGTGCGATCGTTGAAAATTACAGAGGCAATGAACATAAAGCGATCGTAGCTACAAGGAATACTTATTGAAATAATACCGAATAAATTGTCGGATCAAGTTTAAAATACGACACATAAATATGTCAGCGATTTTTATAATTTGTTACATACACTACCATTATTTTCTGTATTAGCAACACTAAAACATATTTTTGTCACGCTGACAACTAAAATGGAATGCCTTTTAAACTCATCATCATCATCATCATTTCAGCCGATATACGTCCACTGTTGGACATATGCCTCCCCAAGCGTCGCCACAACGAACGATCCTGTACGTCTCGCATTCATCGGTTTCCCGCAACCTTCACTAGGTCATCAGTCCACCTTGTTGGAGGCCTTCCAACGCTGCGTCTTCCGCTACGCTTTCGCCACTCCAGAACTTTTCGGCCCCAACGGCCATCTTTTTTGCGAGCAATGTGCCCTGCTCATTGCCACTTAAGTTTGGAAATTATTTGTGCTATGTCGGCCACTTTAGATAGTTCTCCTGCGGATATCTTCATTTTTGATTCGATCACGCAAAGAAACCCCGAGCATAGCCCTTTTCGTTGCCATTTGAGTGACTTTAAGCCTTCTGATGAGGCCCATTGTGAGCGACCACATTTTGGAGCCATATGTCATCACTGGCATCATGCACTAGTACTGTCACTTTCGTCTTGAGACACTCACTATGGTGAATTAAAATTAGTTTGTGTAATTTACTAATTTGTGGCTAATCAAACGGTGACGAGTTTACAATAAATCCCCAGGACAGTGTATGGCGCGGTGACGCGGTACTTTAGATGTTATGAACCTACCAATGTCAGTGTTGCCCCACTTTAAAAAAACTTTCAAAATAAAATTCTCAGTTTCATTTTACTGATATTGTATTATGAGACCTGATTCAATATAACAATGTCAAGCCACTGACCTTCTATCACAAAAAATCCCCCCAAAGCTGCGGAAAATATTAATTAACGGATTTATTTAGATAAACGGATCATTGTTTTGATCAGTTTGTAGGAGGCCTTATAACTCTGCGTCTTCCGATACATTGCTCGCAGAACCAATAGTCGATGGGGCCCAAAGGTTCTGGAATGACAACCACAAAATAACTTCCAAAAAACTCCAATTAAATCGTAAGCGGTTTACAACTAATTAAAACAAAGACTTTTAATTAATTAAACAACCATTTTGCAGCTAAGGAGTGGACTTCCCTGCCGAAGTCTGTGTTTCCTGATAGCTACAACCTGGGGATCCTTATGTAAAGAGTAAATAGGTTTCTTCTAGATAAGTGCGATAGCTCGCGCCTAAAAAAGAAAGGATTTTTTTTTCATCTAATTTTGACAGGGAAAAGCAAAGGCAAAGCCATGCAACCATTTATTTGGTCTTTGTTTTCGATTATAGGCCGAAGCTACGTGTTCTATTTTCAAATCCACCGTTTTATTATTATAATACAGGTAAGTAAGGCCAAAGCCATGACTTCATTAAGTTCTTTCTTAAAAAAAAAAACAAAGTTCGAAATACAAATTGAAACTGACACTTTCCGGTTTTCAAATAATTGCATGAATAGCACAGGTAATGTAGCATTCAGCCTACCCCAACCGACTTCGGTGAATGAAATGAAACAAACACTGAATTCTGCTAATGAATGTCCAATTAATGTTGCCAGCTAACCTGATTGCTTGGCGAACCATCATTGCATGCAACATTTCATACAAAAGGGAATATCACCTCACTGGATATTGCGCCTACAGAATGTTTTTTTTTTATGAATCATAAAAATAATGGCTTCGTAAATTCAATTCGGTGAAATTATTCGAGATTTTAACTAGGTACTGAAAATTTTGGGGTAATTTATAGTACCCGAATCTGACTCGGCTGGGCAGCGTTCGGGAAGCAGCGCGGTATCTTCTAGTCCAACATACCACATTGTCTCAAGACGAAACTCTATGACCAGTGCGTGTTGCCAGTGGTGTCTTATGGCTCCGAAACGTGGTCACTTACGGGCAATGGAAAGGGATATGCTCGAAGTTTCCTTGCGTGATCACATCAGAAATGAAAATACCCGCAGAAGAACCAAGGTTACCAGCATAGCCCAAAAAATCGCCAAACTTAAGTGGCAGTACCTAAGCATTGCTCGCAGAACTGATGGCCGATGGGGACGAAAGGTTCTGGAATGACGACCACGTACCGGAAGACGCAGCGTTGGAAGACCTCCCACAAGGTAGACCGATGACCTGGTGAGGATCGCAGGATTGCGATGGATGCAAGACGCACTAGGCCAGTCATTGTAGTGACACTTGGCATGACACAGGACACAGGCGTGTCCAACTGTGGACGTCTTTCGGTTAAAATGATTATAGACGATTTTGATAAAAATAATGGCTTTGTAAATTCAATTCGATGGAATTGTTAAAGATTTTTAACTACTGAAAATTTTGGAGTACTTAATCTAAAGAACTGCTCAATATAGATACTTCAATCGCAATAGATAAGACATTTAAACCAATCTTTTTTACTGTCCGTACAACCGATTTTGATCTCTATTCCGTAGACATAAGGATGGCCTTAAAAGCAAAAAAGTGGTTACAATACCAACTATTAATGCAGCCGCCATTTGTCATGCCACAAACGCAATAAAAATAAAAATCGGTTGAACTGACAGTAAAAAACAGGACCAAGCGAAGGCACGAGTAGCACAGTGGTTGTGCCATTGACTACTGAGCTTCGCGTCGCGGGTTCGATTCCCGCGCGGAACAAATATTTATATGGCTACAGATACTACTCAGGGTCTGATTGGCTTGTGTAAGTGAATGTAATTTCATTCACTTAACTAAAATAAAACGGGCCAAGTGCGAGCCGGACTCGCACACGAAAGTTTCCATAAGGTATACAAATCACGTTTATTGTATGGGAGCCCACTTAAATATTTATTTCATTCTGTTTTTAGTATTTTTGTTAGTATAGCGACAACAGATATACATCATCTGTGAAAATTTCAACTGTCTACCTCGGTTCATAAGATACACCCTGGTGACAGATAGACAGACAGACAGTCGTTTTACTGATTGGGTACAGAACCCTAAAAATGGGCTTAAAAATTCACTTCAGAACTTTTTTTTATTGTTGATAGGTTCGCGCTTGACCGCTATCTCAATTGGTGGAAAGCGACAATGCGTTCGACGATGGAACGCACTTACCTAGAAGTATTTTATTCACTCTTAACTTAATTCATGAATCCCCAAGCGACCACCGGTGGCCGCGCATCTATTGTCTTACTATTGTGTCTCTAATTGACGGTATCTGAAGGGTTAAAGTGTCCCCGCACACCAGTCACAAAAAAAAGCCGCTTCAAGTTTCTTTTTGTGGCGGCGTTTTTTTGTGGCTCGTGTGTGCAGCCACAAAAAGCTAAAATTCGCTTTAAGCTTCTCCGGCCACAAGCTGTCGCGCGCTTCTTCAGCGGCGTTTTTTTGTAGCCCGTGTACGGAGACACAAAGATTCCCGGTTTGTAGACATTCTATTACTATTTACTTACTACAAGATTCTGTGGCAAGTTTCTCTTTTTAGATTTACACTGACTGGCAAATTACTTAAAAGATTTCAATTCAATGCCTTGAAAATTCAAAGTCAAACTTAGTTAATTCCGATTGAAATTTCTATTTACCAAAGCTTTGTGCCTTACCTTTGGCTAAAGACTGCCATCTGTAATTATTAATGTTGTAACAATGAAAAGCACACCGGTCGATATGTTTGTTTTTTACTTTTCTTTCATTCCAGCACAATGAAAAACTTTCACGAGACCTGCATGGCTAGGTTCTAGTTAGTTTATAACTCCGAGGAAAGATGTCACTATATTTATGTTTACACTACTTTTTTATTATATTTCGACACTTAATTTAAAACCCAATTGAATGTTCTATAAAAAATAAATACCTCAATAACTTTTTTTTACTTGTTCAAAATCATGTGCAACTAATGTAGGTAATTTTCCGCGCCATCTATTGTTCTATTTGTGATAACAAAGCTCAAAAGACTCCGTATCCAGCAAATGAAGTGATTAAAAGTTAAATAATAGAGGTGAGGCACTGCAGACGGAAACTTTTCCGCTATTAGGGACTGTAATAGAATGCGAATAGAACTCAAGAGTCAATCAATACTCATCAAACGAGCTGTTTTTTCTTTAAAGAAAAGAAGTATTTCTAAAGAAAAGAAGGGAAAAGAAGGGTTTTTGAATAAGATATGTCATAATCAGCAAAATACGTATCGTGTTGAAAATACAACGGACTATTTAATTTATCATGACCAGTACAAATAAAAATAAAAATAGTATGTTGATAATACATAAACGTAGTAATACACGCAAACGTAGTAAAAATTGTTTGGCAGTACCGAATAAAAGTAATAATCATCAACATCTTTTCATGATGATTTGGCTATCGTTCTCGGGAATTTACAAGAAATTGAGCAAGAACAATGAAAAGAGTCAAAGGAAGTCTATCCTCTACAGTGTGATAGGAACAAGCTAGCTATAAAATTATATAACAATATTCCAGCCTCCTCAACAGTTTTCCTTTCACAGTTACGCTAATAATAACGCACACATGCTCCCTAGCACATCTCTACTTGCGATGTAAAGTTGTGTCAGTGTCTGTCACTGTCAAGTGTCAACTGCCGTGCCGTTATCTCCTGTCAAAATCGGCGTCCTGTCAAAATTATTAAAGTGTCAAATAAACGCTCGGCTTTCGTGACCTGTTAATTGTTAATTTGTTATTGTTTTACTCATTTTGCGGTTATAAAACCGGGGTTGACCTGTCCTTTTATCTTGCTTGTCCAGCGGCAGATATTTCAGGTAAGTCTATTGCAAATCTAATGTTCCAATTGACCAATACCAGAGACTAAAATTCATAGGTTATGTTGCAAATATCTTGTATGTACATGGCGTATTTTTTTGCATATTTTCCTAATTTTATGGTGAACATTGGGCTCATTTCTTATTTTGAACAAAGCAAATTAACTCTTAATACTGTATATATAGTTTTAATGTCTTTGTTTAATTCAATCATGAGGAATACTTGTAGATTCACTTTTACAATAAACATTGTCTTAAGATTGTTTTGTACACCAACCAAAAACCTTGCGAAAATTATTCCAGAATGTCAAGTCAGGAGAATGAAGCCCCGTTGCCTGAAGGATGGGAGATGAGAACCAGCCGTTCTACCGGTATGACATACTTCCTCAATATGTACACTAAGAAGTCTCAGTGGGAGAGGCCGGAGGCTCCTGCTGACCCTGGTGAGATCCGCTGCAGCCATCTTCTTGTCAAACATGCTGAGAGTAGACGTCCATCGTCGTGGAGAGAAGAAAACATTACCCGCAGTAAGGATGAAGCGATGGAACTTCTTAAGGGGTACCGTAAGCAGATTGTAGCTAATGATGCAACGTTTGCGGAGTTAGCATCAAAGTACTCTGACTGCTCATCAGCTAAGCGTGGCGGAGACTTGGGAATGTTCGGACGCGGACAGATGCAGGCGCCGTTCGAAGAAGAGGCTTTCAAGCTGAAGGTTGGGCAGCTCAGCCGGCCCGTAGAGACTGACTCTGGAGTCCACATCATCTTGAGGACAGCTTAGACAAATTGTTATGTACTTTATAATTATACTACTTTCAAACTAATCTCAGTTTACAAAAATGTTTAGAGCAATATTTAGTGGAGACCGAATAGAATGCTAGATTCAATAGTATTTTCCGAATTAATGAGAAGTAAGAGATTTTTATAAACCCCATACTACGTCCTACTACTTTGGTATTGGACAAAGTTCCTAATTCATTGTGTTAAAATAATGCTTGTAAGCTAAAATTGTTTATCATTATTCTGCTAAAATTCTTATAAGTATAATATCTGTTCTGCTGCTTATGTACTTATAAACAGCATTATCTGTAACTATCTATAGTATCCAATCTCTAAGATCAATTGTTATGGATTAGATCATGACACATTTATGGCGGTTATCACACTGCATCATCGTGCAGGTCGGTGTATTTTGTAAATTCACGCAGACACACACTCATTTCATACATTGAAGACTCAGTGTGCCATACCTTGCGTGTCGCCCCGCACTCACCCGCATAGGTGCATGTTTCTCCGCATGTAGGAGTGTGATCTGCATGAACGAACATGGATGCAGTTTCAGTGTGTTGGACTGTGCGTGTTTTCTATACAAATGGAGATACTTACAAGCAACTTTAAGACACGCATTGACGCACTACGCTGCGGGGTGCGTGGCAGTGTGATAACCACCTAAGCTTATTTTAATATCAGTTGAATGAGTGATTAATGACTGAAATTTAATTTTAATATTATCTACATGAAGTTTTCAACCGATTCTCCATTTCCATTCAACTCAGAATACCAATAGAATTTTGTAAAAGACAATGTTTATTAAAATGTATAAAGTATTCCACATTCTCTACCTGATTTGTGCCTAAGGTTAAAAGGACAAAAATAAATATGTTTTCTGATTCATACACTATTTATTATTTGTTCACCATAGAGTTGGGGAGAAATGAGTTCAAGCATTTACTTAATATATTATGTATTCACTAACAAGATGCACAATAAATAAGAATAACAAAATCTTAATACTAGTGACATCAGTACTGCGCCGCTGACGATCCCAGCCTATCGTCAAAGACGCGGGACCCCCGAACTTCAGTTTTTTTTTTTTTACATTTTTCTAACATCAGTTACAAATATGGCACTAACATAACTAAACTTATTTTATATTAGTCCGTAACAAATATAAAGTTCGGGAGTAAGATCAGATCCAGATTACAAAGCCTTTGACGTTGGTTCATCTTTATTTTGACTGTTTCTTATTAGGAGTATTGTGTCTAATGTTGTTTCTTTAAGATCCTGGGGGGTGGGGGTCCAGATAGGCCCGATGATGGGTGGCGAGCGCTTGCCCCCCCACGCGCTAAACTTCACCTTCCTCTTCCCATCCTTCTTCAAGTTGACATCCAGGTAAGGATGTCCTGGCTTAAAGATTTTAGGTAAAGACTCTAGAAAACTCTTGAACGGTAATGACTCCCTCAACGTCCTCTCATTGGTGTTTGTACTCAAAGCCAGAATCTTGATAGGGTGCCGCTTGTCCAAGGTCGGGATGAACTGAAACCCCGCGAAGTTGAATCGTTCAAGTCCATTTCCTGGTGAGTAGTTAGACACAATCCTGGTTAGCTCTGGTATGGTTGTGGAGAAGATTACTTTAGAGTTCTTCGTGCCTGGCTTGTAGACCATCTGTCCGCTGCGCTTGCCGCCCCAGGGACTGAAGCGCACTCGCTTCGGCATGCTGGGTTCTCTGATGTTGCTGGCTCGTTTCCATGTCCACATATTTTCGATGCTGTTTTTGTCTCTCTTTCCGCCCCATGGGCTGAAATACTTCTTTTCTTTGGGATCTAGAAAGTTTGTGGCGTTTTCGTCGACTGTCCCCTCGAAGTTGTTTACGAAAGGACTTCCGATTTGTTCCTGGTTTTGTAGATATATACTACGGTCTATGTCTAGCTGGTTGGGCAGCCATCGTTTCTCGCGAGGTTCTTGTTCTGTCCGCCGATTCTTCTGTAGATCAGCATCTTCGAGAGTGTTTGGTTGGTTGTTCTGTGTGGTGTCGTAGTCATTTCTTGCCGCGGGTAAATTGAAATAGTAGGGTATTGGGAAGTGCAGATTGGTGTCGAGAGTGTCGAGGACGTAGTCGCTACCGGGGCCCGCGCTGTTGATGTACTGCAGCCGGACGGTGCCAAGCCAAGAGAACGTGATGAGTAGCCAGTGGTGCAACATGATTCTGGAATGGAGAAAGTAAACAGTTCAGTTTGATAGGTATATGGTATGATATTGTTGAGCAATGATTCTCAATGTCAGATTCTCTTGGATGTCTTCCTTGGGAATTGGAAAGAAGTGTCTCAATACCGGGAACATTGGAAGGACTGGTGGGAGGCTTTTGCCCAGTAGTGGGACAGTATGGGCTAGATATTATTATTATTAATGATTCTGAATGCTCAACAATTATTAGGGCCTCGTTAATACATGTAAAGGTTTAAGGTAGAACTACACTGCGCACACGTGTGCCACACACGCCGATCTGGGCGCGTCGGTCTCCATCCATACATTTTATATGGAAACTAGACTTTTAGAGTTACACTTGATACACGCCACGCGACGTCATTCTATGTACAAATCAGGCGTGTTACACGTGTGCGTCGGCCGAATGTACTTCTAACTTTATACTTCTTATAAATATTTTGGATGGATGACCTTTAATAAAGATACCTACTGTTGGTTTTAGAGATGGTGGTTATCACAAACAAAATTAGACTTAGATGGTGGTTCCTTTAAAGTCTAGTTCGGTTTGTAGTCGCCATCCAGGGTAAAAGCTATCTCAAAAGTAGAGTGGTCTTTGAGTGCAGATAATACAAAGAATATGCAGGCAAAATTTGTTTGCTTAGCTTTCTACTTCAACAAACAAGACCCGCGCAAACCCCTCCAGTGTACCTACACAGGTATTGCTATCTAGGTAGACACAAAAGGCTAAAACTCATATTTTAGTAGATACCTTACCTTTAGTAGGTATGTATTTTTTTTATTGGAACTAAGCAATAATGTGGTCGACGATGGAACAGACAAGCCTAGCAATAACCTGTTTATTGTTGACTTAAAGGTTGTAGTTATCAGGAACAAGTTTTTAATGAAAGTATTTTTTTCATAGCAAGCTTTTATAGCTGGGTAATTGGGTATACCTATATAATTAACACTGGTCAAGACGAATCATACGAACCCAAATTTGATGGAGTTGTGTCGTTAAACTACGAAGTTCCTATAGCCACTAAGCCACCTTCCAGTTCCATCATCAGATCAGCTCCATGTCATAATAATTTTGCATTGTCATCTGATTTACACATGCATGCAAAATTTCAGCTCAATCGGTAACCGGGAAGTGGGTCAAATTTATTTTGGAAGATTTGATTACAGACAAACATCAACAGGTGAAACTAAATACAAGTTTGTAAGTGTGATACTTATCATCTACCGCCTACATAATGTCTTGTCGTCTGAAGATGAGACTGTCATGGTGGAATTAAATTGTGCAGTTCCGATGAACACTCTCCGAAATGTAGGTAACCGAAAACCGACAGGTTAGCAACTTTTTTTTTAGGTGGGTAAATCATCTAATGATCTCTCTGTTCTTGGGCGGAACGGGAGGGTGTGTCAGACTTTTACTGACTAAAAATCCACTCCTATCCCTTCGTTGCCTTTCATACCAGGGCCAAGTTTTCCTGTCAGAAACAAACCCTTGGCCCCAATAACAGGGTCTTTTCCGTCAGGGGTTAAAAATATCACCAATATACCTCCCCTTACTACATTTAATCTACAATCTTCAATTCAATTTTAAATTCTCTTTTACCAAACGTTAAGAGCCTTTGTATTAGAACCAGATTAAGATTTTGAAGACCTTGACATCAAATATTCCAGTATAAAATATTAAAAGAGCCCTTCCCGGTCCCTCTATCGTCAACGTGATCATGGTTGAAAAGCTTGTTGCTTGATTCAACGCAATGTACACTTCTATAAAGAGGTAAAGTTTACTCTTTTGTTTGTAGGAGGTAATCTCTGAAGGTACTGTACCCCTAGACAAGTTGCTAATCTGCAATCGTTAACGCTAGTAGAAAGCTTCAAATGTACGGGAATGACGTCATCTCAACGCTCAGCCACTTGGTCAGAACAAAAGAGTTGGCGGCGTGGCCAACTCGAAGCGTTCGACGCAAGCGAAACGGTTGTAACTTGGCTAGGGGGGCTGGTCCGATTGCTAAAATTTTTTCACCGTTTGAAAGCTACTTTATTCCTGAGTGACATAGGCTATAATTTTAATGTACTCTGGTGAAGTTGCAGGCAAAAGTTTGATAAAGATGCAACGCAAAAAAGTAGGATAGCGCCTGAACACTCGTTTGGAATTCGATAACTTTCATCGTCCACTCGAATGTATCACAAAACTTGTTCCAGAAAATACTAGGTATTCTTAAAAACCTTCAAAATTTTGGAAAGACATCGTCTTTTAGAATCGACATTGTTGTATAGCAATTGTCATGGATTTAGGCGCTTTTAACCCTTCAGATACCATCAATTAGAGACACAATAGTAAGACAATAGATGCGCGGCCACCGGTGGTCGCTTGGGGATTCATGAATTAATAGACCGAGAATTGATAAGACTATGAGAGTGCTGTAGGCGTGGGCTTGCGGACGACGAGCAATAGGTGGCTCACCGTCCGTACGGACCGAGCCCGAGTCGTCGACAGCTCGTAGCGTGCCTCAAAGAGATATCAGCAAAACCGTAGAGGCAGCAGGGTCGAAGCTTTCTTACAAAAGGAAACTGGAAAGAACATAGGTGTAGTTCTAGTCAGTTAAAGTCTGACACGCCCTCCCGCTCCTCCCTAGACCAGGAGAAATTATTGTATGATACCTCAATATCTAAAAACTATAGCACAACTTGCAGTACATTTGCTAGTGGATTCAAAAGTTCTTATTTAAAAAAAAAAAAACATTTGAAAATGAATTCCAGGAATTCATTCATTATGATGTTATTTCCATTATTTGTTTAATTATTCAAAGCGTTTCGCCTCACCGGAAGCTACGTAATCCCTCTGCAAAATTACTCACGATTTTAAACAAAGTTAGACATTTTTTGGGGCCTTTAGTGAACGTACGTTTACCTACTATGAAAGGAGCTATGCTCGGGGTTTCCTTGCGTGATCGAATCAAAAATAAAGATATCCGCGGGAGAACTAAAGTTGCCGACATAGCACAAAGAATCGCCAAACTTAAGTGGCAATGGGCAGGGCACATAGCTTGCAGAACAGATGGCCGTTGAGGCTGAAAGGTTCTGGAGTGACGACCGCGTACCGGAAGACGTTGGAAGGCCTCCAACAAGGTGGACTGATGACCTGGTGAAGGTTGCGGGAAACCGATGGATGCGAGACGCACAGGATCGTTCGTTGTGGCGACACTTGGGGGAGGCCTGTGTCCAACAGTGGACGTATGTCGGCTGAAATGATGATGATGATGATGTTTACTATTGTTCGAATAATTCTTTCCCGATTGATATTAGGGAAAAAATCGTCCCTAACTCTAGAACAAATCAGGGCAAACTATCGCTATGACCTGCCGTGACCTGTGTTGTACTTAGTATCGGTGGTATCCAACTTGTGACATTACAATAAAACAAAAATAACATAACATAACACAACACAACACAACAACAAACAAACACAACACAAAATAAAATATAACATGGCGTAAAAACTATTGGAATACATTCTGTTACTGATTCTGAACAAAACTAAAAAAAAAATTGTATATAACAGCACTGTGTACGACTTTTGATCACTGTATTTGAATCTTCATTATCATCATCATTTCAGCTGACAGACGTCCACTGTTGGACATAGGCCTTCCCCAAGTGGCTTATGGCGATAAGTCCCCTCTTTGAGGCGTGGCTGGAAAGACCTCACGGCGTCCTTACCTTCCGCATGACGCAGGTCCTCACCGGACATGGCAAGTTCGGGAGGTTCCTGCATCGGATTCAAGCGGAAGAGACGCTCGGGTGTCGCCACTGTGCGCAACGCCCGGAGGACACGGTGGAGCACACCGTCGAGGTGTGCCCTGCCGATCCCGATTTCCGGCCACCGTAGACGCGGGCTCGCGGACGGCGAGCCATAGGTAGCTCGCTGTCCGATCGTCCGGTAATGGACCGAGTCCAAGACGTCGACGGCGCGCACTGTTCCCGCGCGCCTCAAGGAGTTGTCAGCAGCAGGAGGGGCCCAGCTGGGTCGAAGCCTACTGGGGACAGGGTTGTCCGAAAGGGAGCTCGTGCCCCGGTATGAAGGCTAGAAGGAACGGCGCGGGGTTTTTAGTCAGTAAGAGTCTGACACTATCTCCCGCTCCACTCAAGAGCGGGTCTTGTCATAAGATGATTTTCCCCGTCGACAAAAAAAAACCCCAAGTGGCGCCACAATGATCGATCCTGTGCGTCCCGCAACCATCAGATGTATTTGGATACATCAAAGATATTGTCAGCAAAACTGTAGATTACCAGCAAGGCCGAAACCTACTGGGGCCATGGGTTAACTTCCGAAAGGAAAACCCGTGGTCCTGGAACGCCAAGGCAATTGATGGACCAAGTAACAGAAGTGTCTTAGTCAGTAAAAGTCTGACACACCCTTACGTAGCCTTAGAAAAAAATTCGGTAAAAATCGGAAAAGTTTAAGCTATAAGACTATTAAATTTTAAATGTCGCAAGCAGCTTGCGATCCTTCTAAAAAAACATACAGAACTGAGGCTATCAGTAGATAAAACACTTACCTATATTAGATAGTTAGACTATGTTGACTGAGCGAAATAGAAACGGCAGAGCAGAAAGTTTATATTTCTCTAATTCAAGATTTAAAGAAAAATAGTCTCATGAGAACTATCCGCTGTTTATCTTAGATTAAAGTTGTTTTATTTGTAAAACATGAGTATGCAGTAGATACAAATTATAGTTAGTACTGCTCGATGTTTTGTTTAGAAAAATGGACCACATGTTTTCCCATAGGTAATGGCGTGCAAAATAAAAAAGGTGGCATAGGTACGAAATAGTGTCTTCATCTGGTTACCGCTTTTTCTTAGGTATTTTAATATATGAGGAGAACTCAATTGAAGCTGCTTTATGTACTACTATAGCTTTTGCCCGCGGCTTCGCTCGCGTTAAAAAGTAGCCTATGGTCACTCTGCATCCCTTCAACTATCTCCACTTCAAAAATCACATTAATTTGTCTCTCCGTTGTGCCGTGAAAGACGGACAAACAGACTTTCCCATTTATAATATTAGTATGGATATGCATTCGCATAATCAGCCTTATAATGTTCCCACTGTTGGGACTCCAGGTCTCCCCTGTAGGAGAAGGAACGGGCCGTAATCCACCACTCAAGTCTAGTGCGGATTGGTGGATGTCAGTCTTCGAATTTTTTGGTTCTATGAAATACCCCCTTTTCTAAGTTATTTTAAACTGTGAGCGGTACCCAATTGATGAACTGTCTATACTATACGCATTCCCATAATCAGCCTGAAAATGTTCCCACTGTTGGGACTCGGGTCTCCTCTGTAGGAGAAAGAATGGGTCAATGGTTCGTAATCCACCACAAGGGTCAGTGCGGGTTAGTGGATATCACAAGTCTTCGAATTTCTGGTTCTAGGACATGCCGGTTTCCTCACGAAAGAATGTCACTAGTCTGACGAGAATATCACATGCTATGATGGAAATATATTTATTTATTTACTCGTGTACTCTAATCTCTACGCAAAAAAATATTTTCAACCTTTACGAATTCCAGGAATTTTTCTGCCTTGTCGCAAAACATACAGAATTATTATCATTATGAGATCTATTCACTAAATATGATCTGTCGATGCTTAATAAATAATTATGGAATGATATTTCTTTCGACATTTATTTGTTATTTGTCGTGACAATTATCATGGCGCACAGTAACATTTGTATTGTTTGGAAAACATTATTATATTTACTGTTTTCGACATCTTTTACTTCCCTGTTATGTATTTTTATTCGGTTACTAACTAACATGTGAATGGATGGAGAGGGAAAGGGAGTCCAAAGAAAAGATGCATGGATTGTGTGAGAAGTGATATGAAAGAAAAGGTAGTGATAGCGTGACGAGTGACAGGACAGAATGGAAGAAAAAAACGTGTTGCGCCGACCCCAAATAAAACGGGACAAGGCTAGGAAGAAGATGGTTACTAACTAACCCAACGAATTTCGTACCGCCTTACAGTCATTGAATGTGGTGATTATTATCTTTAAGCTAAGGTTGTAAAGAATCATTTAAGATTAATTACTGAGAATTTGAATTTAGAAGTCGCATTCAAAATTTGAACTAAGCAATAGTAAGCGGGCAAAATTAGACAGCTTATTTTTACTAATCCGTAGCACCAACAAAATCTAAATATAGCTACGTCGTAGCTCGTAGCACTCGGCTACGCCCTCTACGAACGCCTACGTAGCGTGACGAATGTTATTGTTATTCGGAAAATCCTTTTCGTCATCCATTGACTTATTGTTATCGTTCATCAGTAATAATTGTGTCGGTCGTCTATTTTTGCGTAGCACGTGTGTAAGTGCTACGTGAGTTGCTACGAATGTGCTACGCGACAATGTGTAGGACTTTGACCTGAATAATATAAAGTGTGTCAATTTCCTACTGTTGGCACAAACCTCTTTTCACAGTCAGAAGATGCGAATATTAATCACTACGCTTCCTAAAGATTTTTTTTTGGTGGGAAAACTTCTAATGTCATCTCGCGCTCTAGAATGGAACAGGAGGGTGTGTCAGTCTTTTACTGACTAAAACCCAGCTATATTCCTATAGTTGCACTGGGACTATAGGTTTCATTTTCAAAAATTCTCCATGGCCTTAGCGGGCATCCGCCCTGCTGGGTGCCTATAGTTTGCTGACATATCTTTGAGGCGCGCGCCGAACACTCCGAGACGTCGAAATCTCGAGCGTAGTCCTTATCAGACAGTCGGACGACGAGCTACCCATTGCTCGTAGTCAGCAAGCCCACGCCTACGGTAGCCACGAATCGCTTTGCGAATGTACGTGAATGTGAAATAAAATGAATTTGAATTTCTCAATAATTGCCAAGTATACCAACGAGGCCTACTGGGGCTAGGGTTATCCGAAAGAAAACTCGAGCTCCGGTATGAAGAGGCTAGAAAGAACGGGGTGGGTTTTTAGTCAGTTAGTCTGACATTGTCTCCCGCTCCACCCAAGAGTGGGGGTTGTCATAAGATGATTCTACACACAGTAAAAAAAGTATACCATCGAGAATTTTAGCTTAGAAGTTAGAAAGTGTATATGTATATTAATGATTTGTTAAAGGCCTATGACCTTCCACAGTGCTACGTATTTCAATAAAATTATTAATTACGATGTATGTTTATTACTCAATGAAACTCGCCTTCACCACTGAATTCATTTGAATGTGTTACGAATGTTACCAAGTGAAATTTCCTGTTTGTCTTCCCATATAAAGACAGGTTCGTTATTTATAAAAATAACAAAGCCTAAAATTAGATATAGGTCATCCTTATTTTTTTAACGAAAATCAATTTGTTTTCTATTTTATATCACACAACGCCGTCTAGTCCCAAGCTAAGCAGAGCTTGTGTTCTGAGTCCTAGACAACTGATAAACATACTTATATATTTCTAAATATATATTAGAGATAAATGACAGAAAAAATGATCGTGCTCAACACACAAACATTTGTCCTGAGTGGGAATCGAACAAACAAGTGCGACAGAAATGTATTTTGGTCACTATGTCACGCAAATTATAAAAATGAATTGGTGCTCGGGTTTTTTTTTACGGAAATTAATTCATCTAATGACTTCTCATTAGAATATACAACGCGTAAACTGTAACGTTAAATACGCAAAACCTCAGACACCCCAAATGATTTTTTATTTAATTAACCTAAAATAGTGAGAAAAAAAATCATTTACAAAACAATTTAAGGTTTTATGTGCAGTTTTAATAAGAACTTTTATTATCCCGTGTATGAGAAAATTTGATTGGACTACAACCATTTGTGTTTGTTTACCTTTTTCGGTGGGTTTGCGCACGTGATAGCTTGACTTATTCATAAATAGACAGGGCGACATTTTTAATGAATATTTTTTTCAAAAATGTAACCTATATTAATTGATTCTGCTCGTTATTCTGATCAAACTAATTTCAGTTTTTGCGCATTTAACGTTACAATATATTGTAGAGAATAAGATTTTCTTTTGTATTATTTTTCGTCTTAAAATTTAAATGTCTACTAGTTTCCAACGAGTTTCGCACTAGTATGTCCCAGTTTTCTTAGGCCTCATAATATATTAGTTTCAAAGCCATTAAAAGCCTTCGTACACTGAAATTTTACACACAGTTATTAAAAATGTATAAACTTAGCAACATCTGTTCTTTGCCAACAAACCGTCTAGATGTTAAAATATTTGGAGAATACATTATGTGTGCATAATAATGAATTTAGGAAACATAATTTTTTGAGCGGAGCTTAGCTGAAATGAGCAGTGATGGCCGAGTGGTAACGGCCCCGACTTTCGAGTTGTAAGTCGCTGGTTCAAACCCAGCCAGGCGCATTTTTTTAGTATAATTTCTTTAGAGTTCTGAGTATACATGTAGATGGATGGAGAGGGAGAGGAAGGCCGAAGAAAAGATGGATAGATTGGGTGAGGAGTGAAATAAAAGAAAAGGGAGTTAGTGATAGTTGTACGGGTGACATGACAGAATGGAAGAAAAAAAAGTGTTGCGCCGACCCCAAGTAATATGGGATAAGGGCAGGAAGAAGAAGAAGAAGATTTAATCACTACTGCTCTCAAAACGATTAAAGAAAAAGACTTGTCCTAAAACCAAAATTTCGAAGACATTGTGACATTCACCAAACCGCATTAGACCCACGTGGTGGATTACGACCTGTGCCCTCTCCTAGAGAGAGGCTTTTTTTTACTTATTTCGATTTCTGACATTTTATCGATTTAATATTTAATCGTGAACGGTTCTAAACTAGATTTCAACAGTAGGCTTCGCAACAGTAGGTTCTTAAATCAAAATATTTTTGTTTTTATATATGCCTACATCCAACAGTGGTCGTCTTTCGCCTGATATGATGATGATGATCATGATAGGCATACATGGGCACTTATAAAACGTCTGAAGCTAGCACACGGTTACAATTGGTCGACGAGGAACCGGCCAGAAACTTTACATTGGTGAATTATGGAATTAGGGCTGTAGCGACATATATGACGCCACATAAGAACTACGAAGAAAATACGAAATCCTGCATCGCGCAATCAAAGTTCTCAGCGCGATTTGAACATATACGACAGCCCGACATCAACTATCTGGCAGTCGCCCGCCAGACTATAACACCTTGTCTGGCTGGAGGATCCTCCCTTTTCAAAGGAGGTATGTGGGACTTTACTCTCTGTTCCACCTACCTCCAAACTATTGTTGTTGTTTGTTGAATCATGGAATAATTTTTTCCGCTTTGGATAAAACGAGAGGGAGTGTCAGACTTCTACTAACTAAAACCTACCTGTATTCCTTCAGTTGACCTTTTCGTTCTAGAACTCAAAGATCTACAACAATTCCGCACAGAAGATTTAACGTTTGAAATAGATACTTAGCTCTAAAATTTACCAGTCTCATATTTCCCTACTGTATAATTTTACGCCATCCCAAATTTAATTCTCCTTGAAATGTGGTCAAAGGTATTGAACCAAAAATATTCTCGGAGACCTCAACAGTAGTTTGTTTCACTCTAAATTCAATAGTCCAGCCTCTATTCCAATATTCCAATATTTTCTCGATATTGGACTGAGGAACGACAATGTCCAAATTAGATTATTGACCACCATTTTATTTGTGAAGGCCCTAAGTCAATAGGCGCTATATTTCTAAGATTTTATGAAAATATACCAGAGCAGTGGTGGCCGAGTGGTAATGGCCCCGACTTACAAGTTGTAGGTCGCGGGTTCAAACCCAGCCAAGTGCATTACTTTGTGTAATTTATTTCATCACCACTGCTCTCAAAACGGTGAAGGAAAACATCGTGTGGGGTTTCCACACGATTTTTTCCTTCACCGTTTCGGCATGTCCTAGAACCAAAAATTTGAAGACATGTGACATTCACAAACCTGCACTGGGTACGCGTAGTGGATCACGGCCCATTCCCTCGCCTAGAGAGGAAGCCTGCGTCCCAGCAGTGGGCACATTAAAAAGGCTGATGCTGATGATGATGATGATTTCGATTTCGAGATAAAGAACATTATTTTTAGTATATGTGAAACCTGAATATAGTTTGTTTAGTATCAATAACTAAAAGTCCAATGGTTATTTTTTTTTTTAATTCGTATAAACTAGTGCTTGACTGCGATCCCACCTGATGGTAAGCAGTGATGCAATCTCTGATGGTGAGGCGCACTAGTTTATTAAAAGCCTATTCACTCTAGGCTTGAAGATACCCAAATTATAATCGTTTTACCCTATGTTATATTTTTTTCCCAAACATATTTAAAAAGGTAAGTTGGGCACCACCGAAGTTCATTGAATTGATGATCCACTTATGTGTTGCTCGATAAAAAAAAAAAGTTATTATATAACATAATTTTTAGTATATGCAAAACCTGAATATAGTTGGGTTAGAATCAGTAACTGAATCGATTCTAATATTTTTAACCCATTATAATTTTTCCCAAAAATATTTAAAATAGTTACAAGTTGGACACCACCGAAACCAAGTACAACACAGGTCACGGCAGAACATAGTGGGCATTAATAAGTACCTATGTATCCTTACTAATATTATAAAAGCGAAAGTGAGTTTGTTTGTTACGTCTTCACGCCTAAATGGCCGAACCGATTTTGATGAAACTTGGTGCACGGATAGACCATGTCCTGAAATAGGACATATTTTTATCCCGGAAGTATGTTCCCTTGGGATAATTTGCTGCTATAACGCGGGCGAAGCCGCTGGGAGCAGCTAGCAAAAAAATAAAAGATTATACTCACTCTCTTTTCTATTACTAAATCGTGTTACAGACGACACTACACATTGATCACCAGTTCAATGAATTTTGATCTCTTTAATTGAATTAAATGTGGCATTCCCAGAAAGCAGGGATAGATATTAAAACCACCAATATCCGCAATCCTCACCATTTTTGGATTCAATTTTCAAACTAAAAGTTCTACTGTCTCACCGCAAAGGAATTTAAATTGATTTTGAAACGTAAAACTGTTCATTTGAAACTAGCTTCTGCCGGCGGATTCGTCCCTGTGTATCTAGGTTTCTCAAAACAAAGTTTTGTCCCTAGTTTCATCACCTTAGGGGGTGAATTTTGAAAAATCCTCACTTAGTGCTCGCCTACGTCATAAATGGAAACTGCGTAAAATGTCACGTTTCAACTTTGTTTGGCTGTACGTTGATATGTCAGTCAGTCAGTTTCTCCTTTTATAATATACTAGCGGCCCGTCCCGGCTTCGCACGGGCAATAAATACGTAATAGCCCATGTTACTCAAGGTGAATGTAGCTTTCTAATGGTAAAAGAATTTTTGAAATCGGCACAGTAGTTTTTGAGTTTATTCATTACAAACATACAGACAAAAATACAAATTTTCTCTCTTTATAATATTAGTGTAAATATAGATAGATGAATCTAATAATTCTATTTTTAAATACGTATTCCGGTTTGAGAATATAAAACTTTCAAGAAAGCAATATTCATATTTACAACTGCAATAAAAAACTTTATGAACGTTATGAAAATAATGAGATTTGTAAAGTGAGATTTATTAGAAACTACAGATTTAAGTATCTGGTACCAAAGATAATACAGATACATGATATTTTTGAGACTAGAGAAAATGGGATTAAGATTTTTATATCTTGATTATTATTCTCAGAAGTCATCTATGAAATATACATACTTTTGAGAAAGCTTCCCGCTTGACCACAGCAGATGTTTCCACCATCATAAACCATTTATCATTGTGCGTACAGCTAAGGAGAGGAATTCCTTGCCGGAGTCTGTGTTTCCTGACAGCTACAGTCTGGGGATCTTTAGGTAAAGAGTGAATAAGTTTATTCTAGACAAGCGTGCTCCAACATCGACCACATCATAGCTTACCATCAGGGGAGATAGTGGTCAAACACCAATCAACACATGTTGACGTTACAAAATCGTGGGAAAATTGAAACAAGTGAACAAAATGTTTTGTCTATGGCTTTTCCCGTTACGTTTAAAAGAGCATAAGCGACGACGTTCCCATAAAGCGATGTTGTTTTTTTTTAAAAGTCCTTCAGCACACGTACTCTGATAATACATTGTTTAGTTGAAACTTTCATGAGTGATTTTATCGAGGGCGACGAGCAATGGGTAGCTCGCCATCTAGTGGTCCTGTAATCGTTCGGACCTTTTAAATTTATTGTTCACGTTGTTTTTCGTGATGAGTATAGATATTTTGTATTGTACCAGTTATCATAAAAATCACAATAATATTACAAAGGTGAAAGGTTATCAGTTTGTTTGTTGGTTACTTCCTCGCGTTCGAACGGCTGAACGGGTTTGGATGAAATTTGGCCCACGGATAGACCATGTCCTGGCATAACACATAGGATATTTTTATATACAGGGAGTAGGTTCTTCCTACTACCACGCAGGCAAAACCGCTGGTGAAAGCTAGGGTGGAATACATGTTAATATTTCTATGTAATCACTTGCCGCCTTACCTTAACGAAAATAAGATCAGTTACCAGGAATCCGTAGGCTTCATTTACGCATGTATCAAATATCGTAGGTATTAACAGGAGTCTCGTCAGGGGGATTCCTTTAGTAGTTTTTTTTTAAATTATAGATTGACTTGCGTTTGACCACTATCTCACCTGATGGTAAGCTATGATGTGGTCAACAATGGAGCATACTTGCCATGAAGTACCCTATTTACTTTTGCCTTAAAGACCACTAGGTTGTAGCTATCAGGAAACACAGACTACAGCAAGGATTTCCACTCCTTAGCTGTACGCACAATGAATGTGTTCCCAAAAAGTTTTAGGATGTTTTGTTTCCTAGAGCGTAGAGAACTAAACCTTTTGAGTTTATATAAACTAAGTAACAAAAAAAAATCAGCTTGTTAGTAATAATTTTTTTTGACCTCGTTTTCGATACATGTTGGAAGAGGGGGACTCTTTTATCAAACCATTTTCTTTGTAGGACAAATACGTTTTCGAATCATTTAGATAATTATCTTGAGATTTAACAAAAAAAGAACCTGTTAGTAATAAATTTTTTAGAGTCAACATCTCATACAAATTGTATCCTTGGTATCTCTGTTAGCTACCACAATGGAGAGTTTTGTATAGGAAATTGTTGGGCGTCTCATCAAAATTAAGCTACTCACGGAAAATTAGCTTTATAGTAATCAAGTGGAAAAAATGTTCTAGGGAACCCGTACTATGGTGTTTAAAGTTAGTGCATAATAGTGATCAATGCTGTGCTATGCTTAACACATGAACAAAGTGTTTTTATCAATATCAGACTCTAAGAAGGTGCTATGGTCTTCTATAAGTGCTAAAGAACGCTATTCTTAGTTTAAATAAAACTGTATAAAAATAAGTTAGAGATAAATTAATTATTAGTCTTTTAGGCTAGATTGTAATCAATTATTAAGAGCCATTCTTAATAATATGGAAAAAAAGAATGTTTTGTTTGTAACACTTATATTATTTTTAAGAAATGTATTTTATTTATCCCAGCCAGGTGCATTACTTTGTGTAATTTATTTCATCACCACTGCTCTCAAAACGGTGAAGGAAAACATCGTGAGGAAACCGGCATGTCCTAGAACCAAAAATTCGAAGACATGTGACATCTACCAACACGCACTGGGCCCGCGTGGTGGATTACGGCCCATTCCCTCTCCTAGAGAGGAGGCCTGAGTCCCAGCAGTGGGAACTTTAAAAAGGCTGATGATGTATTTTACTTGATTTTTGTTAACTTTTACCGCGTATACGGTAAAAGTTACAAACGCGATACAGTCAGCAAATTAAAGGCGTCCAAAAATTTAGCTCGAGAGAATGAAATAAATACTAATGCCATTGCATAGGTAAATTGTAACAAACAATATTGTCGACTACAATTTTAAACTATAGAATTGAACAGAATAGATTTTATTGTACGACTAGCTTCTGCCAGCGACTTCGTACGCGGATCCTGTTGCTTATGCCAGCGACAACGGGGTCGTCAAAATCAAATATCTGAAACGTCTGATGTCGAATTCTAAGAGCCCGGGGACTGGAAAACAACGTGATGTGCGAGACGATTCGAGACGTTCCAGATTTCTCCCTTCCACTTACGCGCGTGACAGTGTGCACACACCTTAGACATGGTGCCAATGTTTCCGTGTTCGATGTAATTAATAAATGGGTTATAAGAAAACGCGCTCCTTTCTTTATTGCCAAAAAGTGTTCCCATAGCGTGATCTAACTCGACGCCAACGCGATTTACGAAACGTTTAGAAAACGGAAACTACATTCACCCAAATATTATAGTATCTTAGCCATGTGCAGCGCCCCTTAGTGAACTCTACAGCGGGTGACGTAACCTACGACCAACTTATTATTTGCGGTTGGTACAGTAATCGGGTCTAGGGATCGAACCGCAAAATTAAGTTTGTTTTTATAGTATATACTTTTCCGGGATAAAAAGTACCCAGTGTGGTGCCCAGGATATAAAAAAATAATTATACCAAGTTTCATCGTAATCGAACCAGTAGTTTTTGCGTGATGCCTGAACAAACAGACAGACAGACAAAAAAATTTTTAATCATATTTTTGGGTTCGGTGTTGGTAATAGGTACCTATTTTATAAAATAACAACCAAAGAAATCTAAAAATAAATTATTAGACGTAAGAGTAGACTAAAAGTCGCGCTGATAAGCACGGTTTGTTAAAATCAATTATTGTCTGTCAATAAGGTCTCTAACACTCTGAACGTCTATTCGCATCAACAGCCAAATATTGCCGCCGTGTGCGGCGTCGAGTGCGGCGACTGTTACACAAAAATAATCCTTATATCATAATTCAGTATTCACGCGCGATGGCTTATTAGCGTATTTCATGTATAACTTTGGTGTTTCTATACCGATTTCTATGATTCTTTTTTTATTGAATAGATAATAATGTTAACTTTTTTTAATTAGGGATGAGTGAGAGTGTTATAAACGTAAGAGTAGACAAAAATAAACAGAAAGCTCCGAACTGCTAAGCTATCGGAAGTTACACGTGTTATTGTGAGTCAACCATAAAAGATAGACATATGCTGTCGTGGGATATTTTTTATATAATTTTAAGGAGAACATTTCCGTTGTACATGATTTCTGTGTAGCTTTAACCTTTAAGGCTGCAAACGCGACGGAAGCTTAAAAAATTGAGTAATTTCTCCCGTTTCCCCAACATTTCCCTTCACTGCTCTGCTCCTATTGATTGTAGCGTGATGAAAAGTATACTATAACCTGCCCAAGAGTATGAAGAATGATTGTACCAAGTTTCGTTAAAATCCATCAAGTAGTTTTTGTTTCCATAAAGAACATACAGACAGACAGACAGACAGACAAAAATGTTACTGTTTGCATTTTTGGCATCAGCATCGATCACTAATCACCCCCTGATAGTTATTATGAAATATATTTCATGTACAGAATTGACCTCTGTACAGATTTACTCGTATTATAAGTATAGATATAGATAAAATAGTAAAAAAACTTTTACACAAACTTAAAATCTACAGGTACAACAGCGGTCTTATTGCTGACAGCGATAAGACAGTGGTGTATTTTTGGCATGGTATTTTATATAACACATTTTTATTTAAAAAAAAAACGACTTCACAAAAAAAATATTTTGAGGAATTCTCTCGATTTCTTTTTCTTTTCTATGGTGCATTTGGGAAGTATACTCTTTCCAACAATAAAATAATTTTTCAAATCGGTTGGCAAGCGACGAAGTTATGCGCGAACAAACATTAAAAATAAATACAAACATCCGAATTGAGAATCTCCTCCTTTTTAGAAGTCAGTTAAAAAAAAACTGTCCCTTTAAAATATCCCTCACAACTTTCGTCGTAACTTATAATTTCAATACCCTAGTAGACTGTCGATATTATTGAATCATTGGCTGCCTGTTGTTAGAATCAACAGTAAGACCACTGAGCAAGCACTAGAACTTAGTAACTAGATAACAAGACGGCTGAAGTGGATAAGACGTAATAAGAATTACCCTGGCAACACCAACAGGGTTGCTTATCGTAGACGATAATTTAAATTGTTGTATAGACAGTAGCCTCTGCTAGGGGCTTTGCTTGCATGGTTGTAGACAAAAAAAATACCCTACTAGCCTACTGGGGCCAGGGTTATCCGAAAGGAAGCTCGAGCCCCGGTATGAAGAGGCTAGAAGGAACGGAGTGGGTTTTTAGTCAGTAAGAGTGTGACACTATCTCCCGCTCCACCCAAGAGCGGGGGTTGTTATAAGATGATTTTTGCCCACCGACAAAAAAAAGGGGATCAGTGGTGTCCGAGTGGTAACGGCCCCAACTTACGAGTTGTAGGTCGCGGGTTCAAACCCAGCCAGGCGCATTACATCGTGAGGAAACCGGCATGTCCTAGAATCAAAAAGTCGAAGACATGTGACATCCACCAACCCGCACTGGGCCCGCGTGGTTGCTGCCCATTCCCTCCTCTAGAGAGGAGGCCTGAGTCCCAACAGTGGGAACATTATAAGAACGACTATGCTATGCTATACTATTCCAAGAGATGGTCTACCCGTGTGCCGAATTTCATCCATATCCTTACAGCTGTTCGACCGTGAAGAGGTAACTAACATACACACACAAATATCTAGGAACACGTAGTTATTAATCTGTCGTCAAGAAATTAGCCTAGATATTTTACTGTTTCTTGCGTGTCTTACGGTTCTGTGCCTCAAAAGGAAAAAACGGAACCATAATAGGATCACTTTATTGTCCGTCCGTCCGTCCGTCTGTCTGTCAAGACCCTAAGTAGCTCGAGCCCCGGTATAAAGGCACGAAGGAACGGGGTGAGTTTTTAGTCATTAAGCGTCTGACACTATCTCCCGCTCCACCCAAGAGCGGGGGTTGTCATTAGATGATTTTCCTACTATAAAAAAAAGAGTGCCCAACCTTTACCCGCTCTTACTTGAGTATGACGTCTTTAGACATCTTTCTCCAGATATTTTGGAAACAGAAATCTTGTGATAATTACGAGTATTTAGGTTTCTATTGAAATCAAAACAAGCTATCATACTTTTAATAAAAAAAAAAACAGCTAGAAAAAATTGCAAATAGTTTGGGTTTTATTTCAAAGAAACATGTAGGCGCGTTTTTTGGATGACCCTATATTAAGAATCACTTCTTGTTTATATAATTTCCTCACTGTTAAGCGTCATAATAATACATCATCCGTTTTGTAGCAATTTTTGGCTTCTCATGCACGAGGTATTGTCGAAATAAAGAAATGTCGCTACAATCAATGCTACGACCAATATTTACAGAAGCTAAAACTGGTTGAAATTTCTTAACGCACGGATTATTTTGCCGGAGAGGCAAAATAATCCGCGCGTTCAACGTTTGCATCATAACATTCGTTCATAACAATACCTCATTACAAAGACCGTTATGATTTGATTAAGAACCCTCACTGCTAACACCCTAGACAAGGCATGTGCATAAAACACAAACACGCTACTAATGTGTGTACTTACTTAATTCATGAATCCCCAAGCGACCACCGGTGGCCGCGCATCTATTGTCTTACTATTGTGTCTCTAATTGACGGTATCTGAAGGGTTAACGATGTGTTAAGCTAAGTATAATATTAAAGATAGATAGATCTATCTATATATATAAAAGAAAGTCGTGTTTGTTACAACACTTATAACTCAAGAATGGCTGTACAGAAATGGCTGAAAATTGGTGGGTAGGTAGCTTAGAGCCAGGTGACGGACATAGGATACGGTAGAGTAGAGTAGGGTAGAGTAGAGTAGAGTAGGGTAGTGTAGGGAAGAGCGGGAGCGAAGCCGCGCGGGCAAAAGCTAGTAGATAGATAAATTCTTTCTTGTACACCAAAAATAAAAAATTACACAGAAACTAAACGTAATCTTGTATCTTCTCTATATGTATAAAAGCGAAATACCACTGACTGATATATACAAGTTCCTTATACAGTAGTGTTGTATTACAGCGAACTAATAAAAATATTCACATTGATCAATTTTTTTTTGAGGTTTTGCGAGATTAATGAACAGATATTGATTCGTTTTAAATAAATGTCGTAGCCATATCGTAGAATTGAGCAATTCATGATGTTTTTGATTACCGCTGAGGTTAGGTGAGGTGGCATTTCTTAAAGTAACCAACCATTTTGTGAAATGGCCGACAAAATCATAAAACGACCTATTCTATATACAAGGTTATTTCTAAAACACTAACAACCTTGCAGGACTGTATTACTAACATCATAAACAACAACTTTTGTTATTATGACTTTTTACAAAACGATATTTACCATAAACAAACCTTCAAGATTTCGTTGTTCTAACTAACAAATTTCAACTCTGTATTTTGCTGTTCCCACCTACGCCTCCCGGGCACGATCCCCGCTCCCCTCCGCTATTGTACTATCGCTTGCTTCGCATAGATTTCGTATTTAGAACGTTCAGTTTAAATATTTTTATTTGAAAATCTGATGAACTATAACATGACAGTCACAGAACAAAAGTTTTTGTTTATGATGTTAGTAACATAGTCCTGAGAGCTTGCTAGTGTTTTACAAATAACCCTGTTAAGGGTGAAAACATCATCTAAGGACGGAATTTACGAAACTCGAATCCCGAAAAGGGTAAAACGGGAGAACGGACGGCGAAACCTAGTTTTACGCGAGTAATACCTTACCAAATAAAACGAGATAAGGGCAGGAAGATGATGATGATGAATTATTTTGAAATTGTTCAAATACCCACTCCAAAAAAAAAATTGTTTTGAATTTCGTATCGATGCGTTGTTAATTATAACTTTACTTCTTAGCATATTTATTTAACGGCAGCTGCGGGGCTTCAAATTTGTTTTACACATTATATAATAGTGAGCTTTTATAATTGGCGCCCAAATGGGACACGATAGAATGTGCTGCGTGCCCGATGATTTTATTGTTTAAAAATACAGTTGCTTTTTGGCATGTTTAGTTTTAAAGCGAAAATATACGTAAATACTAACCCATCAAGTTCAACTGTCAATCGAAGAATTCTGGTCTACAGTTACTGTCCCTTTCTATTTTCTATAATAATAATATACACACTTGCTTTTCCAATTCACTTTAGACATTGGCAGAATAGTCGACATCGGCTCTACTTGCCATTAATAAAGAATAGAATAGAAAATATACGTATTTTATTTTTTCGCAATGAAATAATTACGTTCACACCCCACAAATGATATTTAAAGTAGTTAGGTATGGACCAAAATAAAATAATAAACGTATTAAAGTGTGGGTTGCAAGACTATAGTAATACAAAGTTGTAACTAACTTTTTTTTTAATTGATATAAACCAGTGCTTGACTGCGATCCCACCTGATGGTAAGCAGTGGTGCAATCTCTGATGGTGAGGCGCACTAGTTTATTCAGAGCCTATTCACTCTAGTCTTGAAGACATACAAATTATAATCGGATAGGAAGACCGTAGCAGGCAAATTGTTCCAGTCCTACGTACGCGGTATAAACGACGAGGCGAAACGCTAAGTCCGGACAGTAGAGGTTTTAACAAAGTATGGGAGCGAAACTGATACCTAAATTCAATATTTTTCTTTTAAAGATCATAAAAAGTTAAGAATAATAATAACAGAACGTGTTTCATGAATTCCGGATTCAAAAGTTCTGGTTCTGTCAAAGGTTCTATTGACTCCATTTATAGTTTTTCAATACCTTTATATTCTTTTGTTTTGATTTTTCAGTGGGATCATTCAGCTATGTGTTGTCCCAATACTCCCAAACTGTAGTTTGGTTGGCCTCAAAGCATTGTTCTGGTTCAAAAGAATACCAGTCTTTGGTGATCCAGTGTATTGTGCATACGGAAAAAGCGCTTTGTCCTTTCCTGTGACGTCAAAATGGCAGAAACACTATTTTTAAGTTCTGCGATTTTTTTTTATCATGACAAAAATATGCACTACCCTAGTTATCCCGAAATAAGAGTTCTAGGTCGCGGGTTAAAAATACTGCTCTCAAAACGGTAAAGGAAAACATCGCGAGGAAACCAGCATGACCTAGAAACAAAATTTCGAAGACATGTGACATCCACAGATTCGCACTGGGCCCGCGTTGTGAATATGGCCCATTCCCTCTCCTAGAGAGGAGGCCTGAGTCCCAGCAGTGGGGACATTATAAGGCTGATTATGCTAGGCTATGACAAAAATATCTTTAGCTGAACTGATAACAGGATCGGTCTCTATAACTAAGGTTCTCTCAAAATAGTTCCCGGAGATATCGCTAAAATTGCTGTCAGAAGATATTAAGTATTTAACTTATTACTAATGACATCACCTACTCGTCAGATGGCATTTACCGAGTTATGTCAAATTACTTAGTAGGATTATACATAATTTATGGATACGTACTTAAGCTTTAATAAATTAATTTTATTATTTACGTACAAGGAAACGTTAGTAGATAAAAATTGAATATAAATATGAGTGCAAAGGTACTGCTTATTTCAATAGAAATTTCTTCCAGCAGAACGCGAAAGGAGAAAGAAATGTTAAATATTAAACTCAAGTATCAAATAAACCTACACAAATAATATAAATATGTATATATTATTATTTATTTACTATATTCTTTATTGTACACCGCATAAACCAAATAAGTGGCGGTCTTATCGCACGAGGCAATTTCTTACAGACAACTTTGGATGTACTGAAAGAAAGGAGATAGATTTAGGGCTGTCAGAAATAATACTAATAAGACATAATAATACAAAATACATAGGTACATACAATATCAAATAATAAACTAAAAAATATCGAATCAGGAGAAGAAAAATCAAAGTGGAAGTTAATTCCCCCTTCACAATTTTTTTAAACGTTGGTAGCGTTTGAGCACGCCTCACTTCTAAGGGTAACGCATTCCACAAACGAGCAGCTTGAATTATGAAAGATTTGTCAACGAAGGAAGTGGAATGCGTGCGAATACTTAATTTTAGGGTTTCCCATGATCTCAAGGACCTGATATGTGAGGCACTGAGGAACTGAAAGCGTTCTTTAAGATAAAAAGAGGTACAAGGGTTAAATAACACATTTTAAAGCAAAGAAAGTATGTGGACTTTCCGGGGAAGGCGAATAGGAAGCCATTTTTGCTGAGTACGAAATTTAGAAACGTGGTCATACTTGCGCAAGCCAAATATGAACCTGATACAGAGATTATGAAGTCGCTCAAATATGAATCATATCATGTATACACACATTTATCTACACCGTAAATAATATTACAAAGCGGTAAAGTTTTTTTTTTTGTTTTGTAGGAGGTAAGTTCTAAAAGTACTGGTCCGATTGCGATTTTTTTTTTTACCATTTTTAAAAGCTGATTTATTCCTGAGAGCAAAAGTTACTATAATATGTAGTTTTTTTTTCTTGTGTGCTGCATATTCAATCTTTGGAATTGGGTCGCAATTTACTCACTTAGTTTTTTATATGGATAATGATCCAATGTCTTTTCCCGCTCGAAGTTGGAGCGACGTGTGAGCATCGGACTTTTAATTTGCGTTGTTTTTTTTAAGTATGTAATTTTAAATCCGTGTTTTACTGTCCTCGCACACGGGCTTCAAAAAAACGCCGCTTTAAGCTTCATTTTAAGGCAGTATTTTTTTGTGGCTTGTGTGCGGCGTTGCTGCCACAAAAAAACGCTTGCAGCCGCTTCAAGCGTTTTTTTTTTGCTTTAAGAGGTGTCGCGCGCTTCATCTGTTTTTGCGGCGGCTACTAGCGTTTTTTTGTGGCTGCTTCTGGCGTTTTTCTGAGACCCGTGTTCGGTGGACAGTAAGTTTGGCAAATGGAGCACGTTACCGACTGGGGCGCGTACGTCTGGTTTACACTATTCTAAATTAATCAAATATTATTTTAATATATTAGTTTTTTTTTATTTGGAACTGATACGCACAACGGCTTGAAAAATATTAACGTGGGCGAAGATGGTTTTGAATTTTGTTTTCTTAAAAAACGCTATAAATAAATAGTAGATTAGTGCTAGAATATCGTTGATAAATAATCGAGAGATGGATATATGATATCACTGATCTCAATTTTTTACCAAATAAGTATGGCATTTTTGGAGAACTATTCGAAACAAATTAATTTCCGTTTTATTTCGGTACATTGAGCTAGAACATTTTTTTAGGCACTAGAATAAATAAAAAATAGTAGTATATAACAAAATATATTATGACTGCCTTTTGCCCGCGGCTTCGCTCGCATTAAATTCGTTAATTTCGCCCGGTTTTGGGAAGTAGGGGTTTAGAAAGAGAAAAAGTAGCCTATGTCACTCTCCATCCCTTCAACTATCTCCACTTAAAAAATCACGGCTCTGTTTTACAATGAAAGACGGACAAACAGACATACACACTTTCCCATTTATAATATTAGTATGGATTACTTAGTTGCCAGACTATAGATAGGGAGGAAAAATAAAAGCTGACCATAGACAAATCATTAATCGCGGATAACATAATGTAATACATTATCGATAATCAGTCTCAAGCAACGCCTTAGAGAACTGGCATAAGTTACGAGTCCATAGATACCCTCTGGAATTCCGGCAATGAGCAAGTAAAAAATATTTTCTATTTCTACTGGTCAAGTCACAGCTGCGAACTCTACCTTTGTACGGGCTACCGGGACTTTGAACAGCCTTTCCCTCGGTCTTGACTGGCCTGTCGATCTAGTGGTTAGTGACCCTGACTGCTATGCCGGAGGTCGTGGGTTCGATTCCCGCCCAGGACAAATGTTTGTGTGATGAGCATAATCATTTGTTCTGTGTCTGGGTGTAATTTATCTATAAAATGTATGTATTTAGAAATATATAAGTATGTTTATCAGTAGTCTAGTACCCATAACACAAGCTCTGCTTAGCTTGGGACTAGACGGCGTTGTGTGATAGTTGTGGAATATTACAACACACAGCACACCGCAAATAAATTAATAAATAATTGACTGTTAGGCGGTACGAAGTTCGATCGGCTAGTATAGCATAAAGTTGATTCTACGTAAAATTAAAAAAAAAAATCGTTTCAATTTTTTAGAAGAACAAATCCGGTGAGTATGTGAAGATTGGGTGCGATTGAAAAACAATCAACAATGCAACGATTCGGGTGCGTGAGGTATTGAACAATACGCTAGTGTGTAATCCCACGACTTGTGATTACTAAAAGAGTTAGTATACATGTGGACGGAAGCATTAATGAATTGTGTGAGAAGTGATATGAAAGACAAGGGAGTTAATGATAGCGTGCCGAGTGACAGGACAGAATGGAAGAAAAAAATGTGTTACGGGACAAGGGTAGAAAGATGATGTTGAGTTTATTGTTTAAGAATTTGAGCTTATGATACAAGAATTAGGTACGTTCTTTTAGAGTATTTTGAGGTGGAAAATAATCCAAAGACTTCTCTCGAACTAGGTTGGAGCGAGAGGGCGTGTTAGACGGGACAAGGGCAGGAAGACGATAGTGACATATACCTCCGTGTTATAGATTTGGAATCTAGCTAAGTAAAATAAATTAACTCCTGTCTATCAGTTAGAGTTTTACAGTTTTTAAATTGATTATTATGAAATTTGGTACTGAGTAAGTTTGAATCCCAAAGAAGGACATGGCTACTTTTTATCTGGCTTCAACTTTGCGTCCGCAATAACCGATTTTTTTTAAAGTTATTGATAGGGTCGTGTTTGACCACCATCTCACCTGATGGTAAGCGATGATGTGGTCGACGATGGAGCACGCTTGCCTAGAAGTAACCTATTCACTCTTGACTTAAAGACCCCCAAGTTGTCTGTCCGACCGTCCGGTAACTGTCCGGACCGAGCCCAAGACGTCGACGGCGCGCACTGTTACCGCGCACCTCAAGGAGTTGTCAGCAGCAGGAGGGGCCCAGCTGGGTCGAAGCCTACTGGAGCCAGGGTTATCCGAAAGGAAGCTCGAGCCCCGGTATGAAGAGGCTAGAAGGAACGGGGTGGGTTTTTAGTCAGTAAGAGTTTGACACTATCTCCCGCTCCACCCAAGAGCGGTGGTTGTCATAAAATGATTTTTGCCCACCGTAAAAAAACCCCATTTTGTAGCTATCAGACACAGAACACCGACTCTGGCAGGGAATGCCACTCCTTGGCTGTACGCACAATAAATGTGTTCCCAAAACGCTTTGTGCGTATGAGTGGGATGTCAACCATGTACCGGTGACGCAACGCCGTACGTCTTGTGGTTCCATTCACATGGACGAAACCGCGGGCAAAATCTAGTATTTGATAAACAATAGAAGGCTTGAAACTTTTAAAATTAACAGATCGTGGCACGTAAAAATGTTTCGTTGGTAAAGGTTGTAAATCTAGACAGTCTAGCCTAGACTGACTACTCATTATTTCCTACTTAATCTTTACGCCGTTTTTTTTTTCTTTTCTTAATCTTTTTCTTGTAGTTTTTTTTTACGGTGAAGGAAAACATCGTGAGGAAACCGGCATGTCCTAGGACCAAAAACTTATGACTTTGAAGACTTGTGGCATTCAACAACCCGCACTATGCCCGCGTGCTGGATTACGGCCCATTCCCTCTCCTAGAGAGGAGGCCTAAGTCCCAGCAGTGGGTAAATTAAAATAAAATGCTGATGATGATGATGCTAAATCTTTGAGTTACATGAAACTATGAACTCTTATTTGCTCCTAAACATAGAATGCGTACAATTTACCTAATTGTAGAGTGTATTGTAAATGTCACCGGACAATTGCCGACTCCATGTGATTGTAATATATTATAATTTCACTTCTTCTTCCTGTCCTTATCCCATATTACTTGGGGTCGGCGCAATACGTTTTTTTCTTCTCTGTCTTATCATCCGACACACTATTAGATTGTAATTTCTCGATATGAAATATTATAAAAAATTGTATACAAAATATACGATAAATCACACGTTCATTAGTTTAACTACATAATATTTTATTTAGATAATAATGTGTAGTTTTAATTTCTCGCGATATTTTACAATCTAACGGTGTTTGCAATTTTCTGGTGATTTTATATGTTACGGTATACATTTTGTCATAATTTTCATAAAAACGACAAATGTATCACCATTTGAGAATTAAATCATAATTGTAATTAAATAACTAAATAATCTCTTGCTGCTATATTAATTTACGCGTTTTAAGGAGATTATTATTATTTTGAAACTCAAATATAATATTACAAGCTTCGTCCGCGTGAAATTAGTAAACAAATTATAGTCTATGATACACAGTGGTAAAAAAGCATTCTACTGACGAAACAATTTTTAAAATCGGTCCAGTAGTTTTTTAATTTTTTACAAATACAAATCTATCCTCTTTTATATTTATAGTATTTTCTAATAAAAATACAAAAGTTTACCACCCGCCTACGTTTCTCAAGGTTCAATGAAATGAAGAGTAAAGTTTAATTTTGTAATTTACAAATATTTTTCACAGATTTTCAGATCAACGGGTATGAAAGTTGTCCATTATTTTCCGGTAATTTATTCACGAAAGCCAATTCATATGCAGTGACACGTTAAGAAATATTAACTACGATACTAAAATAACAAAAAAATTACGAACTGATACGTTTAATATCTACGTAAAATAGATTTAAATAGAAATCAAATATCGTAAAATTTACATTTCAGAGAAATGTAAATATGAAAATGGTAAATTCTGCTTTACAATAAAAGTAAAAACAACTGTCGGTACGTTCTTTTAAAATTATTTTAAACTACAAATTTTTTTATCCACCAAAAAAACGAATCCTTTTTTTAAATAAAAGAATCATTGATGAGTATAAAATATCTATCGTCCTTCTCCCTAATTACAAAACGGTCACCCATCCAAAATTTTCACCTTAAATATAAACAAGATAATTTTGAAACTCACCTTTATCAAATCGATCACAGCATAACAAAATTGTTAAATAAAAAGGGAAAACAAATCACTATAACAATCACAGAAACATGAATGGCATACGAAGTTGTTTAGCTGATGACACTTGGAGTAGTTGTGATGGACCCACTGTGTGTGCGTGCCTTATATACTGTGGCAGCTGACGCGCTCGCTGTAGCGTTAGCAAAAGAAGCGAGTTTTCTTTTGTAAAAGATTTTGGGGAAAATTGTTTTGGAGTTGATAAGGTGATAAGTTTTTTTAGAATTGTAAAATACAAACCATATTTTGGTTGCACAAAAAATTGTTTTTGTTATACAAAAAAAAATATAGCTGTAGGTATAGGTATAGCTAAAAAGTTCTAAATTATGATCAATTTTTAAGCTGTTTAAAAAGAGATCTTGCGTCCAAGCCAGTGGGGTAAAAAGCCGATTTCAATGATCAGACGTAAATAGTATAGTTTTAATGATAAATTAATTATTTATTTATTTATCTTTATTGCACAACACATAAACTAACAGTACAGGGCATTATTTTGTTGTTGATTGTTTTATTTTGTTTGTGTTTTTGTTCTGTTTTTTTTCTTTAGCCTAAATAGCCCATAGCTAGGCAACCGGGGGGGGGGGGGGGTTAAACCCTGAACTTCTTCCAGATATTCTTATCTCGGGCTAGCTTGAATCAGCCCTTGCGTTACGTGGCTAGATCATCTCGCCACCTCTTCTCAGGTCGGTCTCGTCGACTTCGTCCATCCACTGTCGCCCACTTTGTGTTGAGTCTTGCCCAGCGGTCCATGCAGACACAGAACTAATGATTATGCTCATCACGAGGCCGTCCGCATCAGGCAACGGTGCCCTCGCCGCCGCCGCCGGGATTCCGATCCCGATTTCCGGCCACCGTAGACGCGGGCTCGCGGACAGCGAGCCATGGGTAGCTCGCTGTCGGACCGTCCGGTAACTGTCCGGACCGAGCCCAAGACGTCGACGGCGCGCACTGTTGTCCATGTGGCTGACGTAAGCCACGCTATCGCATTTTAGCCAGACAGTATTTTTTTCTATATCTATGATCCCTGTTTTTGAACGCATGTTTTCTCTAGAGCCAATTAAACTAAAAATGTTCTTTTGTAATAAAGAAAAACATTTTTACGCTACGTGAACCTGAAATGTTGTGGACAAAAGGTATCCTATTTGTGAGCAACGTTGACGAACAAGGGAAGGCACGGTCGCTGACAAAAACTCAGATTTAGAAGGTTCGAATCCGGTTAAAAATCTATGAAGTTTTTTAACCAAGAATTTTTACAGGAAAAGAAAAATATTACTCCGCATATTAATACTAATTTAAAGTTGGAATTCTTTGTTGTAATACTGAATTTACTTACGCATTATTTTCTCAACATTTCCCTAGAGCTTACAAAATAAATTTGGTTTCCGTGAACGGCCTTTTTTTAGGTGGGAAATTATCCAATAACTTTTCCTGGTCTAGGGCTGAGTGGGAGGACTTTAGAAGACTTTTACTGACTAAAATCACATTTATGTTCTTTCTTTGCCTTCTGTTCTAGGACACCGGGGTTCCCTTTCGGAATTTCATTGAACTGGCTGAAGCTTAGTTGACTTTAAAACTTAATAGAAATGCTAGATTTTTACATTATGTCATTATCTTATTCTGCAAACGCGCTACAGCATTGCGACTGTGTCGATGCGAACGCGCTACAGCATCGCGACTGTATCGATACGAACGCGCTACAGCATCGCGACTGTATCGATGCGAACGCGCTACAGCATCGCGACTGTATCGATACGAACGCGCTACAGCATCGCGACTGTATCAATGCGAACGCGCTACAGCATCGCTACAAAAAGACCCGTGGGCGAAAGGCCTAACAATATATGGTCTTTTGTGGGAATAATATATAATATATATGACATTTAGTCATATTATTATTATCTTAAGTACTATTATTACCCCCAGGATCGCTGCAATAGTAATAAATAAGATAAGATTTGTTCTATTTCTGGTTACTAGTCCACAATTGACCAAGTTACTCAAAATAGACATCAATGTTATGCACTATATACTCGTTATCTTTCTGTAACCTTAATGGCGATTGACGTCTTCAATATTAACGATTTTGATTATTATCTTTTTTAGAGTTCCGTACATCAAAAGGGAAAAACGGAACCCTTATAGGATCACTTTGTTGTCCGTCCTTTCGTCCGTCTGTCTGACTGTCAAGACTCTTTATCTCGAGAACGTATGGAGGTATCGAGTTGAAATTAAAACCATATATTAAAGTCTGCGATCCTGTCAAGCTGTGAAAAAAATCAAACTTCTAAGTTAACGAATAAAAAAGATTCGGCTTTTTATGTCGCAAAAAAACGTATATTTTGATACTCTCAAAGATCGAAATTCATAGGGTACTTCCCGTTGACCCAGAATCCTGAAAGTCCTTACAAATCAAGGTCTTAGAGCGCAGGTACCTATAGAAATAAATCTGTAAACTGTAAGTTGTTAACTACGTAACAAAAAAAAAAAGTTTGCAATTCGGAAAAATCTTCGAGACTCCATTCGGGAATTGTAGTTTGCACGGAACGCTCAGTTTGCGAGTCCGACTCGTACTTGCCCAGTTTCTTTTGAGTGATTTCTATTATGATATCAGAAGCATCTTTCCTTCCTTAAATGTCTCGTTTATATTTAATGTTTTCTAATATTAGTCTGTCAATTTTGAAATGGACGTGTCTATTATATAAATATACTAGCTTTTGCCCGCGCGGCTTCGCTCCCGCTCGCTCTACTCCACACTACTCTACCCTACTCTACCCTACTCTACCCTACTCTACCCTACTCTACCCTACTCTACCCTACTCTACCCTACTCTACCCTACTCTACCCTACTCTACCCTACTCTACCCTACTCTACCCTACTCTACCCTACTCTACCCTACTCTACCCTACTCTACCCTACTCTACCCTACTCTACCCTACTCTACCCTACTCTACCCTACTCTACCCTACTCTACCCTACTCTACCCTACTCTACCCTACTCTACCCTACTCTACCCTACTCTACCCTACTCTACCCTACTCTACCCTACTCTACCCTACTCTACCCTACTCTACCCTACTCTACCCTACTCTACCCTACTCTACCCTACTCTACCCTACTCTACCCTACTCTACCCTACTCTACCCTACTCTACCCTACTCTACCCTACTCTACCCTACTCTACCCTACTCTACCCTACTCTACCCTACTCTACCCTACTCTACCCTACTCTACCCTACTCTACCCTACTCTACCCTACTCTACCCTACTCTACCCTACTCTACCCTACTCTACCCTACTCTACCCTACTCTACCCTACTCTACCCTACTCTACCCTACTCTACCCTACTCTACCCTACTCTACCCTACTCTACCCTACTCTACCCTACTCTACCCTACTCTACCCTACTCTACCCTACTCTACCCTACTCTACTCTACCCTACTCTACCCTACTCTACCCTACTCTATCCTACCCTACTCTACTCTACCCTACCCTACTCTACCCTACTCTACTCTACCCTACCCTACTCTACCCTACTCTAGCCTACACTACCCTAATTTTTATTTTTTTTTCTATAAGAACCTTCTCCTCACAATAACAATCACAACAAAAAAAAAATCAGCCAAATCGGTCAAGCCGTTTTCATGCCAAGTCGTGACAACGGAAAACGGGGGTCATTTTTATATATATAGAAGATTAAAAACCTTTGTTTTCAATTTATTAATGTATTAGACACGTCATTCCATTCAGTCTGTATCTTTTTGTACAGACTGATTGGAATTACATGGATACATTTCACAAATTTTGGAAAATTATGGATACACACAATATTCGTTTCTTTATTCGAGATAGCGCTACTCGTAGAGGTCGCTTAACGCCCAGCCTGATAATATAAATGTATCTAATAAAACAGTGGCGGGGGCAAGCACGCGCACTATTCCGCACTAGTGCGAAACACAGTAAATTGCATGCCTAAAAGCTGTTTTTTGTATTGAAAATATATAAATATCACTCTAAATGAGTACTTGAGAGTTATTTTAAGTAAACGAATCTTACAAATGATGAAAATTGTGAATCGTTTAACATAATTATACCACTATGTTAGCGTGACTGTAAGGTATATGTTATTACAATAATACCTACTTCGAATATTTGAATATTCGTCGGGTTCCGGTAAATGCAAGCTAACTAGATTTTATGCTTATTTGGATTGCATTTGGAAATGTAACAAAAACATAGACCGGTTTTCCTGCATTTCTCTTAATTTTTTTAAGTTTTTAGGTATTATTTAATTCTAGAATGGTAGGAAATCACTGGTTGAATGGTTCTGGAGTGGCGACCGCGTACCGGAAGACGCAGCGTCCGATGACCCAGTGAAGGTTGTGGGAATCAGATGGATGCAGGACGCACAGGATCGTTCATTGTGGCGACACTTGGGGGAGATTTATGTCAAACAGTGGATGTCTATCGGCTGAAATGAGGATGTTGATGATGAGGAAAGCACTTTGATGATATAACAAAAAAACATGCTGTTGCAGCATAATGTTTAAAAGTAAAAAGTAGCGAGAAGTATCTCAAAAAAAGTAGCTCAACAACAGTATTGAACTTGCTCACGTGATGAAACTTTGCAAAAATAAGCTTATCCCTATCCCTATTAATCCCTACTTCCCTATCCCTACTAATATTATAAATGCGAAAGTAACTCTGTCTGTCTGTCTGTCTGTCTGTCTGTCTGTCTGTCTGTCTGTCTGTCTGTTACGCATTCATGCAAAAACTACTGAACGGATTTAGATCAAATTTCGTAGGTAGGTAGAAGAGACACTGGAATAATACATAGGCTACCTATAATTCCACTGCTGAGCACGGGTCTCTGCCCGCGCGATATAAACTGTAGTCCACGCGGGCGAAGCCGCGGGCGGAAAGCTAGTAAGCTATATTATTGTATTGTATTGTTGTATTGTTGTATCATAAAGTTCATCCGTCTAGTAATCTTTGCGTGAATGAGTAACAGACATCCATCCATACATCGTTTCTCACAAACTTTCGCATTCATAAAATCAAGTAGAGTCGGTCTAAAAAGTCTAACGACTTAGGTAATTTTAAGGTAAAATGAAATCTGATGTAGTCAATACTGGTTTAATAATCAAGGTTGATAAAGAGATCTTGATCATTGTTTACTAATAGAAGAACCTTATAAAAGATATTGAATATAAGTATTTTTTTAATAATAATATTCAACAACTATCACACAACGCCGTCAAGCTAAGCAGAGATTGTGTTATGGGTACTAGACAATTGATAAACATACATATATATTTCTAAATACATAAATATTATAGATAAATTACACCTACACACAGAACAAATGATCATGCTCATCACATAAACATTTGTCCTGGGTGGGAATCGAGCCCAAAACCTCTGGCATAGCAGTCAGAGTCACTAATCACTAGACCAACAGGCCAGTCAAATGATTAAATATTATACAAAATTCCCAAGTTGTTTGACTTTTTAGACAGACTGTATATTTTGAAGGATTAAATTAAGATTGTTGTGCGAACGCTACTTGAGAGACCAACTGTTGAATTGCATTAGGACATTCTAAGCTCGATCGCTGGACGAAACGTCTCTTTTCTCAACTATTTCATATTCATTGGTTTGTTCCACAAAATTATGGACAGTTATACTGCCACTGATATCGGAAACCTTTATTTTTAACAAGTTTAAACCTTTCCACCGTGACATTTGCTGCCATGTTGTTATTTTCAGGGATCCGTAACTAAAGAATAAAACGGGACCCTGTTACGAAGAATCCGCTGTCCGTCCGTCTGTCACCAGGCTATATCTCATGAACTGTGATAGTTAGACATTTACACAGATGATGTATTTCTGTTGCCGTTGTAACAACAAATACTAAAAACAGAATAAAATAAATATTTAAGTGGGGCTCCCATACAATTGACATGATTTTTTTGCCATTTTTATACATAGCTAGCTGCCCCGGCAAACGTTGTTCTGCCATAAAAATTAACTAAGAAAAAAAATGGGGGGTGTGGGTTGGAGGGTAAGAATGACCTACGACCTATTAACAGACTTACTAAATGATTGGCCTGTATTACGTTTAGCTGTCAGTTGCGTTTTGTTATACCACGTTTTATGTCACGTTCTACGGGAACGGGGTAAAGTCCTATGTCCGTCTCCTAGTCTAAGCTACCTACCCACAAATTTTCAGCCAAATCGGCTCAGCCGTTCTTGAGTTATAAATACTGTAACTAACACGACTTTCATTTGTAATATAAAAAGCTACGGAACCCTTCGCGCGACTCGCATTTGGTCTGTATGTTCTTTTTTCAAAGATGGCCGTTTCGTTTTTCTGAACAAAAGTGATATTACTTTTGTTTAGCTTTTTAAAGTGCAATGTTTTTTGTTTTATTATACACTTGTTTATCTTTTATCTGTAATTAAATGCGCTTGTTATTGGTATCGGACAACTTTATTTGTAACGAATTGAAAGCTCTCTGCGTCGACGTTTTCCGCCAATTTGGAATTGAATTTATTGGAAGATGTTGTTTTCGTATTGCATTAGCTTTTGGTATGAAATTCTATTCTTGAATGCTGTGGAGTTGGTTTGAATAATATTATTTTTTATCCTACTGTTTTGTTGACTGGTTTTTTCTTTGGTCGTTAAACGTCTTAGAGATTTTTTATCATATAATTTTGATTATCTTCTTAAAGTCGTGAATGAATCTTCATCAACCAGATATTTTATAATATTTGTAAAATCTTTTTAGACTTTAATATTGTTTATAAATGGTGTGTCTATCGTATAACATTGTAGTGTACGGAACCTTTCGTGCGCGAGTCGACTCGCACTTGCCCAGTTTTCTCTTTTTAAAGATGGCCATTTTGTTTTTCTGTACTATAGTGATATTACTTTTGTTTCTTAGCTTTTTAAAGTGCAATGTTTTTTGTTTTATTGTTTATCTTTCGTACTGGCTTTTTGTCCAACTCTTACGCTATTTCCACCATAAAACTCTGGAATGTGCTTCCCCTTGACATCAAAAAATCTGAAAGTAAATTATCCTTCAAACGTAAAATTCGGAACTGCTACTTGAAGTCCTCTCAACTTTAGTTCGGTCTTCGTCAGAATTGTTATTATTGAGTTATCGTAATGATTTGATAATTTTCATAGTATTTATTAGTTTATTAATATAGCGTATTTATGTATTTTATTATTATAAATAACTTATTTTATATTTTCCGTTTGTAGTATCTGTTATTTGTTTATTGTGCAAACCTACCACAGTGTTGTCTTTTTTTAACCCAAAGGTTGACTGGTAGAGAATGCCTTGTTGCATTAAGTCCGCCTATGTACCACTACTGTACATGAAGTTTAAATAAATAAATAAATCTTTTATCTGTAATTAAATGCGCTTGTTATTGGTATCGGACAACTTTATTTGTAACAAATTGAAAGCTCTCTGCGTCGACGTTTCCCGCCAATTTGTTGGAAAATGTTGCTTTCGTATTGCATTAGCTTTTAGGGTGGAATTCTATTCTTCGTTGCTTTGTAGTTGGTTTGAATAATATTATTTTTTCAATACACTTGCTCATAAAGTGACTCTTATTGCACTGCACTTAGGTATATAATGGCACTTGTTACCGAACTGTGATTTTGATTATCATTACGCACTAGTGCTATAATTTGGTTAAAACCTTTTTGTTTAACCTCTCTCCCGCCATAATTTTATTACATTTATAGTATCAGGATGGGCACGTGTATGAAAACTGATTTTTACCGTCATAAAAGTTTATTAGTTTTACAGTTATTTTCTTCACAAGTGTATTGTTTAACGTCGTATGATACACGTGAGTAATTAATGATTACCGTTCTCGACGGTAATCACTAACATTACACACTTACATCATAATGTACTATTATGCATAGTGTTTATGATATAATATTTTACAATAGGTTTCTATAATAGCAAGTATCTTTTGATTGTAAAATATAACAATTGTAGATAGACCAATAAATAAATAAGTAAATAAACAAATTAATCCAGGGCTGAACTTCGTCCACTGCCTAGATCATAGACCTGTTCATCTTGCTTCATGATGCTATCATTTTTTTATAAGCTTTAATTAGTTCCACCTGTCCCGATGTTTGTCTGTAATCAAATCTTGTAAATTAAATTTGACCCACTTCCCGGTTACCGATTGAGCTGAAATTTTGCATGCATGTGTAAATCAGATAAGAATGCAAAATTATTATGACAAGGAGCTGATCTGATGATGGAACCGAAAGGTGGCTATAGGAACTTGGTAGTTAAACGACACAACCCCATCGAGTTTGGGCACGTATGATTCGTTTTGACGAGTATTAATTATATAGGTATACTAAGCTATAAAACCTTGCTATGAAAAAATGATTTTCATTAAAAGCTTGTTTTACAAGCTTTTATTTAGTTTCATCTGTCCCAATGTTTGTCTGTCATCAAATCTTGTAAATAAAATCTGACCCACTTTTCGGTTACCGATTGAGCTGGAATTTTGCATGCATGTGTAAATCAGATGACAGTGCAAAATTATTATGACAAGGAGCTAATCTGGTGATGGAACCGGAAAGTGGCTATAGGAACTTGTTATTTAAACGACACAACACCATCGATTTTGGGCTCGAATGATTCGTCTTGATGAGTATTAACTATATAGGTATACCGAACTATAAAAGCTTGCTATGAAAGATTTTCATTAAAAGCTTGTTTTAAATATGAATTAATCTACAACAGCGTTAAGTCAAATATTGAAACAAAAGTATTTTAATTTCACTTCACAAAGACTTCCGTAAAATGGCACTGCGAAGAAAATGTAGTTAGTTATTGACGAACAAAACAAAAGGATCTCTTTTAGTTCTTCTCGTCTTTATCTTTACTTTCTTCTGTTACACTGAGTTCTTATTTACGGCGCCACGTGGTTTGCCCACTCGTGTTCATAACTTGAAGACCGAGGCTCTTTCTTAAAAGCCTCTTCCAAAAACCTCGGTTTCAAAGTAATGTGGAAACCGAGGCTTTTCATGGAAGGACATGCATCTAAAGGGTTGAGATCGAGGCTTTTCATGTCCCTTAAAGACCTAGCTTTTCATGAGTTCTTGAAACCGAGGCTTTTCACGAGTTTTGGAACCGAGGCTTTTCAAGTCCCTTTGAGACCGAAGCTCTTCATGTTCCATTGAAGCCGAGGCTTTTCATACCTCTATGAAACCAAAGCTTATCATGTCCTTTTGTCACCTAGACTTAGCATGTCCCTTTGAGACCGAGGCTTTCATGTCCCTTTGAGGACAAGGCTTTTTATGTCCCGTTGAGACCGAGGCTTTTCATGTCCATTTGAGACCGAGGCTTTATTTGTCCCTATGAGATTAAGGCTTTTCGTGTCCCTTTAAAACCAAGGCTTTTCAGATCCCTTTTACACCGGTCTTTTCATGTGCCTTTGAGACCGAGGTTTTTTAAATCGCTTTGGTTATCCGTCATCCAGGTGGTTTGATATCTTCCCTTAACCGTGTGTTAACCATCCAACCAAAACACTTTTTGGCAACATCTAAAGAGCAACGTGACATACACTGTAGAAACAATATTTTGGTGTTTTTATAGAATAATTAATTATTTTAGAAGATACATTTAGATAGGTTGGTGTCTTGAAACTCGCACAAGGATTCCCTGTGATGTGAGATCCAGGCTTCTTCCATACCTGACATTGTTGTCAACGGTGGTGGGTGACGTAACCTACGGCAAACTTATTATTTTCGGTTGGTACAGTAATAATAAATAATAATAATAATCCTTTATTGTCAGGCAACTAAGGCCCATAGATAAAATACACAAATAATCTTACAAAATAATAAACTAATACATAAAAAAGATACTATAACTAATTATTATCAAACTATTGCACACGAAGTGACGGCGCCGTGTTCCGCTGCGAGGTCGGTATCCTTCCACGAAATCGTCGATACACGACACCCTTCGGCCAAAACTCTTCTTTGAGGAAGGTCTCTTTTTTTTTAATAATAATAATATAATAATAATGGGTCTAGGGATCGAACCGCAAAATTAAGTTTGTTTTTGATTGTATATACTTTTCAGCGAAAAAAAAAGTACCCAGTGTGGTGCCCAGGATATTGAAGAATAATTATACCAAGTTTCATCGTAATCGAACCAGTAGTTTTTGCGTGATGCCTGAACAAACAGACAGACAGATAAAAAAATTCAACACCAACACAGATAAAAAAAAATTTAATCACATTCGGTGCCGGTCTAGTAACACCATTTATTTTTTTTGATATTTTCAATGTACAGAATTTTTAATTCTACAGATTTATTATAAGTTTAGAAGAAAATGATAAAATTGGTCCACCCGTTCTTAAAATATAGCGTGACCAGGAGAAATAAGGGTTCAATTTTATATACATCATATCTATGTATATAAAATTGAACGTGTGATCTAGTGTGAATATATGTTCCGTGAGGTTACCACTTAAGCTAATTTCTGTTGTGTCATAATCTAAAGTAAGGACCCACTTTGTTATTGTAGATCTGCATTGGTTTTGTGTTAAGGGTAGACTTTTGTGTCCGTCATCGAGTTTCCCATTGAATGTGGTGACCCATATAACCGTACGACCTTCTGCCGATTGTTTTACGCCATCGTACCATTCGTACCTTTTCCCAATGTACCCTTCGACTAGACATGATACAAGTGTTCTTGGACATTTTGTGTTTTAGTGTGACAGATAGGATGTAAAGCGGTCTGACCAATGACGGATTAACCCTTTATCAAATTAAGCAATTGCCTAGGGCATCACGTCTGGGAGGCACCAGAAAAAGCAAAAAAAATCCGTCCTTAGGGCAAATCGATATTATACATAGAGTCCGATATGTTCAAAACAGTTAATACTATCTTGCGTGAGTTATATGTGAGAACCTGCACCATGCGGAAATTGCGGACGCCGTAGCATATTTCCATCATCATCATATCAGCCGAAAGACGTCCACTGCTGGACATAGGCCTCCCCCAAGCGTCGCCACAACGACAGGTCCTGTGCGTCACGCATTCATCGGATTCCCGCGACCCTGACCAGCTCGTCGGTCCACCTTGTTGGAGGCCATATTATTCCATAGAGGGCATATTTCCAGCCACTCTTCAAATAAGGACTTAGGGCGCCTTCAAATTAGCCTTAAAGTGTCGCGCGACGGAAGCGTGGCTGCAGCGCTGCCGCCGCGCTACTTAGTTATTCCATGTTAATAACAAAGTAGCGTGGCGTGCGTCTGTAGTGCGGAAGTAGTGCGTCAGTCGCGCGTTTTTACTAGCTTTTATTTAGTTTCACCTGTCTCGATGTTTATCTGTCATCAAATCTTGCAAATTTTTGACCCACTTCCCGTTTACCGATTGTGCTGAAATTTTGCATGCATGTCTAATCAGATGACAATGAAAATTATTATGACATGGAGCTGATCTGATGATGGAACCGAAAGGTGGGCTATAGGAACTTGGTAGTTAAACGACACAACCCCATCGAGTTTGGGCTCGTATGATTCTTCCTGACGAGTATTAATTATATAGGTATACCGAGCTATAAAAGCTTGCTATGAAAAAATGATTCTAATTCAAAGCTTGTTCATTCAAAATTCCATTGAAATAAAACATCAACTGTTTTAAATCTTGGGTATTTTTCCTATGGGAATACCAGCTTTGTTGAGATTATGAAGTTAAACATAAAAGTATTAATATAAGTTACTAAAATAGCATACGGCAATGAAATACGTAGACAAAGTTAGGGCCTGTGGTAAAATTTTCTTGTTCATTATGTTTACCAATAAAATTAATATTATCTTCCGTGTTTAAACCAAAGTGTTTAAAATTCTTGTATTAATATATTAGATGTTTACTTCTTCTTTTGTGTAAACAAGGGGTTTTACATAATTAATTAATTACCCACCTACATCAATCTATATTCTATATACTTTTATTCGGTTACTTGTGAAAAACTGGCAACCTCTCAGGACTATGTTACTAACATCATAAACAACAACTTTTGTTAAAAGATTTAAAAGAAAAATAAATAGCGAAAACCCATAAAACCGGTTGAAAAGATGAATAAAAAAAACAACTATAGGTATTGTAAACCGATTTAAAAAATTCTTTCATACCGATGAAAGAATTTTTTAAATCGGTTAAAAAAAATGAGATAAAGTAGCATTGTACTGACAATGCTACTTTATCTCCTCCCACCGGAAGACGTCTACTGTTGGACATAGGCCTTCCCCAAGTGTCGCCACAACTAAGGGTCGTGTGCGTCTCGTATCCATCGTATTCCCATGACTCTCACCATGTCATCGGTCCGCCTTGTGGACGCCTTCAGACGCTGCATTTTCCGGTGCGCGGTCGCTACTCTAGAACTTTTCGGCCCCATTGACCACTACTTTACTGCTACTTTATCATTGAGTGACATTGGCATACCTATAATCAACACTAATATATTAAAGAGGTAAAATTTGTTTTTTTATTTTTTTTATTTGTAGGAGGTAATCTCTGGAAGTACTGTTCCGATTGCTGAAATTTTTTTATCGATAGAAAGCTGTTTTATTCTTGAGTGACATAGGCTATATTTTATGCACGCGGCTGAACCTGCGAGCAAAAGCTAGTATATTATATTCTACTGCCAAGCGGGCGAAGCCGCTGTCAGAGGCTAGTAGTCATAAATAATACCCATTTCGCGAAGTTAGCTTTTCGTTACCAAATCGGATATGGTTTTCATTAGAAAAGTTTCGCGAAGAAGTACGTAATCCCTTCTAACAAAGATCTTAGTTGTTTACTTAAATTATATCCTTATTTATAATATAATATGCTGGTTATAATAATATAATAATAATCCACTACTATCCCACAACGTCGTCTAGCTCCAAGCTAAGCAGAGCTTGTGTTATGAGTACTAGACAACTGATAAACTTCTAAATACATACATAATTATAGATACACCCAGACACATAACAAATGATCGTGCTCATCACATAAACATTTGTTTTGGGTGGGAATCGAACCCACGACCTCCAGGCTCCAGCATAGCACTTATCAGTCAGGGCCACTAACTGATAAGTATATGCATAGCACATAGCACTTAGCAATTGACCCTGCTAGGCCCATACGGTTTGTTAACATCTCTTTGAGGAGCGCGTGGAATACTACGTGCTGTCGACTATTTGGGCTCGGTACGGACGGCGAGCTACCCATTGCTCGTCGTCCGCAAGCCCGTGCCTGCTGGGGCTAGTAGTCATAATCGGGGTTGCGGCGGCTAGGGCGTGAGGATGTCCGTTCCATCACATGTGTGGCCTTCTCGTTCGCCTTCGCCTCCACGAGGACACGGTGATGCTCCACCCAAGCGGGGTACACCTCCACCACATGGTCCGCCGTGTCCTTCGGGTGACCCACACAATGGTGACACTCAGGTGTGTCTTATTAGATGACGATGAGTAATTAGGAACGAGCACAAGTCTTCGACGGCACGCACTGTTTCCGCGCGCTAAGGAGCTGTCAGCAACAGCAGGGGCCCAGCTGAGTCCAAGCCTACTGGGGCCAGGGTTAGTTCGAAAGATAGCTCAGCCCCGGTACGAAAGGCAACGAAGGAACAGGAGTGGGTTTTTAGTCAGTAAAAGCCTGACACTATCTGCCGCTCCGCCTAGGAGTGGGGGATGTCGTAATATGATTTTCCCACCGAAAAAAAAGATGAGTAACTAAAAGACTGGGCCAAAAGAGCCACTTATTGGGTCCCTTTGAACGCAAGGCGACATCGCGGCAGACCAAGGCGAAGGTGGAGAGATGAGCTTGATAAGTACCGGAGGGACTGGCCCGCAATGGCAGAAGACAGACGTGTGTGGAAAAGGGAGAGGGAGGCCTTCGCCCAGCAGTGGGGCATAAATGGGCTAACTAACTAAAATACTCTTACCACAGTCCCTGGTCTTCTTGGATCAGCCGTCCAACAGACGTACCATTTTGGATGCCACATCTTCCTTCTAGCATTGTGTACAGACACCTCATGTTTACCTTGCTAAGCCGACATTACTCGCATAGTAACCACATCCGACGCCATTGTTGTATAGCTCGCTCTCATTTGTCAAACGTTCTAGAATTTTAGCATTAGTTTGACCACGGCCTGAAAGGATGAAAATCAGTGAAACCTACGCCTTCATAGGGAGCAGTGCTGGCCCAGAGGTAATGGTTCCGATTTAAGAGTTGACCTACAACTCTAGGTATACAACGTAGGTTCAAAACCAGACAAGCACATTACTTTGTGTAATTAATGTCATCACCACTGCTCTCAAAACGGTGAAGGAAAACATCGTGAGGAACCAGCATGTCTAAGAACTAAAAAGTTGAAGATTCCGCCAACTGCAATCCAGGAGAGGAGACCTTAGTCCCAGCAGTGGGTACGTTAAAAGGCTGATTATGCTACGCTTATCTCATAACCGGTTACTCCAATGTCCAACTCATTGTACCGACTTCCTTCACCAAAAACCCACCCCGTTCCTTCGTTGCCTTTCGTACCGGGGCCGAGCCTCCCTTTCAGAAATAGACCCTTGGCCACAGTAGGCTTTTACCCTAGCCCCAGTAGGCTTCGACCCTTGAATAGCCTACTGGTGGCAGTTGTGTAAATCCGCTATTACCCTTTACAGAAAAGTGTTATTCATAAAATCGATGAAATTCAAACCTCCACTCAATAATTCGACATCTCGTAAAATATATTCACTGCTCATAAAGATATATCGTAAAACCCGGATACATGACACGAGCATTATTCTGCGTAGGTATTTGTTTTATCTTCAAATAAATGTTATTATTGAATCCATAATTCACGGAGATGATGTCGGGGAAAAACGGACGTCGTCTCAACGCTCAGTCACGTGGTCAGAACAAAAGAATTGGCGGCAAGGTCAACTCGAAACGTTCGACGCAAGCGAAACGATTGTAACTTGCTAGGGGGGCAGGTCACGTCGCATGGTTGCACCCGGACAGAGGCCCTATCATGATCCATCGATTGATTGATTGATTGATTTATTCAAGAAACAAATAACATTTGTATGCGAATATTAACCCTTCAGATACCGTCAATTAGAGACACAATAGTAAGACAATAGATGCGCGGCCACCGGTGGTCGCTTGGGGATTCATGAATTAAATACTTAAAAACTATTACAAATTTTGAAAAGAGTTGAATTGCTTACTACACCATTACTTACACCTTAAACCAAACATCATAAATAGTAAAAAAAATAAAAGCAGACAATGTCAAAAATATCAAAATAACCACTAATAATGTTAATAATTAAATACCAAATAAAAATGTCAAAAATATTACAATTAATGTCAATGGATTATTATTAACAATGTCAAAAAAAAAACAATTACCATTAATAATGTCAATAATGTCCATTTCACGACCTAAACTGAACTGTTAAGAGGCTGCTTTTCCACTCGCGAGTCGTCAACATCGAGCGTGATAAAAGCTTGTTGCTTTGTCTAATGCAATCCAACGCGATGTTTGACGAAAAGGCAACGCGATGTTTAACGAAAAAGCAACGCGATGTTTGACGAAAAGGCAACGCGAAAGAAGAGAGATAAAGCATGACAACCCTGTTAGAATTCGTTAATTCTGTGATTTACTCGAATATGTTACAAAACTTGTTCCAGGAAATACGTGTTTTTTTAAAACCCTCCAAAGTTTATTAAAAAAATTGAGAGGAGACTTTTCCCTGATAGCTACAACCTAGGGGTATTTAAGTCAAGAGTGAATAAGTTACTTCTAGGCGTGCTCCATTGTCGGCCACATCATCGCTTACCATCAGGTGAGATGGTGGTCAAACGCGTGCCTAACTACACTCATTTACTCTAATATAATAAAGAAGTAAAGTTTGTCTTTTTGTTTCATGCTTTTTTGTTTGAAGGAGGTAATCTCTGAAAGTACGGATCCGATTGCTAAATTTCTTTCACCGATAGAAAGTTACTTTATTCCTGAGTGACATAGGCTATATTTTATGTACGTGAACGAAGCCGCGGGAAAAAGCTAGTAATATAATAAACAGGTGGTAAAGTTTTTTTTTTATTTTGTTTGTTATAGGAGGTAATCACTGGAAGTACTGATCCGATTGCTAACTTTCACCGATAGAAAGCTGCTTTATTCCTGAGTGATATAGACCACGGAATAAAGAAAAGTAGAGGAAATGCCTCTTAGATATCGCGCGTTTGTCAACAGCAGGCGAAATTCGCCTATTACATATTATAGACTAGTGCAGGTGAATATGACATCTATTTCAAAGGCACTAGCGTTCTGAATAGAATAAATTGGTTACAGCGCCATCTAGCGTTGAGTAGCCGAACTTCTTTATTGTTTGTGTCATGTCAAATAATAACAAATTTTTTACGTTGTAATAAAACCTAATTTATGAAAGCAATAAGAATATGATTTGTAAAAGTTAAGTTTGTAATTCGTAGCTTCGTAGCCAATCATATTACTGTTTTTTATGTGTGTAATGTACAATTTGATACGCAAATGTGTGAGTTTGGCGACACTGGTTCCCGTGCTTAGCCACGTTAGGGGCACTTCTACCTATATTTTCTGTTCTGTGATATAGACTATATCTTATGTACGCGAGCGAAGCTACGGATAACAGCTAGTCAATAATAAAATAATAAAAGGTAGATTATATATAGATAGCCTCTTGAATTCATGAATCATGTCTATAAAACTAATACAGCAATCTCCAAACCACTAGGCCTTAATTCCGTCCCTTAAAGAATTCTATTCCACAAAAACTTCAAGAGAAATAGTTGTAGAATAACATTGATTAGTACTTACATATCAACGTCGTATTTACTACAAAGTGGAGCGGATCACACCTGAGATGGTAGTTGATTGAATGAAAACAAATGAAATGGATTAAGAGGGAGCGTGGGACAACATTCGACCCTTGTTAGGGTACGGCTACAGTTGGTCGCCAGGAATTTTTGGGGAAATTGGACGCCATGAATTTATGGGGACAAGAGGGCTTTTAATTTACTGATAATTCTTTAAGGGGGTGAAGGTAAGTGCAGCTTCTATCAGCTAGTCAGTCATGACACTCAGTGATAAAGACTCATTGTACTGGTGAAAGAACACTACGCTGCCCACACGTGGGCCTCGTACGCCGATTAAGCGCGTCGATATCCATACATTTTATATGGACAACAAGGTTCAGTTGAAAACCAGCGTCAGACAACTACCCCACGCGAGTTTAGCCGATGGAATTTCGGAGAACACTTCCGACGTTTGGCTCCCAAACTCAACCGGGCCGGGGCTGCTCTCAAGCGGCTCCTGCCCAACCTTGGGGGTCCAGACGCCTCCTGCCGGAGGCTCTACGCGGGGATCGTTCGGTCCATGGCCCTCTACGGGGCGCCGGTGTGGGCGCCGTCGCTGGCAAAGCGACCGGCGTCCATACTGAACGCCTGCCAGAGGGTCATGGCAATACGGATGGTGCGGGGTTATCGCACGATCTCCCGCGAAGCGGCGAGCCTTCTGGCTGGCCTACCACCGTGGGATCTGGAGGCAACAGTCCTTGCACACATGCACGATAAGCGCGTGGAGATGCAACGCCGGGGTGAAAGTCCACTACCGCGACAGGTCGAGGTATGGCGGACAGAGCTCCCGCTCCGCGGGATCTCACGGTGAAATGGCGTCAGCGACTATCGCAACCCAGTGCTGGGCACGCCACAATTATGGCGGTAAGTCCCCTCTTTGAGGCGTGGCTGGAAAGACCTCACGGTGTCCTTACCTTCCGCATGACGCAGGTCCTCACCGGACATGGCAAGTTCGGGAGGTTCCTGCATCGGATTCGAGCGGAAGAGACGCCCGGGTGCCGCCACTGTGCGGAACGCCCGGAGGACACGGTGGAGCACACAGTTGAGGTGTGCCCTGCTTGGGCGGAGCAACGCCGTGTCCTCGTGGGGGCGATCGGCGGCGGAGACCTCTCGCGCCGGGCCTTGGTTCAGGCCATGGTCCGGAGCGAGGAGGAGTGGCAGGCGGTCGCCTCTTTCTGCGAAGCAGTAATGCTAGCAAAGGAGGAGGCAGACCGCATCAGGCAACGGCGCCCCCGCCGCCGCCGCCGGGATTCCGATCCCGATTTCCGGCCACCGTAGACGCGGGCTCGCGGACGGCGAGCCATGGGTAGCTCGCTGTCCGATCGTCCGGTAACTGTCCGGACCGAGCCAAGGCGTCGACGGCGCGCACTGTTCCCGCGCGCCTCAAGGAGTTGTCAGCAACAGAAGGGGCCCATCTGGGTCGAAGCCTACCGGGGTCGGGGTTATCCGAAAGGAAACTAGAGCCCCGGTATGAAGGCTAGAAGGAACGGCGCGGGGTTTTTAGTCAGTAAGACTCTGACACTGTCTCCCGCTCCACCCAAGAGCGGGTTTCGTCAATGATGATTTCCCCCGTCGAGAGAAAAAAAAAAAAAAAAAAACCCCACGCGAGTTTAGATTGTTTTTGTTATCTTAAGTTTCAACATGTTTTTTTCTACACTGTGTGTATAGCGCGCGCCAAATAAAATATTTTTCTTTCTTTATTTTCTTTTTTTTCATATGGCAACTAGATTTGAGAAATCAGGCGTGGTCCACGTGTGCGTCGGTCTAATGTGGTTCTAGCGACCAGCTATAGTCCTGTACGCAGTTATATTGTCTTTATAGATAGATAATCCAGAATCGATTAGATTTCATATAGTATAGATACCTACCCTGACTTTTTTGCGTCCAAGCATATGCTCCTGTTGCTATGAGCTTGTCGGGCACTGAAGATATCGCAGGTTTTGTCTTTACGACCTTTTATTTTTGCGGCTCAATGTTTTGCTTTACTGAAAATACTCGGTATGATATTTATTATTTAGAAAGAAAACTCTACGGTTATGTACCAAGCAATGTTTTTAGAGGTTTCTGCCCAAATATACAGCTGACTATATTGTATCCTGTTTTTCTCATGCTCACTGTGTATTTCTTGCGTTGATATTTCAGAATATTTTTTTTTTTTTTTCAAAATTATAAGCATGCAGATGAATATAAATTATTACGCGTTTTGAAAAAGTGTATAGGTACCTAATTTATATTTTATATAAACCCTTAATAAGCAGTGTGAAAAAAAATCCATCGGTAAAAAATGTCAGCAATTAGACCAAGTACTTTCAGAGATTACCTCCTACGAACAAAAAAAAACTTAACCTCTTTATTAAATTAGTGTAGAGTTTTTTATTTTGTCTATGTACTAGCGGCCCGTCCCGGCTTCGCATGGGCAATAAATATAGCCTATGTTACTCAGGGTGAATGCAGCTTTCCAATGGTGAAAGAATTTTTTAGTTTTTGAGTTTATTCATTACAAACATACACACAAAAATACAAATATTCCCTAGAAAAAGGGAAAATTTGTTAAAATATGTATACTATAATCTTATGGTATAGATATTTTTTTTTCATTTAGCCTATACTTTCCCACTGCTAGGCAAAAGCCTTCCCCAACTTCTTCCAAGTATTTTTCTCTTGAGCCACCACGAAACAGTAAAATACTATGTATTAGTTGTGGAAAAAAAACTATCTTTACAAAATTCCTAGTGTGATCCGTCCCTAAAGGATCCTTTCTTTTTAATTAATTCCTTTCGACGACCCACATACGTTTCAAATTCTACGTCTTTGTCCTTCACACTATCCGTTCAACAGGGTGGGTTGTTTCAAAGGTTACATACGACTAAACCAATCATTTAATCTATTACAATATTCACATACTTCTGCATTTTACGTGGTATCTGTGAAAGGTTGTTTACAAAATGTGTTTGTATTGTTTGTTATATACTTTATTGTACACCATAACACATCCAAAAAAGAAAACTAAAACACATACATACCTACAATGGGCGGCCTTATCGCATACCGCGATCTCTTCCAGGCAACCTGTACCCCTAGCCAAGCTGCTTATCTACAATATTTAACGCTAGTAGAAAGTTTCAAATGTACGGGAACGACGGCATCTCAACGCTCAGTCACGTGGTCAGAATAAAACAATCATCGGCAAGGTCAACTCGAAGCGTTCGACGCAAGCGAAACGGTTGTAACTTGGCTAGGGGGGCTGGAATGGACAGTAATTGCCTGGACAAGGAATGGGGCTGTCATTGGTGTTACAAAACCAGTATTAAAAATAATAGATACACAGACATATGCTGTATAATAGATACGAGTACATACATATTAATTGAAAACTTTAGACAGAAATAAACGTAAATGACGACTATCGATATTTAGTCTTTCATAATATCCTTCGCCGTCTTACATCCAGCACCAGGAGAGCAACCCCACAGGTTCTTCGTTCTTCGGGCCTATGCCTTTCTTTTTCGACTGGAGAGTTTGCATGCCCAGTGTGGCATCGTTCCGCACACGCTTAAGAGGTGGACATAGCGCTGAATGATACCTGTCGCAGCGTAACGGGATGCTTAAAACCTACCGCTCTTGCGATGTTGTACCCTTTAGTAGGTATAGGTCCTCCAGAAGTCCGCCGCGAGATAGCCAGCTGCATCGAAAAGAGTAAACAGGAACGGGACGACCGTCACCCCCTGCATAAACACCAACCAAAACCTGCACGTTTAAGGAGCCGGAAAAGCTTAATGCGATTTACGACCTCCTTGAAAGACAGTGCAGAGGACGAGAGATGCGTGCTGTGGAGGCAGAAACATCCAACTCCTCCACTTTATATCACCCCATCGGAGCATCTTCCCCTGGACGCGAACTACAGTGGCCAATTTGGAAATCTCTAAACCGACTGCGAACCCAGGTTGGCCGCTGTAAAAGCAATCTGGCCAAATGGGGCTTCCTCGACCTATCTCTAGCACAGTGCCCGTGTGGAGCCTCTCCACAGGACATGCGCTACCTGCTATGCTGCCCATCCTGCATTACCACCTGCAGTTTTCAGGATCTATACGAGGCCAACAATAGGGCCGTACGGGTTGCCAAATATTAGTCAGAAAAAGTATAGTTTGAGAGCATCGTCACGAAAAGAAGAAGAAGAAGCCATTCACTGAATCCTTCGCTTTCTGAAGCAATAGCTCCATATTTACTGAACATAACACTTTCATATTGTAATCAGTAATGGGTTACAAGAGCTCTACAAATATACTTAATTAGACCTAAATAAATATTATTTCAGAAGATATCTTGCCTAAATGTCCATTTAAGATGTGAAGAGGTGATATTAAGTTTTCAGCATGATACTTTGATTCATTGTCTTGGTGCATTGGCTTGGGCAGATACTATTACGAACAAACTGACTGCGGCGTTAACGCCCTTTGCATTACAAGGCTGTTTTTACCCTTAGATACTACAGGTACTCTGTAATCTATCAAATTCAAATTCATTGATTAATTTTGTGAACGCAGGGTATTTACCACAGAACAAAGGAATCACTTCTGTTCTGTGGTATATACGTATTTTGTCCAACCTATGATCCGCCGAAGGGCATATAAAATATTGAAGCAAATGTCAATGTAACAATCTATCAAATATAAGACCAAGACACCAAGTAATAAGTTGAGGTACGAGGGCGGGTCAATAAGTCCGTGACTTTTTAAATGAAACAAATGTTTTAGATAAAAAGTTATTTTATTTTTCAACGTAGTCTCCTTTGAGCTCTATACACTTAGCCCAACGTTTCTCCAATTTTTTTATCCCTTCCGAAAAATATGATTTGTCGAGGTCTTTAAAATAGGCATTTGTTTGTGAGATGACTTCGTCGTTGGAGGCAAATCTCTTTCCACCGAGCCATTTCTTTAAGTTTAGGAATAAGAAGTAGTCACAAGGGGCTAGATCGGGAGAATAGGCCGGATGAGGGAGCAATTCGTAGCCCAATTCATGGATTTTTGCCATAGAAACTGCACATGTGTGCACCCGTGCATTGTCCTGATGGAAAAGGACATTTTTCTTGGCCAAGTGCGGTCGCTTTTCTTTCAATGCCTCATCGAATGGACCCAATAAGTTGCTGTAATATTCGCCATTGATTGTTTTTCCTTTTTGAACGTAGTCAATGTGGATAATACCGCGTGCATCCCAAAAAACAGTCGCCATGATTTTATTGGCTCACAAACCCACCTTTGCCTTCTTTGGCGCCGATTCACCCCGAGAAACCCACTGTTTTTACTGCTGTTTGGTCTCCGGTGTGTTGTGGTGGATCCACGTTTCGTCCACGGTTACGAAACGGTGCAAAAACTCGTTCATATTGCGATTGAACAACGCCAAACATTCCTGCGAAATTGTCACACGTTTGTGGTCGATTGTGAGCAAACGCGACACCCATCTTGCGGAAAGCTTTCTCATACCCAAATGATCGTTTAAAATTGAAACCACTGAGCCATGCGAGATGCCTATGGCTTCCACAATCTCTCTCACTTTTAATCGCCGATCGGCTAAAACCATATCGTGGATTTTTTCAACTGTTTCGGATGTGGAGACCTCAATTGGGCGTCCAGAACGTTCGGCATTTTCCGTGCTGGTACGGCCACATCGGAATTCAGTAAACCACTTTTTTACCATGGAAATGGATGGTACAGAGTCCCCATAATATTTATCAAGCTTAGCCTTGGTTTGCGTAATGGATTTTTACCGCAAAAAATAATGCTTAATGAGCACACGAAATTCACTTTTTTTCCATTTTCTTCTCAGTCAACGCGGTAGTCTGATATTAACGGCTGTCAAAAACAAACTAAATGTCACAGCTTGTTCAATTTTTGACAGGAGTCGTCTGACAGAAGACTGTTGACGGGAGCAGTGTTGCCATTTCAATTAAGAGGCGGAAAAAATCAAAAAGTCACGGACTTATTGACCCGCCCTCGTATTTTTGTAATGCCCGGGCATATAGAATAATGGCCAACTAGTTAGGGCAAACTGAATAATTTTAATTTCAACTTCTTATTTTCAATTTAATCATTATCAAAATAATAATTTATCAAAAAGTCCAACGTTTACCTAATCAGCTAGTTTTTATACATATAGATATAATAAAATGTTTATTGTATTTGTTGTAAAGGGGGCCTTGAACATATCTATCTAAGCTTACTTTACACTACAGATCTCCCAAAAATCTTTTTTTTTACCAAACCACTTGGCAACTTAAATATTATAACTGTAGTAATTTGTGGAGATAAATAAACATTTGTATTATTATCCCGGAAACCTACTAAAATTCTTAAAGTTATGGCAAAAACTCTAAATATGGATGGGAAATCTGTAGATTACTTAGAATTACAGTTTCCTCTTATTAATAAGGAAGATTATGCTTAGCCAAACAAATGGCTTCTGACGATGAATTTGGAAGCTGGTAAATAATTGTATTGATGCGCGCACAGCCATTAGTCATGTTTAACGAAGGAGTTTTGTGAATGTTTTGTGAACCCCTCACAGGAATTTCACTTTAACGTTCGTAAACTTTATCTCTTGTTATACTTATATACAGGGGTATTTGTAAAACACTAGCAAGGAGTGGAATTCCCTGCCGGAGTCTGTGTTTCCTGATAGCTACAACTTAGGGGTCTTTAAGTCAAGAGTGAACAGGTTACTTCTAGGCAAGCGTGTCCCATCGTCGACCACATCGAAGCTTACCATTAGCTGAGATGGTGGTCAAACGCAAGTCTATCAATAATAAAAAAAAAACCTCTTAGGTACTAGTTAATATATATAAAATAATAATAATATATTCCATAACCATCACACAATGTTACTTAGAATCTAACTGGTGATTTTTTTTTAAATCACTAGTTTTTGCCTACAACTTAGAGCAGGACAAGTCCAAATGATTTCACACCATTCAAAAATAAACCTAGTTTACCGAAATACATTAGAACCTAATATTAAAGGCTTTTCAATGGTAGTTTATGTATAAAAAAAAAGCTACTCATCGCGTAGGTTGTGACCGTAACAGCTAGTAGCGTAATTCGGCGTGGGCGAAGTGGGCCTTTGCACACAGAGGCCTCGCGTGCGAAGGCTCTTAAACAACGAAAATTTTGTTTTAGGATTTACCAGCTTTTGCCTGCAGCTTCACCCACGTACATAAAATATATCCTATGTCACTCAGGAATCAAGCAGCTAGACAGCTGCTTGATCTGTGAAAAAAAAATTGCAGTCAGACCAGTACTTTTAGAGTTTATCGCCCGCGTTTAACTACTATTTCTTACTGATAGTAAGCGACGATGAAGTCGAAAACTTTGTTACAATCTTGCAACAGTGACGTCACTGTCTCGTTTTCGACAGAAAAAGGCCTCGTTCGCCTTCACCCACTTCCGAATTAGTCCAAGCTACTCCTCTGGTCTCAGCAAGTTTAATATAAACGCAGCTTACAGCCCGTCAATATGCCCTCATTGTGTGCCATTGAAATGAAGGCTTAATGCCAATATAGCTGGCAACTTTCTATTAAACTGCTTGGTTCGCTTCCGGGCTGTCCAGAGTTTTTCTTGTTGTTTTTTTCCAGTTCCTAATGTTTGTTTTATGTGGGAGGTATCCAGGTGGAACAATGTAGTTGTAGTTTATTACAGATTACAAGTGATTTTACAATTATTATTTTAATTTTAATGTGCCTAAAACTGTGGGCACTTAAAACACAGGATTGGTGCAAAGGCTGGAGTGAGTTGGCTCTTAATAAGCTAGTGCGATACATCACGATTGCATGACTGCTTACCATCAGGTGTGATTGCAGTCAAGCCCTTATTTATACCTTTAAAAAAAACACGCCATCAGATTCTCGATTTAATGTGCAAGGTGCATATGCATGTTCTTTACTGTTTTTAATTTATCAGTACATTGTAAAGGCTAAAGCACTAGCTTTCACGTAAAATTTGTGTTAAATTACAGATTTTTTGGTCCTAGTAATGTCAGTGTTTTACATTTTGTACCTACTTAGCATTTGACACTAACAGAAAAGCCATTTGTCTAAATCTACAGATGTGATAATAATAAAATTAAGTAAAGTTAAATATGTATAACGGCAGAGACCTCTATTGCCAACAATTCAAAGACACGAATTTATATTTGTATAATTTTAATTCCTATTTAGTCCCACACAAAATCAACTCTTACCAAATGACGTAGGTATCTAAATTACGTCTAAAACATAACTGGACACTAAAACTAGAACACGAACTGTACCCACAGACCAAGGAAGCAACTCAGTGGCCACGCTAAAGACAAAATTGATAAACTTTTCCACACAAATTAAGCGTGTCTCCGAGTTTGTCGGCGAGTATGACAATTTAGTGGTATTAAAGACAGTAAATTGATTCCTTGATTGATTTCATATAATTCAATAATAATTAATTTATCTTCTTCTTCTTCTTCCTGCCCTTATCTCATACTATTTAAGTTCGGTGCAACAATTCTGTCCTGTCACCCGTCACACTATCACTAACTCCTTTTTTCCTCTTCCATAGGACTCCTCACACAATCCATCCATCTTTTCTTTGGCTTCCTTCTGCTTCTCCATCCATGTATACATACTCAAAACTGGTTTTAGTGACATGCGTTTCATCTCTCCTCTTCACATGGCCCTACCAAGGCAAACGATTATCAATAATTTTATTAATGTAATACAATCACATCAAATCTAATTTATTTAATTTATCTATTATGTTATAAAATTTTATGTATGGAGACCGATGCGCCCAGATCGGTGACCTTAACACATCACGTGAGTAGAACCATTTGGAGCGGCGACGGTTACTTTTAAATATAGACAGACGTTTAGAGGCAGTCTGGAACAATCCGTCAAGTAGTTCGGACGCTCCAAACGGGATCGCCGGTTCACTTGACTTATGAACCATTAAGCCTATAATTATTTAATTATAAGAATGTACTGTGAAATAAAAGTGATTGTGAAGTGTTCACTTGACTTTGGGTCCATTAAACCTGTAATTATTTAATTATAAGTACTGAGAAGTGTGAATGTTATGTTCAACACAGATCGTGCTTTTGATAGTAGTTAAATATCATATTTTAACTATGTCTGTGAAAACTTAACTTGTGCTAGGCATATTGCATGGGTGCCTTTGTCCGCGGCTTCGCCCGTGTGAATGTAAAAAAATATTTCATTTTTTTTTATTATTTCACGTACAAGTACATATTTTTACAATAAGATATCAGCTTCTGAAATACATGGGCACTTATAAAACGTCAGAAAATAGTGCATAGTTTCAATTGGTCGACAAACCGGCAAGAAACTCCATGATTACGCTTTAAAAAAAAAATTGTTGTATAATATTTCCATATTAATACAATATGATAGTATGTGAGGACTGTGTAGATCAGTCTATATTGTACTAAATTTTATTGTGAAATAACGTGTGTATAATTTTTTGTTAAAATCTTAATGCAACATGTACAAATGGGGGCTGTTAGAATATTTTCCAATACCTACTCCTGAGTGTATTTTTAAACACAGATAACCATAAATACGCGCAAGCGTAAAGGAGTAATAAATATATACACGCGTGTGTGTATGTCTGTGACTCCTTCATTATGTATGCAGATGTCAACGTACATACAAACTTTTGCCTTTATAATATTAGTGTAATGCCTTCTCTAGCCATATTCTGTGCTCTGTGACCGTACTCCATACATTTGCCACCCCATTCAAGACATGTAAAACTAAATCGCCCGTGCTAACACCCCATATAGACCCATATACAGAGTGCCTTATGATGGAGAATGTTGTGGAGATGTAATTCCTATGGTAATGTTATAACTGAAGTGTTTGTTACAGGGACGCGCGATTTGAAGGCATGGTGAGTGATTTTCATTTGATATTTCAATGTCAGTGGCCGGAACAAAGTCCGATAAATTAGGTTAAACATTATTATTATTATTGCTTGTTTTTTTGGTGTATTACGCCACTAGTTGCTCCCAGCGGCTTCGCCCGCGAGATAGCAGAAAATTAGCCTAAGGGAACATACTTCCGGGATAAAAAGTACCTTATGACCTATTCCAGGACCTGGTCTATCCGTGTACCAAGTTTCATCAAAATCGGTTTTGCCATTTAGGCGTGAAGATGTAACAAACAAACAAACTCACTTTCGCTTTTGGTAAGGATTTTAAACAACGTTCTTGTCTCGACGTTAGTTCTTTATTTATTCACTTTAACGTTTTAATTCTTTTATTTCCTGTGGGAACTACTCCCACTAATATCTTCGGTCTTCGGTTCACAGTCCACACTCAGCCAGGATCATCGATGACCCATGTAATTCACGGTAATCGATGGTCATTCATGGATATCGTCGCTTACCATTAAGTGAAATAGTGGTAAAACGCGAACCTATCATAGATAAAAAAAACTCGTTCTTAAAGAAGCCGTGGCCGAGGGCCCATGTGCCCATGCCTTGCTACGCACCTGCGTTTGCTAGTAATTGGGCTGTGAAGATCTGATAGGCAGCAGTGGTGGCCAAGTGGGAGCAGTGGTGGCCGAGTGGTAATGGCCCCAACTTACGAGTTCGAACCCAGCAAGGCGCATTACTTTGTGTAATTTATTTCATCACCACTGCTCTAAAAACGGTGAAGGAAAATATCGTAAGGAAACCAGCAAATCCTAAAACATAAATCTAAGGCTTGTGACATTTAACCACACTGAGCCCATAGCCTCTCCTAGAGAAGAGGCTTAAGTTCTAGCAGTTGGAACATTATTAGGCTGATTTTTTATGTTAACAGCTATATTTTTTTTACAGAAATTCAAGTTCTGCTCCGACGGGGACTGCCCGCTGTGGGCGTTGGCAGCTCTCCATGCGTTGTCCAGTCTCCCAGCCACACTGTTCAGGACCCTGCTGCAGCATGTCATGGAGGAGCAACCTGTAAGTACAGCAGTACAATCCAAAACTCAAATATTAAGAGATCCGTAAGAGAACCAAAGATATAAGCCGAAGAATTGCCAAATTTTAAAGGCAGTGGGCAGGGCCCTGGGCACATTGCTCGTAGAACAGACGATTGAAAGATTCTGCAGTGGTAAGCACGTCCCTACTGGCATAGCAGTGTTGGAAGGCGTCTCACCAGGTGGACTCATGGTCTGGTAAGGGTCGCAGGAATCCGATGGATGCAAGACACACAAGACCAGTCATTGTGGTGTCCAGCTGTAGACGGCTTCAGGCTGAAATTATGAAGTGACAGTGCGAACGTTGAGGGATTCTAGTTCAATTAACTTTCGGCCTGGATATACGATTGTATGCTGACGTTTAAGCGACCTAGGCGTTAATGAGCTGGCTAATTTAACCAGATGGAAGTTTTCAGGAGAAAAATTAAGGAACATTTCTTATTAACATGATATGTGTGTATAATATATATATATGTGTGTATAAGTATTTATTTATTGTATATATTATGTTTATGTATAGGTTGCTGTGCACATATATGTTTAGTATATTATTGTTAGTTTTAAGTTAAATTTAATTTATTATTATTAATTATATTTTTCTTTGTTGTACATTGAAGGTTCCTCAAATGGGATTTTCATTCTCCATTGTGTGGTTTGCTGTAAAAAAACCCAGTTGTGGGTTAAGCTCGCCAATGTACATCAATTTTACCTTTATAAACTGTTTGTATAAATTGTTTGTGTACAACAAAAAAGATGACTGAGAACCTCCTTCTATATTTGAAGTCGGTTAAAAATATAATAATCCAGAGTCCCTATTGTCTAGCTATAAACATATCGAGATAGCTGAATGCACCTACTGTACTAAGAGCACACGTGGCACGTACGTCTCTCCGACACGTCTACTAAACTCAATTGTATCAATTTATCATAACGTAACATTTTATTGCAAATACATACTGTAGAGACCATTTCGTCATGACCTCTTCAGAAGGTCTATAATGTGTATATTTCGTGGACAGATCTTGGAAATTTATCACTTCATGAAATGGCCAAGTAAAACTGGCCAGATCAAGAAAAAGTAATCTGTGAAAAAGAATTTGACAACAAAATTCATCAAGCCCGTACGTACGGATACCCTAGAAGGATATATAAAATCTTTGCGGATACCATGGAAAACAGCGCTTTGGCGAAAGAGAAAGATATATTTATTGATAAATAATATTTTGACGTGTAGAAGTGATTTAAAAAAAAAACACACGTCAATTTTGTTTTCAGTCAGTTTTAAATAGATGATGGCCCATTTAAAATTGTTATATCTTGTTTGGTACTCTATCTGATTTTAATATTGTTTTCTCAGTTATTATCCTTTTTTTGTGCCTATATTTTTATTGATAAACTGGTTGTATAACTTATTTCATGCTAAGGAATAGGGAATATCCCTATTCTTTTCAATCATCATCATCATTTCAGCCGATATGCCTCCACTGTTGGACATAGGCCTTCCCCAAGCGTCGCCACAACGAACGTTCCTGTGTGTATCGCATCCATCAGTTTCCCGCAACCTTCATCAGGTCATCGGTCGACCTTGTAGAAGGCCTTCCAACGCTGCGTCTTCCGGTACGCGGTCGCCACGCCAGAACCTATCGTCCCAAACGGCCATCTGTTCTGCGATCAATATGCCCTGCCCATTGCCACTTAACGCTCTTCGTGCTGTGTCGGCTACTCTAGTTCTCCTGCGGATGTCTTCATTCTTGATTCGATCACGCAAGGATACTCCGAGCATAGCCCTTTTCATTGCTCTTTGGGTGACTTTAAGCCTTCTGATGAGGCCAATTGTGAGTGACCACGTTTCGGCAGCATATGTCATCTCTGGCAACACGCACTGGTCATAGACTTTTGTCTTGAGACGCTGTGGTATTCTGGACGAGAAGATATCGTCTTTTCTTTTCAATAATTATAAATGATCATAATTATGACGAATGCGTATCTTTTGCGTATTTTTTCGATTCGGATGTGCGTGATAGTTCTGAAGACCAAGTTCAGAATGTTCAACACATTTAGACCGTATTGTACATTAACTGTTTGCTACTAGGGGCCTAAGTCTGCTATTTTTATAAAATCGTCATTCCGACACGAACCCATCGTCATTTTGCTAAAAGTTCGTAATTCCTAATGATCGATCATTGATCGGTTAAAGGTCACTCAATAGAGTTGCGGTAAAATGACAATGTCAAGGTTATTAAAAGCAATAACTGCACAATGACGTTCTAATTGTAGTTCTATGATCAAAGGAACTGTCAATAGCAAATTGCCGATTACGTCAGACATTGATTAGTTATTTTGTACGAGATTACCGTTCTTTGCCATTTCTTTCAATGAAGTGTCAGTGGTTGACCATTGGAAAGTCATAATGACGCCATTATATTAGCAGATTACCAAAACTTGTCAAAATCAATCATTATGAAAACAATGATAGACCATTCTGACACTATTGTAATAGCAGACTTGAGGCCCTGAACCTTACATGTTGGATAGTTATAAAGAAAAACTCAGTGAGGTAGATACCTACAGCTCCTAATGAATGCACCGCGTGAAAGGTGCTTGAAAACATAACTTTTAAGCAACTTTCAGGAAAATAACTTAGACATTGATTTACGAGTTTTGAAACTTTGACAAGTTCGTTGCGAATAAGTTCTATGTTCTGCAATGCACTTTAGATACTTATATGCTCTATGTACAAGTTAAAATTGAATTTGAACAGTCGGTTAAACTAGTGCAGAAAGTACTTGGGGGCCATCCATTAATCACGTGAGTTTCGAAAGAGGCAAAGGGTTTTGGCAAAAATCACGAAATTTTACAATGACGGAGGCCCCCCTCCATGTAGTAAGAGATACCACGTGTATTAAATTTTTCGTCAAATGCGCGATTTTGTCTTTTGTTTTTGTATCATAAACAAAAGACAACCTTCAACCTTTCTGTCTACACATTTCTATCATAGTCTTGAATTTCAAAATAAAATAAGATTACACTTTAAACCTGTAAGTATTTAAAGATAATATGCTAAAAAATGTAAGGTTCTTTGTTGGTACTAAAAATACACACGTGATGTTGGAGAGAGGGCGGAGGAGTAGTCTTAAACCTCACCACGTATCTAAGCTTGCCTCTAGGCATGCCCAACTAAGTGAAACTACACCTCCATCCCCAAAATGATTCTTAACTAATGCAAATAACTTACATTACGCCTGAAAAGGTCAAATAATACATTAAGTACACACAACAGAAAAGGCCAGCTACTCAATTATCCTCCCCGGTGTCAAAGGAGCAGGGCGAAAGCATCATTCGGTATAACACAACAAATTGACAAAGGAATTACTGCCTAATGTTATTTTTCGAAGAAAACATAACAAAATGGAGAGAGGTTTTTGTAAGTGAGTCTAGCTGCTGTTGTGTATTAGGGACACCTACTTTCATTAAATAGGTACTACAGACCCACCCCGGGTCTGCTCGGGTGTAAAATGAAAGGTGCGAAATGACCGTTCGGTTGAGTGCTCGGCCACACTGGCAGCGCAGTGCGAGGAACGACGACGAGGGTACGAGAACGCGCGCGTGCTGCTTTGCCACACTGGCATCGCGATGCGGGTGCGGGAAGGCGCGCGTGTTGCTTGGCCACACTGGCAGCGCGGTGCGAGAAACGACGCAGGTGCGAGAACGTGCGCATGTTGCTTGGCCACACTGGTAGCGCGGTGCGAGTGCGGAAAGGCGCGCGTGTTACTTGGCACACACTTAGACAGTAGCGTAGTTAGAAGTGGGCGAAAAGGCCTCTCGCCCACGGCCCGGCACCCTGAGGGGCCTCGCGCAAGCAAGGGCACTTTAAGAACAAAGTTTTTTTTTTAATAACTGATAGTAGGTCGCCACTCGGTATGTCGAATCTGAAGAATCGGCGCTGCGTACAGCAGCGTCGTGACTCGCCTACAGTACACACATACAAGCAAATACACATAGAGCCATCTGCTCTACCGACGCCACAGCCTACAAAGTCAACAAGAGGACGGGCTTGTTGTCACGAGCCCCGGACTCCGCGGCGAAAGGGCTTAGACGTGACCTGCTACGCCCCCTGACGTGGACGTAGTGGAGGCCACGATTACTGATAGTCTTGCGTTTGACCACTATTTCAACTGATGGTAAGCAACGAAGTGGTCGAACACTAGGTTGCGACAGTTGCTGTTTCGTTTTCAAATTTATAAAAGAAAAGGCCTGACTGACTTGCCCACGGCTAAATTAGTCCACGCTACGTCTCTGCAGGTAGACCATGATATGGTGCCTGCTTTATTATAAGTATGTTTCTTTAGGTAGATTTCTGAAGTTCACGCGGGCAAAGCTACTGGCGAAAGCTTGCCTTTTATAAATTAATTATTTTATTCGTTCAATTATTTTGTTTCAGGATGACGGCATCATGGAAATCCTGAAAGATACGAGTTTATGTAAGTTTATATTTTAAAGTCCATAAAATAATCACGGGATTTTTCTGAAATAGAAACTCGTGGTCTTGAAACGCAAAAGGCAACTAAAGGACACAATAATTGTGGTGGAGAAGTCATTGGATGATTTTCCACATCATAAAAAGGCTATTGAATAATGCGGAATTTTTCGAAAGAGTTACCTCACAAAATACATAGGTACAGAAGCCAATCTACATACAAAGCGCACTCGAGCAACGCACACACAGACACCGCTCACGGACACGATATCTCAGAGCGCCTCGGCCCGCTCGTCGAACTGTTTCGGGTCAAACGCTCATCAGTGTGCGTCCACCGAGCGTAGGTATAAAAAGTGAAGTACATGCATGAGATTGTCTTCTCTTCATATTTTGTGTTTGCCACAGGTCTAAAAGGAAGGTTTTAATGGAGAGGAATACGATATTGTGGCGTGGCGTTATCGATATTTGAAAGAATTGCAGGACAATCGGAATGGAGCCCAGCGTTGCATACTTTATTCAATAAAAATTTTAGTTTCCAACAAAAAAATAAAAACCAATTATAAGGCAATTGTTAAAAGTAACGAAATATCAGTTAATCTCCCTTATATTAAGTAATTTCATTGCTAAAAATATAGCAACACTGTTTTTCCGTATTACCAACATTTAGGCGAAGAGAATTCTTACGTAAAACGCTATAGTTGAATTTAACACGTAACCGTGTAAGTTGCACAACTGTGCAGATTTCCACACAAGCTTACCTGACAGGTACAGGTAAACCCGTCAGGTACACCTTAGCGTGTATACTTTAGGAAGTTTTTTAGAAGCCAGAATCAAAGTGACCAAACCTAACTTTTGTTTTTATTCACCCCTGCGTTTCTATTCACCCCATTTGACTGTAGTTCCATACTTTGATACCTCATCTCCTTCTTAGCGTATCGATATCAAAACTAGTGATATTCCTTGCCTGGCCCAGAATTCGGCCACGGCTATGCCGTCCGCTGATGCTGTCATTAGATCCCTACGTGAACAGGTAACAGGGCACGTGATGCAGGTCGGAAGGTGGGGCATAGTCTGCCGAGAACCCCTACCTGTGGAAATTGTCTTTGCTGCGCCCAACTTGGTAGCGGAGTCTGTTTAGAGTTTTCTAGGTGGCCAGGAGAGAGGCTCTCCGACGGCTCGATAAAATCATCAGAAGGTTTAAACTTCTCCCGCCAGAGGTCACACTCTCCGAGGTGGTGTTATTTTGAGATGGGCTCATGCTTGCAACAAAACTTTTAAGTCTCAGGGGCACCGAGATGTAATTACCTCATAATCACTTATGTTTTTCCAGCATCCCGCGAAGAATGCGCCCGAGCAGCCGCAGTGATCCGCTGGGTGGTACAACAGTCTTGCGCCTGCGCCTGTACGGGTGCGCAGCTGATGCGAGATCTCCTCGTGCTGGGGGTGCCTCGTACCCACGCCAACGCGCTAGCTGATGCTGTGGACAACTACAGGCCAGAGCATGTGGCTCATGTTCAGGCTAATGGGTTTATGTGTAAGTATTATTAGTTATCGTGTTCCCGCAACCGTCATCAGGTTATCGACCCACCTTGCAAAGCCAGCGAAGGTGGAAGCCGCAACAGTGAGGGGACACCTCATGCCCAAGCCGCCGCCACAGGAGAGCAGCATAACAATCTCCGGTCGCCGGAGGCACGGGCTTGTAGACTACAAGCTACGGGAATATGTTTTATTTTTATGACCTATACACACCTCTATGATTTTGGACTATTGGTTTCATCATCATCATCATCATTACAGCCGATAGACGTCCACTGTTGGACATAGGCACAGAACAGAAAATATCAGTGTCGCCAAACTCACACATTTGCGTATCAAATTGTACATTACACACATAAAAAACAGTAATATGATTGGCTACGAAGCTACGAATGACAAACTTAACTTTTACAAATCATACCTATTCTTATTGATTTCATAAATTAGGTCTTATTACAACGTAAGTATTATTTGACATGACACAAACAATAAAGAAGTTTTAACCAATTTACAACGAGTTCGGCTACTCAACGCTATATGGCGCTGTAACCAAATAATTCTATTCAGAACGCTAGTGCCTTTGAAATAGATGCCATATTCACCTGCACATGTAATAGGCGAATCTCGCCTGCTGTTGACAAACGCGCGATATCTAAGAGGCACTTCCTCTACTTTTCTTTATTCCGTGGACATAGGCCTTCCCTTAAATGTCGCCATAATGAACGATCATGCGTCCCGCATCCATAGGATTCCCGCAACCTTCACCAGGTCTCGGGCCACCTTGTATCCTTGCAATGCTGCGTTTTCCAATATGCAGTCGCCACTCCAGAACCTTTCGGTGCCAACGGCCTTCTGTTCTGCGAGCAATGTCCCCTGCCCATTGCCACTTAAGTTTGGCGATCCTTCGTGCTAATGTCAGGAACCTTGGTTTTCTTGCGGATATCTTCATTTCTGAAGCGATCAAAGTCAAAGTCAAAGTCAAAACTATTTTATTTCACATAGGCCTACATGGGCACTTACAAAACGTCAGAAGCTAGTGCACGGTTCCAAATTGGTCGTTTCCTATTGAGAAGAACCGGCAAGAAACTCCATGGTTACTCTTTTAAAAAATGTGTTTATTACAATATTCATTGATTTATGTAAGAACAGTGTAGACCAGTCAACATTGTACACAAAAGCACAAAATTAATCAAAATAAAATTAAAAAAAAGTAAGTCGTAATAGAAAGTTATCTAAGTGTTTGTGGATTATACAGTGTTCTCACATTCACATTCCAAAAAGAGGCTACATAAAAAAGCAGGAAAATTTAAACAATTACAACTGTTAACATAATAAATTACTAACAAAGTTAATGCAGTTGAAGTCTAAATAATAAAAATAAAAAATATTGCAAAAGCAATATGATAAAGGAAAAATAAATATATATAAATTAAAACAAAGGTGGAGCAGTCAATAGACACAATATTAATGATTTACCAGGGGGCCACATGTGCAGAGGCAGTCATTGCCAAACAAGCGTGTCTTCGACATAGTCTTTAACCTTGTAATATGCTTTTTTGGTTAGGACACGCTTAATATGAGTTTTGAACTTTCCCTCACTAAGTTCAGTTACCACCTTTGGCAGCTTGTTGTAAAAGCGTATGCTGTTTACTAGGAATGACTTGCTGGTCTTAGCTAATCTCCATCTGGGTAATACAATTTCGTGTTTACTACGCGTATTTTTGTTGTGAATATTGCTTCTAATTTTAAAGAGTCCTAAGTTTTTACGAACATACAAAATGCATTCTAAGACATAAAGAGAAGGCAGAGTCAGGATGTCGATTTCTTTGAATTTATTTCTGAGGGACTCGCGAGGACCCATCCTATAAATAGCTCGGATAGCTCTCTTTTGCAATATGAAAATCGAGTCTACATCAGCTGCAGATCCCCACAGTAAAATTCCATAAGACATAATACTGTGGAAATAAGCATAGTAAACTAACCTAGCAAGGATCACGAAAGGAAACTCCGAGCATAGCCCTTTCCATCACCCTTTGGGTGACTGTAGTAAGCCTTCTGATGAGGCCCATTGTAAGGGACCATGTTTCAGTGCCATTTTAACCATACCTAGTTATAGTTATTTCATCTGTTCCAGTGAACAAGCTGACAGATGTGTCAGTGACCCCAGGACCTGAAGGCACGGTGGACACCTACACCCTGACGATGCACAGCGACGATGTCTTCACAGGAGAACAGAAGAAGAAGGAACTGCTCATCGAGAAGAGTCAGGCTCTGACTCTTCTAGAAGAACTCAAGAAGGCGTATAAGAAGATGGAGGAGATTGAGGAGTAGGATTTGAAGAATGGATTTATTTTATTGATTTATACTAGTTACTATATAACCCTAGTTTTAGTATATGTGAAACCCGAAACACGTGTCAAGTATTTTTATGTAAAAAATCTATTTACATAATTTCATAACCGTATCATGAAAAATCACAAAGTATGTCAGCAAAAATACATAGTCACCGGGCCGTCCAGGTGACTGAGGGGTTGTTTTGTACCGATAAAGTACAGTAGCACCCAGCTGTTGCTGGCGTCTAATGCCCGCTATGACCTGCCGTGACCTGTGTTTTACTTAGTGTCGGTGGTGTCCAACTGAACAGGTATATACAACAGGTAAATATTTTTGGGAAAAAATATGACATGGTGTAAAAACTATTGGAATCCATTTAGTTACTGATTCTGAACAAACTATATTCAGGTTTCGCTTAAACTAAAAATAATGTTGTATTACAATTACAGTGCTTGACTGCGATCCCACCTGATGGTAAGCAGTGATGCAATCGTTGATGGTGAGGCGCGCTAGTTTATTAAGAGCCTATTTACTCTAGCCTTCAAGACACCTAAATTACAATCGGACGGGAAGACCGCAGCAGCCACACCTTTATTCATATTCTTAATCTTTATTGTACACACAATTTGAAACATACAGATATAATTAGAGTTGATGTACATAGGCGAGCTTAACCCATAAATGGGTTTTCTGACAGCAAACCACACAATGAAAAAGAAAGTTTGCATGTGAGGAACTTAAAATGTGCGGCGCGCACTGTTCCCGCGCGCCTCAAGGAGTTGTCAGCAACAGGAGGGGCCCATCTGGGTCGAAGCCTACCGGGGTCGGGGTTATCCGAAAGGAAACTAGAGCCCCGGTATGAAGGCTAGAAGGAACGGCGCGGGGTTTTTAGTCAGTAAGACTCTGACACTGTCTCCCGCTCCACCCAAGAGCGGGTTTCGTCAATGATGATTTTCCCCGTCGAGAGAAAAAAAAAAAAAAAAACTTAAAATGTGCAGTAAAGAAAACCAATAACAATAAAATAAAAATTAAACACACAAATTAAATCTAACTTTCTTTCTTCTTTCTTTCTTTTCTTTTTTATTTTATTTTAATTTTTTCGACAAATCGAACGTTTGTCAACTCCATTTTCAAGCAATAGTTTATATCGGCTGTATCGTATCATTATAACACATTGAATTGGTCCCATTTTCTTTGTTTTTGGTGGGATTAAGTTCCATTTTTTTTTTTTTTTTTGACAAACTGTGTCCCACAATATCAATAACTCGTATATCGTGGGTACTTTCGCAAACATCTGTGTCTTATATACTTAATTCATGAATCCCCAAGCGACCACCGGTGGCCGTGCATCTATTGTCTTACTATTGTGTCTCTAATTGACGGTATCTGAAGGGTTAAACAAGACATCTTAATAGACCCAGAACATCTATCATTCTATAAGCCATACAAATATTTGCTCCGCGCGGGATCGAACCAACGACACACAGGGTAGTCAATCGTTCAACCACTGCGCCAATCGTGCCATCTAGAGATTAAAATCGGTTAATTCGCCTAAGAGCTATATTAAATCGCTTATAAGTAGGTCTCGATGAAATTTTTGAAGTTTTTGTACGATCAGACCACAGAAATTTTTATTTCGATGGATCAAACCTTGAAGAATTAATATCTTGCCATTTTTAAACATTCCAAGTTTTGTATTCCTCATGTATGATATTTTTAATATAGAAAACTTAATAAAACCTCCTTAACCTTTGTCTTCTCGTGTTTTTTTTTTAAATCCCTAACTGCACGTTCTAGCCTGACAAGAATTTTGTTTAGTCTGAGGAACTCGTAAGATGACTGAAAAGGAGAAATTTTCTTTTTATTTTAATTTATCCCTATAAAAAAGAATTCATCATCATCATCAGCCTTTTTAATGTTCCCACTACTGGGACTCTGGTCTCCTCTCTAGGAAAGAGAAAGGGCTGTAATCCACCACGCGTGCAAGTTGGTGAATGTGAAATGAAATAAATTACACAAAGTAATTCGCCTGGCTGGGTTCGAACCCACGACCTACAACTCTTAAGTCGGGTACGTTACCACTCGGCCACCACTGCTCTCAAAATAAAAATTACCTATAAAAAAATCTGTCAGCGATTTAGTCAGCATGAAAAATGGTCTATTATCCCAAGGAAACTTACCATTGGGATGAAAATCCTGTCCTCTCTTTAAGGAGTGGCTGGAAAGACGCCACGGCGTCCTCACTTTCCGCATGATGCAGGTTCTCACCGGACATTGTAAGTTCTGAAGGCTCCTGCACTGGATTCGTGTGGAAGAAACGCCCGAGTATCACCATTGCATAGACCGCCCTGAGGACACGGTGGAAGTGTACCCCATTAGGGAGTAGCGCCGACCTCTCGCGCCTGGCCCTGGTACACATACAGGTCATGGTCCTGGCGAGGGAGGGAATGGCATGCGCTCTGCTAGAGGAACTCAATAATGAATTTCCCATTATTAAAGCAATAAACGATCGGATTCCTAAGCAATTCATCTTTGATAAGAAATTCAAGATCCAACTGTATGAGGATGACCGCTGCGAGGGGCTGTGCCCCGTAGAGCTGCGGATCTTCACGGATGGATCCAAAACAGGTAATGGCACGGGTGCGGGAGTCTTCTCAGAGGATTTCAACATTCACTTAGCCACTCCATTGGGGGTTCATAACACGGTGTTCCAGGCTGAATGCGTGGGCATTACCCTGGCTGCTTCAGCCGTCTTGACCAGGGAAGTTATGGACCACTCAATACGCATACTCTCAGACAGCATGGCTGTCCTGCAAGCGCTGAACAATCACACAGCCAATTCAGGGCTAATATACGAGTGTCACCAACGGCTTAACCAGGTGGGTAAACACAACCAAGTAACCATTCAATGGATCAAAGGGCACAGCGATTCCCGAGGCAACGATGCAGCGGACGAACTCGCCAGAAGGGGTTCGAGTATGGCAGCAGTGGGTCCTGAACCCATTGTGCCACTTCCCTTCGGTTATCTACGCAATCTGGTAAGGAACCGTACCAGGGACATACATCACAAACTGTGGAGAGAACATGGTGAGTGCAGGCAGGCCAAGGAGGCGCTCCCCTCGATTGATGGCCGCTTCACGAAAAAGGTCCTACGACTGACGAAACTACAGTTGCGCAAAGTTACGGCCGCTACAACTGGCCACGGGACCTTTAACAAGCACCTTTATGTCATAGGAGTTACGGATAGTCCACTCTGCAGAGCCTGCATGGAGGAAGAAGAGACAGCAGCTCATCTGCTTCTAAGCTGCCCTGTGGTCGCTGGTTACAGGGACAAGCACTTCGGTAACCCAGGTAACCTTCGTGAAATGGTCGGCAACACTAAGGCGCTGCTGGCCTTTCTTGAGGAGCTGGGGTGGATCGAATAACCCATTTGTCCCACCCGTACGCAAAATACGCGCATTAGTCGTGGAGTTGCGGATACCAGCCCGTTTTACCTATACCTATACCTATACCTATGGCATGCGGTCGGCTTCTGCGAAGCAGTAACGCAAGCAAAGGAGGCGGCCGCACGAGCCTGAGTTGTAGACGGCACGTAGTATTCCACGTGCACGTCAAGGAGCTGCCAGCGAAACCGAAGGGGCCTAGCAGGGTCTCAGCCACGCCTCCGATTTCTTTGTTATGACGTCATCTCAACGCTCAGTCACGTGGTCAGAACAAAGGAATCGGTGGCGTGGCCAATTCGAAGCGATCGACGAAAGAGAATCGAAACGAAATGATTGTAAATTGGCTAGGGGGCTGACATCTCTGAAGCGCACGTGGAACACCATACGCCGACGAAGATTTGGGCTAGCCAGCTACCCATTGTTCGTCGTCCGCAAGCTCGTACCTACGGTGGCTGGCAATAGCCCTGTGATTTCTGATGCCTAGAGTTCTCCTGTAGCGGTGACTGAAGCGTGAAGATGGCCTTTCTTTCACGGTTATGACCCTCTTCTTCGCTAATATTACCTACTACTTTCTATTCTGTCTCACTCCGGATCATGGCCTAAACGCGTCATTTTAATGAACGCGAAAGTATCTGATCTGAACTTTCACACAGCATGTTGCACGAGTGGGTGGTGACAGTGAGATTTAGTAAGTACGCACTATACCGCCCAATCCCATGAGCTATCATAGTTACTCTGATTGATAGCACCCTTCGTTCCCGTTTCATATCTTTGAGGTCCTGAAAGACCTCGCAGATACGGAGGCTGAAGATCACACTGTGATTCTCGATGCTCAGGGCCTCTCCTGTGGTGGTAACTGAGGCGTGAGGATGTCCTTTTCTTCACGGTTGTGGCCCGCTCTTTCGTTCTCTTTCTCTTTCCCTAGCTCCGGATCATCATGGCCTGAACGCGTCATTGTATTGGACGCGAAATAATCTGAACTTTCTCACAGCAAACGTTACACGAGTAGGTACAGTGAGGTCTATATAGTAAGCACTATACCGCAAAAACCCACGAGCTATACTTTGGTTGCTCTGAGGGATAGCGCCCTCCGGCTCCATTACATAGATATCTGAGTGGCCTTTCAAGCCGATATTGAGAAAATGTCCTACTTATTTAAATTATGAAACGCTCTCAAGAGGAACACTGTTTTATGAAACCAATTTCTATTATACTTTGGCCCACACTTGGTCGTACATGCAGCAGACATATCCTCCTGCCCAAACCCACTTAGGTAAGGCAGTCTTTTGAGCCGCATCAACTGGATTATCCTGGTTTTGAAGCGCAGTTTAATGTTTCAATCCGTTTACTTTAACAATAACTGACAATAAATTAACTAAACACTTTGACCATGGTGATATTAGGAGCTAAAAAAACCTTTTTTTTTTCTTTTTACCAATAGGATTTGTATACTCTGTGCTATTAGACTAGACCAAAGAGATCGGGTCGTAGGTTAATCGATTGAATGAAAAATATTTTCTAGCAACACTATTTATACCACAGAGATAACAGATAAAATTCTACCGATTTGTTTGTCTGACATTTTTCATGATTTGCGTATAATGTATTTGTTTTCTAATATTATTGTTTTCTATTGAAATCCTTGCAATTAATGATAGTTAGTAATTCATTTTTAAATATCATGCTTAAAATAACATAATCGTTGATGAAATATCGCCAATAGAGTAAGATAGATCGTTTAAAATGTAGGTAGAATATCTCCGACATATTTGTAAGGATCTTTGAAAGAATTGGCTTTACTTCTTGTGAAGGTAAGATCAATCAAATCATTCGTATTTTTATAAATTAAATCAAACAAATAATTGTAAGTATTAATATGAAGTGTACTCGGCTTTGCGCTCATAATTGTTGAATCAAAACACAACCTGAACAATAAAAATTTAAAAAAACGTATTTCAGATGAATATTCTTTGCGCTATATGCAGCGATCTCGTAAATCAAGCTGAGAACATATATGTAACAAAATGTGGTCATGTGTTCCACCACCAGTGCCTCGCACAATGGATCGAAAGGTACGTACAAAATCTATTGTTTGGAAAAATATAATTAGATTTATTTCTGGTTGCTGTCCGCTGGCGCTCCCCCTAAGCTGACTTCCTGACTGAAAAAGAGTTTTTTTTCTTCAGAACTCTTGTTTTATTCTTCCATCCATTCTTCTGTGTATGATAATGTGTATGAGATTTGCTCCAGTTTTGTACTAGTTACACAATTATTGTTTGAACAAGCTAACTGAACTAAAACAAGATAGCCAGGAGCCACTAGCTGACTGTCTGTAGTTTTTTTTGTGTGCCTTTAGTTTTCAGAATTTACCAGGTCTCACTACAACCCCATAAAAGTACAGTCAACACTTGCCCTTATCACATTTTATCTTGGGGTTGGTGCAACACATTTCTTCCATTCTTTCCAGTCAGCAGTCACTGAAAAGAATGGAACAACACACACACACTTTTCTTATCTACATGTATATTCATAACTCTTTTATTAACATGTATTTCATCCTTCTTATACTCTTATGTACAAGAATGATGAAATGTTAACTTACTATACATTAGTAGAGAAAATTAAATCAAATGTAGAAAATATGATGTGATACATTATCAACACAGTAAACCTTAAAGTCATTTTTAGACCTATAAATCTAATTTTTGTTTATCTTTCTCTCTAAAACAGTGTAGCAAAACCTTGTGCTTATATAATAATTGTTGGCAGAACTATTTTATTATTTTTTAAATGCGAATGTTTAAAATTGATTTTGAATTAGGTGTCAAGAAGATAGTATTCTGACCTTTCTTGAGGAGCTAGGGTGGATCGAATAACACATTTCTCCCACCCATACCAAAAATACTAATACATACTAATAAATTATGTTATGGAAGAAATTGTTGGTCCTTAACAGTTTATTGATAGTTGACATGCTGTAATCCAGTAAAAAGTTAAGCATTTATATTGCAAGGCATTTATTTATTTATTAAAACTTTATGCACTATTACAGTACAAAGGTGGACTTAACCCTTCAGATACCGTCAATTAGAGACACAATAGTAAGACAATAGATGCGCGGCCACCGGTGGTCGCTTGGGGATTCATGAATTAATGCCTTAGGCATTTTCTACCAGTCGACCTTAGGTCTTAGATTTATGTGTGTATGTCAAGTGCCCACAACTATCAAGTGTGTTATTCAAAGCACAGAGTATTTACAAGTTCCTAAAACGATGTATGAAAGAGAAAAGATAGAGAGGGGCAGAGAATATGAGTATAGAGTGAGGAACTATTTTTGAAGATGTGAGTAGGGGATAGAGTAGAGTAATGGGTGACTTGCAGTCTGCTATCGCAGCTTGTAGGATGCCCATTATGCTACAATAGGATTGATCCCATGAGGCTGGCATAGTCACCCAGAGTGCAATGAAGCCACTTAATACTAGATAAAAAAAATAATGTTATACAATCTACACCAGCTCCTCGAGTAAAGCAGTGTCTTTGTGAGCAAAGTGGGTTGCCTGTATCTTCTATGATATAAAAGTGCTTATCAATTCATTAAACCCCAAGCGACCACCAACACTCGCTCTCTCTTTGTATTTCTATTGCGTCTCTAATAATTACGGTATTAGAAAGGTTGAAGGACTCACAAATCAGTATTATTATTATATATTCTCTATTGTACACCACATATATAAAAAGTACAGGACAAACATTAACATTAATTTATTAAAATAATAGCTTTTGCCCGCGCGGCTTCGCTCCCGCTCTTCCCTACTCCACCCTACTATACCCAACTCTATACTCTACCCTACCCTACTCTACCCTACTCTACCCTACTACTCTACCCTACTACTCTACCCTACTACTCTACCCTACTCTACCCTACTCTACCCTACCCTACCCTACCCTACCCTACCCTACCCTACCCTACTCTACCCTACACTACCCTAATTTTTTTTTTTCCATAAGAACCTTCTCCTCACAATAACAATCACAACAAAAACAAAATCAGCCAAATCGGTCAAGCCGTTTTCATGCCAAGTCGTGACAACGGAAAACGGGGGTCATTTTTATATATATAGAAGATATGATATTGTCACTAAAGACATGAAAATCTCTAACTACTGCTGGTGCGGCAATTCTACTCGTACACCTTTGACTATAACACAAAAACTCTTCCAGATCCAAAACCTGTCCGCAATGCAGGAACAAAGTAACGGATAAGTGTATGTTCCGTCTCTTTCCAACGGTTTCTAATGAGAACAACAGTGAAGATGCTGCCACGTTGCAGTCGAGGCTAGACGATGCTCAGTTGCAATTGAGGCAGCAAAGAGTCAAGTCTAAAGAGAAGGAAGATAAGTTGGCAGCTGCTACTGCTGATTTAAAGAGACAGGAGTAAGTATAACTTTAGTACAAGCTTTTATTTTACTTACAACATGTATGTTTGTTTAGTGCAAGTCTTGCAAGTGAAAACCTTTTTTTTTTCATTTTTTTTAAGTCACACTAATGTTAACTAATCTTAGTTAAAAATTTTTTTTGCTGCTAGGGATTTGGCAAATATTTTACAGTCGGCCGCCTGCCTGACACTAACTCTCCTTGGGGATGCTGTTGCTGGTGGTATACCCGCCACCATGCGGTTACTTCAGGTGCTTAACAGTTTGCACAGTCTCGAAATGTCCCTTAGTTGCCTCTTACAACACCCTCGGGAAGAAATGGGATGGTGTTATTCTTTACATACCTATGTGATTCTCAAATAAATGTTTTTCTTTCTTTCTGACTAATTGAGCTGTAATTTGGTACACCAAGGAGCTGGTCTGATGATGGCGTTGAATAGTGGCCATAGGAACTACTGAGGGCAACAAGATAATCTGTTTGCGTTCGGATTCTTTGGAATGGCTTTGAAGAGTAACAAGCTTTTAATTAAAATCATTTTTTCATAGCAAGCTTTTATAGCTTGGTACCTATAATTAATACTCGTCAAGACGAATCATACGAGCCCTAACTCGAATGGGGTTGTGTCGTTTAAATTACCAAGTACCACTATAGCCACCTTCCGGTTTCGCCATTAGATCAGCTCCATGTCATAATAATTTTGCATTGTCATCTGATTTACACATACTTGCAAAATTTCGGCTCAATCTGTAACCGGGAAGTGGGTCTTTAATTTACAAGATTTGATTACAGACAAACATCGGGACAGGTGAAACTAAATAAAAGCTTGTAAAATACTGCATGTTTATCATGCAGTTGTTGAGTTTTATTTAATGTGGTTATTTATTCTTCCATGTGATTTTTAATTATTTATTTGATCTGTTATAATATTTCCTTGATCAAATGAATTGTTTTATTATCATTGATCCCTAACACCAAATATTTGCAGTGATCTTCTAAAATCCTATGAGAGACGGCTGGTGAGCTTTGACTCCAAGGTGTTAGCTCTGCGGGAACAGCTGGAGTTCGCCAATTCACAGAACAAAGACATACAAAAAATTAAGGATGAGAATGAGGCTCTGAAAAAGAATCTACAGACCTTGAATGGGTAAATATCCTTCGTATTTGTTCTTTACCAGTTTTTGCCCACAGCTTCGCGTACATAAAATATGTACTACAAAATAGATAGGTACAGAATTCAATCTCCATACAAAGCGCGCTCTCACAACGCACACATAGACACTGCTCACGGACACGATATCTCGGAGCGCCTTGGCCCGTTCGTTGAATAGTTCCGGCTCAAACGCTCATTAGTGTGCGTCTGCTGTCCACCGAGCGTAGGTATAAAAAGTGAAGTACATACATGAATGAGATTGTCTTCTGTACCTATCTATTTTGTGCTAATACTGAAACATAGTACTGAAATGACAAAAAGGAGGTGGTATTTAGGCAAATTATAAGTAATATATTTCTGTTTCAGTCTGCAAAAAGTATTGAATGCTACCAGTGATGATGTGGAGCAGATGCTACATAGCTATACCGATGTGCGAACCATTGCTACATTCGCCACTGCGCTCAAGAGGTAAATACATACAACGTGTAACGTTAAATGCGCAAAACCTGAAAATAGTTTGATCAGAATAAGGAGCAGAATCAATTAAGGACGCGTTTACGAATCTGAAAAAAATAAGCAGTTTTCGGTGCATTTTGCGGCAAAATGATACAAAACCAAATGTAACTAATAATTACCACTGATAGATTACTCCTTAATCTTCAAATGGTAGCAATTTTTTATTCGAAAATTTTGGTTTATAATATTGTAAAAAATAATTTCCGTTACCTCTTCACACAAATTCGACGACATCGTACTGACTTTAGGGACATTTTTCTTTTATTTAATAACATAAATTTATGTATTTAAAAATATTTTATGTAAGCAGACATGTTCAACTCAAAAAGGTAGCAAAAAAAACTATCAAAATGTTACAATATGCCACAGAAAAAAAATAAAATTGAGTCTTATTTTTTCACATATTTAGCGGTAACATGTGATTCTTATTGGATTGAAATAAGGGTTATTTTACTGGTCACTGTCTTGATTTATTGCACAAAAAATTGTAATGAAATATTAGTCTGCGCTCGGCCGCCGTCGTGAGTGGACACTGTGACGGTTGCAAGCAGCTCCTCGTATTGGAAAAGATCGCTGTATGAATACAAAATATTTGACCTAACAAACTTGATCCTTCACGCATTCTGCACGGACTACGGACAACCAAGGTAAGATTTTATTCACAGTTTCTATGTACTTACAAATTTCATATTCAATTTCGGACTTGATGGAGTGACCTGAAATGTACTTTGAAGACTGCTACTGGAACTAATATACCAGTAGAGCTAGGTGTGCCGAGTTTGGGCTCGTTTTGTTAGTTATGTCGAGACCTTACCTCCGGACTTGATGGAGAAACCTGCAGGTGTACTTCGAAGACTGCTACTGGAACTATTATACCAGTAGAGCTAGGTGTGCCGAGTTTGGGCTCGTTTTGTTAGTTATGTTGAGACCTTACCTCCGGACTTGATGGCGATACCTGCAGGTGTTCTTCGAAGACTGCTACTGGAACTAATAGACGAGTAGAGCTAGGTGTGTCGAGTTTGGGCTCGTTTTGTTATTTATGTTGAGACCTTACCTCCGGACTTGATGGAGAGACCTGCAGGTGTACTTCGAAGACTGCTACTGGTACTATTATACCAGTAGAGCTAGGTGTGCCGAGTTTGGGCTCGTTTTGTTAGTTATGTTGAGACCTTACCTCCGGACTTGATGGAGATACCTGCAAGTGTACTTCGAAGACTGCTAATGGAACTAATAGACGAGTAGACCTATGTGTGTCGAATTTGGGCTCGTTTTGTTAGTTATGTTGAGACCTTACCTCCGGACTTGATGGAGAGACCTGCAGGTGTTCTTCGAAGACTGCTACTGGAACTAATAGACGAGTAGAGCTAGGTGTGCCGAGTTTGGGCTCGTTTTGTTAGTTATGTTGAGACCTTACCTCTGGACTTGATGGAGATACCTGCAGGTGTACTTCGAAGACTGCTACTGGAACTAATAGACGAGTAGACCTAGGTGTGTCGAGTTTGGGCTCGTTTTGTTAGTTATGTTGAGACCTTACCTCCGGACTTGATGGAGAAACCTGCAGGTGTACTTCGAAGACTGCCACTGGAACTATTATACCAGTAGAGCTAGGTGTGCCGAGTTTGGGCTCGTTTTGTTAGTTATGTTGAGACCTTACTTCCGGACTTGATGGCGATACCTGCAGGTGTACTTCGAAGACTGCTACTGGAACTAATAGACGAGTAGAGCTAGGTGTGCCGAGTTTGGGCTCGTTTTGTTAGTTATGTTGAGACCTTACCTCTGGACTTGATGGAGATACCTGCAGGTGTACTTCGAAGACTGCTACTGGAACTAATAGACGAGTAGACCTAGGTGTGTCGAGTTTGGGCTCGTTTTGTTAGTTATGTTGAGACCTTACCTCCGGACTTGATGGAGAAACCTGCAGGTGTACTTCGAAGACTGCCACTGGAACTATTATACCAGTAGAGCTAGGTGTGCCGAGTTTGGGCTCGTTTTGTTAGTTATGTTGAGACCTTACCTCCGGACTTGATGGAGATACCTGCAGGTGTACTTCGAAGACTGCTACTGGAACTAATAGACGAGTAGACCTAGGTGTGTCGAGTTTGGGCTCGTTTTGTTAGTTATGTTGAGACCTTACCTCCGGACTTGATGGAGAGACCTGCAGGTGTACTTCGAAGACTGCTACTGGTACTATTATACCAGTAGAGCTAGGTGTGCCGAGTTTGGGCTCGTTTTGTTAGTTATGTTGAGACCTTACCTCCGGACTTGATGGAGAGACCTGCAGGTGTTCTTCGAAGACTGCTACTGGAACTAATAGACGAGTAGAGCTAGGTGTGCCGAGTTTGGGCTCGTTTTGTTAGTTATGTTGAGACCTTACCTCTGGACTTGATGGAGATACCTGCAGGTGTACTTCGAAGACTGCTACTGGAACTAATAGACGAGTAGACCTAGGTGTGTCGAGTTTGGGCTCGTTTTGTTAGTTATGTTGAGACCTTACCTCCGGACTTGATGGAGAAACCTGCAGGTGTACTTCGAAGACTGCCACTGGAACTATTATACCAGTAGAGCTAGGTGTGCCGAGTTTGGGCTCGTTTTGTTAGTTATGTTGAGACCTTACTTCCGGACTTGATGGCGATACCTGCAGGTGTACTTCGAAGACTGCTACTGGAACTAATAGACGAGTAGAGCTAGGTGTGCCGAGTTTGGGCTCGTTTTGTTAGTTATGTTGAGACCTTACCTCCGGACTTGATGGAGATACCTGCAGGTGTACTTCGAAGACTGCTACTGGAACTAATAGACGAGTAGACCTAGGTGTGTCGAGTTTGGGCTCGTTTTGTTAGTTATGTTGAGACCTTACCTCCGGACTTGATGGAGAAACCTGCAGGTGTACTTCGAAGACTGCCACTGGAACTATTATACCAGTAGAGCTAGGTGTGCCGAGTTTGGGCTCGTTTTGTTAGTTATGTTGAGACCTTACCTCCGGACTTGATGGAGATACCTGCAGGTGTACTTCGAAGACTGCTACTGGAACTAATAGACGAGTAGACCTAGGTGTGTCGAGTTTGGGCTCGTTTTGTTAGTTATGTTGAGACCTTACCTCCGGACTTGATGGAGAGACCTGCAGGTGTACTTCGAAGACTGCTACTGGTACTATTATACCAGTAGAGCTAGGTGTGCCGAGTTTGGGCTCGTTTTGTTAGTTATGTTGAGACCTTACCTCCGGACTTGATGGAGAGACCTGCAGGTGTATTCCGAAGACCGTTACTGAAACTAGTATACCAGTAGAGCTAGGTGTGCCGAGTTTGGGCTCGTTTTGTTAGTTATGTTGAGACCTTACCTCCGGACTTGATGGAGAGACCTGCAGGTCCAGGACCTGGAGGCTGCTATTGAAACTAATAGACGAGTAGAGTTAGCTGATAAGAGTGTGTATAGTTTATACCTTTTATAACACAATTTTGGTTTTAGATGCCAAGGCCTAAGACGAGATTCAAAAGAAATATGGAACTACGGGAACATTCATCGTAATAATATAATTGTCATTGTCATAATAATATAATGAAAAATAAAAATTGATATTTTTTTATGTCTATCGTAAGTTTTATTCATTTCTTTTATCATTTACTAGCTCCTGACTCGGCTTCGTACGGCATCCTAATTACGTAACACACTTAGAATGGCAATCCATTCCAATTTGACAGATAAACAATATCTATTGGGTTGTTCTTGTTGTCATGCAAACGACTTTTTTTTATGAAGCAATTAATAATGTTTGGAACCTAATCCTAACCTTGAAAGTAATTGTAAGTACTTATCAGTATTATATGTAGGTGCCAAATAAACGTATTTTCTTTCTAGTTTTCGAGAACCATTTGATACCAAAACAAAATTATATAGGTACCTAAAACTTTTTACTTGCTATGTGAATATCAGTGACAGGAAATTAAACATCATCAATTTCAAAATTTTATGAACTCTATGAACTTTGCTTGGGTAGGCCAAGCAAAGTTCATAAAATTTATGTTGTACTACCCCTGGGGCATGCATAGCTTATCCATTAAAAAATGACAGAATTTTGCAAATCCATCTAAACATACCTACATTAAAAAAAATACTTAATCTAAATTAAGTCGGTTAATTAAATCAATTCATAAACAAAAAAGGTTGCCCGAATTTACTTGCAAGATTAAAGGTACCCCAATAACAACTTTGAGAGAAATGACGGTGTGCCGTGGTATACTGAACACATCTGCGTACCCCTTTAGAGGGTACAGGCATGATCTTATACTGTGTGATTACGCAAACAATGCATACATAATATGCGAAAGCAGCAATTGCGGTTGATTTGCTGGCATTTATTGAAGAGTTCCGTTGTCTGTCTCTGAAACTCTCCAATCCCACAACTCTCCGACCTCATGAGAAGGCCAATTCTCGTAATTAAAAACATTCAAAATCTATTCGCAGTCTCATCTCGGCAACAAACAAATGTCAAACAATTTTCAAAATGTAGGGAAATTAGAGGTATTTTTGACAGATTGAGACAGATTAGACTGTGAACGTTCTTAAAATTACGAGAATTGCCCCTCTGATCTTTACAAGGGACTATTTCGGAATAAACCTCTTTCGAACAAAAAAGAATTTTGCAAATCCGTCTATATTATGGCGGAGTTTTGCCCTAACATACCTACATAAAAAAATATATAAATATAAACATCCGAATTGAGAATATCCTCCTTTTTTGAAGTCGGTTAAAAATACTAAATACAGCAGATAAAATAAGCTTATGTTTTTAATTATTTGTTTTCAAAAAGCTTGTCGCGCAAATTGTAAATACATAGGTACTTTAGCAAGTACTTGGTATCTACTTTTGTTACCATTTCACGTTACGAACTTTTTGAAAAATAATTAAAGTAAACTTAAAAAAAAAACATGGCAAAAATTAAATAAAAGTAAGCTCAAGTATCAAGTCGTGTCAAGTTACTCATAATTTCGCCGCTTCGCGCATTTCGCTGTGTGTGTGAGCCGTGCACGTGTAGTAGTAAGACTCTATACCTAAAATTGATGCGCGTCAAATCGTAAACGCGTCCTTAAACCACTTTTTAATATAGGTTACATTTTTCAAAAAAATCTTCATTAAAAATGTCGCCCTGTCTATTTATGAATAGGTCAAGCCATCACGTGCGCAAACCCGCCGAAATAGGTAAACAAACACAAACAAATTTTGGGCATTTAACGTTACACGTTGTATATGCCATCCTTATATTATTAATGCGAACGTAACTTTTTTTTTTTTTTTTTAATTAATGGCAATTGAGCCGATTGCGACTATTCTGCCAGTGTCGCGTTGAGACGGCGACTCGATCAGGAGGACCACCGTCGAGATTTTACCTTCGTGGTAGATGTTAGTAAGCTGAAAAGACAATCACAAGTGTTAATAAAGACACGTAAGCTAATTTACAAACTTATCTACAATATGATATGTACAACGCTTAAACTACTAAATACAAAAAGATAAGTATATATATACACATATAATTACGCACCAATTAGAATTTTAATTCATTTTCATTTAAAAAAGTTGCTAAAATATTAACTAATTTGGGAGAGAAGTGGGAGAGAAGGGAATGGAAATTGGTTGGGAGAGGAATCTTACATTTAGAAATTTTGTGATAGAGGTCAAAAGATTTATTGTTTAGGGAGCAAGAGAAGAAGGTCTAAAGTACCCTCCGCAAGACCACACTCGCACAGAGAACTATCTCGGACATGGATCTTATTCAAGAACACTGGGCTACAACAATGTCCGAGTCTCAGTCTACAAAGCGACGACACAGTTCTCTTGGACAATTTAGGGCATTTAAAGAACCAAGGCCTACGTTGGATTTCGGGCTGTATAGCTGCATAGTAGGAACCCTTGGTTTTGGAGGTCGTCTTCCATGTTTCAGTCCACGAGTTAAATAACTTGGGTCAGGCACCATTCCGCAAATCGTAGTTATGAACTACGTAGTGCTTTCGATCAACTGGATTCGATGTGGCATATTTTGCTAACGAATCAGCGCACTCATTGCCAACAATTCCCGAGTGACCGGGGATCCAGACTATCTCGATGTCCAAGCCGTTTTGGGAACAATCAAATAGCAAGTTCTTAATATCTACAATTATTTGACTATGGATTTTACTATGAAGTTGATTTTGTTTTAAGGCCTGAATACTACTAAGTGAATCTGAAAAAATTACTGATCTTGCTATTTGATGTGATTTAATATAGTGTATGGCTTCTAGAATACCAATGCAGAACGTAACTTTGTCTGTCTATTACGTACGCTGAAAGGATTTTGATGACACTTAGCACCCATGAACTAAGTGCTATCAAAATCTTTACAGCCATAAATGTTTTGGATTACAAATTTGTACCTCGGGAGCATGTTCCCTTAGAATTAATAATAATATTCCACAACTATCACACATCGACGCCTATTCCCAAGCTAAGCAGAGCTTGTGTTATGAGTACTAGACAACTGATAAACAGTTTTTCAATTACACCCAGACAGAACAAACATTTGTCCTGGGTGAGAATCAAACTCATGACCTCCGGCACTAACCACCAGGCCAACAGGCCTGTCAAAATAATAATTTCATAATTTTTATTTTCAGAGCTCTATGCGATTCCGAGGCCAAAAAGAACGAGTCTCGAGACAAGTTGCATGCTGCCAAACAACAGCTTGCCTTAGAGAAGAAAAATGCGGAAATTGTTCAAGATAAAATGCGGTGAGTACTTGTTTATTTCAGCCAAACGGCAATGGAAAGGACTCCGATGGATACGAGACGCACAGGATCATTCATTGTGGCGGCACTTGGGGGAGGCCTATGTCCAACAGTGGACGTCTTTGGGCTGAAATGATGATGATGATGAGTGGCGCATCGCCGTACGTCTCCGTTCCGATCTTCGTTTCTGATGTGATCACGCAAGGAAACTCCGAGCATAGCTATTTCCATTGCCCTTTGGGTGACTTTGAGCCTTTTGATGAAGCCCATTGTGAGCGACCACGTTTCGGAGCTATATGTCATCACTGGCAACACAAACTGGTCATAGACTTTCGTCTTGAGACACTGTGGTTCTTTCATTAAACCCCTGTAAAAGTCTTCTTTTTGAATCTTTGAATTCAACTCTCTCCTCAACCGGGCCCATTCCCTTTCCTGGAGAGGAGGACTGAGTCCCAGCAATGGGAACTATACAAGGCTAAGTATTATGTTTCCTTCCAGTCAATTGGAACATGAGTTACGGGCGGCGCAAGACAAGTGCTTAGATCTAAAGGACGCACAATTCGCTGAGCTGAAGAGGCTAGTGAAGTCAACACCCCCGCCGCGAAACGTGGACGACGATGACAACTCCAGCTTTGTAAGTTCCATTGCTAATATTAGTCTACATATTAATGTAGACTAATAATAATATTAAATTATAAATGCTTTTTTTTTTGTTAGTAAGAGGTACGGATCTTGAGCGCTGGCTTCAAGTTGCGCAGAAGTCAAATATTCGGTCTTTTTGGTGGTACGAAGTGACGCGGGGGCGGGGAGTGTTAGTGATTGGCTCGCCGCGCCATCGTGTCATAGACGTCATTCGTGATTCGTTCCCTGCGCTTGCTGCATGTATCAACGACGACGATTGACTCGCCAATGTATGGAATGCGCAAAGCGATCCCCACTCTGACGCCGAGCGCTCAAGATCCGTGCCGATATAAAGTTTTTTTTTTTGTTTGTACGAGGTAATCTCTGAAAGTATTAGTTCGATTGCTAAGATCTTTTCACCGATAGAAAGCTGTTTTATTCTTGAGTGACATAGGCTATATTTTTATGTACGCGGGCGAAAGCTAGTATGTAATATATTTAATTAGCTCTGGCTGTCTGTTTTGTAGTGAGACTGATTTGAACGAAATCGTCGAGTAAACTAGGCCTCAATACTTGTATCCCGGGATATGTTACCTTGGATAATTTTTGACCGTCATGCGGGCGAACTCGTTGGCAGAAGCTAGTTATTGATATTATCTTAATTGCACAAGCAATTAAGTCTATGAAAATAACCAGTAATATTAAGTTAAATAGCTGCCTGTTCCAACTTAGCATATCACAGTCACAAAATAGATATATATAGGTACAGAAAACAATTTTATACCATCACCATTTTGGTGTTTTTAAAAAATAATTTTAAAAACACCACACACCATTTTTTTAAAACAGTAACCATGGAGTTTTTTGCCGGTACGTTTTATAAGTGCCCATGTAGGCCTATGTGAAATAAAAACTTTTGACTTTGACTTCATGTATATACTTCACTTTTTATACCTATGCTCGGTGGACGCGCGCGTTTGAGCCGGAACTGTTTGACGAGCGGGCCGACACGCTCCTACAGTGCGATTCACTTAAGAAGTTCCTTCGGCGTAATGTTAGCTCCCCCCTATCTGTCTACACAAAAAAGAAGGGAATACAGGAAAGAGTTGCCACCTCTTCAAAAATTCGGTGGACGATCGGACAGCGAGCTACCCATGGCTCGCCGTCCGCGAGCCCGCGTCTACGGTGGCCGGAAATCGAGATCGGAATCCCGGCGGCGGCGGCGGGGGCGCCGTTGCCTGAAGCGGTCGGCCTCCTCCTTTGCTAGCATTACTGCTTTGCAGAAGGAGGCGACCGCCTGCCATTCCTCCTCGCTCCGGACCATGGCCTCAACCAGGGCCCGGCGCGAGAGGTCTCCGCCGCAGATCGCCCCCACGAGGGCACGGTGAGGCTCTGCCCAGGCAGGGCACACCTCGACGGTGTGCTCCACCGTGTCCTCCGGGCGTTCCGCACAGTGACGACACCCGGGCGTCTCTTCCGCTTTAATTCGGTGCAGGAACCTCCCGAACTTGCCATGTTCGGTGAGGACCTGTGTCATGTGGAAGGTAAGGACGCCGTGAGGCCTTTCCAGCCACGCCTCAAAGAGGGGACTTACCGCCATAATTGTGGCGTGCCCAACGTTTTACCTATTTGCCCATAGATGGCGTTCTGCAATTACGTAATTTTTCTGAATCGCGGTGTTAAGACTTTCTGTGGATTGATGACCCTCTCGAATTATTAGACCCACGTTGTCGTTAGTTGGAGTTCTTCTGTCAGTTGCTTACTGGTTTCGGTTGTTTCGTTCGTATGGTTGTTGTTGTTGATAGATACCTCATAATCGAAAATATCGTAATTTCGTTGTACGTTTGTTTTGTATGTTCGTAGTTTCGTACTTCGTTCTATCGTAATAATCGATACGAGTTATTCGATATTACGATTGTTTTGTTTTGTAAAGGCGGACGGTGTTCGAGTCGCTCTCCCTTTGTTCATAATTGTTTTCAAGTCTGTGCGTAGTTTGTTGAGAGCATGTCTAAAAGGAAATCTCAACTGTCCCGGCAGACATCACAGACAAGAGCCGCTCGAGTACGCCGTACGAAAGAATCTGCCCCTGAAAATGAGCAGCGCCTCTCGAGAAATAGAGAATATATTTCGCATTGCGAAATTTCTCTAGCGCATGCTTGCGAAATTCGCAAGCATGCGCTAGAGAATCTAGCTCCGAGCGCTCACAGCGCCTCGCTAGCCAAAATGTGAGGAAGTCGCGGACCCGTGCTCGAGAAACTAGCGCTGAACGTGCGCACCGTCTATCTGAGTTAAGGCAGCATGTCTCTGAGACAAGGGATAGGGAGACTAGCGCTGAGCGCTCGCAGCGGCTTGGTAGGCAAAATGTCATAACATCGCAGGCCCGTGCTCGGGAATCTAGCTGTCAACGTGCGCAGCGTCTATCTCATTTAAGGCAGCATGTCTCTGAGACAAGGGATAGGGAGACTAGCGCAGAGCGCTCGCAGCGGCTGGGTAGGCAAAATGTCATAACATCGCAGGCCCGTGCTCGGGAATCTAGCGCTCAACGTGCGCAGCGTCTATCTCATTTAAGGCAGCATGTCTCTGAGACAAGGGATAGGGAGACTAGCGCAGAGCGCTCGCAGCGGCTGGGTAGGCAAAATGTCATAACATCGCAGGCCCGTGCTCGGGAATCTAGCGCTCAACGTGCGCAGCGTCTATCTCATTTAAGGCAGCATGTCTCTGAGACAAGGGATAGGGAGACTAGCGCAGAGCGCTCGCAGCGGCTGGGTAGGCAAAATGTCATAACATCGCAGGCCCGTGCTCGGGAATCTAGCGCTCAACGTGCGCAGCGTCTATCTCATTTAAGGCAGCATGTCTCTGAGACAAGGGATAGGGAGACTAGCGCAGAGCGCTCGCATCGGCTGGGTAGGCAAAATGTCATAACATCGCAGGCCCGTGCTCGGGAATCTAGCGCTCAACGTGCGCAGCGTCTATCTCATTTAAGGCAGCATGTCTCTGAGACAAGGGATAGGGAGACTAGCGCAGAGCGCTCGCAGCGGCTGGGTAGGCAAAATGTCATAACATCGCAGGCCCGTGCTCGGGAATCTAGCGCTCAACGTGCGCAGCGTCTATCTCATTTAAGGCAGCATGTCTCTGAGACAAGGGATAGGGAGACTAGCGCAGAGCGCTCGCAGCGGCTGGGTAGGCAAAATGTCATAACATCGCAGGCCCGTGCTCGGGAATCTAGCGCTCAACGTGCGCAGCGTCTATCTCATTTAAGGCAGCATGTCTCTGAGACAAGGGATAGGGAGACTAGCGCAGAGCGCTCGCAGCGGCTGGGTAGGCAAAATGTCATAACATCGCAGGCCCGTGCTCGGGAATCTAGCGCTCAACGTGCGCAGCGTCTATCTCATTTAAGGCAGCATGTCTCTGAGACAAGGGATAGGGAGACTAGCGCAGAGCGCTCGCAGCGGCTGGGTAGGCAAAATGTCATAACATTGCAGGTCCGTGCTCAGGAATCTAGCGCTGAACGTGCGCAGCGTCTAATCGAGTGTAATCTTATTTTAAAACAAGAAATTTTCCGCGGACGAAGTCGCGGGCAGAAGCTAGTATTCGATAATTCCGTGATTTACTCGAATATTTTACAAAAGTTGTTCCAAGAAATAACTGAAGTTTTCGAAAAAAATTGTCATCATTTAGAATTCTAATAAAATTTACAAGGCTTCTATATTTTTACTTTTTGACTTTTTAATTTTTTTTGTAAATTATGAAGTGTCAAAGTTCATGCAAAATAGCAGATTTTCAGAGGTTTTTTACTGGATTAGTGTTACACAAAATTAGAAATTAATTTCAATAGAAGGCTAGATAATATCCACAAGATACATGCATACAAATACCAGCGGAACTTGAGCGCTGACTTCCACTTGCGCAGAAATTAAATATCGGGTCTCTTTAGTGGTATGAAGTGAGACGCTGTGTTTCCAAAATATCTAATGAAAAATGTGTAATAACGTCATAATCGGGTAAGAGCGGTTGTATGAAACACAGTGAAAATGTGTATGAAACACACATTTTCACTGTTTGTTGTTATGGTGCACGTACTTAGTCCTTTAATCCATACTATGACTTGACTCGACATGTATAATTATAAGATCATTGATTTACTATTTTGTTTTGGTACGTACGCTATTACATGATTCAAGAAGTTTTTATTTTGTGGCTACTGATTGTGCAGGAAACTGCTAAAAAACAAATTAATGGTATTTTGGTATAATGATGGTCTTTGAGCTTCACGAATACGCCTCGTTGCCACTTGTCCTGTACTCGATATTTCTAGACTTGGGCCTGGACCATGTGGTTAAGAGACGGCGCTAGACAACCTGTATAGCTCTGTCTCTTTCCCACACTGAATCAAGATTAAAACAATCTTACTTTGAACGTCATGGTAACCCCGCTAGTCAGCAACAGCAATCTAGAAGTGATAAGACTAGGTAACGTAATTGGACTTCATACAAAGTATACTTTCAAACTAAGTATACTTCGTAATACTTTTATACCAAGTATACTTCGTAATACTTAGAAGAAAGAAAATAAAAGAAAACATGTTTATTCTGCCCGTATAGACACACAAATAATTTTCAAAAAATTAAAACAAAAATTAGTTGCTCTATGAGATCATGTGTGAACTGGGCATAACTTGCTTGAACCATAGACAACTCAGCTGTCTGGATTGTCTATTAAAACAATAATTAACAAAAATAAGAGAAAAGCAAAAATAAAACAGATACATTCAAATTGTGCGTCGCATCAAGGCAAGAATAGGCCGTTGCTCAGCTTATACTGTGACGCTGGACAAATCCAGCAATCTACAGTGCTGATTTTCAGCAACCACCGTGAGTGACAAATTGACTTAGTCTTGTCGAGACTACAGTGCGTTTCACTTAAGAGGTTCTTTTGCCGTAATGTTGGCAATACGGAAAAACAGTGTTGCAATATTTTTAGCAATTAAATTACTTAATATTAGGGAGATTAACTGATTCTTCGTTACTTTAACAACTGCATTTTTGTTTTGTTTTTTAAACTATTTTTGTATAAAGTTTAGGACGCTGGGCTCCATTCCGACTGTCCGGCAATTCTTTCAAATATCGAAAACGCTACGCCACAATATCGTACCTCTCTATTGACGATTTCCTTTTAGCCCTGCTTTTTTTAAATAAAATCCCATTTCCCTCATAATTTTCCAAAAAGTGTTGCAACTACCGTTAAAATCGATTTTGTTTCACATTTCGGGGTACAATTTTGGTTGAGTAGGCAACTTTTTCTTTTTTCCATTCTTTTTTGTGTAGACAGACAGGGGAGCCAACATTACGCCAAAGGAACTTCTTAAGTGAAACGCACTGTAGATATCGTGTCCGTGAGCGGTGTCTTGTGAGAGCGCGCACAGTATGTAGATTGACATCTGTACCTATATATTTTGTGTTCTATAGTGGACTGAAATGTGCCGTTGCCGGCAATCTGGGAATATTGCTGGCAATATTCCCACTTTACGGCAATATTGCCGGTAACGGCACATCTCTAAGTGGACTTAATCTGTCCGTCGAGTTTGCATTCCGAAAATGGGAAATCTCAAGTCGACGAAATCGGGCGAAGAGTTTTAAATAAGTGTTATTATTCATTAGCGTTGTTAGTCCTGTTTCAAAATTTATTGGGCCCTTTTTATCCGAGGTCCGAATAAGAAGGCAATATATTTACAAAAACAAAAGATATGTTCTGTTCACGCCTAAATGGCAAAACCGGTTTTGATGAATTTTGGTACAGAGATAGTTGAGACCTTGCAGACGGACATTGGCTATTTTGTTTTTTAAATGAGAATAGGGGAAAAAGAAGGAAGAAAAGGGAAGAAGAATTAAAGTAAATTAATAAAAGCGGTAAGCCGCGGGTAAAAGCTAGTCAAAAATAATTTAAGATTAAGCATAATTAGTCCTCCTTTGTACAGTGTTATTTTATTAGTGCAGCAAGTTATAATAATAGTACATTTTTACACTAGGAGTGAAAGTTACTTATTTCGTCCCGAGAAGGAGTTGGCTAATTCGAGGGACTAAATAAGTAACTTTAACCCCGAGGTAAGCACTGTGCTTTTCAGTACGAATACAAGAAGGTAGACCTGTTTTTTTTTTAATATAGTTTGACAGCTGTCAGTTGAAAGTAAAACTCCCTAGGGATTAAAAGTGTGATACTTTTCAGCCCGCTCCTCAGGCAACTTCAGACCTACTTTCAGAGTATGAGTAATGAAAATAAATTTTACGTAATTGCGGGTTAGTTCGTGAGGCCACGTATTATTAATAAGATGCTAGCTACGCTTCTACCTGTCACCTCTTTAGGTCCTGCTGAAAACGCATAGAAAATAAGACGAAAAAGCTTACTGCTCATACCGATTCTTCTACTGAAAACCAGAGACTAATTGAGTCAACTCTTCACATAGAACTCTTGCTATCTATAAAGGCGCTGGTCCAACATCATAAAATATAACAGTCCACGATGTTCTAAATTATAAAACAAAAATAAAAAACAACAACTCATCAAGATCACAACATATAAATAAAATAAAAAGTGAATCCATACTAATATTATAAAAGCGAAAGTGAGTATGTTTGTTACGTCTTCCCGCCTAAACGGCAAAACCGTTTTTGATGAAACTTGGTACACGAATAGACCAAATCCTGGAATAGGACATAAGATACTTTTAATCCCGGAAGTATGTTTCTTTGGGATAATTTCCTGCTATCTTGCGGGCGAAGCCGCTGGTAGCAGCTAGTAGTCAATAAAAACAACTTACATTGGGTGACCCTCACGACTGCGCCAAAAAGGTTCATTTTAGCAATGTTGCCAGACATTGCTGGTCTTCCAATGAACCAGAGACAACAGACAAGCGATGGTAGAAGAAGAGAAGTAAACGGTATCAAACTTTTTTTAACTAGTCGACTCTGCCAACGTTCTGCCATACAAATTATCAAAGAAAGTAATAGTGGGTGGGGGTAGAAGGGTGAAAAATAGCTTATGACCAAACATACACAAAAAAATCGGCTAAACCGTACAGGAAGAATCCGATAGCAAAAAAATTATATTAAATTTTTTATATATTAGATAAAAATAGTTATAGTATGATAATATATTGTTCATTGGCGCAGACGGACAATGGGATGGATGATTCTAGCGTTGATATAAATCAGGAACGGAACAAAAGGGCGGCTTGGCTCAACGTTTTATCCCCCAAAGTAACGAAGACCATACAGCCGAGGACGGAGAAATCTCTGAACCTGGCCAAATACGTTGAGTTCAAAAGAAAAATAAAAGCTATAATGAGAATGAAGCACGAGCCTCAACTGGAAAAGGCCAAGAATCAAATCTTTGCCTTTAGCAAAAAGATAACAATAAATGACTTCATCGTGGACAAGGTAAGACTGGCTTGTTGAGTGGCAGGAACATCCAGTATGAATGGAGTATACTAAGAATGGAACATGGCAGCTTCATTATCGATCTCCCAGTAAGGTTTTTAGGTAAATTGTAGCCACTAGTTGACGCCACTTGGCGAGCAGTTCTCGTCTTTGAAGACATATTAACTTTTCTTTTTTTAATTCGTATAAACTAGTTCTTGACTGCGATCCCACCTGATGGTAAGCAGTGATGCAATCTCTCATCAGCAGTTCTTTTAGTTTCGTACGGTTGGGCTTTTACTACACTTATTTATTGTCTGCACGTGTCTTTTCCTATACATCTTTATTAGTCGTCATCTCATTAGTTATGCCTTGGTCACACATACCGAGTAAAAGGGCGAGACAGTAAAGGTTACTCGGCCGAGACAGTGATGTTAGCGAATTGTAGAGATAAGCGTTTGACGAGCACTCGGCGCTCTGTTTACACGTACCGAGCACTCGGCCGAGCGCACTGTCTCGCCCGTTTACTCGGTGCTTGTGTTCAGGGCATAAATCGTCATTTTTTTCGCCAAAACGCTCCCGTATTTACGTAGATTTATAGTAATAATATGGAGTAGACAAATGCTCAAGGTCATCAGCTAATAATCATAACCACATTTTTCAATAATTTTCAGTAAATTGTAATGTCACTATAGTACATGATAGACTGTTACAAAGATCTACTCGTTTTATGTCGCATAAGAAACATTCATTCATACTCAAAGACCAAGTTATACCAGGAACCCAAGCCTCATCCTCTGTATGCTGCCGTTTTTGAGCACTTAATATTCATTTTCCATGCAACGAATTGGGTTTTTATTTCAATAATCTTGTGATAAAACTAAAAAGAAATATTTTTTTCTGAAGACAGCATCAAAATTGGTAATTAAATGAAGCAGCAATTAGCATTTCAAATATAAAGCGCTATCCTCCAACAGCGCATAACTATAACTCGCGTCACTTTGGACGCGTGGACACAGGATCATAGGCGTCCATTACACAATAGGTTTTACTGTCAGTTCTGCCACAGTCAATGTTTTGATTGACGAAACCATCATTCATGATTGCCGCCATACAGATTTCTGGGAATCTGTAAAAAACTTAAAACAAACACGGTTTTGTTAAGAAAGTCGAGTGTTCAAAGTTAAAGCAATAATGGTGGACACACAGATATAGATAAACATAGATAACGCAAGAGTAACTTAGCGTAATTTATTTAAAAACATACTATAGTAATATCTGGTAATGCCAAATTTGAGTAAAATATGGCACGCTTGCTTTTCATACAGATTGTAATACTTGCGTTATTTATATGTTAGATTTGTTATACATAACATCAAATAAATAAATATATATGGACATCTTGTTGCATTCGAAGAGCAGAGCATCCAAAGCGCGCTTCGGGCATCTGTTATAATTAGTCCCTAAAGTCGTAGGATTCGTATACGGTACGTCGCTAATAATGTGGTCAAAATAAAAGAAGTATAGATGGATATGTATCAGGTGTTCTGTAGTTTGAAAGCATTTATTTTAAATAGACCATTTACAAGCAATTTTGAATAGTCAAATATCGATCAATCCAAAAAAATATTGAAGCTAAATTGCATGTTCCAAAGCGTAGATCTCTGTAGAGAAGAATGTGCAAGAAACTCCATGGACACTCTTAAATCATATTATGAGTTACATGACATACTCTTGGTTAAATATTTCTTGTTGCTTCTATTATGTGAGCATAATGTAGATAGATAATGAAAAAAAATTGAAATAAGCCACTAGCAGCTAAGAGATGACACATCTCACGTTCACGAGCATGACGCATGCTTCCTCAGCTCAACCATTTTGAAGGGAACTAAATAACCCAATAACATGTCCCACCATCAGCGAGACATTTGAGTGAACATGACAAACTCTCAACTGCCATGCTTGTTTATTTCAAACAAGTAAAAATGCTCCATGGTACTTCACATTCACAAAACTTGGAAAAAGTGGTTCTATATCATACATGTCTAAATTCAATATTATGTAAATTATTGTATGTTGTTTCTTTTTTAATTCAGAATGGATTGGTGACAAGAATAGAGAACTCTGATTCCCCTTACTTGAATCTGCAACAGGGCAGCATACTATCCTTAACGGCTTTACAACGCAAGCCTTTGAATCTGCCCGAGAACGCAAAGGTAAGCATATTAGATGAATAAATGATATAATTTAATAGTAGATTATGTGACTAGGGGATAAAGCAATGTCTTTAAGTCGCGGGCGGAATGTTGCATTCCGAACGGAACGAAGGTTGCTAATTTTAATCCCGAACGTCAGTGAGGTTTTATAATTATAAAATAAGACAGCTTTATCCCAGTGTTAAATACTCTACTTTTTTTACCATCTGTGAGAAAATCAAAATCAAATTTTGAGAAATATATGTATTATTAATACGTTAAGTTAAACTTAACTACTATCACTCAACATGTTTTGAGATTTGAAACGAATTCACTACTCTAAGATATCACTCCTTTTTTTTAAACTCGTCTGTAACCGCTTTTTATTCTGTTTTTTAATTGTTACTGGCCAGTTTGAATTTGATTTCTTGAGCTTGTTTGATTCCTGTACATTTTAATTCACGTGTTGACGATTTTCGACGTTCCAAATTCAAATCTCATTATTCCCTAGGGATCGCCCATACTGCATTATTTCCCTAGGGATAAAATGACTTGCTATAAGTGATGGTTGTATGACATAAAACGGCATTATCGAACAGGCGATGTAAAAAAGAATCTTAAATATGTCGTCGAAAACTCTTCGTTGTAGTAATATTTAAAAGACTGGCTGTAGTGCTTCTCTCCAAGACAAAATCCGGCAATTGGGTCTTACGAAATGTTTATAGTAAATAGTAATATGATTATATTTTTTTCTTAACCCTTCAGATACCGTCAATTAGAGACACAATAGTAAGACAACAGATGCGCGGCCACCGGTGGTCGCTTGGGGATTCATGAATTAATTCATAATCACTTTTTTCCAGAAATCGGAACACGGCTACCTAAAGGCAATCAAGGACGCGAAACATAAACGTGCTGGAGAACAATCGAACGCTGTCAGCACAAAACATAGCATCTTCAACAAAAAGGAGTTGATGAAAATGGCTCTCAGCGAAACCGTTTCTAAAAGTGCAGACATCTCTTATGACGGACTGGGTGGTCACTCGAAGCCCGATGTCTTCCCGGTCCCCAATAAAAACTCAGTCCAAACCCGCATTCCAAAGGTATCAGCGAAGCATAAACTCAAACGCCCCAGCCCTAACGGCAGTCAGGATATCGAGAAAATGCTTAAAAAAGTCAAGAATAATTAAGGAGAAAGGGTTTTGAAGGCTCTGTAAGTACACGCCCCTTATTTGTAACAGTTTATATCATGTATCGAATTTTGACTGTCGACTTTTTCTTGTGAAGGAATTGTGATGGTAGTTAGGCTATACATGTTTATAGAGAAAGGTTAAGTTTTCTTCAAGGCGTCCAATTTGGTGCAACGTTGTAAATTTTTTGTAAGACACCTCATATCTTCTACATCATCATCGTCATTTCAACCGAAAGACGTCCAGTGCTAAACATAGGCCTTCCTAACAGCGTGATTACGACTAAGGTCTTAGTGGCGCGTGGCGCGGCGAGCGGGGCGGCATTGGTAAGTGGAGCGTTTTCGCTATGAGCAGCGTCTCGTGGCGTGCTTCAAACATTTCCATATTTTTGATTTTATCGCTCACCGCCCCACGCTTAGCTACCGCTCACAGGCAAGGGAAAGAGCTGTAATAAGTGTCGCCACAATAAACCGTCCTGTGAGACTCGCAAGCATCAATTTCTTGCGTCCCTCACCAGGTCATCGGTCTACTTTTTGGGTAGCCTTCCGCGCTACGTCTTCCGTGGCATAATTGATCCACGCCACGGAAGACGTAATGTTGGACCGACAGAAACTTTTGGACAGAACCTTTTGGCCCCATCGACCAACGTATTCTGTACTAAGTTATTTTTTATGCAACTGCCCCAGATAGAGTAGTGTATTGTTTTTTTGCGGCTGGATCGCAAAATTTTTGGCCGAGATTTTTAATATTTTTTATTTTAACACTTACCTAAGGGTGTTTTTAATATCGTGTGGATTTCACACCCAGGCGGATTTGCTTTGCATGCAGAAAATTTCAAAATGCAAAAAACAATAAATACTTACGGGGATTACGCGTGAAGGGCAACTCCGCATGCGTGATAAAAACCGTACAATATTAAAACACCCTAATGCTACATATTTATCACTAGGTATTTTGTTTGAGGATATCAACAAAACTTTTCAACATAAACCTTTCTCTATAACATGGCAATATATCTATTTAGTGGTTTAGTCATAACACTAATAGTACGTCTACAAATAAGGGGTCAGCATAACATTTACACTAACCGTATTTTTACTTATAAATCCACCATATAAATGTATTTAAAATTAAATTAAAAATGTGAAGTAGTATTAAAGCTATAAGCTTATCGTTAATTTTAGTTTTGGCCTTATATATGCTGAAATGTTAGGTATAATGCCAATTAGCTTCTCTAATTTAAGCCTAAATTTAGTAATGCATGTATGAATGAAAATTACCATTTTTTCTAGTTACCCACCGATTTAGTAATTTAACTTAGTGAGAAGATATCAGCTTTAGGTGTTCCAACTTCTGGTTTGATAAACTTCTGAGACAGACGGACTTACAGTTGTCTTTCAGTGGTTCTTGCGTCCCTACCAATTACTCTTAACGCGATCCATTTACGACCTTAAGGCCGTCTGTCCATCGCCGCCGTCACTTTTTCGTTTCGCCGTATTTTTTCGGGCCGAGTTTAAGTTTAAGATGCGCTCGGGTGACGGGCGTGCGGTGGACACATGGCCATAAAAATGTATGTATCGCTAAATCGGCGCCGTCATCTCGTTCTCGGTGATGTCCCGGTGTTGGTGGTGGTGGACAAACGGCCTAACGGAACAGTTAAAGATATGGAGCTATACCCCACTAATTTTTAATTAGTACAAATACTTAAAGGGCTTATAAGAAAAGGTCTTGTTATTATTTAAGTAAAGTCTCAATAAATAATATTCATAAACAGCAAAGTTATAAGCGTTATTTATATAACAAAATGTCACTCAATTTATGGAAATATTATACAGGCAGGGGCTTATTGATTATGAATGATAAATGACGATCGAAATGGAAAGACACTATGCGTAGTATTTTCTAATAGCAATTCTTATGAATTAATGATTTGATAGACAATTTTGGGATATCGTATTTTGACTTTTGACTATCAAAATATGATCAGTAACTTTACTTTACTATCAGAACTTAAATCACATTTTTTTGTACTAATTAAAAAATAGGGGTGTATAGGGTCATAGGGTGTACATCTCTATTACTCTTTGTCGCTCGCACGCCTGACTAGTTGTGGTTAAAATAACGTATAGCGTCAAAATATAACACGCTGTTTGTTCATAGCGCATAGCGTTTGCTAAATCGACTCTGCCCTCGCGCTATAATAAACCGTCTTGTTTAACAAAACGCAAACAGCGGGACCAAATCGGGATAGCAACATAGCGCAATACCGCCGTCCGTAGCGCGTCGGGTGAACTCGGACTGCAGTCGGCTCCAGTCGGCTCGCGTCGTGCGTAACTGTTGCGCCCGTTTAGCACGTTGCCGAATAAAATGATAACGTCTCCGCGTTCAGACTACCGTCGAGTTTTATTATAACGTGTTATAATTTTATTATGGCGTATAAAATAGCGCGTTATAAAAATATATATTCAATAGTCTCGCGCGCGTCTATAGTTTATAGCGGAATTGAACATCATTACGCCTAACATTTGAACACGTCGTGGTAAGGCCTTTGATAAGGTCAGAAATCTAAGGCTTTATTGCAAGTTGTTTTTATTTTAAGGTGAATTGCTCTAGCGTAGCCCGCTACAGAACCCTAAAGCTCCGCTTCTGTCGAAGAAACCTCATCACATAATTTTTTATAAGCATAATATAATTGTAAACTAATAGAAGTGCCAACGATATTATAATCGTGATATTATATTTCAGATTAACACAAGTGCTTTTATATTAGAAAAGCATTTATATGTGTATTCGATCATTGACATTGCACAATTTTGCATTTAATAATAGAATATTAGTTGTATTTCAGTGTCTATTTAATAGATTAGAATCTCAGGATGGATAATTCCTGCTCTATGATTTAGATTTAACCTGACTGCAGTAGGAGGTTAATATATCTTATTCAATTTATGATATTCGGGCCTGTTGGTCTAGTGGTTAGTAGCCCTTACTGCTATGCCCACAGAAAAGATGAAAGAGGTTAGAGTGGCCTTGTGGGCGGGGCAGGCGTGCCTCAAAATATGATCATGCTCTTAATTGACACAACCAATAGCAAACTTGCGATCTAAGTGTGCGTGGTCTGTTAGTTGCGTAATGCGCGTTCGTATTGGTTTATTGCCTGTAGTGGAATTAAAGGGTGGGAGACATGCGGCGACACTCGTTGTAATACAATTCGGAAAGAATTTCCTTTCTAACCTTTTTCATTTTTTCTGTGGCTATGCCGGATGTTGTTGGTCCGATTCCCACCCAGGGCAAATGTTTGTATGATGAGCATGATCATTTGTTGTGTCTGGGTGTAATTTATCTATACTCTGTATATTTAGAATTATATAAATATGTGTATCAGTTGTCAGTACTCATAACACAAGCTCTGCTTAGCTTGGAACTAGACGGCGTTGTGTGATAGTTGTGAAATATTATTATTATTATTCTAAAGATCTTAAGGTGGGTCTATGCTAGAGAAGCCTAGTACGAACCGAGCTCGAATTGGTGTAGTGTGGACAGGAGCCGAGCACGAGTGACACTACACGAATTTGAGCTCGGCTCTTCCTCCGCTTGTAGTCGGCTCCTGTAGCGTAGCAGAGGCGTAGTTAGGCGTAGATGAAGTGGGCCCTTGCCCATGGCTTCGTCGCATCCAAAGCGGCCTCGCCCAAGCGCAGGCTCTTCAAAAACGAGGGTTTTTTTATAATTGGTAGACTCATGTTTAACCACTATTCCCCCTGATGGTAAGCGACGATGTGGTCGAACACTGGGTTGCGACAGTCGCTGTCTCATTTTCGAATTTATGAATGAAAAAGACTTTGCTTATGTTCCTTCGTCCACGTCTAAATTAGTCCACGCTACGCCTCTGTAGCGTAGACTCACCTTTTAAAAGTATCTAGTTTAGAAATACTTGCTAACAACAAAAAATTGTCTTTTTTGGGTGTTAAATCATCTAATTCAGCTTCCGCGCTGTTAGAGCGAGTGTTAGTGTCAGACTTTAACTGAATAAAACCCACACATTCAATTACCCTTTGCGTGACAGAGCTGCTTATAAGACAAAAATTATTCCACGCAAATATCGAGATAAAGAGTATTATTTCGTTGGTTTCTATTGACTTTATCAAATCTCTCTCTATCTCTCAATATCAGGTTTTTTTGTCGGGGTGGTTTAACGTTTCTGTTATTTCTTTAACATCGACGTAATGGTTTAGGATGGTAAGAGTGAGAAGTATGTTATACCGAGTTTCTGAGAGCTTCTTCAAAAGTTTCTGTTGATAGTATTTGTTGTTGATAATTTGATTGTTATTATTTAGATATTTATTTCTAGCTTGGGTTGCCTCGCTGCAGAGGCCCTATGACGAGTTTTTAACGCGATCCATTTGACGACCTAAATTCTGTGGCCCTAGTGAAAAGGGGTATAAGTCCGATTTTGTCGAAAATGAGTTAAGTATACCGACATGATCAGAAAAAAATGCTCTATCGTTTGGTGAAAACAGATCTAAGCTAACTATAAAAATAAGGAAGTTACTTTGTGTGAAAGGGTTCAAGTGACACCAAAAAAAAAACAAGTTGGTTTCAAGCCTAATTATATCCTTTTAAACGGAAAAATAAAAAATATTGTTTTGTGTTTTTTAATATAAATTAACATATATCATCAACATTTCAATCTGGTTGGTGTTTATCGATACAACATCACGTAGTCCTTAAAAATGGTTTATTACTTGTGATATTACTAGCCTTATATCCGTTTTCACCAAAATAAAGAGAAATAATATTTCTTGGCATTAAGTAATTAGTTATGTCTGTTTATCTTATTTTCTGTAAGTTATGTTGATTGGAGATTTTTACAGCAGAAACTAGACGAAGCTTTCAGAAGCTTGGGTTTTTATACAAAGGTTTGTGAGTAGCTTGATGGCTGAATGATATTCTATAATATATTACTAGTGCCGTAACTAGGGCGGTACCAGAGGTGCCCTGACACAGGGCGCAATCCCTGGAGAAGCAGAAACATTTTATATCTAGTCCTTTTTGTGTATTGTACTTTTTTCTAGGGGCGCATTTGTCTATGCTTGCACCGGGTATACAGAGTTATTTGTAAATCACTAGTAACCTCTCAGGTCTATGTAACTAACATCATAAACAACAAGTTTTGTTCTACGACTTAAAATTTTTCATATTTTAGTTTATCAGAGTTTTCATACAAAAATAAAAATATTTAAATTGAACGTTCTAAATATTACGAAGTCTATGCAAAGCAAGCGACAGTACAATAGCGGTGAGATCGGGCGGCGGGTGTGCTTGATGCGCTTGCGTCGCGTTATACAAATCAAAGTACACCGTTGAAATGTGTTAGATAGAACAATGAAATCTTTAAGGTTTGTGTTTTGGTAAATGTATTATGTTTTGTAAAAAGTCAAAGAACATAAGTTGTAGTTCATGATGTTAGTTATACAGTCCTCCAAGGTTGTTAGTGTTTTACAAATAACGCTGTATATAAAGCTAGTTACGGAACTGGATAGTACACCCCTGAATCTTGTTATAGGGGAAATGGTTATTTTGGTATCTATATTTTTGATACGGGAATCTGAAGGCAGTTTGAATGTATTGGATGGAAGGATGCGGGCCATTTGAAATGTGTTCAGTCAAATATGAAATATGGCTATGATAGGCTAGGTTGAAGATTAAAAAGGGCCATTTTAGTTGCCATTTTTATAAGGGTTCGTTGCATTTTAAAATGGCGTGGCTTATCCGATTTTATTTTTGTCGTTGGTATAAAATTCACATTAATACCTGGGTGCCTATTATATATTTGTAATTATTATTATTCATTATTTCATACAGGATACGTTCTATACCCTATTCGCGAAAGATTAGACATTTAAAGAACCTTTTTTAATCTGTCCAACCGATTATAACTTCTATTTCGTAGGCATAAGAATGGCATTAAAAGCAAAATAGTGGTTACAATACCAACTATTTACTGCAGCCGCCATTTGTCATGCCACCAACATAATAAAAGTCAAAATCGGTTGAACGGACAGTAATAAAAGCTTTTCACAAATGTCTAATGTTATTTTGAACAGAGTATAGTTGCACTGTATAGTTGTTTCACCAATAAATAGTTTATTTATAGCTTTGTATATTTCTGTTTTTTTTGACGAAACTTTATTTTTTGGTGTTATATTTTGATTAAAAGCGACATCAAATCTTTAAGTATCCCTTTGTACCTTTGTGTTGCATGAATTTTAATAAATAAATAAATCTTTTAATTTTCTTGTAACTAAAGCATCTCTGCCATGTCAACCATGCCTAAGCAAGGCTCAACTAGTTGATAAGCTCATATTTATTATCACTATATTATAAGTAGTAAGTTTACAGTAATATGGGCTTTTTAAAATGCACAGGTTTAAAGTTTTACTGACGTGTTTGACATTAAAAAAACGCGGCTATTGTGTGTTGCCATCATCTTAGGGTTGGTGTTGCCAACTATAAAATAACCAAGATTTTTGTGTGATGTGTAGTTTTAAAAGCCTATTAAAATACACCAATATTTTCATGCAATGTGTGGTTTTAATTCATGAATCCCCAAGCGACCACCGGTGGCCGCGCATCTATTGTCTTACTATTGTGTCTCTAATTGACGGTATCTGAAGGGTTAAAAGCCTGTTGAAAATACCTAAAAGCCCTTTATAGTTTTAAATGGCCCATCTTACTGTATGTATAAAATAATCACTATGGAAACCATTTAGTTCTGTGAACCTCGGTGTTTAAAAACATAATACTAGAAATGTAAATTAATGTTAATAAGTTATGTGTATAGTTTATGAAAATAAGACTGCAAATATCATGTAATAAAATGAATTGATCGATGATTTTTTGTTGTTTTATTATATTTGTTTTCCTTGTGCTGTTATATATCCTAACAATAGTTACATCTCCATAATGATAATGGGCTTATTTACATTGGGTGAACTGAACAACTTCGGCCGAAGGAAACCAAAGCCTGTACACCTAGTCATTTGAAGACACTGTTCGATCAACGGTATCAGGCAACATGGACCAACTCTGAAACGGATTATCGCTGTCTCAACTTATCAGTAATGTTTGTATAAAATACTGCAATGCACGCCAATCAGCATCGCAACGAAATGGCCTCGCCTTGTGACAAGTTCGCAAAACCTCAAGCGGTGCTGCCAGTTGTCACTTTGCTTTCACGTCGCGTTCCTTGCCCACACGTCTCGCCGGTGCTTTGTTTACCCGAACTGGTTAGCAAGCTAGTGTAATAGGAGTAGTCCGCAACTTTGAGAGACAGTCAACGGACATCGCGTCGGTGAGCTAGCCTAGCGCAGCGTTGCCTAGTCGTAGTCTAGTCGATGTGGATCTGATTCGCTCAAGTTACGTGCTTGCATGAGGTGGAGAGCGAGATGGTGATAATTACGCCTACAGTGACCGAAAATCGCGATGACGGTGGCTGGGGTGTGAGTGCCGCTCCCTAGCGCATGCATATGCGGCCACCGGCCACCTTTGCTCGAATTACTGCTTCGCAATAGGCGACCGCCTTCCACTCATTCTTCCTTCGGACTATGGCCTGTGCGGCGCGATAGATCGTCGTCGCCAAACAACCCCTACGAGGGCACGGTGGTGCTCTGTCCAAGTAGGGCACACCTCCAAAACACCTCTACCGTATGCTCCACCGTGTCCTACGGGCGGGCCACACAGTCGTGTCACTGTGAGTCTCGTTGTAAACTGATCTGTAACGCTATCTAGTGTCGCTAAACCGGAAGGTTAAATGAGTACTTAACTATAAAAAGAAAAGATATCGGCACGAATCTTGAGCGCTCGGCGTCAGAGTGGGGATCGCTTTGTGCATTCCATACATTGGCGAGCCAATCGTCGTCGTTATTAGATACATGCAGCAAACGCGAACGAATCACGAGTGACGTCTATGACGCGATAGCGCGGCGAGCCAATCACTGACGTTCCCCGCCCCGCATCTCACTTCGTACCACTAAAGAGACCGGATATTTTACTTCTGCGCAACTTGAAGCCAGCGCTCAAGATCCGTGGCGGTATCTATACGTAGGTAAAAACAGAAAGCAATAGTGAGCCACTAAGATCTAACGAATGCGTAAATTAACGGTCAAGACAGTTATTTAATTACATAATAATAAACTTTTTGTTTTTCCTTTCTTCACTTTAAGATTTTTTTTTATAAATACATTTTAAAAGAAAAAAAAACGTTCGTTTTTAAAACCACAATTTTCACACATGGTCAAATTGTTGATGTGAACGTGAAACTAAACGCGCCCATTGTTGACATTAGGTTTGACAGTTTCTGATTGTGCGTGTCGTTCGTCTCGCCGATTTTATTTATAAAATATCTCATTTTGTCTATTAATAAACCAACAGAATACTTTTAGAACAACATTTAGATACAGCAGGGGCGCTCCAAGGTGCAGTGTTTATAACACAAACGCGTAATTAAATGTTTTTCGGTGCGCGAATATTTCGTGTGTAAAATCGTAGTGTTACGATGTTTTCATTTGGAATAACTAATTTTTCGTGAGATAATGTGGTCTGTTCAAAGTTTGGACAGTGTCTGCGGGCTTGAAATAACCGTATCACGTATCAGTGATCTATACAAATCAATGTACTGATAAGATATAAAGTTGTGTTTTCGGATGATTAGGAAGTTTGGGAAGTGTTAATCTGGTGTGAAAAAAGTGATAATAGACTATATAATGTTGTCGTAGTGGTTGTGTTGGGTGAATAAATTGTTGTTTAAGTGTTAAGTGTGTGGGTACATAAGTAAAAATGCCTGGGAAGATCAAGGTAAAGGTGCTGGCGGGGCGGAACCTGCCGGTGATGGATAGGGCGAGTGATACTACGGATGCTTTCGTGGAGATCAAGTTCGGAAGTATCACGCACAAGACTGATGTGTGTCGCAAGTCCCTGAACCCTCACTGGAACAATACGGAATGGTACCGATTTGAGGTGAGTTCTTTCTTTTCTGTACTTTTTAACATCTTTTTATTACTGGCCAGTTTTCTGCTTGTTGATGTAGTTGTCTCACATCTTTCAGTTTCAATAACAAACAGATATAGCCAGTGTTTATAATAAGTTGTTTAACCCTTCAGATACCGTCAATTAGAGACACAATAGTAAGACAATAGATGCGCGGCCACCGGTGGTCGCTTGGGGATTCATGAATTAATGGACACAAACGGGTGGTTTTTATTCATGACTCTTGTAATCTTTATTTAACAATAACTGTCAGCTATTCTGGTTTCTTAAAAATATTATTTTTTGATTATTATTAGAGGTAACCTAGTAGAATAGCATAGAACATACTTGGCATTATTTTATAGTAAGTAATTTACTTAATTCTTTTTTTAAAATTGAAGGTAGTTGGTTCCTAAATAGGATCATTTACCTTTTTACTGCCTATAGAGTTTTAGTAATTTTTAGCAATGAAGTGGTGATAGGATTTGAAAAACAAAAAACTTTTAGTCAACATAATCTATATATATATAAATCAATGCCACTTTTCGTTGTTATTTTATAACTCAAGAACGGGCTCACCTATCCAAACCAAATTTTTAGGCTTTGTTCGGACTATTTAGTAGATGGTTTATGTAAAGTTTGGTAGGGTATAGTAGGGTAGAGTAGGGTATAGTAGGGTAGAGTAGGGTAGAGCGGGAGCGAAGCCGTGCGGGCAAAAGCTAGTTAGTTTATAGATCTTGGCTACAAAACACGTAATGTTATAACGCATGTGTTTAAATCCAATTTAGAAAATCACTTTATTGTGAATTTTTAAATTCTTCTAGCTCAAATACTTATGTTTCTTAGTACTAGCATGGAGACATACCTATCTAGACTTTTTATTAGTTACTAATTAAATTAAATAATCAAATTATAGATCTACTTTAATTATGAATTGTCAAGTGTAATACAAGTTTTTTTTTTTTAACCCTTCAGATACCGTCAATTAGAAACACAATAGTAAGACAATAGATGCGCGGCCACCGGTGGTCGCTTGGGGATTCGTGAATTAAGTGGGTGGTCTCACAATTCTTTTTCTAAACATCTAGGATTTCTGGCTAGAAATAATAATTGTTTTCAAAATTCCAATGATACAGATCCCTGTATCAAAACAATAAATTATACACACTGTATTAAAACTATCAAGTTTTCAAAGAAAACAGATTATGAATTCGAGACTGACACTCCAGTCAAGTGTTGTTTGCTATTAATCACAGTTTAGGATTTTGCCGTCTTCTTCAACATGGTAATTTCATCCTGAATAAAATATATTCATGAAAAACATTTAGCAAATGCTATTTGTGTAAGGGTAACTACCTAATCTGTTTTTGGAGAGAGGTGGTTGGAATAAGTCCCCCTAAGGTTATGGCCGCTATGGCCCACGTACAATAGTCCGCATAGGACTAAGGCGGAAACCATACTCAGACATAGAAGGGTAACTAATAAGGTAAATAAAAGTTGTGATTACTCTGAATATTCTAGCCTTCTTATTTCTGCCTTTGTCCGGTTACTTGACATGAGGTCTCTTCTCTTCTATTCGCCAATTTGTTGGGTCTTGGTTGCATAAGGGTCTCTCTACAATATATTTTTTAGTATACCTGAATATGGTTTGTTCAGAATCAGTACCTGAATGGATTTCAATAGTTTTTACACCATGTCATATTTTTTCAAGTTGACACAGGTAACGGCAGGTCATAGTAGGCATCAGGTGCCAGCAAACAGCTGGGTGCAAGTGCAAAACAACCCCTCAGTCGCCTGGATGGCCCGGTGACTCTGTATTTTTGCTGAGTTTAATAAGTTTATAACTTTGTGATATTCTATTATACAGTCATGAAATTTTATTTTATTTTATTTTGTACTAGACTCTTAATTCATGAATCCCCAAGCGACCACCGGTGGCCGCGCATCTATTGTCTTACTATTGTGTCTCTAATTGACGGTATCTGAAGGGTTAACACAAAAATACTAGACACGTGTTTTGAGTTTTGCTTAAATACTAAAATTATTGTTGTATATGGTTCCACTAGATCCATAACAGGCGGCCTCACATAGAACATTTCAGTAACAAAACAATTTTGCATCAACAGTTTTCATCAATTACAATTTTGCATGAATAGTTTTTATCAGTTAAGACAAGTACTATTATTCTCACAATATTGTGATTTTGTGATAGACTTTCTGTTGTAAATTATTAAACAAGTTTTAATTTTGATTAAAAGGTTAAATGTCTAGAATGACATCTATTTGATAACACTCTTTTTCAGTTAAAAGTATACCAAAAATCCGATTAATGCAATCTAATAAAGTTTATTTTAAATAAGTTTAGTTTAAATAAGTTATTATTATTATGGAAGTGTTCTTTTTCTCATTTACGGGTCAAAACCAAGTAAATGTAGCATGTATGGTGTTTTCAGTGTAGGGGTGTAGTGTTAATTATTATTATTATTACTTACACCACATTAATTACATAAAATATGACAGTGTATGGTAGATATTGTATTGTTCTAATAAAACTGTGTAGACACAACCTAATAAAATTGTTATGTCCGGGGACCAAGTTGCCAAAAGAAATGTTTTTTTTTAGTCTAGAACCAAGTATCTTTTCAGGGATCTTGGGAGTCACAAAGTGATTCCCGGCCCGTGTAGGTGCGGGCTTGCGGGCGACGAGCAATGGGTAGCTCGCTATCCGGCGCTTAAAGACGTGGCGCGCAGTTTTTCGGCGCGCCTCATAGGGAGCTCTGCAAAACCCTAAAAGCACCCTAAAGGCTCACCGCCCTAAAGGGCCTATGGTCGCTAGGGCCACGGGGTATTTCTGAAAGTGATACCATGGTCCTGGAATGCAAAAGACTATTGAAAGAAGCAGGTGTGTAAAAGTCTGACCCATCACACTAGAGCTAAAGAAGTCAATGGATGATGGGAAATCATCAAAAGAAAAGGGGGGGGGGTGGATCCCTAAAGATACTTAGACCTAGGCATCAAAGCCCTTTCCAGTAGTGCTGGCTTACATGTCCACGACCAAAGAAAATATCAGATCGTATTCTGGGTTACATTTGGTATGTCTTCACAAGAAACAACTTTCAGAACTAAGAAATCTCCTAAGATTGCTTAGTTCTGAAAGTTGTTTAAAGTTGTGCAGCGACATCGCTTGGATACACGAAAGTCATAACTCAATAGTCAGCATACTGATGCCACGATTCGTCACGAACGGTCCACTAAGCAGGTTGTGGGTTTATTCGAAAGAGTATAGGGGTGACCAGATGGTAGCAAACCAACGTCCCAACCAAGGTAACCTTGCTAGTTTCAATCTGTGTAGACAGCAGTTGTAAACCATGACATTCAACGTCCTTGGTTGGGAGGCGCGTTATCCCAACCACTCTGTTGTGCGTGGTTTACATCCATGTAGCCGCAATTAAAACCAAACAAATAAACTAAGGTGTTGTATCACTCGGGCGTCGGGAGTCACAAGGCCGTCACTGCAGGCGCGGGGTTGCGGGCGACGAGCAATGGGTAGCTTGCTGTCGAATAATGACCGAGTTGGAGTCGTTAATGGCGCGTAATGTTCTAAGCGTACCTCAAAGAGATGTCAGCTAAACCGTAGGCCACTGTGTGCCAGCTAAGGCCATGGGAAATATCTTAAAAGGAGAGGCGTAGTCCTGGAATGCAAACGGCAATTGAAGAACCATAAATGGGTTTTAACCAGCTAAAGTCTGATACAAACGAGAGGGTTCTTGCTCCATCCAGAGCGGGTGAAGTTATTTGGTTATTTCTCACATCCAAATTCGATACCGCGGTCAATATAGCAGAAAAATGTTGTTAAACTGTCTTCTTCTTGGTCGTTTCACTCTTGCTACAGTGGTCGTGGTTATCATGAAGCTCTCCAAAAACTGTCAAGGTATGCCGCACAACTTCCCGCCACTTTTGCTTGCTGGCTGTCATCCGGGCGCACTAGTTCAGCCGTTTTGATCAGTCCATCGCGTCAGTGATCTGCCACGCGACCTTGTCCCGTCTACCTTTCTTTGTATAACAAGGCATTCGAAGGAGTCCTTCCATCCACGTCCATAAATATGGCCAAAATATTTAAAAACTGCGCAACAGTGTAGACAAGCGCTCCTTGACGTCCAGTTCCTAGAGAATCGAAGCGTTCTTTCTAAACTTCGTCAAAGAGACCTGGAGCATTTTTTCGATCTTTACTGTAAACAGTGACAAAAGAATCACAACAACTGAGTCAACGAGCTAGCTAACAAAGAAACATTCGAATTGATTGACTAACGAGCAGTCAACGGCGGCCTTTGAACGAGTTTTATGACCAGTAAAAGTCTACTAACGGTGTGCTTATTGATGTTTTGACTAGGAATGCTTAATAGCTAGTCCAAACAGCTGATAAAGCCCATGTGACTGTAACTGGCTAAGAATAGATGGGCTAATCTTTTTGTGTGGGCGGTAAAATTCGACAGAAACATTCTGTTTTATCAGATCATTGCTGTCTGATAACTACAATCTAGGAATCTTGAAGTCAAGAGTGAATAAGTCACTTCTAAGCAAGATTGTTCCATCTTCTACTGCATCGTCGCTTCCCATCAGTTTTACGATTATTGTTGAGATTACCTCCGAAAAACAAAAAAAAACATAAAACAATTTACCTCTTTACTATATTAAGGTAGATTATTGTAGATAAAAAAAAAACATTTGCACAATAATGCCAACATCAAATCAACAATAGTTTGGTCCAAGTTCTCATCGTTATTTTGCTCTTATCGCAATTTATTTAGGGTAGTAGTCTTCTTCCATACATTACTGTTCGCCGTCATCTCACGATTTTGCTCAAGGTTTTCTTTTATGCCATATGCGAACACTAAGAGAGACCAAAATGCACTCCCTAAATGGTTAAACGGGATTCATAAGTTTACGTGGTGAAGTCTACATTCAAATGGGCGAAGTCGCTGACAGAAACTAGTGTTCTATACGAAATCAATCTGGTGATGGCGCATTACCTACTCATAAGTGTTTCTGTACAGTCTTGCTCTGAAAAAACAGCCAGAACTCAACTTTGGAAGACCAGAAGTTAGTGTTGCTTTACCCGTTCCTGCAAACGCATTATAGGTATGCAGCATAAACAGCAGATCACTGCTGCAATCATGCTTCAAAGTCGATGATATTTTCCAGTTCAGACCCTGTCTACAAAAAATTCCAGCACCGAGGTAATCAGCACTTGTACTCTTTCCTGATTCGTTAATCTTTTTCACAATACTGTATAACTAATCTTATACTTGTACCTTACTACTTACTTACTTAATTAATACGTTGTCGAATTGAAGACGAAGAATAAGTATAGAAATCCAGTTTTTTTTTGTCGACGGGGCAAATCATCTTATGACAAAACCCGCTCTTGGGTGGAGCGGGAGATAGTGTCAGATTCTTACTGACTAAAAACCCCGCGCCGTTCCTTCTAGCCTTCATACCGGGGCACGAGCTCCCTTTCGGACAACCCTGTCCCCAGTAGGCTTCGACCCAGCTGGGCCCCTCTTGCTGCTGACAACTCCCTGAAGCGCGCGGGAACAGAGCGCGCCGTCGACGTCTTGGACTCGGTCCATTACCGGACGATCGGACAACGAGCTACCCATGGCTCGCTATCTGCGAGCCTGAGTCTACGGTGGCCGGAAATCGGGATCGGAATCCCGGCGACGGCGGCAAGGGCGCCGTAGCCTGATGCGGTCGGCCTCCTCCTTTACAAGCATTACTGCTTCGCAGAAGGAGGCGACCGCTTGCCATTCCTCCTCGCTCCGGATCATGGCTCCGACCAGGGCCCGGCGCGAGAGGTCTCCGCCGCCGATTGCCCCCACGAGGGCACGGCGATGCTCCGCCCAGGCAGGGCACACCTCGAAATCCACAGTTGAAATGAGTATCCAAAAGTTTCTACAAATAAAGAAGAGACCCAACATGCTCAGAATACTCGCTCACAGTTTTCATATAATCGTTTCAAAACGTGCCAGAATATTTGGCGTCGTTGACAATGACGTCACATCGTCATTTGCCATCTGCCATTGGTTGCCAGTAACGTCTGGCGCTCGTCTGCGAGATATTTGTTTGTGCATTTCCACAATGTGTGTATCCAATGATTCAATATTGATTTGGAAAGACGCCAAATGGGGTTTTATTAGATGTCCGTTTTTTGCGCAGTTTAATGTTTAGGATTTATGATTAATGATGGTTTATCTCTTTTCGTATTAAGACTGCATAGTTTTGTAGCAATTAAATCTTAATTGAAATAGCAATTCTTCTAAGAAGTTTTCTTGATGCAGGGGAAAGATGATCAGTGAAAAACCATCTCTGTCTTGAGCAAGGTCGAAGCAAACCCATTTGATACCCTTACTGCGATTTGGCTAGCTAGATAGCATAAAATTAAATTTATGAAACTCCCTCTTGCCAAATCAGATTATCTTGTTATTACTTTGCGAGCTGAAGCTTTACATACTGAGCTGATCTTTTATTCTTCCCACGTTTTCCTACTGAAATAGTGTCAATTTAATTGGAGTCAATGCTGAGTAACTCGTAAGTTGGGGCGAGTACCACTGGGCCCCCATGATGACCACTGCTCTCAGCTATAGAGACCGATTCGCGGCTTCGTTCGCGAGTTCAAATCCAGCCAGGCGTATTTATTTGTTTATTAAAACTTCATGCAGCATAAAAGTACAAAGGCGGACTTAATGCCTTAGACTTTGTGTAATTTATTTCATCATCACTGTTCTGATAGCAGTTTTTCGTCAGGTCAGATGGTGTTTTCGCCCTAAAGTCATGGCACATTATACCGGCACCGCAACGACACAGCTCCAAACAATTAACTTGTCATTCACTTAAGTTTGGCGATTCTTCGGGTTGTGTCTGTAACCTTGGTTCTCCAGCAGTTCTCACGTCAGAACTCCGAGCATAGCTGTTTCCATTGCCTTTTGCAAGACTTAAAGGCTTCTGATGATGCCCATTGTGTGTGACCAAGACGTTATCTCACTATTCAACTATTTATTCCAACGACAAAATGGTAAAAGCACCGATTATTTATAGAGTTTGTCCTCTATTCTTACTAAACATCGTTTGTTTTGCGACAGATCTGTAATTCGCGAGATGTTTTCATTCGCGTGGTGTCTGATGCGCGAATAATATTTTCCGGAAACTACGATGATAAAAATAAATGTTTTTGTTGGCGAAATGAAATTCGCACTAATAATATAAAAGCGAAAGATTGTGTGTAGGTGTGTTTGTTATTCTTACACGTAAAAACTACTAAAACTAATGAAGGTAGAACTACACTGCTCACACGTATGCCACACACGCTGATCTGGGCGCGTCGGTCTCCATACATTTTATATGGAAACTAGACTTGTAGAGCCAAGGCTCGGAACCGGTTTAAAAAATACCGGTTAGCACCGGTTTATTTCGGTTTTCCTCCGAACTTTTCTTAAGAACGTGAACGTTTTAAGAACTTTATTTTAACCTAAATTAACCGGTTTATTCGGCAAACGGCATGTTGGTAAACGCGTTGCAACTTGTTTGGATGCCGCGCTGAATAAAATCTGAACTGCGCGGGTCGTTTCTTTATTGTGCGTCCGTATTAACCGGTTTTTATTGCTCTAAACCGTTTAATCCGAAAAAACCTTTATATAAATACTCTTCCAAATACCGGTTAAAAAAAACCGGTATATGCGAACGAAACCTAATGTAAAAGGTTTTGCGTCTAGTACATAATAACGGTTTGAAAATTTAACCGGTATCCGAGCCTTGTGTAGAGCTACATATTTTTTTATCTGATATGAACTAGTGCTTGACTGCGATCCCATCTGATGGTAAGCAGTGATGCAATCGTTGATAGTGAAGCGCACTAGTTTATCACTTGATCCACGCCATGCGATTCTACAAATCAGGCGGTTTACGCTTGTGCGTCGGCCTAATGTAGTTCTAGCTTTAAACTTTACAATGATATAATTCTAGCTCCTGCCAGCGGCTTCGCCTGAAAATAGATTTCTCCATACAATCTTTGGATTTCATTCCCTTAGGGGCTTTTTTTTTATTAATTTATAATACGTACTTATTGCAGACTGGCGAAGCCGTTGGCTGAAGCTAGTGTGTAAGAAATATATGAAAAATCTGCTTATCCATTATCAGTGACTTTGCCCGCGTGGTACTAGAAAATTATCCCGTTGGAACAAACCATCGGAATTAAAACCTATCCTATCCTATGTCTCATTGATGGTCATGTCTACCCGTGTACCAAGTTTCGCCCAAATCAGGTCAACCGTTTGCGCGTAAAGGATTAATAAACATATATATACAAAAAGTAGCGTTGGAAGACCTTCCACAAGGTAGACTTAGTCAGGGTCGCGGAAACCCGGCTGATGCGAGACGCACAGGACTGTTCATCGTGCCGATACCTTAGGAAAGCCTATGTCCAACAGTGGACGTCTTTCGGCTTAAATGATTATGATATACACGATTAGATATATTACATCATCATCATTTCAGCCGATATACGTCCACTGTTGGACATAAACCTCCCCCAAGCGTCGCCACAACGAACGAACCTGTGCGTCTCGCATCCATCGGTTTCCCGTAACCTTCAGCAGGTCATCAGTCCACCTTGTTGGAGGCCTTCCGCGCTGTGTCTTCCGGTACGCATCGCCACTCTAGAACCTTTCGGCCCCAACGGCCATCTGTTCTGCGAGCAATGTGCCCTGCCTATTGCCACTTAAGCTTGGCACAGCAGTTTTTGTGCTATGTGATACGGCAACTTTAGTTCTGCGGATATCTTCATTTTTGATTCGATCACGCAAGGAAACCCCGAGCATAGCCCTTTCCATTGCCCTTTGGGTGACTTTAAGCTTTCTGATGAGGCCCATTGTGAGCGACCACGTTTCTTGATATATTACTTGTTTGTATGCAATACATACTTACTATCTCCTTTATAATATTCGTGTGACTAAACAGACATACTGGCCTTGCCAAAATCTTACCACACACATCGAATAAAAACATGAGCTCTTGTACATTTTTTACTTTTTGTGTTATCGTGATAGCTTACATGCAAATAGCCCACCTCATAGTATGTGATGTGGTCACCGCACTACTATGGCCATTTACAATACTAATCCTTCGTCGACGGTCGTTAATCATATTTTAATGAACATAGAACCTGACACTGATCTGAGGACAAGATCCATTTGACGACCTAAACTAAAGACTCCTAAAGATTTTTTTTAATTCGTATAAACTAGTGCTTGACTGCGATCCCACCTGATGGTAAGCAGTGATGCAATCTCTGATGGTGAGGCGCACTAGTTTATTAAAAGCCTATTCACTCTAGCCTTGAAGATACCCAAATTATAATCGGACGGGAAGACCACAGCAGGCAAATTGTTCCATTCCTTCGACGTACGTGGTATAAACGACGAGGCGAAACGCTTAGTCCGGACCGTATAGGTTTCAACAACGTATATGGATACTCATCGAAGATGTCGAAATTGTAATTTTTTTTAAACACTTCTAACGTCACCCAAAATTAATTATAATTGTTGAGGCGAACTATGGTTATATCAATTACCTATATATTTAATAGAAAGCTCTCTGCCCACAAAACTAGTCGCTGAATATACTTGAGGCACAACGCACGTCCTTTTATTTTGAATCCCCTACAAAGTAAAGTGAACCTTAAATTCATTAACATATGGTCGTATTCGAGCCGAATGCAAAATCTACGGAGCGAATAACATCTGCCGATCGAACAAAAGAACCGCATTCCACAGCGATAAGGATTCTAAGAAAAAACACCTCAATCTAATGGACTGTGTCTTATGTTTGCAACAAAGTAATTAGTGTTATTACGGAAGAATATTAAATATTGCGAATCATTTTGTTGAAGATTTGTTCACAAATAATATAGCAAATCAATCATGAATGTTACGCAAGAACAACAAAAATATCTCGCAGTGTTGGAAGATGGCGCTAATTTACTGCAAAAAACACAAACCAACTTGAAAAAGTGTCCAAAGGGAAGATTGACAAAGGGATACATTGAAGCACGTTTGAAAATTATTGATGAATATTGGATGTCATTCAAGAATGCACATGATGGGTTAGTTAAGATAACGCCTAAAGAACAAAAGGGAGTTTTGCCGTACTTTTTGAATGAAGAATTCTTTGTTTACGAAGAGTTATACAGTACATTACAAGGTGATTTGAAAGATATGCTTACGTCGTTAACGGAACAGACATCGATGGATTCGCGAAATTCAAGTATGAACGTAACATATGCGTCGCAAAATATTGTGCATTTACCAAAGATAGAATTACCTAAGTTTAACGGAAATTATGAAGGATGGCCGACTTTCAAAGATTTGTTTACTTCCTTGGTGCATGAAAATAATAACCTCAGTGATGTACAGCGTTTACATTATTTAAAGACCAGTGTAAGTGGAGAAGCTGAGGCGTTATTGACTCATATACAAGTGACATCCAGTAATTACGCAACTGCATGGAATGTTTTGAATAAAAGGTATGGTAACAGACGCATAATATTGAACTGTATCATGAAAAGGTTATTTTATCAAAAGAAAATGACTTCGCAATCAGCCGCCCAATTAAAAGGCTTGTTAGATACAACTACAGAATGCCTTAATAACTTAGAAAATTTAAACATAACTACAGGCTCTTGGGATCATATAATAATATTTCTACTCGTTCAGAAGTTTGACCCAGAGACACATAGGGGCTGGGAAGAGTTTGCCTATAAGGAAGACAGCGAAGTATTGCCTACTTGGAAGGAATTAAAGACCTTCATGGAGTCCAAGTTCCGTACCTTGGAGTTAGTTACCGGCGTTACCACTAGCAATAATGCTAAAGAGAAGCAAGTCAAAGAACGTTCCTACTATGTTGCCTCACCAAATAAAGACAAGACGTGCATCATGTGCAAAGAAAATCACACGTTGTGCCACTGCAAGAAATTTATTGATATGAAGCTCGACGAACGAAACGAATTTGTCAAGAACAAACATTTATGTTTTAACTGTCTAGGACTTGGGCACTCTGTAAAGAAATGTAATCTACGGGTGTCTTGTCAGAAATGTCACCGACGTCATCATTCTTTACTACATGAGACTAAGAACACAGAACCAGCGGCTACACCGAGCACTTCACAACCGTTGGCTTCGCAGCATGTAGTAGAAGAGAAGGAACCAGTTCAAGTGAACACAGTGATCGCGTCGCATCATACAACTAGACATGGAATAGCACTGTTAGCGACCGCTATAGTGAAAGCACCAAATGCAGAGGGTCAAATCATTTCACTACGCGCGCTAATAGACCAAGGTTCTCAAGCTACATTTATAAGCGAGAAAGCGACTCAACTATTGAAACTGAAGCGACAACCATTCAAGGGATGTGTTGTAGGAGTGGGATCTTCGAGAACAGAGATCAAGCACGTGGTACAGCTTAGCATAAGATCACAGTGGGACCATAATTATAGTTTACCGATCCAAGCCTACGTGATGTCGAAACAACTGACCACTAAGATACCCACTAAAACAATTATCAATCAGACATGGCCTCACATCGACGGGCTGAACTTGGCTGATCCAAGTTACTTAACACCTGGTTCCATAGATCTGTTATTAGGAGTCAAAGAATATGCACAGATTATACAGCCGGAGCTAATAAAAGGTCCACCAGGCACTCCAACTGCACAAAAAACAAACCTGGGTTGGATTATTTTTGGAGATATCTGTGAAAATCCAGAAAATTATACCTACCTTGTTATGCATCACCAAGTCGACGTGGATGAAATTTTGAAATCGATATGGGAAATAGAGATTGACAGGGACAGATATTTAACAAAAGAAGAAAAGATTTGCGAAGATATCTACCAGAAAACAACAACTAGAAATCAAGAAGGAAGGTACATAGTCAAATTACCGTTCAAAACTTACAGTCCACAACTAAATGAAACGAATACGAGTACAAGGTTACGAACACCTGAAGGAAATACAAAGGAGATAGCGAAACAAAGATTCTTGCAACTTGAGCGGAAGTTCAAGAAGTCACCAGACCTGAAAAAAGAATACACAAAAGTTATTAATGAATACATAGCACAAGAACACATGGAAAGAATACCTGAGGGAGAAAAAGAAACAATATCGGTGTACTTACCTCACCACGCCGTAGTTCGTACTGACAAGGAGACATCTCGAACACGAGTTGTCTTTGACGCTTCCTGCAAAGGCACCAACAACATTTCACTAAATGAAGAATTATTGGTAGGTCCGCAGCTGCAAGATGATTTGAGAAATCTTCTTATGAGGTGGAGAATGAAGAGGGTCGGCTTCATGGCTGACATCAAACAAATGTATCGCCAAATATTGGTAACTCGCGAAGACGCAGACTTACAACGCATTATCTGGAGACCTGATGAAGGTTATGATTTTCAAGAATACCGTTTGCTAAGGGTGACATTCGGCACAGCATCTGCACCATATTTAGCTGTTCGAACCCTTCACCAAACTGCTGATGATGAAGGAAAGGAAGAACCACTCGCTGTGCAATCCATCAAGGGTAATTTTTATATGGATGACTGGCTTGACGGAGGTGATGACACTGAAACTGCTATTTCTTTAGCCAAAACCGTTACGGATATACTGCAAAGGGGTGGTTTCCAACTCACAAAATGGTCATCAAATGATATCTATTTTATGAAATCAATAGATGAAGAAAAAAGGTCAATGAACGCACATATTGATATGAATCTTGATGGAACAATAAAGGCATTGGGTATTGTGTGGAACCTTAAAACAGACACATTTCAATATAATCTGACTTTACCGGCATCTGAAGACACTTACGTAACAAAACGAAGTATCTTATCTGATTTACAAAGGATATTCGATCCACTTGGTTGGATTGCACCGAGTACCGTAATGGCAAAAATCCTGTTACAAAAGCTATGGCTTGAAAAGTTGACCTGGGATCAGATTGTAGATGATGCATTGCGTGAAGAATGGAATAAAATAAGGTCAGATTTTGCAATCGTGAATGATATACAATTGAATAGATGGCTTGGTACCACTGAAGCAAACAAAATAAGTATTCAAATTCATGGATTCAGTGACGCGTCGACACGAGCTTACGCCGCAGCAGTTTATATCAGAACTGAAACAAATGACAAGATTGAAATAAACCTCCTTGCTGCTAAAACAAGAGTAGCACCCCTGAAAACAATATCCCTACCAAGACTAGAGTTATGTGGCGCATTACTTCTCTCAAAACTCATGAAACAAATTGGGGTAGCTATGAAAATCCCAACTTCAGACATGTATGCATGGACAGATTCCTCTATAGTCATAGCGTGGCTTTGTGGTGATCCCAATCGATGGAAAACGTTTGTTGCCAACCGTGTCGTTGAGATTGTAGAAAACCTAAATAACAAGCGTTGGTATCATGTACAGTCAAGTGACAATCCCGCAGACATAGCCTCTCGAGGAATGTTGTTGTCCGAACTGAAGAAATGTGACTTGTGGTGGAAGGGACCTGCGTGGTTATCTGAAAAAGAAATAAAAATTAGTAAACAAGAAGTAATGACAACAGACATGGAAATTAAAACAAAAAAGGTTATTACTCACCTCAGCGCAGAAGAACAAGCTAAATCTATAACTACACAATTTGAAAATATGAACAGCTTATCAGAATTACTTATGGTTGTTTGTTACTGCAAAAGATTCTTGAACTATAAGGCCAATGTGAACGTGACTGAACAAATAACTACAGAAGAATTAGAAGATGCACTGACAATTTGTATTAGAAAAGTTCAAGAAGAAGAATACATGGAAGAAATAGAAAGATTAAAGATAAATAAACAAGTGAAAAGGAGAAGTCCGTTGCGATCCCTCGCCCCCTATCTTGACGATAAACATATCCTCAGGGTGGGCGGACGCCTCAGACATGCAAACTTACCTGATGACAGAAAACATCCAATTATCCTCGGGAATAAAAACACTTTGACACCTCTGATCATAGCCGACGCGCATCGTAAGACACTTCACGGAGGGATTCAACTGATGTTATGCTATTTACGTTCAAAATACTGGATTATAAAAGCAAAATCAATAGCCAAGAAATATGTTCACAAATGCATCATTTGCGCTAGACTTAGTGCTACCTCTAGAGCTCAGATTATGGGAGATTTACCCGATGAGAGAGTAACTCCCACCAGGCCATTCTTAAATAGTGGTGTAGACTTCGCGGGGCCTTTTCAAATTTTGCTATCTAAAGGCCGAGGAAGCCGGACAACAAAGGCCTACGTTTCTATTTTCATTTGTATGTCCACGAAAGCAATCCATATTGAGCTCGTAAGTGATCTTACTTCGGAAGCGTTTATAGGCGCATTCAGACGCTTCGTTGCCAGGAGAGGTAAATGTAATCATTTATGGAGTGATCAAGGACGTAACTTCGTGGGAGCTGACAAAGAGCTCCGAGATGCATGGAAGGAAGCCAGCTTACAGTTTACTGGAAAAATTGCAGAAACACTAGCCACAGAAGGTACTCAATGGCACTTCATTCCTGCTTACAGTCCCTCTTTCGGTGGATTATGGGAGGCTGGTGTTAAATCCATAAAATACCACCTGAAAAGGATCATAACAACTCACCTGACATATGAAGAGATGTCGACAATACTCTGCCAAGTGGAAGCCTGCTTGAACTCCCGTCCGTTATGTCCTATAAACGACACTGATCCAGACAACCTGAACCCACTCACACCAGGACATTTTTTAATTGGGGAAGTACCTATTGTTGTACCATCACCGGATATGAAAGACATAAGAATGTCCAGCTTATCTCGCTGGCAACATACACAGAAAATTGTTCACGACTTCTGGCGACGATGGCAAGATGAATATTTATCCAGACTCCAACAACGTCCTAAGTGGCATAAAAAGGAAGAAGAATTTAAAATCGGAGATATAGCCTTAATAAAAAATGAAAATCTGCCACCTGGAAAATGGTCCTTGGGACGAATCGTCGATAAGCACCCCGGTCCAGACAGTCTAACGCGAGTATATAGTGTGAAAAGTGGTACTTCCGTAACAAAAAGAACTGTAACTAAATTATGTCCATTACCTCTCAATGAAACATAATCTAATTTAAGAGGAAACTTTATAGTTAGTTGATTTACACTATTTTTGTTGAATATGCTTTAAAATTATTAATTTTTGTTGATACACAATCTTTTATGCATGTTAAATAAGTAAAATCGTACACGCCACCAACAGGTTTATATAACTCATTGTTTCTTAAAAGACCTACAGGTCTTTTGGTGGGCGGTATGTTGAGGCGAACTATGGTTATATCAATTACCTATATATTTAATAGAAAGCTCTCTGCCCACAAAACTAGTCGCTGAATATACTTGAGGCACAACGCACGTCCTTTTATTTTGAATCCCCTACAAAGTAAAGTGAACCTTAAATTCATTAACAATAATGATTTACTTATATTAAATTAAATTCATAAAATATAGTATTATACCATTTATCTACACTAATATACGCGTAATAAAGAGGTAAAGTTTGTTTTTATGTTTTTTTGTTTGAAGAGAAATCTCTGAAAGTATTGGTCCGATTGCTACAATTTTTCCATCGATAGAAAGCTTTCTTATTCCTGAGTGACATAGACTATATTTTATGTACGTGGGCGAAGCCGTGAGCAAAAGTAAGTATAATATAAAAGCTTGTTACGATATTGTACAGTGTGTTCACAACACAGTCTAGACAATAATAATCTTGTGACAAGCTGTTATATCGTATAAATAAAAGCTTTTTTTTTAAATACAAACAATTTTTTTTCGAACACAAATAGTTTTACTACTTTATTTTTAGTTTTACCTACTCGTGCGTGGACAATAAGGCACGCGTCGTTTTCAACACAGCATTCCGCAACGAATTTAAATAAATAATGATCATTAATTATAGAAAGCTCATTAACTTCTGAATGACCTTCAAGACACAAAATAGATAGGTACAGAAGACAATCTCATGTATGTACTCCACTTTTTATACCTACGCTCGGTGGACGCACACTAATGAGCGTTTGAGCCGGAACTGTTCGACGAGCGGGCCGAGGCGCTTTGAGATATCGTGTCCGTGAGCGGTGTTTATGTGTGCGTTGCTCGAGCGCGCTTTGTATGTAGATTGACTTCTGTACCTTTAAATTTTGTGTCCCAGCATTCCGCAACGAATTTAAATAAATAATGATCATTAATATAAAGATTATTAACTTCTGAAAGACCTTCAAGATGCGCTTAAAACAATATGACTATGTGAGGTATTACAATAAAGTATTTATTAATAAACTGAACTCCCAGTTTATTAATAATTTTCCCTGTGGGGAAATTTGGAAATTCCTATCTTAGTGCTCGCTCGCCTAAAGGAAGCCTTGTGCAAAATTGTACGTTCGTAATCCCAGTATTTTCGCTGCTAGTACTACTTAGAAAAGAAAGAAAGAAAACATCTTAATTGGGCACACAATGAACAAAACAAGTATTAAAAAATTAATTAAAAAACTTAAAATAAATAAATAAAAAAAACAAAACAGCGACAATGTGTCTCATGGTAGTGCCAAATAGGTTCCGTTCAGCATACTGCTAGACAACCGTAGGAGTTGCCTGACGCTGGTTTTCAACTGAACCTTTGAGTGTAGGTGAGTATCGGATGAAAACTTGCTGTAGGTCTGTAGTCAGTGTCAGTCAGTTTCTTTCTAGCCCGATACAGTGCCAGTGTGGTGGCCACAAGATATGCATCACCTCCTTTCCTGCCCAGCATGCACAACTACCTGCACCCTCCATGACTTATACGAAGCCAACGACAGAGCTGTCAAGTCAAAATAAAAAAACAATATCAAAGCATTTATTTCAAACTAGCTTTTGCCCGCGGTTTCACCCGCGTACATAATCCCAAGATAAAAAGTATCCTATGTGTTATTCTGGGATATGGTTTACTCGTGTACCAAGTTTCATCAAGATCCATTCAGTAGTTTTTGCGTGAAAGAGTAACAAACATCCATACATCCATCCATACATACAAACTTTCGCATTTATAATATTAGTAGGATAGACCATTTGCAGGCACTTTTTTATAGTCAAATGTCGGTCAGTCCAAGAAAAGTGCAAGATAAATTGCACGTTCCAAAGCGTAGATCTCTATCGAGAAGAACGTGCAAGAAACTCTTTTAATTCATTAAACTCCTAGAGAACGCCGGCGTTCGCGCACCCATTGTCTTTCTATTGTGTCTCTAATTATCACGACTGAAGATAATAATAAATTTTATTATTGATAGGTTTGCGCTTGACCGCTATCTCACCTGATGGAGAGCGACGATGCGGTCGACGATGGAACGCAATTACCTAGAAGAAACCTATTCACGCTCGACTTAAAGATTCCCGGGTTGTAGCTATTAGGAAACATAGACTCCGGCAAGGAATTCCATTCCTTAGCTGCACGCACAATGAATGTGTTTCCGAAACGTTTTGTGTTACGTACTATAGTAAAAAAGTAGTGTATATAGTAAAAAATATTGTTTCGACTTGCACGGGTGAAAAGAATAAAGAAAAAAGAAAGAAAAATAATTTATTTGTTACAGCAAGGCCAAACACACACACACAGTAAAGCCGTACGATTTGTATAATCTTGCACGTGCCTTTCAATTCGGCTTGTACTAATAAGCAACATTTATCTGTTAATGCAATGTCTATATACAAATATCAAAACAGAAATAATGGTCATTGTATGCCAATCTGAAATTATGGTTTCCATACAAACATCGTAATGTAGAATTAGTCGCAGCTGAAATAAACATGTGGATCGTTAGTAGATGATTTGTGTGAGTGGTCAAGGACTCGTAAATTTTATTAGTAACTGTCTGCAAAATTAAAGCCATTATAATTAGACTAGGCTATCAGTTGAGGACATCAGTTGTCAAATTACAGATCATAGCAGATTTTTTTCAAAAGAAAGTGCTCGTGATATAAAAATTGTTCGATTCCACGAGTCTCGAAGATTTTCCGAATTCCAAAAAAGTAATTATTTTGTGATCAACAAAATAGTTTTCAGACTTTTTCTTATTCTTGTGCTTACGAGACCTTGCTTCTTGCCAAATTTCAGGATTGTAGGTCAAGATGAAGTACCAACCGTATTTTTTTTAGGTGGGAACATCAGCCAATGACATCTCACGCCATTGGGCGGAGTGGTCTCAGACTTTTACTGACTAAAAATCCACCCATCTTCCTTCTTTGCCTTAGTTCCAGGGCCCCGAGGTTCACTTTCGCACTACCCATGGAAGTACCCACCCTGTAGGTTTTGGTTCCCTTGGGATTATAAAAATATGCGCCTAAACGAACCATAAGCTTGATTGCATTGACTTGAAAGTTTGTTTTCTTTAGTCCTGCTTGGTGTAGAACGCTTAATACTTCTTGACTGACGGTTAGACGGAAAAACAATGATCCTACAAGGGTTCTGTTTATTTGTTTTACGAAACCCTAAAAATTATTGTTCTGTTTTGGGATACCTCTAAACCCATTCATTTCTTCACAGGTGGACGAATCAGAGCTTCAAGACGAGCCTCTCCAGTTGCGTCTGATGGACCATGACACGTACTCCGCCAACGACGCCATCGGCAAGGTGGTCATCAGCCTAGCACCTTTGTTGGCAAGGGAGGCTAACAATGCCAAGAGTACTGCAACGCCGCATGGTGGTAAGTAATTCAGAGTTCTTATTCAAAATGTTTTACTTCACATAGGTTTTTTGTTTTGATGGATTAAAATAATCTAAATGACTTCCCCCGCCCTTAGGCGGAGCGGGAGATAGTGTCAGACTCTTACTGACTAAAAAAACTCACCCCGTTCCTTCTTGCTTTTCATACCGGGGCTGAGCCTCCCTTTCGGAACTAGACCCTGGCCCCAGTAATCTCACATAGGCTGACATGGGCACTTATAAAACGTCAAAAGCCACAGATCAGAAAATATAGGTAGAAGCTACTTTTCTTTATTCCGTGTCAAAAGCTAGTGCTCGGTTCTAATTGGCCGTTTCCTATGGAGAAGAACCGACAAGAAACTCCATGGTTACTTACTTATTATAGGTGGCTAAAACTTTAATGTGCGAGGCACATTGCTCCCAGAACAGATGGTCGATGGGGCCGAAAGGTTCCGTATACTGGAAGACGCAGCCCGGAAGGCTTCCCAAAAGGTGGACTGATGACCTGGTGAGAATCGCAGGAATTCGATAGATGCGATACGCACAAAACCGTTCGTTACGGCGACGCTTGAGGAGTGTCCTACAGTGGACGTCTTTTGTCTGAAATGATGAAGACTGATCGTATAATTGTTGAAGCGTTTTTAAAGATAACTGCGTGTTTACTATTAACCCTTCAGATACCGTCAATTACAGACACAATAGTAAGACAATAGATGCACGGCCACCGGTGGTCGCTTGGGGATTCATGAATTAAGCGACTGTTACAATCTTTAAATGCGTACTAAATCTAAGCTAATAAGACCTTTATATTTGGACTACCAGGAGCGGTAATGTCGGGCTGGATTCCAGTCTTCGACACGATGCACGGCATCCGAGGCGAGCTGAACGTGATCGTCAAGGTGGAGCTGTTCTCCGACTTCAACAAGTACAAGACTTCCAGCTGTGGGGTGCAGTTCTTTCATTGTAAGTTTATATAGTCTACTAACTAATGTCACTGAGGTAGATCTTAAAGATATCATAAAATCACTCCTACCATCGGTTTCGTTTGCATGAAAGTAGAATATGATCCCAAGAAAGCATCTCTTTAGGTACGCCTTAATTATGGCGGATTGTCATAAACTTTAAAAACCAATGTAGCATATTTTACAAGCTTTAATTTAGTTTTACCTGTCCTGATGTTTGTCTGTAATCAAATCTTGCAAATAAAATTTAACCCATTTCCCGGTTACCGATTGAGCTGAAATTTTGCATGCATGTGTAAATGACAATGCTAAATTATTATTACATGGAGCTGATGATGGAACTGGAAGATGGGTAAAGGAACTTGGTAGTTAAACGACACAACCCCATCGAGTTTGGGCTCGTATGATTCGTCTTGACAAGTATTAATTATATAGGTATACCGAGCTATAAAAGTTTGTTACGAAAAAATGATTTTCATTAAAAGCTCGTTTACAAACTCATTAATTCATGAATCCCCAAGCGACCACCGGTGGCCGCGCATCTATTGTCTTACTATTGTGTCTCTAATTGACGGTATCTGAAGGGTTAAATGCTTTAAGTTCCACAGTGCGACATAAGTGTATTAATTACAAGTGATTAGCATTCAATAGGTTAATTGTTTTTCCCGAGGATATAAAATTGAAATTATTCAACTTCACCTTCTCACCCCCAGGTCCAATGATCCCCCCTGGCTACAGAGCGACTTCCATCCACGGGTTCGTTGAAGAGTTGGTGGTGAACGATGACCCTGAATACCAATGGATTGACAAGATCAGGACGCCGCGGGCTTCAAATGAGGCGAGGCAGGTCGCGTTTATCAAGCTTAGTAATCAGGTATGATACTGAAGTTTTTTTTTTTTATAATGGATAGTCTTGCGTTTGGCCACTATCTCACCTGATTGTAAGCGGTGATGTGGCTGACGATGGAACACGCTTGCCAAGAACCAATCTATGCACTCTTGACTTAAATACGCTAGGTTATAGCTATCAGGAAACACGAACTCCGGCAGGGAATTTCACTCCTTGGCTGTACGCACAATAAATGTGTTCCCAAAACGCTTTGTGCGTTTATGTAGCAATGCGTTTAAAGCTACATCTATGGCGCTACATCGTCTTCTTTGTCCAACCCTCTTCCCAGTTTAGCTGGGGACGGGTCTCCTTGTACGTTTGCGCGTAGCGTTCTGGCTTGTTTGTGCACTCAGACTCGCTTGCTGGATTTCTGCATATTGACCACCAGGTGGCGCGTGGTCGTCCCCTTCCTCGTGGTCGGTCGGGGATACTTAGGGCTTTTTTGACTGGGTGATCGTCATTTCGTCTAAGGATATGACCATACCATCGCATGCGACTTTCTTTTAATTTTTCGGCAGTTGGCACCACCTTAAAGGATCCTCTGATGTACTCATTTTGCACTTTGTCTAACCGGATTAAACCTCCAGCCCATCTGAGCATTTTCATTTCGCTCGTGTGGAGACGCTGTTCGTGGAAACTAGACTTGGTAGAGCTACACTAGATCCACGCCACGCGACGTCATTCTACGTACAAATCAGGCGTGTTACACGTGTGCGTCGGTCTAATGTAGTTCTAGCTTTACCATGGCCCTGGCACGCGAAGGGCGTGTTTTTGTCAGTAAAAGTCTGAATTCTCAATCCCGGCGCGCCATCGCTTATCCATATTTAAATCATCAGATGCGTTGTCAAGTAGCCAACTGAAGAAACAAAGTTGTAATTTCTCACGAGCTTCTTATATCACCGGTACTGATTCTCAAATCAAATCTGTCATGAATTTTGCTAAAACGTGATTTACCTTGTATTGCCGCCATTAAATTTCAATCTACCTGTACCTATTCATATTTTTTACACTTCAGTAACATAGGTGCGGAAATTATACAACATTAATTTTGGTAATATACGAAACCCGAAACACGTGTTTAGTATTTTTATGTAAAGAATCTATGTCCAAATTAAAAGCTGTCAGCAAAAATACATAGTTAGCGGGTCATGCAGGCAACTGAGGGGTTGTTTTGCACTTGCATCCACCTGTTTGCTAGCGCCTAATACCCGTTATGACCTGCCGAGACCGTGTCGTACTTAGTATCGGTGGTGTCCAACTTGTTATTTTTTTGGGAAAAAATATAACATGGTGTAAAAACTATTTGAATCCATTCGGTTACTGAATCTGAACAAACTATATTCAGGTTCGCATAAACTAAAAAATATTTTGTATTAAACTGTAAACAAAAAAATGACATGAAAAAGTTAATTTATGACTGTGAAACGATCTCATTTCCTCACCACTTAACAAAAGACATTAAAACATAATGCATGTGTCTCTGCCAAAACTTTCTTCATACTAGTAGTGCCAAACACATTAGTGTGTCAGCGTGAGGTGTTTCTATTAACACGCTCGAAATACAACAGCTTTATCAGTGATGGCTTAGTGGTAGCGGTTCCGGCTTACGAGCTGTAAGTTGGGACTTCGAACCCAGCTCGAACTTAAACTGCTGTAGAAATAAAAAAATCTGGTTTAATCTGTAGAAATAAAAAAAAATAAAGGAATTAATAATAACATGTCAATGTATTAAGGGTGGGGTTTCAGGGCTTCTTAATTTTAACACGTGCGGACTTCTAATTAGCTTGCCGTCGTCTATGTTTGTTTTTATTTTTAGTTTGTAAGGAGGACTTACAGCTTAATTCATGAATCCCCAAGCGACCACCGGTGGCCGCGCATCTATTGTCTTACTATTGTGCCTCTAATTGACGGTATCTGAAGGGTTAAAGTCCTTCAAGCTGTAATAAAAAAAAAGTGTTCCCTCACTTGCCCTTTTTGCAGGGGCTAAATAAGTTCTTTGAACAATCCGCAGTCCTAGAAAGCGATGGCCCAAACTGACTCCGTCAATTTTGCTGACATCTATTTGAGGCTTGCGTGGAAATACTACGCGTCATCGACCCGGGCTCCGTCCTTACTGGACGGCCGGACGGTGAGCTACACATGGCTCACCTTTATTATACCTAGTCTTCTATTTAATCCATGTTCTTTCTTCACTCACAGGTTCAACGTCTGGTAGGACTGAAGGCTGCAGAACTGGGAGCGAATGCCGTGGTTGGATATCAGCAAGATTTCGACTTGGAAGGGGAGGCAGGAGTCGTGGCTAGAGCTATAGGTATGTCTTACTTCTTCTTGTTGCTGGCATAACAGGAAATCAAACTGGTGTCTTCAAAGCTAGAGTGAATAGGCTCTTAATAAACTAGTGCGCCTCACCATCAATGATTACATCACTGCTTACTGTCAGGTGGGATCGCAGTTCAGCACTAAAGAAAGCGCTAGATAACCTAGAATAAAGTACATTCACCTTTTCCTAATATCTCTGCGTAGGTATCCGAAAAATAAACAATGAATTGCTTTTTATTACCAGATCATGTAAAGGATCACGACACATGTCGATTCAAGACCGCTTGTCTTTATTTCCGTTTTTGAAATTAAAAATATAGGAGGGTCAATGATCGTTATTCCACGGTTATCTGGCGCCTACCTTATTCTAGAACTTTACTACGCTCAAGTAAAATAAGTGACGCGGGGTTGCGGACGGCGAGCCATGGGTAGCTCGCTGTCCGACTGTCCGGTAACTGTCTGGACCAAACCCAAGACGCCGACGGCGCGCACTGTTCCCGCCCGTCTCAAGGAGTTGTCAGCAACAGCAGGGGCCCAGCTGGGTCGAAGCCTACTCGGGCCAGGGTTATCTGAAAAAGAGCTTGAGCCCCGGTATAAAGGCTAGAAGGAACGGGGTGGGTTTTTAGTCAGTAAGAGTCTGAAACTATCTCCCGCTTAACCCAACAGCGGGGGTTGTCATTGGATGATTTTTGCCCACCAAAAGAAAAAAAAGTAAAATAAGTAAGTAATCACTTATTTGTTGCGCAAAAAAATACCTATAATGTTACTTACATTGGAACAAAAATGAGGGTAGCTTTCCAAAACAATATTATAAAAGGCTTGATGAATGAATTGAAAACTCACCCTGTAATCATACAACGTGACTCACGTTGCTCATTTATAGGAAAAAGTTTGACGCTTTCGAAATGTATTGTTTTTATAAACGACATTATGGCTGGTCATGACGTAAAACACAGCTGTTTTTTAAAGAGCGGTTTTCTTTTGTCACCATCAAATTAATCAAAGAAAAAGTTTGGAAAGGAATTATTATGGATTCTGAGGGAAGGGTTGAAGGGGTAACGTAATATTCTTTTCAACTGAAAAACGTGAGGTAAATAAAATAGGTAGAGGTATAGTTATCATCATCATCATTACATCATTGAGAATCAAAATTAATAAGTTTCATGAAAGGCTGGTTTCAAAAATAATATATTGAAAAACCGACAAAAAATGTACAAAAATAAAAGGTCAAACTCTCTGTTTGGGCAATAAGTGCTTTAATTTACTACAATACCGGGTCATTCTGGAATTACTGGCAATGAAAAAGCCGACGAACTTGCAAGGACTGGGGCTCAAGGTCATCAGATAGGACCAGAACCTTTCTGTGGTATCTCAAAGAACCAGGCCATGCAGACCCTTAAGGGCAACCTATTTGGCGATTCAAAAAAGCACTGGTTGTTACAACCAGGACTGCTACACGCCAAATCTCTTATAGAAGGCTACTCACAAAAACGAACTGCCGAGCTTCTTGAACTTAGCAGGACGAACATCTGTGCGATAGCCCGCGCCTTAACCGGCCACTGCAAGTTAAACCGGCACCAATTTCACATGAAACTGGGTGACACTGATGTTTGCCGGTACTGTAATCAGGAGAGGGAGACCCCTAAGCACCTGTTGTGTGAATGTGGGCCCCTTATGCACAAACGGCGTATCCATCTGGGTCGACACATTATTCGCCCAGAGGAGATTAAAACTCTTAAAGCTAGGAGTATTCTAGACTTCCTGGAAGCCTCCCGGCTAAAAGAGTTACTCTAACAAGGTGGCGAGTCACAATAGATCTTTTAGGTCGCAGTGACTATATAACCTACACTATGGGAGATGCATAGCCCCTTATCTTTAAAAATAATAATACTACAATATTTACTAGCGCGGGTTTGCTCGCGTAAATAAAATATAGCCTATGTCACTCAGGAATAAAGCAGCTTTCTTTCGGTGAATAGGTTTTAGCAATCGGACTAGTACTGCCAGAGATTACTCTCTCCTACAACAAAAAACAAAAAAAAAACAAACTACCTCTTTATAATATAGAGAAGATTATTAGATTAATTTCTTTAATTCATGAATCCCCAAGCGACCACCGGTGGCCGCGCATCTATTGTCTTACTATTGTGTCTCTAATTGACGGTATCTGAAGGGTTAACGTAGATCACGTAAAGGTCACTCATCATCATCTTCCTGCCCTTATCCCGTTTTATTTGGGGTCGGCGCAACACGTTTTTTTCTTCCATTCTGTCCTGTTGCTCGTCACGCTATCACTAACTCCCTTTTCATTCATATCACTTCTGACAACATCCATCCATCTTTTCTTTGGCCTCCCTCTTCCTCTCCATCCATCCACATGTAAATTCATAACTCTTTTAGCAACATGCGTTTCATCTCTCCTCTTTACATGACCATACCAAGACAAACGATTTCCTTTCAACTTTTCAGTCACTGGCGCCACTTTCAAACTTCCTCTAATATACTCATTTCTCACTTTATCCATTCTGGTCACACCACACATCCATCTCAACATTCTCATCTCCGCTACATGCAATCTTTTTTCATCCGTCTTTTTCACAGCCCAACATTCTGATCCATACAGTATGACAGGCCTTATCACGGATTTGTAGATTTTGCCCTTCAACTTGAGGGGCATCCGTGGATCACGTAAAGGAAAAATATCGTTAACTACACAAATGCATTTAAAAATAGCTGAAAATAGAAACTTTTGTTTTTGGAGTCTGTGCAGAGCAAAAAATCTTATCAATCCTCCTCTTTTAAACGTTTTTAAAGTACAAGAAAAAATATTGTTTACCCACTAACTAAACAAACTTCGCATGTCTTACTAATATATTCTTGTTTCGATTTCAGGCACTGCCGTTAGCATAACTCCTTTACCGATGCCGAGTCAAACTATGAACATGCCGCCTTGCACGCAACAGTGAGTACACACGATATTCAACTTTATTTCTTTTGCTATTAAGTCGAGAATTGAAAGTAAAGATACCCCAACAATGCAAAATTAAAGGGCAAAGATTAATTTTTCAATTTGTAACAAGGTCTGTGTTCAAGGTTTTGATATTTTGGTCCCGATCGGTTACATACGTCACTAAAAAAAATATTTTTTGATTATTTCAAAATGGATACAATTTTTTATATTTGTAATAAGTCTCAAGAAACAGTAAAATTATTTTTACTTGCTTTAGATGTCCGTAATAGATGTTGTCAAAACAGTAACTTAGTTTAAAACCGAGTTTTTATAAACAAATTACTTATAGTTATATTTTTGCATGGTTTGTCGTGTCCGCTAACCTAAAAACAGACAATTAAAAAAATATTTGGACATTTTGGCGACAGATAACGAAAGCATTTCGGAAATGTCTACTTACTACCAAAGTCACCAAGAAGAATTACAAAAGTTACTTCTAATATTAAACCCTAATGCATCGTCTTTACTGGATGAGACAGATGCTCTTGAAGAAGACGAAAAAAGTATGGATATGACACGTCAATCCAGTATCACAAGTTATGCTGGAAGTGTTTCCATATATCGAGAAGACTTACCGCATAGGAGAAGTCTAAGACACCTATCTGAAGACCAAACAGATCTAAATAGATTACTAAACAGAGATAGCGATGATTCAGACTCTTCTGGACCGATAGAGAAACTAAAAAAGATCAAAACTAACTTTTTTACTAAAAGATTCACTAAACGACGAACTAGCAGCAAACGATCATCAATCGACAAGCAAGACGATTCTATATCTCTAAGATCAAATGCCTCGGACACTTCGAGAATTTCTCTCGTCGATATAAAAAATGAGCTGAAAAAATTCAAGGGATTGAGGAAGCCAAAATTCCGTAAGCCATTTGTAAATAAAGAAGACGAAGGCGAAGGCATGGCTTCCATCCTTGCTAGATCCATAATTCATGTTCAAACAGGCTTAGCTTGTATTGCTGAGACTCAGGATTCTGAAGCGTCTCCCGGCTCAACTATAAGACGAGCTAGCGAATCAGAACCTATAATTAAATGTGAAGATGACGACACTAAACCTGATAAAGAAGCAGAGCCAGAAGACGCCAAAAAGATGCAAGACATACATTTTACTTCTCTAAAAAATATCAGTACTGAAGAAATAACTGTACCACAAAGAGAAAGGAAGATATCCGAGTCTTGTCCAGCAACGCCAATGCCGGACAGAAGCGAAAACCTTCTCACTTTGCCTGGAGATGTAGGTTATTATGGGTCAGTTTCGTCTGCACTGTCAGCAGAGAGCTCTGAATTAGAATCTAGTAGCGAAGAAGAGGATGATGACGATAGCTCTGATTTGAAAACTGACAATGAAAGATCTATTGAAACCACCAGCTCGGTAGTACAATCAGTACTTAACTATGAACATAATCCACAACTCATAGCTAGTATGGACAAAAAGTTAAATTTACTTGGAGCTGGAAGTCAGACAGACATAAAAGAAGCCAAACAAGAAGATATCATCAAAGAGGTTAAACCAATGGATATCAAAAAGGAGATTGATAAAAAAACTGTAGTAGAACAGGAAGTCTTCGATACACAAGTGCTCATTGACAAATGTAAATCACTGGAATGTGTTCCACGAGAAATGGAAACTGAGATAGTAGTAGAGAAGCCAGTGCGTTCAATCGCGGCTTCGACGTCATCGGTCAAAGACGACACGTGTGTAACTAAACCTACTAGCCACCATCTTAAGTTCCACAACCCCTTTTCTCACAAGAAACAAAAAAGCATTAGTGAGCCTTCTTCACCCGTAGACAAAGGTAGCTTCGTCCATCGCTCATCAAGACGTATTAAACGCCAATTCTCTAAACTATCTAAAAGTAACATGATCAAAAGTATCTCTCATTACTCGTTGCATCCGAAAAAGAAGGAAACTAAAACTCCCTTGAGTCAACCTGGATCGTCTTCTGATGTCCAATCGAAAGCTCCAAGCGAGACTGTGCTGGGTTCTCCTTTTTTGTCTTACAACGATCTCATGAGTCTGGACAAAGAAAGTATTGATACAAATAAGTTCTTCCATAAGAGCGACGAGTTTGATCGTGTGAAGGTGTCTATGTATATCGGTTCGGAGCCTGTTTCTAGAACTTCTCTTAGTGGTGTTTCTTCTCTTTACCACAAAGAAGAACCACACCATCATGAGAAAAAACATTCTCTTAAGTCTTCCGGATTGGTGCATACTGCTATGGAAACTATTCTCCTGGACAAAGTACAATCTTTACTTATGCCTGCTTCTCCTGATCCTGAATCTGTTAAGAATAAACAGTTCTTCGATGACGTTAACGAAAAATTGGGTGAGGTTGAGAAGTATAGGAGTAATATTAATGCGTCAATAGCAAGCAGTATGAGTTCAATGGGTTCTCATAGACCACAAAGTCAATCTCCACCAGTTAGCAGTAAACCAGTTATTGTTAGTGGTATTAGAAAGGATAAAGGTCACGAACACAAAAGTAAGCCGCCAAGCTTAGTACAGACTGCTATGGAAACCATGCTTATGGACCAAGTCCAATCTGTGCTTATGTCCGCTCCCCAGACGCCTCAACCTGAATTCAGATTTGATGACGATGTGCAAGAAGAACCCCACGAGCACCACAAAAACGTGGCTAAGAAGTCTATTTCTTATATTCAGTCTTTGCTTGGTCCTAAATCTCCAGACCACCATTCGCCAACTGAAAAGTTTTTTGATAGCAAAAAGAAAAAAGAAGCCATGTCAACTGGACTTGTTCATACTGCTATGGAAACTATGTTAATGGAAAAGGTTCAATCAGTTCTCGGCCCTGAAACACCTGAACCGGATCATTCTGTGTTTGACTATTATGACAGACCTGAAAAATATGCTCATCATCACAAGAAAGATGACAAGCCTCACAGTTTGTTCCAAACTGCGGTTGAAACTATGCTTTTGGAGAAGGTCCAAGCATCTGCTTTAGGTGGGTCTGTTCCTGATCCAATAGTTTCTACTGATGAAGAAACATACCATGAGATGCATAAAACTGACAGTTCAACGGGTATGACTCACTCAGCAATGGAAACTATATTAATGGATAAGATCACAGCTTTAGTTGGACAAGCTGATGTGCCTCATGTAGACCCGCATCATTATCAAGAAGAGTCAGAGAAACATGATAATAAATCTATTCAAGATGATCTTAAACCTACTGGTCTAATACATACAGCTGTTGAAACTATACTCCTGGATAAAGTTCAAGCTTCTTCATTAGGAACACCAGTGCCAGAACCTGTAGTTCCAACTGAGGATGAGCATCATCCAAAGTCTCCTGAAAAGGAAGAAGTTGGTGGACTAACACACACAGCTGTGCAAACTATATTGATGGATAAAGTTCAATCCTTAGTTGGCCAACCAGGAATGACCTTCGTTGAACCTAAAATCTTTTCTGAAGATGAATTAGAAAAAGCTAAGCATCTTAATGATGACTTAAAATCTCCTGGACTAGTTAAAAATGTAGAGAACATATTGCTAGATAAAGTACATACTCTAGCCGAAGAAAAGGAAATAGCTGTTGAGAAACTAAAGGACATCTTTAATAAATCTCATTCGACTGAAAATCTAAAACCTTCTGGTTTGATTGATACTGCATTTCAAACTGTACTTTTAGATAAAGTACAAACTTTGATACCAGCAGAGGCTGAAACAGCTGAAGAAAAAACAAAAGAAGATGAACCAGCTGGAATCATTAGTACTGTGATTGATAAAATTCAATCTTTGTTACCTACAGCTGCCGTTGAAACGACAGAAGATACAAAAGCGATCGACGAAAAACCAAAATCAAACAAAAAACTGACTCGCCAAGACAGTGTACACTCAATAACTGATAACGACACGCCTAAAATGTCCAAAAAATCTAACACATCACCTAGCGAACTCACTACGCCAGTGGTAATCATACACGGTGCACTAGAGACCATACCATCGCTGCCCGAGACCTTAGATGACGTAGACGAAACTAACAACAGTGTGTGTGATAACTCGCATGCCGTGTGCGGTGTTAACAGGAGTGAACGGGACAGGGATAGAAAAGAAGACAAGTACGACAAAGACAGAGGATCGCCTTCGAGACACGCACGCCATGAATCTTATGGTGGGAGGGATCCGGCACAGACTGCACATGCCCAGAACTCATCTTTGAATGCGACTTCGACTCCGCTCGGGATCCATCGGAGGTCATCTGATTCTGATCTTAGTGTCACGCCTAAAGGTCAGTGTAGTTCTGTTTTTGAATGTTTTATGATCGTATACAACACTGTTTTTAGTATATGCAAAACCTGAATATAGCTGTAATTGAATCGATAGCTATAATTTTTACACCATGTTAATTTTTTTCCCAAAAATATTTAAAAACTCACAAGTTAGACAGCACCGACACTTAGTACAACGCAGGTCATAGCGGGCATTGGCACCAGCGCACAGTGCGGTGCGGGAGTAAAACAACCCCTTAATCGCCCGAATCGCCCGGTGGCCATGTATTTGTGTGGATAACTAGGTAACATAACAAGCTTATAACATTGCCATTTTTCATGATACAGTTATAAAATTTTGTACATAGATCCTTTACATAAAAATACTAGTCACGTGTTTCGGGTTTTGCATATACTAAAACGAATGTTGTATACATTGAAAGTAATGTTGAGCTGTAACCGTTACTGATTTTCTGTTTATTTTAAATAGATAATAGTGTTCTTGTCAACATAAGCATGTTGTCAAACACACTGCAACATTTCGTTTTACTAGTAGCATGTTACTGAAACAATATTGCGTAACATTGTTTTCAAGTAAAGCCAAATTAGGGGCAAAATGTCCCACAAAATGTCGCGCAACGCTTAATCTACGTGATGCTACAACATTTCCCAGTGTCTCGCAACTTGCCACCTATTTTATAACTTATTTACGCGACGCGGGACATGTTGTTAAACAACATTGGAAGTAATTTTGAGCATTATTGTAACTGGTACTTTTTTTTAAATAGAGAATAGTGTAGCTGTCAACATTAGCATGTTGTCAAATACACTGCAACATTTCGATGTACTAGTAACATGTAGCTGTCAACATTAGCATGTTGTCAAACAAACTGCAACATTTCGATTTACTAGTAACATGTTGCTGAAATAATGTTACGCAACATTGCTTCCAAGTAAAGCCTCGGTATGAAGGCTAGAAGAAACGGCGCGGGGTTTTTAGTCAGTAAGAGTCTGACACTGTCTCCCGCTCCACCCAAGAGCGGGTTTCGTCAAAGATGATTTTCCCCGTCGAGAAAAAAAAAGCCTCGGATACGTTCGGGGACAAAACGTCCCCCAACATGACGGGCAGCGCTCAGTCTACGTGATGCTGCAACATTGTCCAGTGTCCCACAACTTGACAGCATTGCGCATCAAGTTGGGGGACATTCTGTCACCTAAAATAATTATGTCGCAAATGTAACTGGTTTTCTGAATGTCACTTCTAACTTGCTACTTATTTTGTTTTTCTGCTATCCATCTTCCCAGTGCTGGGTATGGTAACTTTGTGAAATTCCCATAAGTCGTTGTCTTTAGGTGTTTTATCCGTGCTTTTAGGCTAAGCGCGCACCGCGATAAAAAATCGTTGCGATTTTTTTAATGCGAAATAAAGTCGCAAACTACAATATTTCATACACGCACGATTTATTTTCGCAATGCGCGGATTGTAGTGTATTTCTGTGGTTCACAGATTTGCGATATTTTTTCGCAACGATTTTTTATCGTAGTGCGCGCTCGCCCTTATCATCTGTATGTGTGCTTCTTTTTACATCTATAGAAGGCGCCAGATAACCGTCTAATAAAGTACATTGACCTTTTCCTAATATCTCTGCGTGGGTACCCGAAAAAAAAAACAATGAATTACTTTTCTTTACTAGATCATGTAAAGGATCACGATACATGTCGATTCAAGACAGCTTTAGGTCTTTATTTCCGTTTTTGAAATTTAGCATGTTAACAATTGTAGCAGGGTCAATGACCGTTATTTCACGTTTATCTCGCACCTACCTTAGATAGTTTTGAGTAACGCGTTTTATTTTAACGTCCTTCATATCTGTCTGAGAATTTTCGTGTTTACATTGAGTTCCTGCGTATTTTTTTTTTCTGCTAAATAAATCATGTATTCATTAAATCCTTATATTAAATCAGGAGTTTAGTCTATCAATCTAAATCATTCTTAAAACGCAGTAATAATAAATAAGTACTTAATGCCTTTTTTATAATTTAATAATTAGTATTTTTATTTGAAAAAAAAAGGAAATTGCATTTTTCATATATTGTTTTTATGGTCTAAGGGCCGAACCTGCGTTAATCGGTTGCCCGCGACGGGCATAGTTGGACATGGGTAGAAAAAAAAAATATGTTAAATATTTATTATAAACAAAAAAAAGAAAGTTATAATCAGTCCAAGCCCGAAAAGGCGCCTAATTCAGCGTTCGCTGCGGTGGTATTCTGTTAGGGCCCGCTGTGATGCCACGGACACACTCACGGCCATTAAATAGACTATCGAAACAAAACAATACGTAATGAAGAAATAGATAAAATTCTACAATTTATGTTATCTTCTAGTATGTTTTATACAAATTACTAGCTTTTACCCGCGGCTTCGCTCGCGTTTATTAATATAGGTACCCTAATTCCTCTCCCCTTTTCCTCCCTCCTTCTCCCCCTTTTCTTTTCTTAGCCTTTATCCGTCTCCAGGGTCCCAACTATCTCTGTACCAAAATTCATCAAAATCGGTTTCGCCATTTAGGCGTGAAGACGTAACAAACAAATTCACTTTCGCTTTTATAATATTAGTAAGAATTGAAGTTAGTTTTATATCTTGCTAGTCTCATTATTTATTTATCTAGTTTCGCTCTCTTCATAAACTATTGCCATTTCACATAAGAAAAACCAAATTAAAATCGTAACTAATTGTAGGTGGGTCACTGAACACTTCGGCGGGTAACGTAGGTAGCGGCGGAGGCGCCATCTTGCGGCCCTCAATGAATAGCAACAACTTGGATATGCTGGAGTATCCCTTCCTGACCATGACTGAGTACCCGCACGGGTTTATCGTTCACATCGGTAAGTTTTTGTTATAAAGAGGTAAAATTTGTTTTTATGTTTTTTTGTTTGCAGGAGGTAATTTTTGAAAGTACTGGCACAAAATAGATAGGTGCAGAAGTCAATCTCATGTATGTTTGTTGTTTATTTTTTATACCTACGCTAGGCGGTCGCGGCGAGTCGTAGAGCCGAACTATATGAGTGCGACCCGGTGATTGAGCCCAGATGTCGTGTCCGTGAGCGGTGTATATGTGTGCGTTGCTAGAGCGCACTTTGTATGTAGATTGTCTTCTGTACCTATCCTTCTATGCCTATTTGTGGTACTGGTCCAATTGCGAAAAAAATTTCATCGTTGGCGATAACAGATAGAAAGCTGCTTTATTCCTGAGTGATATGTCACATTATCGGCATTGTGCAAGCTCTAAAAATATTAACCTATTATGCTGATTGGGGCACTTATAAAAGATCAGAAGCGGGCGCACGGATCCAATTAGTCGTTTCCTATGGAGAAGAACCAGCAAGAAACTCCATGGTTAACTCTATTGCCAACGAAATAAGGATGTTACAAAGTAGTTCGTTGTTCCACAGGAGGCACAGTATGCGCTCGCTCAGTGAAGCTGGCGGACGGCGGCGAGGGCGCCGCGCGCGCCGCCTGGTGGGCCGAGCTCAGGACTGAGCTCAGGGCACACGCCAGGGCGCTGCGCTGCAATGCGGTCATCGCTTACACTGAGAACACGGCCATATGGTGAGTACTGAGTATTGGGTCCTTTTTTTTCGGTGGGCAAAAATCATCCTATGACAACCCCCGCTTTTGGGTGGAGCGGGAGATAGTGTCAGACTCTTACTGACTAAAACCCCTACCCCGTTCCTTCTTGCCTTCATACCGGGGCTCGAGCTTCCTTTCGGATAACCCTGGCCCCAGTAGGCTTCGACCCAGCTTAGCCCCTCCTGTTGAGTATTGGGTCCCGTACTTCGGAAAGCATGTGAAGCCGTTGAACCCAGTGGATCTTTGAAAGTTGTTACAGTCATCATCATCATCAGCCTTTTTGATGTTCCCACTGCTGGGAATCAGGCCTCCTCTCTAGGAGAGGGAATGGGCCGTAATCCAACATGCGGACCCAGAGCGGGTTGGTGAATGTCACATGTCTTCGAATTTTTGGTTCTAGGACATGCCGGTTTCCTCACGATGTTTTCCTTCCCCGTTTTGAGGGCAGTGGTGATGAAATAAATTACAAAAAGTAATGCGCCTTGTTGGGTTCGAACCCGCGAGCTACAAATCGTAAGTTGGGGCCATTACCACTCGGCCACCACTGCTCCCACTTGGCCACCACTGCTGCCTATCAGATCTCCACTACGCTTGTTTAGAAAAGGCTAGGGAGCCGATAATAGGTATACTTGTCAAGCTAAAACAAAAGAAGGTCCATTTAAGTAATATTTTTTTCAGTGAGGATGTTTGCGTTCTCTCTGCGTCGGGTACTGCAGCCGTCATCAATTTAGATTGCGACTTCAATGCCGACCTGGAACCTAGTACAGGTAAAACTAACATATTATAACGATCTTTGAACTTGCTTTGCTTTCCATAACCAAGAATCGAGCTACCACGAATGCCAATTCATTTAATTGTATAGCATTTATCGGTATGGTCATGTGAAAAGGAGGGACGAAACGCATGTTGCTAAAAAAGTTATGAGTTTACATGTGGATGGATGGAGGGTGAGAGGGAGGCCAAAAAAAGATGGATGGATTGTGTGAGAAGTGATATGAAAGAAAAGGGAGTTAGTGATAGCGTGACGAGTGACAGGACAGAATGGAAAAAAAAAACGTGTTGCGCCGAATAAAACGGGACAAGGGCAGGAAAATGATGATTTATCGAGAGGCTCAATGATAAAGGTGTATACATTGTTATTTGTAAAACACTGGCAACCTCTCAGGACTATGGCACCATACAACATTGTAAACAAAATCTTTTGTTATATAACTTTTGAAAATGTATCATATTTTAGTTAATCAGACTTTCATACAAAAATTAAAATATTTAAATTGAGCGTTCTAAATATTATGAAGTCTATGCGAAGCAAGCGATAGTACAATAGCGGAAAGGATCGGATGGCAGGGGTGCTGATGCGCTTCCGTCGCATTATACAGACGTAGGTAGGTATAGCAAAATACAGAGTTGAAATGTGTTAGATAGAACAACAAAATCTTGAAGATATTTTTTTGGTAAATGTTTATGTTTTTTAAAAAGTCATAAAACAAAAGTTGTTGTTTATAATTTGCAAGTTTGTTAGTGTTTTACAAATAAATCATAATCTGAGAAAAACATTGTGCCGACCGTAGTTTGAAACTGTTATAGCTTTTGTATTTTATACCTAATTAGCACAACCAAAAAAAAATTAATTACTGGAGGAAGAGTGAGGTTTATCCCATCACAAGTATCTTCGGATTACTTTCTGGGAAGCCCCGGCAACTTAATTGTATAGATTTAAGAAAATAAACACCTTTTTTTTATTATAAGCCTATGTGGTCCCACTGCGGGGAAAAGTCCTGTTCTTTGAACTTTTCCGGTAATTTGGAAGTATAACTTACCGGGACACACTCGACGCTCACTCCCTCATTGGATGAGGCTTCGTTCCGTTCTCAAACTGATTTCTTTCTATTCACTTTATCGTCAAATATAACATGTTATAATTAAAGATTCTATATTTTTGTTGTTTTATTATGTTGTCATTGTTATATACAATTTATTTCAGGAACTACCGGCTCAAAAAACGCAATAGACGACGTAGAAACAGAGACGTGTTGCATGGCGCACGTACCTTATTCACCTGGCACTGGGCCTTACAGAGCCGAGCTATCTACCTGTGGGGGATGTAGGTAAGTTATGAAATAGATTTACTTTGAGATACGTAAGTTTTTGGCAAGTTTGAGCTCTATGTAGTGCAGAAATAAGGTTGCTTTTACAAGCTTTTATTTAGTTTCACCTGTCCCGATGTTTGTCTAAACTCAAATGTTGTAAATTAAATTATAATACTATTTAGAGCTGACATTTTGCATGCATGTGTCAATCAGATGACAACTCAAAATTATTATGACATGGAGCTGATCTGACGATGGAACCGGAAAGTGGCCAAAGGAACTTGGTAGTTGAACGACACAACCCCATCGAGTTTAGGCTCGTCTGGAAGAGTATTAATTTTATAGGTATACCGAGCTATAAAGCTTGCTATGAAAAAATTATATTCATTAAAAGCTTGTTAGGGTGTTAATTATCACACCTTGTGGGTTTGTTGGAAAGATTGTCTTTCACCGTCGGCCACTTCATCGCTTACCATCATATAAGATGGTGGTCAAACGCGAACCTGTCAATAATAATAAAAAAAAGAAATACGACGGCACGGTGCGCACAGTGGTTGAGCGATAGACGGAAGCGCTACGCGTTGGGGGTTCGATTCCTGCACAGAACAAATATTTGTATGGCCTACAGATAGTCGTTTCGGGTCTGGGTGTCTTGTGTATATGAGTTTAGATGTTTGTGAACGCATCCACGTCACAGCAGTAATTCCTAGTGTGAAGCAAGGTGTTTAAAAAGAAACATTTAGTGTTAAAAAAAAAATCCTCTAGATTTTTAACATTTTTTTTTTTCTACTATACATACACCTATGTCGAGAGCAGGGTCCTTCCAACTTCCTCACAATGCGAGCCTTCTGTATCAGGCCCTTGATCCAACCGCGCAACGACAGCTTCGACACATGGTCGTTGAAGCTTTTGGCTATAAGGCCATTGGCGGTCACGACAATCGGCATAATGACAGCCCAGTCCACATTCCACATGTCGACAACCTCGTGTGCTAAGTCGAGATATTTGATTTAACAATTATTATTATTACCGTTTCCACTTTGTTTCACAGGAGAGCTCGTGTCCCAACAGTATTATTGGCGACTTGTTCCAAACCAAACAAATTGACTTCACACGCCAAGGCCGTCACGCTGACTGCTGTTGGTAAGTAAAATCTCTTAAATCATCATCATTCAGCCGAAGGTACAGCTACGGTACGGCCATGGCACAAATCATCATCATCATCATTTCAGCCGATGGACGTCCACCATTGGTCATAGGCGTCCCCTAAGTGTCGTCACAACGAACGGTCTTTGTAGGTATATGGAACAGAGTAAAGTCCCACATACCTCCGTTGAAAAGGAACGATCCTCTGACCAGACAGGTGTTATGGTCTGGTGGGCAACTGCCCGATAGATGATTTCGAGCTGTCGTATATATTCAAATCGCGCGGAGAACTTTGATTGCGCGATGCAGAATTAGTTCTTATATGAAGCCATGGATGTCGCTACAGGTCTTGTGCGTCTCGCATCCACCGCATTCTCGCGACTCTCACGTGATCACCGGTCTACCTTGTCGCCACTCTAGAACCTTTCGGCCCCATCGACCTTCCGTTCTACATGCAATATGGTCTGCCCACTGCCACTTTAGTTTAGCGATTCTTCACACAAATATATTGTACCATTACTTGAAGATAAATCTTAATATATTTTTCATTACTCATACTCTCAAAGTAGGTCTGAACTTGCCTGAGGAGCGGGCTGAAAAGTATCACACTTTTCATCCCTAGGGAGTTTTACTTTCAACTAACAGCTGACAAATTATAAAAAAAAAAACTAGGTCTATCTTCTTGTATTCGTAATGAAAAGCACAATGCTTACCTCGGGGTTAAAGTTACTTATTTAGTCCCTCGCTACGCTCGGCCGCCAACTCCTTCTCGGGACGAAATAAGTAACTTCTACCCCTAGTGTAACAATGTACTATTGTAACATTTTAGCTGCACGAGTGCGGAGAGCCCCGCCTACTTCAGAGCCAGGTGCACGAGACATATCTGATCAGCTACCGTTCCTAGAGTACGAGCTGCACAAACTGTTACTAGCCAAGCTTAGGATGCAAGTAAGTCAATTTTTTAAGTCTAGCCCTTACTGTCCCACTGCTGGGCTAAGGCCTCCCCCAAGTCCTTCCAAACTTTTGTAGTGATAGTTATTTACAGTGTTTTTAGGTACTCCTACTAAAAACTGTTTTTTTTTAACCTTTCCAATACCGTCAATTAGAGACAATAGAAAGACAATGGCAGAGCGAACACCGGTTCGCTTAGGCATTCATGAATTTTATAAAACAAACAGTTTTTAGAATCCCTCGCTTCACTCAGGCTTCTATATTGTCTCCTTCGCAGTGCTCGGGAGTTAATTATACAAATTCCTCACCGCCTTTCGGGATTAGTCTTAGCAAACTTCGTTGCATTCGGAATTCAAAATACGACCTGCGACTAAAAGACTATCCCCTAGTCACATAATCTACTATTTTTTAACATTGTCTTATTTTTGTCCTCAGGGTGCGAATGCCTTATTCTCCCTCCAGACACAGATATCAATCGGCGAGCGTTGCGTGATGGCGCTCGCCAGCGGTACCGCGTGCCGGCTCGCTGCTCTGCCTCCTCCCACGCCGCCTAGGATTAAGGTGACGAAATACATGGCATATCTCTATACAACGTGTAATGTTAAATGCGCAAAACTTCAACCACCCCAAATGATTTTAAGTTTAAAAGACCTAATTCTGTGAAAAAAAAAAACATAAAAAAAAAGTTTTATGTGCAGTTTTACTTTGTTTAACATTAATATCTGCACTGAAATAAGAACTTTTATTATCCCGTGTATGAGAAAATTTGATTGGACTACAACCATTTGTGTTGGTTTACCTATTTTGGCGGATTTGCGCACGTGATGGCTTGACCTATTCATAAATAGACAGGGCGACATTTTTAATAAAGATTTTTTTGAAATATCAACCTATATTAAAAAGTGGTTTAATTGATTCTGCTCCTTATTCCGATCAAACTATTTTCATGATTTGCGCATTTAACGTTACACGTTGTATACCTCAACATATAAAGGGTTATTTGTAAGACTCTAACAACCTTGCAGAACAGTATTGACTTTTTACAAAACATAATACATTTACCAAAAACAAACCTTCACGTTTTCGTTGTTCTATCTAACACATTTCAACTCTGTATTTTGTATTCCTACCTACGTTTGTATGACAAGACGGAAGCGCATCAAGCACCCCTGAAGATTGTTTTGTGCGGTCAGGACTATTCTGTCTGTTATTATCATTGTTTTAATCTCTGATCATTTTTCAGGCGTCAGAAAACGACAAAGACGCATTGGAAATACAAAAAGCGTTATGGGACTCGTTTTCAGCGAACAGAGCGGCCAACGGTTTTGATATAGGTAAATATGTTATGATATTATAGCCGCTATAATTGCGGGGCACTACAATTTGCCCCCTACATTTCACAACACATTCGCGTGACGCAGGTCACGTTGGGTAAAACCTACTGTGTAGGGCCGCATAGCTTCCTAGACGCGTATTCGTTATTATACGCTTGGTGTACATCTGCGTGAAGCTTCACGCAGACGTATATCAAGCGTTTAGTGACGAACACGCTTCTATGAAGCTACGTGTCCGTGGAGAGTAAGCTATAGTTTTAAATGAATGCTTCACCCAGGCGTATACCAAGCGTATAATGACGAATACGCGTCTATGAAGCTATGCGTCCGTGAACAGTAGGCCATAGTTTTGTATGAATGATTCACGCAGGCGTACACCAAGCGTATAATGACGAATACGCGTCTATAAAGCTACGCGCCCGTGGACAGTAGGTCATAGTTATGAATGAATGCTTCACCCAGGCGTATACCAAGCGTATAATGACGAATACACGTCTATGAAGCTACGCGTCCATGAACAATAGGCCATAGGTTTGTATGAATGCTTCACGCAGACGTATACCAAGCGTATAATGAATTTGAATAAACGCGTCTATGAAGCTACGCGTCCGTGGATAGTAGGCCTAATTTGACAGGTTTGCACGTCATGTTGGGGGACAGTTTGTCCCTTTAATTTATCTGTGGCTTTACTCTAACATAATAATAATAATAATAATAATAATATTCCACAACTATCACACAACGCCGTCTAGTCCCAAGCTAAGCAGAGCTTGTGTTATGGGTACTAGACAACTGATAAACATACTTATATATTTATAAATACATACATAATATAGATAAATTACACCCAGACACAGAACAAATGATCATGCTCATCACACAAATATTTGTCCTGGGTGGGAATCGAACCCACGACCTTCGGCATAGCAGTCAGGGCCACTAACCACTAGACCAACAGGCCAGTCAACATATCTTTGTAATGTTACCAGGTGGTACAGAACACGCTACAAACGGGGTGCTGCCTGAGGTGGATGGAGAAGAAGCGCCCGCGTTAGATTTGTGTGCTGATAAAGATGCCTGTGTGTTGGAGCTGGATGAGACTGAAGACGTAAGTTATGACAAGCTTTCTGAAAAAAAGTTGCGAGTTAAAATCTACTGTGCGTTCCAAAGGAGAATAGGAACGATTTTTTGTTCTGACGTCACGATTTACTGTCAAATCTAAGAAATTTGGTCAAAATTGAGGAACTTGGAGATGAGTAAAATTGAAGATTTGAATTCTGATTAAACTTTTTTCGTAAATAAATTAAATTTTTCGTAAAATAGTTAAAGTTTCAAAATTTCTTTCCTCGATTTGACAGTAAATCGTGACGTCACAACATGCAATCGATCCTATTCTCATTTGGAACGCTTTGTACAGACAATCACTACAGCCGACAGCCAAAGATATCCAACTACGTATTTATGAACTAAACATAACAGTTTTTTTAATACTAATTTAGCCTGACCGCTATCTCACCTAATGGTAAATGGTGAGTGGTCGACTATGAAGCACCTTTGCCTAGAAGTAACTTATTCAGTCTTAATTTACGGGCTATAAGGAAACACAGACTCCGACAGAAAATTCCACTCCTTAGCTGTACGTACAATGAAATGTGTTTTTATTATTATTATTATTATTTTCCACAACTATGAAATAACGTAACGCGCAACGCGTTTGTTTCTGCATCACCCAAAGGTTGACTGGTAGAAAATGCCTTAAGGTGGTGAATCTTTCACTGTTTTTCATACAACCGCTCATAACTGATTATGACGTTATTACACAATTTTCATTAGATATGTTTGGAAACACAGTATCTTGTGGATATTATCTAGATTCTAAAGAATTTCTAAATTTGTGTAAAACTAATCCAGTAAAAACCTCTAATAATGTCCTATTTTGTATGAACTTTGACACTTTATAATTTGCCTAAAAATTAAAAAAGTCAAAAAAGTAATCCTCTAGAGACCTTGCAAATTTTATTAAGATTCTAAATGACGACAACTTTTTCCAAAAACTTTTAAGGGTTTAAAAAAAAAAACCGTTATTTCCTGGAGCAAGTTTTGTGAAATTTTCGAGTAAATCTCGGAACTACCGAATACTAACCGAGTTTCCAGGCGTTATCTCTCTTTTTTTGCGTTGCCTTTTCGTCAAACATCGCGTTGGATTGCATTAAATGAAGTAATAAGCTTTTATACCATTTTCGATGTTTACGATAGGCGAGTGGAAAAGGAGTTCTTAAGGCATTAAGTCCGCCTTTATACTATTGTGTGCATAAAGAATAAATAAGGCCGTCTAGTCCCAAAAAAGCGTATTATAATAATATCCCAAGAGAACATAGATACTTCCGGAATAAAAAGTATCCTATGTGCTATAATAATTTCATAATTCCCCAGGTGGAGACAGCTCGTGCGCTAGCCAAGCGTCACGTGAACATGCAGGTGTACACGCACGCCCTCAAGCCTGTGCTGGGCGCGCAGCCGCAGGCCTTCGCGCAGGTATGTGTTCTATCGTATACTGTTTTTTTACTAGCCTATATTGTCCCACTGCTGGTCTTCCAGGTTTTCCTTTCTGAGCCACCACAAACCAGCCCCCACGCTAGGCATTTAGGTCATCTCGCCACCTTTTCCCAGGTCGACCTCAGCGGCGTCGTCCATCTTCAGGCACCCACCTTATGGAGACTTGCCCAACGGCCAGAGTGCATGCGGCTGATGTGACCCGCCCAATCTCATTTTAACCTGACAGCCTTGTTTCCTAGGTCTATAATCTCCGTCTTTTGACGCTGTGTGATGTTTCTTATTCTGTCGGCTCTTTTGACACCTAGAATGCTGCGCTCCATAATTCCTCGTTGGCGAATCCCAATATACCGTTAGGTATGAAAAAAATATACTGTGTGGTTTATAATGAAAATAAATAATAGCAAAAACCCTTTGATCTCACGTCGCAAGCGTTATCAAGTAAAAAGAGACGGTAATACGTAGCGCATGACAGAGACAATGAATGCACGTACAGAAAAGTTAGTTCGCAAAAAACTTTCGAGGATGACTCATTGAGAAAGTCGCGCGACTTAATGTTTAGTTTCTCATCAATCTTTCTTTTCATTTAAGTTTTTCATACATCCGCTCTTGCGCGATTAAGACGTTATTACATATTTTTCATTAGACATTTTGGAAATAGAGTGAGAATATCATCTAGGCTTCTATTGGAATCAATTTATAAATTTGTGCAAAACTAATCCAGTAAAAACTACTGAAAATCTGCTATTTTACTTGAATTTTGGCCCTCCATAATGCATTCATCCGTTCATGCGTGCGGCCATCTTCTCCAGCATTACAGTTTCGCACGCGGTGGCGACTGCCTGCCATTTCTCCTTCCCCCATGAAAAATGTATAAGGTGTAGTTTGTGTGGCACAGGTGTGGCGTGGGCGCCTGGTGCTGTCGGGTGGAGCCGGCAGCAGCGCTGTGGAGCGCCACGTGCGGCGCGCGTTAGATGGTGTGGCCTACAAGCTGCGGCGCCTGCAGCCCTGCGCGCTCGTGGCGCCCAGGTTCCAGCTGGAACTGCCTGAGGTGAGGAACATATATTAGGAAGACGTATACAGTCAGAACTACACTGCGCACACATGTGCCACACACGCCGATCTGCGCGCGTCGGTCTCCATACATTATGGAAACTAGTCTTGTAGAGCTACACTTGATATTGATACACGCCACGCGACGTCGTTCTACGTACAAATCAGGCGTGGTCCATGTGTGCGTCGGTCTAATGTAGTTCTAGTTTACAGACTCTTTGACTTTGACGTACATTCAGTCAAAAAAGTATCGGGAATGAATGATTTGTTTATGGTTCCAAATTCAAATTTTTGTTTTTTTGTAGTTGTTAGATTGGCACAACTGTTTTCCATTTTGGCGCGGAGTTTGAGTTGCATCTGTTATTTATATTAAATACAGTGCTGGTTTTAGTAATATCATATATAGTGTGTATTGCGAATTTCATAATGGACAAAAATATCGAACAAAGAGTTTGTCTTAAATTTTGCATCGCCAATGGAATTTCGTGTTCGCAGTCACTGAAAATGTTACACAAGGCTTACGGTGAATCGACTTTATCAAAAACTCGTGCTTATGAGTGGTTCAAAGCGTTCAAAAGCGGTCGAGATGTGATGGAAGATTTGCCTCGCTCTGGTAGGCCGTCAACGTCTGCAACTGAAGTTAACATCGCAAAAGTGAAGGAAATAGTGACTGAAAATCCCCATTCAACTCTGAGAGAGATAGCCGCCGAACTTTCTGTATCTCACGAGTCGTTCCGTGCCATTTTAACTAATCATTTGGGTATAAAACATGTTGCTGCTCGGCTAGTCCCAAAAGATCTGAATTTTCTCCAAAAACTCAATCGCATGAAAGTCGCTGAGAACATGCTAGAACGAGTCAGTTCGGACCCAACATTCATGAAACGCATTGTTACTGGTGACGAGACGTGGGTTTACGAGTTTGACATGCAAACTAGTCAACAAGCTTCGGAGTGGCGCCTTCCAACTGATCCGAAACCGAAAAAACCACGCCAAAGTCGATCAAAAGTCAAAGTCATGTTGACTGTTTTCTTTGACTATCGCGGTGTTGTGCACTCTGAATTCTTACCGGAAGGTCTAACGGTAAATAAAGAATATTATTTGAGCGTTATGCGGCGTTTAAGAGAGCAAATTCGATGAAAAAGGCCAGATTTGTGGAAAGAAAATTCTTGGATTTTGCACCACAACAATGCGCCTTCGCATAAGGCTATCATTGTGAACGAATTTTTGACCAAACACTCAACAAATACCATCCAGCAACCACCATATTCACCAGATATGGCTCCTGCTGACTTTTTTCTTTTTCCTAAACTCAAATTACCACTTCGTGGCACCCGTTTTCAATTGATAGAAGACATAAAGGAGAATTCGCGGCGAGAACTGAACTCAATTCAGGAAGCAGCGTTTAAAAAATGTTTTGATGAATGGATTATTCGTTGGCGCAAGTGTATCGTTTCTAAAGGAGCATAACTTGAAGGTGATAAAATAAATTTGTATGAATAACAGACATTTTGTGTATTATTGATCTTTTCCCGGTACTTTCTTGACAGAGTAGTACAAACAAATACCACGGATCCAATACATGATTCTGAAAACCAATGGTAATTTTTTTCTAATTTTCCTCTTTTAATTTTTCACTTTATTTAATGTTAACTGTATAAAATCGTTATTCTAACATTTTTTGTGGATAAATGAATTAATTAGTTTTTAAATTAAAATATCATCGAGACTGGTTAGAATAACGATTTTACACAGTGTAAATTTAAAACAGTACAGATTAAAAAAAATAGGAAAAAACCCGACGAATAATTCCACCACTGGGGGTCCAGGTTCATGTACTACATCCATGGTATTCGTTTTGCTTCGATATCAAAGAGACTGTGTATAAATAAAGATAAATTGATTTTTCAGTCAACACATTCATTGACAAAACAATCTTCTGACGAACACTTACGTACATTCACAGGACGAAATCCAACTCATAGTGTCCGGTTCAGCCATCCCCCTGCAAGACCCGAACACTCCCGAATCAAATGGCGTGGAAAACGGCACCAGCTCCAGCAGTCAACACAGTAGTCAAACCAGCAACGCTGGCAGCAGTCAAGGTTCCCAAGGCAACGGCGAAGCTGATGATGATATCTTCACATTGGATGAAGAGCAGCTGGTGAAGAGTGCGCCTGAGGTAGTGGAGGAAAAGGGTTTTGTTAATGGACAGGTAAGGGTACTTTTCAGCTGGGTCTATTGCTTATTAAAGATACTGTGGAGGTGGTGGGGAACCATTCCAGCAGTGAACACAGCAGTCAAGCGAGCAACGGCGATTGTGATGATGATATCTTCACTTTGGATGAGGAGCAGCTGGTGAAGAGTGTACCTGAGGTCATGGAGGAAAAGGGTTTTGTTAATGGACAGGTAAGGGTACTATTCAGTAGGATACTTCTCAAAGGTAGGGGGGGATCGTTCCAGCAGCGAACACTGCAGTCAAGCGTGCAACAGGGATGTTGGTGCTGATATCTTTACTTTGGCTGAGGAGTAGCTGGTGAAGAGTGTACCTGAGGGGGTGGAGGAAAAGGATTTTGTTGGACAGGTAAGGGCAATTTTTAGCTGGATCTTGCTTATCAAAGCTAGTGGGGCAACCATTCGAGCAGTCAAGCGAGCAACAGAGATGCTGGTGCAACTAAAGAGTGTATGTATACATTTAGTAACTAAAAATAGTAACTGAAAAATTAATTGTCAAAGTTTACGCACAACAATTGAGATTTCTCACTGGAGATTGACGTCATTTCACCTATATGAGATCATCGCACCACGTGAACTGTCGCGCCATTCCTAGTTATTTTATGTAGAACTGCTTGTTTTTTTATTTATTGTTTTTTTTTTCACCTAAAATAATGGTAAAGGGTTTACCTAATTGTAAAGGGTCGCACGCTGCTGAGTCGAGCAAATTTCTTGCGAGCGTAACTTTAAAGTTCCATAACTTATTGATTTGTTGAGACATTTTACCGACTCTTTCATATTTCTGTTATGTTTAAAAAAAAAAAAAATGGAAATTCCCATTATCATATTCTTCTTCTTAGCGTATCGATGGCAAAATCAGTCAAATTCCTTGCCCAGCCCAGAAATCGGCCACTGCAATGCCGTCCGCTGATGCTGTCATTAGGTCCTTACGTAAGCAGGTGACCGGGCACGTGGTGCAGGACGGAAGGTGAGACATCGTCTGCGGAGTGACGCCGCACAGACACTGAAGATCGGAACCATCCGAGAACCCCCACCTGTGGAGATTGTCTTTGCTGCGCCCAACCTGGGTGCGGAGTCTGTTTAGGGTTTTCCAGGTTGACCATGGCAACTCGTGTCCAGGAGAGAGGCTCTCCGATGGCTCGATATAATCTTCAGGAGGTCTAAACTTATCCCGCCAGAGGTCGCATCTCTCCGACGTCGCGTTACTTTGAGATGGGCTCACGCTTGCAACAAAGCTTCTATTATCATATTGATACTGTTAGATTAAAAAGTCGATGTTCCCGCGCGTCAAAAGGAGCTGTCAGCAACAGCACGGGGCCCAGCCGGGTCGAAGACTACTGAGGCCAGGGCTATCCGAAAGGGAAGCTCGATCCCGGTACGAGTTCGCATAATTTCGCGAATAAAAAGTCAATAAGAGTCTGACACTATCTCCAGCTCCGCCCAGGAGCGGAGGTTGTCATTGGATGATTTTTCCTACCATAAAGCGCATCCCTTTTGTCGCCGCGTCTCATCGGCCCCGCATTAGCATCTTTGATAGACGAACAGAGAATAACACTTGTTAACGTCTTACTTTTCTGACTTTTTAATTAGTAATAAAATGTTTTGTGAGATAAAACTGCGTTACAAAAAACAAACACTTTTTTCGACTTCCACAGGTCCCCACAACAGTATCACTAACAACGCTGAGCCATATCAGCGGCAGTCGAGTGTCGCGTCGTCTGTGCGCGCTGCGGCTACTGTTCCTACGTGAAACTACAGCCGTCAGGGAACTGGGAGGACTCAGCGGATTTCTACATACGTTTACTTGCGAGGTAAGTCCAAAATGACCCTTTAAAGTCTCTTACAATGGCATTATCATCATTTCAGCCGAAAGACGTCCACTGTTGTCGGACATAGGCCTTCCTCAAATGTCACAATAAACGGTCCTGTGCGTCTCGCATAAAAAAAGAAAGGAGATGGATAATTTAGTTCAGCAGGTGCCCGTTGACGACGTCGACGGCGCGCACTGTTCCCGCGCGCCTCAAGGAGTTGTCAGCAGCAGGAGGGGCCCAGCTGGGTCGAAGCCTACCGGGGTCGGGATTATCCGAAAGGAAACTCGAGCCCCGGTATGAAGGCTAGAAGGAACGGGTAGGGTTTTTAGTCAGTAAGAGTCTGACACTATCTCCCGCTCTACCCAAGAGCGGGTTTTGTCATAAGATGATTTTCCCCATCGACAAAAAAAAAGGTGCCCGTTGATAGCAGTATGTTGTATTATGTCAGGTGATGGCGATAGTGCGCGCGTACACGGCCGCGCTGGGCGGGAACGCGCTCACCTCCTTCTACATCACGCAACTCATGCTGCAGGATAACGCGCACAAGAATCAGGTACAGTCATCCTATACTTAATATCTTCTTGTATATTCTCGATTTTATTCTTTATACAGGGTTATTTGTAAAACACTAGCAACCTCTCAGGACTATGTTAAGAACATCATAAACAACTTTTGTTCTATGATTTTTTTTTTGCAATCTTTCATAGTTTTGTTCATCAGGTTTTCGTACAAAAATATTTAAATTGAACGTTCTAAATATTACGAAATGTATGCGAAGCAAGCGATAGTACAATAGCGTAGGGTAGCTGAACTTGCCAATGACATATTTACGGGCGACCCTCACTAGTTGAACGGTCGATGCGCTTGCGTCGCGTCATACGTGTTCTTGTAGCGAAATTCAGCAGTGCGAACGTAATTATCTTCACATGATAGTGTATAAATAATCTAATGTCGAGTACACATAAATTGTACTCGGTGTGATGACAATGTTTTAAAAGCCTGCTTACTATTATTACGGAGCCGTAACTAGATATGGCAAAATACAGAGTTGAAATGTGTTGGATAGAACAACGAAATCCTAAAGGTTTGTTTTTGGTAAATGAATTACGTTTTCTAAAAAGTCATAGAACAAAAGTTGTTGTTTATGATGTTAGTAATACAGTCCGGCAAGGTTTTTAGTGTTTTGCAAATAACCCTGTATATGTCAGTCTAATTTTTTTTTTTATAATAATAATAATATTCCACAACTACCACACAACGCCGTCTTGTCCCAAGCTAAGCAGAGCTTGTGTTATGGTTACTAGACAACTGATAAACATACTTATATATTTCTAAATACATACATAATATAGATGAATTACACCCAGACACAGAACAAATGATTATGCTCATCACACAAACATTTGTCCTGGCTGGGAATCGAACCCACGACCTCCGGCATAGCAGTCAGGGTCACTAACCACTAGACCAACAGGCCAGTCAAATTTTTAATTCAAGCCACATGAAAAAAGGCTGTTCTATTTTTATCATTTTTCAACATTTTAATAATTTATTTCCTCTTGCAGGGTCAATGCCTCCTCTCCGTGGGCGGCGACATAGTCCACATCACATACTGAATATAACTCAACCAAACATGACATATCTATACATACAAGTTAAGGACACAACGTATTAGTAACACTAAGTATACCTAAGTAGTTAATTACCAAATTATCTTGTGTTCCAACAATGTGATTTTTGATTATAAGTTTTTGTTTTGTGACATAACGTTAGCACGGTAATAGTATCATACAGTATTGTAACTCGGCCGTATCTTTGAAATAAATGCCTACAGCCGCGCGGTACGTAAACATGCGATAGGGCTGCCCGCCTCCAGCAATCTAATTTGGCTAGTTTGTTTCCATTTATTTTTGTGATTGTAAATATACTTACTTTTTTATGTAAACAAAATATTTTGTGGATTGAATAGGAAGTGTTCAATAAAAATGCGTGTTGTTTTTTGATTGGTAGATTTAAATAAAATGCTTTTTCTGGTATTATTCATACACATAGTACAATAAAACACTGTTTTAATAATAAGCTACCACGTCTTTACTTTAAATTATACAAACTAACAATAAATGCGCGATTATTGTTAAAAAAAACCGTCGTGTCCTTTCGTCACTGCGGCACAGTTGCGACGGTCGCGACTGTCTACATGTCGAACGCATGCCAAAATCGAGGCGCGTAGGTATAGCTCGCGTTTCGTCCGTTTGTATGAAGTTGGAATACTGTATGATATTATTACCGTGACGTTAACTTGTTTTGTTTACTATGTACAGTCAACGAATTAGAAGGTTAAACGCCTTTAAGTCAATTTTACGTAGTGCCAACGTTATATGCAAATGACAGTTTGAAAAAGTGACATTTGAAGTATGTATTTGATAATTTCTTAGTCTTTTCTTTCTGCCACTGTACATTGGTTGTTATGCCGAATGTATTTCCTAAACGTAAGTTTCATGTTAGTGTTAGATCAGATTGTGTGAAGAACTTCTTACTTACTTAGTATTTTGGAGAATATTGTGCATGGCGGGATAAAGTGACTACTTAAAATTATATTCTATTGATGAACCTATGTTTGATGTCATTAAAAACATATTTGACTTGCAGTTTTGAGGGGGTTTTTTGAGTGAAGTTCAGTGGTTGACTGAAACTGGTTCCTAATAAGGTGAGTATAGACTACAACATTTACTTGTAACAGAACAACGAGCCGCTCTATGATATGTTCTAGTGTATCATCCTTTTACGAACGAAACGTCGAGCACGCTCGCCTCTTTGTTACAAACCAACGGACATATTGGTGTAACATTTCGTCGAGCGTATTGGTGTAACATTTCGTCGAGCTACGAGTGCGGGCGATGCGCGGTCGCGGGGTGACATTTAAAAAAAAAAAAAATGAACGCAACGTACAACGAAATGTTGGTAAATGCACACTCGCTGTGAGGATTTACCCGTAACATAACGCCGAGCATTCGCAGGAACGTTACATTACATGGAAATGCTTTAGAAACTGAGCTTTTGCCTGTATTGTACCATTCGTAAGAACGTTACATTACACAGAAGTGCTCCAGAAATTTTTGTAGTCTATACTCACCTGTAGATATTATGGTACAGTTTTGTACCTCAACTATCGACACAACTGGACAATATGAGGAATCACTGAAACACGCGTGATCTTGGCCAAATGGAACTGAGAATTTTATTGTACTATTGACTACCTCGGCAAAGCTGACCAAAAAGGCTGGCAAATACTGAAAAACATTGTAATGGATAAAGTGGCTGTATTTAGTTTAAAAAAAAAAAAACAAGACTTTCTAAACTTGGCACTGTTTTGATTGGCTTTATGCTTTGGTGTAAAATGAAAAAAAAAGTTTGACGTTTAAGCTGTCAATTTGACAGATGTCAATTTCATTTTGGTAGCTTAAAATTTTGGCTAGACTACAGTCTTTAAACTAAGGATCGTCGATTTAGGATATTTTAATACTCAAATGGGGACGTTTTTTTTTTATATTAAATTAGTATCGTCAATATAAACTTGATTTCTCGAAGACAATGTATGTCACAAAATATTATAAGGTACAATCTATGTCAGTTTTGTCCTACCATGCAAGATATTTTCCGTTTTGTTTTTCTAAATCTCAAGAATAAATAAATCAAACTTATTAAGTATTAGATAAATGAAAATTATGAATTGATGAAAATTGATAATGTTAAAAAATCTATATATATAACGTACAAAATTATTTTTATCCATTGTATAATGTTTACATTTAGTCAAAATTTATATAAAACAAAAGAGGCTTGTGAAATGTTTTTGATTAAATTTATTTTGGAAATTTTCCTTAATTTTACGTAAATAAATTCATATTTTAAATAAGCGTTCATCTAAAAGAATGCTAAAATTTCATTATTTTATATGGAAAACTAAATCGGAAATATGTAATTATTGTTAAGCCTGATAAAAACGTACTTAACAATAAATTTGTATTAAACAACCATGTTCTTGCCGCATATTTTGTAAGTTTAATAATAAAAGTCAACAAAATGATAATTATTTGTATACTTAAAACTTGCCACAAACGAACTCTCTATTAAAAACGTTTCAACTGTTTTTAGAGGTATCTGCTCGTCACGGTCCTCCTCCTCGAGTCGTATTCCTCATTACTGAGGGCCGTGAAGTTCCCGCTGGATTAGCTTCTTATTGATGGTATCTCGCCATCTGTGACGGTATTAATTTCTATAAACATATAATAAACCTGTAGAAGTTTTTAGTTGTGCGCACAACTAACAGCTGTTGTACGCGCATCGCGTAAAATGTACGACGCGGATATAGATAATTTTTATACATTAAATGTTGTAGAACTTGATATATTACTTAAGCTTTGTTTCATCGCAATCGGTTGAGTATATCGAAAGATATACTACATTCATTGACTGTTAAGCGGTACGAAGTTCGCTGGGTCAGCTAGTATCAAATACACAATAATCTATCCATAGAACAGTATGCGAACCCGCACTGCGCCTGCGTGGTGGATTACGGCCTATTCCCTCTCCTAGAGAGGAGGCCTGAGTCCCAGCAGTGGGTACATTATAAGGCTGATTATGCTAACTTAGATTCATAATTGTTTAGGCGCCTTGGGGAGTCTATTTCTTTCATATACAGTAAAGGATTACTTTGGCCCTAGGATAAAACTTTGGCTCAAGCTTATTCACTCTTTAACCACCCTACTGATTGGTCCGACGAGTGTTTCGTGTCTTATTCGCCAGGGTCGTGTGTTGGCGACTGGGTACTTCATCTCGTTTAGCTCTTAAATCCCCATAGGTGACAGAAGAGCTGACGAGATGGAGTATTTGGTCGTGGATGTGCGACCCTGGCGGAATAAACGCGAGGGTGTTTGTCGGATATATTCGACGGCCAAAGTACAGTATTTATTCAACCCGGTATTAAACTCAAAATGCAGTATTTAAACTTTCAACAGTATTGAAAAGTATATCTCATACCGTAAAGTGCAGCTACCTCTAAAATACCAAAGTAAAACGGGATACAAGATCTGGTATACCGTTTCATATTGTGTGGTTTTTTTTTCATTCATTTATTGTAAATATTCACTCTACGGTTAGTGGAAATATATGGTGCTACGTTAAAGTCTCTTGTCATTTTTTAATTTTACTGGTATTTGTGACATTTTTTTTCTACCATTTTAGTAAAAAGTCAATCTATACACCATTTGAAACAAACCTATTTTACTTTCCGTCCAATCGATTTTGAGTTCTGTTCCGTAGGCATGAGGATGGCATTAAAAGCAAAAAAATAGTGGTAACAATACCAACTATTTACTGCAGCCGCCCCTTATCATGCCACCAACGCAATAAAAATCAAAATCGGTTGTACGGACAGTAAAAAAGTTTTGTTTTAAAGTCTTATTTTGAATGAATGGAGTACACAAAAAACAAAGAATTGCTGTCTTGTTTCTCAAGAACAATGTTAAAACTTCCAACTCCTATTTTTTCATATTTTAGTCTTGTAACATTTCGTCACAATACCATAGTGTTGCCACTTATTAAAAAAAGGTATTTCAATATTTTGCCATTGAATTGTCGTGATCATACTTTTTACTCGATTTTAATCGAATTTCCTATCTATGTTTTTTGCTCTCATTGTAATAATCATGTGTGAAAAACTTTTAAATCCTTTCAAATGCCTATAAAATATTAATGTAGGTTTTATTCTTTTCATAATCGGCCTAAATATACTATTAATTTCTATCTTACCGTTTCTAATTTTTATATTTTTTCCTTTTATAGGTACTTAATACCGTAAAATGGGGTGAATAGAAACTCGGGGGTAAATAGACACAAAACTTTGGTTTGGTTTTTCACTTTAATACCATATTAAAGGCTTCTAACAAAGCATCAACATTTTAGAATAACAATTCATTAATAAATTGATGAATTAAATGCTGCAAAAAATATTAAAATATCGAGAAAATACCATTTGAAGTTTTGTTCTATTCACCCTCGTGTTTCTATGCACCCCATTTCACCCGGTACTATATTCTCAATGTTCATATTTTTCCTATCTTAAGTCATTTCATATCGATTGTAAAATACAGTATCTAGCCGCTATTTGGATGTTTTTTATGTATTTTGTCTATGTATGTTTATTCATGGGCACCGGTTGAATTATTTTAAGGGGGGTGCATCTTTAGCACATCGCGTCATAGATACAACTATAATGACAAAATGAAGTAGGACAGAAGAGCGACCGGAATGAGCTCGATAATTTTAGCACCTCATCTCGGATATGCTAGGAATTATATTTGAACGCGGTGTTCGACGTGAGCGACTGACTGCGATAGCGGATGCGAAGCGATTGGGTGTGGTTTACGCGAATCAAAGCGATGCGGCGGCACAGTCCAACGCGAGTGCGAAGTCACCGCTTTGGACGTCAACGGCGCGCACTGTTCCCGCGCGCCTCAAGGAGTTGTCAGCAGCAGGAGGGGCCCAGCTGGGTCGAAGCCTACTGGGCAGACAGGGTTGTCCGAAAGGGAGCTCGTGCCCTGGTATGAAGGCTAGAAGGAACGGCGCGGGGTTTTTAGTCAGTAAGAGTCTGACACTGTCTCCCGCTCTACCCAAGAGCGGGTTTCGCCAAAGATGATTTTCCCCGTCGACAAAAAAAAAAAAAAGTCACCGCTTTTGCTGCTATTTATACAAATAAAATATCGCAAGATTTCGATCGAATATATCACGTAAGACACCTCGTAAGGAACTTTTTGATATTTTTTGTATATGAAATATAAAGACAGAGGGGTGTAAGAGCGTCCCCTTTCTCCTGGTGCCCATGTTTACAATGTGTGTTGTAGGGCGAAATATATGACAATTATTTACTTGCGACTTTCATTTTAATCTTATTTCAAATTCTATTTATCTTTATTTACTAACCCCCTGATTTACGAATCAAGAATTTGAAATTGGGTGTTTGAACGGCTTTTTTTCACAATCACAGCAATCCCAAATTAATACTATTCAATGAAAGACTCATAAAATTTATGATACCAGTTTCCAAAGTGATTTGAACTTAGTTTTATAGAACCATTAATTGGGAACAAGTATTCACTTCGAAAGTATTCACATCAATTACAATGTAAAGATAAATTACTGAGCAAAAGACAATCTTGGAGTTGGTTTAATTAGCTATCAGCAGAACACACGTCTATTGGTGTGTACCAAAAAGGAGAAACAGACTGACTGACATATCAACGCACAGTCAAAACTACTTCTTTTTATATGTAGGCGAGCCCTAACTGTCCTCGCACACGGCCTTCAAAAAAACGCCGCCTCAAGCTTCATTTTGAGGCGGCCTATTTTTGTGGCTCGTGTGTGGCGGTTCCGCCACAAAAAACAGTTGAAACGGCTTGAAGCTTCTAACACAAAGTGTCGCGCGCTTCAGCTGTTTTTTGCGGCGGCTTCAAGCGTTTTTTGTGGCCGCTACTGAATTTTTTTTGAGGCTCGTGTGCGGTTAAAAGAGGTTTTTGAAATATCAACTTGAAAAGGGTGGTTAGTATGTAAAATATTATTCCTTGGGCCCCTATTCTTGAAACTTAACATAAATAGTAATCCAAGTAAGTAAAAACGGATATTCGATATTCCATTTTCAAAACCACCCCTATAAAACGATTTTTTCGAGATCGATTTAACGAGAATCTTCATTACTACTTTTTCAAAACTACCCTCAAAGTTTGAGGTACATAGGTGAACTTAATTCGTAGTTGAATTTTCTCCCATTATCTTAGACTGGCCTGTTGGCCTAGTGGTTAGAGTGGGCCTGACTGCTATGCCGAAGTCGTAGGTTTGATCCCCACCCGGGATGCATGATCATTTGTTCTGTGTCTGGGTGTAATTTATATATATTATGTATGTATGTAGAAATATATATGTATGTTTATCGGTTGTCTAGTACCCATAACACAAACTGCTTAGCTTGGGACTCGATGGCGTTGTGTGATAGTTGTGGAATATTATTATTACCTTTGAGTGATAGAGAGAGATCACAATAGATCCTTATGTCATAATGTGATTCAATGTTATGTTTACGAGAATAAAGGAAAAGGGAATCAGAGAAAAATATCAAAAAGCTTGTCATAAATACGTACTTTATTTATTTAAAACATCATAATAATTATTTAAATATTCTTACACTTATCAAATGAAATGCCACAAAAATGTTGACAACAAGATTGTTTAATTACATCTTAAATACTATTAATACTTTTAGCAATAAGTACATTTCATTATAATAAGTTCTAATTCTAGTCTATTAAATTTGGAGAGAGAGGTTTAGACGTCAGTTGTTGTTGACATCTCGTCGTGGAATGGGTGATTTTTTTTTAATTTTCGCAGTTCGGATACCTAGCATTTGGTTATGGCCTTACATTATAAAGGAACTTTTTAAATATTTTGGACGAAATAACGTAAAGAACTAAATGTAGTTTATATTAGCAAACAATCTAAGCCTGGTCGCTGCGTGTGGGTTGCGGGTGTTGGGCGTGGACGCGGCGGGGCCGCTGCGGGAACGCAACACGTCAGCGCCGGCGGCCGAAGCGCAGGAACGAGTGCACCACGTCTTGTCTCTTCATGCCGGTGTCCAGAAGCTGAGGGTAGTCACGGACCAGGGCTGCGGGACAAAGAGAACCACATAAGAAAAAATATCCCATAATAAAAGGTGAATTCTGTTTTTGTGGTTCGAATGGTAGGTAAGGCAGCTGATGAAATGCCAATACAGAACTTTAACTTTTTCATCTTAGCTGTGGAATGCGTAGTTGAAAGAGTCAATAGATGGACAACATTAGGAAGACTGACGATAAATATCAGTTCACACCACTAAATAAAGTTTTGAACAAACAGTTCTAATAATAAGTACTTAGGTTTAGGAAGATAAGTTCCAAAGGTTAACTGATTGACCATTCCGTTTCAGTTCTCGATAAAAGCAAAACATTATTCAGCATCTGCCCTAAAGTTTCCATAGCTGCACAAAAGCCTCTTCAGTGCAAGTTGTTTTTACGTTAACGCGATCGAAACGCTTATCGCGTTCAGATCTCTGATTGGTTTAGAGCTTGGAGCGGGCCAATCGGAGCCCCCGACGACATAAACGTCGAGTCAATCGCGTCTACTCACACTAGGGACCACTAGTGAAGGTAAATAGAAGTACTGAAGGTTCTCATCATTTCTGAATATCGTCACTCCAACTAGGCATCGTCGAAGACCAACATACCTTGGTACTCAGGCACCTGTTCGCCAGCCGCCTCAGCATACAGTTCAAGGAAGGTGTTGAGCGCCTGGCAGAATCGCGCGGCCCTGGGGTCATCGTCAGCGGCGCCGGCGCAGAGCTGCGCGGGTGCACACAGCACCACACTCGCGCACGCCAGCACCAGGCACACTACCGCCACGTGGTAACCATTACTGCTGGAGACAAATGGAAAAAAACTGTTAATAAAAGTGGTGGTAATGTTGGTGGGGCGGGAAAGACTGTAAAGGGTAGACCAAACGATTGCAAACTAGCGTTCCTGTCAAGGTCATCTTGGTTTATGTGTTTGGTTTGTTGTAAACCACTATTTCTACTAATGTTATTTATGCTAATAAAACATTTATTATTAAGTACTAGCTTTTGCCCGCGCGGCTTCGCTCCCGCTCTTCCCTACTCTACTCTACTCTACCCTACTCTACTCTACTCTACCCTACTCTACCCTACATTACTCTACACTACTCTACTCTACTCTGCACTACTCTACCCTACTCTACCCTATTATACCCTACTCTACCCTACCAAACTTCACATAAACCATCTACTAAATAGTCCGAACAAAGCCTAAAAATTTGGTTTGGATAGGTGAGCCCGTTCTTGAGTTATAAAATAACAACGAAAAGTGGCATTGATTTTTATATATATAGATTTATATGCATTTATTTATCTCAGTACCGGGGGTCCTGGACTTCCATAGGAAAGGCGTACCTACGAGGGGCCGAAGTCAACTCGCAAATACTAACCAACGATTTTCCCGTACGCGCTATGCTGGTGCACCCAAGGACATGCCTCAATCGGTGAGAAACTATTGCGAGATACGGAGAATGAAGGTTATAATAGTTTAGGGAAGCTTAATTATAGACTGGTTATCAAGAACTATGTTAAGACAGGCCCCTGCCTGAACAATGTAGTTAGAACATCTACAAAAATATGTTATTATTGTTTGATTCCGATCAGAAAAGCTGATCTGATGAAGCTATCAAAAGTAGAATCGTTCCTTTTCTATAAAACACATATTGGAACTCTCAAACGCATTTCTGAAGCAATATTACCCCACAGCTGCATCCTTAATAAAAATACTCGACAGACGTCTCCATTTCAAATGTTCAGCGCAGATTAATCGCACATCTTTTCAATTTCAAACGCGAGCGAAAGTCAAAGGTCTATAGAGCGCTGGCAACTAAAGCATGCATGTTGAACGTGACATGAAAACTAGTTAGATTATTTTTTTCTGATAGTTATCGTAAAAGTAATTGGTGGATTAATTGACGCCGGTAACCGGTCGATAATTCTCTTTGTGTAAGTACTACTTTTCTAGCACGGTAAAATATCTACACTAATATAATAAAGTGGTAAAGTTTGTTTTTTATTCTTTTGTTTATAGAAGATAATCTCTGGAAGTACTGGTCCGATTGCTAAAATTTTTTCACCGATCGAAAGCTGCTTTATTCCTGATTGACATAGGCTATATTTTATGTACGCGGGTGAAACTGCGGGCAAAAGCTAGTTTTCAATAATTAGCCAAGGATAACAACGGGCCTGATCGTTTCGTGTCGAATCTCTTTCTTCAACCCGTAACGCCTTCTTTTAACATGCTTAGCCAAGTTACAACCACCACCAATGTCTTTTTTTAATCGCTTCGAGTTGGCAACGCCTCTGAATCCTTTGTTCTGATCCACGTGACAGCGTTGATATGATGTCATTCCCATACATTTGAAGTTTTTTACTAGCGTTAACGGTTGTAGATTAGAAAAGACGATTTCGTTTCAGTCTCCTTTTAAACGGACCCAGAGCTGATTGATGGATGTCATTTGTTTTTTTTTTCTGAGACATGATGATGTTTTCCTTCATCATTTTGAGAGCAGTGAAAATGCTGAAGTAGCTAGGTTCGACCTTTACCTATAGTACTATATTATGTAAACACGTTTATTTGAACCCGGACCGTATATCTTCGTAACAACAAAGTTCCAAGTGTGTTTTCACATCAGAAAGCTGTGCAAGCTTGACCAATGTTATTCTTGACGTCAAAGATAAAAGCTAGAACAGAGCTGCATTTGCGATAAGTTACAAACCATGTAGGTAACATCTACAACAACGTACTAAAATATCTTGAGTTCTATATTTCTAGATCCAATGCATTGTCTTACACCATGTAGGTAATCCGATAGGTATCTATAACGTACAGCCAAGCTTAAGAAGGACAAGATAGGATTATTTAACCTTTTGACCGCCAATCACTTGTAAACAAGTTCGAGATTTTCGTGCCCTCAGCGCCACTACTTGATTAGAAGTAATCACTACATAGTATAAAACAAAGTCGCTTTTTCTGTCCCTATATCCCTATGCGCGCTTAAATCTTTAAAACTACACAACGGATTTTGATGCGGTTTTTTTTGGTAGATAGAGTGATTCAAGAGGAAGGTTTATATGTAGAAATACTGTTTCCCGAGCGAAGCCGGGGCGGGTCGCTAGTAACAGTATAAAATAAATTTACGACTTTTACAAGACCTTTTATTTTGTTTTTATGGAAAACTGCCCTGTTATAAGCCATATTTTTAACTTTTACACACATAATAAGTTATTGTTTGTTTTATATTCAATAGGAACATTTGTTAGTAAGTGCAAGGACACATCGCGTATTATATAGATGGGCGTCGAAAAGGTTAAGAAGCTTATCGCTATGAAATTACTGAAAAAAGTGCGTAGAATAGATAATAAGACGAATTTTTAGAGTAGGAGTTCTGTATGGGGAGGTGTCTATGTGTGTGGGGGCTCTGTTCTTTGAATGTCTAGATAACTAGACTAATCTAATGGCTATATTTTAATTTCCAAAAGTCATTGAGGATATAGGTTCCACCTACGATCCCTGTGATCGATTTTCGACTGAGCTATTATGAAGATATCCGCAGGAGAACCAAGATTGCCGACGTAGCACGAAGAATCGCCAAACTTAAGTGGCAATGGGCAGGGCAAATTGGTCGCAGAACAGATGGCCGTTGGGGCCAAAGGATTCTGGAGTGGGCACGCGTACTGGAAGAGGCAGCGGCGGATGGCCTCCCACAAGGTGGACCGAGGACCTAGTGAAGGTTGCGGGAATCCGATGGATGCGGGACGCGCAGGATCGATCATTGTGGCGACACTTGGGGGAGGCTTATGTACAACAGTGGACGTCTGTCGGCTGAAATGATGATGGTGATGATTATGCGTTGGAACGCAAAGAGTATCTAACTGAAAACAAATCATCTGTAAAACTGCATTACCTTCTAAAAATAGGACTCGATACACACAAGCTCCAAAGTATCACAACTTAGTTCGGTAACTAGTTCCAAACGTGTTTCGACTGAGGCGCCCTCTACTTGACAATCGAGTTAAATCGTTTGCATCGATAAGCAGGATCGAGTATTCGTAGCGCGAGGTCCATTTGGGAGAGTTAGAGGTGATAGGTGGGACAAAGGTGAGAAACAATATTGATTTAAGTTAGCTAGAGTTTAACTAGCTATAGGGTAAGGGGAGATATCTATACTAATACTAGCTGACCCGGCAAACGATGTTTTGCCTTATAAATTATTTTTTGCTATAAAAAAATAGGGCTTGGTGATAAAAAAGTAAAAATTTAGGGCTGTATGTATTTTTTAATGCCACATTATAAAAAATTAAAAACAAAAAGTTTCGTCCAAAAATAAAAAAATTTAAGGGTGAAAAACCCTTATCACTTAGGGGTATGGAAAATAGTTAGTAGCCGATTCTCAGACCTACTGAATACGCATATAAAAATTGGTTTGATTTGGTAAAAATCGGTAAAGCCGTTTCGGAGGAAATTTCCACTCACAATGTTAGTTACCGTACGGTAACTAACATTGTGGAAATTTTATATATTAGATAATAAAGAGGTAAAGTTTGATTTTTTGTTTGTAGGAGGTAATCTCTGGAAGTAGGTACTGGTCCTATTGCTAAAATTGTTTCACCGATAGAAAGCTGCTTTAATCCTGAGTGACATAGGCTATATTTATATATATTTTATGTACGTGGACGAAGTCGCGGGCAAAAGCTGAAACTCACACCTAAAATAAAAAGACTATAGCCAAAGTAAAACTAGTAATGTGGGCCTAAAGCTTTAAGGAAATACCGAATAGGTACTTAACTAGGTATTAATAAAATTGATTGATGACGAGTATATTGAGATAAAAGAGAGTGAGTTGGGTTTTTTTTTAGTTCGATAACCAACCCTAGTTATCGAACTAAAAAAACCCAAATCTCTCTTCAAACTTTTTACCATTCGGCTATCTAAAATTCAAATTAGTTTATGATTTATGACAGAATGCCACTTCAATTGATAGACAATATAGTATGTTGGTATGTAGCACAAGATTAGGGCAGCCGTTCGTCCGGGTATTTTTTGGATTTGTCCTGTTTTAAACGTCAAGTCAGTAAAAGCAATTTTAATTATGACCTATACGATGTCATATTTTATGTTTCATATGGGATAGTATAATAAAGAATATAATAAATTGTATTTCAGTTTAAAAATCAAACAAATCAATATTTTTGGTTTGGTTTGAAAAATATTCTGCATTGTGACTCAAGATTCAAGACGAAGACTCAAGAGAAAAGAAAGCTATAATTGGTTTAAAGTTCGAAAATAGAAAGTAGAATTTATGGCAATTTCAACATTTTTTAATTATATTGAGTAAGTTCAAAAAAAGTACTAGACCTCCAATATCCGGGGTTTTTACGTTCTTGTCCTGGTCTTAAAAATGTAGCACATTTTAAAGATGGCCACCCTACACAAGACTTATGGTGATTATATTTACAGTTAAAGGAAAATACACCATCGCCAATCTCGGTACCTACCTTTACTAATCTCGTCTTGAGTCATCAGGTTTTTTTGTAGTACTTAACACTTTTTAGGCCAAAGTATTTTTTTTTATCGTATGTTGCCTTTTTGCCTAGGTACCTACTAGATTCCTGCACTAGCTTCTGACGTTTTATAAGTGCCCTTGTAGGCCTATATGAAATAAAATATTTTGACTTTGACTTTGACTTCCTAGAGATGAAGCCTGAGTCCCAGCGGTGGAAACATTATAAGGCTGATTATAATTATTATATCAGACTAGCTTTTGCCCGCGGCTACGCTTACATAAATAAAATATAGCGTATGACACTCAAGAATAAAGCAGCTTTCCATTGGTGAAAAAATTTTTGCAATTGAACCAGTACTTTCAGAGATTATCTTTCAGAGACAAACAAAAAAAAACCACAAAATCTCTTTATAATATAAGCACAAAATATACATGGTGAATTTGAATAAATGCGACAAAATGAAATGGGAGCTTCAGCTACGCGAAAAAATTACGCGATTATTTTGCCTATTTTCTAATGTAAGTATGCCACGTTGCCAAACCTCACATGAGCGCCAGCGCTGACATCCCTTCCCGGCGACCGGCCCTACGCCTACCACCCTTCCTTCGTTGATCGTTCATTATTCGTCCTAAAACGTTTGTAGGTCGCGGTTGCGCGCGCCTTCCGCAAATCCATATTCCGCAAATAATTTTTTTAATGATTTAGATTGTAGAAAAAACAGTTTATAATTACTATGTTACTGTAACTGAAGCTCCCATTTCACTTTGTCGCATTTATTCAAATTCACCCTGTATAGGTACAGAAGTCAATCTACATACAAAGCGCGCTCGAGTAACGCACACATAGACACCGCTCACGGACACGATATCTCGGTAGCGTTGAGACGCCCACTCGTCGGGCAGTTCCGGCTCAAACGCTCATTAGTATGCATCCACCGAGCGTAGGTATAAAAAGTGAAATACATACATAAGATTGTCTTCTGTACCTATCTATTATGTGATATAAGTGTACATTCACAGAAAATTACCTTAATAACAAAAAAAAAAACCTAAACCGCAAAAAGCAACACAAACCACAGAAACATTCAAATAAATAAAACTAAGTCCACGAAAGGAAATTCAAAACTCTAGCAACACTGACAGTACGAACCGTCATAACAATATCGAATTTCAAAAAAACGTTCTTTGTAAAGAACAAAATGGCGTCATGTCCTTTTCGTTGTTATCCTAACGAAGACTTGCAAGATCTTTTGTCCTCTCAAAGGCACGGTGTAAGTTGACCGGAGTAAGGTAATAGGAATAAGGGGGGGGTAGCAATGAATTAGATTAGGTTAGGAAGCTTTTTGACGTTTTTTGTGAGTAGTTCTGACGTGTGAGAGGTGGTTCTTTGATGTGTGTTCGGAGAAAAAACTTATGGGTAAAGCTATTATTGGTTTGTAGACATAAAAGTGGATGATTCTGTTTATATTTCAGATTTAAATTATTTGTTTATTACTGCTTTGCAGGACTCACAGTTTATAAAAAAATAAATAATAAAGAAGTAAAATAATCATAGACGAGAGCAAACTAATAACAATCCCTCACGTATAGTGTCTGGCCCGAAATTGTTATATAGCATAAACGGCTCTCAACACACAATCATACAACTCATAAAACTAAAATTTTGTTTGAAAAAATCGTAGGTAAATATCAAAAAAATATTGGCAGATATTTAATTACGGAGGCTGTTAAAAAAATTACAAATTTTCACTTCTATACTAATATTATGAAGAGGTAAAGTTTGTAGGAAAAAATCGCTGAAAGTTCTGGTCCGATTGCGAAAATTTTACCACCTATACTGGCTTTATTCTTGAGTGACACAGGCAAAAACTAGTACTTAATATCTTATATTGAGTGTCGATAACACGGTTGGCGCAATGGCTTATCGATTCCCATGAAAATTATAGGTTCAATTTCTGCAAATTCTGTGACAAATTCCTGACTAGTACAGGAAAGCATTTAGGAGAATAAAAAAAGGACACTACTATAGCAATGCGGCAGTTCTCCATCCATTCTCGGTTTATGACTTCAACTAAACTAACTTAACCCTTCAGATACCGTCAATTAGAGACACAATAGTAAGACAATAGATGCGCGGCCACCAGTGGTCGCTTGGGGATTCATGAATTAAACGTAAGAATGTGGCGTAAGTCTGAACTAAATCATGTTCTAAATAAAGCACATTTCTACTTAACCCTTCAGATACCGTCAATTAGAGACACAATAGTAAGACAATAGATGCGCGGCCACCGGGTGTCGCTTGGGGATTCATGAATTAAATGCAAGCTTGCTCTGCATAGTCTACATAGTCGTGAAAATGATGTTCACCTCATTAGTAAAACATTTTGGTGTGATGCCAAACTAGACTAGTTTAATCTGCGGCGCCTATCTCACTAATATTATAACCACTGAAAGCCGAAAGTTTGTGTGTTTGTTACTTCTGTACGCTGAAATTGCTGAAGAGATATGAATAAACTTTGATACATGGGTAGACCATGTCCTGGAATGGTACATAGGATACTTTTTGGAGACACTCGGAGGAGAAGTTAAAGGACAAAGTCAAAAACGTTTATTTCAAATTAGAGATGAGAGGTATATACTGGTAGAGGTATATATACCAAGTATGTGCTTCCCAGTACACAGACCGGGTACGGACCAAAATACTGGGTAAATACCTTGAAGGTATGACGTCAGACGCATAGTACGATACGAACCGCTACCACAAGGTAGCGCCCAGTTTGTGCGGTATCGGTAGTTCGGTACGCCGAAGCCACCCGAAGCTACCCGACAGCTTACGAAGGAACCCGAAACATCATTCGTGCTTTATGAACATTCGGATGATTTAATTTAGTTAGAAAAAATGGGTACCTACTTATTTTTACGTGCTTAAGGAACATAATTGCATAATTACATTTTTTGTCACGACGTGAAAGAGTTCCTTAGTTTGTTTATGTTAGGGAATATCGAGTGTATGCATACCATACTTATCGTATACGTTTACTTATCGAAATCCTACCACACCCAAATACTTAGAAGTATTTTAATACCTGGTATTTGTACCAGGTATTTAGTGATACCCATACCTTAAAGGCCGGGTATGGAGAATGGCAGGTATATCTCATCTCTATTTCAAATAGACCAGACACTTTAGAATTGTCAAAATGTCGGTCAGTCAAACAAACAAGTGAAGCTAAAATGCACGTCACATCCTAGAGAAGTAGATTTGGATGACACGGTTGACCCAGTAGTTGAGCGATTGACTGCAGCGCTGCGTATCACGGGTTTGATTCTCACACAGAATAAATATTTGTATATCCTGTACTGTAGATAGTTGTTGCAGGTCTAGTACGTTTAAATGTTGTGAACGCACCTATACGGGAGACATTCCCAGTGTGGGGAATGTTAATTTAATTTTATATACTTACTATCTATTAGCACTTTCTTACTGCATTAATTAAAACAATAAACTGTCTTATTTACAACTTTAATACTGCAAACACTGGGACATCGCTTGTTCTCTCAGTAAAAACAAACATTTCGTATGCAGTTTATTGCACAAACATGTCAGACGAATGATACTCATTTGTGATTTTATGAGCTCAGGGAATTTAAGGAATACCTCGGCAACTTATCTGCTATCTCATAGGTTACATACTGTTTTAGTAGAACATATATTTACACTTTTAATGGGCTAGTTGCCTACAAAAATGTAATTAGTCCGTCTTTTAGATTATTCAAAAATAAGGGACACATATTTTTTTATTTGTAAATTAAACCAAAAATGACAAAGATATAGCTCATTAAAGTTACGTGTAACGTCACGCCATGCTACATTTTTTCGCACGCGGTGACGTCACACGTAATTTTAATGAGCTGTATCATTGTTATTTTTTGTTTAATCTAAAAAAGAAAAAATACGTGTCTGATATTTTTTTATAATCTAAAACACGGACTAAATAAAATGTAGTTATTTTGACCCTGGAAACTACCCTATTAGTACAAATAGATACTTAAAGGGCTTATTAGAAAAGTTCTTGTTATTATTTAAGCAAATTCTCAATAAATATTATTCACAAACAGCAAAGTTGTTGTTTGTTTATATCCCGAAATGTAACTTGTAATAAATTATAGAATAATAGGCTATCGATATTATTATGATATGAAATTTGAGAGAAATTCCCGTCCGCAGGTGGCGCTGGTAAATTTTATAGTACAAAATAACCTATCGAATACATCATATCGAATCTTGTGTCAGTATTTTATTTTGTATGAGATTAGATCGTAGGCTATTTTTTACCCTTCTACTATCCCCCCTTTTTTATTTGATTTTTGCAGGGTCAGCTAATATTTTTCATAAAAATGTAATCACAGAAGAAAAAAAAAAAAACAAAAATTCAATACAAAGCTAAGAATTGTAATATATTTGGTATTTGAACAAAAATAGTTGGGATATGTAACGGGTCACCCCTGTGACCTCCGCGTCGGAATGTTTAGCCTGTCGTCACATAATAAAACATTTATTGGATTTATTTCATCCACAGGGGTTGTTTCTTGGTTTTCATTGTATGGTTCCCTTTGATATTTGATACGCAGGTAGGTGTCGGTGCTAGAGTCCTGACAGGATTGTGGAATTGTTATCGAGTTACCGTGGGTTTCGCAAACTGCAATTTATTAACTTTAAAACATTTTTATAAAAAAAAAATAACCGACTTCACTAAAAAATTAAATTCAATTTGAGGAGTTTTCACGATTTCGCCAAGATTCCATCATCAGATCCCAACTTGGTGACTATGGGACTATTTGGGATGTATACCCTTTCCAACAAAAAATAATTTTTCAAATCGGTTGGCAAGCGACGAAGTTATGCGCGAACAAACATAAAAAAAAACATATCTACAAACATCCGAATTGAGAACCTCCTCCTTTTTTAGAAGTCAGTTAAAAATTTCAGCCGAAAGACGTCCACTGTTGGACATAAGCTTGTCCCAAGTATCGCCATAAAGTAAGGATTATTGGCTATCTACTTCAGTACACATAAATCCAAAGTTTATAGCTCTAGCCTTGAACATTTTAAGTAGTTTAAAAACACTACTAGCTAAGTAGATTTACGAATAAACAACTTGAACAACATTTCAGATTACGCCAACACTTCAAACTGTACGACAAAGCCGTTATAAGATAAAAATAGCATGTTTTGTGACAAACTTTGACAGAGATTACAGGGATTGTGGGTGTTTGCTCGCAGCTTACAGCTAGCAGGCTATTATCCAATAAAAAGGGACTTTTAATAAAGCTGTCGTTCGTAACTTTGAAACGTTGGTCGTCAGATAATTAATATTTTGTTGGACATGATCTAAGTACATATCTTTTTTTTGTAAAACATGAAAGGGAAAAATGGGTCTTCTGAAACGTAAGGCGAAGGTGGAGAGATGAGCTTAACTCTTACAGGAGGGACTGGCTCGCAATAGTGTGTGGAAAAGGGAGAGATAAGTCTTCATCCATTAGTGGGGTTTATAGTGGGATAATTAGAAGTAGATTGCAAGAATTTCAGGGAGTCAAGGAAGAAATTCAGTTACAATCATATATTGTCAGCATATACGAGATATCTCGTAGCTGGCGTGTTTATGAATCCAATTAACTAACAGTGATACACAACATATACCAAATATATCGTATATGAGTTTTCTCGTACTTAGGCGTTAGCAATAATAATACTTTCATTACTGGTCATCTACGCCCCTATAGGTACTACCATAGAAATATAAATAACAGAACTCCTTTCTTCTATGGGTACTACGTTATTATCTCGTATGTTGTAGGTACCTGAGAAGAATTCATCTACGAGATATCTCGTGGCTGGTTTTCAATGAGTTAAATCTCTGTGAAATATAGTTTTTGTCACATTACAACTTATTTCAAATTAATGTATCTATAATTTTACTTGTTCTCAATATATTTGGTCAAAATTGTAAAAAAAGATAAACATCAAAGGAGAGCCACACATAGTCATGGTAAAACTCAAATCACGTCAACATTTTAAAAATGAAACATGTCATAAGAAAGCACCGAAGACTTTCAAAACTGGTTTCAACAAGTTCTTTTTAACATAACGACCAACCTGTTGCCGATCTTTAATTTGAGGAACTTTTTACTCTGAATTACTGTTTCAATTATGTGCTACAAGTTGGCGGTTTTCTTGGGAAGTTGAGATTTTTAGGTCCCATTTTTTGGAAGATTTTTTTGGAGTTTGTTTTTGTTTGGTATAATTTGTTATTAGATAGAGACTGTCATCATCTTCCTGCCCTTGTCCCATTTTTATTTGGGGTCGGCGCAACACTTTTTTTTCTTCCATTCTGTCCTGTCACTCGTCACGCTATCACTAACTCCCTTTTCTTTCATATTACTTCTCACACTTTTATTAGATAGAGAGTGTGTGTGTAATATTAGTAAGTAAATAATAATATTAGCAAGTGTATTTATAAATTGGTTAAATGTTTTATTCTTATTAAGAAAAATGAGAGAGAATTCTTATAGCTTTGACTTCGTTCCGGATACATTCCATCAAATAATTTTTACTATTAAATGAAGAAAGTTTCGTCTCCGAATCGTGTTGAATAGTGAACTGTGGTGTGGTTAATGATGTTTTCTTTATCTTGATGGAGTGGAAATCCGGAAAAATACGAGGATGTTATTATATATGTTTTTCGCCGCTGTAAAACTTATGATATTGACATTTGACATCTAATAAAGCTAAACCATTCTTTGTGTTTTCTGTACTGCGATGTGGTCGTTAAACAACAAAGCCCTTTCATAAAAAAAGAAGATTGTCTTTCTGTTTGTAGTTTTGGTTGTGGGGGGGGGGGGGGGGAACCAATAATCATCTGAATACGGAAATTCTAACACACATGGAATGATATAAATTGCTAAGAACCATAACGTACTTTGTATCTCGGGAAAACCTAGGGTTCTGATAGTTTCAACTGCCAAAAAAAGTTAATTTTGGTTATTTTTCGTTAAGATTAAAAAAAAAAGAAACGGATATTAATTTGCCACAAAGTTGTCACCATTTCAAGCAGTGTTTTATCACCAATTGTGTCTCGACTGAGGGTTCCTAAACGGTTGAAAGCTTGAGGTTAAATTCCTGGAGAACCCCGCGGCTGCTGGCGAGCTGCCAACATTCGGAGACATGTTCTGTCTAACCGATACGGTGATCAAAGACTCTGATTGCTTTTGAATAAATAACTTCGTCCTGAAATAGATCTGGTTCTGTGGTATTAATAGAATGTGTCTGTGAAAATCAGGGTTTAAACGAAGCCCTTTTGAGTACAATGGTACGGCATTTGAAGAGCTTATACCCTATTTGCGTTAAGAATAGAAAAAAGAAACCTTCTTTACTGTTTGTTCAACCGATTTTAACTTCTATTTCGTAGGCAAAATAATGGCATTAAAAGCAAAAAAGTGGGTACAATACGAACTATTTTCTGCAGCCGCCATTTGTCATGCCACCAACGTAATAAAAGTCAAAATCGGTTGAACGGAGAGTAATAAAAGGTTTTTATAAATTTCTAATGTTGTTTTGAACATAGTATAGAAAGGTTGAAAACAGTTTTGTGTCCGCTACATATGATAATATTGACATGTAACTATTTCAACAGCTGATTTTATCTATTTTTTTTCCCCTATTATGCATAAACGGACTTGGAACTGAAAAAAAAGATGGAAGCGGAGGTAGAAGCGTCAAATGAAACAGTATAATAGTTTATAAGCATAATCAGCCTTTTAATGATCCCACTGATGGGACTTAGGCCTCCTCTCTAGGAGAGGGAAAGGGCCGTAATCCTCCACGCGGGCCCAGCACGGGTTGGTGAATGTCACATGTCTTTCAATTTTTGTTTCTAGTGCATGCAGGTTTCCTCACGATATTTTCGTTTACCGTTTTGAGAGCAGTGGTGATGAAATAAATTACACAAAGTAATACGCTTGGCTGGGTTTGAACCCGCGACTTACGACTCGTAAGTTGGAAGAGAAGTATAAATAAAATAAAAAATGCTGCTGAAAATATTATAAGAATAGTATCAGAATGGTCTATTATTGTTTTCATAATGGTTCAATTTGACAAGTTTTGGTAATCTGCTAATGTAGTGGCGTTATTATGACTTTCCAATAGTCTATCCATTGAAAGAAATGGCATAGAATGATAATCTCGTACAAAATAACAAATCAATGTCTGACGTATGCGGCAATCTGCTTAAATTACAGTTCCTTTGATCATTAAACTACAATTAGAACGTCTTTGTGCAGTTATTGCTTTTAATAACCTCGATATTGTCATTTTACCACAACTCTATTGCGTGACCATTGACCGATCAATGATTGATCATTATGAATTAGCAGATTATGAACTAAAACAAAATGACAATGGGATAGTGTTGGAATGACGAATTTATAAAAATAGTAGACTTAAGCCTATGTTCTGATTATAGCCACACCTGCGGCTAAATCTGAGAAAAAAAAACGACTTATTTTTTCCATAACAGACAAGATGTTTATTATATCCTTCTTTTGAAACTTCAGATGTGGGCGAAATGAGGGAGGGTTCATAAATGATTGAAGTTAATGCCAGTTTAGGCTGCTTAGTGGTTTCTAGTTGGCTGTTTGTACAGCCCATTTGAATATGAAACTCTCGCCTACTGAGTTATTTTACAACTTCAGTAAGGAATCATTAAGCCAGACTATATAGAGATGATTTCCCCCAGGTTTAATATTTACGTAGCTACTAATTCTGAAAGTGATCCCAGTTCACATAACACTTTAGGAATTCTAAAGTTTTCGCTTTGTCAAAGTTCCTAGGTCCTTTAATGTCTTTGGTGAGGTTTTGTCTCACAAAACTACGATGTTACTGTTTTGTCGTTCTTAGAATGTTATCGAACAGCTAAGGTCAAGGCTTAAAGTCTTCGGTTCGATGCCTGGGTCAAGCAACATGTATTTGGAATTATCCTTCTGGATTTTTTGGGGTAAGTCGTCAAATTACTTCTTTTTTTAAAATTCTTTATTGTACCCCATGATAATTTATAAAATATGTGGATATCAGAGTTCATGTACATAGGCGAGCTTAACTCAAAGTTGAGTTTTCTTCCAGCAAACCATTGCGTGATAGAGAGAGATCACAGTAGAGGGTAAGATCCAGTGCACAATTTTAAAATTACAATTAATATGAATAAAATAATACTTACATAAATACATACATACAATACAATTATTTACTATGTCATTGTGAAAGGAGATGCTCTTTAAGTTTCCTCTTGAAGACATCCAGAGAAGGGCTGTCACGTAAGGAGTGCGGAAGAGAGTCCCATAGACGCACTACAGTGACAGAGAAAGATCCATCAAATGAGTTCTCTAAATGAATGTTAAACTTTTACTGAATAAGACTCTCAGTAAAGTGAAATCGACAACAAAAAGTATCCAATATAGAAAGTATCGTCTCCAAAACGTCATAGGGATAACCCCATTCTTTGTAGGTGTAAAGTCCCTTTCCCCACGACTTTCTTTCAAACTGAAATGCTGTTAATACCAGCATTACATATACATAGCAGCTTTTTTATGTTGGAAATCATCTAATGACTTCTCTCGCTCTAGAGTGGAGCTGGAGGGTGTCTCAGACTTTTAATGACTGTGACACCTATGTCAGATTAAAATAATCTTACTTTGAGCGTCATGGTAAACCCTCTTACGTTAGCCCCTTACTGGAGGTAGATATTTGAGTTCGGACCATTCGTAATGTCTGATAAATTCCAGAAATGATAGGTTTAAAATGAATGGGAGCGAATTCTTACCCAAGTTCAGGTATGCTCATTAATACAAGGTTGCTCATCTGATGCACAAGAGGGACATTCCCATGAGTCAATAGCTTGTCTCAAGTGCAAAACACTTGATCAAACATGTATGTTAGTCATGACTTATTGCCATTATTGTTTGAGAAATGGTGCAGGTACAGTTTAAATGATATCATAGTTTGTTCAGTGTCGTCGTTAGAAAATACCCCGCACTCAAATGAAAACTGAAATAGATACCGTACTCAACCATACCCGTCCACCTGCACATTGGAAAATTTGACGAGTGCCACCGATGCTGCTATTAATGTAACCACCAACTGGGTCCAATGGATAATGGATATCCGCAGGAGAACTAAAGTTGCCGACGTAGCACAAAGAATTGCCAAACTTAAGTGGCAATGGGCAAAGCACATTACCCGCAGAACAGCTGGCCGTTGGGGCCGAAAGGTTCTGGAGTGGCGACCGCGTACCGGAATAATTAAAATACTTCTCCTGCTCTAGATGGAGCTGGAGGATGTGTCAAACTTATTATGACTAAAATCCACCCGTGATCCTTCAGTAACCCATTGCGATTACTCTTCCAAAGAACCCTGCAGCCTTGGCAGGCCCGACATCTCTTTGAGGCGCATATTCTGCAAGTAAGGCAAGACGGACGGCGACCTGCATGTTGCTCGCCGTTCGCAAGCCTTCTACTAGAAAAATCTCAAAGAAATATCTCGTATTTACACTGACTTAATGTTGTTTTCAAATGATAAACAAACCGATTGTTGTACCAAGCGAAGTGATTACATGCCAGACATCAGACAGTTCCCACAAACGAACTATTGTCTCTGGATTAGCTATGTTATTAAACAAGCATAAAAACATATAACTATACTATACTATAAGTTATATTATTAATAATTATTATTATTATCAATAACACAACTGTTAGATGATATATGTGTTTTTCCTTAATAATTAGATATTATTAGAATTGTTATTCATGTCGATAGGAAAGTGAAACGGGATATTTTATATGACCTACGGAAGGTTTAATATAGACTAGCTTTTACCAGCGGCTTCACCCGTAAGTCTGTAGAAAATATCTCAAGTGAAAATGTATATGTGTACCTCCACTGATTTTTAATTAGGTACAAAAACTTAAAGGGCTCAATCAGTAATATTTATAAACAGCAAAGTTATTAGCGATTGTTTATATCTTAAAGTGTCACTCAATTTATGGAAATATTGTACAGGCTCTAGGATTAAATGAATGACGATCAAAATAAAAATAAAAACTCTGCGCGTAGTATTTCCTAGTAGCAATTGTTATGTTCAATTTGAATTTAACATTATGACAAATCGTGGACTATTATAGAATAAGGGTGTATACATGTGACATCTACTGACCCGCACTGGGCCCACGTGGTGGATTACAGCCTATTCCCTCTCCTGAAGAGGATCCACAGGTACTTACTTTTTGGAGACTATGACCCGCACAATCCCATTTTAGCCTGGCAGCCTTTTTCCCTAACATGCCTAGCCTAGCCTAGCCTGGCAGCCTTTTTCCCTACCCTGCCTACCCTAGCCTAGCCTGGTAGTCTTTAGTAATTCTACACTATTTTTTTAGAAAAAACAATAGATAGATAGAGAGAAATTAAGACAACCTAACCCAATCAAATTTATAATACCCGGTTTCATTACAACCACCACTTATCTCTCAATTAACTAACCTCCTAAGTTAGACCAATTAACTGTTCTTAATATAAACTTATTGCGGCCCAGCGCATATCTCTGCACTAATTGGCGATACATTCCAATTAATTTACAATCTGGCAATGTTTATTGTGTCTTGTTAAGATTAGATCACTGCCTGATCTAGGCAAATTAATTGGGCACTCTTTATCATGAGCAATGGGCAATGGATATATTTATAATTAAATTAAATTAATAGTAGAATTATGTGACTAGGAACACTGGTGGTAGTGTGGTAACGGCCCCGACTTACAAGTTGTAGGTCGCAAGTTCAAACCCAGCCAGGCGCATTACTTTGTGTAATTAATTTCATCAACACTGATCTCAAAACGGTGAAGAAAAATATCGTGAGGAAACTGGCATGTCCTAGAACCAAAAGTTCGAGGACATATGACATTCACCAACCCGTACTGGGCCCACGTGGTGGATTACTCCTTCTAAAGAGCCCATTACTCCTTCTAAAGAGAGGAGGCCTCAATGGGAACATTAAAAAGCTGATTATGCTTATGCTATGTGTCGAGAGGATAAAGCAGCGTCTTTATGTCGCGGGTGGCAAGTTAAACTCCGAACGAAATGAAGGTTGCTAAGTTTTAACCCCGACCGCAGTGAGGGGTTTATACAATTAATTCCAGAGTATTGCCAGGGAGTTAATATAAATTATATTTTTTTAGAGAAACCACAGTAATCCTTCCCCAAGCGTCGCCACAACGACCGGTCCTGTGCTTCACGCATCCATCTGATTCCTGCGACCCTTACATTGTTCCGTGTGGTGTTCGGACGTAAAGAATTGCACCATCCCATCTCTTCCCGTGGGTTTTATACAGAGAATGGACAGCAGCTTCTGTTAAGTAATTTCAACAACCACACTGCGATCGCCAACACGCCAAGCGTTGCGATTATGGCCAATCCCTCCATGAACAACATTTATTTAAGTAATTTATTTTAAGTTTTATCCGTGCAAAGCCGGGTGGGTTACTAGTTAATATTAACAAACTACAGAATTGTCTCAATGCGTTATATTCGCTAATTAACGTAAGTGTTCCAATTAATTAATAACAAGGTAAATACAGTCCATGCCGTGTTACCGCTTGCACATTAAACGGCTAGTAGCATCTGCCTGTGACTATGTTCGTATAACTCGAAGGGTATTATGTGAAACCAAATTTCGATATTGTGGAGCGCAGTCCACATATCAATCAGTCCAGTTATTTATTGAGTTGCCTTTAGATATAACAAGCTTTTAATGAAAATCATTTTTTCATAGCAAGCTTTATAGCTCGGTGTCGGTATACCTGTATAATTAATACTCGTCAAGATGAATCATACGAGCCCAAACTCGATGGGGTTGTGTCGTTTAACTACCAAAGTTCTACAGCCACCTTCCGGTTCTATCATCAGATCAGCTCATTGTCATAATAAGTTTGCATTGTCATCTGATTTACACATGCATGCAAAATTTCAGCGCAATCGGTAACCGGGAAGTGGGTCAAATTTAATTTCCAAGATTTGATGACAGACAAATATCGGGACAGGTGAAACTAAATAAAAGCTTGTAATAATAATTAAAAGCACTATCTATACTAATACTGATTTTTTGTTGATTAAGTGTCTATATTATTATTCTGTTGATAAATTATAAATATCACGCAATAATTATGATTAGTTTTTAAATTATTATTATTGCAATTGTTTTAATATTGATTATGTTTTGTCGAATTATTATTATTGATTTGAAAATGTTTAATTTATTATATAATTCAGATACAGAGGTTTCTTGTATTGAATAAATGAATAGTTTGTGAATAATTATGAAGACATTATTGATGTAAACGGAAATTGTCTTAGCTTTTAGCTTATTGACATATAGTTATATGTTAGTACCATTAAAATTCATAGAAACATTAAATATTAAACACAATTCACGTTCACGTACTAACGAATGGGGGAGATTCGTAGAGTGCTTATTAATCCTTACTAATATTATAAAAGCAAAAGTTAGTTACGTCTTGCCGCCTAAATGACAAAACCGATTTTGATCAATTTTGGTACAGAGATAGTTGGGACCCTGGAGACGGACATAGGCCATAATTTAAAAAAAAGCGAGAAAAAGGGGAGAAAGACTAAAGTATATTATAAAGTATGATATAAACGCGAGCGAAGCCGCGGGTAAAAGCTAGTTTTACATATTATGACCAAGTGTAAAGGCATTAATTTTTATTTAGAGTTCCGCACACAAAGAGTAGACATATTTTGTTTATTTTTTTAATTTATACACACTATGTCTACGTATCTTATCCAACGGGAAGAAATTAGCAGGTCCTTTGTAATCTTTTATCCTTATTTGTTCTTTTGATCCTAGAAGGGTTCCGGTTTTACCTATTGAGGCACGGCAAAAAAATAACTTTTACGTGTCGAAAATAAAAATAAAAGTAGCTACTACATAACGAAGCATGAAAATATCAATTTTCATTAACCTATCTCACGCAGTTACCAAGTTTTACGAAAGCCTACATCGAATCAGTTGCTACAAGAATTCAGAAACCCGTTATAAACAGCCAAATATCGCGACGTTGGGAAAATTATTCAAATTATTCAGGAATCGTGGGAAACAATAAATAAAATATTGGCGAAAGAACGGAAATGCGGAAAAACTCGCGATCCGGAGATTTACCGAATTGAAATAATTTCTTGGCTTTGTTGCGCCTTATTGCATTTTTGTGTCTGTTTTATTGTGAAAGGGTCAATGGTGCGCTCCCAAACTTGGGAAATAGATTTTTAGATACTTTATATAGTCGTTCATAAGAAAAACTCTTGGCCAAATATAAAGTAGGAAATACATGAAAAGATGATGAAAGAAAGATTTGAAAAAAAAAATACACGTCTGCCAAGAAAAATGAACTTAAAAGCAAAAAAACAAGATATTAGTTAAAACGTATCTATAAATAATAAAAATAATAGCAGTCACTACCTCACTCACTGATTAAACACGATGTCTCGAAAACTACTTGATCTATAAAACAAAAGTTTTCATCGCACTCGGGAGACTAATCTGTAAAATACTTTCTTATATAAAAAGTCCCCCGATTATTATTACTCGGGACGATGCAAGGATTTTAACGATACCCCATACATGTGAATAAATCTGTCAATCAGTTCAGTCATTTAGAAGTTATGGTGGAATAAAGAAACTCACATACATACCCTGAAAACGTAACACGCCTTTTTTGGGGCAGTCGCGTAAAAACAAAAAAACAAAACCCAATAATACTCACAGAAAATTCTTCATTAATAATCCTTTAAAAAAAAATACAGTCATCCACAAAAACAAAACACCGTTTCACATTTTTCAGCAAACTCCACAAAAGTTTTATAACAACAAAACTTGATGCACTCGACTGTACCGATAATAGTTTTAAAAATAAAAATAGTGATGTGCGTAATGCGTACTGTATATTTAAACTTATCGACGGTTGAACAACATGTCATTAATGCTGCGTCGGCGCATGACCGTTAGTCACTGGAGGCTGCGCCGGAGTACGCATTATTTTATCTCTCACAGCATCTGACGCACCGCATAGGGATTCACTTTGCGGTCGATAGAAATTCCGAAACAGTTTTTGGTGGATCGGATGCGAAATGATGAATTTGTTTTTTTTTTTTATTTTCTGTCTCTTGTATTCGTTGAGGAAAGAAAGAGATGTAGCATGTGTTGTTTCTACATCCGTTTTTTGACAGGAATGTTTTGACGTCAGATCTATTGACTTTTGGACTATGACGTCGTTATCCAAGATGATTAAAGATTAAAATCTGCATAGAGAACTAGCAACGCTTCTATCAGGAAAAAGACGAATAATTGGACAAAGAATTCAATAGCCAAGCATTGTTTAATAGCCTAGTTAAAATTCGTCATTTCTAGAGGCAAGTTCCACGGTCGACCACATCATCCCATTTTATCAGGTGAGATAGAGATCAAACGAGAGCATATCGACAGTAAAAAAAAAAAACGATTACTTTTACAAAATACATCACTAGACCCAGTGATGGCGCTTAAATAATTTAAACTAGTGTTTTACTGTGATCCCACCTGATGGTAAGCAGTGATGCAATCGTCGATAGTGAGGCGCACTAGTTTATGAGGAGTCTATTCACTCTAGCTTTGAAGATATCCAAATTATAATCGGACGGGAAGACCGTAGAAGGCAAATTGTTCCAGTCCTTCGATGTACGCGTTATAAATGAAGAAACGCTTAGACCAGACCCTAGGAGTTACTTACTTTTGTTTACAAGTCTTTCGATATAAAATATTTATTAATAAATTACAATAAATCAAGTTCATTATCTCGTCCTTGCCTTACGGAAATAACTGTATTTGTTGCATAAGATGCGATAATGACTTCAAAACCTTGACCTGACAGGAGCCTGACTCAAGACGCGTTACGATCAACGACTTTTGAGTTTGACGTCATTCGCAATTTCGCATAACGGTTGCGAAATTTTGGGTTTTTGAAGTGATGTGGATTAGTAAGATGACAAGTATGAACAGTCATTTTGTTGCATTCCGAAGTTACGATGCTTACAACTGAAGGATTTTTTTTGGCATATTTATCATCAAAGGTTTAACCTAGGGATTAATCGTAATTGGTGCCTATATCAATATTCAGGAAAACATAAAAGGCCAAAAAAACTTCTACTTCCAATAAGATTCAATTAAGAATAGGATTCATACATTCATAGGATTGACTTAACGCCATGATTTAAAGTTATAGCTGTCAAACCAAATCAGTTAGATAGGGTGAGCCAAATAAGATATTTTTTTAATTAAATTCATTTAGGAATCATGAAAGAAAAAGTTTACCTAGAATTTAGTTCTTTATTTCTATTCATTTCTGCTTCACCGTGTGCAGTGTCAAATGGAAGAATGCAGATTGTGGTCAACAATTAAAATAAGAATTACAACAGATTTTTTTACAAACAAAATATATAGATTAAGCAATAACGTTTTTCTTCGCTAAGATTAATAAAGCAAAAAAAAAACCGTTACTGATACGCAAATAAACTTTATTTGCAAACAACACTTTTCAAGTAACATTTGACCGACGACGGTCATTGCCGTTCATATTCATATTGGAAACGCATTGTAAACATATTTTCATCCACATACTTAACCTTGTAACTATCACCTCGAAGTTATCCAGTCAATAAGTAACCCATAAATAACTTACTAGTTATAAATGAGAGCATTCTACAATTTCTTACTTAATTAGCGTTACGATAAAGACAGCCAAGGAGCATTGTAGTCTACAAGACCGTTACCGTTATCATCGCCAATAATGGCATAATTTTATCACAATATGTTATCTTTCAAGTCAAAGGAAGTACTTTGTAAGGGGCATCTCATTTCAATATGCTGTCACTTGTGCCTCGGAGATAATTTGCTTATTATAATGATGTCTAAATTGCGTACAATAAGTTGTTTCGTGGAAAGAGAAGTAAGTATATTATATATACCTATATTGTGTACTGTTACTTTCTGTTCCTAATTTTTTCTTGTAAATTGTCTTGTAGAACAGATGGTCGATGAACGATGGACGGAAAGCCAAGTTACAACCGTTTCGTTTTGATTCTCTTCGTTGGCCACGCCTCCGATTCCTTTGTTCTGACTACGCGACTGAGGGTTGAGATCACGTCGGACCAAAGGAATCGGATGTGTGATCGACGAAAAAGATGCGAAACGAAACGGTCGTAACTAATGGCTAGGCATGGAGGAGTGGTGACCGCACACCGGGATAGGCATCCCACAGGGTCGACCAATTTTAATGAGCTGGTGAGAATTGCGGGAAACCGATGGACGTGAGATGCACAGAACTCTTCGTTGTAGTGACACTTGGGGAAGCCTATGTCCAACAGTGGAATTCTTTCGGCTGAAATGATGACGATGATGAATTTTTGTCCTTCTAAAGTTCCTGTGTAAGAAATAACTTTACTTTGTCTCAAATGGAGGTCGAGTTTTATTTTGGACAAAGACTGGCTAGTCGAATATTGGCTATATTGAGAAGACCTGTGCCACAAAATATACATGTATAGGTACAGAAGTCAATCTAAATACAAAGCGCGCTCGAGCAACGCACACATAGACACCGCTCACGGACACGATATCTCGGTAGCGTCTCGGCCCGCTCGTCGAACAGTTCCGGCTCAAACGCTCATTAGTGTGTGTCCACCGAGCGTAGGTATAAAAAGTACATACATGTGCCTGCGCTACACGCTGTGTGAGAGTATAAGATCGAGTCTCAAAGCTTTTGGAAATAATTTGATTCTCAGGTCAGGACAACAGACTGCATTATTGGATTTGTTCACCAAAGCGGTACTGAAACTATATATTGAGATATAGAAAACAAACAAAGTTCATAAAGGAATGTTCCATTAAATAAAAGTCAAAATACCGATCGGCCTGTTGGTCTAGCAAATATAAATATACCCAAAACAAATGTTTGTATGATGAGCATGTTCAATTATTCTCTGACTAGGTGTAATTTATCTATAATATTTATGTATTTAGAAATATACAGAGTTATTTGTAAAACACTGGCAATCACTCAGGACTATGTTACTAACATCATATACAACTTTTGTTCTATGACTTTTAAATTTTTTTCGCATTTATTTTAGTTCATCAGATTTTTATACAAAAAAAAAAAATGAACGTTCTAAATATCACAAAGTCTATGCAAAGCGACAGCACGATAGCGGAAGGAAGTGGGGATCGGGTAGTGAAGGTGCTTGATGCGCTTGCGTCGCACGCGATGTAGGTAGGTATAGCAAAATACAGAGTTGAAATGTGATAGAGAGTTTTTACCTCTTTATAATATTAATTGTAGAGAGAGACAAAAGTACAGAGGCGGACGTAATGCCAAAGTTACCTTAATTTATTATTATTATTATAATCAGTCAAAAAAGCTCATATAAGGAGCGCAGTACCACCAAACAAATGAATAAGTAGGTACTGTATTACTTCACGGTAACTCATACCGTTTGGAAAAACCAGCTTCGATGTACCTATAATTTGCACACGGGATTCCCATCACTGACGGGTACAAATTTTTATCGATATCCATGCAATTTCGGTAAGATGCGCATCACTATTGCTTGCGTACGTGCGAATTCGCACGCAAATTGTTCTATTAACGCACAGCACTATTCCCGCGCTATGTTTTATGCACTCCAAATTTTGGTCAAATTAACGTCAAGCAAATTTAAACTTTATGGCTTTGAAATACGGTTATAGTTGCATGCAATTAGTTTAATATTTGTCTTGGCAATGCATTCGGTGTTAAACGATTCTATTTTGGCATCTCACATGAATTTAAACTGTATTTTGTTGTGACTAAAATTGAAATTTAATTTATGGTTGCGTCATTTTGATATATTGAAAAAGAAAAGATGAGTTTCTAGTCATTTGATTTTCATTCTACACTTGTACTATTTAAGGTTGGATTTGTATCAGCATTTTGAAGAGTCCTATGAAATACGATTTTCTGTGAATCATTAATCCCTTGTTTACACGTAGGTACCGAATAAACGGGCGAGACAGTAAAATGGATCTCGGCCGAGACTGTGATGGAAACGAGTAGCTGTTCACACGTGTTTTGTTATTGGCACAACCAGTTCAGATTGACAGTGAATTGAGACTACAATACGGACACGATGGATCGTAAAAAGATTATTAAAAAATATACAAAGTGACAATCATGTGGCCGAGTGGAGAGACAGTGCACGTTCAGACCTGCCGAGTGAGCGAGCGAGACAGTGAGACAGGCGGGGAAGCGGAAGGCTGGACACTCGGCCTAGTAGGTAGAACGGGAGCCGAGCTACTACGGGAGTCTTGCCGCTTCGGTGGCCCGAGCGCTCTGCCGAGCACTTGGCGCTATGTTCATACGTACCGCTCTCGGCCGAGAGCACTGTCTCGCCCATAGATATATATATTTCTATGGTCTCGCTTGTTTGTTCGGTACGTGAGATCAATTATGCGATGTTATACTAAATTATTTGATTACCGAGACACGTGTTAGTTTTAAACGATAATATTTTGGTTAGCGTGCGTGTGTGACGATTTCGCAGAAGACGTTCACGTCTAACTATTCTCAGATAGTGCAAAACAAACAGACAGACGTGTGGTTATTTTGGTTTTCATTTAAACAATAAACTAGATCGACAATAGGCCATCCATACGTCATACTGTTGAATGAAAGACGTCTTCAATTAAGCTCAAATTAACAAAGCTTTTCGGGAAATCTACACAAATATTATAAAGAGGTAAAGTTTGTTTTAATCTTGTTTGTAGGAGGTAATCTCTGAAAGTAGATACTGGTCCGATCCGATAGGTAAAAATTTTTCACCGACAGACAGCTGCCTTATTCACACTGCACTGCACACTGCTGCACTGCTCCCGCGCGCCTCAAGGAGTTGTCAGCAGCAGGAGGGGCCCAGCTGGGTCGAAGCCTACTGGGGACAGGATTGTCCGAAAGGGAGCTCGTGCCCCGGTATGAAGGCTAGAAGGAACGGCGCGGGGTTTTTAGTCAGTAAGAGTCTGACACTATCTCCCACTCCACCCAAGAGCGGGTTTTGTCATAAGATGATTTTCCCCGTCAACAAAAAAAAAGCTGCCTTATTCCTAAGTGACACAGGCTATATTATGTACGCGGGTTAAGCCGCGAGTAAGAGCTAGTTAAAAAATAAAATTTCATACAAATTGAATTTGAAAAATTTGACGGGTTGGTCTAGCAGTAATTAGTGGCCCTGGATGGCTTCGACTCTCACCCAAGATAAATGTTTATGTAATGAGCATGATCATTTGCTTAACCTAGCCAGAACCTAGCCAGGCGCATTCGTCATCATCATCATCAGCCTTTTTAATGTTCCCACTATTGGGACTCAGGCTTCCTTTCTAATCCACCACGCGTGCCCAGTGCGGGTTGGCAAATGTCACATTGTCTTTGAAGTTTTGGTTTTAGGACATGTGAGTTCCCTCACGATGTTTTCCTTCACCGTTTTGAGAGCAGTGGTGAGGAAATAAATTACACAAAGTTATGCGCCTGGCTGGGTTCGAACCTGCGACCTTATAACTCGTAAGTCAGGACCACTCGGCCACCACTGCTCTTCAGGCGCATTACTTTGTGTAATTTATTTCATTGCCACTGCTCTCAAAACGGTGAAAGAAATTTTGGAAATCGGTCTAGTAGTTTTTGAGTTAAATTGTAACATATAACAAACAAAAAATCTAACCTTTCCTTTTTATAATATTAGTATGATTACTTAAAACATTTCTAAGCTTAAAGATTATTTCCATGAGCTTTCCGAACCCTAAAGATTCACCGTTACACGCATACATGAATCTGGAATACCCCGCCTGTAACATTGTAAGAGGAATCTCCACTGTGGGGAAAACCAAAATGATGAATGAAAAAAAAACTTCAAAACTGCGTAGGTAAAGGAAGACTGTGTTTAAGTTGAAAGAACCGGGGTTAAAAATGTTAACTTAACTACAATAGTTTTTTTAATCCTTACTAATATTATAAAAGCGAAAGTGAGTTTGTTTTTTTGTTTGTTACGTGCTCACGCCTAAATGGCAAAACCGATTTTGATGAAACTTGGTACACGGATAGACCATGTTCTGGAATAGGACATAGGACACTTTTTATCCCGGAAGTATGTTCTCTTGGGATAATTTTCTGCTATCACGCGGGCGAAGCCGCTGGGAGCAGCTAGTTAATGTTATAAACAAATTTTAATGAAAATTATTTTTTCATAGCAAGCTTTTATAGCTCGGTATACCTATATAATTAATACTCGTCAAGACGAATCATACGAGTCTAAACTCGATGGTATGTGCCGTTTAACTACGAAGTTCCTATAGCTACCCTCCAGTTCCATCATCAGATCAGCTCCTTGTCATAATAATTTTGCATTGTCGTCATTGTGATTTACACATGCACGCAAAATTTCAACTCAATCGAAAAGTGGGTCAAATTTAATTCGCAAGATTTGATCACAGACAAACATCGGGACAGGTGAAACTAAATAAAATGTAATCATTAACTGATCACACACTGTTTCACAATTAAACTGCAGTTTTCAGTTACAATATAACTAGAAACCCTGTAAATTACAGACTAAAGAGAGACGAAACAAATTTAAAAAAATGCGTTTGTTCACACCGGTGCAAGTTGACCGCACCTAATGAATAAAGGACGCTAAATAATTATATACCTTTACTAACAAAGACTGTTATTTTACGGGAACTTTGTTACTTGACGCAGGATTAAATTGATTTAATATGAATTTCAGTTTATAGGTACTAAAATTCAAATTAGTTACTTAGAAATGTGGCTTCATAGACGATGTTAACTTTTACAAAGGTATTTGATTTTGAAGTAGTCTTCCTCGTTTAAGTTCCGTACCCGAATGGTAAAATAATACCCTATTACTAAGACTCTCCTGTCCATCTGTCTGTCATTATGTTGTATCTTACGAACTGTATTAGGTAGACAGTTGAAATTTTATTATAAAAACAGAATAAAATAACTAATAAGTCTCCTATACAAGAACGTGTTTTTTTGGGTTATAATACAGACCCTTGCTGCTGTGAGCGGGAGCTAAACCCGGGGCGGCGAGCGGTAAGATCAAAAGTATGAAAATGTTTGAGGCATGCCACGAGACGCGGCCGCTCATAGCGCCACACGCCCACTTACCGTTGCCCCGCTCGCCGCGCCGCTCGACCTCTAAGACCGAGAGAAGTCGTGAACTTTTCAGTAGGAATAAATCTCAACGGCCCATTAACTGCAGTTTGTAAGACAACCCTTTAATGCCACTAGTGCCGACCAGAGACTATTCCTAATTGATAGACGACCCGTGTATTACTGTCCCCGACCAAGGACTCTCATTACGTACTTTTCCAGTACCTAATGGGTGTGAGGAGTAAAGGCTAACACACAATAAAGCTAGCATTAACGCTAAGCTAGCACTCGGCCACCACTGCGTTGGTTTATGTAAATAAAATAAAAATAAATCAAGTAAAATTTTTAACGACTTCAGTTAAAAGATGAGGTCGGTGTTTCCTTCCTGACTATCCTGAGAAGAAACACCCAAACAAACTCAGGGTCAAAGTATCTTTTAGGGCTTTATCACACTAGTGGTTTGAGAGCGGCTGCGGGGCGGGGCGAGCACGCAGCGAATGCGTCGCGAACACGCCACGGCTGCGCAGCGAAGACGTCGTGTCAAATTCACGACGTTTTCAATTATTTTTTTTGTAGCAAGTTCGACGTACAATACGCTCAGTAATAAAATGGATTACGACGAGGAGACACTGCTGTTGGATTTGTTACTTCGAAGACGCCGCAGACTCGCATCTCCTTGCCGGATCTCGTTGCACGTCCGTAACAAATTCGCTGCGCATACGCGGCGTGTTCGTTGTGCGCCCGTAACGTATTCGTTGTGCACCCGCTCCGCATTAAGGACGCTCGCTATATGCTAGTATGATAAGGCCCTTAAAGTACATACAGCAAATATGTAGTGCTCAAATCACATGAGAATCACACAGATGATCACTAATTAGTTTAAACTAAATACATATCCTGTATTTAAAGTAAATATTGATATTACTGACGCGTGCAGTATTAATAAACAAATACTTTATGATATCAACAGGGCCCGACCTTGAGGGTTAACACGTTCAGTGCGAGTACAAGGTCTAATAGACCTCGTATGTGACATCCTTGCGGTGCGGTTAACTAAAAACATAGTGTTCCCTACCGTGCTGAGGCCGTTACTTTAATTTGGTTTAGATTAGGAACGATAAATAAATATCTAAGATGTCTTTGGAGGTATGTGGAACAGAGAGCTAAGTCCCGCAAGCCTCCGTTGAAAAGGGAGGATCCTTCGATCAGATGGGTGTTATGTCTGGTGGGCAACTGCCCGGTAGATAATTTTGGGCTGATCTATATGTTCAAATCGCGCAAAGAACTTTAATTACGCGATGCAGGATTAGTTAGACTAAAACAGCTTGCAATGGTGTATCTATGTACTTTAATACGGGGTCAGTTTACACTCGAACCGTACTGAAGTTGTTTTTTTTTTTAATATAGCCAAAAAAACTTTTAGTTCCTTAAACGTTACGGATTCTAATGAGCACCTTACCACAATAACGATATTTTTCAAACGGGGTCTTAAAAGCCCCGTACCGCAGGAATGGAAATCATACAAAAATGAGTAGCACTGTTAATGTGTTACCTCAAGATTGATATTGAGATGACTCGGTTCTAATATTCTTCCGGTATTATAGAGTCCGGTAGTAAACATGTCTATTGATTAAAAGATAAAGTTTTCTTTATTATATGGCATCATAAAACCGTGTCATCATCTTTTTCGGTCGCCCCCATGTTATTTAGGGTCGGCGTAACACATTTACCTAACATCATAAAAAACTGTAAAAATAATATTGAAGTCGGTATCTTAAAGGTTGATACTATATTTTTTCACGAGTAGTTTTCTAATAAGCCCAAAATGGAAAACCGAAAGGAACTCGAGTCCCGGTATGAAGATTAGAAGGAACGGGGTGGGTTTTTAATCAGTAAGAGTCTGACACTATCTCCCGCTCCACCCAAGAGCGGGGGTTGTGATTGGATGATTTTTGCCCACCGAAAAAATACAAAAAAAAATTAAGCAACTTTGCCCCTCTCTAGGAATTACTCCTGTAACGTGGGTGCATTCACAAAATTAAAACTCACATATACAAGATACCCAGAACCGACCTACCTCTAGGCCACATAAATATTTGTTCAGTGCGAGAATTGAACTCGCGATATGCAAAGCAGCAGACTATCACTACGCTAACTGTGATTTCAATCGGGTATTGGGTAGTTGTGAGTGGGAAATTCCCCGTGGCGCTGGTGCTTGCGGGCATCGGCCTTTACAAGTCCCTACAGCTTGGCAGTCATATCTTTGCGGCGAGGGGAACTCTACACGCCGTCGATTACTCGGGTTTAGGGCTTATTAGGCAGGCGGACGGCGAGCTACCTAATGCTCGTCGTCCGAAGAAAGAAAGAAGAAAGAAAAACGTTTATTCGAAAAAACGAATTTAAATTAAAAAGCTGATGAATACAATATAATACGTTCTATACGTTCTATACGTTTCTTGTCGCTGCGGCTAAGGCTTGAAGAATAATGTAAACTTGGCCACAAAGAAGCATCTATCTTACATGTCTTTTTAAAATTTCAAAACAAACGGAATTTAAATCTACTATCACTAAAGAGGAGTTTGTTTTTTTGTTTTAGGAGGTAATCTCTGAAAGTACTGGTCCAATTGCTAATTTTTTTTCACCGATAGGAAGCTGCTTTATTCCTGAGTGACATAGGCTATATTTTATGTGCGCGGGCAAAGCCACGGGCACAAGCTAGTTCGACATAAGGTACACATACCTGCGCGGCGGTCATAAATTATTCATTCCCTATATCGGTAATTCGTTTAGCTAAGATATATTTGGCGAACATTTTAAGGAATTATGTCATTCAAAAACATATGTGTTCGCCGCCATTGTGTTATAATAAATAATATGTACATTGGCACATGTTTCTTTCATACATGTTTATATTTGACATATATAATATCTTCGTGCCAATATACTTCTAGTTTGTTTAATAGAGTCTAGTCTTTTGATTTGAAAAGGAAAAACTGGAACCTTTTTTTTTTGGTGGGAAAAATCATCCAATGACAACCCCCACTCTTGGGTGGAGCTGGAGATAGTGTCAGACTTGTACTGACTAAAAACCCACCCTGTTCCTTCTAGCCTCTTCATAGCGGGGCTCGATCTTCCTTTAGGATAACACTGGCCACCGGAACCCTTATACGATCACTTTGTTGTCCGTCTGTTTGTCTGTCAAGACCCTTTATCTCGAGAACGCGTGGAGGTATCGAGTTGATAATTAAAACCATATACTCAGGTCTGCGGTCCCTAGAAGCTGTGAAAAAATCAAACTTTTGAGTAACGTTAAAACAGAAAAAAAAGATTCGTCCGTTTAGGTATTATACAATTTATACACATAATGATGCACGCCGAAACTCGAGCCAGGCTCGTCATCTCACCTAACCGCGGTGATGAGGCGTGTAAATAGCCTCATCTGAAGCTGTGAGGGTTTCAAGACCTCCCAAAATATGAGGGTGTATGTAGATTTAAATTTATAAAAATCAAATCTCTGTTGAAGATCCTTCTGAAACCAATATCCTCTACATCTATTGCAGCAAAGAGAGCCCACGTACCTTGCGAATCCAGAGAGACGGGAAAACACCTTACTCACGGGCTTATCGTCGCTGCGTGTGCCCTCTGTCGGTCATTCGCAAGCATCTCAAGAAAACGTTCGATTCCGACCAATGGGCTCCTGCGGTAGTGAATATTTGGTTTGCGGAATTCAACAGAGACTCAATTGTCTTACCTTTAAACGAAATAATGTTTTTGAAATGCGGGAAAGTAACTAAGATATTATAAAATCCTTTCAAAAAATATATCGGTATTTATAAGAGGCATTGACGCTTCACCACGTGGTATTGCAATGTTCTTGTATCTAATGGCAATGATACACCGGCGAGCTTTACCGACGAGCCATAAGACCGTGGTTTTACTCGCCCGTCGATCAGAGCCTTATGACCTTGCTCAGGTCATTGAGTCATAGATGAGGTAAGTTTCTTATATTCTGTGACCTCAGACTCTAGTTGACATCGATTGGTCTGTTGGTCTAGTGGTTAGTGACCTTGACTGCTATGCCGGAGGTCGTGGATTCGATTCCAACTCAGGACAAATGTTTGTGTGATGAGCATAATCATTTGTTCTGTGTCTGGGTGTAATTGATTTATAAAATGTATGTATTTAGAAATATATAAGTATGTTTATCAGTTGTCTAGTACTCATAACACAAGTTCAGCTTAGCTTGGGACTAGACGGCGTTGTGTGATAGTTGTGGAATATATTATATCGTCTTATGGGATGACGTCACTGTCAGAGCAGGTAAGTCAGAGCTAAGGAATTCTAGGATGATCAGCATCTAATTCCTTCAAAACCAACGATCGAATGTATTTCCGGATGCATAAAACATCATCATTATAATTTTAGCCGATAGACGTCCATTGTTGGGCATAGGCCTCCTCAAGTGTCGCCACAATGAACAATCCTGCGCGTCCCGCATCCATCGGATTCCCGCAACCTTCGCCAGGTCATCGGTCCACCTTGTAGGAGGCCTTCCAACGCTGCGTGTCCCGGTACGCGGTCGCCACTCCAGAACCTTTTGGCCCCAACGGTCATCTGTTCTGCGAGCAATGTGCCCTGCCCATTGCCCTTTTGGTGATTTTAAGCCTTCTGATGAGGCCCATTGTGAGCGAAGACTTTCGTCTTGAGACACTGTGGTATATTGGATGACAGAGAGCATAAAGCATAATCAGTCTTATAATGTTCCCACTGCTGGGACTAAGGCCTCTTGTCTCTTTGTCACCTCACGGGCCCAGTGCAAATCGGTCGATAATTGCTGACGCCATTTCACCATGAGATCCCGCCGGAGCTCTGTCCGCCATGCCGTGACCTGTCGCGGCAGCGGACTTTCGCGGCTCCGGCGTTGCATCTCCACGCGCAAATCGTGCATGTGAGCAAGGACTAATTTAATATGTTTAAATAAAAGTAATTATCTCAAGATCTTAAGGCTTGTTTTAATTGAGACTGCGTAAAGTTTCCGTGTGATTACATTCTAAGAACTAAGTTAGTTCAGCAAAGCAAATGTTAGACAAGATATGAGACGGAACTTAGTTTGGGGCATGTGACTGTGAGTCAACTATGGAGTTTGGTAGTTTGAAGGTCGCTTGAACACTGCTTTTGTTAACAGAAAGATGGTCTTCCCGACCGATTATAATTTAGGTGTCTTCAAGGCAAGAGTGAATAGGCTCTTAATAAACTAGTGCGCCTCACCATCAATGATTGCATCACTGCTTACCATAAGGTGGGATCGCAGTCAATCACTAGTTTATATCAATTAAAAAAAAGATAAAAACAATGAAGTTGTCAAAAAATTAAAAACCCGTTTTGACATTAGTATTTTGACTACCTAGCTGTTTGTCCGGTGTATTTTGACTACACCAGACAAGCCGATAGGTAATCAAAATACAGCTAGGTACACTAGTAGCTACTACTACACCGGACCCCATTATTTTATTGTTTCTTTCAGTTTCGTTCCAAGTTACATTCTAGGGTTTTTCTCAAATGTGAAAACGGGCCATTATTTTTTTATAAGTAGGTAGGAGGTTTATCAGAAACAAAAAAGAAACTTTGTTTAAGGATAAAAAGCACGCATTTTTTATTTAACCCTTCAGATATCGTCAATTAGAGACACAATAGTAAGACAGTAGATGCGCGGCCACCGGTGGTCGCTTGGGGATTCATGAATTAATTTGATATCGTCTACACTTGTCTGCTTAAAACTCGCCTTTAAGTTTTGAGAAAGTCTTCAGGGGTTGTTAGCCTTGATTACCTCAAGGCACATATATAAGTATATGCGACATATAACTTAATTTGGGTGACTTAATTGTAGCAATTTAGTTGTAGTTTACATTTATAACAAGGTAAGTCTCAGAATAAACTAAATAAGCTGGGATTATTACTTTTTTTTTATTTCAGACTGATGTGTCCATATACTGTTAGTAAAATACATCTAAACTAATACCTATCTATATAATACAGAGGTAAAGTTTTTTTTAAATTGTTTGTAGGAGGTAATCTCTGGAAGTACAAGTCCGATTGCGAAGATTTTTTCACTGATAGAAAGCTGTTTTAACCCTTTATTTATTTATTACTTTATTTTACTTTATTGGAACATAAAACAGTTACACATTACAAGTAAGGTATTTCAAAATTAAATCTAAAATAAGTGAATGTGATGTGAAGTGAGTGTGTGTGTGTGAACCCTCAGTGGCATAGGCTATATTTTATGTATGCGGACGAAGTCGCGGGCAAAAGCTAGTAATATTATAAAGAAGTAAAGTTTGTTTTTTGTTTGTAGGAGGTAATCTCTGAAAGAACTGGTCCGATTACTAAGTTTTTTTCACCAAAAGAAAACTTTTGAAAACTTTTTTATGTACGTAGACGAAGCCGGGGGTAAAGCTAGTAAAAAATAAACTAAGGAATTAACATAAGTACTCTTATTATAATTGGAGACATCAAGCTTTGTGTACGTTTGTACTTTAGTACATAAATGTGTACTTTTTGTTAACAATCTTTTAAATTAAAACGTTTAGCGAGATTTTTTTGTTTTGTTAATTTGGCCTTTATAAGCCGCTTGTATAACAGAGCGAAAAAATAAATCCGAGTACCTCAGGTAATTTCTATTCTAAATATTATAAACCTTAGTTCATACATGCATGAAAACATATGTGAACCGCGTAATATTTCTAATAATATTTCTACAGCTGAGACTCAGCCTTCCTCTCTTAAAGAAGGCCGTAATCCACCACGCGGGCTCAGTGCGGGTTGGTGAACGTCACATGTCTTCGAATATTTGGTTCTAGGACAGGCCGGTTTCCTCACGATGTTTTCCTTCACCGTTTTGAAAGCAGTGGTGATATAATTTACACATTGTAACGCGGCTGGGTTGGTTTGAACCTACAACTTAAAACTCGTAGGTCGGGGCAGTAACCACTCGGCCACCACTGTTCTAACTCACTACAGCAGCACAATCGCTATATCATTCTTACACATCTAAACAATGAACGCTCAATCCATTCTCAAAGCAATGACTAAAACACAGAGTGAGATATATGTCGCTAAAACCTAAATTGAAACACCACACGTCCACAAAGCAATACCGATCGCTATCCATAGGAAAACCCAATAATCTGGGCACGGAGTAAATTGAAAACTAAATAGTCACCCGTCGGCATAATTGTAACAAATCGACGCATCGTACACAGATTAGTTTCGCTGAATAAACTAAATAAAACGGGACAGGTAGCCATTTGTCTACACCGCCGTAATTTCCGATGGGGACGCGTCACGTGTACCTACCTTATTGAGTTTGTGACTTTTGGTGCTGGCTTCTGCCAGCTGATATGTCCACATTTTAGTGGAAAATAACTACTATTTTTTAATTAGAATAATAATAAATGGGTATCTTTTTTATGGTGGGCAAAAATCATCTTATGACAACCACCGCTCTTGAGTGGAGCGGGAGATAGTCTTAGACTCTTACTGACTAAAAACCCACTCCGTTCCTTCTAGCCTCTTTATACCGGGGCTCAAGCTTCTTTTCAGATAACCCTGGCCCCAGTAGGCTTCGACCCAGCTGGGCCCTTTTGTTGCTGAAAACTCCTTGAGGCGCGCGGGAACAGAGCGCGCCGTCGACGCCGACGCCTTGGGCTCGGTCCGGACCGACCGGATGGTCGGACAGCGAGCTACCCATGGCTCGCCGTCCGCGAGCCCTGACTTTTGGTGCTGGCTTCTGCCAATTGATATGTCCATTTTAGTGGAAAATAACCACTATTTTTTAATTAGTACAAAAATAAATGGGTACCATTTACTGATTAATATTTCCATAAATTGAGTGACATTTTGGGATGTACATAAACAAAGCCAATAACTTTGCTGTTTATAAATATTATTCATTGAGACTTACCTTAAATAAAAAGATCTATTCTAATAAGCTCTTTAAATCATCATCATCATATCAGCCGAAAGACGTACACTGTTGGACATAGGCCTCCCCCATGCGTCGCCACAACGATCGGTCCTGTGCTTCACGCATCCATCGGATTCCCGAGACCCGGCACCTTGTTGGAGGCCTTCCAACGTAGAAATGAGATAAGAGTGTCATGTAATATGTTTATATACCTACCTACTACAAATATATTACATAACACTTCAAGATCTGAATATGACCGCACAGACAAAACTATCTCTTCGTGTGGGAAGCTGCAAAGGGCTCCCCAGGTGATTGATCTGTGACATTTGCTTTACAAGCATTATGTCTGATCCAATAGGTCCCGTGTGACCCTCTGGGTAAACAACCCTTGAAGCTGACGACAATTGTGGTAGACTAGCTTCAGCCAGTAGCTTCACTCGCGTGAAAGAGGTTTAACCATATAAACTTTAATCAGAAACGTTTATTTTAAACTAGCTTTTCTTTTTCACCCACGTGCATAAAATTTAGCCTATGTCACTCAGGAATAAAGCAGCTTTCAATTGGTGAAAAAAAATTTACCAATCGGAAAAATGATCTTTATCTACAAACAATAATAACTCACTAACTACAAATAATAATAAACTAGCTTATGCCCGTGGCTTCACTCGATAGAAACTACTTATTCAGCCCCTTAGTTAAGTGCTTAGTTATGGTTGTAACTTAATTTTCAAAGAAAAAAAAATATTAACTGTAAAGCCAAAAATTACAATAAAAAACGTTAACAAATTAAAACAAACTAAAATATGGCGTAAAAAATATATTCCAAATTGCTGTAGACTATAGGTAATGTGCTTATTTTCTTGTTTACGAGCACAAGGGAGAGCATTATTCCAGTCACATTTTGATTTCTTTTTTTTTTTCAACATATTAAAAACAAATGAATGTGTTTAGTTTATTTACACACTAGTTGCGAAACCTCAAACACGTGTCTAGTATTTTTATGTAAATAATATACCTATGTACATTTTATAACTGTATCATGAAAAATCACAAAGTTGTCAGCAAAAATACATAGTCACCGGGCCATCCAGGTGACTGAAGGGTTGTTTTTCATTTGCACCCAGCTGTTTGCTGGCCCCTAATGCCCGCTATGAACTCCCTTGACCTGTGTTGTACTTAGTGTCGGAAGTGTCCAACTTGTGACTTTTTTAAACATTTTTGGGAAAAAAATATAACATGTAAAAAAACTATTGGAATCCATTCAGTTACTGATTCTGAACAAACTATATTCAGGTTTCGCATACACTAAAATAATGCTTACCATCGTCACTGAAACCAAACGGTATTCATAGCTAACATTCACAATTCTTCGATCCACATTTCAAAACATATATCCCCAACAAAGTGTCCCTTCCTTTTAATAGAATAAACCCACACTATTCACCTGACTTGTACCCATATAAGACGTGTTCCCATTTGAGACTCGTCCCCATTTGAGCACAGCTGTCAGTGTGATATGAACGCGACGTAACACCGATGCTTGCATGTATTGAGAGCGTATTCACTCGGTTTAACATCTTAGTGACACTAACATTGAGGTACTAACATACGATTAGACAAACTGTCTCCTCTTGTATCAAGTATTTGTTGAGGTATAAGTTAAAATTGCTGGAGTCTGTGTTTCCTGATATCTATAACCTATTGGTCTTTAAGTCAAGAGTGAATAGATTGAATAGAATAACCTTATACCGAGATCGCGCGTGTTTCAATGATTCCACATATCCACTAATCAATTTTAGATATAACATAATATCCAGTAAAAATCAATGTGCTAATGATTACGGCAGCCACTGAACTTTATTCGAAGAAATCCCACTAATAAATTCATTAACATAAACTATCCATCAATTAGTACAGTTGACAAAAATATCTAGTATGCAAGATTCAATAATTGACCTTTGCTCAACGCGGTCAAATGTTGATGGCTTATACTTTTGTGCGCATAGCATAGCGTAATAAGCCTTTTAATGTTTCCATTGCTGGGACTCAGGCTTCATCTCTAGGAGAGGGAAGGCCGGAATCTACCACGCGGTCCCAGTGTAGGTTGGTGAATATCACATATCTTTCGTTCTTTGTATTTTTTTGTGCGCAAGAGAGATTAATATAACTTTGTTCAATGCAGTCAAACAACGTTATTTGCTGTCTTACAGGTCTTGAACCGACTCAAGTGAAGGCTGAACCACTCATTACAGCAGCATTACTGTTGAAGACGTACGTACAACTTTTTATTCTCTTTGTTTTTGACATTACGAGCATGGCAGTTAGGAGTTTGTCATGCTCACTTAAATGTCTCGCTGTTGGTGGCGCGTGTCATTCGGTTCCCTTGAAAATGGTTGAGCTGAGTGGGGCTGATGCACGCGTCATGCTCGTGAACGGGTGCCGTCAGTTGAGACTGGTCATCTCTTAGCTGCCAGTAGCTTAAGTCAGTTTTTATCTTTTAATATATTTTTTATTTTAATTTTATTATTTACATTGTGCTCACATAATAGAAGCAACATGAAATAATGTAAACAAACATTATATGTAACACATAATATGATTTAAAAGAGTGTCCATGGAGTTTCTTGCACGTTCTTCTCCATAGAGATCTACGCTTTGGAAAGTGCAATTTAGCTTCACTTTTCTTGGACTGACCGACATTTGACCATTCAAAAGTGCCTACATTTGGTCTATTTGAAATAAAAGATTTTGAATTTGAAGACCACATATAGCACTTGACTAGAGACTAAATGCACAAGTGCACCCTTATCTCATTTGCGAACTGTACTTGAGGACCTATGCTAGACCGACTAATGGAGAGTCAGTCAAGATGTTTGAGCGGTCAGAGGCCCTACCACAAGCTCTTAATGCGCTCCATTTGACGACCTAATCTGAACCGTTTAAAGGGATGGAGCTATACACCACTATTTTTTTAATTAGTATAAATACATAAGGGGCTTATTAGAAAAGGCCTCGTTATTATTTAAGTAAAGTCTCAATAAATAGTATTCATAAACAGCAAAGTTATTAGCGTTTGTTTATATCCTAAAATGTTACTCAATTTATGGAAATATTGTACACGTACAAACTATTAACGAATAAATTACAATCAAAATGGAAAAACACCGCGCGTAGTATTTTCTAGTAGCATATTTCGAATGATTGATTAAATTATGAATTTACCAGTTATGATTAATTTTCGTGGTCAATTTTGGGATTTCGATTTTTTTGTCAATCCTTATTTGGCCATATGACTGATGTAGGATTTCAATGATAATAAAAGGTCTAAAGAAAGTAGGCCAAACGAAGACTGAAATATCATCAAACTTTAACGTTTAAAACGATCTGCCCAGTTTTACTTGGCCATATCATGAAGAGATCATTTTCTAAGATCTGACCTTGATATGTACACCACTATTTTTTATATATACAAGGTGTAGGGGACAGCACTCCGCAAACTTTTAGGGGCTTGCGCAGTAGACGAAACTGAACAGTCTTCACCAATTTTTTTTTTTTCAGGAAATGAATACAAAAATCGGCCTTTCCATAAAAACTGTCCAATCAAATATATAATTATGTATGGTGAGGCTGATTTTTGTATTCGTTTCCTGAAAAAAAATCTTGTGGAAAGTGGTTCAGTTTCGTCTACTGAGCAAGCCTTTAAAGTTTGCGGAGGGCTGTCCCTTACACCTTGTATAGGTTGCTGCATCGCTCGGTCTCTTATCTCATTTGCGTACTGTACTTGAGGTCCTATGCTAGACGGCCTAATGGACGGTCTGTCACGATGTTTGAGCGGTCAGTTACGTGTAAGCAATTTGTCAAAGAATGGAGTAGTGGAATTGCTGGTTTGTCGTTTAAATGTACCAAATGTGCTTTAAATTTTCGTAAGGACCATTAATAATTACTTGGTGGAAAAATTGACTGACTTTCGTTCCTTTTATTGCTTGTATCATTAACTTTTCTTATCCAAAATCACGAATAGAAAAAAAATACAAATTCGTTCAATATTAATGCTGCTTCATTTAATAACCAATTTTGATGCCATTTTCAGAAAAAGATTTATTGTTATTATTATTTGTCGTTTAGTATAAAACATAGCAATTATTTTTGACTGGCCTGTTGGTCTAGTGGTAAGTGGCCCTGACTGCTATGCCGGAGGTCGTGGGTTCGATTCCCACCCAGGACAAATGTTTATGTGATGAGCATTATCATTTGTTCTGTGTCTGGGTGTAATTTATCTATAAAATGTATGTATTTAGAAATATATAAGTATGTTTATCAGTTATCTAGTACCCGTAACACAAGCTCTGCTTAGCATGGGACTAGATGGCGTTGTGTGATAGTTGTGGAATATTATATTATATTATTATTATTATTTTTGCACAGAAAAAGTTCGTACACATAAGTAAGTAAGTAAGGTATAAACCTTACCTAAGTTAACCCTTCAGATACCGTCAATTAGAGACACAATAGTAAGACAATAGATGCGCGGCCACCGGGTGTCGCTTGGGGATTCATGAACTATGGCCGCAATAAATAGGTAAGAATAAAGTATGCAAATAACTAATGACGTCCACCAATCAGAACTTATTATGGCGTAATGACTTATAAGGTACAAGTATACTTTTGAGCCAGTTACAAGTATGTGTAGCCCCGCCAAGAGCGCCTTACCCATGCATAGCTAAAATGTCTTAGCTTTGAAGAATGCTCTTAAAGCGATTTTGTAGGCTTTTCAAAAGAGCAATCTTTTAAGTAACATACCAAAATAAATAAGCACATTTTTTTGATGAAAAAAAAATTAGGAGTCATGAATCTCAAATCATGGTAATGTATTATACATATATGAAACACATGTTGTCACGTGTGCTCTTTGAAATGCAAATGGGTTAGCCCCCTAAGTAGGTATGGGACGCAATTAGTGGCCAGTGCTAACTAGATCCCCTGTAATTAACATTCATACAACCTTTTTTTTTGAAAACCTCTGCAGAATTGAATTATCATTTTTTTTTCGGGTTACCAAATGAGGAAACCGTAATTTGATTTTTAATTGGAAGCAGTCGACTTTTCTTTTTAAGATTTATTTTAAAAAGATGCCTATATTTGCAATTCAAACAAGTTTTTGATGAAAATATTTTTTTTATAGCACGGTATACTACTTATTTAATTAATATTCGTAAAGATGAATCATACGAGCCCAAACTCGATGGGGTTGTGTTGTTTAACTACCGAGGTCCTATAGCCACCTTCTGGTTCCATCATCAGATCAGCTCCATGTCATAATAATTTTGCATTGTCGTCTGATTGACACATGCATGTAAAATTTCAGCTCAATCGGTAACCGGGAAGTAGATCAAATTTAATTTGCAAGATTTGATGACAGACAAACATCGGGACAGGTGAAACTAAATAAAAGCTTGTAAAAAGGGATATGAAGTAACAAGTTGGTTATGTAAACTGTGAAAAAGAAAAATGTAAAGCATCGAGCACACACGAGGGTTGCCCTGAAGCTGTGCCCTTGTCAAATCTAATAATAACAGAAGGTAGAACAAAAAAAAAGTCGGGTAAAAACAACTTTAGGTATGTAATGTCAAATGTCATTTGACGTGATAGATATGTGGGCTATTCAGAGCCGTAGCGTGGCCTAATTTAGACGTGGGCGACGGCACATCAGCGAGGCTTCTTTCTTTAATAAATTCGAAAACGAAACATCGACTGTCGCAACCCAGTGTTCGACCACATTGTCGCTTACATTCAGGTGAAATAATGGTCAACCGCAAACCTATCAATAATAAAAAAAAAACTTCATTCTTAATTCATTAGACACCAAGCGAACGCCAGCGTTTGCTCTTTCATTGTCTTTCTATTGCATGTGTCTCAAATTACGGTGTTCAAAAAGTTAAACTACAAAATATATAGGTACAGAAGTCAATCTACACACAAAGCGCACTCGACCAACGCATACAAAGACACTGCTCACAAACACGATATATTATGAGAGAGCGAAAGCCGGCTTTCGCTCTCTCATTGTCTCTTTCTACTATGTTATTATATAATTAAGAATTACGGTATTCAAAAGGTTAACCCTTCAGATACCGTCAATTAGAGACACAATAGTAAGACAATAGATGCGCGGCCACCGGTGGTCGCTTGGGGATTCATGAATTAAAGAGCTCTCACTTGTGCGAAGCTCCTTTGTGTACGAGACCACCCACGTCTAACTACGCTACTGGATAATTTTAGCCGGAACGTGAATAGAATGTCCACTACAGCTTGATTGCCGATTCAACCCGAAACTAGAATTCACTTGGTTAATTACTGCGTTCAGCAATCTGATTAGGAGTCAACGCGCGCTTACCAAAAAGTGACAGATGACATACCGCCATGATGGCCGCCATATTATGCAACAGCACGAGCGCGTTCAGCCTTGTTAATTACATCTTCGCTAATTACTTTTACAATATAAATGATGGTCACAGACCGGTTTGTATTTTGTAAGTGTATAGACGATGAGACCGGACTTGATAAAAATTAACGAAGTTTTTGGGTTAATTAATTTTGCTTTGTATCTGTTTGTTTTAGAGCAAAATGGATGAAAAACTCTTTGATAATTTTCTATAAGTATATTTTGTCCTTTTAAAGGGTTAAGTATCCAAAGGGTAAATCGGGACCCTGTTACTAAGACTCCGCTGTCCATCTGTCTGTCTATCTGTCTATCCATGTGTCACCAGGCTGTATCTCATGAAACGTGATAGCTAGAGTCCGTCTAAAAAGTCAAATGACTTGGGTACATAATTATTAGAGTAAAATTAAATCTGATGTAGTCAACGCTGGTCCAATAATCAAAGTTGATTAAGAGATCTTGATCATTGTTTACTAATAGAAGAACCTTATAAAAAGAATTGAGTATAAGTATTTTTTAAATGATTAAATATTATAGAAAATTCCCAAGTCGCTTGACTTTTTAGACAGACTATAGACAGTTGTTTTCACAAATGATTTATATTTATCTACACTGCCACTGTAATAAAAACCGAATAAAATAAATCCCATACAACAAACGTGATTTTTTGCCGTTTTTTTGCTACAGACGGTATGGGACCCTTCGTGCGCATGTCCGACTCGCACTTGACCGTTTTTTTAATATTATTAGTCTCTATTATACATGTAAAAAATACATCTTCAATTAGCTTTACTCTTTATAAACTACACAACGAATAAAAACAACAGAAAATCCGTATTCTGAACTCATTAAATTCTAACATAGAAATATGGTTTCAGAAACAATATTGGATTCAATACAGCGGTATTTCCTCAGGGATGCTGGGGTCTGATTGTGGTCACAATTCAAACACGTTTAAATTACCTTTAGATTATTATTATACATTAGGTCTTAAGTTACTTTCAGGTATTGGCATACAGTTCCCGGGAGATTTTGACATTTCCACTTAAAAGGAGGTTGGGATAATATTTTTGTCTAAGTAGGTAGGCTGAGAGATCGATTTGTGGGCATTTACTTGTCAAAGAATTTATTGATATAACTTTCCGCAAAGTAGGTACCTGAGGGATATTTTTAATTATTTTTTTCGATGGGTAAAAATCATCCAGATGAAATTCCCCGCCCTTGGGCGGAGCGGGAGAAAGTGTCTGACTAAAAAACCTTCGTTCCTCTCGTTCCTTCTTGCCTTTTTAAAGTCTACAGAAGCATTTTGGGAGTTCCGGAGTTAAAGAAATCATTTAAGTGAAAATATCTATGACAGCAGTGGTGGCCTAGTGGTAACGATTCCGATTTACGAGTTGTAGGTCGTGGATTCAAACCCAGCAAGACACATTAGTTTGCGTAACTTATTTCATTATCACTGCTCTCCAAACAGTGAAGATAAACATCGCATTTAACAAACAATTCGTAGACATGTGACATCTACAAACCTGCACTGGGCCCGCGTGGTGGATTACGGCCCATTCCTTCTCCTAGAGAGGCCTGAGTCCCAGCAGTGGGAACATAAAAAGGCCGATTAAGGTATGATTCCGAATTCGGCAACAAGCAGCAGTGTTCTTGCCGCAGTGCTGCCACACATTGCCACACTGCCTACATTGCTGCCTAGCTCGGAATGTAATGTCATATAAGCTTATAGAAATTGTATGGGGACCAGTAGTATCGCGGCAGCACTACTGCGTGCAGCGTGGTTCGGAATCATACCTTTATGCTATATAGCATTATATGCAATGCTAGTACTTTCTCTAATACATCTATGATTGCATGGCCGCTACCGCTCCCGTCAACAAGTAAAAGCCTTTCAACAAAGACCCGTCAGATTATATCAAAATGTCTTTCTTTATCTCTGCGGGCTTTACGCTATTTCTGGAAGACAACATTCTAAGATTATCAAGGTTTTAATATTATGCTCTCAATCGTCTTTTATATTTTCTAACGTACCTCCAACAGTTCCGTGATGGATTGACAAACAGATAGACTATTTAAACTATTACATGAAGATTAAAAACCAATAGAAAACCAGTAGCGTACGCAGTTGATATTGTAATATCAATGTGTTGTAATTTGATTGGATTCGATATTTTACAAAAAACCCCCCCGTTCCTTCTAGCCTCTTCATATCGGGGCTCGAGCTTCCTTTCGGATAACCCTGGCCTCAGTAGGCTTCGAACCAGCTAGGCTCCTCCTGTTGCTGACAACTCCTTGAGGCGTGCGGGAACAGTGCGCGCCGTCGACGTCTTGGGCTCGGTCCGGACAGTTACCGGACGGTTGGACAGAGAGCTACCCATGGCTCGCCGTCCGCGAGCCCTTATAAGTCGCTTTATGTAAATTTGTCTTCCGTTAGAGTGCAGGTCAAACATACCCAGTATTTGAATCGTAAAATGAAAATTGTACAGAAAAACAGTCCCCAATCATTTAAAAAATACAATTCACCAATATCCTTGTATGTGAATGCGTCTGATGTGAGTGTTGCCTCATTATGTCCATGTTTTTTGCAAATGACGTGGCCTGTCAGCGCAGTACAACGGCAGCTTGTTATTAATTAAAATTGTTATGAGGACTGAAAGAATTGGCGGGATTGAATGTAGTGTGATGAGTTTGGTTATGAACATAATCATCCTAATAATGTTCCCACTGCTGGGACTCAAGCTTTCTCTCTTTAGTAGTCTCTTTCTTGTTAAAGTCAAAATATTTTATTTCATATAGGCCTACATGGGCACTTATAAAACATCAGAAGCTAGTGCACGGTTCGAAATTGGTCGTTTCCTATGGAGAAGAACCGGCAAGAAACTCCATGGTTAGTCTTTTCTCTTAAGAAAGTAGGGGATGAGTAGGATTATCTAGATTTTTAAGGAACATATTGTTATTTGAAGGACTCGAAATCGTAATATTTCCCATACCCTCTAACATGATTAGGCATGATATCATTACACATCCCGCGCCTCAAGGAGTTGTCAGCAACAGCAGGGGCCCAGCTGGGTCGACGCCTACTGGGGCCAGGGTTAGCTCCGAAAGGTAGCTCAGTCCGGTAGAAAGGCAAGAAGGAACGGAGTGGGTTTTAGCCAGTAAGAGTTTGAGACTTTCTCCCGCTCCGCCCAAAGGCGAATGTCATTTGGATGATTTTTACCCACCAAATAAAGACATCACTACACATTTTTCTCTAGACATAGTGTAAAACCAGTGTGTGTTGTGTGAAACCAAATCTATATATTAAAGGTAGTGTTTTACATAATCAGACGTTAAGCACATAATGTAGACAGTTAAATAGGTATTATCGCTTGCATTTATAGCAGAGTATAGCGTGTGATAGCATTAGTGGAAGTGGTCATAGATGGTTTCAAGAAGATTAACTTTTAATAGGTAGTATATTTAAACATCTCAATGCTATCTTTTAGCACCAGGTCTTAGGTACTATTAACTATTTCTGTGCGACTACTATTCGTGAGATGTTGAGTTCGAGTGAGGCATTAAAAGTTTTTTTTTGTGTCTACGAATAGCTTTTGCCCGCGGCTTCGCCCGCGTACATCAATACTATGTCACTCAGGAGTACCTAAAGCAGCTTTCTATTAGTGGAAAAAAATTATCAATAGGAGAATTACTTTCAGAGATTACCTCCTATAAACTAATAAAACAAACTTTACAATATTAGAGTAGATTTCTCAATACCTTTTTTGTTTTTGAAGTTGGAAAATCATCAAGTAATTTCTCCCGCTCTAAGTAGAGTGAGAGGGAGTGTCAGTCCTTCACTGACTATACCCAGACTATACATGTGTGCAACAAAAAAATAGTTATTATAACTGTACAGTAAACGGTCGGTTAAATTCAACATTAAATGGTAAATTATTGTTTTTTAAGCTACCAGTAATTCAAAAACAAGGGACAAGTATTGCCGTGCTGCATTTTTTCGCATAGGGTGACGTCACACGTAACTTTAATCTTTTTCATTTTTTGTTTAATCGAAAAAAGAAAAAATACGTGTCCAATATTTATTTATAATCTAAAATACGGACTAAATAAAATGTAGTTATTTTGACCCTGGAAACTACCCTATTGTTTCAGAGAGGTAAGTAGATATTTGATATAATGGTTTGTTTTAACGTAACACAGAACAGGCCCCGTGCCGAAAAGGAGAAGATGATTTTGTAGCCGACCGGTCGCACTCGTACAGTTCGGCGCCACGCGCTAACCCTAGCGCGACCGCCGAGCGTAGGTGAAAAGTGAAGTACATACATGAGATTGACTCCTGTCCACATACATTATAAAATATTGAGCGTTTTATTTATAGGGTACTAGCGACCCGCCCCGGCTTCGCTCGGATGCAATATTATTCATATAAACCTTCCTCTTGAATCACTCTATCTATTAAAAAAAACCGCATCAAAATCCGTTGCGTAGTTTTAAAGATTTAAGCGTACATAGGGATATAGGGACAGAAAAGGCGACTTTGTTTTATACTATGTAGTCATATACATATCTAAGAACGAAAACAAGAAATCCCTACTTCCCTACTAATATTATAAATGCGAAAGTAACTCTGTCTGTCTGTCTGTCTGTTACGCTTTCCCGCAAAAACTACTGAACGGATTTTGATCAAATTTGGTAGGTAGGTAGAAAAGACACTGGAATAACACATAGGCTACCTATAATTCCACTGCTGAGCACGGGTCTCTGCCCGCGCGATATAAACTGTAGTCCACGCGGGCAAAGCCGCGGGCGGAAAGCTAGTTCTTCATAAAATAGTCTATTTCCGTTGTTCCTTTTATATAACAACTGATACTAGCGTGAAAAGTTGAAAGGATGTCGTTACAAAGGAGCAGTATTATTCCAGATCTTATTACGTTAACAAGCAGTGTTTTTTGTCTGTCAGTGTCATCATTTCAGTTTGTTCTGAATTCACAAAACCCTACCACGAGCTCTTAACGCGATCCATGTTTCGACCTAAACTGAACTGTTAAGTATGGAGCTATACAGTGTACAGTTCGACAGGCCTGTTGGTCTAGTGGTTAGTGGCCCTGACTGCTATGCCAGAGGTCGTGGGTTTGATTCCCACCCAGATAAATGTTTGTGTGATGAGCATAATCATTTGTTCTGTGTCTGGGTGTAATTTATCTATAATATGTATGTATTTAGAAATATATAAGTATGTTTATCAGTTGTCTAGTACCCATAACACAAGCTCTGCTTAGCTTGGGACTAGACAGCGTTGTGTGATAGTATTGGAATATTATTATTATTAATAGAGGTAACAGAACAGGGTGTAAAACTCCACATACCTCAACTGAAAAGGGAGAATTCTATGACCAGACTAGTGTTCTGTCTGATCCGGGAAACTGCCCGATAGTTGATTTTGGGCTGTTATATATACTCTATTAATTGAATTTTCCTTTGTGGCATCAAAGATATCACTTCATATTACGTTACATCTCCAGTTACTACCTTCAAGATAAAGAAAGAAAGAGAAATATTTAATTTGGCGCACAAACATAGATACACACAGTGTAGAAAAAACATGTTGAAACTGAAGACTTATATAGGATCTTTTGATTCTAGACCAGTTTAAAGTTACCCAACTTGGTAAAGACAACTATAATCTCATCACAAAATCTCATTTCGGCAGCTCACAAATTCACAATAATGTGATATCAAAATACATCTCAAAATATAATACAGGATGGTCCTAAAGTAACCGGTAACGACCACTTTAGGCACAAAGGAGCGCAGCTTAAATTTCTACACCCTGTATATCAGGGTAAACTTTGCCGCGCTAATCGCAATTTCCACCTTGTTTGAGCCAAAAAGCGGTCTCGAAAGTTCTAATCTTAAAAAAGTAATATCTTTTTTGAATAACTTTTTCCTTATTATTGTACGTTTTCATAGTTTTTCTTCTTCAATTTTGTTTTTTAAGTGGCCAGAGTTAATTCGGCGTTTAAAATTATTTCAAAGAGATAGTTTTTTTTTTTTTTTTGTAATGAAGATTTTCATTAACTTTGCCTGCTTTTTTATTTTGTAATTCTATATTATATAGGTATAAGAAAAGTTTTTTTCTTAAATATGTAAATACTTGTACAATTTAAATACAATAATTAAGAGTGAAAACTTTGCCAGTTGAGTTTTTTTCACCATAATTTTTTTAATGCCTATTTTTATGATTATAACTGAGACGGCCCGATGGAAGTTGTTCTTTTAAATTTTTTTAATTGAGATTAGACTATATCAGAAAAATAAAAAACTGACAAGTCTAGAATATATTATAGTCTTAGTCTATATATATAAAAATCAATGCCACTTTTCGTTGTTAATTTATACCTCAAGAACGGACTCACCTATCCAAATCAAATTTTTAGGCTTTGTTCGGACTATTTAGTAGATGGTTTATGTGAAGTCTGGTAGGGTAGGGTAGGGTATAGTAGGGTAGAGTAGAGTAGAGTAGGGTAGAGTAGAGTAGTGTAGAGTAGTGTAGAGTAGTGTAGAGTAGGGTAGAGTAGGGTATAGTAGGGTAGAGTAGTGTAGAGTAGGGTAGAGTAGGGTAGAGTAGGGTAGAGTAGGGTAGAGTAGTGTAGAGTAGTCTAGGGTAGAGTAGGGTAGAGTAGGGAAGAGCGGGAGCGAAGCCGTGCGGGCAAAAGCTAGTACTTTAGTAAAGATGGACAGTTAAACCAAATATTGTCAGTTACGAAATCTTTTGAGTGTATTAAATAAAAATATATAGCAGTTTTTCTATATTTCTCTTCAAAAAAAAGAGACTTCAAAAACATGGTTTGAAAAAAAAAGTAATCTCAACGGGTCCAGTTTTTTTCGAATTTTATTATGAAGTAGGTACCTTAGATACATATCATAAGTATGTATCAAATTCAATCGAGTTGTTCTTGAGTTACAAACGAAGTAACTAACCCGACTTTATTTTATATATAAAGAGTTGCAAAATAAATATAGTTTAGTATTTGGTAATTTCATTGTAGTTAAGTACCTACTCAGATGCTAGTAGAACGTATGTATTCGCTAAGTCAATTATTCAGTACGAAGTTCTACCTACATAACAATTTGTCCCAAAAAAAAACTTAAAAAAAAAACCCCAAAAACCAATAAACCTACCTACTACTTTTTACAACTTTTATTTATTATTAGGGTTATTTTTTTACTATTTTTTTTTTAGGGACCAATAAAATTGTTATGTAGGTATAACTTTGTACTAAATACAAAGTTATACCTACATAACAATTTTATTGGTCCCTAAAAAAAAATTAAAAAAAATACCCCAAAATCCAATAAACCTACACGCCACACACATTTTTCTCAACATTGCCTTCAAAAACCGAACCAACAAAACCTCACATAACAGTTACATTTTAATCGAAACATTTCCCACACAATTCCTTTATTTCCTGACGTCGCTTGGGAGTCAGAAATAATAAGTAAAATTTCCTTGGGCGTACGGCGAGCAACAAGGCAACTGGGCAACAGGTGTTTATACCGCGACTGAAGAGAAAAATTACGAACTTGTGTGGACGGGTGTACGCTCTAGTGGTTGATTCAATCATTTATATTTGTTATTGTTACTTTAGTATTTGCTCTGCTAAAGTTATATGGTATAGCTTTGGGACTTTGGATACAGTAATGACCTTTCAGTTAGCTCACATTTGATTAAAGAAAGAAAGAAATAAAAATATACCTTTACAGAGTTATTTGTAAAACACTAACAACACTGCAGAACTTTACAGAATATTACTAACATAATAAACAACGACTTTTTTCTATAATATTTTACAAAAAATATAATATACTTTTGCCAAGAACGGTTTGTTCTTGGTAAATGTATATTCATGATTTCGTCTTTCTTAGTACATTTCAACTCTGTATTTTGACCTACCTACGTCTGTATGATGAGATGCAAGCGCATCAAGCACCCCCACCACCCGATCCCTCCTTTCCGCCATTGTACTATCGCTTGCTTCGCATAGACTTCTTAAGATTTAGAACGTTCAATTTAAATATTTTTATTTTTGTATGAAAAACTGATGAACTAGCTTCTACTTAACCATTCCAAGTCATCTAGACTCCACTTAAAATCGTCAAACGAACAACAACCAACAGCTTGTTATTTTTTGACATTAACCAAAGGTTTTTCCGCTTACATAACTATTAAACCAAGTAGAGGTCCAAACTGACTTGTAATTTGGGCCTGAGTGGCACAAAGTGTAATTTAATCAATTTTGTCTGTCTACTCTGACTCACTCCTAGAAATCACGTTTGTTGGAAAATTATTATTTTGATTTCGCTGAACCTTCTGTGTACACGAAGTCACGTTTCGAACATAAGTCCAGCAAAATAAGAAAAGGATTTTTTTGTTTTTAACTAGTGACGGGCCCTAGCTTCACTCGGGTGTAAATTATGTACACAAATTTACTTCATTTTAAATTGCTCTTTTAGTGGAAATAATTTAAAGATTTTTTAACTAGTAACAGGCCTTAGCTTCCCTCCGTTTTAAATTTCTCTTTCAGGAAAAATAAAATAAGGATTTTTTATTTCTTAGCTAGTAACAAGCCTTGGCTTCGCTTGAGTGTAAATTATGTATACAAATCTACCTCGTTTATTGCTATTTTAGTGGAAACCTCCTTAAAAATCCACCACGCGGGCCCAGTGCGGGTCGGTGAATGTCACATGTCTTCGAGTTTTTGGTTCTAGGACACCGGTTTCCTCACTATGTTTTCCTTCACCGTTTTGAGAGCAGTGGTGATAAAATAAATTATACAAAGTAATGTGACTGGCTGGATTTGAACCCATGACTTACAATTCATAAGTCAGGACTCACCTACCACCACTATTTTACTATACTATGACTCTCTTTTCTCTTCTATACTATAGCTTTTTTATATTCTAATGAGCTGTTATCAGCAGCAACGTGATAGTAGAAAATTATCCCAAGGGAACATACTCCCGGAATAAAAAGTATCCTATGCTATCATAGGACATGGTCTACCCGTGTTCCAAATTTCATCCAATTCAACAAACACACACACTCACTCACAAAACTTATAATGCGAGAGTGAGTGTCACGCGCAAAGTGAGTAAAATTTTTCAGTTTTATTTTGCCTTTACAAGTTTGATATTTTTTAAATTAAAGTACCAATAGATTTATGGTTAAATTAAATTAAAGATTTTCTCTACTCCTTATTTTAAGTAAGGGAAACCAAGCATTCATGCCCCAGTCGTCGGTGATAAGCTCCACTTGCAAAACTTAGACACGTTTTTAAAATTTGGTGCTTATTTGAGCCGATCTGCGGGGTTACCATGACGTTCAAAGTAATATTGTTTTAATCTTGTTTTAGTGTGGGTAAGAGATGGCGCTAGACAACCTGTATAGCTCTGTCTCTTACACACACAGAAACAAGATTAAAACAATATTACTTTAACCGTCATGGTCTAGGTCCTGGTTTGTTTATAAGTATGACGACGATGTAAACTAACAAAAACTATACAACGCAAGTTAAACAAAGGAAGTTTAACTTGAGTTGTATAGTTTATATGATTTTTGTGATTTAAATACATGTCTTAGGCAAGTGGGCACGTTTCTGACTAGGGTATGTATGACTGGTTTAACCTAATGTATTTTGCAGTTAAGGGATGCAACTCGACACACATTTCAGACAGACAGGCCTGTTGGTCTAGTGGTTAGTGACCCTGACTGCTATGCCGCAGGTCGTGGGTTCGATTTCCACCCAGGACAAATGTTTGTGTGATGAGCATTTGTTCTGTGTCTGGGTGTTATTTATCTATAATATGTATGTATTTAAAAATATATAAGTATGTTTATCAGTTGTCTAGTACCCATAACACAAGCTCTGCTTAGCTTGGGACTAGACGGCGTTGTGTGATAGTTGTGGAATATTATTATATTTATTTTTTTATACAACCGCTCTTACGCGATTATGACGTTATTACACATTTTTCATTAGCTGTTTGTTTTTTCAAAAAAGTATAACAATAGAAGCCTTGCAAATTTTATCAAGATTCTAATAAACGACAATTTTTTTCTTTCAAAAATTTTAAAGGTTTTTATAAAAATCACGTTTTTCCTGCAACAAGTCTTGCATGATATTCGAGTAAGTCACGGAATTACCGATTGCTAACAGAGTTTTCAGGCGTTATCACTCTTTTTTCGCGTCGCCTTTTCGTCAAATATCGCATGGCATTGCGTTAGATGAAGTAAGAAGTTTTTAAACCATGCTCGATGTTGACGATAGGCTAGTGGAAAAGCAGCCTGATAGCTATAACCTAGGGGTCTTTAAGTCAAGAGTGAATAGATTGCTTCTAGGCAAGCGTGCTCCATCATAGGGTCGGGGTTATCCGAAAGGAAACTAGAGCCCCGGTATGAAGGCTAGAAGGAAAGGCGCGGGGTTTTTAGTCAGTAAGACTCTGACACTGTCTCCCACTCCACCCAAGAGCGGGTTTCGTCAATGATGATTTTCCCCGTCGACAGAAAAAAAAAAACATCATCGCATACCATTAGTTGAGATAGTGGTCAAACGTGAGCCTAATAATAAAAAAATACATAAAAAAGGCCTCTTAAATCAGATGTTGGTGAGTCAGCGAGCCAACATAAGTTTCCTCACAAAAGATGTTAAATTAAAAAGCAATGTGATTCCTTGCACCACCAGCCAGCTCATCTTACGCGCGTCGACAGCTAACTATACCAATTAACCTTTTTTTCCCACCCCGACTAGATTAACATAGAAATTACTATCTCTTAAGTTATTTTATGAGAGAACATTGTCACATTATTCCTTGACTACAAGGTCGAATTTAAATATTATTTGTTTTTTTTTCCTGTTAGGTTAGGAAACAGAACGGCTATGGAGAGTTAGCAACAAATATCTTATCCTGAATTAAACTTTGCCAATCAATATGCATTGGCAAAGTTCGATTTTTTTACTCAGACAGTCAACTTTGCCTTATTTATCGTTGGCTTTAAATTAATTGGAATAATTTCTTGTTTTATTTAATTTTGACGCCACCTACGCCAATGTAGTGGTTGAGCGATTGGCTACCACACAGCGTGTCGTGGGTTCCATTTCCGCAAGGAAAATAATTGTTTGGTTTTCAAATAGTGGTTTTGAATGTCTTATCTTTCTTTTTTAGGTATAATCCAACCAATCAACCGCGTGTTTTTGTGCAACGAGTTCTAAATTCAAATTCTCCATTGAACATTTTGAATTTAAGAACTGTCTATTAGGTATTTAATGCATGATGTGTTTTTACCCACTACCTGTAGTATCTGACTACCTGTAACGTCTGTCATAGATCTACGAATGACAACCTGGCTTTACGTATAAGTTTGCGAGGCACCAAGTCTCAGTAATGTCATCGATAAACTTAGACAGGTACGTATGAATTGAAAATTCATACTGGCCCTTGCCCTTTCGAACCCGTAACCTTATGCATGAGAGGCAGGTACTTTAACCACTAAGCTATTTCGATACCATAAACGGTATCTAGCACAAGGATTTCATAAAAAAACTTTTTTTTTTAATTTATAAACTAGTGTTTGACTGCGATCCCACCTAGGTAAGCAGTGATGCAATCGTTGATGTTGAGGCGCGCTAGTTTAATAAGAGCCTATTCAGCTATTCTAGCCTGGAAGACATCTAAAGGAAGGCAAATTGTTCTAGTCCTTCGATCTACCGCGTATAAACGGCGAGGTGAAATGCTTGGTCCGGAATTAGGAGGAATCTATTGTTTCTACATATACTTTTCCTCAAAGCCCCCTGGATTAAATAAAATCGTTTTATACAGTTGTTTGTCTATTCGAAAATAAAAGGAAAAACTTAAAGAAAAGTAATTTGTCAAATCATCTTTATGAGAGATTATCTTTGTTGAAGAGTTTCCTAAGTTGGTGTAAGTAGAACAAGATTTTGTTCTTTCGAGTTTATTGCGGATAATATGTAAATATGGTTTACTAGACAAACGAGTTTGATTGGATTATAGTTTTTTTCTGGTTGGAAATATACATGTACTATAATCCTCTCCCTAATCCTCCTATCTATTGCAATAGAGTGTAAATAGGTTTACCATTTTTATTTTGAGAAATCATAAAAATGACATGGATACCAGGCGTGTTTTTTTTTAATACAATTATTGAATGGTCTAAAACCATCAATTACTTGATTTTTATGAAACTGATTCGAGGCACATCAGTTAGATACTTCCAAAGTCTATTACGGAAAGGTGCTTCTACATTTTAGGTTGTTAAACTAAATTAGTGGCAAAATAGTGATTTATAGATTTTAGTCTAGAAATGTGACTTGAAAAAACCAAGACAGACTTTCTCTTGCAGGAAAACTAAACTAAATTTGAGAATGTGAGTTTAGGATTAACGGATCGCCTAAAAAGATTATCTAACCCGAACGGGTTAGAATTTGAGAAAATAATGTCTGAATTGATAAATATTGTTATTTTTTTAAATTTAAATTTGAGGAATGTGTGTTAAGAATTAAACTTACACCTAAAAAGTCTGCCTTACCCGTTAAAAAAAACAAGCGTTAAGTTTTTACTGAATTACATTTTCCATTTAACTTGATTTAAAAAGAATACGTTGCGTCTTTTTAAAATGGCAATTCAGTAAAAATAAAGTGTGAAAATGAAAATTGTAGTGACAGTTACATCAATTGGATACCCCTTTCACATTAGAATACCGTATGAAAGGAGGGTAATAAGTTTGTGACGCTTTCTGTAGTTTTGCCTAAACATCAACCCTTTTGAGGAATTAAAAACCACGTACACGGCAGTTTACGTTTTTTGCAGGAGTTAGTTTTTACTTTAAATGAAGTGTATTTATGATATCATTCTAAAAAAATACAACTTACTAGCTGAATCGGTAAATGTTGTTTTTCCCTATGAAGTATCAAAAAGTATTGGGAGAATCTACGACATATGAACAAAAAGAATTATAAAAATCAGTCAAGTTGTCTTGTAGGAAATCGATAATTTTTTATCAGACACTGTGACATTTTTTTTATATTTTAGAAGATTATTCATATAACTGCTGATCTACTAGAATTATTGCTATCAACCTGTTTTAATAAATATTTTTTCTGAAAATTATGAAAAATACTCATTACTTAAAAAAAAATTGTCGCTTACGCTATTCTTCGTGTAAAGTCATAGCTGCGCGTTTTTCTTCGTGTGATTTATTTAAATAAGATGCACTGCTATAAAATTTTCGTTTATAACTTTAGGTACACTATTTTTTTCTCAAGATCAGTAAGCGATTAAAACGGCTAGAAAAGTATATGGATTTAAATAAGTTTTATGAAATTAACAAAACATGTCACTAATTTTTGTAGAAGTTTTGATAACTTTACTTGTAATTGCTACTATGTAGTTTACCCAGTTGAACAATTATTTTAACATTTTTTTTTTATGAAAAAAAAATGTTTTAGGAATGTTTTTCGTAAAGAAGACTCATAAACATTTTTACGTATTTTTTTTTAATAATATTTTTGCCACGGAAATCTGTTTTGATTCCATGGCAAGTAAAATTTGTTTTGCACGAACTAATATTTTGTTTTAAATTTTATCGCATAAAATCTTCAAAATGCCCAAAAAAAAACAAATTCCCTTGACACTACAAATCCGATAAAAACCGTAAAAAACCAACCCCCTTGAATAAAAAAAAATACATTTTTCGAACCTGCTAGACGTTAAAAAAAACACGAAATAGTGAAAAAATAAAATAAAAAATAATTCAGTCACTTACCCCAAAGCCATTGTTGATGATTAGTTTGCTACGAGGTTGCTACGAGTCTACGGGCCTGCGCTGCTACGCTTCTGATGTTCGTAGCACGGCGCGGAGCTTTATATCCGCCGCCGTAGCCGCGTAGCCGCCCCGCAGGCCCCGCCCACTGCATCCACACACATTGAAATTAATTGTTATTTTTGTGTGTGAGCTGAGCAAATAATTGTTAACGTTTGTTGTTCTGGTTTATAGGAAAGTAAATGTGGGTTTTGGCGGGTTACACGTGGGAAATTAATGAGAACTTGGGATTTTCTTGAGCGGTTTTTTATACATATGGTGGCACTTTGAAGATTTTTTTAAAGGTTTTTCTTTGTCTGCATCAAATATTTGTGTTTGAATTGTTATAATGAATATTGTTAATACAATATTATTTTACTGATTTGGTAGAAGAGAGAGATGGATGGATTGTATGAGAAGTGATATGAAAAATAAGGGAGTTAGTGATAGCGTGACGGGTGACAGGATATAATGGAAGAAAAAAACGTGTTGCGCCGACCCCAAATAAAAAGGAACAAGGGCAGGCAGATGATGATGAATTAACTGGTTTGGTAGACTATTAAAAATATTTTTGTTATATGCGTCAGGACACGAGCTGCTAGAGAGGTGCTGATGAATACTTTCAAAATTAATTTAATTAATATTGGTTATATTCAGTGTATATTGTCCGAACCCCTCTCTAACGCAGCTATCGCTGTTTATAAATTAGTCAGTAAGGTTTTAGAGCCCTAGTAGTAAATAAAAGTCAAGGTAGCTTTACTTGTATTAGGTTACGATGGGGCTGGCGTGGTCTTTCTGTGACCAAAAGTCCCTAAATTTATACAAGAATAAAAAAAAAAAAAAAAAAATTAAATACTTTTTTTTCGGGAAGAAAAAAAAAGTTATATTAATTTGTGGAAATACTAAACTGACTAGATTATCCACAATAATTTTAAAAAGAGCTAAAGTTTGTTTTTTTTGTTTGTAGGAGGTAATCTCTGGAAGTCCTGGTCCGATAGCTGAAATTTTTTCACCGATAGAAAGCTGCTTTATTTTTGAATGACATAGGCTATATTTTATGTACGCAAGTGAAGCCGAGGGCAAAAGCTACTATATATTATTGATGCGTACTTAATTCATGAATCCCCAAGCGACCACCGGTGGCCGCGCATCTATTGTCTTACTATTGTGTCTCTAATTGACGGTATCTGAAGGGTTAAATAAAATGATACGTTAAAATAAAATTGACTATTAATATTTTCGTAATTAAGTGTCGTCAGCTGAATCAAGGTGGACCGATGACCTGGTGAAGGTTGTGGGAATCCGATGGATGCGGCAGGCACAGAAGCGTTCATTGTGGTGACACTTGAGGGAGGCCAATGTCAACTTACCGACATAGTACGAAGAATTGCCAGAAATTAAGTGGCAATGGGCAGGGCGCATTGCTCACAGAACAGATGGCCGTTGGGGCCGAAAGGTTCTGGAGTGGCGACCGCGTACCGAATAACGCAGCGTTGGAAGGTCTTCCACAAGGTAGACCGATGACGATGATTAAAATAAAATTGACTATTAATATCTTCGTAATTAAGTGTCATCAGCCAAATCAAACTGGACCGGTGACCTGAAGAAAGTTGCTAGAATCCGATGGATGTGGGAGGCACAGGAGCGTTTATTGTGGCGACACTTGGAGGAGGCCTATGTCCAACAATGTACGGATATCGGCTAATTAAGTGTAAAAGAAAGAAGAAAATACGAAATCTAAAAATATAGCAATTATTTGACCTGTAACAGTTACATGGGTTCCATTGAAAGGTTTTCGATGTGGGTGGTGTAAAACAAGACAAATGTTATATTTACCTCAGCGACAGGTATTGGGTGGAGTTGAGACTCTTAGAACTAAAATTAAACTAAAAGAAGATTGAAAGTCTTGTGGAAAAGTTTTATAACATCGCAAAAAGACTAAATAAAGAAATCAGTAATATGTATTACTAGCTTTTGACATCGGCTTCGCCCACGTTCATATAATATAGGCTATAGAAGTCACTCAGAAATAAATCAGCTCATAGGAGCGATAGCGTTTGTATTAGGTACTCTTTTACGCAAAATAGTAGATTATGCACCGAGGGGCTAAAGTTGTGTGTTATTATGTCACGGGCGTCATATTGAATCTCGAGCGCAATGAAGGATTCGGGATTTAGCTCACGAGCAAAGCGAGGGAGTTAATACAAGAATCCTGAATGCAGCGAGGGATTCAAGCTAGCCCAAGGCAAAGAAACGTTTATCCCAGAGGAGGATACTCTACTTTTTACACCTACTGTGAGAAAATAATAGTCACATTATTGACCAGCGGGTCATAATGAAATCCAGTACAACATTATTGACCGGCTGTGGCCGGCCACTAATGACTCACTTTAGGTTAAGGTTGCTTGACATATAATTTGACATTTTCGAGCAGGTGGTGTGAAAAATACTTTTTTTAGGTGGGAAAATTATCAAATGACATTTCCCGCTCTTACGCAGAGCGAAAGTGCGTGTCAAACTTTTACTGACTAAAACCCCACTTTTTTTTAAATTGTTGATAGGTTTGCGCTTGACCGCTATCTCTCCTGATGGAAAGCGACGATGCGGTCGACGATGGTCCTTCTTTGCCATCGTTCCAGGATCCCGGGGATCTCTTTCGCTTCACCCATGGCCCCAGTAGGCTTCGACCCTGCAGGGCCGATGACGCAAAAAATGGATAATTTACCACTATAAAAAGAAGACCACGGTCAAATTGTGTTTAAAGGTAACAGTTTATGTGTATATAGGTGTGTGTGTGTGTGTGTTTTGAAAAGCAGACGGGTAAATTATATTGTGCAATAGGAACTTGTTTTTTTTTTTACATTCACAAGGGCGCAGACACTGGTAAAACTAGTTTATAATATTAGTAGGAAAGGATTAAGATCCGAAGATATTAAACCTTTCCGGATTAATATCTCCGGATCTGGTCGGTAAACGGATAAAACGGTATCATCATCTTCTCATGAATAAGTTCATTATGGTTTGTATAATTCTTCATTAGTGTAGTTTAAAATCATAAACGAATTTAATATTCCTCCCTGGTTTTTAGGGTTACGTACCTCAAAAGTAAAAACCCTTATAGGATTAATTTGCTATCCGTCCGTGCGTCCATACATCTGTTTTTCTGTCTGTCAAGACCCTTTATCTCGGGAACGCGTAAAGGTATCGTGTTGAAATTAAAACCATATACTGAAGTATACGGTCTTTTGAAACTGAGAAAAAAAATGAAATTTGCAAGTTAACGAAAATAAAAGATGCTTTGGTTTACGTGGAAAAATACGTACATTTCGATATTCTCCAGGAAATCTAAATTTATAGGGTAAACCCGGACCCAGAATTCTGAAATTTGGAAGCAAGGTCTTATAGCACAAATTGTTTTTTTTTTTTTGATGTACGAAAAATCTTCCGAAACTACATTCCGGAATTGAACTATTTACATAGTAGTTTTTACGGAACCTTCTGGGCACGAGTCCGACTAGCACTTGCCCAGTTTTTTCCTTGTATAGTTTATTTAATTTAATTTTATGTTCAATATATATTAATTGGATATTAGCCTTGTACTAGCTTTGTATGCAAATATAGAACTGTGTAATGAGAGATAATGTCCCTATTTTCTATGTAGGATGCTTTATTAAAATAAGAGGGGATGTTATTTTGATCATTACTGTTATAATATTTTTTTAAAGAAATCCTCGAAACATGCTTATGAATACTTAGTGGCATTAAGTTCGAAACAGATTGTTTAATCACTTTTTTTTCGATAGAAAAAAATCATCTTATGACAACCCCCGCTCTTGGGTGGTGCGGGAGATAATGTCAGACTCTTACTGACTAAAAACCGCACCCCGTTCCTTCTAGCCTTCATACCGGAGCTCGAGTTCCTTTCGGATAACCCTGGCCCCAGTAGGCTTCGACCCATCTGGGCCCCTCCTGTCGCTGACAACTACTTGAGGCGCGCGGGAACAATGCGAGCCGTCGAGTTCTTGGACTCGGTCCATTACCGGCCGATCGGACAGCGAACTACCCATGGGTCGCCGTCCGCGAGCCCGCGTATTGTTTAATCATTTCATCATCATCATCATCATATCAGCCGAAAGATATCCACTGCTGGACATAGGTCTCCCCCAAGCGTCGCCACAACCACCGGTCCTGTGCGTCACGCATCCATCGGATTCCCGCGGCTCTGACCAGGTCATCGGTCCACTTTGTTGGAGGCCTCCCAACACTGCGTCTTCCGGTCCGTGGTCGCCACTCCAGAATCTTTCGTCCCCATCGACCATCTGTTCTGCGCGCAATCAATCAATATCATGTGTATTTAATCACTTAGACAACATTCCAAAAAACCGAATAGATTCTTTACATAAAAATACTAGACACGTGGTCTAGTATTTTTATGTAAAGAATCTATGTACAAAATGTCATAGTTGTATTATGAAAAATCACAAACGCCATATATTTCAAAAAATTCTAACACACGAGCGAAGCTGGGGCGGGTTACTAGTATAATCCTTACTATTATTATAAAAGCGAAAGTGAGTTTGTTTGTTTGTTACGTCTTCACACCTAAATGGCAAAACCGATTTTGATGAAACTTAGTACACGGATAAGCAATGTACTGGAATAGGACATAGGATACTTTTTATCCCGGAAGTATGTTCCCTTTGGATAATTTTCTGCTATCACGCGGGCGAAGCCGCTGGGAGCAGCTTAATATTATAAAAGCGAAAGTGAGTTTGTTTGTTTGTTTGTTACGTCTCCACGCCTAAATGGCAAAACCGATTTTAATGAAACTTGGTACACGGATAGACCACATCCTGGAATAGGACTTAGGATACTGTTTATCCCGGAAATATGTTCCCTTGGGATAATTTTCTGCTATCACGTGGGCGAAGCGGCTGGGAGCAGCTAGTATGCCATAAAAAACATTGTCAAACCATTAGCTGTCAGGTTATGTTCCCAACCGATTAGCAGATTGATGTAATAGCGCCAAAACATTTAGGAACCACTCTCTTCCCAGCGGGGCGCTATCAAAAGGTGCTGTTCCACCAAAATAATGTTTATTACTAATATCTTGTTAGTTTCCACAAATGCTTTGTGTAATACTAGTGGCTGTCATCGGTTTCGCTAGTAGAAAGTCAAGAGATCATATTCACGGACTAAAAAAGTATCTCATATGCTATTCCTGGAGATGATCTATCCGTGTAACACATTCGGTCCAATGCGTCTCGCTTCCATCGGCTTCCCGAAATCCATCGTAGGTATCGGGCTTGCTGGCCCTCTTAAATTTTTCAGACTTACATTTTTTTTGGTTTATTTTTACCCACCGCGAAAAAAAGGATATTTTTTCGCGGTGGGTAAAAATAAACCTAGGTATAGAAGTAAACTAAATTTTAGATATAGAAGACTAAACTAAACTAACCAAACCAAACCAAACTAAACTAGATTTTAAGTATAGAAGTAAACTACATCTAGTAGTAGTAAATAAGTAAGTTATTGTAAAGTAGTAAATTAGTAAGTTTTTGTTAAGTAGTAAATAAGTAAGTAATAATAAACTGACGCGTATGGTGGTGTATCAAGACAACCAGTGGCCAAATGGTCCAGATTTTAAAAGAAAACATTTAGTATTATTTTCTTTTCTTAACCCTTCAGATACCGTCAATTAGAGACACAATAGTAAGACAATAGATGCGCGGCCACCGGTGGTCGCTTGGGGATTCATGAATTAATCAAAAATCATTGGTATCGTACAGGTATTCTCGAATTCCATTTTTCCTTTCACATCTTCTTTCTCTCACCGTCGACGACTTGGGCTCAGTCCGGACGGTTACCTGACGGTCGGACGGCGAGCTACCCATTGCTCGCGCTGACCCCTACTTGGAGTCGGTGCAACATGGAACAAAGACAAATATATAATGATGAGTAGCTACACAACAGTTTATAAGTGTTTGTGTGTATGTACACCAAGTAAGGCTTTAATATTTAAACAGTTCATAATAATTAAACTTTACAACTAATTCACTAACTTTAAACTTTGGTTTGATCTTATGAGTATGTCTGTTTGTTTTAGGGTTGTGTACAAACATGTTATTTACAACCATTGTGAAGAAACTACTAAAGCAGTGGTGGCCGAATGGTAATGGCCCTGACTTACGAGTTTTAGGTCGCGGGTTCGAACCCAGCCAGGCGCATTACTTTGTGTAATTTATTCCATCACCACTGCTCTCAAAACGGTGAAGGAAAACATCGTGAGAAAACCGACATGTCCTGGAACCAAAAGTTGGGGGTCTATAAGTCAAGAGTGAATAGGTTACTTTTAGGCAAGCGTGCTCCATCGTCGACCATATCATCGCTTACCATCAGGTGAGATGGTGGACGTTAAAAAGGCCGATGATGATGATGATGTAAAGAAACTAGGATCTCCTTAAACCAACAAACCAAAGACATATTGTGACGTCATGAATTGGATATTGCAACTGAAATGGGTGGGTTTCCATGAGTAGTTCAAAAGAGAACCCAGGGGTCCTGGAACGCAAGGCAAAGAAGGAACATACGTGATTTTAGTCAGTAACAATCTAGCATTACTGCTACGCAGAAGGAGGCGACCGCCTACCACTCCTCCACGCTCCGGACCATGGCCTGAACCAAGACCCGGCGCGAGAGGTCTCCGTCACCGATCACCCCCACGAGGGCACGCCGATGCTCCGCCCAAGCAGGGCACACTTCAACTGTGTGCTCCACCGTGTCCTCCAGGCGTTCCGCACAGTGGCGACACCGGGCGTCTCTTCCGCTTGAATCCGGTGCAGGAACCTCCCGAACGTGCCGTGTCCGGTGAGGACCTGCGTCATGCGGAAGGTAAGGACGCCATGTGGTCTTTCCAGCCACGAGTCTGTAAAAGTCTGACACTCCTTCTCGCTCCAACCAGAGCGGAAGGAGTTACTTGATGATTTTCTTCTCTTTTTTTACTGTTACTTTTTACTTTAGATTACACAATGCAAGACCATATAGCAAGATTTCAGGGTCGAAGCCTACTGGCGCCAAGGATCAGCTTCTGATAGGAAGATTCGGCCCCAGTACGAAAGGCAACGAAGCAACAGAGGTGGGTTTTTAATCAGTAAAAGTCTGACACTATCTACCATTCAGCCCAAGAGCGGAGATGTCACTGGATGATTTTACTATCTAAAAAATAAATAAAAAATAGCAAGAGTTACTGTCCCCGCACACGGGCTTCAAAAAAACGCCACTTCAAGCTTTATCTTAAGGCGGTCATTTTTTGTGGAAGATGCTTCAGCTCCACCGGACACAAGAGGTGTCGCGCGCTTCAGCTGTTTTTTGCGGTCGCTTCTAGCTTTTTTTGTAGCCGCTTGAAGCGTTTTTTTGGGGCCCGCGTGCCCACGCACGACAACAGTGACAACGTAAAGCAGTTTTCATATTATACGTTATTCATGAAACCAGAAGACGAAGCTAAACAACTACTTATTTGTTAATTAGCATGCCTTTGTGTGTGACCCCCAGAAACTCATAACAATATAAATAATTTGAAAGGAGGGCCGTCAGTTAGACCTCACCTTTAGGAGGGCACCTACGAGCAAACTTAGTAGCCCAGCAACTTTTTTGTCTCTGCAGCCGTTGGTAGTGTTTCTAGTATTGTTTGTTTGTTATTTAACACCGACTTCCGAAATTAACCCTTCAGATACCGTCAATTAGAGACACAATAGGAAGACAATAGATGCGCGGCCACCGGTGGTCGCTTGGGGATTCATGAATTAAAGTTATTTTGATCGTTGTAGCATTTCTTTTTTTAGTGAAGTCGGTTATTTTTTATAAAAAGTTATTTTTTTCACACTTTTTAGTTGTGATACACTTATAGCCAGATAATCCTAATATTGATTAATTACGGAGTTCGGGATCATCATCAGATGACGTCGATAATACCATTTTTATCCAGAACCATTTATTTATTTGTCAGTATTGTCATAATTTTTAAAAGTTAATTTTTATTGCATGGAAATAAATAAATTGAAAATTGAATTGCCTATCTTCATTACAATAGCTTATATCGTGAATTTTTGAATGGTCCTAATACCATTCAAGAGAAATGTAGTGGAGCTGACTAACCAAGCTGTGCAACTACCCTATATTCTAGCACATAATGAGATAGTACATTCATTGCTACAATTCGATCGTCGCTTTCCATTCGAAAAACCTATTTTTAGTCTCTCACGTCAGACCTTTCTTAAATTAGATCTACCTGCGTCCGTAAATGCGGTTTGTTAATAAAATTTCGTCCGAATTTAGTGCAAATTTTAGTTTAAATTTAGACCAAAACTCAGCCCTAGCCACTAGTGAATACCTAGTGTTAAGAATATTCATGGAAATAAGTTTAAATGAACAGGTCCTTGTGCATATAAATGCACTGCGAGTACTGCTGGCTAGTGCTAAATTAACCCTGTTGATATATGTCACGTAAATATAAAGTTTGATGTTATAACTAACTAATTTTATCTACACGTAATTAGAGGTTGTTTGTTTTTTTTTTGTTTATAGGAGGTAATCTCTGAAAGTACTGGTCAGATTGTTAAAATTTTGTCACCGATTGAAAGCTGCTTTATTCCTGAGTGATATAGGCTATATTTTTGGCATAGGCTATACCTATTCTAGGTGCGCGGGTGAAGTCGCTGGCAGAAGCTAGTGTAAAAAAAGAAAGAAAAAATGTAAATATCGTATCATTGTTGATAGGGTCCTGTTTGATCCTTACTAATATTATAAAAACGAAAGTGAGTTTGTTTGTTTGTTTGTTACGTCTTCACGCCTCAATGGCAAAACCAATTTTGATGAAACTTGGTACAGGGATAGACCACCGCTCAAGTTTTCTTTCGGATAAACCCGGCCCCGGTAGGCTTCGACCCAGCTGGGCCCCTCCTAGCAGACCCTTGGCTCCAGTAGGTTTGGTTGCATATTAGAAAATCAAAATTTTCTCGAGCAACCTTCAAAAAAACAATAAACAAAATAACAAAATTTAAATGACCAAATGTTTTATTTAGAAAAATTTTAAAATCCCAATGTACTCGTATGTGACATCAAATGAACGACTGAACAAAAGTTGCTAAATCCCTCAAGGAGTTGTCAGCAACAGGAGGGGACCATCTGGGTCGAAGCCTACCGGGGTCGGGGTTATCCGAAAGGAAACTAGAGCCCCGGTATGAAGGCTAGAAGGAACGGCGCGGGGTTTTTAGTCAGTAAGACTCTGACACTCTCTCCCGCTCCACCCAAGAGCGGGTTTCGTCAATGATGATTTTCCCCGTCGAGAGAAAAAAAAAAGACGTAATTTTAAAACATCAAATCATTACTAATCAAATTACGAGTACATAATCACAAATCTCGAAGATCCATATCCCTAAGTTCGATATGCCTACTCGTTAAAATATCGAAAAAAAATTGATCTGTTTTATTTTGAGTAGCAGCACTCGCCGGCCGCTGCCACAGCACCGCTCGCTTCGCTCGCTCGGCTTGCGCGCGGTTGGTCACCATTCTAACCTAACCTATTTCAGCCAGTTCAAAATAACAAATCATACCTACAATCTCTAATCCATTTTGACCTTTTAACGATTTGGTCAATTGTGTAATAAATAATTTAAACATTGATATTCCAGACTTTGGTCAGCTGAACTTTTGATCAAATGACCATCGTTATTTTAAACTCTGTTGATTTCTACGTTGTTCTTTTGAAATTTGTTCAAGAAAGTTTTGATTTTCTTATATGCAACCGTAGGTTTCGACCCTTCTGAGTTCTAAGGTTGCTAACAACTCCTTGAAGCGCGCAGGAATAGTACACGCTGTCGACGACTTGAACTCGGTCCGGACAGTTACCGGACGGTCGGACAGCGAACTCAAGAGATGCTCGCCGTCCGCAAGCCCACGTCTACGGTGACCGGAAATCGGGATTGTAATCCCGGTGGCAGCGGCGGCAGGGGCGTGAGTGCCGTGGCTCCTGCTAGTTAAAAGTCGTTATTGTTATTTATTTCATTTCTTTTTTTAGATATACGCCATGTTTGATGCAAATAAACTCTTTTTCTTTCTTTTCTTTTTTTTTCATTGCCTCATGCGGTCGGACTCCTCTTTTGTTAGCATTACTTACTCCTTTGCAGAAGCACTCCTCCTAAAGAAATCCTACCTAACCTAAATAAAAAAAGCTGATTATCCTGTGAGCCATGTCCTAAGCCCTATCACCTCATGTAAAAGGTTTATTTATCATAGTATTTTCCTATAAACAACTGTCTAAAAATATCTCCATACGTCGGAAATGCGGCTTCACAATAATCTATCAGTAGTCCCTTATCACAGCACGTCAGTTTTCCATTAGAGCTAATTGTTTTATCGCTGTTTTTAATTTACTGCCCTCCACTGAGGAGTGTGTCAATAGTGTTATGATAAGGGATAAGAGGATCATGATTACCGTGCGTTTACATGACGTAATACGTGTAAAGAGTAGATTATAAGCTTGTTTGTTGGAGTAGTGGACCAAACTACCGAGATTGTTCGTTTTTTTTTTTATTATTATCGGTAAGCTCGCAATTGACCACCATCTCACCTGATGTTAAGCGATGATGTGGTCGACGATAAAGCACGCTTGCCTAAAAGTAACCTATTCACTCTTCACTTAAATATTCCTAAGTTGTAACGCTGGCAGGGAATTCCACTTCTTAGCTGTGCGCACAATAAATGTGTTCCCAAAACGCTTTATGCATATGGGCGGGAAAATAAACAGACTCTAAAGCTAAAAAGTTAAGCTTTTTAGCTTTAGAGCAGCCCCAGCCGTTGGGTTTAGGTTCTTAACCCTTCAGATACCGTCAATTAGAGACACAATAGTAAGACAATAGATGCGCGGCCACCGGTGGTCGCTTGGGGATTCATGAATTAATAAACTAGTGCGATTCATCATTAACAATTGCATCACTGGTTACCATCAGGTGGGATCGCAGTCAAGCGCTATGGTTAAACAAAATAATTACTGCGGCTCTTTTTTTTCGGAGGTAAAAAAATCATTAATGTCTTTAGTTTTGCCGACATTTATGGAACCCTAAAAAAAGGTAAACAAAGATGCGCCCGTGAATATGTAAGCTTTAAGTTTGGCCTTGTTGTTACAAGCAAACTACTTTCCTGCCTGTTTGGCCTCACGCTACGAGTATAAAACATTACCAAAAGATACAATCTCCCGGAACTTCGAAACATGTCTAAAAGTTCAATAATATTTTTGCATTATTTTCATCAAATAACTTCTCCCGCTCTGGGTGGGGTGAGAGGGAATGACAGACTTTTACTGAATTAAACTCACCCGTGTTCCTTCAGATGCCCTCTGCGTTCCTGGTCCACAATAATTATTTCAAACCCGAAGCTCTGGGAATAAGTCCACTTGGAACTCGTCAATAATGCTGACAGATCTTTAGTTCATGAATTTCCAAGCGTACGCATTCGCGCATCGACTTACTATTTTGTCTCTAATTGACGGTATCTGAAGAGTACCACACTCAGGTCGTCCACCCGGGCTTGATCCTTACTGGACGATGAGCTACTCATTGCGCGCCGTCTATAAGTCTGTCTTTATGATAACCAGGAATCGCCCTACGACTCTACAAACAAAGCGCGTTCGAGCAACGCACACATAGACACCGCTCACGGACACGATATCTCGGAGCGCCTCGGCCCGCTCGTGGAACAGTTCCCGCTCAAACGCTCATTAGTGAGCCTCCACGGCGCGTAGGTATAAAAAGTGAAGTACATACATGAAATTGTGTTCTGTACCTATCCATTTTGTGCCAGAGGTGTCTCCATCTGCGGCTAGGGTAAGGAATGCCCTTACACTTTCCGTCACTTCATTTGCCAGCATATCTACCTCTCAGAAGAAGGTGACCGCTTCCGTAGTAATACTACCTACCTGGGTCAAATATAACGGTATACAGGGTTATTTCTAAAACACTGGCGACCTCTCAGGACTATGGTACTAACATCATAAACAACAACTTTTGTTCTATGACTGTGGGTGTTTTACAACTAACCCTGTATAAGTATTTAAAAAGCAAAACGATCGCCCTTCTAAAATTAGTCTCCTTTTGATCCGTACCTAGTTTTAGGAATTGTAATTTATTCACGAATGAACACATACAAATGCAAGTTTGTAGGTGTGTATGTATGTTTGTAACTCACGAAAAGTTTGGCGCAAAGTAGACTACGTCCTAAAACAGACATAGAATACTTTTATTCCTCTAACATTTGCACTATAGACCTTAAATACGCAACGAAAAGAAAACCATTGATTTAAAAATTAAAATCCCAGAAGTGTTGTCCCTTGGGATATTTATTTTAACTTCACGCAGACGAAGCAACTAGCAAACATTAGTCACAAAAGTAATATGTAACACATAGGTGCTTTAATGTTATCGAATTCTGATACTCCGATGGTATGCCATTTCACCTTTCTGATCAAATATGTGCCAATAACTCGATACAAATTATTACATTAAAAATAACTCTGACTCCTTCGAAGTTATTTGGTTTATTACAAAAATATATTTTCCATATACGATTTAGATTTATATATCATCCCATTCGCATCTAATATCGCGCCAATATCTCGATTTGATACTTTATTAAGAATTCTTTGAACATCTACCTGTGATGTACGTGGATCTATTTGCAGCTGAAAATTTTCATATTTGATACGTTGTAAGTTAGAGATCCTTGCAAAAATTCTGTTTAAAAATCGGAGGAGTAGTGATTTTGGACTACTGATGGTTCTGACTGTTATTCTATTTTTTTTCGGTAGGAGAGAGAAATTCTCATTGATGCCCAGACTGGGTCAGCAATTGCTGAGATGGTGGCCCTTTCGGTTCAGGCACATTTAATGCAACTGTATTGTATTTCTGTACTCTTTCTTTTTTTTTCTTGTTGTTTTTATTATTTTTTATGTTGTGGTATTTTGTGTGGCTTGCTCCGAATAAAAAAAAAAGGAGCTCAGAGTCAGACTCCTACTGACTAAAACGTACACTCCTGCCTTACATTAAAAAACCACCGACATGACGTCCGTGCCTTTGTTTATTGGGTATACACTATTTGCTCCTGAGAACTACATGTATAAGTAGCGTCACTCCAGAGCACCTTTCAACGCTAACGACAAATTCCATCAGAATGAGAATTTTTTTTTTCCGGTGTGCAAAAGTCATCTTATGACAACGCGGGGGTTGGGTGGAGTGGGAGATAGTGTCAGACTCTTACTGCCTAAAAACCCCACCCCGTTCCTTCTAGCCTTCATACCGGGGTTCGAGTTCCTTTCGGATAACCCTGGCCCCAATAGGCTTCGACCCAGCTGGGCCCCTCCTGTTGCTGACAACTCCGAGCTGAGAAACTATCAATATACATCTGACTGATCAACGACCAGGCTTAATTCTTTAACTTTTTTGTGGTAAATCATGGTATAACTCCTCCCGACCTAAGTGAGAGTGAAAAGAAGTGCCATATTTTAACTGAGTAAAACCCACCTAGCCTTCAGAAGTTGTTTGGACGCCATCGGTTGCCTTCGTCAATCGTAGGCCTGCTGCGCGGGATCTCTCCATACAAAATTATAATCTTGATTGGACAGTTTGTATGAAGAGGCTGTTTTCGTTTCCTGAAAAATTAAACTTGTGGAAGGTTGTTCAGTTTCGTCTACTGAGCAAGCCTTTGAAGTTTGCGGAGACTTGTTTCTTACACTCTGTATATATACAGTAAAGAACGTCTTGACAAAAACTTTTTAAATATTAAAGTCAGCACTTCATCATCATCATCATCATCATATCAACCGAAAAACGTCCACTGCTGGACATAGGCCTCCCCCAAGCGTCGCCACAACGACCGATCCTATGCGTCACGCATCCATCGGATTCGCATTTATGGAAACAAATTCAGTTGATTCAAAATTATACAACTCAAATACCTCTCAAAATTCCCCATATTTATAAGAACCCCTACAGTTCGATTATCTCGACTGAGTACATCGAAGAAAGTATTCATGGTTCAATATAAATGTAAACGCCTGACTTCATACATACTCATACAATTACTCCATGCAAACGATGTATGGGGGCTGAAGGAAAAATATCCTCTCATATGGTTTCATTAAAGCCGCCTTTGACTCGCGATACGGTTCTCAAAGTTGTTGAAATTATATATTATTTATGTAGCAAGCAGCTATGCATAATTCATCGTTGATGAAGCGCACTAGTTAATTAAAAGCCTATTCACTCTAGCCTTGAAGGCACTTTTTAAATTGTGCTCGGGCGGGAAGTCCTCAGCAGGCAAATTGTTCGAGTCCTTTGATGTACGCGGTATGAACGACGAAGCAAAACGCTTAGCCTGGACTGTAGAGGTTTCAACAACTGTAACTATATCCACCCTGGATACTCGCCATACGTCGGATTGTCCGGTAATAGCAAGACGATGGCGGAATCAAGTCATGCAATTTCCGCGCACACTTTCCAAAATGTATCCTGTAAAATATCGATACGCTATCTACCCTACGCCTGCACTTCCTGCTAAAAGATATACCTTATACGGTGTTTCCAAAAGCCCTAAATAGTTTTAGCGATAAAATCAGAAAAAATAGTGTTTTAGATGTATTGGTAAAAAAACTGTTACCAAACGTTTTGTTATTTTTTTATTTGAACGAATGTTACTTGAATGAATGCTACCTTTTAATTTTTGCCAACAGTGGTCACCTCTGTTAATCTTTCTTGTTACTTTGGATCGGTTCGTTTGAATGTTAATATTTTCCTCTTTATGCTATATAGTTCTTTTTCCACTAAGTTTTAGTTTATCATTCTGAACACCATCATAAAACGCATACAGTCCACTTCCATTGCATACAAAAACCTAGAAACAATCAACGTCGATCATAATGATACTTGTGCCAATTTATGAAATAATATAAAAAAATATCGTTGTATAAGTTTACAATAGATAACCAACTAAATTGTTAATTTATTTTTGTTTTAATTTAATTCAATAGTTTTGTTTTTGGGGATTGTCGTCTGGGTATGAGGAACTGAGTATTTTGTGTTAGGCACGTCTCAGTCCTTACTTTAGTAGGTAATTTATTACTTTAATTAATTTGACAGGTTAATTAGGTTGACAGGTTCTCAAAAAAGTAACGTTTGAGAAATACTCAACTTCAAATGTTTGAATCAGAAATCGGGGACCCTTTCAAAAAAGTTTGAGAAACGCAGCTCCTTATTAAGTAATAACTGTAAGACTTGATTTATTACAATCGGCTCTTCATTCTGTATTGTGCAGTCACATCTGCGTACGATTGACACAGATCAGAGCATGGGCGCCGGGAAGTGCACCCCCACTTGCACCCCTTTTTTTTTTTGTCGACGGGGAAAATCATCTTTGACGAAACCCGCTCTTGGTTGGAGCGGGAGACAGTGTCAGACTCTTACTGACTAAAAACCCCATCCCATTCCTTCTAGCCTTCATACCGGGGCACGAGCTCCCTTTCGGACAACCCTGTCCCCAGTAGCTTTGACCCAGCTGGGCCCCTCCTGCTGCTGACAACTCCTTGAGGCGCGCGGTGCGCGCCGATGTCTAATAGGGCTGCGAGGACATTTAAAAAATTGACCGCGGCCCTAGATCGCATAGGACAACTGAAGAACACAGGTGGGTCTTAGCCAGTAAAAGTCCGATACGCCCGCCCTCGATGCATGTATTAGTTTTCAAAAGTTTAGTATTTATCTGAATGGAAAACGAATGGAACGGGTTGCTTACTATTGAGTTTCTTGAGTATTTTAAAGAATTACTTGAAGAGAATGCACCTGTGTCCTTCTGTCTGCAATGACAGGGAGCAGCGAAAACAATCAACCAGCACCATTCCATCTGCTCAGAGTGAAACAATACATGTATACAACATTATTGTTGCCTGTTGGTCTAGTGGTTAGTGGCCCTGACTGCTATGCCAGAGATCGTGGGTTCGACTCCCACTCAAAACAAATGTTTATGTGATGAGCATGATCATTGTTTGTTCTGTGTCTGGGTGTACTTTATTTATAATATGTATGTATTTAGAAATATATAAGTATGTTTATCAGTTGTCTAGTACTCATAAAACAAGCTCTGCTTAGCTTGGGACTAGACGGCGTTGTTTGATAGTTGTGGAATATTATTTATTTATTTATTATTATTATAAGGAAGCTTTGCCAACAACAGGACAGAATGGAAGAAAAAAACGTGTTGCGCCGACCCCGAATAAAACGGGATAAAGGCAGGAAGATGATGATGATGATAAGGAAGCTTTCCCACACGCGTGCGGTCGTATCCTTTGCCCCTTGTCCCGGAACATTGTATGTACCAGAGCCTGACATGATAGATCGCTGCTGATCGCCAAGAAGACACGGCGGTGCTCCGCCCAAGCAGGGTACACCGCCACCGTATGCTCCTGACCGTCCGCACATTGGTGACACCCTGGCGTTTCTTCTGCGAGAGCTACCTAATGTGTTTTTTTCTTTTCTATGCGTTGAAACTTTGCTTCACACTGTATAGGAACTACTGTATATTTTACGCAGCTTCCATGGTTCGTTCAAAAATATGTAACGTCACATCGGCCCTCTTAGGAAGAACATTGTAAATGACGGTTAACGGTTTTTGCAGGAATCATAATCATCATTATTTCAACCGATAGCTGTCCAGTGTTGGACAAAGGCCTCCCCCAAGTGTCGCCACAATGAACGATCCTGTGCGTCTCGCATCCATCGGATTTCCGCAACTTATAACAGGGCATCGGTCCACCCGATCTCGGTGCAGGAATGGCTTTTTTAATCGATAACGAATACAAGGTGTAAGGGACAGCCCTCTGCAAACTTTAAAGGCTTGCTCACTAGACGAAACTGCCGAGATTTTGAAAAAAAAAAAATCGGCCTCGCCATACAAATTTTCCAGTCAAGTTTATAATTTTGTATGGTGATGTTATTTTTTTTTTTTCGTTTTCTGAAAAAAAAATTGTGGCAGGTGGTTCAGTTTGGTCTATTCAGCACGCCCTTAACCCTTCAGATACCGTCAATTAGAGACACAATAGTAAGACAATAGATGCGCGGCCACCGGGTGTCGCTTGGGGATTAATGATTTAAAGTTTGCGGAGGGCTGTCCCTTACACCTTGTATACACAGCATCACAGCATAGCACCAGAAAAAATATTAAAGCTCTCCCTCCCTTCCCAGCTTCGCGGGAACGTAAACAATCTTAGCCTGTTTTCTTTTAATCCAAAACCGTTTAATTAAAATGCTGTTTTACAATATTTTTTTAAGCTAACGACACTTCACAATGAAAAATTATCTGATCAAGTGGAACTTTCCCCATTTGCATAGAATAATAGCCAAGTCTCATTCTTATGCTAAACTGAGCTATTAATATTTTAATTATGCTCTGTGAAAAAAACCAGCTGGATAGTGTTTAGACAGCCTGCTGGGACCAGTACCCCTAGCCAAGTTGCTAATCTGCAATAGTTAACGCTAGTAGAAAGCTTCAAATGTACGGGAATGACGTCACCTCAACGCTCAGTCACGTGGTCAGAACAAAAGAATTGGCAGCAAGGTCTATTCGAAGCGTTCGACGCAAGCGAAACAGTTATAACTTGGCTCCTGGATTGGAAGATCCTTAGTTAGAAAGTAAGCTGGTAAGTATAATTATAGCACAATCAGCCTATGTTCCCATTGCCAGAGGCGCCGACTCCGTGGGTGGCTCGGGGGCTCCAGCAACCATGAGAAATAAACAGTAGGTGCCGAGCACCCCTGAGAATACACTTGAAGAAACAGATCAGTAATCGCCTTTTAGTTATGGGCGTTTTTCCATTACCCGACGACCCGTTCAGCGTAGTGGTTTAGACCGCCGGTTGAGATGCAAAACACAGATAAGTAATTAAGTACGCAGTTTGTAAGTAGGACATTTATTTATTTATCGGTTGTGTGCATTTCTCTTCTCACACTTCACCACTTTTTCGAGTCATCAAATGAGCATAAGCACCATGAGGTTTCCTAAAAGCCCACTACTGGGACTCGCGCCTCCTCTCTAAGAGAAGGAAAGGGCCGTAATCCACCAAGTGGGCCTAGTGCGGGTTGGATCGTAAGCCGGTGCTAACTGTTTATTTTTTTAACCTCCCATCTTCTGGCACACTTTGTAGAAGAAAACTGGAATAAGTTGAAGAAGAGTGGACTGAACGGTGGATAACATGTTTGACCATATCATGAACGAATCATGCGTTTAGCTGAATGAAATGGCTGGTCATATCTGAACTGACCAGTTCTAAGATCTAGCCACGACACATATACGGACCCCACCATGGACCCCACCACGATTTTAACCCTATAGAGCTAGTAGATAGAAAAAAAAGTAAGTAACACTGTACAAAGGAGGACATTTCTAGAAGAATGTCTTAGACATTTCCTGCCTGCAGAAAAGTATTTTGCATATTTATCGAGGGACCTAAACAGTAAAACAAAAGATATTTTAAAACGAACAATGTAATAGACCAAAAGACGTTTAAAGACATGTGTAATGTATCAGCAGCATTAACGCGGGTGATGATTCCTCCACCTCCACCTGCGCCACCACCACCGCCACTGACTTTGCCATCGGTCGCTATCCAAGTCCCGAACTCAGACACGCGGGTGTATAAAGTTGTTGTATCAACATTCTTGCCACTCACAACCCCCACTAGAATCCCGTCGTCATTCACCTCTGCGGGGTCTCCGGTACGCCTGCAAATCAGGGGCCCTCCAGAATCACCCATAGCCACATCTGTGGTCGCTGACGCCGTGCAAACAAACCGATCCATGTTCATTTCCCATAATAAGGTGCACCGCCATTTGGAAACGATTTCGATTTCAGCCACCAGCAAGATAGGCGACACTTTGTCACCTGGCTTATAGCCGAGCCTGCCGTACCCTGCCGAAACGCAGTCGTGCTGGTAGTCTATCAAACTGGTCGCCATTCTCACGGAAGTCACTTTCTTGGTGTACACCCACGGCTTGTCCACTACTGCTATGGCAATATCGTTATCTGGAAAATTGAAACCCTGATGCAAAATCGCTTTTAATATCGTCCTCCACTGACCTTCTGTTGTGGTCTCGGTGTGCCCAACGTGTACAATTTCAGTCTTCATGTTGCCCGCTACGACCCGCAATAATCCCGGGTTCTTTGCGTAGAAGAAATCTTCCATTTCGAAGCAATGCGCTGCGGTCAGAACCCTTGTGCTAGTAATGATGCTGCCACCACATAAATTTCCCCACACCACATTACCTGGTTCTAACACGTGCAAAGGATCCTTGATAGACACTAGGAATGGAAACTGGCTTTCTGTAGCAGGTTTCCCGTTTACAACTGCCGGTGTTAAGGTATATTTGGAGTACTTTAGAGTAGTAATCACGCGCCTGTCATGTCTGCAAAATACAGTTTGAATGAGAAACGTAATAATTTGAATTAGAATAATTGTGAGGACGTTCATTAGTAATTTTGTTCATTTCCGAAATTGTAATGGTGTTCGTTTTGTTGACCTGAATGACTTTGTTTTGACTGATGATCGGGCTCTGACAGATTTTGACATTTTATGTATTTTAGGAGCATAAATAACAAGCGCTTTTTTTTCCAAAGATTTATAAAATCTTTGAACCAAAGACATTCAATATATACTACCAATAGACAGGACATAGTAAACAAAATCGTAAGCCGATAAAGTCTGTAAGTCAACCGAATTGAGAATTTTGTATAACATTTAATCATTTAAAAAATACTTATATTCGATAGTTTTTATAAGGTTCTTAAGGGCGATTTTAATGGACATGTGGGAAGAATGAAAGGTATTTATAAAGGAGTACATGGAGGATGGGGTTTTGGAAGTCCTATAATAATGAGGAAGAGACGCTGCTGCAATCTGCTACCACCTTTGACCTGGCAGTATCCAACACTTGGTTTAAAAAAAGTGAGGAACACCTTATTACGTACAAAAGCGGTCACCACAAGACCCAAATCGACTACTTTTTAGTAAGGTGCAACCACATAAAGCTCGTCAAAGATTACAAAGTGCTGCCAGGAGAAGATTTAGTATCACAGCCCCGATTCCTGGTTATGGAATCAGTAGTCAAAATAAAACGTAAAAAGGCAAAAAGCGTCCTCCCCCCAAAATAAAGTAGCAAATGTTAGAGAAGAATGATTGTGCAAAAAAGTTCAGAAAGCTATTGGTGGACAAAATGATAGAGATGGGTGACATGAATGATCGAAGTATAAATGAAAGCTGGAATGAGATGGCAGAATGTATTAGACATGCAGCGAAAGACATTTTGGGGGAAACGAGAGGAAAAGGCGTATTAAATAAGGATACATGGTGGTGGTCGATAGAAATTCAGAATGTGTTGAAAGAGAAGAAAAGAAAATTCAAGGAATGGCAGCGTGTAGAAACGGGAAATGGTAGTCTGAAAGCTGAAAAAAAGACTGAGTATGATGTTTTCAAGAAGAAAGCTAAGAAAGCCGTGGCATTAGCAAAAACAAAAGCCCAGGACAAACTGTACGACACACTGGACAATCCTGCAGGCCAAAAAGAGCTGTACCGGCTTGCTAAAACAAGAGAGAAAATGACGAGGGATGTTTTTCAGGTAAGATGTGTAAGGAATGAAGCTGGAATGGTCCTATCAGATGATGACAAAATCAAAGAGAGGTGGAAGGACTACTTTGAAAGACTGATGGATGAGGAAAATCATTGGAATAGAATTTAAGAGAGTAAACCAGTGAATGTAGGGTTAGTGAGAATGGTTAGTATGGATGAAGTTAGGATAGATAGCAATGAACAGAATTGGTCCAGATGGAATACCAGTTGAAGTGTGGAAGTTATTGCGAGTGGATGGTTGAATATATGTATTCTGATCAAACTAATTTCATGTTTTGCGCATTTAACATTACACGTGATGAGCAAGTGTATTGAAAAAACTATTTCTTATCCAGACTTCTTCAGTACGTAATCTATAATCACAGTAATATTATAATTATAGTATCTGTATTGATAGTGTAATCATGGAGGCTTAACTTCTAGGACACTAGATTGACCTCCAGCCCCCAATTTTCACTTCTAATTAGGTTATTGAGATTTTTCTTAACGAGAAAAAAAACTAAATAACAAGAAAATAAGCCAGCAATAACGTTAACAAAATCCTGACTATAAATTAACCAATAATTGAGGCCCTCTTGATAATAATAGGGTGTCAAGAGCCGTGCTTTGATTACGTCGATCTTCTGCAATAATTTGTCAGCATTAGTGAACTGGGATGTAATATAACGAGCCAATGGTTTAATCAATCTCGACTGGCCTCTTGGTCTAGTGGGTAGTGGTCCTCACTGCTATGCCGAAGGTCGTGGGTTCGATTTCCACCCAAGACAAATGTTTGTGTGAGGAGCATGATCATTTATCTATAATACAAGGACATTTGTCTCCAAATCCAACGGTGGTAGGCCAGCCAGAAGGCTGTAACCCCGCACCATCCGTATTGCGTGGAGGTGGACATAAGAATTGGACGCTTCTCCCATGGTCAAATATACGTAGCTCTTTCACGCGTAAACAGCCCCAATAATCGTTTTGTGTATGCTCCAGATGGTTCACCTCAAGCACCAGAATAAATAAATTATATCTGTATCGGTATCCTCCAACAGCGCTTCGCACTAAAAATACATTGTTAAGTTCCGACATCCACGCGAACGAAGTCGCGGGCACAGCTAGTCTATAATATGTATGTATTTAGAAATATATTATAAGTATCTTTATCAGTTGTCTAGTACCCATACAAGCTCTGCTTAGCTTGGGACTAGACGGCGTTGTGTGATAGTTGTGGAATATATTAGGTATGCCTCTTATAAATATTGACTGGTCTACACTGTCCTTACATATAATAAACAGTGAACAAAAGACTAATTAATATAAGGATCTTATATTTAATTACCGTTATAAACAAACAAAAGTGTGTGTGTTTATCAAAACATTTAGAAAACAACTGTGTCTGAAATGGCGTATATTGTAAATAAGTGATCAAATAAAATAGAACTCAAAAGTGCATAATCATTTTCAACGACAAATCGAAAAACAATTAACCCAAAGAACTACGACAACTGAGAACTGCAAAGGGTGACATCTGTAGACGAATAACGGGACGAAGCTGATAAGTGCAAAAACATTCTCGACAATCAAAGACATTAACAATATACTACCAATAAACAGAACATAGCAAAAAATCCCAATCCGATACTTGTTTATTATGTACACCTCTACACGGCAAGTCGTGTTTTTATCCGCTTTATGCACTAAATAAATAAAAGAAAATAATTTTCTGAAAAAATTTACCGAGCTGCTCATTACGCTATTACAAATCTTGTTAGAGTAAAATGACTGGACCTAACTTTGGTTTATTTTCTTGGTATTTATGCAGTTATTAACCCTTCAGATACCGTCAATTAGAGACACAATAGTAAGACAATAGATGCGCGGCCACCGGGTGTCGCTTGGGGATTCATGAATTAATTAGAATTCAACAATTTTCTAAATAGTTCTAGAACATTGCTGATTTTGAGATAACGCCATCTATTGCTGAAAAGTGTAACCTTACTTAGCACACGCCAGTGGAGTAGCGTGGGTTTTCGCCGCTTGGGGCCGACCGGAAATACGCCGCCCTTTGTTTTTTAATATTATCGGACTAAACATTTTATTTAACGAACGTAAGTTCGTACAACTTATTGAAAGTGAAGATAAACTTATAGTAAAATAGTTAAGATAAACTTATTGCTTTATTTGGAATTCAACGATTTTTTACATAATTATTATTATATTTTCTTTATACCGATGCACATGTTTAATCGCGTCGGTGCGAACACCCTCGGTGCCAAGTTGAGAACTTAGATTCATAAAAAGAAATAGACCTACTGCATCATGTTAAAATTTGGCTTGGCTCGTACGTAATATTGCGAGCGCGATTTCGAATATCTAAGGTCATTTTTACATTTTCCAAAATAATAAATTGGCGCTTTCTGCCGCTCTCTTTCGTAGGTATGCCGCCTGCAGCCATGACCGAAAGCTACGCCACTGGCACTTACTGCGGCTCTACCACGAGCTCTTAATGTGATCCATTTTACGCCCTAACTGAATATTAGAGGGATGGAGCTACTCGTATATAGAGCCTTAATAGAGCGTATAGTTCCATCATTCTGTTTCGTTTATACAACTGTCTTTTTAACATATCATGGCCATCCTCTGGCCATCTACCGAGCGATAGTAAAATATATAAATTTTGACAAATTTAATTCGCGTAATTGCTATTCAAAGCTAGATGGCGTCACTGAGGCATAGGATCACGGAATAAAGAAAAGTAGAGGAAGTGCCCCTTAGATATCGCGCGCGTGTCAACATCAAGCGAGATTCGCAGATTACATGTGCAGGTGAATATGGCATCTATTTTAAAGGCACTAGCGTTCTGAATAGAATAAATTGGTTACAGCGCCATCTAGCGTTGAGTAGCCGAACTCGTTGTAAATTGGTTTTTAGACGAAAAACTTCTTTATTGTTTGTGTCATGTCAAATAATAACAACTTTCTTACGTTGTAATAAGATCTAAATTATGAAAGCAATAAGAATTTGATTTGTAAAAGTTAAGTTTGTAATTCGTAGCTTCGTAGCCAATCATATTACTGTTTTTTATGTGTGTAATGTACAATTTGATACGCAAATGTGTGAGTTTGGCGACACTGGTTCCCGTGCTTAGCCACGTTAGGGGCACTTCTACCTATAATTTCTGTTCTGTGGTATAGCTCCATCATTCTGTTTCGTCCATCCAACTGACATTTAACATAGTAAAGCCCCTGGCCATCTACCGGGCGATAGGGAAAAATATAAATTTTGACATTAATTCGCGTGATTGCTATTCAAAGCTAGATGGCGTCACTGAGGCATAGGATGACAGTTTTTCTAAGACATTTCTCTTGATCAAAGTGTTCTTTACAAACGCAAATCTTTATTTAGGCTGAAACATCAAAATTCACTTGATGGTTAAAAACTTGCCAAGCTAATTGCTTTAATAGTTATTAAAGTACCGACCTAATTAAAATGTTTGGACATGAAAAGAGCTATCATCAACATCATCATTTCAGTGGAAAGACGTCCACTGTTGGATATAGGCCTCTCCCAAGTGTCACTATAACGACCGCTCCTGGGTGTCTTACATCCATCGGAATCCCGCGACCCTCATAAGCGGTGCTATTCTCTAAGAAAACAGCCTTGACCGTAGTGCTGGGAGCAGCAACGAATCGAGAACGCAGTGCATAGAATTAACAACCCAATGTATAGGAACATTAGATTGTTAATCCAATGTACCTATTTGGATTTTGTCGCTGCGGCCAGCACTGCGCTCAAGGCCACTCAAGGCATTCAAGAAAACATTCTTTAGAGAATGATGTCATGGAAAAGAGCTATATAATTAACGGAAATTCGACAACAAAATACATCTTACTACTTTTGCAAGTGAAGCCATCATAAAGAACTTGGCATTCCTTTATATGTTTGGTATCTTTTGCAATATTTACAAATAGGCCAATACAAATAGTATAGTTTCCGTTGCCTTTCTTTTTGATATCAGCAACACCAGACCTAATAATAATGTAGCGACATCTATGACGCCACATAAGAACTACGAAGAAAATACGAAATCCTGCATTGCGCAATCAAAGTTCTCCGCGCGTCTGTACATATACGACAGCCCGACATCAACTATCGGGCAGTAGCCCACCAGACTATAACATCTGTCTGGTCGGAGGATCCTCCCTTTTCCGCCTACCTCCAAAATAATAATTATAATTTATGGGGAATTGATATTAGTCCTCAAGATTTTCTGCCTGATTATTGAAATCCTGAAGCAGAAGGTTTATGCATGGGCGAGCCGTATTCGACGGTACAAGCGGCGAGTGGAGCGGTACACTCAGAATCGCACATTCCAAAGCAACAAACGGTAGGTCTACAGAACTTGGGTGGTTTGGATTAGAGAGGTCGAGCGCACGTGCGATCTTTTGCCAGAAATGGGGTCAATTACCATCAGCTCCCAAGATATAGCTCGTGCAGTCCGCCCGTTGCTTAAGGTGGTGCATCACGACTCACATTTTCACTGTTTTTCATACAACCGACCGACGTAAGGGAGAGCGTTTCGCACAATGCTGCTTTGAAGAGAGGGTTGCTTATGGCGGTGGCTCATGGACTGTCTGGGGCGGTATATCCGCGAGCGGCAAAACTCAACTTGAGGTTGTTACAGGACCACGGCTGCCAACAATAAATGCTGAATCAGAATCAGAATAACATTTATTTGCCTACTTTATGTATTACAAAATGTCTCTGTCAACGGCGTTCCGTGCAGAGGTGAGTCAGCTAACTTATGTCCTAAAGGATCTATGTTTGCTGTGTTCTATTTATTCGCAATATGTTAGTATGCACGAACAAATTACGTGTTTTATTTATTTATTTATGTTGTATTTATTATATATGTATATATATTTTTTTAATTTTTTATTTTATTTTAAGGGGACGCGGTGCCTTCGTTTTGTCAGTGGGCCATCGCTTATATCCTTTTTTTTAGGGTCATATAATATCTCGCCTATTCTGTGATTAATCCTGAGAGGGTAAAATTCGCCGTGCGCTTGGTAGGCATCTCCAGGGGATTCAAGATCTTCTATTCCTAATTTTGCAATGTTTTCCAGCATTTTGGTGTTTAGGTCCTCGGCACGTAGGTGCCAGGCTTCTATGTCAGCCATTTCCCATATAATCTCCGTGGGTGTTCGTCTTGGTAGCTGTGCGGCATTTTTCAATGCCAATCTATATTGGCGTTCAATTTTGCTTAGGTTCGTTGGGCTATACCTTGAGAGTAGTTGCACTACTCCATAATCCATCAGCGGTAAAATGCAGGCCTGAATGATTGCTACTTTCGTGTTTAAGTCCGTCTTCGCATTGTATCCTATTATTGGACCGAGGGCTCCTCTGACTTGTTTCAGTTTTTTGACGACCTGTTCGGTATGCTGGTTCATCCTCATGTGTTTGTCGAAAATGACACCGAGGTATATAAGTGATCTGCTTTTGATAGTGCAACTTTAGTTGTTTCAATTTTACTGTTGGCCGGTATTTTTTCTTTTTCGAGAACATGATGCATTCTGTTTTCTCTATGTTACACTTTAACCCCCATCTTGTATAATAATCAATTATGGTTTCCGCTGCCTATTCAGCGCGCATAGTCGCATGTTCTGGATTCGTGGCTGTATTGAGTATACAGAGATCATCTGCATACTGTGAAAGTTTCAGACCTTTGACGTGGTCTTGTATATCCCAAATGTCATGTACGTACAAATTGAAGATTATCGGTCCCAAGATCGAGCCTTGAGGCACGCCGTGAGGTAGCGGTTTATCGTTGGTAGTGGTAGTTCTGAATCTACCTCTTAAGTTTCTGCCTTCGAGGTAGTTCTCAATTATTTTAATAATATTATTGGAAACATCTTGATTCTGAAGTTTCTTGATCAGGCCCTTGTGGTTGATCGAGTCAAAGGCCCTCGATAGGTCCGTAGATATCATAGACACACTGTTTTCCGTGGCTAGCGCATCAGTGATAATTTTTCCGGTACGAAGAATCTGGGTTGCGGTGCCTCTTGCTCTTGTGAAGCCATGCTGGAACGTTGGTTGCAGCCGGTTGACCGTAGCGGTAAGTCTTCTCAGGATCAACCGCTCACACAGCTTTCCCATGATATTGAGCAGTGTGATTGGGCGGTATGATGATGCCTGATGGTGATCTTTGCCGGGCTTGTGCAGAAATATGCACACGCCTGTTTTCCATCGCTTAGGGAAGTAACCTGTGGACAATACAAAGTTAGCAAGAGGCACAAATGCCTCGATGAAGACTTCTCCCCCAAGTTTGAGGGCGCCTTCTTTTATCCCGTCTGGCCCTGGAGCCTTTTTGTTTTTGAATTTGCTGAGTGCAAGTTGTACTTCTTTTTTTGACGTTGCGTCGAGAGGTTGGAACGGTGTCATCTTTTCTGTTCCCTCATCGTCTTTCTCTATTTTGGCTTCTTTGACTATAGCTGTATCCATGAGCTTGTCTATTGTTTCTATTTCTGTACTGCATCCTGCAATATTAGGAAGTTTAACGATAGGCTTTTTCATGTTTCGTTGGATGCGCCACATTTGTGACCTATTGTCCCGTGGATCTTGGAGTTTGTCGAGCCAGCCTTTTTCGGAGTATTCTTTCAGGACTTTTTCAGCTTCTTTCTTAGCATGGTTGTAAAGTCTCCGTGTTTCACGCTGGAGTCTGGAGCTGCAGTGTCTCACTTGCCACACCATTTCTTTAAGCTTGTTGCGAAAGTCTATCTTATCGTTTATTTCCTTCGGTAGTCGTTCCTGCCTTGTTGAGTTTTTTAGGGGTGCGTGGATGTCGAGGGCTGCCACAACGGCATTTTCTATCGCTTCGACATACTTCTCGCAATCGGCTTCTGTTGTGATTTCTTTGTTAAGATCGCAGAGACCTTCCCACATTGTCTGTTGATACGCCGCTCTCAGATTCTCGTCCTCATAGATTTTCTTTGTGTTACGGAATAGGTGTTCCTCTATATTATGTTCGATCTTTACTGTTAGCAACCAAGGGATGTGATCCGAACCTACGCTCTCTAACTGTTTCAAGTTGTTGATGTGTTATTATAGCCAGGTCCATGATGGTGTTACCTTGGCTAAAAGGTCTAGATGGTGCATTGGCGTGTTTCAACGAGCAGATTCCATCTTTTGTTGCTTTTTTAACGACGTTGCCGAGACCGGAGTTTCTGCTGTGGCCGAGGATTTGCATACGTAAATTCATATCGCCGATGATGATTGATGGTTCGTCAGCTAAAGTTTCCTCCAGTTCATCTCTAGCATGGTGTTGGTTTGGAATTTGGATATATATTCCTTTGATCTTAAGATATTGTCCAGTTGCGTGATTAGTGATAAGTTTGATACCTACGCCTTCTATCTTCTTATTCTCATCTTGCCAACCTGGCGTGACTTCCGTTTCGGCCCACCTTAGTCCCCTTTGTACATACATGGCAGTGGCTAAGTGTTTCTCCAATGTGTGAGTGAGTTTGTCGTACCCTTTAATATTATATTAATGTGTCTGAAAGTCGATCTTACACTCGTTCAATATAATTATAGCCGGCCTATATTTCTCGACTACTGCTTTTATTTCTTTGAATTTGTTTCTTACTCCTTGAGCGTTCAGGTGTAAGATTTTGAGGTTTTGTATTTTCTTCTTGCCGTGGTTAGCCATTGAGCTGCGAATGTATATTATTTATAGTGTCCATCAGCATCATCAGTGTTTGTTGCATTTGTGTCTGCATCTGAAAGAGTCCCTCTAGTGTGAGGCTGCCTATTGTCGGCGGAACTGATTCTGTTAGTGGTTGTGCTGATTCAGTTGGTGGTTGTTCTGATTCTTTTTGTGGAAGAATCGGAAATTGCTTTGTACTTGTCACATCTGCGTATTTAACACCCAGTCTGACCACTGAACGTTTAATTCTCTCCTCTCTCTTTGTTTGCTTAGCCTCTGCTTGTTCTATTTGCCTAGCTACCACATTTTTGAACACAGGGCATTTGGCGTTGTTCGCGCCGTGGCCTTCTTCTTTACAATTTCTGCAGACTTTCGTAGTAGTACCCTCTTGCGTGGTAATAACAATTTGTGGTTCCTCTTGTTTACCGTAGCACGATTGTTTTGGGTTTTCTCTAAATGGTTCGACCTTGAATGAGGGTGCGCAAAAGAACTTTCTTTCCGAGGTTTTGAAATTATCTAGGAGATCTCTCGATTTGAGTTTGCCATCAAAAATGAGTAAGTGTATTTTCCCTGCTTTTCCGAGTGGTTTGATTGCTGTTGGTTTAACGCCGATGCAGTCTGCTATCTCGTTAGCAATAGTGTCGGTGGATTCTCCAAAAGTCTCATTTTTGAGCACGATCTTGGTTGCTGGTTGTCTGTCAGCCTTTGGTTTTGGTGCAATCACTCTGGTTATCCCGCAAAGTTCAAGCATAGTGAGTAAGTTCAGGCGCGCTGTCGCATTATCCGGGTTAATTTTTATCTGGCCTCTCATAACGTTGAGGGTTGAGCTATTCTTTGCTACTGATTCTCTGATTTTCTTTAGTGTGTCTTGATTCTTAATAACATTTTCGTCTCTGATAATTATATTAGGGATATGGGTGTTTCTCTGTGTCGCTTTCGTATAATTGGAAGCGCTTGTACGCTGTCTTTTGGTTCCTCTAGTTACCAGTTGATACGTTGGTTGGTTGACTTGCGCACTGGTGTTGTGGTCACTCATAGGTTTTAGTAATTTAGACTTGTCTGGCATAGTCGGCGTTCGGACGGATTGTGGCATTTTCCACGCGTCCAGCGTAGTTTGTACTTTGCCAACGATCTGGGACCTGGTTTGTGTAGTTTGGCCTTCAGTGTAGTTTCTTTCCTTGTTTGTAGCTGACACATATGCGCGCTCGCTGTCTCTTACTCGTGTCACTTTAGTGGGCAGAGATTTTTGTATGGTGGCGGGGACCGTGGCGCAGCCGCCTAACTTTGACATTACTCCTTGCACCTGCAGCGGCGCTTGCGGAAGTTGCTGGCCCACATTCATACTGGTATTCGAGGCAAGAAGCTTTCTAGAAGTTTCGATGTTTCTAATCACATTACTTTCTTGCTTATTATTTTTTCTTGTTCTTCTGGCCGATAAAGGCAGTTGCTCACTTTGTGGAATAAATTCAATGAGTGCGCACTGGTTTTTTCCGCACTTACAAATGAACCACTCTTCGGATGTGAAGGTATTGATGGGTATGGTAGTCAATTCCTTCTTTATTTTACAGCTGATACATGAACGGATATTTTTCACGCCGCTCTCTAGTTTTGCCGTATAAATTGTCACTGAAGACTCAAGCTGTAGTGTACCGTTATCGTATTTTGGTTTGGCTTGAAGCGCAGCCTTTATAAGAAAGAATTTCATACATACTTTGCACTGAATCTTTTTAGTGTTCATTTGATTTGTACCCCACAGGGGAGTGTCCATCTGGAAGGAACTTTCACATTCCCAGCACTGCACAATGTTTTTATTAAAGTCAGATAAATCTACGTGCACTAATTTTACTCTGTCCTTAACTATTTCACAGTCTGATCCTGAATTAAGTGGGTCCGTGTCCATATCACTGTTATTTACCGAATTTACGTTATTGTTCTCCGAAAACATTTTTTACTGTTTTTGATTATATAATTTCACTTACACTAATTATCACACTATTCCTATTCTTCGGGATGTGAACATCACAGTTATGGACTGGCCAGCCAGAAGCCCAGACATGAACCCCATTGAGCACATGTGGGACGAGCTAAAAAGACGTGTTAGGGCTCGTCAGCCAGTTGCCCAGACGATGCAGGAGTTGAAAACTGCCATAGAAGAGGAATGGGAGATGATCCCTCAAAGTTTCATAGAGCGGTTGATAAACTCTATACGATTAGCGTATGAGAGCTGTGGTAGATGCCCATGGAGGCAACACGCGTTATTAAATTAAACCTTTATTTGATAAAACATGTTTTTTATTCAAAAATCAATTGCCTTTAACAAGGCGCATATCCGACTTGTTAGGCGTAGATCCATGTCGTATGGTATTCTGAATTCAAATTTAAAACAATACGATCGAAAAAGATGGTAAAATGTATCAGGTTTAAAACTGCATCAACAGTTTTTGTTCAATCTAGCAATCATATTTCGGTAGGGGCCATCGAAACCTAAACTCTAAGGTTAGGTTAGGTTAGAAAAAAAAAAAAAAAAGAAAAATGTTAAAAAAATGTTAATGTTAGAAAAATGTATATAAGATATGTTATTGAGTATTTTCCAAATAAACCACAAATTGTTTCCCTGAAAATCAAAGTTTTGTTTATTTAATACGTCCTTACTATATTACAATGTTTAACTATGACAATTACACCTATAACTTACCTGAAAATCAAAGAAACGACATTTAAAGTTTACTAATATCGCCTCCTCAATTATATCCCTTTATTTTATCTATTTACAATAGAATTTTTAACAATAAAATATGCAAAATAATCTAAACATCATCTGCCATTCAATCACACGTCACCCCGTTCCACAGAACATAAATTCCATTGACAACTTCAACGCGCGAAGCGCGGCAAATTTGAATTAATGAAATGTCATTTCATTACATCTCCCCCCTAAGAGCAGAAATTGTAAATAATTAAAGCACAGGGCAGTGCGTGCAGGCCATTTTCTAGCAATAGGCTATAATCTACACAATGCACTTACAAGTTATCTTTATATTCGTTTTCTTCTATTTCATCTACTGCTGTGACAGGTTGTAATTTTGTTATATGGAATAAAGTTGATTCTGTTTTTCTGTTGCCAGTGTCAATCTTATAAATGGAGTTTGATATTTTTTCTATTATCTTGAAAGGGCCTATTTTTAATTCGTCTAATTTTTTTCTATTCAGTCTATTTCCATTTTCGACATATACACTGTCTCCTATCTCGAACTCTTGCATTTTCCTATTTCTATCAAATATTTTCTTATTGTACTTATGGGATTTTATTGTATTCTCTAATGCTAATTTTCTATCATCCATCCACTTGTCTTCCTTTTCTATTGTCTTAATTTCATTTGGTAAAATACTGACATTTGTACCATCCAGTAAATATTTTGGTGCAAATCCTGTAACAGAGTGGTCTGTATCATTATATTTCTGTATACTTTCTCTTGCTATTGTTGTCCATGTTTTCTTGTTGTTTTTCTCATTTATTTTACATCTAATTTTATTTACTATTGTTTGGTTCAATCGTTCGTTCAAGCCATTCGAAAATAGTGTATTTACAGCTGTAAAAATTAGTTTAATATTATTCTCCTGTAAATATTGTTTAAATTCTTTTGAATTGATGCCAGGATATTGGTCTGTTAGAATTATTCAAATCTCATCTGTCTCTAGTACTTTCTTAGTTAGTTTTATAAAGTCACTCGCATTCTGTGTTTTGGAAGTCGCAATAAACGCATATCTTGTGTAGTGGTCTACTAAAAGGTGTAAGTATTTTTTTGTTGACCTAGATCCTCCAAAGCCACCTATAGTATCCATTGACATTATCTCAAATGGTTTTGTTGCTGGTCCTAGTTGTGACATTAATTCAAATTTCCCTTGACATCTTGATTTATTTTTTATGCATGTTTCGCATGTTTTACAAATATTTATGATATTTTTTGTTAGGTTTTTAGCTGTATATATTGGACTTATTTTTTTCTGTAATTGTCTGATTCCAACATGGCATAAATCTTCATGCACCTTTTTTATAAATTTTTTACTAAACTCTTCTGAAAGTATAATCTTTTCCTGTTTCTTTATTTTTTTATAATAGATATTATTTTTGTGTAGTAGATTTTGTTTCTTTTCTTTTATTATTTCATTTTTTTCTTGGTCTTCAACTATATCTTTTATTTGTATTAAATTAACTATTTTCAATAGTTCCTCTTGGTTATCTTCTGATTCTAATACAGGGTTTCTGCTCAAACAGTCTGCTTCTACATTTTCTTTACCAGGTATATATTTTACAGTAGTCATATTGAGATAGGTAATATGTGAGGTAACCCAATTCTTCATCTGTTCTGCATTTAATTCATGAATCCCCAAGCGACCACCGGTGGCCGCGCATCTATTGTCTTACTATTGTGTCTCTAATTGACGGTATCTGAAGGGTTAATATTCATGTTCTCTAGAGGTTTGTGGTCTGAGTAAATAGTGATTTTTTTTTCCAATTAGCCAGTGTTGCCAATATTTAACTGCTTCTTTCATAGCAAAACATTCCAAATATAGCCTTTTTTCGTTTTTGAGTTTCATTTAGCTTTTTTGAAAAATATGCCACCGGTTTGTCTTTACCGTCTAGTTGTGTTTGTTTTAATATTGCCCCGATACCTTCTAAAGATGCATCTGTAAAGATTTTTATTGGTAAGTCTTTGTCGAATATTTCCAACACGGGTTGGGAACATAAATATTTTTTTATTTGATTAAATGATTCTTCACACTTCTCTGACCACACAAACTTTTCATTTTTTCTTAATAAATTATGTAATGGGTCTAAAATAATTGCGCTTCTTGGTATGTATTCATGGTAAAAGTTGATTTTTCTCAAAAATTGTCTAATGTTTTTTTGTGTCTTAGGAGTTGGAAAATGTCTTATCGAGATCAAATTGTCTTTAAGTGGTCTTACTGAATTGTTCTGAATTACATGGCCGAGGTACTTTACTGAGTCTGAAGCAAAGGTACATTTTTGAAGCTTCAATCTAAAGCCTTCTTGTATTATTGCCTCTAATACATTTCTTATGTGTCTTATATGTTCTTCAAAGGTGGTCGAGTATATCAAAATATCATCAATATAGTTAACGGAGTATCCTGTGAGCTTGTGCTTTCTTAGAATATTGCTTAAAATTCTCTGGAAAATTGCTGGTGATGTTTTCAAGCCAAAAGGAAGGCAGGTCCACTGGTAATGGCCATCTTGTGTGACGAATCCTGTTTTATTTCTATCTTCCACCCGTAGGGGTATTGCCCAAAATGCTGTGTTTATATCCAATGTAGTAAAATACTTAGTTTCTAGTTTTGATAATCAAATTATCTATTAATGGGAAAGGTTGAGCTTGTGGAACAACAATTTTGTTTAGTTCCCTGAAATCTACACATAAGCGGGACTTTTTATTTTCACCTTTTTTAAATGCCAATGTCACTGGAGCAGCGAAAGGACTGTAGGATTCTTCTATTAAATTATTCTTTAGTAGCTTGGATATTGCAGCATCAAACGTAAGGTCGAGGTAGATGCGCAGGAAATACATTATGTCGATGAGTATATCTACTTGGGCCAGTTAGTATCATTCGAAAACAGGCAGGAAAAGGAGATAGATCGACGAATCCAGAACGCCTGGAAAAGCTACTAGTCCATGAAGACGCTAATGAAGGGTGATCTACCGATCTCCCTGAAGCGTAAACTCATCGACATGTGTATCCTGCCCATCCTAACCTACGGTGCTCAGACCTGGTCTCTCACCGAACTACAAAAGTTTCGCCTTGGGGTTTGCCAGAGAGCTATGGAGCGCAGCATTGTGGGCGTAAAAAGAACAGACCGAATACGGAACGACACGCTGCGCTCCATAACAGGTATAATAGACGTGGGCAAAAAGGCTGCCAGGCTCAAATGGGACTGGGCGGGTCACGTCAGCCGCATGCACAAGGACCGCTGGGCAAGGGTCGCCACACAGTGGCCTTGTGGTGTGTTTGTTGTGGTGTAGTGGTTCCTACTGAGGGAAAGCGTCGTCGAGGCCGGCCTAGAAAGAGGTGGCGGGATGATTTGGACGCCTACCACAAGGACTGGTTAGAGACGGCGCAAGAAAAGAAATTTTGGAAGGACTTGGGGGAGGCCTTTGCCCAGCAGTGGGACAGTAATGGCTAGTTAAAAAAAAAAATCTTGGATATTTGCTCTTCAATTTCTAATTTATTCTCTATTGTACATCTGTATGGTCTTTTACTACAGTATCTATTTACTTGTAAATCTATGTGGGCTTCATAATCTCTAACTGATCCTATATCATACTTGTCTTTAGCAAAAATTGTTTTATATTGCTTTATAATTTTCTCTATCTCAATTTTTGTTTTATTATCTAAATGGTCTGTGATACTTACAAATTCTTCTGTTTCTATGTGTTCATTAAAATTTATTGCAAATGTTTTTTTATTCTTTTCTTCATATCTGTTATCTTTAGACATTGCATCTATTTTATTTGTTGTTTTCTTTTGTTCTATCTGCAAGTCCTCATTTTGGGTTAGTTTGAATTTCTTTATCATATCTAATCCGATTATAAAATCTTCGAAATCTTCATTATCCACTATATATATTTCCATCTCTTCTTCTAAATCGAATATTTTTATTTTTATTGTAATACAGCCATCTGTTTTTTTCACACCATTAACCGTTTTCATATATGCTATATTCACATTGTCCTTTTTTTCTTTCACTTTAATCAGCTTTGAATTTATTAAAGAAATCTGTGAACCTGAATCATAAATGCCGCTCACTTCTAGTTTATTTTCTAATAAGAGCTTGATTTTGATTAATGGTGTACTTACTCTTTTTTTTTCTCAGTATTTATATCTACTTCAATAATGGAGTTGTTGTTTACATTTCTGGGTTTAAAAACCTTTTCAGATTCATTCTTATTTTTCTTGAACCAGCATGTCTCCTCCGGATGATATCGAATTCCTTTTTCCAAAGATTCACAAGTCTTACATGGCTTCTTCTCATTATATTTATTTTTATTAAGAGATGTACCACTCTTTATTGTGGTTGAGTTTTTCTTGTACATCATACCTTCATATTTTCTTATCTCATTGAACAAATCAGTAGTATCATTGAGTTCATCCCTGTTTAACTTATTTAAGATAAAACCTGGTAAACCCGTTGCAATAAGATCTATCATTGTTTTGGAGTCTATCGATTTGTTTATATCTAGTATAAGCCTCTCTTTTTTTATAGCATAATCAATTAGTAGTCCTTCTTTATACCTGAATGCTAGAGCATATGTGACTATGTCCCATCCTCTGTTTTTAAAAGTTTCTAGAAATTTGTGTTTCCATTCTTTCCATTCAGCCTTTATTGTAAGTTTTATGGCCATCGAGCTATACCAATCCAAACAAGATTTTTCTAAAAATAACCTCAATATATCTATTTTAGTTTCATCTTTTGATATATTAAAGCGCTCACACTCTTTTTCAAAATTCTCAATCCACTGCATTGCGTTAGGGTTCTTACTTGTTAATTTTTCAATAATAAATTTCTCTGAAATATGTTTTAGGTTATGTTGTTTTTCTTTCTTTGTAGTTGTTTCTATTAATTTTTCCAAGATATTTTGCAAATTGTCGTTATTGTCTATTGGTTGTTTTGTGTTCATTTCTTCTAAATATTGATCTAAAAATTGCATATTACCTTCCTCATCTATACAACGTGTAACAAAAAGGGGGTATACATACCAAGTGCACGGCCTCTTGATAAGATAACAAACGATATGGAAAGGGTTTTCTAACCTTATGTTTACATGGTAGGAAGTTGTGAATTATTCCATACATATGATACCAGAAACCGAACATTTCAAACTGAAACCAATACATCACTAGCAAAAAGTCAGCTGATCGGTGTCATTGAACTGTTTATGACTAAAAACAAACCTCTTACTCCTGGTATTTCTTCAAACAGTGGATAAAGGGTTCCGCATGTTTATTTTTTCTAACATTTTTTTTAAGAAAAATAGTTTTAAGAAGAAATAAGTTTTTCCTACAAAGACTAAGATTATGTTTGTGTACAACAAACCAAGCCAAAAACTAGAGCGAGTGCGTGCGTTGGACATCGAAAAACCTGCGCGCCGCGTAGGGCCGTGTTCGGTAGCGCGCAGCGCATATTATTTTTCGTGCGACTCACGCCGCTTTTAGAGGAGACTAAGTAGACTAAGTAATTAATAATAGTAATAATTAGGTACCTATCTGGTATTTACGTGAAACAATAAGAAATATCTACATACTTTTTTATTGTTTTACGTACTCGTAGATAGGATAGTAACAAATACTTAGTTTACGAAAAATTTAAACGAAGTAGGTACCTACGTAAAATCTAAACGAACGTTGTACTCGGCGTTAGACGCTGCGAAAAAGGATTTCATATCTGTTAAAATGAACCCAAATATCATCTCTAAGCAACTTATGTGCCTCCTGGTACAAATAAACTCCCAGTGGGTTCCGTTCTTGAATTTTATTTAATTAGAGGACTTCAATAAGTTGTCACTTTTTGCAGGGTCGAGATGAATTTTCTTACGTACCTAATTATTTTTATGTCGGTTGCTATACATAGGATATGTACTTAGTTAACAAGAAGTTAATTATTTAGATGTAGTGTGCGCATTCACAACGCCGCGTGAATGCGTGTGAGTTTAATTTTACCCCGAGATTATAAACAAATCAACAAATCTTTCGCGCTTATTTCTAAAAAAACCTATACGTTTGCGCACAATTAGGTCTTTGCGTAACTTTTTGCCTTTTCTACAAAAACATTACCAGTAGTAGCACAGTTTAGTCTTAATTTATCATTTTAAAATAAATGAAAAATATGCGAAAGTACTAGGAGTCCATAAGAAACGAGAATTGTTATTGATAATTTAAAAAAACGGTTCACAGATCCCTAAAAAAATTCCTTTGAGAAGCTCAAATGTTATTGAACACGATAAAATAGTTTTGTCCCAGTCGCACGCGCCGCCTGCGTGTTTAATGTGAGAGAGATGGCAATGTTGTCGTCGTCCGTTCGGCTACTCTCTTTGGCGGCACGTGCGGCATCTTTGTACGCGCCGAAAGTCAAATTTAGGTAAATAAATAAATATAATTTTGCATTAGTGGATGACCAATAATCGTACGATGCAGTCGCATAGCATAATTATCCGTTCCGGTGTTTGTGATTTGGATTTTAAACATTATTTTATTGCAGTTGTGATAATCGTGTGCGATGGCATTTCTATGGTGATGGTGTTAAGTAATAGTGAATATTATGAGATGATGTTGTGTGTCGGAAGAGAGGACGGCCGGTAATGTGCGAGCTGCTCGCGAACTTTATCGTCCTCGATTTATCGCGGGTACCTAGAAGGAGCTGAGCGCCGACAGTTTCTTCGGTGGCGGGCTTCCATCGGATAGTAGGTAGGTACATTCACAGAGTACTTTGTAACATAGGTACTGAAAGGAACATCGTCTGCAACAAACTGGTTCCACGTTTCTGGTTTAGGGGGTCGCCCAAACACTATCGATCCAGAATTTGAGGAGGCCGTACTAGAGCATTTTGAAAATAACCCACGTAGGTACTAGCGCACTCGGCGAGCTGCATTGGCGCTGTATACCTCTAACCATATGCAAGTAGGTATGGCGAGTGTTGCAGAATGAAGGTCAGCACCCATACCTCTTCCGTCGCATCCAGAAACTGACACCTGTAGATATTTTGCCTCGCGTGACCTTCTGCTTTTTTGAGGCAAAATTTTAAGTAGGCAGGTACTAGGCAAACAGAGCGTTTCATTCACGCGCGCGCCGCGCGTATCGAAATTAGGTAGAATTAGGAAGAGAGGTACTAGGCGATCAGATTTACAGAAGAAGTCTTTATTAGTATTAGCAAGTGACGTGGAATGTTATTGACCCTCGTAGTGTTGTGACACGTTTGTTATGATTTGAATTCGAGAATCATACGATACCAAGGATACCAAGAATTTGGTATCAATTCTTTGAGTAATTTATTTTGAGCTGAAACTTTGTGTAGAGATTCTATACCACCAGTAAACTTCAGGGCTTTTTGATGTATATACCCTTTTTGTTACACGTTGTATATGTTTTCTTAAGATCTTCATCCATTTTTATCCATATTTTTCTGCATTGATGCCTTTTCTTTATGCTATTTTTTATTTTTGTGAAACTGTTCATTTTGACAATATATGTATGATGAATCACTGGCTTCTGTTCATCAGGTAAAATATAACATTTTCCTTCCTCTGTAGGTATTGAGGTTATGGCCAATATGTTAGATTTGCCATCATTTGAGGTTATCATCGTGAACTCAAATTGTAACCGGTCCATCTTTTTCTAGTTGACGAAAATGTCGTTTTACAAGATATGTTATTGAGGATTTTCCAAATAAACCACAAATCGTTTCTCTGAAAATCTAAGTTTTGTTTATTTAATACGTCCTTACTATATTACAATGTTTAACTATGACCATTACACCTATAACTTACCTGAAAATCAAAGAAACGACATTTAAAGTTTACTAATATCGCCTCCTCAATTATATCCCTTTATTTTATCTCTTTACAATAGAATTTTTAACAATAAAATATGCAAAATAATCTAAACATCATCTGCCATTCAATCACACGTCACCCCGTTCCACAGAACATAAATTCCATTGACAACTTCAACGCGCGAAGCGCGGCAAATTTGAATTAATGAAATGTCTGTGGTATTTGGATGACGGAACACTGGGAGGTGAGGTAGATACTGTTTTGAAAGATTTTGAATTCCTGAAAGAGCAATTTAAATCTATCGGCCTAGAACTTAATCATTCTAAATGCGAAATTTTTGTTCCTGACAGTACAGACAGACAATCGACTCTACAGAAATTTTATTCAATAGCTCCTGAAATCAAAATTTTAGATAAAAGCACACTGCACCTCCTAGGTACCAATTTTGGAAGACAGTTTTTTTTATTCATTGACGACAAAATTGAACGTTTTAATAACATTTCGGAGAGACTTTCCAAAATTAACCTACATTCGGCATTCACCCTCCTACGGTATTGTTGTTTTGCACCAAATTTTATGTATTTTCTCCGCTCTTCCCCTTTATGGAAGCAGCCACATCTCTTGGACAAAATTGATCAGACTATTCGGTATACTCTGACTTCCATTTTAAATGTGGCCCTGGATGACCGAGCGTGGTTACAAGCCACGCTACCCATTCGCTTTGGTGGGATCGGCATCCGCAAAATTTCTAGTATAAGCCTACCGGCGGTCTTGTCTTCGGTCCACAGCACACAACAGTTGACCAAAAGAATTTTGACTCCATCACTGGTTAGCTGTGAGGTGCCGTGCTTGGCCGATGCCGTGAGCACCTGGAAAATTGCTTGCCCGGACAACGCGTTGCCCGAAATTCCATCTTCCCAGAGACAGTGGGATGAGCCGCTCTGCAGATTGGTACGGAATAATCTCATTAACACGTCCACCAATACTGCTGAGCGCGCTCGCCTACTGGCTGTGGGTGAATGGGAGTCGGGTCTTTGGCTACAGGCTTTACCGTCACCTAACATAGGTACTATGCTGAGTGACACCACCTTCCGGATCGCTACATGCCTGCGTCTGGGTGCTCCTAGTGGAGCTCCACATCGATGTCAGTGCGGCGAAGCAGTCGATCGCCTCGGACACCATGGCCTATCTTGCAGTAGAAGCGCTGGTCAGATAGCACGGCATGCCAGTATTAATGACATCATCCGTCGAGCTCTTGTCACCGCCGGGGTGCCAGCTGTCTTAGAACCCAATGGCTTGGCACGTGACGATGGGAAGAGACCAGATGGGATGACTATAATGCCTTGGAAATTGGGTAGGCCTTTGGTGTGGGATGCAACATGTGTCGACACCCTTGCGCCATCCCATCTTCTGAGTACCGCGGGCTGTGCTGGAGCGGCTGCTGTAGGTGCAGAAAACCTCAAACGGCGTCGGTCAAGCACGGCACCTCATAGTTAACCAATGATGGAGTTAAGATTTTATTGGTTAACTGTTGAGTACTGTGAACCGAAGACAGGAACGCCGGTAGACTTATACTAGAAATTTTGCGAATGCCGAGCCCACCAAAACGGATGGGTAGCGTGGCTTGTATCCACGCTCGGTCATTCAGGGCCACATTTAAAATGGACGTTAATGCGTATCGAATAGTTTGATCAATTTTGTCCAAAAGATGTGGTTGTTTCCATAAAGGAGATGAGCGAAGAAAATACATAAACTAAACTAAACTATTGCACAAGAAGTGGCAGTGGTGATATTCCAAATGCCTATATAACGCAACGAATTCATTCGAAACGGAAAGCTTATGAACTATTCGAAACATTAAACCTTCTTGACACAGAATTCGAGAAAACAACGCTTGTTATTTATGCTCCTAGAATACATAAAATGTCAGAATCTGTCAGCAGAGCCCCAAGACAAATTCATTCAAGTCAACAAAACAAACACAATCACAATTTCGGAAATTAACGAAATTACTAATGAACGTCCTCACAATTATTCTGATTCAAATTATTACGTTTCTCGTTCAAACTGTATTTTGCAGACATGACATGCGCGTGATTACTACTCTAAAGTACTCCAAACATACCTTAACACCGGCAGTTGTAAACGGGAAACCTGCAACAGAAAGCCAATTTCCATTCCTAGTGTCTATAAAGAGTCCTGTGCAAGAGTTAGAACCAGGTGGAGTGGTATGGGGAAATTTGTGTGGTGGCAGCATCATTGCTAGCACAAGGGTACTGACCGCAGCGCATTGCTTCGATGACGACGATTTCTTCTACGCGAAGCACCCGGATTTATTTCGGGTCGTAGCGGGCAACATGAAGACGGAAATCGTACATGATGGGCACACCGAGACCACAACAGAAGGTCAGTGGAGGACGATATTAAAAGCGATTTTGCATCAGGGTTTCAATTTTCCAGATAACGATATTGCCATAGCAGTAGTAGACAAGCCGTGGGTGTACACAAAGAAAGTCAATTACGTGAGAATGGCGACCAGTTCGATAGACTACCAGCACAAGTGCATTTCGGCAGGGTATGGCTTGCTCGGCTATAAGCCAGGCGATAAATCATCACCTATCTTGCTGACGGCTGAAGTCGAAATCGTTTCCAGATGGCGGTGCTCCTTAGTATGGGAAATGAACATGGATCAGTTTGTTTGCACGGCGTCAGCGACCACAGATGTGGCTATGGGTGATTCTGGGGGGCCCCTGATTTGCAGGCGAACCGGAGACCCCGCAGAGGTGAATGACGACGGGATTCTAGTGGGGGTTGTGAGTGGTAAGAATATTGATACAACAACTTTATATGCCCGCGTGTCTGAGTTCGGGTCTTGGATCGCGACCGATGGCACAGTCACTGGCGGTGGCAGTGGCGCAGGTGGTGGAGGAGGAGGAGGAAACCTCAGTCGCATGAATGCTGCTGATACATTACACATGTCTTTAAACGTCTTTTGGTCTATTACACTGTTCATTTTAATATATCTTTTGTTTTATTGTTTAGGGTCCTTTTTAGGTTCCGTGGTCAACCAGGAACCCTTAGGCCCTTTGTCCACCACCACCGTCACCGGGACGTCACCAAGAACGAGATTATTACGGGCCGAGTTTAGTTTAAGATGCGCTCGGGTGATGGGCGTGCGGTGGACACATGGCCATAAAAATGCCATATCACTAAATCGGCGCCGTCATCTCGTTCGCGGTGGTGGACAAACGGCCGTCGGGCCGCATGTCCACCGCACGCCCGTCACCCGAGCGCATCTTAAACTTAAACTCGGCCCGAAATAATCTCGTTCTCGGTGACGTACCGGTGACGGCGGCGGTGGACGGCCTTACTGTATCGCCATGTCTGTCTGTCTGTCCGTCCGTCCGCGGATAATCTGTGACCGTTAGCACTAGAAAGCTGAAATTTGGTAAGTACCAATATGTATATCAATCACGCTGACAAAGTGGTAAAATAAAATGTGAAAAAATTGTTCTATTAGAGCATGCCCCATACACGTAGTGGGGAGTGATTTTTTTTTTCATTTCAGCCCTATCGTATGCTATATTGTTGGATAGGTATTTAAAAATAATAGTTACTACAATCATTTTATGTTTTTTTTTTTTTCACTGTATATATTTAATCAAAAATTTTATTAACATACATATATACATCTTAATTATTAAATATTATAAACTAATAGGTATATATACAAACTTAAAGAAAAAATATATACAAACGGGTAAAAAATGATAATGTTAATATTTTCGGAAATAATCTCTCCAAAAGTAAAAAAAATTGATAATGGGTTGAACAATTTTTGAAAAGTTGTACAAAATAATTTCTAAACTAAGTTTGTAATTTAACCGTATATAACTAACTTATTTTATTATCCTGAACGTATCTTCTTTCAAATTAAAAAGAATGATTAAAATCGGTTCACGCAATCCAAAATTACCAACGAAAACCCAACATACAGGGTGTGGAGTAAATAATGTTGAAACTGTCGATTGGCCAGATTATCATCTATCATTTACCCCACTTACGCACAGGATCGATCATTGTGGCGACACTTAGGGGAGGCCTATGTCCAACAGTGGACGTCTGTCGGCTGAAATGATGATGATGATTTACCCCACTTATATCACCATATGCCCATGGATGTCATAATCATCGATATTTTTGATATTTTAAATAAAAATCATACTTATTCATACAAAATCAGCTGTCATTTCTTCAATTGGTGACTTTCTCTCGTTCTGTTTTTTTTTTTTTTCACTTCTGAATATATTTATTATCAGACCAGTATCAAGTTTTTTTATTACAATCTATCTTAGATTGTAATAAACATGACAAAAAATAATTAATTTCAATATTTTAACATTTCTTTTTAGGGAATTATAATTTAAAAAACTTGCCTATTTAATGCAAATTCTAAAAATGTATAATAATAAGCAATATCTTAATACAATACAAAGTTATTGCTGTTCGAATCTTAAAAGAAATTTTTCATACAATTCTGAGTTAATTTTTTTTTTTTCAGCCGTAACTAATGTTAGACACATAGAGAATGAGAATTTTCAAAAAATTTGATCACTATGGGTTTATTAACACAATAAAACACATTAGTAACTGAAAAAAATATTGAAAATAAAAAAAAAATTCGAGATGTCGAATTGGGCTCCTTCAGCTGCTATGCATGCTCAACACCTTCTTATGAAGGACGGCTTCCCCGAACATTATGCGGTAATAATACAATGGAAACTGAAACTGAATGGGACTTATGCAGAGAGGTGAATAGGACATCTAGGGCCAATACATTGGTCACCTCGCTCGCCAGATCTAAACCCTTTAGATTTTTTTTACTAGGACTGCTTAAAGGAGATGGTTTATAAAGAAGAAATCACTTTAGTTGATCGTGCGGGTTTTTTTAAGTGCGTAAAGAACCCGCACGATGAAGCAGATCTGCACTCCCGCAAGTACGTGCGTAGGTGCGTTTCCACGCGCTTCGCTCTGTAGTGCGTGGTAGTGTGATAACCTGCACCCTTTTTTTTTTTTTTTTGTCGACGGGGAAAATCATCTTTGACGAAACCCGCTCTTGGGTGGAGCGGGAGACAGTGTCAGACTCTTACTGACTAAAAACCCCGCGCCGTTTCTTCTAGCCTTCATACCGGGGCACGTGCTCCCTTTCGGACAACCCTGTCCCCAGTAGGCTTCGACCCAGCTGGGCCCCTCCTGCTGCTGACAACTCCTTGAGGCGCGCGGGAACAGTGCGTGCCGTCGACGTCTTAGGCTCGGTCCATTACCGGACGATCGGACAGCGAGCTACCCATGGCTCGCCGTCCGCGAGCCCGCGTCTACGGTGGCCGAAAATCGGGATCGGAATCCCGGCGACGGCGGCGAGGGCGCCGTTGCCTGATGCGGTCGGCCTCCTCCTTTGCAAGCATTACTGCTTCGCAGAAGGAGGCGACCGCCTGCCATTCCTCCTCGCTCCGGATCATGGCCTCGACCAGGGCCCAGCGCGAGAGGTCTCCGCCGCCAATCGCCCCGATTTCAGGGGGGCGCCAAGGTCTGGAGTTGGAGTCTCCCGTCTCCCCTGGGTGCAAACTCTCAAAACTGTGCTCTACGCTCTGTACATATTACATGCGCATATTTTTTATTGAGGTATTTTTAGATGGATTTTTTGAGTGTGGTCGAAGAGCGACTCTAACGATATCGTTAGAGTCGCTGCTCGACCACACTGCGCTTACGCTTATGATTGGTGCGATACTTCCACCTTGGCGCCACAATATTTTCGCTCGGGGTGTGAGTGGCCTTTACACCGGCACTGATTTCAGTAAGAGTCTGACACTATCTCCCGAAAGAGCGGGGGTTGTCATTGAAGGATTTTTGCCCAACATAAAAAAAAGACCTAATATTCCAAATGCCTATATAACGCATCGAATTCATTCGAAATATACGGCTTATGGACTATTCGAAACATCAAACCTTCTTGACATAGAGTTCGATAAAAAAACGCTTGTTATTTATGCTCCTAGAATACATAAAATGTCAGAATCTGTCAGAGCCCGACCATCAGTCAAAACAAAGTCATTCAGGTCAACAAAACGAACACCATCACAATTTCGGAAATGAACAAAATTACTAATGAACGTCCTCACAATTATTCTGATTCAAATTATTACGTTTCTTATTCAAACTGTATTTTGCAGACATGACAGGCGCGTGATTACTACTCTAAAGTACTCCAAATATACCTTAACACCGACAATTGTAAACGGAAAACCTGCTTCAGAAAGCCAGTTTCCATTCCTAGTGTCTATAAAGAGTCCTGTGCAAGAGTTAGAACCAGGTGAATTGGTATGGGAAAATTTGTGTGGTGGCAGCATCATTGCTAGCACAAGGGTTCTGACCGCAGCGCATTGCTTCGAAGACGATGATTTTTTCTACGCGAAGCACCCGGATTTATTTCGGGTCGTAGCGGGCAACATGAAGACGGAAATCGTACATGATGGGCACACCGAGACCACAACAGAAGGTCAGTGGAGGACGATATTAAAAGCGATTTTGCATCAGGGTTTCAATTTTCCAGATAACGATATTGCCATAGCAGTAGTAGACAAGCCGTGGGTGTACACAAAGAAAGTCAATTACGTGAGAATGGCGACCAGTTCGATAGACTACCAGCACCAGTGCACTACGGCAGGGTATGGTTTGCTCGGCTATAAGCCAGGCGATAAACCATCACCTATCTTGCTGACGGCTGAAGTCGAAATCGTTTCCAGATGGCGGTGCTCCTTAGTATGGGAAATAAACATGGATCGGTTTGTTTGCACGTCGTCAGCGATCACAGATGTAGCTAGGGGTGATTCTGGAGGGCCCCTGATTTGCAGGCGAACCGGAGACCCCGCAGAGGTGAATGACGACGGGATTCTAGTGGGGGTTGTGAGTGGTAAGAGTATTGATACAACAACTTTATATACCCGCGTGTCTGAGTTCGGGACTTGGATAGCGACCGATAGCACAGTCACTGGCGGTGGCGGTGGCGCAGGAGGAGGAGGAGGAGGAGGAAACCTCAGTCGTATGAATGCTGCTGATACATTACACATGTCTTTAAACGTCTTTTGGTCTATTACACTGTTCATTTTAATATATCTTTTGTTTTATTGTTTAGGGTCCTTTTTAGGTTCCGTGGTCAACCAGGAACCCTTAGGCCCTTTGTCCACCACCACCGTCACCGGGACGTCACCAAGAACGAGATTATTACGGGCCGAGTTTAGTTTAAGATGCGCTCGGGTGATGGGCGTGCGGTGGACACATGGCCATAAAAATGCCATATCACTAAATCGACGTCGTCATCTCGTTCGCGGTGGTGGACAAACGGCCGTCAGGCCGCTTGTCCACCGCACGCCCGTCACCCGAGCGCATCTTAAACTTAAACTCGGCCCGAAATAATCTCGTTCTCGGTGACGTGCCGGTGACGGCGGCGGTGGACGGCCTTACTGTATCGCCATGTCTGTCTGTCTGTCCGTCCGTCCGCGGATAATCTGTGACCGTTAGCACTAGAAAGCTGAAAATTGATACCAATATGTATATCAATCACGCCGACAAAGTGGTAAAATAAAAAGTGGAAAAAATTGTTCTATTAGAGCACGCCCCATACACGTAGTGGGGAGTGATTTCTTTTTTCATTTCAGCCCTATCGTGTGCTATATTGCTGGATAGGTATTTAAAAATGAATGGGGGTTTACTACAATCATTTTTGATAATGTTAATATTTTCGGAAATAATCGAAAGAGAATAAGTAAGGGAATAAGTTATTTTAACTTATTATCCTGAACGTATCTTCTTTCAAATAAAAAAAGAATGATTAAAATCGGTTCACGCAATCCAAAATTACCACCGAAAACCCTACTTATAAAAATAATAATAATAATTTATTTATAAATTTGACAACACAGGCCCATTTGTTAGTAAAAAACTTCTTAAACTAAACGACAAACACATGTACAAACTACGGTCACACATTAATGAGCGATAAGGTTGCCTTTTTTTTCTGTCGACGGGGAAAGTCATCATTGACGAAACCCGCTCTTGGGTGGAGTGGGAGACAATGTCAGAGTCTTACTGACTAAAAACCCCGCGCCGTTCCTTCTAGCCTTCATACCGGGGCTCTAGTTTCCTTTCGGATAACCCCGACCCCGGTAGGCTTCGACCCAGATGGGCCCCTCCTGTTGAGGCGCGCGGGAACAGTGCGCGCCGTCGACGCCTTGGCTCGGTCCTGACAGTTACCGGACGATCGGACAGCGAGCTACCCATGGCTCGCTGTCCACGAGCCCGATAAGGTTGCCCTTGCCGCACCAAAACACTCACAACATGTCTCAGTATGGGGGCATCCAATTGCTCAGATAGCGCCTTCAGGATACTGTTGGAACTGCCGCGAACACGGGCAAGAAGAGAAGCGGTCTTTTTTCTCAGAATCGCGTAAAAATCATCTACTCTCGCTTCCCTTACCCGCGGCTTCGCCCGCGTTTATTAATATACTTTAATTCCTCTCCCCTTTTCTTCCATCTTTCTCTCCTTTTCTCACTTAAAAAAAATCTCCTTTTCTCACTTAAAAAAAATATAGCCTATGTCCGTCTCCAAGGTCCCAACTATCTCTGTACCAAAATTCATCAAAATCGGTTTTGTCATTTAGGCGTGAAGACGTAACAAACAAAATCACTTTCGCTTTTATAATATTAGTAAGGATTATATTTCAATAATTTACAACAACTAATTAATCTATTTATTAATATAATTCAATAATATATCAATAATTTTAGCAATGTCTTATATAATCTAATGTATTTAATTCAATAATGTTACTATGGTATATAATATATAGGTAGGTATCCTACTAATATTACCTATAAATGCGAAAGTTTGTATGTATGGATGGATGTATGGATGTTTGTTACTCTTTCACGCAAAAACTACTGAACGGATCTCGATGAAACTTGATACATGAGTAGACCATATCCCAGAATAACACATAGGATACTTTTTATCGTGGGATTATGTACGCGGGTGAAGCAGCGGGCAAAAGCTAGTATAATAATAAATATAATGTATCACTAGGCTAAGCAGCTTGAGAAGAGAAACGATCGAAAAATAAAACCAGGAAATAGCTATAAAATATTTATTTATTCATCTTTAAACAATAAATTGTTTTATATAAAACATAGTTCGGCATTAAATACCTATACATACTACTTATTTACTAGATCGACTCGACACCACATGTCACAAAATAATATAATATAAAATCAAACACGGGAATTTTGGCTTAATTTTTTTATTTGGTCTTATATTTTTTGCATTTGTGACGATTTATTTTCAACAGTGATTTGAAATCACAAATCAAACACAATGCAATTGAATGTTGATCAATTTAATCAACCAATCATAAGTCCATTAAATACTTGAGATGTTTGTGGGGGGGGGGATCGAGTGGAATGTCACATAATCTTACGTGAGGAAAGAGGGGTATCGGCAAGTATTTAAATTTCCAAAAACTGAGTTAAAGTAGTAAAATATTACTAATAAATAATTTTTTTTCAATACACTTGCTCATAAAATGAATCTTATTGCACTGAACTTAGGTATATAATGGCTCTTGTTACCAAACTGTGCCTCTCTTAACCTTGAGCCAAATCTTACGACGTCTAGCTTTTAGGTCAAAGAATCGCCAAAATCATCCATAGCATAGTTAAACAAACCTCGCATAGTTAATGGACCTCCTAACGAGCGTTTCATCATTAGTCACATCTTTCTGAATCGATTTCTTCATCATCTAAGACCGTGTAATAGACAAAACTAATATTTTATTTGTGTACATGTGGTCAAATTCTGTCAACATTTGTAAAAATCATTCGCAAACGACGCCTATTATTATAATTGGACTTCAAAAAAACAGAAATTATTTAGACGAAAATTATATACTTTTTGGAATTAAAAATATTTCAAATAAATGTGTTGATTTACCTTAAAAATACTAGATAAGTAAACGTATAATTTAATTCGTAATGACTTTATTTATTCACGTAATAACATCCAGTTTCTGAGAGGCTCATACACAATAAAATTTTTGTATATTTTTTAATTTTTCGTATATTTTTTCCAAACGCCTTGTTGACACTTCGCGTGACCCAAAGGCTAGCTTCTACCTCGGTCAGAGATTAAGCATTGCCATACAACGTGGCAATGCCGCCAGTCTTTTGGGCACACTTCCAGTCGACAGCGATTTTTTGACGCCATATTTTAGGTAAAAGTTATTGTGTATATATAGTTTTAATTAGTTAAGTGTTTTTATTTTTCATGTCTTTCTATACATATAAAAAATATTTTTAATGGTGGTAAACTTACAAAATAAATATCATTTTATTAGTATTTTACGGAAATCGGTAAAAGCGTTTCGTAGAGTAAGTGGGCGGGGCCTCATACAGGCTTTCGCACTCCTGTGCACAGTCACATTTCGCAACGGGTTATTCTGTTTTTTTGAAGAGTTATTCTGAATAACACTCAAAAAAAAAAACAAGTATTATTGTTTTTTTTTTTTGGTGGGCAAAAATAAGCCCATGATGTCGACGGCGCGCACTGTTCCGCTGTTCATGGGCTTATTATTATTTGACCTGATATCGTATTTTATATGATTGTTTTTTAGTTTTACCTCCTGAAATTTTGTGCAACCTTTCAGTTACTGAATGTTAGACTCATACAAATGAAAAAAATAATTTAACCATTCATAATTTTGAGACTATCTTTTACATTACTATCTAATCTATAATCTAAAGCCTGATATAAATACATTAGGATATGGAATACATTTATGACAAATTAAAAATAGGATACATTGAAAGGTATATAAATGATATAAGTTATTCACATAGTCAATTAAATATAATGGCAAAATAGTACATTGGAAATAAAATACTAATAATGCAGTCATAAATGAAATTAAAATCATTGTAATACATTTTTTTCGTTAAAAATAATAGTTTAATTTAGATGTCGACTAATTAAAAGCATTATTCTACCACCAAATTTATAAATACATATTAATTTTATTAAAAATGCATTATCCTTTTAAATGCATTATATATAAAAAGAAAATAAAAACAACACTTCGTATAGAAGCGAAATTATGTGTATCTTGTCCAGACTTCAAATAAATTCATCGGTAAGAATCGCTCTATTTCAAATGGCCCATACTAGGAATTCGGAGCAGTGGTGGCAGAGTGGTAATGACTCCGACTTACGAGTTGTAGGTCGCGAGTTAAAATCCCGCCAGACGCATTACTTTGTGTAATTTATTTCATTACCACTGCTCTCAAAACTGTAAAGGAAAACACCGTGAGGAAATCAGCATGTCCTAGAACCAAAAATTCGAAGACATGTGACATTCACCAACCCGCACTGGGCCCGCGTGGTGGATTACGGCCCATTCCCTCTCCTAGAGAGGCCAGATGTTGATGAGTTTCGCCTCTTATCGAAGTCTTGTTTCTATTTTATATGAAAAAGGTGCAAAATGGTGCATTTTAAACGAAATGCGATTGTGTAGAGGTAGGTTTTGGAAGACAATACATATCTTATTCTATTGAATAACGAATGTGCGCTCTACTGCCTAGCCATTTACTGAAAGTAATATTTTGCGTAATTTACGTTAAACAACAATCATCGGTATGTCTGTTCGTACACAGGGAGACGCTCAGGCGTCGGGTGTCGCGAGGCGGACGACGAGCGATGGGTATCCCGCCGTCCTTCCGGTATGCCGTCGACGGCACGAAGTATTCTACGCGCGTCTCAAATAGATGTCAGCAAAACTGTAAGGGCCCATGCTAGGATTGCAGAAATTTTTGAAGAAAAAAAGATAAACCGTGGTTTTAGAACGAAAAATGCAAAGACACAGATCGGTATTGGTCAGTAAAAACCAGGGGCGTAGCTACTGCCGTATAAATTATACGGGACCCCCGAGCTACAGGGGCCCCGACCTATGCCTAAATTCGTAACATGTTATCCACAATCTTAAATATAATAAAATCTTGTATTGATAAAAGGCTAGTAGTGAGTTTATAATGACTATATGATACTCTGTATATAGTTTTTAGCACGCTTCTCTCGTTTTAGATTAACATATAAGACGACAATAAAAACTCAACCTATTTTTAGTAGGTATAGGTGAATGATCCTTTCAAAAGTATTTGATATGGGGCCCTATTAGGACTAGCTACGCCCCTGGTAAAAACCTGACATCTCCGAACCTTCTTGCTCCACTTTAGAGCTGGAATAGTCATTTGATGTTTACCCATACAAAAAAATGCCTGTTCATTAATTATGTCAGAACAGCTAAACGGATTTAGATGAAAGTTGACAAACGGATTACCCGTTTGTCAACTTTCTCTTAGTTGGATCAGGTCGTAGGGTCCAAATTTTCGTAAATTACGCTCTATTATTACTTTCAACAATAACACTCTAATTTAGACCTAATGTCAACGTCATAAGTCATAGAATGCACCTTTGTAAATCGTTACATTAACAGAGCAAATCGGACCTAATGTCCACGTCATTAGTTACAAAATGCATCGCAGCGAGCAGTTACGTTATTATGTTATTAGGGTGTGTTTTCACCAACGCTTAATGGAGATTTTGAGCACCCCTAGCCAAGTTACAACCGACCACGTGACTTAGCGTTAAGATAACATCAGAACAAAGGAATAGGAGGCGTGGCCGACTCGAGACGACCGACGAAAGAGAAACAAGACGGTCGTAACTCGGTTAGGCATACTGTGATCGACCAATTCACGGTCCGATCCGCTCCACTCAGTGGAAACACCCCCTTAGTTCAACCTCCGCAAAAAAAAAAAAAACGTTTTAGACGATCGCTACAAAATAATAAAAATCCACCTTATGTCAATGTAGTGAGGTTTCTCGCGTTACTCTTGTCATAAGTACGATATCAAAGTTATGTCACCTATTTTCTATTTAGTGAGCACATTTGCGAGTTTTTTTTTTATTACTGGTAGGCTCACGGTTGGCCACTATATCGCCTAATGAAAGGAATGCTAATTGCTGCTTATTTATTAACCAATTTTGAAGCTGTTTGCAGAAAATAATAGGTAAGGTTTAGTATAAAATATGATACAAAAGTAACCGTAGTAAGGAATGGAACAATTTGCCTGCTGTGGTCTTTCCATCCGATTATAATTTGGGTATCTTCAAGGCTAGAGTGAATAGGCTTTTAATAAACTAGTGCGCCTCACCATCAGAGATTGCATCACTGCTTACCATCAGGGGGATCGCAGTCAAGCACTAGTTTATACGAATAAAAAAAAGTAGGAAAGTACTCAGGTCTTAAAGTCAAGAGTGAATAGGCAAACTTCTAGGCAAGCGAGCTCCATCGTCGACCACACCATCGCTTACCATCAGGTGCGATAGCGGTCAACCGCGATACTATCAATAATAAAAAAATCTGTCAATTATGAAGACACTCGCAAATGTGATCCCTTCTTTCCTATTTCTAAGTTTTGCGCAAAACGTCTTGGCCACTGTAAGCACGAAGGTTACACTATTGTTAGTAACTTAGCATTATGTTTTTTTTTTTGTCTAAAATATATTCCCATCTCTGTCTTGTACTAGTAGTTTGACAGTTGTGCGACCGAGATAGAAATAATCTTGACCTTACACTGCGCTAAGTCGAGCAGCCAAGACTTTATGCGCAAATCATAATAATATTGACAGTTTTGACATTTTTATTTTAATTTTTAAAAGGGATTTTTTCTTATGATATAATGCATTTTGCAGATCTGAGTAGGTAGTAATTAACTTAATAACCTCTTGCGTCGTATTCGTGTATTTGCGACTACCCAGTCGTAACGAGATAGAGCACCCACTCCATCTCGTTTAGCTCTTCAATATGCATAGGTGACAGAAGAGCTGATGAGATGGAGTATTTGATCGTGTATGTGCGACCCTGGCGGAATAAATGCGAGTGTTTGTCGAATATATCCGACGTAACAGACTAAAAAGTTAATGACATAAGCTAGACATCAACGTCCTGTATACGTTTTCAAAAGTAGAAGACCTCTCAGCTAAGGGCCTGTACACACCACATTTTTTAAACGCGCCGTTAACGCGCGTTTTAGGAACGTGTGTCGGCGGCGCGCTTTTATCCGATTAAAGGTCTACAGGCTGCGTCTGACTCGCATGCGTATCGCGTCTGTATCGCTATAAACGCACGTTAACGGCACGTTTAAAAAACGTGGTGTGCACAGGTCCTAAGTAGCACCAACTGATGGTGAGAATTTTCTTAAAAACCCTTTTAAATAAGTCTGTAGCACAGGATCGTTCATTGTGTCGACACTTGGGGGAGGCCTATGTCCAACAGTGGACGTATATCGGCTGAAATGATGATAATACGAACTTCACCTACTATAAGGTACTAACTCAGCATCTTTTATGACAATGTCAAACTGTCAATATCATCAATCAACATTACAATAATTACATCGTCAAAGTTACTCATTTATCAAAATTAAAGTCTTTCATAACAATAATAACTAACTTACATTAATACACTTTTTTTTTTTAATTTTATACATCTAATATATTTTTTCAACTAGCATTTGCTTAAGGTACCGAAAGACAAGAATATAATGCCTAAAGAATCGTGCCAAGTATGTATATGTCAAATAATAGCTATGTCCCATAAGTTTTGTGGCATAATATCTGCCTTTCAAATGTATGGTCGCAAGTTAGATACTCGGTTTAAGGTGGTGCATCATGACTCACATTTTCACAATTTTTCATACAACCGCTCATAGCTGATTATGACGTTATTACACATTTTTCATTAGATATTTTGGAAACACAGTATCTTGTGGATATTATCTAGGTTTCTAAACGTACGTCATAATCAGTTATGAGCGGTTGTATGAAAAACAGTGAAAATGTGAGTCGTGATGCACCACCTTAAAACGCATATTTCAGCGAAACAGACTGTTTGTACCACAGAACATATGAAAGAGGTTAGAATGGCCTTGTGGGCGGGGCAGGGCACAAAGTAGGGCAACGCTCATAGTTCAACTACCAATAGCAAACTTGCGATATAACTGTGCGTGGTCTGTTAGTTGCGTAATGCGCGTTCGTATTTTGTAAATGTGTATGTCAAATAGTTTTTTTCATTCTTTCGTTCTATAGTATTGGTTAATTGCCTGTAGTGGAGTTAAGGGGTGGGAAACAAGCGGCGACACTCGTTGTAGTACAAATCGGAAAGTATTTTCTTTCTACCTCTTTCATCTTTTCTGTGGTTGAACATATTTGAAGGAAAATTCGGTTTCCAACTCAAACTTTAATATTAGCATTACATCTAGCGGTCTACTTGGGAATGTTTCACTTGTCCTGCAGCTGAACGTAGTTGGCTGGGAACAGGCCGTAGGCGCCCTTGCACAGCCCTTGCCACCAACCTTCGTCGATCTGAGGAGAAATAATAATAATTATACATTTTAATTACTTTTAAATATTTTCCCACGCTGCGTCTTCCGGAGCGTAGTCGCCACGCTAGAATCTTTCAGCCCATTGACCATCTGTTCTACTAACACCGACACTTAGGGGAGGCGGGGAGCAACAAGAAATATGTAACCAAACATTATATGTAACACATATGATTTAAAAGAGTGTCCATGGAGTTTCTTGCACGTTCTTCTCCATAGAGATCTACTCTTTGGAACGTGCAATTTAGCTTCACTTGTTTATTTGACTGACTGACATTTTGACAACTCAAAAGTACCTGTAATTGGTCTATTTAAAATAAACGTTTTTGAATTTTGAATTTTTGCCTATGTCCAACAGTGGACGTCCTTCGGCTGAAATAATGATAATCATCGTTTCAACATTTCATTTTTTTTGTGTTATCTGATGTCAACTATGTACCCGAAGGGTGACAAGAGGACTATTACTAAGAATCCGCTGTTCGTCCTTCTGGCTGTCCGGCCGTCCGTCATTAGACTGTATCTCGTGAACCGTGACAAACAGTTGAAATTTTCATAGATGATGTAATTCTGTTGCCGCTATAACAAGAAATACTCAAAAACAGAAAGAAATAAATATTTAAGGGTTTTACCGCGGAAGGTACAGAACCTTCGTGCGCGAGTCCCACTCGTACTTTTTTTTTCCGCCGGTTTTTAACATTCAAGTACGGAACCCTTCGTATGCTTCGAGTATCTTTTAACATTAGAATTTAATCTCAATATAGTTCGGAAGCAGTGGTGGCCAAGTGGTAATGGCTCCGACTCACGAGTTGTAGGTCGCGGGTTCAAACCCTACCAGGCGCATTAATTTGTGTAATTTATTTCATTACCACTGCTCTCAAAACGGTGAAGGAAAACATCGTGAGGAAATCGGCATGTCCTAGAACCGAAAATTCGAACATGTGACATTGACCAACCCGCACTGGGCCCGCGTGTTGGATAACGACCCATTCCCTCTCCTAGAGAGGAGGCCTGAGTCCCAGCAGTGGGGACATTAAAGAGGCTGATGATGATGATGATAGTTCGGGACACGATGCTAACTTACCATCACGATGTTGGTGATAATATCATCAGGGTCGAAGGAGATCTCGTCTGGCGCGGCCGCCTGGTAGTCGTAGAGCGCCCGGGCGGTGTACCCATCTTCGTCATCTCCCTCTATTTCTCCCTCTCCTGCCATTTCACTCTCCCAGCCCACAGGAGATACCACTATTGTGGGTTGGCGTGTTAGCTGAACAGAAAAAATGGAAATTGTTAAAAATTTAGTTAAACACCGACCTAGGTAACGAGTATCGCGTTGCAAACGAATATCACTTAGCTAGCTCTATCTAGGTGTAGTTTTGTATTTCAAGTCAGACTTTAATGGGGAGGGAGGGGGTTGACGAAGTATGACATTGTGTGTCAAGGGGATGGGATTGGTCCGTCACTAATTCTATTAATATTTTTTGTTTTCTTAATTTCTTTAATTAATATAATAAATTGTTATTTATTCGGTTATGTAATTGTTTTTTTTTAATGTTAATTTAATTAAAAAATAATTTAAATGGAAATAAAACTGATTACGGAACCGCTGTTTTCATTTAATAAATTCTAAATCTTTTACAAAATATGTGACGTCACACTAGGGAGGGGCAAAAAATCATGAAATTCGTGTATCCCTAATGTAAGTAAATAATGTCACTACTGGACAATATGTGAAATTATTGAAACTGGTGTGATTTCGGTAAAATTAAGTTGAGAATTGACATTTGAAAGTTTGAAATTGAAAGTTGACTTGATTTGCTATCAAATACTACAAGAAAACAAATGAACTATTTATGAATGTTTTCAATGGACTTAGTATCCAAGTCAAAAACATTTTTTTTTTTAAAAGCAGTCACCTCCTCCTTATCGTCCTTGGGCTCCCCGACGCGCGTGACGTCCGGCAGGTTGTGCGCGTCGCCTGCTGACGTCACCGCCGGCGCCGCCACCGCCGCCACCGCAGGCGCCGGCACTGACCGACCTACCTCGGCAGGCGACGGTACATCGGGCATTACCTGAAAAACATGCATTTTCAGTATTTTTTTAACTCTTTAACCGCTTGCGAGTGTTTTCGTGTCCTATACGCCAAGGTCGTGTGTTTGCGACTGGGTACTCCATCTCGTTCAGCTCTTCAATCCCCTTAGGTGACAGAAGAGCTGACGAGATGGAGTATTTGGTCGTGGATGTGCGACCCCAGGGGAATAATCACGAGTTTCGTCGGATATAACAAACATGATAAGACCTTTTTGAATAGACTATCTATTATAGCTAGAAGCATAACAACTTATGGCAATCTTCCCTATCCCACGTCGTGATTGTTACCTGATGAACTCTGTTGAGTTCTCCGATTAGAACATATACAACCACCCGAAACCAACTATCGGGCAGTTGCCTGGACCTGACACAATATCCGTCTGGTAGGAGGTTCCTCCCTTTTCCGGTAGTGTCAGACTTACCGAATAAAACCCACCCCTGTGGGTTGTTGTGTGTTACTTTTTTGCCTTGCGTTCCAAGAACATAGGGTTTCCTTTCGGAAACCAACCCATAGGCCCAGTAGGCTTCACCTTGTATCCTGGAGCCCAAGCTGGGCCCCTACGATTTTGCTGACATCTCTTTGAAGCGCGGGCTCGGTCCGGACGGTTACCAAACGCCCGGACGGCGAACTATCCATCGCTCATCGTCTGCTAGCCCACGCCTACTGTGTTCGTATACCTCTAAGTCATCATATGATGATGATATCATATCAGCCGAAAGACGTCCACTGTTGGACATAAGCCTCCCCCAAGCGTCTGAGGTTTCGCAAATCTCTAAGTATTATTTGATAACTGACCTTCTGCATGATAGGCGAGGTTAGTGGTGAGGCGGCAGGCTCAGCCGTGGGTGACGGTAGTACCGGCTGTCTGTTGGCGAGGCGGCCGGGCAGCTTGGCCGGGGCTTCGGGTTCGGTATCCGGTTCGGGCTGGTCGGCCTGCTCTTTGTCGACGCGCACTTTCTCCTGTGGGATAAAGAAGTCAATTCTAGTTTTAGTTAGCGTTTTATAATAATTTAAAATTACATACAAACGCGGGTGAATAGGAATGCGAAGTTTCAGGGATGAATCAAAAAACTTAGAAGTTTAATAAGAACAGACGGCATAAGAAACAGTACACTTCGTTCCAAAACACAAGTCGCAGGCAGCAAAGCTCAGCCATCAAACTAAAATGAAACTTGGCAGGCCACATCTGCCGCTTATAAAATTCGATTCATTCTGTTTTTACGAAAGTCTCTTAAGAGGGTCCTTCTACACTCGCTTATCGTAAACATCGAAAATAGTTTAAAAGCATGTTACTTCATTTAATGCAATCCAACGCGATGTTTGACGAAAAGGCAACGTAAAAAAAGAGAGATAACGCCTGGAAACTCTGTTAGTATTCGGTAATTCCGAGATTTACTCGAAAATTTCACAAAACTTGCTCCAGGAAATAGCTGTTTTTTTTAAACCCTTAAAAGATTTTGGAAAAAGTTGTCATCATTTAGAATCTTAATAAAAATTGCAATTTAGCTTCACTTTTCTTGGACTGACTGACATTTGACTATTCAAAAGTGCCTACATTTGGTCTATTTGAAATAAATGATTTTGAATTTGAATTTGAATTTGAACTTGTGGATATTACCTAGGCTTCTATTGAAATCAATTTCTAAATTTGTCTAAAACTAATCCAGTAAAGATCTCTGAAAATCTCCTATTTTGTATGAACTTTGGCACTTCATAATTTGCCTAAAAATTAAAAAACATAAAAGTAAAATTATAGAAGCCTTTCAAATTTTATTAAGATTCTAAATGACGACAACTTTTTTCAAAAACTTTTAAGGGTTTAAAAAAAACAGCTATTTCATGGTGCAAGTTTTGTGAAATATTCGAGTAAATCTCGGAATTACCGAATACTAACAGTTTTCAGGCGTTATCTCTCTTTTTTTGCATTGCCTTTTCGTCAAACATCGCGGTGAATTGCATTAGATGTAGTAACAAGCTTTTAAACCATTTTCGATATTGACGATAGGCGAGTAGAAAAGGACCCTCTTAAATTCAATTTAATATTTTGACAAATTTGATTTATTTGTCATAATGATTTGATTTAGGCCGTTGTTATTTTGATCGACTGATCTTATAAACCAATATAAAAACAGTTGATTCTGAGTCGAGATTTAACGCTTCTAAGAGCACAGCAAAAAAAAACATTTTTGACATACCTTTTGTGATAAATCTTTGTCCATTGCCTCTCTCTGTTGTCTGATCTTTTGCACCGACTGTAGTGCTTCCTGAGAAATAAAACAAACAAATACGCCAATGAAATTAAAAGTAAAGCTTTTATTCGCATATGGAGTAAGAGAATAAATCAGCAACAGAAGGGGCCCAGCTGGGTCGAAGCTTACTGGGGCCAGGGTTATCCGAAAGGAAGCTCGAGCTTTGGTTTGAAGGCTAAAAGGAACGGAGTCGGTTTTTAGTTAGTAAGAGTCTGACACTATCGCTCCAGCCAAGAGCGAGGGTTGTCATAAGACGATTTTGGCCCACCGTAAAAAAAAAAGTAAGAGAATAAATCTGTAGAGCTGTTTGCGAGTTAAAGAAGAACAAATATATAGAAAGAAAAACGTTTATTTGTACCTTACACATACATTTAAAAACAGTAGAATTACGATAAAATAAAGAAAATACCAGAATCAGAATCAGAATTATTTATTCATAAACATAGGTGACAATTATATACAAGATCTTAAAAATTAGGTAGTGCGCTATGTTTTGATACAATTTAGTATGAAAAAAAAAGATAACTTAAAATCTGTGTAAGGACAAAAAGGCGCCTAACTCAGCATATATCTATAGAGATAAATAACTAACTTCTAGGCAAGCGTGCTTCATCGTCGACCACCATCAGGTGAGATGGTGGTCAAACGCGAGCCTATCAATAATAAAAAAAAAACTAATAAACACGCAAGTCGTAATTAGTTTAAAAAAAAATTATTTTTTTCTATTTTCATTGTTGGCAACATGCCATTTAGCGCACTCTACCGATTCGATCTGATAGCTGACGTCACAACATGGCGCTAAGCCGATCTTATTCTCATTTGAGTCACATAGTAGATTCTTTTTATACTCGTCTGCAACTAACCTGTTCTTTCTCCTTAGCCATGTTCTCAAACTTGGCCCTCAAGGAGGAAGGCTTGGCGCCTCCGATGTCGGGCTTGTGCTTGGTGTAGGCGGTGCCCACCTTGCCCACCTCGTCGAAGCGGTGCGCTGACTTGTCCACCCGGTCTGTCTCCACACCGAACTTGCCACCGAAACCCTGGGGGTATTAGGTATAGGTTTCAAAAACACTTTTACACGTCAATTTTGTTTCTTCTTTAGTTTTAACTAGATGAGACCGATATTTCCTAGCTGACTACCCCAAGAAGAAACACCGAAAAAACTCAGGGGTCAAAATCTCTTTTAAAGTCCATACAGTAAATATGTAACGATCAAAATCACCATGCCACCAACCATGCAGGTTTGTTTGAGATGGTCTTTTGAAGAAAGAACCATACAGATTTGAGTGGACCTGCCCAGTCAGTGCAAGCATTTGTCAGTATTCGCATCAACTCAGGACTGCTAAGGAGCTCAACTTGAATAACACAAGTCATATTTTTCATAATTAAATTATTTGTATCGTTAGTTTGTCTGGTAGATATCGATGTCAGCGATAAGACCGCCATTGTACCCAAATATTTAAGTTTGTGTACAAATTCCGCTAAGCCTAAACTGGTTAGTTAACAAAAAAAAATTTACATGCATATTCTTTACTGGCTTTTGCCCGCGGCTTCGCTCTCTGACATAAAATTTAGCCTATGTCGCTCAGGCATAAAGCAGCTTTCTATCGGTTAAAAAATCTTAGCAATCAGACCAGTACTTTCAGAGATTACCTCCTATAGACAAAAAAAACCTCATTATAATATTAGTGTATGGAAAAAGATCTTAAAGGTTAAAATGATGAAGCAGGGAGGTCACGACCCTCAGCATTGAGGAATACGACGCAAGGAGGAGGAGGATAATATAAGTGTAGATTATTACTATTTAGTAAAAAAAGGAATGAAAAATATTGTTCGCAAGAATCTTTCTCACTAAGTATTTTCGCTATATTACCTTCTTATGATCCACTTGACTAGCATGGGCCTCTGTCTTTTCCTGGTGATCCCAGCCCAGCGCAGAAGCATCCTGTCTGTCCGTCTGCACTCCGAACTTGCCACCGAACCCAATAGCGTAGTCTGTGACATATTATGAACTAGTTAAGTGTCACGGATAATCAGAAGCTAGGAAATCTAACACTAGTCCTGCCAGGGTATCGTGTTACCCAGTTACTGTGTTGTGGAGGTCACATCAAGCGTGTTCTTATCATAAAAACTTATTACAAGATCAAAGACTATATTGGTCTTTAACGTAGTCTAGAGACTACGTCGAAGACACGATTGTTTGACGTTTTATAAGTGTCTCATCAATAAATGTTAAGCGAGAATTTGCGATATAATCCCTCATAATAAATATATTCCAGTGTGAGTTGATGACCGGTTTTCAGTACTAAATGGCTGTATGAAATACTTCTTAGTTCTAACAACCTTTCTGTGACTGATGATGTTGAGCGTCTTCTCTGTGGTCCCAGCCGACTGCGGAGGCGTCTTTCCTGTCGGCTTGCACACCGAACTTGCCTCCGAAGCCGTGCGAGTAGTCCTTCTGTGAGGAGTGCTTCTCTACCTGCTCTTTGTGTTCCCAACCCGCTGCACTCTGAGGAATACGAATAAATTAGGATCATTTTTCGACTTCTCAGTATTTCTTTGAGTGAAGTTGACTCTGTTTTAATTATTTGCAATTTGATTCCTAATGGAGATGTTAAATCGGTGTCAAATTGGTGATCTATGATCTGTGATCAGTGTCTGTGAAACTGGACAATATGTGTATCATTGAAACAGGCGCGATCTCGGTAAAAATGGAGCTTCTTCTTCTTTTCGTGTCGATGCTCTCAAACTATACTTTTTCTGACCAATATTTAGCAACCTGTATGGTTCTATTGTTGGCCTTGTATAGATCCTGAAAACTGCAGGTGGTAATGCAGGATGAGCAGCATAGCAGTAAAGCAAATGGAGCTGAGAATTTCACTGTAATGTTGATTCCCTCAGCGCAGTTTGCCGAGAAGTTTGACTTGATACATTAGCTGCCAAATACTACAAAAAACATTAGAATGTGGCCAGATGGGTCAAAGTACTTAGTACCCGGGTAAACACAAAATGGGTAAGTAATTCTAATATAACTGCAAACATTCTAGACTAAATCCATGAACACGCAAAATGAGAGATAAGTGTGTAGCGATATCTAAGCTGACACAAAATCTTGCATCGGCATTAGTTCTCCGCGCGATTAAAGACAACAGTCTGAAAAAACCACTAACAGGCTACTCATAGCTCTATGAGAGGGAGACGCCTAAGCACCTATTGTGTGAATGCGGGCCCCTTATCCACAAACGGATATCGGTATCCATCTAGGCCGACACATCCTCCTTTTGCGAAGCAGTAATGCTTGCAAAGGAGGAGGCCGACCGCATCAGGCAACGGCGCCCCCACCGCCGTCGCCGGGATTCCGATCCCGATTTCCGGCCACCGTAGACGCGGGCTCGCGGACGGCGAGCCATGGGTAGCTCGCTGTCCGATTGTCCGGTAATGGACCGAGTCCAAGACGTCGACGGCGCGCACTGTTCCCGCGCACCTCAAGGAGTTGTCAGCAGCAGGAGGGGCCCAGCTGGGTCGAAGCCTACTGGGGACAGGGTTGTCCGAAAGGGAGCTCGTGCCCCGGTATGAAGGCTAGAAGGAACGGCGCGGGGTTTTTAGTCAGTAAGAGTCTGACACTGTCTCCCGCTCCACCCAAGAGCGGGTTTCGTCAAAGACGATTTTCCCCGTCGACAAAAAAAAAAAAAAAAAAAGGCCGACACATTATTCGCCCGGAGGAGATTAAAACTTTTAAAGCTAGGAGTATTCTAGACTTCATGGAAGCCTCCGGGCTAAAAGAGTTACTCTAAGAAGGTGGCGAGTCACAATAGATCTTTTAGGTCGCAGTGACTACATCCCCTACACTACGTGAGATGCATAGCCGATTATCTTCAAAATAATAATAATAACCATGCATGCATGCATGCTCGTCGTCCGCAAGCCCAAGCCTACGTCGACTGATAGTCGGGACTGGGGTTTTGGCGGCTGGGGCGCGAAGATATCTGTTCCCTCACGCGTGCGACCACCCTCTGGTCCTCTACCTTGTGGCTCACTTGAGATCCACCCTACCAGTCTCTAATCTCACCTTGTCCACCCTGTCGGTCTGCACGCCGTACTTGCCGCCGAAGCCCTGCGCGTAGTCTGTCTGTGAGACGTGCTTCTCCACTTTAGCGACGTAATCGTGACCCACGGCTGATTTATCCATGCGGTCTGCTTGGACGCCGTATTTACCTCCAAAACCTGGCCGAAGAGGAATGGAACAGAATAATTTTACTAATATATTTAATGTTCAAAATAATTTTCACAAAATATATAGGTACCGTAGTCACGTACAAAGCTCGCTCTCACAACGCATACATAGACACCGCTCACGGACACGATATCTCGGTCGCCTCGGCCCGCTCGTCGAACAGTTCCAGCTCAAACGCTCATTAGTGTGCGTCCACCGAGCGTAGGTATAAAAAGTGAAGTACATACATGAAATCATCTTCTGTACCTATCTATTTTGTGGAATTACCATGGTCCAGAAACGCAATGGACAGTTGGAAGGATCATAGAAAGGTTTTATTCTGTAAAAGTCTGACACACTTCCTCCTTCCAGAGCAGATGAAGTTATTTAATGATGTTCCACCTCAGAGATAACTTTATACAAGCTCTCCCGACAAGAAACTTACATATATTCAGCCTTTTAATTTTCCCACTGCTGGGACTCAGGCCTACTCTCCAGAAGAGGGAAAGGGCTGTAATCCACCACGCGGGCCTTTTGTGGGTTGGTGAATGTTACATGTCTTCGAATTTATGGTTCTAGGACATGCCGGCTTCCTCACGATGTTTTCCTTCACCGTTTTGAGAGCAGTAGTGATGAAACAATTTACACAAAGTAATGCGCCTGGCCGGGTTTGTACCCGCGATCTACAACTCGTAAGTCGAGGCCGCTACCACTCGGCCATCACTGCTTTTAAGAAACTTGTAAAGTTATTAATGGAGCTGATAGATGGTTTTTTTTAACATGTTTGAACAAATCTCCCCAGCAGGATAACCAATGTTATCGACATACATAGCCCGAAGAATCACTAAGCATAAGTGGCAGAGGACGGGATATATTATTGGATGATAGATCTATTCCTACCTAAAAACAAGCTTTTAATGAAAATCGTTTTTTCATAGCAAGCTTTTATAGCTTGTAGCGGTAAGCGGTATACCTAATACTCGTCAAAACGAATCATACGAGCTCGAACTCGATGTTGTTGTGTCGTTTAACTACCCATTTCCTATAGCCACCTTCCCGTTCCATCATCAGATCAGCTCCTTGTCATAATCATTTAGCATTGTCATCTGACACATGCATGCAAATTTTCAGCTTAATCGGTAACCGGGAAGTGGGTCAAATTTAATTTACAAGATTTGATTACAGACAAACATCGGGACAGGTGAAACTAAATAAAAGCTTGTAAAAACTGGACAAGTGCGAGTCGGACTCGCGCCCTGAGGGTTCCGTACAAACTTCCCTATGTAAATAGTTCGAATGAAGTCTCGGAAGGTTTTCCATATCAAAAAAAAAAAACAGCTGCGTTACCTTGTGCATAATCCTTCTGTGAGACGTGCTTCTCAGTCTTGCCAACGTAGTCGTGTCCGACCGCCGACTTGTCCATACGATCCTGTTGCACTCCGAACTTGCCACCGTAACTGTTGAATTAACACCCAATAAGAAATAAAGAACCATGGGCAAAAATATACGAATCGTAGGCTCATTCACCAACAGCAACGAGATCACTTTGAATAGACTTGTAATTTAATAAATACTAGCGACCTGCCCCGACTACGCTCGGGTAACAGTATTTCTCCACTATTGAATGGATGTTATTATAAATATAAACCTTCCTCTTGAATCACTCTATCTATTAAAAAAAAAACCGCATCAAAATCCGTTGCGTAGTTTTAAAGATTTAAGCGTACATAGGGATATAGGGACAGAAAAAGCGACTTTGTTTTATACTATGTAGTGATGGAAGAAATAAAGAGAAGAAAGAAAACATATTTATAAAAAGAGAGAAGAAGAATAAGATAAGAAATAAAGAAAGCAATAAAAGTCATACACGATGTAGTTAGAAATAATACGAACCCAAATGAAGGTTTAGGTCCAGCCTCATATTGCTTCTTCTTCGACTGTGAATCTGCTTCAAGTACTTCCTCTCTCAGCTTTGCCATACTGGAAATAAACAAACATTTTATTTTATTAAGTCAGCTTTCGGACAGGACAAGGACTGTAGAGACCGCTAGTTTAAAATAGAAATTTGAATAACAATGTAACAGATGTGCCGAAAATACAAAGGATTTAAATATTTTGCCTTTTTTTAGGTGGAAAATCAACTTATGACATTTCCCGCCCTTGAACCCCGTCAGACTAAAACACTCCTAGTTCCTTCGTTGCCTTTCACTCCAGGGCCGAGTTTTCCTTTCAGAAGCGAACCCATGGCCCCAGTATGCTTCGACCCTGCTGGGCCCCCACGGTTTACTACGCGCCGTCAACGACTTGGGCTCGATCCAGGCGGTTACTGGACGGTCGCACCACGAGCCACTCATTGCTCGTCGTCTACAAGCCCGCGCCTACGGTGGCCGAAAATCGCAATCGGGTCCAACAGGACCCTGCTGGTCTAGTGGCCCTGACTGCCATGTTGTCATGGATTCGATTTCCACCCAAAAACAAACTTTTGTATAATGAGTATGATTAGTTGTTCTGTCTAGTTGTAATTTATCTATATATATGATATGTATTAAGAAATACGAGTATATTATATCTGTTGTCTGGTACCCATAGCACAAGCTCTGCATAGTTTAGGACTAGATGGCGTGTGTGATAGTTCTGGAATATTATTATAAATACATGCTCGTTCGTGCGCTTTCTGTGCTTAATGCTCTTTTGACTGGTAAAAACAGAGTGTGACTTGTTTGCTGGGAGATGGATAGATGTGTGTCGTGAATGTCTAAGGTTTTGTGAGAGGATGGATGAAAACAACAAGTAAACCTTGTCTTATTTGGTTTTGAGGGATATTTTATTTTATTCTAATGGTAGTGTATATCTTCTTCTTCCTTGCCTTATCCCATTATTTGGGGTCGGCTCTCCTCGTCTTTAGGCGCCAGGATAATCTATCCTGGGTTGTCTGTGCGTCCAGCTGAGCTCGTTCCAGATCTTTGGATACGGTTGTCAACCACGTAGCTAGAGGGCGCCCTCTGCCTTTTTTTCTTTCCGGGATCGCTAAGGGCTTCTTTACTGGGTACTCTTCGTCTCTTCTCATGATATGTCCGAACCAGCGCATACGTATCTCTGACAACTTATCCGCTATGGGTGCTACTTTGAAGGAGCCTCTGAAGTATTCGTTGCGTACCTTATCAAGTCTCGTAACGCCCGCTGACCATCGCAACATTTTCATCTCATTGACATGCAGTTTGTTCTCGTGAGTCTTTTTCATCGCCCAGCATTCATTGCCATATAGCATGGCGGGTCTGATAGTCGTTTTGTAGACTTTGCCCTTCAGTTTTATTGACATACTGTTATCGCAGATAGTAATGGTAGTGTATATGTTTTCATTTTTTTCTCTTCTTTTATTTCTTAGATTCTGTACAACGCATTAGTTTAGGCTGTAATGTTGTACAAGTAACTCCTTACTAATATTATAAAAGCGAAAGTGTGTTTGTTTGTTTGTTACGTCTTCACGCCTAAATGGCAAAACCGATTTTGATGAAACTTGGCACACGGATAGACCATGTCCTGGAATAGGACATGGAATACTTTTTATCCCGGAAGTATGTTCCCTTGGGATATTTTCTGCTATCACGCGGGCGAAGCCGCTGGGAGCAGCTAGTTGTATATAAATAAATAAATGCTTATCAACGCCATTAGGGAAGACTATCGTGATATTGAACCGATTTAAAATAATCACAAACATGCACTTTTACCCCGTATCGTGATTCACTGTATAAAAGAAAATATCGCCCACACGTTTCCCTTTCACTGGTGCAGTATCAATTTATTATAATTAGCTTTGTCTGTGCGATACTGCAGGGCATTGCCACCAGTTATTGACGGCGGAGACGCTTCCTTCGTATGCTTACTCCCTTTTTCGAGATTATGCTGTCAGAACCAATAACAAATGTATGTAATAGTGTGAGTGTGTAGGCTGTAATAGTTCCACTAAAGCAGGGCTTTCAACCAGATACAAATATAGCACAGTCGGCCTTATAATGTTCCCATTGCTGGGACTTAGGCCTCCTCTCTAGGAGATGGAATGGGCCTGTAGCGACATCTATGACGCTACATAAAGAACTACGAAGAAAATACGAAATCCTGCATAGCGCAATCAAAGTTCTCCGCGCGATTTGAATATATACGACAGCCTGAAATCAACTATCGGGCAGTCGCCCACCAGACTATAACAGCTGTCTGTTCGGAGGATCCTCCCTTTTCAGTGAAAATTTGCGGGAATTTACTCTCTGTTCCGCATACCTCCAAAGGCTGTAAACCATCACGCAAGTCCAGTGCGGGTTGGTGGATGTCACGTCTTTGAATTTTTGGTTCTAGGACATGCCGGTTTCCTCACAATTATTTCCTTCACCGTTTGGAGAGCAGTGGTGATGAAATAAATTACACAAAGAAATCCGCCTGGCTGGGTTTGAACCCGCGACCTACAACTCGTAAGTCGGGGCCATTCTCACTCGGCCACAGATGATATAATACCAAAAATATAAACAAAATTCAACACCTCTTTATGAAATGTTTTTACCGATATCACGAAACCTAAAAATAGTTTTTCCTGTGTTATGTAAATTATAATTGAGGAAAACTAATGTAATGCCACCAACCGGTTTTATTTCCTGCAGGCAGTGTTTTGTAACATGTATTGGAATTTAATACTTTTTATGTTAGAACACTTTATGAAATCAGAAACGTTTCAAATAGACTAATTACAGGCGCTTTTGAATTGTAGAAATGTCAGTCAGTCAAAAAAAGGTGAAGCGCAATTTAACGTTCCAAAGCATAGATCTCTATGGAGAAGAACATGCAAGAAACTCCATGGACACTCTTTGAATTCATGGAGTTACAAAAATCTTGCATTACATATTTTTTCTCGCTTCTGTTTTTAAGCACAATGAAAAAAGTAAGAAAAAAGTAATTAAAAAACATGCGTTTCAGGGTCACGATACCTTCATCAAATAATAACAGCCCAGTAATCAGTCCGAACCATTGATTGTTAATTTAATCTAGCTTGTCGTACAAATAACCAAATTCCAGTACACATAACGGTTAAATTACTCACTCAATAGCCTCCACGTTTCTGCCACCAGGTCCCCATCTCTGTTCATGCTCCGTGACATCGTTCACGAAGTCAGGGTCTGTCTCCCAGTCATCCGCCTCAGCCAACGCTGGCGGTGCCCGGTCTGTTGATGCTTTCCACATCTGGAATATTAATCATTAATTAAGACTAACAAAATAATTACATACCGTAATTAGAAGCTGGAAGCAACAAGAGTTTTAAATATCTATAAAGACTATATTGTCTGTATAAAAGATTTTTTCCTTTTTTTTCCAAAGCGTTATGTCGTTTCGGTGGCAGTAAGCCCATGTTAGTACCAGAGCTAGAAAATAAAATAAATATCAGATTTAATTCATGAATCCCCAAGCGACCACCGGTGGCCGCGCATCTATTGTCTTACTATTGTGTCTGTAATTGACGGTATCTGAAGGGTTAATGAACAAATAGAACCCTAGTGTGAAAAGATAATACTAGTGAGATTTTGCAGAAAACATATCCATTTTATAACTTGCCATATAAGGATGTGAACACATCATAAAGACATTTCCCATATGTTTTCAATTAAATTGAACTAGATAAGTGTCCATCTCCAGCAAAATGCTATACTCAAATAACTGGTTTATTACGAAAGTTAGGCATTAGATTACTCAGACTATTATTTTTTTGATGAAAACAGATTCATTCAGGATAACAAACAAGGGTGAAATTTCAATGGTTGCTTTATAAATTGATGGTAAACAATTATCTGTATTAACACCTCATTCATATGATTTACGATTATCAAAACATGAAAAAGAATCAACAAGACTTGTTTAGACTTAGATAATGAGAATTCAATAGCTTTTCTAATCAATTATTACAGAAATAAAAACATTTAACTGCAATGAGACACTTACCATGTTGAAAATATTGATTAACACGATTATATCACGAATACAAGCTATCTTTTAGACTGAAGTTATCGCATTATCTATTATTATCTTGACGTAACTAAAAGGTGTAGCACTACCTTTAAAAATGACAATCAATGTTGTGTACATAATAAATTTCACTCAAGGAAAGTACTTTTTACAGATCTCTATTCAATATAACTTAAACAATAGACTAAGAGTAATTTGAGCATCTAGTTTAGCAATTAATAAGAGAAAATGCATAAAATAGAAAGCGATTTCTTACCTTTTTAAGCCGGTTTTTCAATTACACGTAAACACACAGTTTCAACCTTTATTGGCACGATGTGGACATTCCAACTACAAGGATATTACCCGATATATATCAGGGAAAGCTTTAATATGACTCTGGAAATAATTATAACTCAACAGATGGTAATATTTCAATTTATTTTGTGAAACAAGTAGGGCGATACCCCACGATGCGTCACTCGTTAATCGTTTTTGACGTTGACAGCAACTGTCATTAAAAACTTTGACTTTGACAGTTAGTAAAAGTGACCAAGTTATGAAATTATACGATCGGCAGCCAAATTATTATTATAATTACACAGTGACTCAGTCAATTAGCATCAGCATTGATGATGGCATAAGATCGAATGGTATATATTTATTTCCATGAGAGATGGGGATTTAGTGTGGTATGGTACAGAAAGCATGTGTTGGAGAAAATCTTCACGCTCCGACCCCAGCCGGGACGCCCTAGGCGTTGAGATTGCAAGTGGGAAGTGGCAGGTCAACACCCGGCCATCGTAGGCGCGAGCTTGTAGACGATGACCAATATATAGCTCGCCTTCCAATAACGACCAAGCCTAGATTGACGACGCGCTATGTTCTGTGCGATTGAAGCCTCTTAGGGCTTTTTTTTTTGTCTTCGGGGAAAATCATCTTTGACAAAACCCGCTCTTGGGTGGAGCGGGAGATAGTGTCAGACTCTTACTGACTAAAAACCCCGCGCCGTTCCTTCTAGCCTTCATACCGGCGCACGAGCTCCTTTTCGGACAACCCTGTCCCGAGTAGGCTTCGACCCAGCTGGGCCCCTCCTGCTGCTGACAACTCCTTGAGGCGCGCGGGAACAGTGCGCGCCGTCGACGTCTTGGACTCGGTCCATTACCGGACAATCGGACAAATCAAATCAATCAAATCAAAAACATTTATTTCAAATAGACCAATTACAGGCACTTTTGAATTGTCAAAATGTCGGTCAGTCAAACAAACAAGTGAAGCTAAATTGCACGTTCCAAAGAGTAAGACAGCGAGCTACCCATGGTTCGCCGTCCGCGAGCCCGCGTCTACGGTGGCCGGAAATCGGGATCAGAATCCCGGCAATGGCGGCGAGGGCGCCGTTGCCTTATGCGGTCGGCCTCTTCCTTTGCAAGCATTACTGCTTCGCAGAAGGAGGCGACCGCCTGCCATTCCTCCTCGCTCCGGACCATGGCCTCGACCAGGGCCCGGCGCGAGAGGTCTCCGCCGCCGATCGCCCCCACGAGGGCACGGCGATGCTCCGCCCAGGCAGGGCACACCTCGACGGTGTGCTCCACTGTGTCCTCCGAGCGTTGCGCACAGTGGCGACAACCGGGCGTCTCTTCCGCTTGAATCCGATGCAGGAACCTCCCGAACTTGCCATGTCCGGTGAGGACCTGCGTCATGCGGAAGGTAAGGACGCCGTGAGGTCTTTCCAGTCACGCCTCAAAGAGGGGACTTACCGCCATAATCGTGGCATGCCCAGCACTGGGTTGCGATAGCCGTTGACGCCATTTCACCACGAGATCCCGCCGGAGCTCTTTCCGCCATGCCTTGACATGTTGCGGCAGTGGACTTTCACCCCGGCATTGCATCTCCACGCGCATGTCGTGCATGTGTGCAAGGACTTTTGCCTCCAGATCCCACGGTGGTAGGCCAGCCAGAAGGCTCGCCGCTTCGCGGGAGATCGTGCGGTAACCCCGCACCATCCGTATTGCCATGACCCTCTGGCAGGCGTTCAGTATGGACGCCGGTCGCTTTGCCAGCGACGGCGCCCACACCGGCACCCCGTAGAGGGCCATGGACCGAACGATCCCCGCGTAAAGCCTACGGCAGGAGGCGTCTGGACCCCCAAGATTGGGCAGGAGCCGCTTGAGAGCAGCCCCAGCCCGGAGAAGCTTGGGAGCCAGACGTCGGAAATGTTCTACGAAATTCCACCGGCTGTCGAGGACGACTCCCAGATACTTCATCGTCGACTCGACGCCGATGCGAACTCCTCCTACCGTAAGCTGGGAGTCCGATGGTGGCGCGTTCCGAGGGCCGTGGAAGCACATTGCCTCGGATTTATGCAGCGCCACCTCAAGTTCCAACTCCTGGATCCTACCAACGGCTATCGCAACCCCGCGTGTCGCTAGAGCGACCGCCGCCTGGTGCGACTCTCCCTGCGCTAGGATCAGCGTGTCGTCTGCGTAGCAAACCACGCTGACCTCGTAGGGAAGTCGACGCGCAGCACATAATCGTATCCGATGTTCCACAAGGGTGGGCCCAGAACCGACGCCTGCGGAACACCGCACGACATCTCTCGACGTTTCCAGTCTCCCTGGTGACCGGGGTTGACAATGTACCTGTCTGACAGGTACGCCTCGACCACTAGACAGAGATATTCGGGCATCCGGTGGTACCGGAGTGCCCTCCGGATCGTACTCCAGGGCAGGGAGTTGAAGGCGTTGGCAATGTCCAAGGACACTGCCACGACACACCTACCCTGGGACACCGCTTCTCCTGTCGTGAGGGCTCGCACGCGCATGATGGCGTCAATTGTAGAGCGCGCCCTGCGAAAGCCGTACTGTCCGTCCGACAAGTCCGGCCCCACCCGTGTTAGCCGCACGACGAGGCGGTTTGCAATAACTCTTTCAAAGAGCTTGCCCACCTCGTCGAGCAGCACAATGGGCCGGTACGCGGACGGAGAGTCCGCAGGGCGCTCTGGCTTCGTCGGAAGCGGAATTCTCCGCTGAAAGACGGGGTCCAGTTTCCCCGTCTTCCAGCGAAGTGGGAACTGGACCCTTTCCAGGCATGCGCTGAAGAGCCCTCTCAGTCGAGGCCCGAGACCCTACATGGCCAGGACCCAGGCTTTCCCTGGCAAGCCGTCGGGTCCTGGGGCGGTGTTTTTGGCACTCAGCCTTCGCACCGCCACTCTCAACTCTACCTCGGTCAGCCTCTTAGGGCTGTGGGATTGTTTGAAAGAGTTAACATAGTCATAAACCATAAATGGTAGCTGAAGACACAGGGTTTGACGAAAGGTTTCATGAATCAGTTCGTGTCTGCCACTCCCTTATTATCATTTACGATTATTACTCATATAAAAAAAGGGCGTAAACACTTGGTTTGTGGAGTTTAAGTGCATTGTATTAATTAAAAAACTTTCCAAATGCTTATTTATTTCTACTATTTTGGTCATAGTATTCGCATTGCCATACAACGTGGCATTGCCGCCAGTCTTTTGGACATATTACCAGTATAGTCAAATCAAATAGCATCAAAAATAGATCCTGCTACTCAACGAAAAATAGCATTCCAACCGAATTAGCTTGTCGTAAAAGAATGCTACTAGGAATGATAGGATTTGTAGTGAGATATAAAAATCACAAAGTAGGTAGTTAAATAATTAATTCATGAATCCCCAAGCGACCACCGGTGGCCGCGCATCTATTGTCTTACTATTGTGTCTCTAATTGACGGAATCTGAAGGGTTAACTCAATTATCAGCATTGCACACTTTTATTTTCAAATATTCACTTTTACAGAAAGTCACAGTATAAATATTTATAAAAGTATATGTTGGCCTAACTTAATATTAACCAGAAACATTTACAATTATTTGTTTAAATGACAACCAAAATAGACATCATATCGGATTTGTTTTGTCTAAAGGTTCATACGCACTATGCGGCTAGCCGTGCGGTTGACCGCAGGATGCGGTTGCGCACGCAGCCAGCCGGATCGCGGGCAGCCGCATTCGCAACCGCAACGTATGGTTGAAGAACCGTAGCGATTTGCGGTTATGTTTTGGTGGTCAAACGCGAGCCTATCAACAATAATTTAAAAAAAAATATCGAGCCTATATCTTTCAATGGCCGGCAGCCGCAGGCAAGTATAGCAACCGTCCGGTTCAGCCTTCCGAGCGACCGGAGCGATCTGCATGTAGCCGCATCGCAATGTGCATAGAAATTGATATTACATACATAATTGTGTTTGCGGTCAACTGCATGGTTATAGCCGCACTGCGGCAACCCGCATAGTGCGTAAGAACCCTAAGGGTCAAGAAACAGGCGCACATCCATATTACGTCCTAACCAAGCACAGCACAGCCATGAGGGAAAAGGAAATATATTTATTAAAATAACAGACATCCAACGAATAATATTATAGATACCCTATCCATTTATCTTTCTTCGAAATTATTCTTAATCTTACAGTTAATTATGTAACTACTTACATAAAATAATTTATTATGATAAAATAATAGAGCAAACACATCTAAATTAAATGAACAATTTTTTGGGGTTTATTCTTTGAGAGTCGTTTTACACGTCGTTTGTGTATTACACTATATAAAAATAAATGGGTAGTAAATTCAAGCGTTAACAAAAAGAAGAGTAGTTATACCTTCCTCTGTGCAAAATACCCGCGCATTCTATAGTGCTCCCCGCTACTCAGCACCAAACACATTTTCTTCCCTCTCTTACGCTTTATAAATAATGCAATCGTTAAATCCGCGTACAGCAACTGTCCCACCCTTACGTTGTTGAAGCCTCAACGGTCCGGACTAAGCGTTTCGCCTCGTCGTTTATACTGTGTACATCAAAAGAACTGGTTTAGTTTGCCTGCTGCGGTCTTCCCGTCCGATTATATAGGTAATTTGGGTGTCTTCAAGGGTAGAGTGAATAGGCTCCTAATAAACTAGTGCGCCTCACCATCAACGACTGCATTACTGATTACCATCAGGCGGGATCGTACTCAAAACTTGTTTAAACGCATCGGAGTTGACGCACGTAATTTTTTTTAGTATATTTTTATTTTCAATTTTATTAGTAAATACATCTAAAACAAGTATTTCGAATGCGCTCATTATGCCTGTTTCACAAACACTCAATCAATTTAGTTGTTGGAAATGTAAAACAAACCCTTCTTTAATTTTTATAATGTGTTTGTAACATGACAGTTTCCCTAGACTAGATGATAATCTTAAAAGTTTAACTAGTAAGATAATATAATTAAAATAAAAAGCTTTACAATGAGATTAGTAAAACAATTAGTATAAAAGTAGCCCTTAAATGTTACAAAAATGTGCTTTACCAAAAAACTATACATTACGCTATTCTTAAACATTACATATATATTCGTAACAATAAAACTGATATTGGTACGTAGGTCGTATTAAGTAGGTATAGTCTGTCTAAAAAGTATAGTCTGTCTTATATTCGATACTTTTTTATAAGGTTCTTCTATTAGTAAACATCATCTTCCTGCCCTTATCTCGTTTTATTTGGAGTCGGTGTAACACGTTTTTTTCTTCCATTCTGTCCTGTTGCTCGTCACGCTATCACTAACTCCCTTTTCATTCATATCACTTCTCACACAATCCATCCATCTTTTCTTTGGCCTCCCTCTCCCTCTCCATCCATCCACATGTAAATTCATAACTCTTTTAGCAACATGCGTTTTATCTCTCCTCTTTCTATGACCATACCAAGACAAACGATTTCTTTTTAACTTTTCAGTCACTGGCGCCACTTTCAAACTTCCCCTAATATACTCATTTCTCACTTTATCCATTCTCGTCACACCACAGTCTATTAGTAAACAACGATAAATATCTCATAATCAAGCTTAATTCTTGAACCAGTGTTGACTACATTAGATTTCATTTTATCTTAATAATTGCCCAAGTCGTTTGACTGTTTAGACAGACTATGTTACAAAAACTTTATTATAGACACATAAAAAGCAAGAACTTTAGCTTTCTATCACAGTAAAACTCAAGAATAAAAATAAATATTAGGTAATTAAAATTACAGTTTGGTGTAGAGCGCAGAATTTTTTACACAACTAATGGCTGTAAGAAACTGACAGTAACTGAGGTGTTGCCAGTAAAAAAATATCGCTCTTATTCAAACTTTTTCACCATGCTGTATGAAAACATGACCTATTATTTTTCTACATTATGCTTATTACATTTCTGGGTCAGGAGCGTCAATCGCATATCCGAATTTCTGTAAAGCGATCTTTATTTCGCCGAATACGGTGGGGTCCTCTATTGTGGATGGTAATTTCACTAGTTGAGACCTAGCCAACTTTGCGATGGCTCCACGGAGTGCCTTTCCAGATCTTGTCCTGGGTAACGCGGGTACAGCTACTGCCTTTCTGAAAGCTGCAATCGGGCCGATCAAGTGTCGAACTAATGCTATCAACTCCTGAGACACTGTGCTCTCGGCTACAATTTCTTCATCTGTGAATTAAATCAGAATTTTAACATTATATTTGAGAAGCTAACAGTATTTTAAATAAATAAAAACTCCACGATAGGCTAATGCAACGATTAAAGTTAAATGAAAAGTTTTAAAAACTCGCATTGATTTCTTTGTTTTAATTTTAATGTAATGTATGTATCATGCCCTTTCACCCCCTCTTACACCTACCAATTTTTATACGTTTTGCGAAAACAGGACCTGCCTGTTTACATAGAAAGACTTTAATCAAGGTTATAATCAACTTCCTATATCACCTACCATCTTGAGGAGGCCTCATGACATATAGGCAGAGTGGAACATCTCCCTTGGTTGCATCTGGGGCACCAACAACTACAGCATCAGCTACCCTAGCATGTCTTAGAACTACATCTTCAAGAGCTGCAGTCGAAAGTCGATGTCCTGCTACATTGATGACATCATCAGCTCTTGCGACCACCCATACAGCTCCTTCAGCGCTTATCCAACCAGCGTCTTGAGTATCATAGTAGCCCTGAAAATATAAAATGAAGATCATTATCATAACTATCTGAAATCTATACCGTACTTTTATTTAATAGTAGTTATAATAATACTGATGTTTCGCTTTTAAAGTTCAAAAATTGACTTCGAATTAATTTATGCCAATCAAGGTTGATTGATTAGCAGAAATTAATTCATAGTCAATTTTGAATTTTGGACGTCTCAAGGTAAGTGGCTAAAGAAATTATACTAGCAAATCGTTTTGTGACATATGTCACAAAATGATTTGCTAGTATAATTTCTTTTACATTTATTATGTATCGATGTAACGATTATGTATAATGCAAGTCATATGACTTGCATTATATATAATATAAAGAATAATAATAATGTATAACGACCATAATATTCTGAAAACAAAGCTTTTTAACAATGGTATTCGAGGAGATCTTCTCCGCTGGTTTACTTCGTACCTTGAAAACAGGTCCCAAGCGGTCGTAATCAGTAATTACATGTCAAGTTGGGTTTCACCTTCTAGTGGTGTACCCCAAGGGTCCTTGATGGGTCCTTTACTTTTTATCATTTATGTCAGCGACATTGACTCGTGTTTCCACCATTCAAACTTACTTTGTTTTGCGGATGATATGAAGATATTCTCTGCAATATCATCAGAGGAAGACATGGACGCTCTACAAAGTGACCTGGCCCGCTTAGATGATTATTGCTTAATTAACAAATTAGATTTGAACCCTGTTAAATGCTCAATAGTATCTTTCAGCAGAAAACCAATCCTTCGCCCTACAACTTATAAACTCAAAGGGCAGCTATTGCAGAGATGTGACGGTGTACGCGACTTAGGCGTGTTTCATGATTCTAAGCTTTTATTTAATGTGCATATTGAGCAAATAGTAGCCAAAGCTTCAAGATCTCTGGGTTTTGTTATGCGACTCGCGGGGTGTTTCAAGAATGCCAAAACTCTTAAGATCCTCTACTGCTCTTTTGTTAGAAGTCACCTTGAATATGCGTCTCAGATTTGGAACCCTTTTTATGGCAAATACATCGACCGTATTGAAAATGTACAAAAAAGATTTATTCGTTTTCTGTGTTTTCGGCTGCGTATACCATACCATTCTGATAATTACTTAAATCTTTGCAAAAAATTCCATTTACAGCCACTTATAAATCGCCGTCGATTAGCAGATTGTACTTTCCTACTAAAAATTATATCTAGTGAGATTGACTGTCCTGATCTCTTACACAAACTACGCTTTAATGTTCCTCAGAGATCGGTTAGATTTAATCCGCCCATCTCTATTCCTTCTTCTTCTACTAATTACAGGCGAAACTCGTACATGGTGCGAGCGAGTAAGGACTTTAATGTTCTTTGTAAGGAGTTCTCTTTTGACCCGTTTAACACAAAAACTTATTCTGCACGCACTCAGCTGAATACCAAATTTTTCAAAAATGCATAGTGCTGATTGTACTTTAGGGGATGTTTAATTATATTTAACTATGTTCTTTTTTTATGTGCTTTAGTGATCGTAAGCTTTCTATTATTTTAACTATTTCTACCCGTGAGAACCTGTAATTGGCTGTATGTTTATTATACTATTGTTATCCTTTTGTTGTAGCTGTTGGTTCTCCTAATAAATAAATAAATAAATAAATAAATAATTAACCAGTCAGGGTCGTACTGGCAGAACAGTTTATTTAAGGGCATCGTAAGTGTATAAGTCAAGGATATATCAACTACTATTTAAATTATAAAAACATTTCTAAACTAGGAATCTAGCAGCTGTAACAAAATACTTACCGGGTATGTTTCAAAGTAGGTCTCCTTGAATCTCTTATCAGCTTGCCACAGAGTAGAAGCAAAGCCTGGAGGTAAAGGCAGCTTGGCGACCAGCCTGCCTACCTCACCTGGTTGACATTCTGTACCATCTTCTTTCAAGGCACGTACTGGGAAATATTAGAACGGTTTATTAATTTTATAATTACATGGTAATAATAATAATATATTTATTTGCTAAAAAAACATGGTATAAGAGGAAAAAAATGTTAAGCTATGTAATAGCATGCAAAATATACACAAACATATACATAGAAAAAGATATAATAAAATAAAAAAAATTACAATGGTAATGATTATTTCAAAATGAAATTTCTTTCAGACCTGTTATAGGGGAGATCAAAAGATATATAGACAATGCGAAGCGTGTAGAAATAAGAAAAGAAGAGTTTGTGAAATCTTGAAGTAAAAACATAAAAAATATAACACGGTTATTATACTACTCTCGAAGAGTTTGTAATGTTTAAGGTTGCAAACGAGCTAAATGTAGTTTTTTTTTTGTCGACGGGGAAAATCATCTTTGACAAAACCCGCTCTTGGGTGGAGCGGGAGATAGTGTCAGACTCTTACTGACTAAAAACCCCGCGCCATTCCTTCTAGCCTTCATACCGGGGCACGAGCTCCCTTTCGGACAACCCTGTCCCCAGTAGGCTTCGACCCAGCTGGGCCCCTCCTGCTGCTGACAACTCCTTGAGGCGCGCGGGAACAGTGCGCGCCGTCGAGCTAAATGTAGTTGATGATGATGAACCGTTAAGGGTCAGTACTCTTAGGTATGACGCAGTCGACATACGTGATCATTGCGGTCATTACAATCAGTTTTAAAAGTTTCACTTTATCATGGTGTCTTTGTTCTCACAGTAGTCCGCTATGACACAATTTGTCCAATCCTACCATCAACTGCTACGAGGTTGTTTGGCTCCTCGGCCCATCTTGACTAACTAGGAATAAAACTTAAAGAGTACTTACTATCATAACCAGGAACCGGGTATCCAGCCGAGTGTGGTGGGATGGCCTTCACTCCATATCCCAAGCATGGGGCAGTGATTGGTGATCCTGACTCTGTCTGCCACCAGTGATTCAGGACCGGCACGCCAAAGATACGCTCTGCCCATTGCTGTATAAAAAGAACAAGGAGAAAGATTAAAGAACGCGCTCAAGGAAGAAATTGAAGAAGGCAACCGCGATACCATTATTAATAGGCTTGCGCTGACCATTATCTCACCTGATAGTAAGCGATGATGTGGTCGATGATAGAGCACACTTGCCGAGAAGTAACCTGTTCAATCTAATCAATCCCTAGATTTAAACTATCTGGAAATACAGACTCCAGCAGGGGATGCCACTCCTTAGCTGTACGCACAATGAATGTGTTCCCAGAACCCTTTGTGCATAAGTGTGGGGTGTACCATTAGTGCATCACCATACATCTGGTGGTCTGATGATGGAACGGACTTGGCGGAATTATGATAAGCAAATCCGGTGCACGCTCCTCAAAATGCATCCGACAGGTTAGCAACTCGGCGTCAATGCTCAAGACTTTGAAGCTTTGACTCTACAAGTGCACATTTACAAATATTTCTCTTGGCTCGTTTCTTAATTGACGCAAGCGCTTGAACCTGGCATCATATCTTCCTGCCCTTGTCCCGTGTTATTTAGGGCCGGCGCAACCCGTTTTTTTCTTCCATTCTATCCTGTCACTCGTCCTACTATCATTAACTTCCTTTTCTTTCATATCACTCTTCACAAAATCCATCCATCTTTTCTTTAGCCTCCCTTTCCCTCTCCACCCATCCATGTATACTCATAAGTCTTTTAGTAACATGCGCTTTATCCCTCCTCTTAACATGACCATACACCAAGACAAACGATTCCCCTTCAACTTTTCAGTCTCTGACACGTGAACATGGCATCGATGTACTTAGTTACAACAGAGTAATAGAAGTGACATAATATAGTACCTAGTGATTCTTTTTCCCCTATTTCATTGCAGGGCAACCACGTAAATACTACTCGTAGGTACGCGTCGTGCCCAAAGTCGTAGGTCAATATCGTTCTTACATGACAATGGATGCATGAATTTACTTAATTCCGCTAGAAATGATATTCATTATCGATCGTACAAGGAAAATTATATAGAAAGTTTAGTAACTTCTCTATGTTAATATGTCAACCTACTGGCCTTTTAGTGATCGCAACATATCATAGTCGTCAGAGATTTTGTTGCCGCATATAATAGTTGGATTTAAATAAGTTATTTATTTATAAAAATAAAACTTACATATGTACTTACATAAAAAAAACTTAAACTTATACTAAAACCTAAATAAATACATAACGTACATAAATAAAATACATACACACAGTACACTCAGGCGTTGAAGTACTCCTCCCTCCACATCGCTGTCATCCGGGAATGTGCCCAGAAGACTGGCAGCATTACCACGTTGGATGGCAATGCTAATTCTTTGAGCGAAGAACGAGCCAGCCCTCTGGTCACGCAAGGTGTCGATCAGTCGGCGAGAAATTTCCTTAAAAAGGAGACGCTCACTCGGATTGGATTATGTTGTTTTGCTAATTCGATATCAAACAACAAATTGAATATCTTTGATTTTTGGCTGAGCATGATAAGCATTAAAGCGCTGAAAGCAGCAGATCGCAAATACGTTGATGCCTTCGAGATGTGGTGCTGGAGAAAATTGCTCCGTATCCCTTGGACAGCATTTCGGACAAACGTATCCATTCTGCATGAACTAAAAATCTCCTCGCGGATTTAATCCGAGTGTCTGCGCGAACTTCTGCAATAGTTCGGTCACATTGCAAGGAAAGACGATGGAAACCTCGAAAGGCTAATCGTGACTGGTAAAGTAGATGAACTAAAAGGCCCCGCGGACGCAGCTCATTACGTTGGTCCGACCAGATCTGCACTGCTCTTGACTCCACGGTATACAAAACCCTTCACACCGCCAGAGATAGGAATAAATGGAAAAACACCATAAAAGTAAATAGATGAAGTGGGGAGGCCACGAACGTCAGCATTGAGGAATACGACGCAAAGAGGAGGAGGAGGAGGTGATAAGCATTACAGCAGTATCATCACGAGCTCTTAATACGATGCATTTTACGACCTAAACTGAACTGTGAAAGGGATGGAGCTATATAGGGTGTATAGGTCCATCCCTCTTTCTCGCTTGCACTAGGTACTGAGACTAGGTACTGAGATTTTAAAACGTCATGGTAAGTCTCCAGAAAGGTTAGTGACTTGTAGGTCAGTTTACCGCTCTGAAGTAAGCTACAAATGACTCTGCAGTAGTAAATCTGATAATTCAACTGCAGCGAACCAAGCTATGCGCTTCGGAAATTTTGCTCAAAACTAGAGGCAGCTTCTAAATTGAATTCATCATCATCATTTCAGCCGAAATATGTTCACTACTGGACATACGCCACAAGTGTCGCCACAATGACCGGTCCAATGAGGTCCAATAGGTCGTCGGTCCACCTTGTACAAGACCTTCCGACGCTGTGTCTTCCAGTATATGGTCCAGAACCTTTATGCCCTATCGAGCATCAGCTCTGCAAGTAACCTTACCCACTGCTACTTAAATTTGGCGATTTTACGGCCTATGTCCATAACCTTGGTTCTCTTGCGAATATCTTCATTTGAGAATTCAAAATTGAATTTAAATTTCAGAATTTATTTATTTCCTTTACTACAGTAAAGGAGCTAGTTTTCTAAACATAACTACTAGCTTGACGAATTAAGAAGAGAGATAAAAACTCACCCTGGTATCCTGATCACAGTGTTCTCCTGCAATGAACACAGTCTTCAGTGACTTGCTGCAGTATCTCCTGGCATACTTCGCGTTGGGATCAGCTCGCTTCAGCACCCTGAATGCGGTGGGGATTGTGAAGAGTGCGTTGACTCGATGCTGTTCTATGATTCTGAAAGAACAAAGAACATGCTAGTTTAAGAACAAAACTTCTTCTTCTCGTGGCGATTTGACTCAAATTTTGTCTGACCAATATTTCATTCATCTTTTTCACAGTCCAACATCTAAATCAAAATCTCAATAAATAATATTCATAAACAGTAAACTTATTTGCGTTTGTTTATATCCCAAAATGTCACTCAATTTATGGTAATATAAATTAAATTAAAGTGAAAAAAAAACACCGCGCGTAGTATTTTAGTAGTTAGCAATTGATATGAATCAATCATTCATATCAATTGCTAACGAGTACGGATAGACGGGATAGAGGCCCATTTTTTTGTATTAATTAAAAAATAGGGGTGTGTAGTGTGTACCCTTTGACAGTTTAGTTTAGGTCGTAAAATGGATCGCGTTAAGAGCTCGTGGTAATACTGTAGGATGAGAGAGAGCTCAATCATCAGCAGACCACCTACCGATGCCTACATTAACCCAAAGTTTTTGGAAGTATGTGACGTGACACAGAGTTGATAAAACCACCTATAAATTACGGGACTAATGAAATTGCAAAATAATTGTTGCGCTTTGAATACATTTGAAGTTTGGTAAAAGTTAAAAAAAAAATTAACAGTTTTAGTATTTTTAAATTTCGGGAATTAATCTTTAAATTGTGTTTATAATTCCGGTTTTTTGAATTTTGAACATTTTAATCATACAAATCTCGAAATCTTCTATAAAGAAGTCTATGTATAAAACATTTTTAAAACGATCAGATCCAAGAAATCTTACCTAAAATACTGTCCAGGGTCGGGAGTCCTATCAGGCTTGCCCTCATACAGCACAGAAGTAACTCCAGCTAGAAGGGGGCCGTAACAGATGTAGGAGTGTCCGACCACCCATCCCAGGTCTGATGCAGCCCACCACACGCCCTTCTTCAGGCCGTACACTGTTCGCAAGGTATATAAGAGAGTAGCCGCGTGGCCGCATGGACGCTGCACGCCTTTTGGTGCACTGGTTGTACCTAGGATGTAAAAAAAAATTATATTATACAATTTTTTAATTATGGTATATTTTAGGTAAGCAGCTATGCAAGATAAGTCCCCTCTTTGAGGCGTGGCTGGAAAGACCTCACGGCGTCCTTACCTTCCGCATGACGCAGGTCCTTACCGGACATGGCAAGTTCGGGAGGTTCCTGCATCGGATTCGAGCGGAAGAGACGCCCGGGTGCCGCCACTGTGCGGAACGCCCGGAGGACACGGTGGAGCATACAGTTGAGGTGTGCCCTGCTTGGGCGGAGCAACGCCGTGCCCTCGTGGGGGCGATCGGCGGCGGAGACCGAGGTCCGGAGCGAGGAGGAGTGGCAGGCGGCCGCCTCCTTCTGCGAAGCAGTAATGCTAGCAAAGGAGGAGGCAGACCGCATCAGGCAACGGCGCCCCCGCCGCCGCCGCCGGGATTCCGATCCCGATTTCCGGCCACCGTAGACGCGGGCTCGCGGACGGCGAGCCATGGGTAGCTCGCTGTCCGATCGTCTGGTAACTGTCCGGACCGAGCCAAGGCGTCGACGGCGCGCACTGTTCCCGCGCGCCTCAAGGAGTTGTCAGCAACAGGAGGGGCCCATCTGGGTCGAAGCCTACCGGGGTCGGGGTTATCCGAAAGGAAACTAGAGCCCCGGTATGAAGGCTAGAAGGAACGGTGCGGGGTTTTTAGTCAGTAAGACTCTGACACTGTCTCCCGCTCCACCCAAGAGCGGGTTTCGTCAATGATGATTTTCCCCGTCGACAGAAAAAGCAAAAAAGCAGCTATGCAAGGATCTAGGCTTAGAGGTGCATGGCTACTCTTTTTTGACTTGACACCCCATAACTTCATAACGGTCAGCTGAAAATCTAGTCTTTCCAGGGCGAGGTCATAAAACATATACCAAAAAGCCACTGATCAATGAAGATAAAAAAGAGGGGTAAATACGAATCAGGAAACTTGTAGGTATTATGGTCTCAGGCTAGGAAAAAAACAGCTCAACCTTTCACATCCATAAGCTGGCATTGGCTGAGTGTGCACTGCTAAGGTCCATTTTCAGAAGAGGACCCTTGAGGACGTGGACTTTGGCTGCTATAAGCTGAAGATCAGGTAACATGATGACTCTTTATATCATCACCAGCGATCGGAATAGGTAGAGTATATTTAACAAAAGTTCGTGAAAGTAAATAACATAGAGTTGATAATATACCTATGAGAATACCTCCTCTAAAATCCCAGAATTAGAAACATATTTCTTTTTATTAATGGGTCCGCGTTTGACCACTATCTCTACTGGTAGTAATGGAGTTGGTGTGGTCGACAATGGGGTACTCTTGCCTAGAAGTAACCTTTTTACTCTTGACTTAAATACCCCTAGGTTGTAGTTATCAAGAAACGCAGACTCATCCAGGAACTGATGAATGAATTTTTTTTTTTTTTACAACTATCACACAACGCCATCTAGTCCCATGCTAAGCAGAGCTTGTGTTACGGGTACTAGACAACTGATAAACATACTTATATATTTCTAAATACATACATTTTATAGATAAATTACACCCAGACACAGAACAAATGATCATGCTCATCACATAAACATTTGTCCTGGGTGGGAATCGAACCCACGACCTCCGGCATAGCAGTCAGGGCCACTAACCACTAGACCAACAGGCCAGTCAAAATACCCCTAGGTTGTAGTTATCAAGAAACGCAGACTCAACCAGGAACTGATTAAATCCCGGGATGAATGAATTGCAGATTACCTACTTGTTAAGCAGGAGCCCATTTAGCGGAAATACGTACTCAAAAACTATTTTAATTGGAACAACAACTCCTACCCTGTCAGGCATAACATTCAAAAAACCAGCCAAGAGCGCGTCGGGCCACGCTCAGTGTAGGGTAGGGTACCGTAGTTTCCGTCTGTCACAATAAGTGTCTCTCGGAAAACTGGGTTACTAATTTATACAAACTAGACGTGCTATGTACTATGCGTTCCAAATGAGAATAGGAAAGCCAATGAACTCGGTCTGTCAAATTTTGATTGAAAAGTATAGTTTTCAAAAAAAGCTTATTTGCGTTTAAATGGTTTTGTTTTTGTTTAACTGAGCCTTATTAAGAAATAGATAAAAAAGTTATTTATAACAACTTTTTTTTTAAACCATACTTTTCAATCAAATTTGACAGATCGAGTTCATTGGCTTTCCTATTTTCATTTGGAACGCACAGTATGTTGGGTTTTTGGTGGTAATTTTGGATTGTGTGAACCAATTTTAATAATTCTTTTTTATTTGAAAGAATATACGTTCAGGATAATAAAAATGCTTACTTATACGGTTAAATTACAAACTTAGTTAAGAAATTATTTTGTTCAAAAACTATTCAACCAATCAAGTTCAAAATAATTTTCCTAGAAAGTCAGATATTTTTTCGTGAAATTTTGTTTTTATCTAGATAAACTTTCTTATACATACCTACATAAAAAATAGGTATATCAACTCTAGCCACGTTTCCCTCACGTGTCTCACATAATATGGTAAAAAGATCTAACACAATGGTGTGCTTGATAAAACTGATTATCAATTGTAATGACTAATAGAACAAAGGTTTGAGTCCCAATTAAATCACAATAACCTGAACGCAATAGGTGTCAGTCGAACGCGTAGGTACGTGGCGTTTACTGTTAGAGGTAGAGGTCGTATTGTCTGTTTTTTACGTGGGAAGTATCTAAAGGCTTCTAATCTTTAAATCGAGAGTGAATAGGTTTCTTCTAGGTAAGCGCGTTCCATCGTCGACCGCATCGTCGCTTTCCATCAGGTGAGATAGCGGTCAAGCGTAAACATATCAATAATAAAAAAAAAAGGCTATAAATAACTCTAAAGAACATTTAAAAGGTTATAAATAACATTTTCATTTCCAAGCTGATTACCCTGAGAACAAACACCGAAGCAGACTAAGAGGTCAAAGTATCCTGGGATTTAATCATGCTGTGTTTATAATTTCGGGTTTCTAGAAGAGGTATTATAAACTTAATGTTGAGTTATTTTAGGTAAATGCTGTGGGTAAATATACTCTACCTTTTTCGACTTTTGATTATAATAATAAGTTGCTGGCACAGCTAGTTACTTTAAAAAAAAAAGTAGCCTAACTCCTTCTTACATCAGCTACCTGCCAATAAGAGGTCCCGTCAAAATCGGTCCAACCATTTCAGAGATTAGCCGGAACAAACAGACAGACAAAAATTATAAAAAATGTTATTTTGCCTACCGTATATATTATATTCATATGCATGTATTAAAAAGCGGTTATTTCAATATTACAGTGCGTTTCACTTAAGAAGTTACATTGCTGTCATGTTGGTAGTATTGAAAATAATGTTGCCATATTTTTAGCAATTAAATTACTTGATATGAGGGAGATTAACTGATACTTCGTTACTTTAACAATTGCCTTTTTTTATTGTTACTATTTTTCAGGGACGTGCGAGCAATACAAGCCAAAAAGCCCGGCTTGCCTACCACTACCACACACCTAAATCATAGATCACGGCTAATCAATTAAATAAAACAAAAATCTAAACTTTAAACTTCGCGCGCCTACGCGGTTACGCTCAGTTGCCACTTAGTGCGAAATTCAAAAATTCATTAATAAGATACGATACTATAAGCGAGGTTGCCAATCTGACCGCAATCTCTCCGATCTCACTCTAACACTTAACAAAAGAAAGAGATGAAGACTAATGTATTCCTGTCTCTTTCTACCACAAATGCTTCATATGAGGCTTGCTTTTCTGTCTCTCTTTTTGCTATAAAAACATCAAATTTTGTGTCTGTGTGGGTAAAATATGAGAGATTCATCGAACATTTTTGTATTAAAATAAAGCTGGGCTTTGGAAAAGTTATGAATGAATATTACGAGAGACCTCCATTTTTACGCATGGAGGCGCCCTCTATGACGCTTAACCCTTCAGATACCGTCAATTAGAGACACAATAGTAAGACAATAGATGCGCGGCCACCGGTGGTCGCTTGGGGATTCATGAATTAAAGTACGAACTACGAACTACAAAATACAAATTAGTTTAAATTTGCTGTGATCGGTTAACAACACGTAATTGTTTTGATAGTTATTTTTTAGTTTTCTGTCATTTAACTTTGTTGTGTGTAGCGTATTATGTGCGGAATCGATATTGTTTAGGTAGAGTTTGAGTTTTAGAGATAAATATAATCTTGTAACTTTACTAATTAGAATATTTCTCTGAAAAGTAAATCACATAATAGGCAGTTATTGTTTCTCAAACGATAACAATGCTTGGAATACATCAGGTATGACTCAAATAACTTCGCTGGTGCCATGAAAATGTATCAGAATTCTCAATAGCTGTTGAATGCTATTTCATTTATTCTGTTTTGGTAAACCGAAAATAGAAACTTGATTCTCTTTTTCGAAAGTTAAGAGTTATGTGTGTGATAAAGAAGAACTAAAAGCTAGCTGTTTAAATTGTGAGTATTTTCCAATAATATTACATTTCGTAAACAATTTTATTTAATGATAAATTTTATTAAATACTACGGACGGATTAATACAATCTTTTGTGCGCCATCTAGTGGATTTTTCTGAAGTCAACTAGAATCTTATGAGCTAGTTGCCAACAATATCAATAGGTGGCTCTTTTTCGTTTTTTTAAGTACCAATATATATTTTAATAATATCTATCAGTAAAAAAATGTACCTATTAAAATCAGCATTATACCGCCAATTTTTTCGGGATATTAGGTGTGGTGTGGGTAGGTAGATGAGTTAAGATTCCTTGGCTTGCCCCCTCTAAAGGCACCTGGCACGCCACTGCTATTTTTGTATAAAGTATAGGGCGCTGGGCTCCATTCTGATTGTCATACAATTCTTTCAAATAACGCAAACGCCACGCCACAGTATCGTTCCTCTCTATTAACAACTTCCTTTGAGACCTAATTTTTTAAAATAAAATCCCATTCCTCTCATAATTTTCCAAAAAGTGTTGCAGCTACCGTTAAAATCGATTTCGTTTCACATTTCGGGGAACAATTTTGGTAGAGTAGGCAACTCTTTCCTTTTTTCCCTTCTTTTTGTGTAGACAGACAGGGGAGCCAACATTACGCCGATGTAACTTCTTAAGTGAAACGCACTGTACAAACAGACACTCCAATTTTATTTATATGTAAATGTATATATGTATAGATTATAATAATACAGTCTTAATTCATGAATCCCCAAGCGACCACCGGTGGCCGCGCGTCTATTGTCTTACTATTGTGTCTCTAATTGACGGTATCTGAAGGGTTAAAGTTTGGTTCAAATGTAGGACGTCACCACGGATATCTTTGGACTTCACTGACATACGATGAAGTCAATAGCACGGCCGATCTGTCACGACGGGCCTTGGTTCAGGCGCGGTCCGGAGCGAGGAGGAGTGGCATCGGTCACCTCCTTCTGCGAAGCAGTAATGCTAGCAAAGGAGGTTGGCCGACCGCATCAGGCAACGGCGCTCACGCTTCCGATTTCCGGCCACTGTAGGGGATACTACAGACGGCGAGCAATGAGTAGCTCGCTGTCCGGACCGAGCCCAAGTCGTTGACGGTGCGTACTGTTTCCGCTATTTTAATAGGATCGCATTTGACCGTGATTGTAGGTGATCATGTGATTAATGATAAATCATGCTAGTCTAGAAATAATCTATTTGCTTTTAACTTAAAAACACCTAGGTTATCTACATCTACACTAATATTATAAAGAGGTACTTTTTTTACGGTGGGCAAAAATCATCTTATGACAACCCCCGCTTTTGGGTGGAGCGGGAGATAGTGTCAGACTCTTACTGACTAAAAACCCACCCCGTTCCTTCGAGCCTCTTCATACCGGGGCTCGAGTTTCCTTTCGGATAACCCTCGCCCCAGTAGGCTTCGACCCAGCTGGGGCGTAGAGTCTTCTATCTGTTGCCTTAGGTCTCATTGTAACAAGCTTCCCACACTATAATATACACGACGTAAATGTTGTAACTATATGTTAGAGCTAGGTTGTTAGATGCAGCTAGGGTTGTTGATAGGCAGACAGACAACCCCTTTACTGTACATTTAAGTAACTGAAAGTACAATTGCCTAGAAGTAACTATTGACATGAAGACCCCTAGGTCGTAACTATCAGGAAACACAGTTTTTTTTTCTTACCTGAAGTGTACAAAATATACAGCGGTTCATTCGCTTCCACGGGCACACAGGGCACTGGGTCGGCTGCCAGGGCCTCCTCCCAGTTGATGTCCCTGCCAGGTTCCAGAGTACACTCCAGCACTCTGCGGCGCTGGAAGATGATGCAGCTGTTGGGCTGGAAGTCAGACTGGCAAAGTGCTTCATCCAGGATGTCTTTGTATCTAGAGAGATTGAAAATAGATAGCAGTGATAATATATACCAGCTAGGAGTCTGGCTGTCGGTAGGCGAAGCTCAGTCGGCAAAAACCGAACCCATACAAGATCACCTTATTGTCCGTCTGTCAAAACCCTTTTCTCAAAAACGGGTAGAGGTATAAAGCCGATATTAATATCAAATACTTTGCTACCCCTAATAGTCCCCCCTATAATAGTTTGTAACCCCTTGGTACCTTTTAAATTAACGCAATATAAAAATGGGGCTGGGCTTTGTGTTCCTAAAAATAATAATATCAACATTCCTTTTAGAAATACAAATGACACTCGCAAGTATATCAAACCTATAGGGTACTTGCTACAATCCAGAAAGGAAATTGGCTAGAAGTAAGGTCTCATAACCTCGTGAAGGCCGCATTCAGGGAGTTTGCAGATCATAGCCAAAGAACACACTGGCTGTCTATTACGGGTCTGGGACACTCCAAGAAATTCCTGGGCTCTACGTTCAAGGCACGGGAATGTATCCGGAATATGAGCAGGGGGCAAATCCGCTACCTGATGGGTGCCTTTACAGGGCACTTTGGAACCAACGACATGCTCATGAAAATGGGTCTAGCCGCGACTTCCATGTGCAGGTTGTGTGAGGAACATACAGAACGCATGGAGCACCTGCTGTGCACATGCGATGCTTTGGCTAACAAGCGAATGAGTCTTCTAGGGGTAGGATATCCAAGACCAGAGGATTACAGGCTCTTATCCCCGCATCTCGTTGTAAACCTTATGAAGGAGATTTTCAGCGAGGGTGGGGAGGAGTAAGCTATCTAGGGGACCACAAAAGATCCACATGGGTCGAAGTGTCCGAGCTGTTTCTCGGCCCCTTAACAAGATAAGATAAGGTCTCATAACACTAATATAAAAGTACCTTCCACCCTAAATGACATCACCAAATAATTACTTGTTGAAAATCACAAAAATCTTCGATACTCAATTCGGGAATGGAATAAGTATATCTATCATGCTTAAGTCAGACCGGAGGAGATTAAAACTCTTAAAGCTAGGTAGGAGTATTCTAGACTTCCTGGAAACCTCTGGGCTAAAAGAGTTACTCTAGCAAGGTGGCGAGTCACAAAAGATCTTTTAGGTCGCAGTGACTACATCTCCTACACTACGGGAGATGCATAGCTCCTTATCTTCTCCAATTATTAAAAAAAAAATCGGACTGACACTTAACTAAGGGTACGTCTAATGATGGGTCAGTACACTCGGTACCCAGTCAGTAGATCAGTAGCAGTATGTACAATAGACTTAGGTACACGCTTATAAACTGTTGTTTGCGTGTACTTAAGTCTGTCCTACATTTCGATCATCGTAAGGCAGTGAGTTATTTACCTGACTATTTTGTTAGGCTCAACTCCGCAGCTGGCCGCTATGATCACAGTTGGTTCAGCATGCTCGATCCTTGTCCTCAACTCCCTTGCTGCAAAACCTGAGTAAGAAATAAATTGGTCCTTTAATCTCTATATTTAAAAGGAGAAACTGACCGACTAACATATTAACGCATACGGAATTAGGAGTGGGAATTTTTTCACAAGGCTTCCATTTATGACGTAGGGGAGCACTAAGACCGGATTTTTCTAAATTCACCCCCTAAGGGGATGCCATGGTCCGGAGGGAGGCCATGGTCCAGAGCAAGGAGGAGTGGCAGGCGTTCGACCCCTTCTGCGAAGCAGTAATGCTAGCAAAGGTGGAGGCTGACCGCATCAGGCAATGGTGCTCTCGCCGCCACCGCCGGGATTCCGATCTCGATTTCCGTACGACACCGTCGACGCGGGATGGTTGACGGCGAGCCATGGGTAGCTCGCTGTCCGACCGTCCGGTAACTGTCGAAGCCTTCTGGGGCCAGGGTTATCCGAAAGGAATTCGAGCCCTATGAAGGCTAGAAGGAATGGGGTGGGGTTTTTAGTCAGTAAGAGTCTGACACTATCACCCGCTCCACCCAAGAGCGGGGGTTGTCATAGGAATATTTTTGCTCACCGAAAAGAAAAAAAAGCTCGCGGATTTTTCCGCACTAGTGCGAAACCAGTAAAAGCGGTAGGTCACCTTAGTGCCTAAAAGTCACGCAATTTACTGTTTTAAACCGCTCTTATTTCTGTTATACAGATATAAGCGGTTATCGAGTGCGTTGAAAAACATGTTTTTATATATACAACTGGGGGTAAAGTCTTACCTCCAAATACAACGGAGTGAATGGCTCCTATCCTGTTGGTAGCCAGCATGGCGATGATGGCCTCAGGGATGAGAGGCATGTAGATCAGCACTCGAGACCCTCGCGTCACACCCAGAGAGGCTAGTTTACCAGCGAGTCGGGACACCTAAGATTTAACACAAAAAAAATTACACTAACCATTTCTATTGAATTGAGAACTTCTAAAAGAAGTGTAAAAACACAATAAATGAAATATGGAGAAAGATGAGAATGAAAAAGGCTAATACAGTTGACCTTCGGTAATGTGGTCCCTATCTAATTCGGCAGAGGCATAAAATATAGGTACAGAAGTCAATCTCCATACAAAGCGCGCTCGAGCAACGCACACATAGACACCGCTCACGGCCACGATATCTCGGAGCTCCTCGGCCCGCTCGTCGAACAGTTCCGGCTCAAATGCTCATTAGTGTGCGTCCTCCGAGCGTAGGTATAAAAAGTGAAATACATACATGAGATTGTCTTCTGTACCTATCTATTTTGGGTAGTTACTTTTACATTTATATTATTAGTATAGATTCTTTCATTCACCCAAAGTGGTCAAGTGACGGTAAATGGTAATAATGAAGACACTTCATAAATTAAAACAATAAAGAGTTTGAACAAGAAAAAAGATATTAAAGAACAATGTCCAAATTAGTATGGAACTCTTCCCCAGCAATCCCCAGATTGCAGATCTGTGCCATAAGATAGCTTTTTAATAACATTTTTTAAATGATAAAATTTAACCTCATATAAACCACGGGTCATAAGTTTGACTATGATATATAGACAACGTGTAACGTTAAATGCGCAAAACCACAAATGATTTTTAATTCGATTGACCAGAAAAAAAAACATTTAAAAAAAATTAAAGGTTTTATGAGCAGTTTTAGTTTGTTTAAAATTCATATCTGCATTAAAATAAGAACTTTTACTATCCCGTGTATGAGAAAATTTGATTGGACTACAACCATTTGTGTTTGTTTACCTATTTCGGCAGGTTTGCGCACGTGATGGCTTGACCTATTCATAAATAGACAGGGCGACATTTTTAATGAAGATTTTTTTGAAAAATGTAACCTATATTAAAAAGTGGTTTAATTGATTCTGCTCCTTATTCTGATCAAACTGTTTTCAGGTTTCGCGCATTTAACGTTACACGTTGTATAATTCTAATCATTATTATTTAGAAAACAAAACGGGACAAGGGCAGGAAGATGATATAAATATTTAGAATAGTTTGATAACTAGTTTACTTTGTTATTTCTTCGTTCTAACATATCTATACTAACTTTTTCTTTTGCACTGCATGACGTATTATCATGATTGTGTAGTATTGTTTTAAATACATACTATTATTGTAATTCCTTTTTTTTATCAAGTATGCTCTTCATAGTTAATTAAAATGCGAAAACATGTAATTAGTTACTAGTCGCATAATATGTTAATTGTTAATATTATTTGTTTTTCGATTAAAATAAAATAAAAACTTCGAGGGCATAATTATTTATTACTGAGAAACATGAAATTGTAGAGATTTCATGGTAACAGCAGCAAAAAAACACTGACCTGCTCTTTAATCTCGTTGTACGTGATCTTCCGGACGGTGTCGGTCAAGGGTGAGTCGTGCACGAGCGCCACCTGGTCGCCCTTGCCACTGGCTACGTGGCGGTCCACTGCGTTGTGGCATACTGACATCTCTCCACCAACCCACCTGGGGGAGAAAGACGTATTAGCCATCTTCAAGACCTTCTGCTACCTCAGAAACCCAGTTTTCATTTCAGCAATTAACATCTTCTATTTTACAAGGCTTCCAAGCCACCAAACACACAGCTGCATGGCGTCGTATCACGATAGAGGCGGTGGTGCGGGTCTCGACCGAGACATGACCACGACCACTCTGTCAAGAGTGTACGACTGAGAAGAGAGATTTTACAATTGACTCGATTCTGTGAGAAATATGTAAAGGAAAAGGTACAGAATAATAGCATCGTTGTTAACATTGAACAATTCTATTTTCGCGACTATTAGCAGAACTTTGGACTGTATTTTTAACGTACCTACTACCTACCTAGGTAGGTCGACCTAGGAAGAGGTGGCGAGATGACCTGGATGCCTACCGCGGGGACTGGTTTAATTTAGCTCAAGAGAAGAATACTTGGAAGAAGTTGGGGGAGGCCTTTGCTCAGCAGTGGGACAGCACAGGTTATAAAAAAAAAACTACCTACCTAGTGTGTAGCAGTTTTGCGAAAATCAATCATTTAAAGGAACCAAAAATCTTTCGTCGTTTATAAACTTGAAACTAGATAAGGTTTCCTGACTATTAACTTGGTGTACAATGAAAAATATATAAATAAATAAACTAAGTAAATAAAGAGGGTGTTTAAGGGATGTTAAAGTTTGTATGGAAGACACTTGGACTGTGTTTTTAGGTTTTTTTATCAACTCTTAGAGGGGCAAAAAGGGGTGTTTAAGTTCTTAGGGAAGGATATTACTGATAGTTTTAATCAACTAGAAAATTCAACTAAAAGCGAAATAATTTGAATAGGTCAAACGATTTCTTTTCAATCAACCCCTGTAGTCCAGTGAAAAGATTTGTGACGTAGTCCTTTTTTTCCGATTTCGGTTTTGGCGGCCAATCTTGGTGGACTTGATATTGAAGCGAGGTATTTTTATAGCCCACAAGGGTGGTCTCAAACACTGGTGCACTATTATAGTCCAATATGTGGCTAATCCGATGTGATTAGGGAGAGATTAGACGCACGACCAACTGTCATGCTTTCCCGAAACTGAAACTACCTTTTAAAATTGGTGAAACACCCTCTGGAGTTCAAATAAGTGCAGAAAAATACTAAATCAGCATGGACGAAGTCGCGGGCAAATTGCTAATGTTATATACGTAAATAATTAAACAATTAATGTTAGTAATTTATCAACTACCACAAACAACAAAAGATTAGATATTACACAATGTAACTTAACATAACTTATGTAAATTTCTATGATATTGACAACCGATCATATAATCGATGACCACATCAAGGTAATTATATTGGTACCTAGATATATGACTGTAAGTAACTATTGTAGAGACCGGATACAGTAAAATAACTTATTCTCGTGTCATATTAGTGTAGGATTTAAGACTAATTGAGATTGTAATATATGATAAATATATGTTTTTTTTTTTTCAAAGTAGGTATAAAATTTCTTCTCCATTGATCAAAATTCAAAATCATTTATTTCAAATTGACCAAATGTAGGCACTTTTGAATAGTCAAATGTCGGTCAGTCCAAGAAAAGTGAAGCTAAATTTCACGTTCCAAAGCGTAGATCTCTATGGAGAAGAACGTGCAAGAAACTCCATAGACACTCTTTTAAATCATTATTATGTGTTACATATAATGTTTGGTAACATATTTCTTATTGCAGATCAGCTTAATTTAATTTCTTACAAGAAATGAAGTTTTAGTAGCAGTATCAACAGTACCTATACATCGATATATTGATTTCATTTACCGCTTGATTAAAATATTAAAAACAAACAAGGTATCCGTTAAAAATTCTATTAAACTGTACCAATAAACAAATAACAAAAAAAGGGGAAACTATAAGAGGCTATTAAAATGAACCGGAGTTGAAAACACTCATCTTTGGACCCTCCCTCCCTCTTCGACGAAATCTTAAAGTTAAGATATTTATTACAAACCATTTTGTAAACGGCGGATTACTGTTGTCCAGGACTTGGTCCCAGGGCTTGGTCCAATCCAGCTCCTGGGCCACCTCACCCCAGAAGCCTTCAGGGTCATTGATGGATCGATTGTATGCTTCTTGGTACTCTGGCGTCACACTGCTCTCACCTGATTGATAATATTTAAACGATATGAAAATTTATTTTTATAATAGGTTTTGGAAAAACACTTTTACACGTCAATTTAAACTAGATGAGGCTGTTGTTTCTTAGCTGACTACTCTGAAAAGGAACAGCGAAACCAACTCAGGGATCTAAGTCTCTTTTAACGTCTATACAGCAAACATGTAATCATATGAGAACTATTGTGCCTACACGCTACACGTACATAATCATCATTCTACATAAGATAGTCTTTTAAGGAAAGAACCACACAGATTTGAGTGGACCTGTCCAGTCAGTGCAAGCATTTGTCAGCATTCGTGTAGCTCAACTCAGGACTACTAAGGAGCTCAACGAGTTGATGAACAATACCAAAGAAAAGACATTTGAGTAGGCCGTTTCATTCTTGTGACAACGCAAGGAGAACTGAAGTGCTTGGGACTAAAAGACTATAAATGTGATAGATAAAAGAAAGAACAGACAGTTCAGAAGGAAAGACGAAAAGGGAGATAACATATCAATTGACAAGAAAGAAGAGTTGACAGATATGGATAAGCCAAACTAAACAGACGATCCTGCAGCAGTTTGGTTTGATTCAGATGTAAATGCACTACATACTCACATGAAACAAACTGATCTAATAGTATTGATTTGCTTGATGTCGAGGTCATTGTAGATGCTATATGGGATTCCCTTTGAGGCTATGACATTAACAACCACACAAGCTAGAGTCTGTCTAAAAAGTCAAACGACTTGGGTAATTATTAAGGTATAATTAAATATGATGTAGTCAACACTGGTTCAAATAATCAAGGTTGATTTAGAGATCTTGATCATTGTTTACTAATAGAAGAACCTTGTAAAATAATTATATCGAATCTGTGTATTTTTTAAAGATTAAATATTATACAAAATTCCCAAGTTGTATGACTTTTTAGACAGACTATAAGGGATTAAGAGATATGAACAAACTGTATATGAGCCTAAACTTGACCATACACCTTTTTAGGTCCTATTCTTACTGCCGATAAATGCGTAAAGGCAAGAAAGCAATATCATAAGAATCCTAGAATCTAAAAGACATTGAAGTGTCTACTTAAGTTATTTGTATTATGTTATTAAATTTGCATAATCACTAAACTTTTTCTAAGATCATGACACGTAATTATATGAAATATGAACGATTGTCTCGTCTAAATCAGGGATAAAAAAAAAAAAAAACCGATTGTGGAAAAAAGCCGTAGAGATTTTAGCATTAACTGCTGATGATGGTTTTTTTTTTTCTGTCGACGGGGAAAATCATCATTGACGAAACACGCTCTTGGGTGGAGCGGGAGACAGTGTCAGAGTCTTACTGACTAAAAACCCCGCGCCGTTCCTTCTAGCCTTCATACCGGGGCTCTAGTTTCCTTTCGGATAACCCCGACCCCGGTAGGCTTCGATCCAGATGGGCCCCTCCTGTTGCTGACAACTCCTTGAGGCGCGCGGGAACAGTGCGCGCCGTCGACGCCTTGGCTCGGTCCGGACAGTTACCAGACGATCGGATAGCGAGCTACCCATGGCTCGCCGTCCGCGAGCCCGCGTCTACGGTGGCTGGAAATCGGGATCGGAATCCCGGCGGCGGCGGCGGGGGCGCCGTTGCCTGATGCGGTCTGCCTCCTCCTTTGCTAGCATTACTGCTTCGCAGAAGGAGGCGACCGCCTGCCACTCCTCCTCGCTCCGGACCATGGCCTGAACCAAGGCCCGGCGCGAGAGGTCTCCGCCGCCGATCGCCCCCACGAGGGCACGGCGTTGCTCCGCCCAAACAGGGCACACCTCAACTGTGTGCTCCACCGTGTCCTCCGGGCGTTCCGCACAGTGGCGACTGCTGATGATGGTGGCAATGTTATTTGCAATGTTTGTATATTAATTGTGCTACGTGCAGATGAAACTGCATCAACTATAAACATCTTCGGACTTCTTCGAATTCTACGTTTTAACTTTTCGAATTTCATCCCTAATAAAAGAGAAGTCCCACGATCACTTAAATAGCTATTACTATTCACACAGAAAACTATCGATCGACAAAGTGCATCATATCGTGTTGCATGGCAGACAAATGAAGATGAGTGAGATAGCTGAGTGTGGAGATCTCGAAAAAACGGGTGCGGTGACGAAACATTTGAAAAAAAAAAAAAATAGTTTTATTCATGTAATACGGATGCCACATTTCCTAAATGCGGACCAAAAACAAATGCGAAATTGATTTTCGCAACAATATGGGATCCAACTGATTTTGGGCAGTGATTTGTAACAAAGGATGAAACATGGGCGTACCACTATACCAAAATGGAAACAGCAGTCCAAGCAGTGGGTGGAAGCCGGTGTTGCAGTGCTAAAGAAAGCGAAGACGATCGCACTTGTTTGAATGGCCAGTGTGTTATGGGATGCCTCCCTGTCAATTGCATCTGATTAATTGATTACACTGCAAATAACAAAACAATTCCAGACGAATAATACTCCTACCTTCCTGAGCAGCTGGATGCCAAAATTAGTCAGAAGAGACCTGGCTTGAAGAAGAAGAAAATCATCTTTCATCAGGACAGCGCCCTATGCGCAAGGGTACTACGTCAGCGATGATGAACTACGGGATTTAGAGTACAATTTGCGCGGCTATCCCCCTTAATCTTCTGATTTGGCTTCTATCTGTTACTTCTTGGCTTCTATCTGGTTTCTATCAGCCTTTTATCTGTTCCTTTTAAAGAAATTTGTTTCTGGATAGCGCTTCACATCGAATGATAAAGTTGAGAAGGCCCTAGACCGTACATGACTATTTTTATATTACCTTCCAGACTGTGTGAGTCTGGAAGGTAATATAAAATAGTTCCGGGAAGGAATAGTGACGTTAGAGAAACGCTGGCAAAAGTGTATTGAAGTTAAGACAGATTATGGAGAAAAGTAAAACTGTCTTCCTCCAAACCTCGGACCAGACCAGACCAGATATTATGTCTGGTGGGCAACTGCCCCCTGTATATGTTCAAATCGCGCGTAGATTTTTTTAATAGCGTGACATAGGATTAGTTCTGATGTGACGCCATTAGATGTCTACATACGTAAACCGAAACACAATGCACAAAATATCCGATTAGGTACAATAAGCTGTTACGTCAAGACTTATATTAAATCATTCATGTGCAAAACAGCTAATTTAAATAATTATTATGTATGTTCCCTGTACTGTATGCCTTTTTAACAATTCAATTTGTTTTAGACCTTTGACCCTGCTTATTGTTACGCATTTACAAAACATTTCGAGTTTAATTTACTTAACTTTGGAGAAAGATGTGTGATGTATTTTTTTTTTAGTGAAGTCGGTTCATTGCTCACATTACACATCACATCACACACACAAACATCGGTCGGTCGGTCGCCACATTTTTTAGTTGCAATACCATTATAACCAGAGTGCCTATTTCTCATGACAGTTCCAATAAACCCAAACAGTGCTATGGTATCTACATTGTTTTATTATGAAGTTCTCGGGCCTCCCTTCCACCTTCCAACTCCATCAGCATATCAGCTCGATAGTATCTTATAACCAAAGTGCATCTCATGACAATTCCAATAAGCTCAAACATGGGTGGGATACATTGATTAATTACAAAGATCCGGTGCCTATCTTCCGACTCTATCATATATATATAACTTTAACCCTTCAGATACTGTCAATTAGAGACACAATAGTAAGACAATAGATGCGCGGCCACCGGTGGTCGCTTGGGGATTCATGAATTAATGATGTCATTTTCAACATAACTATTCAGAACCATTTATTTATTTGTATTGTCATAATAGCTTAACTAACTACATTGTGATATCTATGTGGGTATGAAGTTCCGTTGACTATTTCTGGTCTTCTTCATCAGTTCCACTTCATCAAATGTTACTTTTTGACTGTAAATAATGATAAATACACAACTTCTGGATGAATATACCAAAATAACTATAGTGGTATAATTTGAGGAGTTCTCGCGATTCCTCATGGATCTCATCATTAAAACTGGATTTAGAAAAAAATGGGTCCTGTCTGGATATCCCGTAAGGGGAAAAAATTGTAAATCGGTCCATAAACGGCGGAGTTCTGAGATACTTAATTTGAGACATTAAAAAAAAATATACAAAATACAGCCGAATTGATAATATCCTCCTTTTTTTTAGAGTTCAGTTTAAAAAGTTTGTGAATAATATATTGTATTGCCTTTATACTAGGGATTCTGTAATAACAATTAGCTACCGAAGGATTTTAAGATCATCATCTCCTAACCTCATCCCAATCTAATCTGGATCGGCACCATTTTCTTATTTCATAGACAACTTCTAGCCTTTATTTCAGTATTTACCTATCGTATCTAACCAAATGATCATTCACACAATCCGTTGATTGCATCTTCCCATATTATTGAAGTCTTTTGCACTTTCAAAACTTTTCTATCACTACATATCCCGTGATCGTCATCGGCTACCGATGCCACCTTCAGACTTCATCACATTATTCTCTGTCAAATCATTACAGAACACAAAATTAACGATCATTACATTCACTAACGGTCATGAACAAAATGCAAATAAGAACTGTACTATACGGAGAATGTCCCAAATTGAACCAATTCATTGATTTATTCACAATGACTCCCCAGAAAAAAAAATCACTATATAGGAAAAGTTATTGATTGATGCAAAATCGACTCCATCGCTTTAAATCAAGCTAGCAAGCCTAAGCATTGTATCTCAGGATATATAGATGGAAAAGTTACAAAAAATCCTTTTCAAAAAGTCTAACTCACCATAACTTTCAATGTCAGCATAAGATACAAAAGTCTTCTTCTTCAATTCACTAATAGAAGACTGGAACTTATTCTTCTCCGACTTGGCACCCCCAACTTCATTATCTTGGAACATTTTCGAAGAATTAAAAATGGAATAACGTTAAAGTCGGATTTCTATAGTTTCGTCTATCCCTTGAAAGTTCCGGGAATATACTGGCTAAGGCGTCGACTGTAGCGGTTCGAACATCAACTGGTTTGTATGTCTTTGCATTTCAATGAAGGACCTCTGAACTTATTGAATTGTTAAATAGAGGTGTGCTGAAAAGAACGTGACGTAGTAGTCCCGTTCTAAATATGGAGTAAAAATAAATCGCATTGAGAAAAGTTGAATAGGAAATGGTTAGGGTTCTGGAAACTGTAACCGAAGAACCATTGAACATGAAAAATAGTTAGAACTATGAAATAATAGTTTTAGTTCACCGATCAAGCAAAAGATAGAGTGGCAGGCCAAAAGTACTGACAAATTTTCTTTCCGTGAAAATCCCAGAACTGACCCTAGAGAACGAGAGTCGATGTACTTACTAATTACTTCGCATGGGTGATCTTTCGCTTCTGACACTGTGGTTCAGTCGGCGAGAAAGAAGGCGGTGAAGAGGGAGAAAAGGCGTATCTCTCACTTCACATTTGACTGGCCTGTTGGTCTAGTGGTTAGTGGCTCTGACTGCTATGCCGGAGGTCGTGGTTTCGATTGCCACCCAGAACCAATGTTTATGTGATGAGCGCCTCTCCGCGAGAGGGAGTGAGCTATAATCCACCACGCGGACCCAGTGCAGGTTGGTGAATGTCACATGTCTTCGAATTTTTATTCTAAGACATGCCGGTTTCCTCACAATGTTTTTTTTACCGTTTTGAGGGCAGTGGTAGTGAAATAAATTACACAAAGTAATGCGCGTGGCTGGGTTTTAAAACGCGCCCTTACAACACGTAAGTTCGGGATCGTTACCTCTGGGCCACTAGTCCACCACTGCGTTTTTACATAAATGGTAAAATTCAATCCGTTATCAACAATAACAGAACAAATTACAAACAATTGTTCCTATGTACGAGTACCTTGACTTTTGCGTATTACTTTACGATATAAACTATAAAAAAAAGTTTAGTTGACTAGATACGAGTACGACCACTTACGTATGAGGAAACCGAGGAACTTCTGGAACACGTTGGGTAGCCGATACACGATACGTAATCATACGTGACGTGTATCGGTTGATATCGAATACAAATATCATCATCGAATACGATTTACGAATGTCACACCACACTATACTACACTACACCACACTATACCACACTACACCACATTATACCACACTACACCACACTACACTGACTACCAGAGCGGCAAAATATTAGGGACGACAAAATTGGCTTATTCATCTCTGTGACTTATATGGTTTTGTGTAAAAAGTGGCGAAAACTATCTTTGCCCGGGGCGGATAAATAGCTAGATCGAGCTGTGGTTTTAGTCAGTAGAAGTCTAACACGCCCTTGCGCTCCGCCCAAGGATGGGAGATGTCATTGAGATGATTTTTCCACCAAAAAAAGAAAGAACATCTAAATACCTCTTTTTATTACAAGCTTTTATTTAGTTTCACTTGTCCCGATGTTTGTCTGTCATTAAAACTTGCAAATTGACCCACTTCCCGGTAACCGATTGAGCTGAAATTTTGCATGTGTAAATCAGATGACAACGCAAAATTATCATGACATGAAGCTGATCTGATGATGGAACCGGAAGGTGGCTATTGGAACTTGGTAGTTAAACGACACAACCCCATCGAGTTTGGACTCGTATGATGCGTGTTGACGAGTATTAATTATATGTATAGGTGCACAGAGCTATAAAAGCTTGCTATGATAAAATGATTTTTATTAAAAGCTTGTTTCCGTCTCTCTCCTTTTCCAATTATGCAAGTAGGAAAAGATTTTTTAAGAAATAAGTATCTACTTATTTCAATACAAATTGGTTGAATACCAATTTTCATGATACACCAGAAGCCAGCCACTTAGTTTAAATGTTGTCATAGATTGTTATCATTTTCTACAATAGAATTAACTCAGCGGAAACACAAGGGTCATGGATGTTTGTGGTTTAAGATGTGCTTGAGATAAATGAGTCAAAAGCAGTTCCTGTATATCTATTCCTAGTTGTTCCCGTTTGTGGAAGTTAAAGGGCATAATATATAGAGTCTACATAGTAATATAGCTTTTTGTTTCTATAAATAGGCTAGCTTAATAAACTAGGGTAAAATAGTCGGTTGACGGAAGCAAAGCCAGGAGGGGCCCATCTGGGTCGAAGCCTACCGGGGTCAGGGTTATCCGAAAGGAAACTAGAGCCCCGGTATGAAGGCTAGAAGGAACGGCGCGGGGTTTTTAGTCAGTAAGACTCTGACACTGTCTCCCGCTCCACCCAAGAGCGGGTTTCGTCAATGATAATTTTCCCCGTCGAGAGAAAAAAAAAAACAACGGATGCAAAGCCGCTATCAGAAACTATAATCTTTTCAATTAATCGCTTGTGAAGGATCATTACTTGGCACTGTGATCATGGCTTCGTTTCTTCACTTACTCTCTTGCTTATATATATATATATATATATATTATGTATGTATGTATATCTATTTTAGGATTAAGTATTAATTAAGTTTTTTTTTGTTTACTTTTATTTTTGCACCAAATGCAACTCCATTTTGTGTCCAGGCAATCTCTGTCCATTCTAGGTTGCCTGGAAGAAATCGCCTGGTGCGATAAGGCCGCCAATTGTGTTTTCTATTATATAGTTTCTTATTGTCAATTTTTATTCTTGATGTGCAATAAAGAATATATCTATAAATAAATAAATGAGCACAATGGTTTTTTATCTTAGTATAAAAATCCCGTGTGTCTAAATTCAGTTCGTTCCGTTGGTATTTTTTCGACACACACGTCATAAGCCAAAGTATTACGCCATTCAAGTACGTAAGCACTATGAGGCGGGGGCGGGGGGGGGTAAGCATTTCTTATTTTTGATGACATGGGGGGTGGGGGATGGGGGGTCTAGATGGTGCAGTATATCTATATATTTTTCTTAGTTTTTTAAGAGAATTTATCTTGATGTTCCAAAATAATAAGAAAGTGACCAGACACATCACTGAGCAGCATTCATTCAATTCGTTGAACATTTAGAGTTTATATTCGTGTATCATGGACTCAGAACTGTTAATTTAAATTAATATGTGAAAATTTTTAATGAAGTTTGTATTTTTCCTTTATTTCAAGCTTATTCCTTATTTGTTGTACATCCCCGCAGCTCTAGGGCGGAGCGGGAGATAGTGTCAGGCTTTTACTGACTAAAAACCCAATCCTGTTCCTTCGTTGCCTTTCGTACCGGGGGCTGAGCTACCTTTCGGACTAACCCAGACCTCAGTAGGCTTCGACCCAGCTGGGTTCCTGCTGCTGTTGACAGCTCCTTGAGGCGCGCGGGAACAGTGCGCGCCGTCGGAAACCGACACATTGACAAATACTTGTAAAGCCTGGGGTGAGGGGGTGAGAGCTTTGCTTACTTTTGCTGACAAGGTGGAGAGGGAGTTAATATTTGCAAAAAATCTGCTTACGTAATACTTGAACGGCCCCAAAAGGCTAATAAAAAAAGTAAAAGAAAAAGTAATAAAGTTTACCTATTCTATTCTATTCTATTCTATTCTAGTCTATTCTATTCTATTCTATTCTATTCGGAACTTACCTTTAAACCAGTCCGTTTTTTTCTCCAATTCGAAGCCATTGTAGGCAATAGACGGCATCTCCCGATAATGACTCGCAGCGCAATAGATACAATACTTATTTATTTATTTATGTACACACAAATACTTAAAAAACGAAAAGAGCAAATACAGAAAGAAGAGTACAAAAGTTCTGCTTATTTCGAAATTACAAACGAAATTTCTTCTAGCAGATCTGCGACAGAAGAGTAGGTAGGTCTGGTATTTATTTGAGCTAACGTGTTAACCAATTCAATTTTCTAGTTTTATGAGAACAAACAATGCAAGCACCACAAATAAGACCCCGAATTTGCATAGTGAGTGTAATTATAGTCATTAAAGACGAACAAAAAATTTATCTATCTATACAAATATTATAAAGAGATAAAATTTGTAAGTTTGTATGTAGGGGTTTTTTTTTTCTTTCGACGGGGAAAATCATCATTGACGAAACCCGTTCTTGGGTGGAGCGGGAAACAGTGTCAGTCTTACTGACTAAAAACCCCGCGCCGTTCCTTCTAGCCTTCATACCGGGGCTCTAGTTTCCTTTCGGATAACCCCGACCCCGGTAGGCTTCGACCCAGATGGGCCCCTCTTGTTGCTGACAACTCCTTGAGGCGCGCGGGAACAGTGCGCGCCGTCGACGCCTTGGCTCGGTCAGGACAGTTATCGGACGATTGGACAGCGAGCTACCCATGGCTCGTCGTCCGCGAGCCCGCGTCTACGGTGGCCGAAAATCGGGATCGGAATCCCGGCGGCGGCGGCGGCGGGGGCGCCGTTGCCTGATGCGGTCTGCCTCCTCCTTTGCTAGCATTACTGCTTCGCAGAAGGAGGCGACCGCCTGCCACTCCTCCTCGCTCCGGACCATGGCCTGAACCAAGGCCCGGCGCGAGAGGTCTCCGCCGCCGATCACCCCCACGAGGGCACGGCGTTGCTCCGCCCAAGCAGGGCAGACCTCAACTGTGTGCTCCACCGTGTCCTCCGGGCATTCCGCACAGTGGCGGCACCCGGACGTCTCTTCCGCTCGAATCCGATGCAGGAACCTCCCGAACTTGCCATGTCCGGTGAGGACCTGCGTCATGCGGAAGGTAAGGACGCCGTGAGGTCTTTCCAGCCACGCCTCAAAGAGGGGACTTACCGCCATAATTGTGGCGTGCCCAGCACTGGGTTGCGATAGTCGCTGACGCCATTTCACCGTGAGATCCCGCCGGAGCTCTGTCCGCCATACCTCGACCTGTCGCGGTAGTGGACTTTCACCCCGGCGTTGCATCTCCTAACCCTCCTAGAACCCTAAGCCGTATTCCAGGCATTGAAGTCCCCGCAAACGACCACGGGGCGGGAACCGAACCCAGCGACGACAGAATTTAGCTCCATCAGGGAGAGTTGGAACACGTCGAGAGATCTGTTCGGGGGCAGGTAGACGCCTACCACGGCGATGTCCCCGAACCGTGCTGCCACGCAACCCCGCCCCCTCGTGACGGACTCGGGGGGCGGGGTACCGGCGGCGGCCGACGAAATTAATGTCACCGAGCCGTCCAAGTCCTGAACCCAGTCTCCACGGGGTTGGACAAAGTACGGCTCGGCGACGACGGCGATATTGATCGAGTATGTAGGGGGTAATCTCTGGAAGTATTGGTCCGATTCCTAAAATTCTTTCACCAATAGAAAGCTTTTTTTTATAATGTATAGGCTCACGTTTGACCACTATCGCACCTGATGGTGACGGTGGACGATGGAACACGCTTGCCTAGAAGCAATCTAGTCACTCTTGACTTAAAGACCCCTAGGTTATAGCTATCAGGAAACACAGACTCCGGCAGGGAATTCCACTCCTTAGCTGTACGCATAATGAATGTAGGTATTCCCAAAACGCTTTGTACGTATGGGTGGGATGTCCACCATGTACCGGTGGCGCAACGCCGTACGTCTTGTGGTCCGATGATGGAACGGACTTGGTGGAATTAAATTGTGTTACTCCAGTGCACACTCCCCGAAATGTAAACGATAGAAAACGGACAGGCAAGCAACTCGGCGTCTATGCTCAAGACTGCGGAAGCTGCTTTATTCCTGAGTGACATAGGCTATATTTTATGTACCTACGCGGGCGAAGCTGCGGGCAAAAGCTAGTATAATATATACTGGTATTTTGACTTGCCTGTTGGTCTAGTGGTTAGTGGCCCAGACTGCTATGCCGAAGATCGTGGGTTCTATTCCCACCCAGGACAAATGTTTGTGTGTTGAGCACGATCATTATTTGTTGTGTCTGGGTAAGAAATATATAAGTATGTTTATCAGTTGTCTAGGACTCATAACACAAGCTCTGCTTAGCTTGGGACTAGACGGCGTTGTGTGATAGTTGTGGAATATTATTATTTTATAAAAAGGATGAAATGACTGACTGAAATTTTAACGCACATTTTTCATCAGTTTCCCATTATGACAAAGGTGAGCAGTAAGAGAGGATTTTCTAAAATTCACCTCCTAAGCACAAAATAGATAGGTACAGAAGTTAATCATATGTATGTACCTACCTCACTTTTTATACCTACGCTCGGTAGACGCACACCACACTAATGAGCGTTTGAGCCGGCAGAACCGATCGACGAGCGGGCCGAGGCACTCCGAGATATCGTGTCTGTAAGCGGTGTCTATGTGTGCGTTGCTCGAGCGCGCTTTGTATGTAGATTGACTTCTGTACCTATATATTTTGTGCCCTACGGGCATGAAACGGGGTCCAAAGTTTAAATGAAGAAAGCTACTTTCACGCGGGCGAAGCCGCTGGCAGAAGTTAGTCATTTATAATTATTCTTACTTTTGCCACAAAATAGATAGGTACAGAAGTCAATCTACATACAAGGCGCGCTCGAGCAACGCACACATAGACACCGCTCACGTACACGATATCTCGGAGCCCCTCGGCCCGCTCGTCGAACAGTGCGCTAAGTGCGAGTTGTTTTTACGTAAACGTGATCGAAGCGTTTAGCGCGTTTGGGTCTCTGATTGGTTAATATCTCGGAGTGGGCCAATCGAAGCGCCGAACGTCATAAACGAGTTGATCGCGTTAACGTAAAACAAACTCACACTAGGAACTATAGTCCGGCTCAAACGCTCATTAGTGTGCGTCCACCGAGCGTAGGTATAAAAACTGGAGTACATACATGAGATTGTCTTCTGTACCTATCTATTTTGTGCTTTTGCGTCTTTGAAAAGATGCGATTATTTCCAAGAATAGATATAAAAACTTTTTAGTCGGTGTTTCTATATTGATACCTAATCTTGTCTCTTCGTTATTTAAAACCGACTTCCGAAATTAAAGTTATTTTGTACTTTTTGAAGTCGGTTTAATTTTTTTTGTATTTTTTTTTTTATTTTTCTCTTTTTAGTTATAGTAGCACCACTATAAAGTACCTACCCTTCAGCTAAACATAAATTACCTTATAGCCAGAGTGCATCTCATAACGATTCTTATAATCCCAAATACGATAAATATTACATGAATTTACCCCCTCCCCCTCCCCCTTTTCTTTCAGTCCAGTCATCGACTACACGTATAAACAAAGCAATTTTACTTGTTACGACAATTCTGCTATGATTCTATGAGGAGTTCTATTCCATATCTTCGAAGTTCATGATCAGATCATAACAATATTTATATGGGACCAACTTAGAAGCATAACCTTACAATCAAAAAAAAATTTTTCAAAATCGGTCCACAATTGACCGAAATATCGGTGAACATAAACAAAAAAAAAAACATACATTCAGCCGAACATAGAACCTCCTCAGATTAAATCAATCTGAGACTGAATTTGTGAACCAGTGATAAAAAAAAACTGGGCAATTGCGAATCGGACTCGTGCACTGAGGATTCCGTACGAACTACAATTCACGAATGGGGAGTCTCGAAGATTTTTCCGAATTGATTTGATTTGATTTTTTTTTGTGACGTAAGATCAACAACTGTATAATTTAAATCAGAATGTATGCTGACCAGCACTTCACCAGGTCATCGGTCCATCTTGTCGGCCTTCTGACGCTGCGTCTTCCAGTACGCAATCGCCACTTCAGAACCTTTCGGCCCCAACGGTCATCTGTTCTGCGAGCAATGTGCCCTGTCCATTGCCACTTAAGTTTGGCGATTCTTCGTGCTATGTCGGCAACCTTGGTTCTCCTGCGGATATCTTCATTATATATATTCTTATCGTTATATGATAGTTGTGGAATATTGTGGAATATTATTCATTGCTAAACTTACTCATCGTGGGTAAAGGTCCGACATGTAGCGTGTGACTATTTATTCAAACACGATTGACTCTTGAACTCACACGCTTCGTTTGCACGTGACTATAGCGACTGGACTGCCAATAATTAAATCAATTCCATTAAGAAATCGTTCACGTAATTTTACACGCACTACTAAAACAATCCAGAACTTAGAGGAAATTTTGTTTCTATTTATATATACTTGTAAACAGCGTGGTAATTATTACAATGTATTTAAATTACATATTGATGGAACTATTTTTTTTTATTTTACAATAGCTGACCTGGCGAACGGCCTACCAGTCAATGAATGTTGATGTTTCGTTTCGATATAGTCAACCGATTGTGATGAAACCTTCTTCTTCCTGACCTTATCCCGTTTTATTTGGGGTCGGCGCAACACGTTTTTTTCTTCCATTCTGTCCTGTCACTCGTCACGCTATCATCAACTCCTTTTTCTTTCATATAACTTCTCATACAATCCATCCATCTTTTCTTTGGCCTCCCTCTCCCTTTGCATCCATCCACATTTAAACTCATAACTTTTTTAGCAATATGCGTTTCATCTTTCCTTTTCACATGTCCATACCAAGACAAACGATTCCCTTTTAACTTTTCAGTCACTGGCGCCACTTTCAAACTTCCCCTAATATATTCATTTCTCACTTTATCCATTCTTGTCACACCACACATCCATCTTTGATTGTGATGAAACCAAGCCTAAGTAATATATCTGTCGTCAGCAACAGCAGGGCCCAGCCGGGTCGAAGTCTACTGGGGCCAGGGTAAACCGAAAAGGGGCTCGAGCCCCAGTATGAAGGCTAGAAGTAACGGGGTGGGTATTTAGTCAGTAAGAGTCTGACACTATCTCCCGCTTCGCCCGTGAGCGGGGGTTGTCATAGGATGAGTTTTACCCACCATAAAAAAAGTATTATACCTATCAAGTTAATTCATGAATCCCCAAGCGACCACCGGTGGCCGCGCATCTATTGTCTTACTATTGTGTCTCTAATTGACGGTATCTGAAGGGTTAAAAGTTATCTACATCGATTTCGGTCATTTTACGTGATGCGCGCACAACTAAAATCTTATACAGATTTATTATATGTATAGATGCTTACATGTTACCGCAATCTCACCTATAACGTAGATGATGTGGTCGACGATGGAGCTTGCCTAGAAGTAACTTATTCACTCTTGACTTAAAGACCCCTAGGTTTTAGGCAGTGCCGGTGTAAGGGCCACTGGCACCCCGGGTGAAAATATTGTTTCGCCCAGGTGGAAGTATTGCACAAATCGTAAGTGTAAGCGCAGCAGCTCAAAAAAAATATTTAAAAATAACCTCCATAAAAAATATTCATATGCACAGAGCGTAGAGCACAGTTTTGAGGGTTTGTACCAGGGGAGGCAGGAGACTCCAACTCCAGACCTTGGCGCCCCCTGAATTTGGCGCCCTGGGCCGTCGGCCCATCGCGTGTGCGTTGCTCGAGCGCGCTTTGTATGTAGATTGACTTCTGTACCTATATATTTTGTGCTTCCCATCCCTTTCGTACAATATGTACGTTGCTTTTTATAAGTTCCTACTTAAATCTAGCACTATTGCTTAACCTACACTATAAATAACTTCTACATCGAGACTGGGAGCGTTCACAACCATATTAACACCAACCAACTCATATACACAAGATACCCAGACCCAGAACACCTATCTGTAATTTGTACAAATATTTACTCCGTGCGGCAATCGATCCTGCGACACGTAGGGCAGCAGCTAATCATTTGTTGGTCTGAGTCAATATGTTAGGATAGGATTGCACCCAAAATTTTTTTTTTGGGTCCTTCGAGCCGGATGTTGCAATACCAACTAATGCAACATCCGGCTCGAAGAAACAACAGATGCCGCGTGATGTACAGTCTGCGGCGTTCTCCTCGGATTTCACGTAACTCCAATGTTGTCTTGGAAATACGTCACGCAGTTATTGTACAACAGGGTACACTGACGCACGCTGACGAACGATTTCCATTTTGTGACGTCATCCTACAGCCAGCCCAGTACGATCAAGACACGTGATCTCGTTCCTTGGAGTATTCTAAAATAAAAGAGAGGTGAAGACGGAAAGACTTTCCAAAATTAACCTACATGCGGCTTTCACCCTCATACGATATTGTTGTTTTGCACCAAATTTTATGTATTTTCTTCGCTCATCTCCTTTATGGAAACAACCACATCTTTTGGACAAAATTGATCAAACTATTCGATACGCATTAACGTCCATTTTAAATGTGGCCCTGAATGACCGAGCGTGGACGTGGATACAAGCCACGCTACCCATCCGTTTTGGTGGGCTCGGCATTCGCAAAATTTCTAGTATAAGTCTACCGGCGTTCCTGTCTTCGGTTCACAGCACTCAACAGTTAACCAAAAAAATCTTAACTCCATCATTGGTTAACTATGAGGTGCCGTGCTTGACCGACGCCGTGGACGCCTGGAAAGTGGCTTGCCCGGATAAGGCGTTGCCCGAGAGTCCATTTTCCCAGAGACAGTGGGATGAGCTGCTCTGCAGGTTGGTACGGAATAATCTCATAAATACGTCCACCAATACTGCTGAGCGTGCCCGCCTACTGGCTGTGGGTGAATGGGAGTCGGGTCTCTGGCTACAGGCTTTACCTTCACCTAACATAGGTACTATGTTGAGTGACACCACCTTCCGGATCGCTACATGCCTACGTCTGGGTGCTCCTAGTGGAGCTCCACATCGTTGTCAGTGCGGCGAAGCAGTCGACCGCCTCGGACACCATGGCCTATCCTGCAGTAGAAGCGCCGGTCGGATAGCACGACATGCCAGTATTAATGAAATCATCCGTCGAGCTCTTGTCGCCGCCGGGGTGCCAGCTGTTTTAGAACCCAATGGCTTGGCACGTGACGATGGGAAGAGGCCAGACGGGATGACCATAATGCCTTGGAAGTTGGGTAGGCCTTTGGTGTGGGATGCAACATGTGTCGACACCCTTGCGCCATCCCATCTTCTTAGTACGGCGGGCTGTGCTGGTGCGGCTGCTGCAGGTGCAGAAAACCTCAAACGGCGTAAATATAAGAACCTCATCGGAAGATAAATGTTTGAGCCGTTTGGGGTTGAAACACTAGGGCCATGGGGTCCGAGCGTTCATCGAGTTGTTCGAGATATTAGCAAACAGTTGGTCGACTCTTCGCGTGACCAGAGGGCTGGGCTTTTCTTCGGTCAACGAATCAGCATTGCCTTCCAGCGTGGCAATGCTGCCAGCGTTCTGGGCACATTTCCATTGACATCGATGTGGACGAATTTTTTGATGCCCTATAAGTTCCTTTTGTTTTTTACTCGTTTGTATATATTTTTTCTTTAAGTTTGTATATATACCTATTAGTTTATAATATTTAATAATTAAGATGTATATATGATGTTAATAAAAAAAAAAAAAAAACAGAGGTTAAGTTTTTATTTTAATTCTAAGAGAATCATCATCATCATCATTTCAACCGATACACGTCCACTGTTGGACATAGGCCTCCCCAAGCGTCGCCACAACGACCGGTCCTGTGCGTCACGCATCCATCGGACTCCCGCGACCCTGACCAGGCCATCGGTCCAACTTGTTGGAGGCCTTCCAACGCTGCGTCTTCCGGTACGTGATCGCCACTCCAGAACCTTTCGTCGCCATCGACCATCTGTTCTGCGTGCAATGTGCCCGGCCCATTGCCACTTAAGTTTGGCGATCTTTTTTTGTTACTCATCATTTAACTAAAAAGCAAAGACTAAGTTTTACTAGTAACTTCAGCGCTGCGGGACAAAAAGCCTCTCATGTTCAAATCCAGATTATTGTCTAACTGCCCATGGTTGCCCGAAAGGAAACCCAAGAATCCTGGATAGCAAGGCCAAGAACGAACATAGCAGTGTGTTTTAGTCAGTAAAAGTCCGCTCCGCCCTAGAGCGCCAGAAGTCATTGGATGGATATCCCACCTAAACTTAAAAAAATTGGGTTATCTGCTAAATTTCAACCTAACTAGCGCAATGATCCTAGAATGTAATAAAGTGCAACTGATGAACACCCTAGTACGGAAAAAGTCGTGGAATAATTTCCCAAATTAAAAAAAAGCTGTTGAGGTGTGATTGATTTACAAACAACCAAACTGACTTAGAAACTTTTGCATTTATACTGTTAAGTTTTTTTTTTTGATGGGTAAAAATCATCCAAATGACATCCCGCCCTTGGGCGGAGCGGGAGATAGTGTGAGACTCTTACTGACTAATAAACCCACCCCGTTCCTTCTTGCCTTTCATACTAAGGCTAAGCTACCTTTCGGAGCTAACCCTGGCCCCAGTAGGCTTCGACCCAGCTGGACTCCGCTATACTCTTAGGTATGCAGTATTGCGCATTACTGGAAAATAAAAGCCAAATTAAATCCGAATTATTGCATTTTCATTATCAAAATAATGTGCAATTACTGCAAAATCTTTATGTACTTCTTCATTAATCTCCAGGAAGTAATTAAGATAAGTGTAAGGTAACGGAAAGTTCTCGTTCATTATGTGAGTTTGAGAAAGAAAAATGTTTTATTTTTTCATTGTACTCTACGGTAAGAATTTATATATTTAATAATTAATTCTTGATTTACGAACACGGCGGTGCTCCGCCCAAGCGGGACACCACCATAACCTCCGGGCTGTCCGTACAATGGTGACACCCAGGCGTTTCTTCCACTTGAATCCGGTGCAGGAACCTTCCGAAATTACCATTTCTGGCGAAGATCAGCGTTATGGGGAAGGTGAGGACGCTTCTGCACCATATAAGGCAGGCGGAACTCTTGGGTCGCGAGCGTTCAAAGTTAATAAAATATTTCTATTTCATATAGGCTTACATGGGCACTTATAAAACGTCAGAAGCTAGTGCAAGGTTCCAAATTGAAAGTTTACTATGGAGAAGAATCGGCAAGAAACTCCATGGTTACTATTTAAAAAAAAGTGGTTGATATTACAATATTGATATAAATATTATGTAAGAACAGTGTAGACCAGTAGACAGATGGTCGATGGGGACGAAAGGTTCTGGAGTGGCGACCACGTACCGGAAGACGCAGCGTTGGAAGGCCTCCAACAAGGTGGACCGACGACCTGGTCAGGGTCGCGGGTATCCGATGGATGCGTGACGCACAGGACCGGTCGTTGTGGCGACGCTTGGGGGAGGCCTATGTCCAGCAGTGGATGTTTTTCGGCTGATATGATGAGTGTAGACCAGTCAATATTGTGCACAAAAGTACAATAAAAATAATCATAACAATAAAATCTGTAAGTCGTAATATAGCCCATGTTACTCAGGGTGAATGTAGCTTTCCAAAGGTGAAAGAATTTTTGAAATCAGCACAGTAGTTTTTAAGTTTATTCATTACAAACATACGTAAAGCCTCCGGTATCTTTAAATGTTTCTCCCTAAAAGCAAAAAGAAAAAGGATTGAACAACAAAATTTTGGGCTCATTACACTAAGGGTAGTTGCCTGAAGATATCAGACATTGCACCAATCACTCATCATCATCATCATTTCAGCCGACAGACGTCCACTGTTGGACATAGGCCCTAAGTGTCGCCACAATGATCGATCCTGTGCATCCCGCATCCATCGGATTCGCGTAATATTCACCAGGTCATCGGTCCACTGCGTCTTCCAGTACGCGGTCACCACTCCAGTACCTTTCGGCCCCAACGGCCATCTGTTCTGCGAGCAATGTGCCATTGCCACTTAAGTTTGGCGATTCTTCGTGCTATGTCGGCAACCTTGGTTTTCCTGCGGATATCTTCATTTCTGATTCGATCACGCAAGGAAACTCCGAGAATAGCCCTTTCCATTGCCCTTTGGGTGAATTTGAGCCTTCTGATGAGGCCCACCACCACTTTTCGGCACCATACGTCATCACTGGCAATACACCAATAGTATATAATCCTACTAATATTATAAATGCGAAAGTTTGTATGTATGGATGGATGTATAGATGGATATATGGATGGATGTATGGATGTTTGTTACTTTTTCACGCAAAAACTACTGAACGGATCTCGATGAAACTTGGTACACTAGTAAACCATATCCCAGAATAACACATAGGATACTTTTTATCCTGGTATTATGTACGCGGGTGAAGCCGCGGGCAAAAGCTAGTATATAATAATTTAGTATTTTACAGGCCTATCACTAAGCGAAGCTTACAACATCAAAGTCTCCGGTCAAGTCGAGTTGGGGAAGCAACTCTCCAAACTCTTCAGAGAAGCATACTACGGAGTTGGCGGCTCTCTCGACAAACCATCGGATACCGATAGAGACAGGCTTTCGTTTAACTTCGATACAGTAGATCCTTACGGGGCTGGTATTAAAGGAAAATCATCAAGTACATACAAAAAGAATGAGCCGGATAATTCTCAGGAGTCATCCCACGTGTCAGTGCTGGACGAGATGGTGCAGAACGAACAGCGTAATCTACATCTCTATGGGAACCATAGGTTAGAGAAAGACAAGGCCCCTTTGAATAATATTAATATATAATTAATTTAGAGAAATAAAGTCTTGTTTGTGACCTTAATCTTTTTTTTTATTTAGACTTTACTCTCCCACTGCCAGGCAAAGGCTTCCTCGACTTCCTCCAGGTATTCTTTTCTTACATAAGTTACTTCGAAACGGGTATGAGTATGTACAATGCGTTCCAAATGAGAATAGGATCGACGGCCATGTTGTGACGTCACGATTTACTGTCAAAACGAGGAATTTTTTTTTAAACTTTATTAATTTACAAAAAAATTAATTTATTTACGAACTTTGAACGAAAAAGTTTAATTAGAATCTAGTTCTTCAACTTTACTCGTCTCCGAGTTGTACAATCATGACATAATTTCTTCGATTTGACAGTACGACGTCACGTCAAAACATCGCAATCGATCCTACTCTCATTTGGAACGCATAGTATACTTGGGCCAGTTAACATATCATCAAACTTTAACGTTTGAGTTGGCCATCATGAAGTGATCAATTTTAGAAATTCTAATGACCTCCACGATATCACGGTGTATTTGGCATCGACGCACAAAAGAATACAACACGCCTAGTGTGCCTAGTGCGAGTTAAACGTTTATGACGTACGGCGCTGCGATTGGCCCGCTTTAAGTTTTCTTAACCAATCAGAGAGCCAAACGCGGTGTATGTTTCGATTGCGTTAACGTAACAACTCGCACTCATAGGGCACGTGAACGCAGTGTAGTTCTAGCTTTATTTTTCCAACATACCTACTGCCAACGGATGTTTTTTCTAGCAAGCTGATCATTATCATAGCTGTATTCTACAGAATAATAGAAAAATTTAATATACTTATGTATGCAGTTAAGATTTTCAGAAACTTAGATAAATGGTTAGGTTAGTACATAATTGTAAGTTAAAAAGCAGAAACATTCTACACAAAAAGTAGAAAAATAAAATACACTTAGGTAGTAATTATGTTATTGTTTGAATATAATTTACCACTTTGAATAAAAAAATAACTACTTATTGAACAATTTCGCATTTGTAGACAATAGTAATTTCTTAGAATTTTTCACAAGACTGTTAATGCTTTGCAATAATTTTATTATATAGGCCCTAGTAACCCGCCCGGCTTAGCTTGGGTGCAAAATATACACACAAATCTTTCTCGTTTACTGCTCTTTTTATTAGTAAAAAAACACATCTAAATGCGCTGCGTGGTTTAGGAGGAATTAGCTTATAAACGGACTAGCGCGGAAATGTCATGTTCATGTCTCTGAAAAAATTGCACGAAACAAGTGCAGCCCCAAATCGGACAGAACAGAGTCGAGCGAAGGGTACAAGGCGGAGGATAGCTCAACTCCACTCCCCTCGCTTCGTTTCAATGGAAACACTTGCCACTTTTCACACTCCATCCGCTTCGATGGAAACACACCCTTAGGTTGTGCGGATTTCCTCACGCACGGATTGCTCCGCAAGCAAATACACCGCAAATGTCTTTTTCAAGATTTACTGTAATGCATGGAGAGCAGTGGTAACGGCTACGACTTACGAGTTGTAGGTCACGGCTTTTTTTTTTCTGTCGACGGGGAAAATCATCATTGACGAAACCCGCTCTTGGGTGGAGCGGGAGACAGTGTCAGAGTCTTACTGACTAAAAACCCCGCGCCGTTCCTTCTTGCCTTCTTACCGGGGCTCTAGTTTCCTTTCGAATAACCCCGACCCCGGTAGGCTTCGACCCAGATGGGCCCCTCCTGTTGCTGACAACTCCTTGAGGCGCGCGGGAACAGTGCGCGCCGTCGACGCCTTGGCTCGGTCCGGACAGTTACCGGACGATCGGACAGCGAGCTACCCATGGCTCGCCGTCCGCGAGCCCGCGTCTACGGTGGCCGGAAATCGGGATCGGAATCCCGGCGGCGGCGGCGGGGGCGCCGTTGCCTGATGCGGTCTGCCTCCTCCTTTGCTAGCATTACTGCTTCGCAGGAGGCGACCGCCTGCCACTCCTCCTCGCTCCGGACCATGGCCTGAACCAAGGCCCGGCGCGAGAGGTCTCCGCCGCCGATCGCCCCACGAGGGCACGGCGTTGCTCCGCCCAAGCAGGGCACACCTCAACTGTGTGCTCCACCGTGTCCTCCGGGCGTTCCGCACAGTGACGGCACCCGGGCGTCTCTTCCGCTCGAATCCGATGCAGGAACCTCCCGAACTTGCCATGTCCGGTGAGGACCTGCGTCATGCGGAAGGTAAGGAGCCGTGACGCCGTGAGGTCTTTCCAACCACGCCTCAAAGAGGGGACTTACCGCCATAATTGTGGCGTGCCCAGTAGGTCACGGCTTCAAACCCTGCCAGGCGCATTACTTTGTATAATTTATTCCATCAGCACTGCTCTCAAAACGGTGAAGGGAAACATCTTTAGGAAACCGGCATGCCCTAGAACCAAAATTTTGGAGACATTCTCATTCACCAACCCGCACTGGGCCCGCGTGGTGGATTACGGCCCGTTCCCTCTCCTAGAGAGAGGAGGCCTGAATCCCAGCAGTGGGAACATTAAAAAGGCTGATGATGATGCGTAGAATAAGCACGCGGGATGCGACGCGTGATATCAGGCAGCAGCCTCGCATGCGGAGCAATTCCGCATACTCGTACGTGATGAAATCCGCACGATATTAATAACACCCTGCCAATTTATTCTTATATTGACCGTATGTCAAGGTAGTTAGGGTTTATATTAAATTGTTGTCTTCAATTGCTCTCCGCTGCATTTCCAGCGGTTTGCGCTGGGCGTTACGGTGAAGTTTCTTGCAGATTTTTTCCATATAAAAGGGCCAATTAGAACTGTGCAAGTGTGCAATCACTTCTGATAGTTCATAAGCAAACAGATTTTTAAGATCTAAAATTATTGTCACTATCAAATATTTAGGGAGAGGATTTCAGAAATACAAAAGCCACACTTGTATTAACACTTTATTTTACATTAAACGAATATCAGTGTGCCATACAATGCGATACATAACTGGCGTTGCTATGGTTACGGATAATTGCGAAACGTTAACACTAGACTCTATTTCAGTATGCCACATCTAAGATAACAATTCAGTATTTAATGGTCTATAGGATAAAAAAGACTAAAATACAGAAGAATCTCACTAATCCGACACTGATAGACCGACACGGCCAATAAACCTTCCATCCGTACAACTACCTTCGTCACGCACAGCGTCATAGAGTATTCTAACCTCAAAACAACGACCGTCCAGCCACTGGACGTCCAATAACAGGCGACGCATGTCTGTCAACACATATGACTTATAGATCTGTACCCCTAGCCAAGTTGCTATTCTGCAATAGTTAACGCTTGTAGAAAGCGTCAAATGTACGGGAATACGTCGTCTCAACGCTGTCACGTTGTCAGAACAAAAGAGTAGGCGGCAAGGTGAACTCGAAGCGTTCGACGCAAGCGAAACGGTTGTAACTTGGCTAGAGGGGCTGATGTAGGTCGCCACAGAATTAATTTCCTAATGGTCTCGACGAATCAGAACGCAGTACCCCCGCTCCTCCGTACCAATCAGAACGCAGTACCCCGCTCCCCCGTACCTCAGCTAGTTGACAAATTGTTTTGGTGCGCGAGTTCAAACATGGTGCGTTTAGTGGCTGTAAGGTTGTCTCAAACAGACTTTCTTAATATAATCCAATAATCCGGCACCCCCTGGTTTTTAAAAACAGATTAATGAGTTTCCTCTGTATAGTTATGACATGCTTGCCTAGAATTCTACATTTTCTTCTGCTTGGAAGAACCGTTTTATCTCAATTTAACGAATTTTTTCCTACTAAGAACATTTCCTTAATAGATGTGGCACACTCTATAGTAATTACGAAAACTGTAAGCCTAACATTAAGGCGAATTTTAGACATATTCAGTGAACCTCTTACAATAAATGTAATTAAAAACCTGACTGTTTAATACCATACGACTTTATCTAAAAAATTACGCTCTCAAGACCAAACTTGAGTGCGTACGTTAACCTTAGCTAAAAAATTAGGAAGCCACCTCATAATGATCTGTGTACACACTGCGATTACATAGTCTCCTTTTCGACGCCCATCTTTATAATACGCGATGTGTCCTCTAGCGCCACGCAACAAATTGTTTCTATGTTAAACTAACTAACAAATGTTTCTACTGAATATAAAACAAACAAGAACTTATTATGTGTGAAAAAGTTAAAAATATGGCTTATAACAGGGCAATTTTCCATAAAAACAAAATAAAAGGTCTTGTAAAAGTCGTAAATTTATTTTATACTATTATTACTTCTAATCAAGTAGAGGCGCTGAGGGCACGAAAATCTCCAACTTGTATACAAGTGATTGGCGTTCAAAAGGTTGATTTCATAGAGAAACTCCGCATTCGATTTTTTTATTTTAGTTGATGGGCTCATGATTGCAGCCCAGCGTCCTACGTGGGCGAATTGCGGTTGCGAAGCGATCCGGTCAATTGGATCGCGAATTCCGCATGACGCGGAGGCTCTGTCCTACGAGCGCACGAAGTCGACGCTTTATTAACCGCCATTATATTTATAAAACAAGTAACTGCACCGCAACAGTAGCCCGTGAAAATATCAAACCAACTGATGGCAACCACGAAAAACACCTACATGCTGGTGGTCATGTAGGTCACTGCAGTAGAGCCAATGAGGGCTTTTTAATGACGTTCATCAGGCGGCAGCATTGAGCTATCAGGTTCAGCATCAGTTAAAACGCTTATTACACCAATCTCATTTGTGAAGTTTCGCTATCTAATTATATTTGACCCTGTAATGCGTCAAAATTTGATTAAATCAGCTTTTAGAGATTTTCCAAACTAGTCGCTGCAAATCACGGCTGCACATCGTTTTTAACATTAACTTAATGGAAAGAAGGTTCAAATTGCAATGACAAACGGTAAATCGTAGAATGCAACGACTATACTAATCTGGAATCGATGGTTTTCTCATAATAATACCGATATTGCTCTCCTAGTCGCTAATTTTAATCGCAGTGTGCACACAGTCGTTTTCAAAGACATAGTTATGTTAGAAGACGCTGTCTTCGATGCTTTAAAGTCCTAACCAGAACTATAAATGACTGAATGAACATTATTTATATTTAATATAGGACCCCAAACAGATAACAGATAAATCGGAGCACAATTATTGAGCTATCGCAATGATTTATATGAAAAAAGAAAAACATGTCACGACTTCCACAGAGTATAAATCTTTCAATGAACCATAGACTCCACAAATTCTATCATCTGTCAAGGGCCACAGATAATGTCCAATATAACTATGTCTATGCCCAAAAAAACTCAAGGGTAATAAAAAAATAAAATCAAAATTAAAAATATAAAATTTATTAACGAAACAAGACATTATTTACAACAACAAAATAAATGTTATAAATATTATTATTAAATCTAAATGAGAATAGGCCCCATTACATATAACGTTCATGGGAAACAAAACTGATAAGTGGTAAAGCCACAATTATGTTTATATTAAACGAAATAATAATATGAAAAATTCATACTTAACACTTAAGGACTCGCACTGGGTCTAACGGACCCAGTTCATCAATTAATGTGTAATAACTTGCCTGTAGCACTCACACGCAGAGTGCCAACTGACGAGTACGATTGCCACTCGCAGTGCTACAGTCTTTGAAAGGTATTAAGAACGGCAACATCGTAAACGTCAAATCTTAAAAGTTACACATAAATAGAAGAACTGGTTCCGTTAGACCCAGTAGCGAGTCCTTAAGTGTTAAAGGAAAAATTTGCCTTTTAACCGCCTAAGTCGGATATCAAACACTTACATTTATTCCACCAGAGTCGCACATCCATGACCAAGTACTACATCTTGTTAGCTCTTTTGTCACCTATGAGGATTGAAGAGCTAAACGAAATAGAGTACCCAGTCGCAAACACGCGACCTTGGCGAATACGACACGGAAAGATTTGTCGGACCAATCGGAAGCAAGCGGCCAGAAGGATAAGTATGCTAAGATAGGAACAGAGTACAACGCAATACGATTTTTGATATACGCATAGCATTCCATGTCGCTTTGTGTACCCGATTTCAAGAAACAAAGTTTCAATAATCCACAAATTATTACCAAACAGAAAATATATTTTAAACTGGCAATACCACTTAATCAAACGAAAATTGTACAGGGACTTCCTTCTAACGCTATTTAAAAATTATAATATATACAATAAACACCATCCGGCTTTACAATACAAGAAAAATAAATATAAATAAAGAGTATATACTCAAATAAGTTTACTGCGTAAATTGGAACGTTTCAGTTTTAACGTACAGATAAAAAAACATTTTTTCGATATTGATTTTACTCCCGACTTATATTCTAGTTATACCGACTAAATTTTGAATACTAAATACTGTGTCTGTGAAACATTATTTGACAATTAGTAGACGTTAAACATCATGACGTTGACAGTTACAAATGTCAAAATCATGAGGTTGTTAGATAGAAATGTCAAAAATCATGAGGTGGACAGTTAGAAACGTCAAAAATCATGAGGTTGACAGTTAGAAACATCAAATACATGAAAATAGTATAAAAACTAAATGCAAATTAGTTCTGAAACGATTATAATAAAACAATGAAGAAGATACAATTAAGATAAGTGATATTTTACCGTTTTTAATAACTTGTAAATAGCAAGATCTCATAACCGGAACAAGTACGCAAAACGCCTTTATCTTTTAAAGGAGAATGATGGTAACATGTATTATTACATAAAAAATAAGGGAAGGGTAGATATCCATTTCAAGTTTAGCTTATCAAATTCATTCTGGAATCAGCACTCTTCATGCAAGTTTTTGGTAATTACAACTACATTTTAGGGCCTCAGCAGGTTATTAATTAGCGTTTTTGCGACATAATTTTTTAAATCGTTGCTCCTTACTATGAATAACTCTTCCTCATGTACACAAGATCCGAAACAATTATCTGTATGTAGGCCATACCAATATTTGTCCCGTGCAGGAATTGATCTTGTGTCACGCAGCGCAGCGATCTATTGCTCAACCGCTGCGCCAACTGTGTCATCAATATAGCCTTTAGATGACTCTAACATCAGTAGCGATGGTAAATTGATAGCTCTCTGCTAATTTTGGTTCTACCAAACCTCGCAAATTGCTGGAACTGGCTACCTTTGTGTTGTATGACTTTCAATAGGGTAATTTTCAGGGTCCAAAATAACTACATTTTATTTAGTCGTTCGTATTTTAGATTATAAAACAATATTGGACACGTATTTTTTCTTTTCCGATTAAACAAAAAATAACAAAGATATAGCCCATTAAAGTTACGTGTGACGTCACCCCGTGCGAAGAAATGCAGCACGGGGCGTGACGTTACACGTAACTTTAATGGGCTTATTATATCTTTGTCATTTTCGGTTTAATTCACAAATAAAAAAATACGTGTCCAATATTTTTTTATAATATACGGACTAAATAAAATGTAGTTGATATCATTGATAGCTGTTACCAAGCCAAAAATTTAGCTTATATTCCAAGCTATCCCTGCTAAAGCCCTTATCCACCACGAGAGCTTAAAAAACCCTCCATTTACCGCTATCAGTCAACCTTTACATTAATTTACATTACCAAAGAAAAAAACAACTTTCTAACCATCAAATAATGTCACACAGACACTGGTTTGCCTAATTTGTTACAATTAAATAGGCATAATGAAATATTCTACAGAGTTTATGATAAAAAAGGAAACATATTATATCGCCCGTCGCCGCTCACCGTTATGCAAGCATCCATTGAGCATCAATTGCTTCGTCCATTTATACTCTACAGTAGTCCATAGACAATTTCGTCATGACAACGTCAGTGACAGCAGATGTCATGACTGGAACGTTACGAATGTCATTTTATGATTTATGTCAAATCGCAATTTGATAATAACACTTTATTTTTTTCAGTATTTTTGTTATTTTTTATTATTATTCAACATAGTAAAAAGTTAATTGAAAATTGCATTAAATTGAACTTAACAGTAATATTGATAGGATAGCTAAATTAACAGCTGAGCTTGCATTAAAATGTATCATTAAGTTTATTATGGTTGCAATAATGTAACTATCGAGAGGGGATCAAACGTGCCCAGCGTTCTGAATTGCGAAAAAAAGCGATATCATTGCAAATCCAACCAACGCGGAACGTCGCAATTAATACTCAATAGCCCTTATTTTTGAGTCTATTAAATTTGGTCGGATACGCGATATAATCACTTTTACCGCAATTCGGAACGCTAGGCTTAATGGGCACTAAGCTCAACTGTCAAAATTTTTGATTAAAAAAAACTGATTTGTCAAAAATAAATTGCCAACAAAAAAAAATAAGTTTCGATTTTTGAATATGGTAATGCAGAAGGGAACATAAGGCTTGCCACTCACGCTACGCACACGGCTGCGGCGGCCACGCCCGCGACGCTCACTCAACGCAGGTCGGGGTTGTCGTTGATCTGTTTCTTGATGCGCACCAACATCGTTGTATACCACTGGTCCAGTCGAGATATGCTGTCATAGTTTTTAACGGCTTCGGTGAAAGCATCAACGTTCTGCTCTTCCAAATGTTCAATCAGTTCCTGGAAAATGATGAAATAATTGAATGAGGTGTTGAAGACTTTTCATTTTGGTTTTTGGTGTTCTAAGGAAACAAGAGGATAAGACAAAACCTAATCTTGAGCTTTTTCTTCTAAGTCTGAGGCATTACCACAATCTCTTAACTGGGCACGGCGTAATCGCGGCGGTAAGTCCCCTCTTTGAGGAGAGGCTAGAGCGGCAACACGGCGTCCTCATTTTCCACATGACGCAAGTCCTCACCGGACCTAGCAAGTTCGGGAGGTTCTTGCATCGAATTCAGGCGGAAGATATGCCCGGGTGTCACAATTGTGTAGACCACCTGGAGGATACGGTGGAGCACACGGTAGAGGTGTGCCCCGCTTGGCCAGAGCATCGCCGTGTCCTCGTGGAAGCAATCGGCGGCAACGACCTATCGCGCCGGGCCCTGGTTCAGGCTATGGTCCGGAGCGAGGAGTAATGGCAGGCGGTCGCCTCCTTTAGCGAAGCAGTAATGCTAGCGAAGGAAGAGGCGGTACGCTTGAGGGAACGAAGGTCCTCACGCCCCATCCACCGAAATTCCGACCCCGACTACCAGCCACGGTAGACGCGGGTAATCAGCCGGACCGAGCATCAACAGCGCGTAGTAATGCACGCGATCCTCAAAGAGATGTCAGCAGCTACAACCTCTTAATGTGATGTATTTGAATACCTAAACTGAACTGTTAAAGGGATGGAGCTATATGGAGTGTATAGTTCCATCGAGCTATACACTCCCTAAAAACAAGAGGGATGCCTCTTTCTCGTTCGTAGGATTGATATTTTAACACGTCATGGTAAGACCTCTGATGACATCATATTCTGTCTTTTTTTAATCAGCCAGTTTTCATAGGATTTCGTACTTTAGTTCCTATGTGGCGTCCTAAATGTCGCTATAAATGAACTACTTTGACTCACTTTGATCAGCTTGCACTCCCTCGTGTCGGCGAAGGCGGGGTACAGGCCGCAGTACTTCTCCAAGGCGTGCTGAGCGTTCAGGATGTCCACACACAGGTGGCACAGGGCTGCGCGGAACATGTACTCCTTGGCACTGTATTTCAACAGACTGTTGTCCAGGGACGACTTGGCGATCTGGAACGAAAGACGTATATGTTTACGGCCTGGTCACGGCTTCGGTGTTAGCAGCGAACGGCCGGGCGAGCGGGGCGGAATCGATAAGCGGACTATGAGCGTCGTCTCGTACGTACTTATTTTACTATCATCTTATAATACTAAACAAAAGTAACAAAAAGAAAAAGGCCAAAATAAATCTGTGCGGGGGGGGCACCCTTTGTACCCTCTCTAGAGTGCTGTACTCATTTGAGTACAACAATATAATTATGATGAGTATGATGAGCTTCTCTTTCCTAGCCCCCCAATTCATGGAAACCGAAGAAGAACTGTGGGATTTAGTTGGTAGGTGTCCAACATCAGCCGTCATTCAACGCAGGAGGACTTGGACAGTATATCAGCACAAACCTGCTCATAGATCTGTATGGCCTTGTCGTAGTGTTCCAGCTGGGCGGCGTACTGCGCCAGCTTCAGCATGCACTTGTTGGCCGAGGAGGTGGACTCCTCGCCGCGGAAGTAGTCGGCCGCCTGCTCGTAGTGCTGCATGGCGCGGGACAGGTCCACGCATTCCGTCTCGTACAGCTCTGCTATGTTCTGGAAAGACGAGATGAATTTAATTTAGTTTCATAGAATTTTCGTCATTTAAACGTCCACTACTGAGATCGCTGTTTGCATCATCAAGCATCGATGATGATCGATGGAGACGAAAGGTTCTGGAGTGGCGACCACGTACCGGAAGACGCAACGTTGAAAGGCCTACAAGGTGGACCGATGACCTGGTCAGGGTTGCGGGAATCCGATGGATGCGTGACGCACAGGGCCGGTCGTTGTGGTGTCGCTTGGGGGAAGCTTATGTCCAACAGTGGACGTCTTTTGGCTGATATTATGACTAACGACGCATCAGTGGGCAATGATGCAGTGACAAAGATTTTGCAGTTGTATCAAAATTTACTTACTTTATATTTAGTGTTATTTATTGTTAAATATAAAATTATTGTACAAAAATAAATACACGAAAAACTCCCTATTACTGTAGTGTGCAAGCAACAGGGCACACAGGACACGATATCCTTTATCCCATTGTTATTGACAAAAACACGTTCCAATAAACGATATTATATTATTAAACAGTATTTACCTGATGCTGTTTAGCAGCTACAGTGAATCTTCCCATATCAGTGTAGATCTCGATCGCTTTCAGCAGACACGAGACAGCCTCTGCAACAAAACTTAACTAATTAGACATCAAGATAGTTTTATAGTGATATATCAGGCGACGTCAAGTTTGATGAAGTTGAGAATCAGGTGTTAAAACTTTTGTGGAAGATACTATATGCGACTCGTCTCGGTTTTACTTAGATTCTATCTTGTTGCTGACAATTTAACACGTTACAATAAAATCTACGAAATTGGTAAAGCCTTTTTCAAAACAGACATGTGGCCATATTTTTTATTTGTTATAGAATTTAGATGAGTAGAATATAATCATAATATTCCATACTAGCTTTTGCCCGCGGCTTCGCCCGCATACATAAAATATAGCCTATGTCACTCAGGAATAAAGCAGCTTTCTATTTGGGCCTAAAATTTTCGCATTCACAGATTACATTGTGTAGAAGATAAACAAAAAAACAAACTTTACCTCTTTATTATATTAGTGTAGATGGTGTAGATAAGTTTTACTACAAGAATTTGGTTTATTTTTATTTTATTCAATTGAGAGCTTAGCAATAAAACAGATGGTGGCCCATTATAAGTACTTGTGAAACCCTAACATTATTTTGGAGTAACTAAATGAAAAGTTATAATTTCGTAACATACGTAAAGGTAAGTCATAACTTCTTTCTACAATTATACATACATAAAAAAAACGTTTCTGACATAATATACATCAGACTATTAACAAACAATAGCGTCATGTTGATACCATCAAATGCTTTAGGGAATTCTATTATCATTCGGCTTGCTCTATTTTGGGACTAGACAGCCTTCGCCCTATATCCATAATTCCATAGTAATCAACACTTATTGGAACACTGAATAAACAAACATTATATGTTAAATTATTTTACGAGTTCCACATAATTGTGCGTCTAATATTGACAGTGTTGTCGTCATGTACTATCAAGTATCATAACATATCTATATTAATGCTCACGAGCGTACTTTTTTCTTTTTAGTATTTTTACTACGTTACAGAAAATCAATTAGTGTGTAAAATAATCAGTGCTGTTGTAAAAAACCTAATTTTAAACTTGAAATCTTTATTAAGCCTTGAGATATCTAATGAAGCCTAATTTGTTATGTTATAAAAATCTAGTAAACACAAATTACGGATAAGCTACCACCCGATATCCCCGACCTTGATACTTGATCATCGGTTATCAGTGACAATCGCAAAGATAAGACTACAAAGAGTGATGTAATAGACTCAGAACGTGTTGTAGATCAAAATGTCTCATTAGATTTTTATTACACAGTTTAGCTAGAAATAGCTAAGATGATGTGGCATCTCGGGGTCGACTATTCTAGATTTGTCGCATAGTTCAAATCCCAGCAATGCAAAGATAGTTTTGAATGTAATTTGTTGTGTCAAACTTGCCGTTTCAGAAATAATTTTATAGAGCATTCTTCCAAATATCATTGAATTTAACATTAAAAAAATACACAATGTTAGACATTTTGTTGCTGCGAGTGAATCATTTCATATTAATGTCTAAGATATTAACGGTTGAACGAAAACTTATCGTTCGTTAAATGAAGTACGAGTAGCACAGAAATGAAAAATTCAATATGTAGATCCTTGATTCCAACGTTAAGAAAACAACATTATTAATAAATAATGGTAATGGAAAACAAGAAACTGTACAACAGCTGGATAGCGAAATAATTGGAGCACCACCCAGGGGGTAAGGCACTCCCCGCTGTGAAACGCACCGGAAAAATAAGTCGGGAGTAATCGCTTTGAGATTTATTTGGAGAAAATCTTAACTTATTCGTAGTTATTTCTATAAATGTTGGAAGCATTTAAAAGGATTATGTATATTGCTGAATTTTGAGTATAATAACTGCTACGAACTAAGCGTAATAATTTTATTAATAACTAGGCTCTACCTAATGTTCTTTCCCATTGTTAGGAAAAGGCTTGGGGAATGAGTATATTAGTTGTTAGAAAGTGGCGCCAGTAACTGAAAATTTGAAAGGTAATCGTTACTCTTGGTATGATCATATGCAGAGGAGAGATGAAACGCATGTTACTAAAAGAGTTATAGAGTCTACAATAGATGGATAGAAAGAGAATCCAAAGAAAAAATGGATGAATTGAGGAATGAATGATTCGAAAGAAAAGGGACTTAATGATAGCATGACAGGTGACAGGACAGAAAGGAAAAAAAAAACGTGTTAACGTGTGCGCCGACACCAAATAACACGGGATAAGGACAGGAAGATGAAAGCCTTCCCTTTCATTTTTTAGCCAAAAATTTTTTTTATGGTTTGTATTAATGTCACTTAGTAAGTGCCAGATACCATGGTTGGTATAACGGTCATTGATCCTCCTACATTTGTTGACATTCTTAATTTCAAAAACGGAAATAAAGACACAAAGCTGTCTTGAATCGACATGCATTGTGATCCTTTACATCATATAGTAATGAAAAGCAATTCATTGTTTGTTTTTTGGGTACCCTCGCAGAGATATTAGGAAAAGGTTAATGTACTTTATTCACGGTTATCTGGCGCCTTCCATACCTCTCTTTAATCATGTAAGCCGCCAATTGGCACATAGTCCTGCGCTAAGCCTAATTGTATTACCACAATTGGCACTGTTAATCCTTCCGTTTCAACATTTTAGTTCACTCCGGCTATTAAACTTGCATGACCTTTTACTGCTTCATAGCGGGACTTATGCTATACGATCTTGCTCTATAAATGAAAATCTTTATAGATTCGTACTCTCAAGATGTTTCTTTCAGTTATTCTATCCGATACTCATCAATAAAAGCTTTCCTCAAGTTAATTATTTGTTTAACTTTGGGAATATTATTGATGTGAAAGTCGTTAACCGTTGGATGGTCGCTGAATTCGGATGTTTACTACAACTTAGGGATCTTTAAGTCAAGAATAAATAAGTTACTTCTAAATCAAGGGAGTCAAAAGTGAATAGATTACTTTTAAGGAACCGTGCTCAATCGTTAATCACATCGTCACTTACCATCAGGTGAGATAGTGATTAAACGCGTCTATAAACAATTTAAAAAAACATGTGGCCAACTATGTTTCACCTCATAACTTGCTTTGTGTGTCTCAAATCATGTAATCCAAGACTTGACAGTATATGTCAAGTTGCTTCTGACGATATCGTAAATTTGGTAAATTTTTGATCAATCTATTTATATAAAAATAAATAGCTGTTCCTTAGTCTCGCTGAAACTCGATCATTTTAGCTAATTTTGGTTGTGATAGTCTAGAAAAGGTTTTAACGGTGAGAAAATATTGAAAAATTCACGAAATAAGTCGAATACAACGCCATGTTTAATTAATCATGCTGGTTCTGGTAATGTCAGTAGATGACGTTATTTTTTGACAGTTCAGCTAAAAGGTATCGAAGGATACAAAGTTCTTCGGGTTTTTTTTTTGTCGACGGGAAAATCATCTTTGACGAAACCCGCTCTTGGGTGGAGCGGGAGACAGTGTCAGACTCTTACTGACTAAAAACCCCGCGCCGTTCCTTCTAGCCTTCATACCGGGGCACGAGCTCCCTTTCGGACAACCCTGTCCCCAGTAGACTTCGACCCAGCTGGGCCCCTCCTGCTGCTGACAACTCCTTGAGGCGCGCGGGAACAGTGCGCGCCGTCGACGTCTTGGACTCGGTCTATTACCGGACGATCGGACAGCGAGCTACCCATGGCTCGCCTTCCGCGAGTCCGCGTCTACGGTGGCCGGAAATCGGGATCGGAATCCCGGCGACGGCGGCGAGGGCGCCGTTGCCTGATGCGGTCGGCCTCCTCCTTTGCAAGCATTACTGCTTCGCAGAAGGAGGCGACCGCCTGCCATTCCTCCTCGCTCCGGAAAAGTTCTTCGGGTCAGCTAGTTTAAAATAAAATCGTACAAGCGATACGTCGAAAAGGATTACTTGCAACTAAAAGCAGCCAAACAACATTGATTGACGATGAATTCCAACCTAGAAAAAAAAAGAATAACGACAGGTTTAAGGAAGTATCAGCCTATATCCCGGCTTCCAAAAAAAAAGAGTTAAATCCACAACTGACGGGTAGTTTGGCGAGCGTCCAAGTCGACAGCGTCTGTAGTTTCGAACTTATGCTCTAGGCTAGGGATATGTATTACTTTACTTGGCCCGTTCAACGGAAATCCGTAGGCTGGACGAAATCTAGGCTTCGTCTAGAATGAGATGTTCCATATGACTGTGGAGTAATAAGAGAGGGTGAACTTCATATACAACGCCGTATATCGATTCATATCATACTTCCATGTTATTAAATTGATATTATTACACGAGAAACTAAATGCGTTTTTGAGTAACTATAACCGCACAATCAATCGGATTGATTGTATCATAGAAATATATCTATGGATTATATTGAGTAAATTTTAGTGTGAATGTCCTAAGAAGAAGTATAGTATTTTAATCTGATTTCATAGATTGAAGTTTGTCTGAGAGAGAATTGAGTACCTATAAAAACAGTTTCATTTTGGATTCATTTGCGAGATTTTACAACATTCTTTAAAAATACCAATTTCTAAATTCATAGAAGCAAGTTTGCTTACCGAGTGCATCACAATACAAATCTCAAAGTATACGAGTTAGTACTAAGAGATCTTCTTCTTCCTGCCCTTATCCCATAATACTTGGGGTCGGCGCAACACGTTTTTTTCTTACATTCTGTCCTGTCACCCGTCAAACTATCACTAACTCCCTTTTCATATCACTCCTCACACTATCCATCCATCTTTTCGTTGGCCTTTCTCTCAGTTAGTTCTAAGAGATACTTACACAAATCCCTATTAAGCTTCAACTTTCGATGGTACAAGACCCAGACAAGACTGATCTAAATTGTAAACCAATTTCCATTTTATGATAAAATTCTAGACATTTTATATTCAGTTACTCAATAAATAAACAAATGACTTAGACCAAAGCTTACTTATCTACCCTTATATACGACATTATCTAATTTTAGTATATGCGAAACCCAAAACACGTGTCTACTATTTTTATGTAAAGAATTTATGTAGAAAATTTCAAAACTGTATCATGAAAAATCACAAAGTTATAAGCTTGTTATGTCCGCAAAAATACATAGTCACCAGTCCATCCAGGCGACTGGGGGGTCGTTTTGCACTTATGCCCGCTGTAACCTGTTGTGACCTGTGCTGTACTGGACGAAGATACCTATCTTGAGTCTTTAAAGACTTGCGGGGTTACCATGAACTTCAAAGTAAGATTGTTTTAATCTTGTTTCAGTGTGGTTAAGAGATGGCGCTAGACAACCTGTATAGCTCTGTCTCTTACCCACACTGAAACAAGATTAAAACAATCTTACTTTAAACGTCATGGTCTAGGTACAAGTTCTTTTTGCTATTGATTCCTCGTATTGTCCTTTAACTTGTAACCTAGGTTTCATTTCCGGCCAAAAAAAAAAGCTAAATCATGACAATACTTTGTACTGGCTTTTGCAATCTCGGGGACCACTACACCTGTTATATTTGAATGTAAATTATAATTGGAAGTAAACTATACCATACTAGCTTTTGCCAGCGGCTTCGCCCGCGTACATAAAATATGCCTATGTCAATCAGGAATAAAGCAGCTTTCTACTGGCGCAAAAATTTTAGAAATCGGACCAGAACTTTCAGAGATTACCTCCTACATACAAACTTACAAATTTTATCTCTATAATATTACTATAGATAGATACAAAGCCAGAACGGACCGCTAAACGCTAGTCAAGTAATACAAAGAGTACTTTATACCTAGCGCATTGGTAATGTCTATAATTTCAGTCTAGACTCCAAACGCCCAGTTATTATCGATTTTGTACAGCAACATTTATAATATTGTTATCACCGGCCACTTGAACTTTCTCCTGATATTACGAAATGGCTTTTTCTCGTCTTTTGTTGAATAAGAATATATTGTTTGTATATCCTTGGGGAACTATTTGATTTATCGAGAATGAAAGTATCTTTGCTTTGTTTGTGACTCGCGTGAGTTTTTCAGAGATCCAACTTAAATATTCACGGTTCGATTCGAAACTTTCTGATCGACGACTTTGAATCAAAGTGAATTCTACTGAAAAAGTTATTAATTTTTTACTGAGTTCAAAGCCAGACTTAAATAAACAATATCTTATTTTTAAATTGTTAATTTTCTACACTTATTATTATAAAGAGGTCAAGTTTATCCTTTGGTTTGTAGGAGGTAATCTCTGAAAATACAGATCCGATTGCGAAATATTTTTTCACCGATAGAAAGCTGCTTTATTCCTGAGTGACATAGGCTATATTTTATGTACGAGGGTGAAGCTGCGGGCAAAAGCTAGTATTATATTTACGAATAGTAAGTAGTATTTGAATTAAAAACAAATACATGTACTTAAGGGACAAAAATGTTATGGTGAAAGCGCCAAGATAACCCGCAAAATTGAGAAGAGTTGTATACTAAAAAAAAACATTCCACCGAACATAGAACTAAGAAAAAGAGAATATTGGCCACATAACTCTACTCATCATCTTCCTGCCTTTGTCCCGTTTTATTTGGGGTCGGCGCAACACGTTTTTTTCTTCCATTCTGTCCTGTCACTCGTCACGCTATCACTCCCTTTTCTTTCATATCACTTCTCATACAATACATCCATCTTTTCTTTGGCCTCCCTCTCCCCCGCCATCCATCCACATGTATACTCATGCGGGCTCGTGGACAGCGAGCTATGGGTAGCTCGCTGTCCGATCGTCCGGTAACTGTCCGGACCGAGCCAAGGCGTCGACGGCGCGCACTGTTCCCGCGTGCCTCAAGAAGTTGTCAGCAACGGGAGGGACCCATCTGGGTCGAAGCCTACCGGGGTCGGGGTTATCCGAAAGGTAACTAGAGCCCCGGTATGAAGGCTAGAAGGAACGGCGCGGGGATTTTAGTCAGTAAGACTCTGACACTGTCTCCCGCTCCACCCAAGAGCGGGTTTCATCAATGATGATGTTCCCCGTCGAGAGAAAAAAAAACATGTAAACTAATAACTTTAACTCTACTAATGACCAAAATCTAAAATCAAATGATTATACTCTCCGAAAGCTTCCACTGGCAATTAAACAATTTTGCAAGAAAAATAAAAGAAATTGTGACCAAACGAACTCAATATTTTAAAATCAAATAAAAGAATATTGAATTCTGTCAGATGACATACAAACAACGAAAATGATAATTTGTGTATCGGTTTTCCATTACGCGAATTCGTCTGAATCAACTTTTGTTTGGTACACCGGAGCGCGATAATTTTTTACGCTAACAGCTACGTCTGACTGATGGAATGTTATGGATCTGTTTAGATAGATAAGTATAGTGTAATTAGGCTTTTAATTATTGGTTTTAACTGATTAATGTCTGTATTTAACTAGGACTGTAGGGTAGTATTGCATGGTAAAAATTACAAAGTTATAAGCTTTTGTTAAGCTTCTAAACTTTGTGATTTTTGGTTCCTAATGCCCGCTATGACCTTCATTCTTCTTGACTACGAGTATTTTAGATTAAAAATTATCAATTAAAAAGTGGGTTTTTTATTTTTCACTTTTTAGTTATGGTAGCACCACTAAAAAGTACCTACTCTTCACCTAAACATAAATTACCTTATAGCCAGAGTGCATCTCATAACGATTCTTATAATCCCAAATACGGTTATATTACATGAATTCACCCCCTCCCCCTTTTCTTTCAATCAGTCATCGACTACACGTACAAACAAAGCAATTTTACTTGTTACGACAATTCTGCTATGATTCTATGAGGAGTTCTGTTCCATATCTTCGAAGTTCATGATCAGATCATAACAATATTTCTATAGGACCAACTTGGAAGCATAACCTTCCTATAAAAAAAAAAATTTCAAAATCGGTCCGCAATTGACCGAAATATGGGTGAACATACATAAAAAAAATAAATAAAAAAAAAACATACATTCAGACGAACATAGAAACTCTTCCTTTTCGAAGTCGGTTAATGAAGCAATAGGCAAACAGTTTAGCTATGAACAGCAAAATTACAACGGACCAAACGGTCTCCCCAGCTGTAAACCAAGCTAAAACAGCTTGCCAATTAGACCAATGCATTCATTCACTCGATCAATCTTTTGCAAACCATTTAAACTTTTCCGTTCAATCTCTATTTATTGGACTTCGTTAGCTGTCTGTCAAAGAGCCATTAATTTGTTCTGCTCATTGTATTTATGACGGTGCGAAAAACTATTCGATCAACGGTAGGTCGGTTCTATGTAGTTTCATCACTATCAAGACCAAAATAACTTTCTATAGAGAAAGTTTGCGCTTCGTCATGTATGTTTTTAACTACATCATCTCTCGGGCAATTGCCCAAATCAGACAAAATCATCCGTCTAGTCGGAGAAGATCTTATTACAAGCTTTTATTTAGTTTCACCTGTCGCGATGTTTGTGTGTAATCAAATCTTGTAAATTAAATTGATCGGTTACCGATTGAGCTGAAATTTTGCTTGCATGTATATATCAGACGACAATACAAAATTATTATGACACGGAGCTGATCTGATGATGGAACCGGAAGATGGCTATAGGAACTCGGTAGTTAAACGACACAACCCCATCGAGTTTGGGCACGAATGATTCGTCTTGACGAGTATTAATTATATTAGTATTACACCGTGTCATAAAAGCTTGCTATGAAAAAAATATTTTCATTAAAAACTTGTTTATTGAGGTTTGCGGGACTTTACACTCATACCTAGGGTAGAAGTGGGTTTTTAGACAGTTAAAGTCTGACACGCCCTCTATCTCCACCCTAGAGCGTGAGAACTAATAGAATAATATCCCACCTCAAATAAAAGGGGGGAGCGATACAACCAGTAACTTCAAAAAAGAAAGTTTGCAAATCTTAATATGACGAATATTTGTTTAAAACTGCGATAACAAGGTAAAGGATGAATCATAACATCAGTGCTCGGCTTTCTAGATGCTAAGATAACACCCACATTAAAATCAACAATATTTAGAAAAGGAGAAACTGATTGACTGACATATTAACGCACAGCCGAAACTATTGGGACTAGGAACGTGGAATTTTGCTCAAAGCAAAATATGATATAATTATGTGAGAAGAAAAATAAGTTTTTGTAAATTCTACTTATAAGGAGGTGAAGAGGAGGAAATCCATTTATAAGCAAAATTTATTCCAATGGAAACTTAGCGCAAATAGCAACTCCAGTTTGAAGCATTTTGGTAACACATTTATTGTGTGCACAGCCAAGGAGTGGAATTCCCTGCCGGAGTCGTGTTTAATAACTACAAATCTTTAAGTCAAAAGTGAATAGGTTACTTCTAGGCAAGCGTTCTCCATCGTCGACCACATCATCGCTTACCATCAGAAGAGATGGTGGTCAAATGCGAACATATCCAAATAAAAAAGCGCCCAGCACTGTAACGGCCCGTAACGACCATGCAGTTGTGAGCGGTAGCTAAGCGCGGGGCGGCGAGCGGTAAAATCAAAAGTATGAAAATGTTTGAAGCACGCCACGAGACGCCGCTCATAGCGCCCCACGCCCGCTTCTCAATGCCGCCCCGCTCGCCGCACCGCGCGCCGCTGAGACCGATCACCGAAGTCGTGACCAGCCCCCCTAGCCAAGTTACAACCGTTTCGCTTGGGTCGAACGCCTCGAGATGGCCACGCCCCCTATTCTTTTGTTCTGATCACGTGACTGAGCGTTGAGATGACGTCATCGCCGTACATTTGAAGTTTTTTACTAGTGTTAACGATTGCAGATTATCAACTTGGCTAGGGGTATATGCAGTAAACGTAAAGACTGTCATTATTAGTTTTTCAAAAGTACCCAAAAATATAGTTTAAGGGGTGTTAGATTTTATGAAAACACTCGAGAACAAAGTCGCTGGCAAATTACTAGTTATTCCCAGCACCATTACTGTCCGTAGACGCGGGCTTGCGGACGGTAAGCTATTGGTAGCTCGCTGTCTGACCATCCGGTAACTGTCCAGACTGAGCCCAAGTCGTCAACGGCGCGCACTGTTCCCGCGTGCCTCAAGGAGTTGTCAGCAACAGCAGGGGCCCAGCCGGGTCGAAGTCTACTGGGGCCAGGGTTATCCGAAAAGGAGCTCGAGCCCCGGTATGTAGGCACAAAGGAACGGGGTGGGTATTTAGTCAGTAAGAGTCTGACACTATCTCCCGCTCCCCACCATAAAAAAGCACCATTACTGATAACACTGTACTGATAACAGGCTAATAAACTCAGTATTTCGTATTTAACTCACTTTTGCGTGTGTAAATAAAGATTAACAATAACGTGAAAGTTAATTTTATCGCTGACACGCATTCTGGTTTTGTGGGTCATTGCCTGGTCGACTTTTAATGCATAAACGATAAGATAGATAATAATATTTTTATTTTAACACATGAAGTAATAAATCAGCCTTTTAAGCCTCGTCCCCACTAGGAACGATGTCGCCCTACATCGCCCCACGTCGCCCGATGTGTTGTCTCCGTCCACATCAGTTCAGATGAATGCATCAAGAACAAAAAAGAAGAGAAGATGGTGGATTAAACAGTACTTGCGAAACAAAACAAGTGTATTTAATGATCTCAGTTTTCTAGACGGCTCATTTTTGCGACAAGGAACAGTTTCAACAATGTCGCGGCGATATCGTCCGACGTCGCCAGACATCGCCCGATGTCACCGGAGACACATGTCGCTCGACAAATATTCCTAGTGGGGACGAGGCTTTATCGTTCCCACTACTGGGACTCAGGTCACCTCTCTAGGACAGGGAATGGGCCGTATTTCGCCACGCGGGCCCAGAGCCTGTTGGTGAATGTCACTAGTCTTCGAATTTTTGGTTCTAGAACATGCCGGTTTCCTCACAATGTTTTCCTTCACCATTTTGAGAGCAGTGGTGATGAAATAAATTACACAAAGTTACGGGCCTGGCTGGGTTTGAACCCGCAGCCTACCACTCGTATGTCGTGTCGGGGCCGTTGCCATTCGGCCACCACTGCTCGCAAACAGTTTCTCTGAGAGAAAAACTTAAGTTTTCTAGCGCGGGGAATGGCTTTAACCCTTCAGATACCGTCAATTAGAGACACAATAGTAAGACAATAGATGCGCGGCCACCGGTGGTCGCTTGGGGATTCATGAATTAAAAGAAGACAACCCTATTTGAATGACATCAGCACCTTTATTGGTCGAGGTATTCGTCATCTGTAATTATGTCACTAGTCTAACCTTGAGACACCTTGGTGGGTCATTCATACGAGTAATTAGGTTTTTGAGACCAAATGACTATTGATTTCTGCAGATCTTTGCCACAGCGAATCCAGATTGATCAACATAACTATGTCTTTTTAAATTGTGCACTACTGATCATACTCCTTTCCAATCGCACTCCATCACCAGATGAACCCTCAGTTAAGTTTTTTTTTTTTGGGATGGGTAATGATCTATACACGTTTTTTTTAAATATCGCAGCATATGCTGAGTTAGGTGCCTTTTTGGCCTTGCACAGATTTTAAGTTTTGATTTTTTTTTTTGTTGTGTGTAGTGTGTACTTTATTTCAATTTTAATGTATCCTGATTCTAATGTATTTTTTTCTGCGAGGTACGAATAAACGTTTTTCTTTCCTTTTTTCTTCTTTTCTTACTTTGAGTGTAGCGAGAGGTTGTGTCCGGTGTGCTAACAATTATGCCATCGCTCATACAATTTTATCAATACACTACTGAAATAAAATAGTTGACGTTGGAAGCTGCAACGGCCTAAAATAAATTGTGATCAGGGCCGAGGGCATGATGATGGAGGATGAAGGCTTTGCTAGCGCGAAAATAGAAAATTATCCCAAGACTCCCAGGATTCCTCAGGTTATGTCCAGGGCCCATTTTAGAGCCCTATGTCATCACTGGCAACATGCGCTATATTTATTGCCCTTGCGAAGCCGGTATGAGCCGCTAGTATTATATGAATGAGATAAAACATGCACTTACCATTAGGATCGCACTTCTTGTAACAATTAGACGCATCGACGAAGTTGGTGGCAGCGTCATGACGGACACCGGCTTTGAGGTGCAGGTTGGCGGCCGCACAGAAGGCAGCCCCGGCTTGCGCCCATTTCTTCGACATTTTAAATAGGTTCGCCGCCCGGAGGTAGCAGTCTACTGCTTCTTCGACTTTCGAAGAACCACTGCAAAGAAGTATGGTTATTTGTAAACTTCGGTAGCAAAATATCTTCATTCATTATGCGTACAGCTAAGGAGTGGAATTCCCTGCCGGAGTCTGTGTTTCCTGTTAGCTATAACCTAAGAGTATTTAAGCCAAGAGTGAATAGGTTGCTTCTAGATAAGCGTGCTCAATCGTCGGCCACATTATCGCTTACCATCTGGTGAGATAGTGGAGAAACGCGAGCCGAGCTGAGCGATTTTAAGGATAATAAAAAAAATATGGAGTTGATGGAAAACAAGAACAGTTTTACTGTGTTCATCTTTTTAGACACTTTTGCATTGTTTGAGTGCAATTGCACTTTTTACTCCTTTTTGTTAGGTGAGTTATCATATAATGATTTCTCCCACTCTACGGCAGCGCGAGATGGCGGGTCAGACTTTTACTGACTAAAACCACACCTATGTTCTTTCTTTGCTCTGCCGTAGAGTGGTTTTTTTTTTAATTAAACCCATGGCTCCAGCAGGCCGAGACACGCCACTTTGCGATAGAAAATGTGGTATCCCTACACCATCCGGATGGCGATGGCCCTCTGGGACGCGTTCACATTGGCCGCCGATCGATTTCGCAGCGACGCTGACGGTGCCCACATCGGCGCTACGTAAAGCGCCATGGACCAAACGACCCTCCCGTAGAGGAGGCACCAGGAGACGTCTCCCCCTAGGTTTGGGCAGGAGCCGCTTTTCGCCCCGACCCGCTTCCGTTTGGGAGCCAGACGTGAAGTGCTCAAATTTTGACCCCTGACATATCCTAGATTCAATTTTTAATAAAATGTTTAGACATGACATTCACTGCCCTTTATTAGGCAAACATTGTAGAGTATGTTCTCTCCTGTATCCCAGCAGTGCTTAGATCATGAGATGACAGGACTATCAAGTCCTATCATCTTTGAAGGTGATTGCGTGGCTGGCGAAGATGCTAAAAGGACCAGACAACCAAGGCGTCCAAACCAAGATCACCTTGGTTTAGTTGTTTTGTTTGTGTTGCGGCTACGAAGTGATAAATTATCTTCATTTTGTAAATAGGTTTTCAAAAAACACTTTCAACACGTCAATTTTGTTTTCAGTCAGTTTTAACGAGATGAGGCCGGAGTCAACTCTGAGAAGAAACACCGAAACAAACTCCAAGAGCATTGAAGATCATGGTTTATAACTGCTGCCTACACGGATTGAAACTAGCAAGGTCACCTTGGTTTGCCAACCCTCATCACCCCTTTAGATAATACTGCCGCTTGTGGAAGATATTCGCAACTATTCTTGTATTATAATCCTTTAATCGCCTTTTGTGTCAGCTACTACGATTGACATACTGTACTCGTAGTTTAACCCTTCAGATACCGTCAATTAGAGACACAATAGTAAGACAATAGATGCGCGGCCACCGATGGTCGCTTGGGGATTCATGAATTAAGTAGAGATGTTAGGTTAAGGTTCGTCTATTCGAGCCGAGTGAGAAGCCGAGCAGGAGCGAAGCACGAGCCGAACTCAAATTCGTGTAGTGTGGACCGACTTTAAAGGCCGAACACGTGCGACACTATACGAATTTAAGCTCGGCTCCTCTAGCTTCACGTTTAATTCATGAATCCCCAAGCGACCACCGGTGGCCGCGCATCTATTGTCTTACTATTGTGTCTCTAATTGACGATATCTGAAGGGTTAAGTTGAAATTTCTGTTAGTAGTCGTTTGACTTTTTAGACAAATTATATAGCCTTTTTTTCGTTCGAAATCATAACAGTGTTAACTCACGCACTAATTTGGTACGCTTCCGAGCCGAATCAGTCCATCTACAGAGTAGTCTGGCTACCATAATTATCATTTATTCACTAGTGTAAACATCTACACAAAGTTTTTTTTTTCCTTTTTGTTTTTTATGTTTTTTGTTTGTAGGAGGCAATCTCTAAAATTACTGGTCCAATTACTAAAAAAATTTCAATGGTAGAAAGCTGCTTTATTTCTGATCTTGAGTGACATAGGCTATATAGCATAGGATATTTTATGTACGCGAGCGAAGTCGCGAGCAAAAGTTAGTTCTCAATAAATCACAATTTTGATATGTGTGAATTCTCAGGAGACCTTAAATATATTAAACTCCTTATTGATACTAAAAAAGAAGTAATTTACATACTGAATTATTTCTCAAGGTTTGTTTGTTCACAACATACTTACTGAATACTAATTATACCTATATTATTAATTATCGACACAAAAAGAAGTATTTACGTCCCTTTCAATTACTATGCATAGACAAACACTGAAACTGTTATAGCATAGCATAGTCGGCCTTATAATGTTCCCACTGTTGGGAGTCAGGCCTCCTCTCTAGGAGAGGAAATGGGCTGTATTGCACCACGTGGGCCCAGTGCGGGTTGGTTAATGTCACACGTCTTGGAATTTTTGGTTCTAGGACATGTCCTTTCCTCACGAAGATTTCCTTCACCATTTTGAAACTGTTATTTGATTTAATGCAATACAGGAATAATTCTCTACACTGGGAATTATTCCTGTATTGTATGTCAACACGACACTCAGAGCTGAAACAACTAACTTCAGGCTATACAATGATTTGTTCTGTTTGGGAATCAAACCTGCTACAAGTAATGCAGCAGCCAATTGCTCAACAACGCGAGACAGAAACAGGAAGACATGGTTGTCACACTGTAAAGGACAGGAGGATGAAGATGAAAGGGAACTGACAGCAATTTTTTTTTTCTCTAGTTTTAAAGCAAAGTTGAGATTACTCCTCACATCTATAATCTAAATTTGGCTTAATAGAATTACCTACATAGGATACAATGGGCTGTACAGCTTCAGCAGTTGGTAAACTGAAGGAACACAAGTGAGTTTTAGTCAATAAAAGTCTGACACTCCCTGTCACTCTACCCAGAGTGTGAAAAGTTACTTAATGATTTCCCAACCACAAAATAGGGTTAAGACTTTATTTAGACCTGATGCCAGATGGCCAGAAGGACAGAGAAGAGTGGATGAAGGGAAGGTAGGCTTTTGCCCAGCAGTGGGACACAACAGGCCCATAATAATAATTAAGTACTTTGAGTTTAAAGTGCGTAATAGACTCTGTGCTTGTCAAGTATTGAATTTTATAGGTTGTAGACAGGTCAGATATTCAATAATCAGTACTGGGAATAGTATGACTAAATGTATGAACATGTAAAAAGGAATGTACTTTATTTATTTATTATATTCTTTATTGTAAACCACATAAACAAAAAATAACAGGAAAAATATTACATTTTATTACTAAGAAATTAATAGTACAAAATCAAGTCTTTAGAGTTTTTAAAATTAATTAAACTGTTATTTTTGTAACGGACATAATACATAAGTACTACGTATTATTTCTGAATCCCTGGTGAGCTCTGCGAAATTCAGCATTACAAATAAAAAAGGTTTTATTTCAATAATTTATGCATCACTAGGCAGTGGTATGCTTATCAAAAACAATGTACAATATCCTTGATGACACCCCAGTTCATAGAATTATATATCTATGCCCCAGTTGCAATGGTTTTGTTTGACAATACATGAATCAATCGATTTGAAAAATGATTTTTTCTTTTTAATTTACAGGTTTTACATCAGTTTGTAGATGATGTAACGATGGAGAGGGAGATGGCAGGCCAAAGAAAATATGGATGAATTTTGTGAGAAGTGATATGAATGAAAAGGGAGTTAGTGATAATGTGACAAGTGACAGGAAGAAAAAATGTGTCGCCCCGACCCCAAATAAAACGGGATAAGGGCAGGAAGATGATGATGACAACAGTTTGTCGGTTCAGACATGCAGTGCACACAACTAACATGAGAGTAAGATTAGATGTATGAACATTTAAAAAAGGAGTATGTCATTTTTATTTTTCTTTTATTATGCATTAGGTACATGCTTGCATTTGACCACTATCTCACCTCATGAAAAGCTGTGATGTGACCGACGATAGAGCATGCTTGCCTAGAAGCAACCTATTCACTCTTGACTTAAAGACCCCTAGGTTATAGTCTATATTTTACATATGGTGTATAGTAATTTCTGTCTACCCAAATGAGAAAAAGGCGTGAGTCTATCCATATCCATATTAGCTGACTTTGTGCAGTAAAATAGACACAAATAAAAAAAAAATAGATGATTCATAGTCTTTGAAAGACATGTGTCTCAGAACAACAAACAGCTAACCATTCAAAAGCCAAATGAATTATCATTATTTTACAATTACACAAAACTAGTGTATTTCCGAATTCGTTCGTGACTATCATATGAATCATTATCTAATTAGATTCTAGACTATTTAACACTATTACTCATGGATAGAACTTGACATACAGACGCGAAGTTGTTACAATATCACCGTGCTTAATTGCGAACATAATTCACAACACCACGGCACTTTCAATTGGAGAACTCAGCAGCCAAAGTGTTACAACAATGAGATTACAAATTCATAAGTGTTTTGGACAATTATGTTTAATCTGTGCATGAATTATTTATTCACTGCTCCCAAAGTCATAAAAAAGCTTGTAATGAAATCAATTATGTCGTAATTTGGGAAATATCAACAAAGTAATGATTAACTCATTGTCCTCACCCGAAAAGTGATCCAAAGAAAGATTTCGAAGAACTCAGCTTCTTCTCCGCCTCGGCCATTAACTGCATAGCTTTCTGTTCATTGTCTGCCATCTTCGTGGCTTATTTAACACTATACACTACGAAAAGTTTACTAAATTCTCTACAATTTTACAATTTATTGACAAAATGTCGTCAGCGACGATAGGGGAAAATCCGTCGCTGTCATCGATTGATTTTGTGTTGCAAGCTCTAAAAATATCAAATTTATGCTGCGTTCATAAAAATCTCCGTTTCACGACATGAGATTTTTACCATGGAATTAGTAACTACGATTCATTTTTATCTTTTCAATTTTTTTTTTCAAATGGTCACGTTTTTTTATTGAGATAGAGAGAACTTTGCGCAAACCCATGGGGCTTTTATTGGTCAAAAAGTAGGATTTTAAGTTTGATGAAGACTGTAGGTACTATCCATGTGGTACGTACGTACATATGTCTGCGGCGCGTAGGTAGCATAAATGAATGAACCGATTATGTTCTCGTTCTATATTAATAAGAATGTGTTCTACCTAAGCTACGATTAAAGATTTGTTTGTTATGCCATTTTCAAGTTAATGAAAGGATTTTAGCAACTACCACGAGTCTGATTGATTAGGGATGATGATGTAAGATCGATTAATCGAAGAATCTTTTTGGACTCTGTACCTGGCTGCACAGTAGCCAACGGATCTATATTTTATTACTCGATTAATTCATGAATCCCCAAGCGACACCCGGTGGCCGCGCATCTATTGTCTTACTATTGTGTCTCTAATTGACGGTATCTGAAGGGTTAATTGCCGAATCCGTGTAGTCGTGTATTGTCGTCGACGACACTACTGGGGGTGTCGTCACAGAGTACTTTGTAACATACTGAACCACATCACACTGTAATGAAGTTCTAATACAAAAAGTAGAAAATGCAGATCTCTTTTTTCCTTTATAAAAACGTTATTCCAGTGATACTTACGACTAAATCAATTTATTTATTATGGATAGGCTCACATTTGACACCACTATCTCATGGTAAGCGATGATGTGCTGCTTGACAATGGAGCACTATTGCCGAGAAGTAACTTTGTACAGGTGTTATTTCTACTCAGTGGCGGATTAAGTCAGCGCGCGGCCTATAGCCAATTCGATCAACGGGGCCCTGTATAGACCTATTATTCTCATTCTCAATCACCAATAACCCCATTTAAAGATTGGGCAAGAAAGTACAGTGATGAGAGCAATCTAAGAAATTGGCTATCATATTCAATCAAATAATCGGCTATAAAATATTGAGATTTCCATATGCTTTGACAAATTTTTTGGTTTGCGTTCTAGTACAGGAACCCTTGAACGCGCGAGGCCTGTAGCATTTGCTACTCTTGCTACATGTCTAATCCGCCACTACTTCTATTCTTCAAGACCCTTAGGAATCTTCTTTAGGAAAAAATCGTTAGTATCCATTATAAAATGAATTACAAAATTGCTTTTCTTTTACTTCAATAATACTGGAAGAACATGGTAAACTTAATTGACGATGTAGCTCGGAGCATGAATTGGAAATTTCAAAATGCCAAAATCCTCATTTATCTTACAGCAGAGATATCGTGTTTAGGCTCCTCAGAATGGTCTCAATATATTAGGTAGATTAGTTATCCCAAACCTGATGCTGTAACATGCTTTCCTCCTGCAGAGAACGTGTTAGGACTTGTAGCGACATCTATGACGCCACATGAGAACTACGAAGAAAATACGAAAGGAACCCTGCTTCACGCAATCAAGTTCACGCGATTTGAAAATATAAGACAGCCCAAAATCATCTATCGGGCAGTCGCCCAACAGACTATAACACCTGTCTGGTCGGAGAATCTTCCGTTTTCAATGGACGTATGTGGGGCTTTACTCTCTGTCCCACCTACCTCCAGACTGGAGTTTTTTTTTATTGATATAAACTTCTGCTCGACTGCGATCCTATGATCTCACCTGATGGTAAGCAGTGATGCAACCTCTGATGGTGAAGCGAGTTAGTTTATGAGCATATTCACTCAGAGATAATAAATAAGAGCCTCTTAGCTACTTTCATTTGTTCAATCAAAATGATATTTTGATATCGTTGTGGTACACCGTTTAGGTTTTACCGTTAATAAGTGTCAATCGCAAGGTTTCCAATAATCATAAAACTTATTGGCTTATGATTAAATTTGGGGTAGGCTCAAAGTATAAGGGCCATGCCTCACTGGGACTCCATGGCGTCGCCGTAGCCAGGCTATGACTTCATAAAAAAAAAAAATGGTTGACTATGTGACCAAGTTGCCAGGTAAGGAGCACACTATAAGTTCACGCATTTTATTGGCTGAGCGAACTGGCAACACCGCATTGGCGTCCCAATGAGGGAGGGTACTTTCGGTTGCAGAAATAAAACATCATTAGATAACTTTATTAATTTATTGTGTTTATAGATAGATCAATCGCCCCACTATTTGAGATTCAACAAGATAAGTACACAACTTTCAAAAGCTTTTATAAGTAGTTCCAATGAAGAAACTTTGTTACAATAAATTATTGTTCAAGTAGAGAGAACAGTTCACTCCTAACAAAAATATATTTTCAATGGGCCACCTTTTAATTACTAAATAGATAGGTACAGTTGCTTCATTTTGAGTGATTTCATCATTAGAATTAAAACCTTATGCAAATGACATAAGTTATGATTTTCAACAACAATAATAAACAATTTTATACAAGTAAGAATAAGAATAATGTTTATTCTTCATTGTTACAATAAATAAGTCGCAAGTCATTGTATTCAATAATAAGTTGGATTACACTTGATTTTTTAATAAGACTAATTAGTATCCAGTAATTAAAAAGCGACCAGAAAGTATTTATCGAAGTAATTGATTTTAACAGCTATAAGTAGGTACAATAACTTCAGATAGACACCTATGAAGTGCTACTTTAATACTGTGATCTTGAATATACGACTAGGTACACCATCACCCCGCACTGTCCTAGGGATAAACGTGTAAATACGCGAACTGTGACCAAGCTAGCTCTCTAGGACAGACCAACAATTCTCCTAGACATACCTACAGGCCGTTACATAATTTTATCGTATTGTCATAGGAATAAGAGGTAAACAGACACGCAATATTCTAGTTATAGACAAATATATTCTTTGATCTATTGATTGAACTATTCTAATTTTTTAAACAAAATTCTAAGGCTTTTTGAACTTATATCTCCAAATTCTTGGATAGGCTCAATGTGGACCCATGGGTTAAAGCAACAAAGGGGTAAACAAAATAAAAACCAAAAAAATAATATTAATTGATTTATTTATTACTTTTCATAAATAAACTAAATTGGATATCTAAAGACAGAGCTAGTAAATAACATAGAAGGGATATTTACATAAAACGTAACTCAGTAGGTACATTGATAAAAATAAATGAATAAAATTTACAACTTAAAAATTTTAAAGGCCGCTATGAGTACTAAAAACTAATTCAAAAGTTGTGGTGTAACTAGTATTCTCTTATAAAAAGAAACTTATAGTGTTAACTAAAAGCGAATCCCACCTATCTCAAATTAGTCAGTCGAAATTCTTCTGACATCACAGCAATCCTAAGAAGTACAGTATGGCCAACTGAAAAAATCTACTAAATCACTGGTCTTTGCCTGTCGATTATATTCAAACTATAATACTTCAAAAGCTACATGGATACGCCGTCGTTAATGCGCCAAAAGCAGGTCATCTGCACATTATTTCATTCAATCGCACATTAACGACAATAGATTATATTAACATGAGTGTTGCCAAGAATAAAAATTTACAAAAAAAAAATATTGCACAAAAATACTAGCAATCATTTCAAATGAAGAAATAACCAACAGATCTCAAACATATATTGCAAATGATATCTTATATCATTAATTTGGATTATCAAATTAGCCTAACATTTAGCTCACTAAAACGCCTACGAAGCCAGTTTAAGAACTGTGTAATACTGCTAAAATCAGCTGCTTAGGGAACAGTATCAAATGTTTTTTAATGTTCTTGTAATCGGTGTAGTGTATCTGACTTTAGCAATACGACCCAACAGCAATAGAGCCGGTATAATAACGAAATTGTCACTGGCCTTTACTATGTGGAGTAAGCTGAAGAGGTTTAAAGTAACATTGAGTACTATGCAACATCTATATTTACATACATTATCAAACCACACGACTGGGCTGTTCAAACAATCTCTTGCGTCTATTCTACAGTTAATAATCATGTATACACCTCTACATGTACCTGTGAATATATAATTCATAAGTAACATTGATTATAGTGCAGCAACACTGATGGTGTTGCCATACGAAAATCACGGGTGATTTAAATATGTCGCAATTTTAATATGAACGTTTTAACGATGGCAACAATTACGCAATACTTTGTCCAAACGATAGATTTAAGAAATTTTCATAAAAAAAATAAAGCATTTTTCTAATACTTCAAGATATTGATTGCAGTCTTTAAAAATTAAATATCACAAGAAGCAAACGGTATTATTTTCTTCGACTATTACATTTGTACAAAGTATTGGTACTAACTGTTAAGACTATATAAAGCAAGGGCATAGACTTATGTTCCAATATATTTGGCAATATCCAACTGTATTTTATGTCAAGTCCATGCTTTTGCAATGCCATGGAACTTCAATTTATAGCGCACCAAAACGAGCGAGTCATTTTAGAGCGAATATTCATTTTTGAGTCCCACCCACATGATCTTTAGATAGGTAGAATTTTTCATTTTGATAATTTTATATACTGGATTTGATAGCATTATCGTGACTGGGACTTTTTATATAGCAAGCACCTAGTTCATATATTCACAACAGCCATACATTTATAATATACACCCGTAACATCTAATTTTATAACAATCTAATGCATAACCCTCTATACATAATATTCTATATGACAAAAACAGTTTTTACATAAGATAACTGGAGGATATGGAAATAAGTATTTTTTTTATCGATTGTATTTATTACCCAAAAGCAGATATACTTTTAGCGCAAAAATTACATTCGTTTCGAAAACACGTAGGCTTAGTTTATGACTAAATATGCAAGTATTTTTATACACATAATATAATATAATTAGTATATAGTTCAAGTTATAGAATAGTATTATTAAGGGTACCTATGTGACATCTACCCGATATAACTATATGATTTTTTTATCTTTATTTATGCATTTGATGCTGAAAATAAATCTTACGTTTTCAGCTCAATGATTACATGAAAAAAAAAAAACTAAAAAAAAAACTAGAATTCTCTTCAATTCCAATTCACAAATACTGACTATGCCAAAGGTAGGAAATAAGCTAAGTTAACAAGCACTTTATAATAAATTACTATTTTTCTCTTTGTACAAGTATGGAATGTGATGTGTATAATTTTGACAAAAATAAAAAACCTTGCGCACCATTGTCATAAGAAAATTTCATAATTAATATCATAAGTCAAGTAACTTAAAGAAAAACTTTATTGAAAAATGAAATCCTCGATATAAGAATATTTAATTTAAAATTATTTTATAAGAAAACATATCATAGTTTCGAACCAAAACTAAGTATCCATAACGATATAATCATAATCATAAGAATTGGCAAATATATTCATATAAAAATTGCATTATTTTTTTGTCCCAATTTTCAATGTGATACAAGAAAACTAAATAACATTACTGTGTTTCTAACAAAGCTCTAACAAAGACTTTGATGGGATAGAAAACCTATAAAAATCAAAAGCTGAAAAATTCATTCAATCGTTTTCCAATCAAAAAACTATTAAATACAGGTAACTTTAAAAAATAACTAGTTTTTTTTTTCGACTTGCAACCCTAACTTCGTATTGAACGCATCTTTATTGACATTATTATGTTCCGTATTTAAATCGCAACAAAACGGTGCACTTAAAATATAAGTGACCTACCAATCACATGTCAGATCTGATGACATTTGATGACCCGACTGCTTTTGATCACAAACTAATATAATACTCGAAAAAATCAAGTATTTTGTATGTTACTATATTATTATAAGACAGAAAATACATTTAAAGATTTGATTTATGTAAATAAAGTTAATATAATATTAGTTGAGTAGTGACCAGAGTCTTAAAACTAATGTTTAGTAATTTCTTTCGTTAAATAAATTCAATAAAATTGAGCTCAAAAACAAAACTTACACAATTTCAATTCCAACAAAACCTATTATATGATAAACCATACTTTAAAAAAATTTACTAAATAGAATACTTTTCGCTATTACATCAAACAATCTTATATTAGACATGATAGTCTTTCTTGTCTTATTTTCTTACCTAGGATCGCTTTTAACCAGCAGATACACAGCAGTCGGGTCGCCTAAAGAACACAAACCTCAAAATATAAAGGTGGTGCTTAACTGAATTGGTTGGTGGTAGGTTGTGGGGGCACGGCGGGTCGCATGGGCTGGGGCATGCCCATCGGCATCATTGGGGCGCCTTGCATGCCCATTACCATGCCTGGCTGTTGCTGTGGGCAGGAATTCATCTCTTTGTAAAGGTAACTATAACTAGATTATATTTTCTTACACACTATAAGTATTTCGACCTGTCAAAAGTCAGAACTGCAGCCACAAATACAGAGTACTAGAAGTTTTCTAGAAGAATTTACCTTGCAGAACTTAATAATCGTGTTTAAGTTGAGTAGACCGGAAGATATTGCATTTTTCTCAAATTCAGAAGATCAGCTAGAGAATGCGCTCATACAAAATTAATCACACTGAATGACAACACATAACATTCTCAGAAAAAGTATGAGGTGACATGAGGACACTATACATGCAAACATTTCATACAGTCATACGAAAGTTCAATCATACATGCAGGAATTCTTTCAAACTGAAGAAACTATTTACCTTATTTCAGACCTGCTTTTATTATGATTTTGGCTCATTGAGATGAAGTCAGATTTCCAAAATGTTGAAATATGAACTCAATTTAAATGTCACTCATCAGATAGCAACTCAGTGAGCCTAAACCTTAATTTGGAGGATAAATTGGAATACTGAAAGATATTTATCAACTTAATTTTGTAGATTTACAGCTAACATCTTCACTTACAGGTTAAGCAGTCTGCGTCATCAAAATCAACGTAAATTCTTGCCAAAAAATCAACAAAAAAAGGGGGGGAAATACTAAACTACGCGTGTAAACTACGCGAAGCAAAAAAATCGAAACAAAAAGTAGCAAACTTACCATAATATAATGCGGGGGGTGATATGCGTGGGGCATAGTATGAGGCATTGTTGGGAGTGTCATGCCTGGGCCCTGCAACGCAAAAAGGAAGGCATGCTACGGGAAGAAAGAACATAAAAGAGCGAGCTTTAAAAGCAAACAAGGTTTTAGCATAAATGATGCGACATTTAAAGCAACAGAATCGCGGAGCGGTTCCTCTAATGCTGCTTTTATGTAAACACATTGTTGCGGTTCCATGGTTCTCAAAGGATTCAATACGCCGCTTTACTTTTGATTCGACTGCAGCTCGGTGTTGCCATAATAAAATAAAATATATGATCAATATTGATATGATTCTTTCTTTTGTTTTTAATATTTTTGATGTTGAGAAACCATGGATGTTAGGTGTAATATTGTCAGAATCGTGCACTCCATTACGCTTGCTATGTGTGGGAGTGTATCTAACAGAGCTTGCGATGCCAAAATAACTATAAGCAAAAATTAACAAAAAAAACATTTAATACTGAAACCATCTACAATTTCGGCAATATCGGAGCTTATATTTGAGATGTAATTTTATCGAAACTTGCCCATCGACTCACATTATTATGCCACTTGAGTTTCATCACCAAATTATTTAACCAACATCAATTTTGCCTAGAAATAAAAATAATTTACGAATTCCACTAAACTGATACTCTATTGAAAGCGATAATATGGCGTGTACAATTCTGCCAACTATAAAACTACTTGTGTAAAGCGGTGTTCCTTACCATAGGTCTGTATCCTGCTCCCGTGGTCGCTTGCATGGGCTGGGGTGTCCACGTCTGGCCTGGTTTCGACGCGTTCTTCGGCGAATTCCACTGCATCGGTCTAGTCGACACCACAATGGTGTAAGTACGGTCATGCGTACCATGGTTGGTGTGAAAGCATTATGTCATGTTTACGAAAAACCAAATTCTGAACGCGACTTTTTAGTAAAATATTTTTTTTTAGATATGGCAACTTTTTTTAGCTGTCACTTGTTAAACATGGCGGGAAGTTTGACAGTAATGCTTTCACTACAAGTTGCCTTTCTATAATTTGATACCAAGATAAGATCTTTACATAATACAATTAAATATGAAAAGACAGCTTGTCTCATGATATATTATAATTTAAAAGAAAATAAACAGGGTGCTGTTGTCATGATATTTCCAAAGAGATATCATGACATTGTACTAGCTATAATAATCACTTGACACCACTCGGATTTAACGCGTTAAGTTTCAGTCAAAAAGTTTTTATATGATGTTATAGTAATCTGTTAGTCTGTATTAGTGGTTTGAGTACTAGGTAGATTTTTCTTAGGCAATGTAGCAAAAGTAAATTAAAATGTGAAGTGTTATCGCACAGGCGTTTCAGTGTATAAGCTCTATTTAGTGACAAGTATGTAAAGAAATATCGCTTGCATATTGATTTTAGACGAAGAACTTTATTAAAATGTACAACTTTTGACTGAAACTTAACCAAACTACTTTTAGCACATGACAATGAGTGTAGGAATAATAAAAAAAAAACTTTTTATTCATCTAATATGGTTTTACACTTACTTCTGCGCCGTAGCTGTCTTATTGATGGTAAGATTGTTGGCCAGTTGGGCCAGCGAAGAGTCCAGATCACCTGTCAACACCTTGCCTGGCTGCTGCTGTGGTTGCTGACCTGTAATGGATCTTAGTCAGTCGGTGTAAGACCCATATTTGTTCGTAGCAGTGATTACTAGCAAAAATCGCATGAGAAACAAATGATGATTTTCAGCCGTGTTCGATGTTTATGATAAATAATAATAATAATAAATCATAAAGCATAATGTAGATATTAATAAAATTATAAATGTTGGGTTTTGGTTTGAATTTAACATAGCATTATTATGCAATGACCATGGTTGTGGTTTGATTTTTAAAACATAGATGACGTGACTTATTCATGCTATCATCAAGATTCGATCAAGGATTACAACAATGGGCGTGTTACAGCAAATACACAAAACGAAAATTATAAACAACAAATAAAATAACTAAACAGAAACACTGACTTATTTACAAATTAATGCGACACAAAACCTGTGCAAAGGATAACAACTAAAAACTAAAAGTCCTGTGAATTAAATAATTAAAAAGCACACACGACGTTGATTACTGGCAACTCTGCAAGCTATTAAAAAAACAACAATGAAAACGGTCCATTTAAAGTTTGCATATCGAACCGGTGGCTCCCATCGGCATCATGGGTTGTCGTGCGGGGGACCCGAACATCATCGGCTGGGACATCGGCATGGACATGACGTCACTGAAAGGCTGCGCTGCCATTGGTTGAGGCTGTTGTGTGATTGGCTGCTGAGCTTTGGCCGGTGAGCCTCCCAACGACATGCGCATGACGTCTTCGAGGTCGTCGAACGCTGACTTCGGCTGTGGGGGGATGGAAGGGGGAGGGGGACGCGCCGGTGACGCGGAGATTGGCTGAGTGAGGTCTCCCATACCCATGAACGGATTAGCCGCGGCAGCTTGCACAAGAAATTTTTTACATTTAATTTTACAAAGAATGTACAGAATTTACGTAGTATACCCATCACCAGAAATAGATATTTTATTTAAAGCAAGGTTTGGGTTGCCGTGTTGTTTGATATTTGTTCCATTTTATACACTGTCATATGATTTTATTACTTATATTGTTTTAGCATAAGTTATATCTTCAATACAATAGCAAATGATATATTGTTGGACAAGGATTAATTTGTACCCAATTTTGCAATATTAATTTAATAAGTATAATTTCTACCGAAATGGTAGTTTTCAAGCAATACGGCAGCCCCAGCACAATGACTACTAGTGAAAGCTCACCTGCCGAATCAGTGTTATCGAAAACATTAGAGAAGTTAGCCTCGGACACAAAGGAGTTGTTCTGTTGCTGAGGCGGGAAGGCCGCGAAGCCGTTGCTCGGCTGTTGTTGTTGTTGTTGCTGTGGCCACATCGACGCGCCCGTCGCTGGCGCCGCTAAAAGTGTTGCCGCACTTAATAACAATGCAGTACTACTAAAATGGTAGTTTTTTTGTTAAATGAGTTTTTTGTGACTGGTAAACAAATCGATGTAAGTATCTTTGAATGTATAAATACCATTATCTTTACCAGTAATTAATATCTCAACTCTCTATTAACTTGTAAGAGTATTCTTTCATTGTATCGTGTACTGCATCGGTATTCAGTTTTTTGTGGCGACTTACCACTTTGAACTCTGTGTGTGTGTAAATAGAGTGTAGAGTGCTTCAACCATCCCCATTAAGCTAGAGGGATGTGCTTTTATAATACAGTGTGAAGGGTATATTGTGTAGTGCTTACCCATTTATTTCTTAGTTTTCTACTGGCACCAGATTATTTACAACAGTATTTTTTGCTTACATTGATATATTTTTTTTATTTTAAGATATGAAACAAAACTTTTAAGCTTTTGCTCCATTTTTTTTAACTCTTTTAAACTGGCTTCTAATTGCCTTGTATAGGTTAAAGGTCCAATTTTATGGAAAAATGTTCGTGTTTAGATTTCGATATTTACAAGTGTTTAGTTTTGTCTACTCTATGAATACTTCATGAACTTCATGTGTCCGATTAAAATTAATAAGTGGAAAATTAATTATTAATTTACAATATATTAACAATTACATTTTTTAGTATTGTAAGCCATAATTTTAGTCAGTTAGGTTTGGACAGAATTATATTTAGTTACTTCTTTATTAGTTTTACATAACATATGGCAAGAAAAATCATCTGTTTTAGTTATATTTGTATAAATAAAGTTAAATCGGATCTTAGCAGCTTTTACCGTGCTTAAAAGTTTAATATATTAAATGCACCTTCTGTCAAAAGATTGGTACTTGTCCAAAGAAAATGTCATTTTCACATTTTCTGACAATGAATACAGATTAGAGTATTCGACAAATATCAATTTACGTCTTTATAATTAGCGTCTTTTTCGTATATTTTATCCTAAATTGGACCGATCAGGGAACGCATAAACTAGTATGGCAATAAGCGGCACAGCTTAGGTTCAATCTAGTTTTTTTTTAATTTTTTTTTTTTGTTTATTTCACAGTTTCTATTTTTCACTTCCATATCTGCACTGATCACAAGATGGAGGAACACTGGCAATGTCAGTTAGGATTAGATAGCCAGTGTTTTCATAATTATGAAACTATAAACCACTTTTACTGTGAAATCAGCCTTGAAATCCTCCAAAAGGAAGTTCCTATACAAGAATCGTTATTTTGTCTGCGATTTTTACTCGGATTTTAATATACGATATGTATGTACGGAAACTTTCGTGTGCTAATCAGACTGGCACTTGGTAATTTTTTTACAACGAACTTACAGCCACTAGACGTCTTATGCTTGAACTAGCGCACCCAATTCTGTCAACTAGCCGTGGGTGGTATCATCGCGGTCTTTTCTGCCCGATTACTTATAAAAATTTTCGCTTAAATCCCGCAGCATGGCCGAACGAAACTCTTCATTTCGAGTACAAGCAAAAATGAACTTAGCAGTTAGGTGGAAGTGTCTCCAATGGTACGGGGGAGCGGGGTACTGCTTTCTGATTGGTCGAGACTATTTGGGATACTGTGACAATCTACATCAGATCTATAAATCATATGTGTCGACAGACATGCGTCATCTGTTATTAGTCGTCTAGTGGCCGTAAGGCCGTTGGTTTTTGATAACATACCCAAAGTGTACCCTTACCTCCAAACATATTATCAGCGAATGGGTTGCCAAGGGACAACAGATCATCGGACGCCTTGCTGGTAGTGCTGGAGGTGTCGGCGGGCGCGGGACCGAACAGGTCCACTATGGACTGGTTCTGGTTGCTGGGCGCCGACGATAGGAACGGGTTGTTGGCCGCGTTCGTTGGAGATTGGACTTTGTTCTGTAGGTGAGAAAAGCGATTATTGAAGTGTTTGATGAGGTGGTATATAGCCGCCACCGAAGCGCTGTGATGCGATATGAGGACGGTACTGGACAGAATGAGAGGCGGATTAAACGTTTATTTTATTGGTAGAATTCATTCGATTTAAGGTAACGAATGTGCTGGTCTTACCATGTGTGTTAAAATGTCAGTCTCATGAGTGAGAAACTGGGATGGAGGTATACAGCTTATACAGGGTTATTTATAAAACACTGGCAACTTCTCAGGACTATGTAAAGAACATCATAAGCAACAACTTTTATTGTACGACTTTTTACTAAACGTAATTTACCAAAAACAAACCTTCAAAATTTAGTTGTTCTATCTAACACACTTCAACTCTATATTTTGCTGTACCCGCCTACGCCTCCCGCGCATGATCCCTGCTCCCCTCAACTATTGTTCTATCGCTTGCTTCGCATAGACTTCGTAAAATTTAGAACGTTCAGTTTAATTATTTTAAGTTTTGTATGAAAATATGATGAACTAATAAATTTTAATATGTCATAGAGCAAAAGTTGTTGTTTATGATGTTCTTAACATAGTCCTGAGAGATTGCCAGTGTTTTACATATAACCCTGTATAACTCTATTCCTTCAACAGTTTTGTTTAAGTCGTCAAATAGATTGCAGTAAGAGCTCTTGGTAGGGCCTCTGATCGGACTTAGTGCTCAAATACAAAACCGCGATGCGACATCGCAACGTAAATATCTGCGTGTTTGCACCACGCATCGCAAGAACTTGCGAGTTGATTAGCATCGCATATTGTGTGGTCACCTGAACAAATGCTTTACCGCGCGAAATCGCATCGACCACCAGCTGCGCATCGCATCGCGATTTTGTGTGCGAGCCCTTAGTATGATTCCGCGTAGTACACAAATATATCGGACGTTTTTAACAAACCCTGTTTTGAGTCTTATTAATGTATTTGTTTTTGAATAAATAGGCTAGTTGCCTTAAAAATGATATTAGTCCATCTTTTAGATTATTTAAAAATAAGGGACACGTATTTTTTTATTTGTAAATTAAGCCAAAAATGACAAAGATATAGCCCATTAAAGTTACGTGTAACGTCACGGCGTGCTGCATTTTTTCGCACGGGGTGACGTCACACGTAACTTTAATGGGCTATATCTTTGTTATTTTTTGTTTAATCGAAAAAAGAAAAAATATGTGTCTAATATTTTTTTTATAATCTAAAATATGGACTAAATAAAATGTAGTTATTTTGACTCTGGATACTACCCTATTCACCATGTCGTGTATTGATAATGAAGTAGATATGATAGTGAAATCAGTGCAATTTATGAATGTTATGTGAAGTGTGACTTCTCCCAAACACAAAATATAATGAAAATCTTCCCATGATGTGATGTGTGGCTACTCCAAAACACAAAATGTGATGACAATCTTCCCGTAATCGTGTATAAAACATGTAAGTAAACCGTTTGCAATTGCATAGCCTGAAATGGTGATATTTATCTTAAGAACGTTTACAAATAAATAATAGAATATAGCATATAATATTCCCTTAATAGCACGGATATACATATCGACTATATCACAATATTATCATGATAATACATAATAATAAATAAATATCAATAAATTTGCTCGCTTTTCCTAACTAAATCAGTATTAGTATTAGTCAGTATGTATTTTTTGCTATATTTATTCTACTATATTTATAAAGTAGGTATATTTTAATTATAATTGTTTTATTTGTTTCTTTATTCCTTTCATTTTTACACACGGTGTCTACATCTCTTTTTTCCAATTCTCCTCTCGCAAAGCAAAATAGAAATTAATAATAATAATAGAAATCTCTTCCAGCATACCCATGCTGGAAGAGATTTCTTTAAAATAAGCATCACCTATGTACCTATTTTTCTGTTTCTGTTTTGTTTTCTTTTATAAGTTCAGTGTGTACATGAATTGTTAAATAAATAAATAAATTGGATTCGGCTTCTAGTCGAACTGGGCACAGTTCAATTCCAGTAATATACATAATTATACAAGTTATTTTTATTATATGCGAAACCTGAATATAGTTTGTTCAGAATCAGTAACTGAATCGATTCCAATAATTTTTACACTATCTTATATTTTACCCAAAAACATTTAAAAAAGTTATGACACCACCGACACTAAGTACAACACAGGTCACGGCTGGTTGTATACATATACAAAGAACAAGAAGGGATTTTTCAATATTCACACCCCTAAGGGGATGAAACGGGGGGTTCAAAATTTGTATGGAAAAACCTAGTGTCGCTGATAGAGGCTAGTTTAGTCTAAAATATTATAAAACAAAAATACACATAGGCAAGTACCCAATTCTGAATATCGCTTATACACAGCAAAATATTCATAACCACCACGATTTTACAGCAAGTTTGACACAACGCAGATCCCTCGCTCCCAAAGCAACACATAGAACCTTGTCACATATATCTTACGACTATCTCTGTAATCTGACTAATGTCTTCTTCGCCTGTCCATTCTTCACCTTGGTATAAGCGAACCTGAAATGTGTGTGTTGGTTATGGTTTTTGGTTTGAAGTTGGTGGGTGACCTAATTGTAAGCGGATAATAGTCTGTGGTTCGGGAATGAACTACGTTCGGCGAACTAGTTCCCTCCTAAATCCGTCTCTCTTTAGATTGTTCATATCGAATTGATGCACACCACTTAATAGGGAATATACATTTTTTATTTGCTCTGGCTCTAACTTGTTGGTTGGCATCAAAGATGTCTAAGCCAGAAAGAAAATAACACCAGTTTTTTTTTAGGTGGTAAATATCTAATCTATAGGAATTTCCTTTCAAAAGCGAATCCATGGTCCCAGTAGGCTTGGACCCTGTTGGGCCCCTACGCTTTGCTGAACTTTCCATGAGGCGCGCATGGAAAAGTACAGGCCGTCGACGACTTGGTCCGGACGGTCGGATGGGGAGCTACCCATTGCTCGCCGTCTCCAAGCCCGATATATCCCGTTTGCTTTCCTATCAATTTTGATATTCTTTTCATAATTATAATTATTCTATTTCTTCCATGCATATTCCCTATTGTAGAAGGGAGAGTGAGCGACAAGGCGTCGTCACCACTGCCGTATATGAGCTTCACATCATCACAGATAACTGTTCCGGTTCCGAGTGTCCTGTGTATATGAGTCTATGTTTTGTGAACGCGCCCACGAATCAGAAGTACAGAAGAATCTCACTAATCTAGCACTGTTAAAAACCAGAGGGGGTTGGATTATTAGAATGTTGGGATTATCGACTCACAATGGGCCTCATCAGAAGGCTTAGAATCATCCAAAGGGCAACGGAAAGGCCTATGCTCGGTGTTTCCTTGCGTGATCGAAATTAAGATATCCGCAGATGAACTAAGGTTGCCGACATAGCACAAAGATTGGCAATGGGTAGGGCACATTGCTCGCAGAACAGATGGCCGTTGGGGCCGAAAGCTTTTGGAGTGGCGACCGCGTACCCGAAGACGCAGCGATGGAAGGCCTGGTAAGGGTTGCGAGAATCTGATGGATGCGAGACGCACAGGATCGTTAATTGTGGCGACACTTGGGTGAGGCCTATGTCCAATAGTGGACGTGTGTCGGCTGATATGATGATGACGATTGGATTATCGATAAGAGAACGCCTATTTATGCTGTATGTGGCGTATGGTGTTCGGGACGTAAAGAATTACACCATCTCATCTCTTCCCGTGGGTGTAGTAAGAGGCGACTAAGGGACATACCAGAAAATGGGCAGCAGCATTCTTTGTGGATTTCCACAAACACACTGCGATTGCCAACCCGCCTGTCAAGTGTGGCAATTATGGCAAACCCCCCCTACTGGGGGAGGCCTATGTCTAACAGTGGATGTCTTTCGGGTGATATGATGATGATGTGGCGTAGGGAGACGTGGGCGGAGGGTGCCGGATTATTATTGGACGTGTCATTTGATTTGTGGTCTTTTGAAGTGCCAGATTAGTGAGATTCTACTATAATTCCTTGATTCAGGCAATGTTTTGAAAGACAAAAATTCTCTTAATTTCCCTCACCAGTTCCATTAGTTGAGGGTTGAATGACGTTGAACATGCTACGATATTGACGATATACTTGTTAATAATGTTGAATAAACCAACCCTAATGTTAATCACGAAGAGACAAAAGACTCACTTTGGACGGTTGGATGTTACACCTAGATAATATTCCTTTAGTTGTCCAAGCTCGTATGCCCTATAAATTACCGTTAGGTAAGCACAATTAGAATTTAGTTTTGATTGTTAGTGTAACTGTTTCGTTGAAAAGGGTGTTATGGCATGCTAACAACATCTAGTTTTTACAAATTATACGTCCCAAATGGCGGCGTTAACTTAGCTCTCAATTCTTTAGGATGTATGTGTTACAAATAACACATAAACTAGCGAAAGCCGTGTTGGAAGTTGATTTACAACCATGTTGACACAAGATTTTCAGTAACTGAATATTACTATATTCAGTTACTGAAATTTTTTGGCTAGTCTTGGCTGTCAATGAAATAATTGATTCATTATCTCATTTCAAGGCCGTCATTTCAAATGCGAGGGCAGTCCGCGAAATTCATATTTAATTTATTTTTTGCTTTTGCATTTCAGTGATTGATTTGCGACCATAAGGGCTTGTGTACACCACGTTTTTTTAATTGCGCGTTTGTAGCGATACGCACGCGAGTCAAACGCAGCCTGTAGACCTTTAATGGTATAAAAGTACGCCGTCGTCACGTTTCTAAAACGCGGGTCCACGGCGTGTTAAGAAAACTTGGTGTGCACAGTCTCTTTCACGAAATTATTTTTGGAAATGATTATCATTAAAATCGTTGGTTGTATTGATATACAACCGTATCAATTCGTTTAACCCTATTGAATGGCTATGTCGTGAATAAGTGAGCGTTAAACACTGGGGGACAAACTGTCCCCTAACATAACACACAACGCCGTCAAATTGTCCAGCGACAAATCACGCGTCACGTGAATGCGCCATAAAATATGGGGGCCAAGTTTCGGGACTGTCCATTTGCAGCGTCATGTACATTAGAGCGTTGCACGTCATGTTGGGGGTGCCAGTGTCCCACAACTTGCACCTCAATATTTTAAAATGCACTCTCGTGATACGAGACATGTTGGAGGATATTTTGTCCCCTAATGTATCTGACGGTATAGCTGAACTGAGAGGGTTGTATTTCGCGGGCTACACTGGCGCTTTCAGCTTCAAACACTACTGTTCCGCAGGGATACTATTCGTTGTGTGGCTCTACCATTCTTTCCAACAGGAACAATGCAGTCTTTTAGGCCTTAGGTCAACATGCTATCTGATCTCTGTCGTTTTAAAAGTGTCTCTTACCTTATACTGGTTCATAGCAGCCTCCTCTTCAGCCAACGCTTGCTGCTTGAGTGTGTCGTCAATGAACAGCGGTGAGGCGCCGTTGGGCTGGTTGTCGAGACGAGTAGACGCGGCCGCGTTGCCGAATGATGACGAAGTGGACGACAGAGCTCCCATCACGCTCGCTACGTTCTTTTGGGCGCTGGAAGGTGATGTAATTGGTATTAAAAATGGGAGGAGATAAGGTGTGTATTACAGTCAGAGCCAAAAATGTTATTTTGGAAGTTGCAAAATAAGGAAGTTATGGTCAGTTTCCGAGTTGTGAAATTGGAGTTAAGAATGTGTCAAAACCTAATTTGATGGCAAAATTTATCAGGTTTTATACCAGGTTTTTTTTTTCAAACATTGCTCTACCTAAAAACTACTCCCGTATCGTGAATGTGTTTACAAATATGTAAAATCACGTACACCAGATACACAGAATCGGAACTACCAACAGGTCATACAAATATTTATCCGGACAAGAATCGAACTATTAAGCCAACGGTGCCATCAAATAGTTTGACTAAAGCCTCAGATACAGGATACATACTAGGGGACAAAATGTCCCCCAACTTGCCGCAGAACGCTGTCAAATTGACCAACAACACGTTCCACGTAAAATATTTAGGTGGAAGCTGCGGGACACTAGGTAACACTGACCTCTACTATTTACCAAACTGGACCGGCGGTTGTCAAAGTGCTTTTGTGCCCATTTGATGTTCGAAATTCTGGCGCCATCGGCCGTAGCAAGAGTTTACCGTACTAAAACTAGTAATCTCGCGCCGTTTATAATAAACACAAGACCTCATTTTTTATAGGTTTTCTGAAATTCGTGAAGCAGGAATAAAACAAAATTCAAACGAAATTAACTCAAAAAGCAAAAATACACTTCTTTGCAGCTATTTACTTGTACGTCAAAATTAGTTCTCTGAACGCTTACGAGTGGCGCTTCAAATTAGCTCTCAAACACAATGGAACAGCCTGTCCAGAGGTAAATAGTAGAGGTCAGTCAATGTTGCAGCATCACGTAGATTGACGTTGCGCGTCATGTTAGGGGACATTTTGACCCCTAGTGTATCTGAGGTTTAATATTAAACTTCATAGTCTTAATTCGGAAACTGATCGCATGACATTTCTTTTGTCATTCTGACAAGATTGTTCACTGTCTCCAGTGTAATTTCAAGAATTCATTTTCTAAGTTTCTCCGATTATATTGACGCTGACTGTATTTCCGACCAGCACGGGAGTAATGCTAGATGGATGAACATGGACAAAGCAAACAAATAGTTGGAGGGACCATTTTGTGGTTTCAGCATTCGTTTTCCTATAGGAAAATGCGTGAGTGTATGTATGTTTGCGATTGTCAGCATTGAAAAGAAATTATTCAGTTTATTTTGTGTGTAAAGTGGGTATTTAATTAGCTGCTGTGCGTTTGGTGCCACAAAAAGAAATCAATTTTAAATTCTTTCTTTTACATCGTTTAATGACAGAACTTTTTATCTATACCTACCTACAGAAAATTTTGACTCGAACGTTAAAGCTTGGACTATGCGGATGTAATCCAGCGTCCCAACAAAGGTGACTTTGCTAGTTTGAAGCCATGTAAACAGCAGATGTAATCCAGATTTTTATATGACGTCCAACGTCCTTGGATGGCGGACGCGTTTTCCCAAGCACTTTTTTTATTGTTGATAGGTTCGCGCTTGACCACTATCTCACATGATGGACGATGCGGTCCAGGAAGGAATTACGAAAAATTGAGAAATTGGATTGAGGAATTTACATTTATTGCTTTTTCTAGCGAAAATCGCATCAAAATCCATTTAGGAGTACTTGGATAAAGTAGGACGCGTAAGGTGATATATCTCACTAGGATACTAGTGGCGGCGAACCCAGTCACGCTAAAAACTAATTGTACATAGTTCCATACATGGTATATTAAACTGCTTATTGGACTATTTTACGGCTCACCAACATAGCGATACGCATAATATATTCGCACTACACAACCGCTTTAATCGACAGCCAGATGGCTACTGGTACTGACAGGTGTCAGATACATCATGTCATTACGCTTGAGACTACCAACATAACCAATATACTATAGAGGGTACCTCACCTTGGCAGTTATACACTTATTTGGACAATAATATACAGCTCATAATTTAAAGCTTTACTTCAAATCGAATTTGTGCGTCGGTTTCTACACTGCCCTCGAAAGTCAAAATGCGGTAAAAAGGATATGTAAAGATAATACACCGGAAATTGACGCATAAATGTATACTATAAATCCACTTCAAGTATTGGTCGGACAGAATCTGAGTCAAATCGACACGAAAAGAAGAAGACTTCAAAATTCTAGACAATCCAGTGGCGTTTTATTTGAATTTAAAGAAAAAAATCGCTTAATAAGCGGAAATAATCAAAACGTGGGTGACACCAGAGGGACAGCTAGTTTATATTTTAACCTAATATGTAAAGCGTTTCGTTAATATTTCAATAGTCCAATATTTTTTTTAAGTAGCCCTTTTGATGCGCAGTGTTTTAAGCAATCCAATTAAAAATAAATGGAAATGTTTGAGATACACAGCTTTTTAGCTTTCTATACTCCATTCAAAATAAGCTTAGACATTTTAACAAACCTTTTTTACTGTCCATTCAACCGATTTTGATTTTTATTGCGTTGATGGCATGACAAATGGTGACTGCAGTAAATAGATGGTATTGTAACCGCTTTTATGTTTTTAAAGCCGAGTACTCACCTACGAGCTGTAACTGTAACCGTTGCAGATACAGTAACCAAATTTCATTAGTGAGTACGTCGTTCGCGAGCAGTCCCCGAAGTCGTTGTGGTTCGACGCGAGTCAATCGCAGCGAGCCGAAACTTGTCGGTTTTTTCCGCGAACACAAAGGAGCTCGTAGTAAGCTCTATAACCACAACGAGGAAGCATCTACACGTGAACTATGTTACTGTATCTGCAACGGATACAGTGACGGCTCGTAGTTGAGTACCCGGCTTTATGCCATCCTTATTTCTACGAAATAGAAGTCAAAATCGGTTAACTGAACGGTATAAATGTTTTGTTTAGATATCAAATTTTATTGTGAACAAACTATAGGGCAGTTAAGGCATGTGGAACTATTACAGTGTTATCTCTAAGTGTCCGGCATGCCACAGCTGGTTTAAGACCTTAAGTGCTTGCCATGAAAATTAAATCAATTAACAACATGCCTGCTATTTGCTGTTTGTCTGCAAACTTCACTCTTTTGCTGTGTGCATGACACCCTGCAAGTTGGTTAAGGCGCATCACAGACACATACGTGTTCTGCAAGACATTTGAGTTGCATCACACACTTGGAGATGAAGAAAGATGTGTGTGGTAAATAACTCCCTGGCTTATAAAAATACAGGGTGATGCATAGTTATTTGTGACAAGATATTGAAGGGAGATTATTTAGACTGTTTGATCCAACGTGACCAAATTTTAATATCTACCTATTTCTATTTCATCATCATCTTACTGTCCTTGTCCCGTGTTATTTGAAGTATGCGCAACACGTTTTTTCTTCCATTCAGTCCTGTCACCCGTTTGTGGTTAGCACAACACATGGTTTTCTTCCATTCTGTTCTGCCACCCGTTTGTGGTTGGCACAACACATGTTTTTCTTCCATTCCGTCCTGTCACCCGTTTGTGGTTGGCGCAACACGCTTTTCTTCCATTCTGTTCTGCCCCCTGTTTGCGGTTGGCACAACACATGTCTTTCTTCCATTCTGTCCTGTCACTCGTCATACTATCACTAACTCTAGTTTCTTTCATATATCACTGTTTACACAATCCATACATCTTTTCTTTGGCCTCCCTCTCTATCCATTCACAAGTATACTCATTACTCTTATAGTAACATGCGTGTACTGAAATTTATAAGAATAAAATTTTCTTTCTTCAAGATGAGAACCAGTGTTATCAAGTTTTGTTATAGACGTGTGATTTACTATACCCACTATAACGGCCCGTTCACGACCTTGCCGGTGTGAGCGGTAGCTAAGCACAGAGCAGCGAGTGGTAAGAACAGTACGAAATGTTTGAAGCACGCCACGAGATAACGGTCCCGACTTACGAGTTGTAGGGCGCGGGTTCAAACCCAGCCAGGTGCATTAATTTGTGTAATTTATTTCATCACCACTGCTCTCAAAACGGTGAACACAAACATCGTGAAGAAACCGGCATGTCCTAGAACCAAAAATTCGAAGACATGTGACATTTACCAACCCGCACTGGGCCCGCGTGGTGGATTACGGTCTATTCCCTCTCCTAGAGAGGAAGCCTGAGTCTCAGCAGTGGGAACATTAAAACGCTGATTATGTATGTTATGTAAGCCGCGAGACGCTGCTCACAGCGCCGCCCCGCTTGCCGCACCGCTTGCCACTAAGTCGTGAACAGGCCGTAAAGATGTGTATTTTACGTGATCAGTCAACATTTCTATGGACATCAAAAACACGCTTACCTAGCTGTCTGTGTGGGAGTATTAGCAGCAGAACCCTTCTTTCCTTCTAGGCTGGCCAGGTGTCCTTCCAGGGCGTCCAGCAGACTGCTGGGGGCTTTGGTGAGGTCGGGGATGTCGCCCTTGTCGATGCCCACGTTCTCTGCCACCTGGGGAAGAATAGTGTCATGATTATAAAGGCTGAATTGCAGAATTGTGATTCCATCGAAATCTATGGATGTCAGTGATCTAAAAATATTTAAAAACGATCACAAGTTGGACACCACTTACATATTTAATTACAACACAGGTCAAGGCAGGTCAAAGCGCGCATCAGGTGCCAGCAAAAAGTTGGGTGCAAGTGCAAAATGACCCCTTAGTCGCCTGGATGGCTAGGTGACTATTTCTTTTTGCTGAGATAACAAGTTTATAACTTTGTGATTTTTCATGATACAATTTTGTACATAGATTCTTTACATAAAAATACTAGACACGTGTTTCAAGTTTCGAATATACTAAAACGAATGTTGTATAGGCATAAAATATATAGGTACAGAAATCAATCTCTATACAAAGCGCGCTCTCACAACGCACACACAGACGCCGCTCACGGACACGATATCTCGAAGCGCCTCGGCCCGCTCGTCGAACAGTTTCGGCTCTAACGCTCAATAGTGTGCGTCCACCGAGCGTTAGGTATAAAAAGTGACGTACATACATTTTTTTTTTGTGGGTAAAATTCAACTTATGACAACCCTCGCTCTTGGGTGGAGCGGGAGGCAGTGTCAGACTCTTGCTGACTAAAAACCCACGCCGTTCCTTCTAGCATCTTCATACCGGGGCTCAAGTTTCCTTTCGGATAACCCTGGCCCCAGTAGGCTTCGACCCAGCTGGGTCCCTCCTGTTGCTGACAACTCCTTGAGGCGCGCGGGAACAGTGCAGGCCGTCGACGTCTTGGGCTCAGTCAATTACCGGACAGCGAGCTATCCATGGAGGGCACGGCGATGCTCCGCCCAGGCAGGGCACACCTCGACTGTGTGCTCCACCGTGTCCTCCAGGCGTTGCGCACAGTAGCGACACCTGGGCGTCTCTTCCGACTTAATCTGAAACAGGTACCTCCCGAACGTGCCATGTCTGGTGTGGACCTGCGTCATGCGGAAGGTAAGGACGCCGTGAGGTCATTCCAGGCATGCCTCAAAGAGGGGTCTTACCGCCATAACCGTGGCGTGCCCAGAAGTACATACATGAGATTGTCTTCTGTACCTATCTATTTTGTGTCATAAATGTGTTTGTAAGTAAAAAGGCAATGTGTCACCATACTTGGCATTGTACAAGTTTTCCACCTTATCTACCGATTTGAGTCTACGGTATGAACGAAAAACCAAATCCACTTGACTAATTACTGCATACGTTTTACGGCTACACATATTACCGAATATAGTTACCGTAACCTTGACTTTTTTTACGACGTGTATGTAAACATTTTTTAACAAAACTTGGCAACATTTTTGCGTTCGACGTCATTCTTTACAGTTATTTATACTGTACTAAAAATTTTCGAATGAGAACTACGGGGCGCCCCACCTCCATACCATTCAACGAATTAGTATTTTTGTCCAAGTTTTTTTTGTGTACTTTATTTCTTCGTTATTGCCAAGAAAAAATGCAAAGGTCATGGACTGGTGGAAACATTAGTTATTTAATGATTAATGTGTCAGTAATTATGGGTTTATTAATAACTAGCTGCTCCCAGTGGCTTCACCCGCGTGATAGCAGATAATTATCCCAAGGGAACAAGACTTCCGGGATAAAAAGTATCCTGTGTCCTATTCTAGGACATGGTTTATCCGTGTTTCATCAAAATCGGTTTTGCCATTTAGACGTGAAGACGTAACAAACAAAACAATCAAACAAACTCACTTTCGCTTTTATAATATTAGTAAGGATTAATAATTTATATACGGTTTGGATTTTTAGCTCGAAGAATCGAAGTCCACTGGGGCCATGGGATATACGAAAGCAAACCCCAGGGCCTTGGAACGAAGGCTAAGAAAGAACAAGAGTAGGTTTTAGTCAGTTAAAGTCTGACACGCTCACGCGCTACACCCAAGAGTTGGAGAAGTCATTGGATGATTTTCCACCTAAAAAAAGCTCGAAGAATCGCCAAACTTAAGTGGCAGAGTGGGCAGGGCACACTGCTCCCAGAACAGATGGCCGTTGAGATCGAAAGCTTCTGGAGTGGCGACCGTGTAACGGAAGACGCAGCATTGGAAGGCAAACAAGGTAAACTGATGAACTGGTGAGGGTCGCGGGTTACCGATGCATGCGAGACGCACAGGACCGTTTATTTTAATGATACTTGGGGAAGGCCTATGTCCAACAGTGGATGTCATTCCACTGAAATGATGATGGTTTTGTCAGTGGACTGCTTGGTCCTGAAAAGGGCCTGTTAGGGTTTAAATTTGCCATCGTGGTGAAAGATTTGCCAATCGACCAAAGTCGATCAGGTCGGTCAGGTTGCGCCGGACGTAAAAGAATGATGATGTTTTGGACTGTTTTTAAACTCACAAAATAAAGTGGAAATTGACTAATATCTCAATAATACCGCATAACCAGAATAACATCTAACCTTTCAACTCAATTATTTCAGAATAATTGGGTTGCGAAATTTAATATCTAAGGTAGGATTGTATTTTACGAAATACAATTTTTAAATGAACATGAATTGAATTTTTGTTTAATTTTAACGTGTTTCTGTTATTTTAAAATGCCAAAAAAGACCGCAATTTATTTTGTTTTAGTTCTGTCTAAACAACTGTTTCACGGCGCGCACTGTTCCCGCGCGCCTCAAGGAGTTGTCAGCAACAGGAGGGGCCCATCTGGGTCGAAGCCTACCGGGGTCGGGTTTATCCGAAAGGAAACTAGAGCCCCGGTATGAGGGCTAGAAGGAACGGCGCGGGGTTTTTAGTCAGTAAGACTCTGACACTGTCTCCCGCTCCACCCAAGAGCGGGTTTCGTCAATGATAATTTTCCCAGTCGAGAAAAAAAAAGAACAGGCCTAACAGTCCGACTGGCTTTCAATGACGCATGACGGAGTAAGTTTGTTTTTTAATTGATGTAAGCTAGTGCTTGACTGCAGTCCCATCAGATGGTAAGCAGTGATGCAATGGTGAGGTGCACTATTTTATTAATTGGAAGCCTATTCTTGAATTGAAGACACCTAAATTATTTAGTTAGTGTATTATTTAACAGAAGACCGAAGACCGAATTGTGTACCGGAAGATGCAACATTGGAAGGCCTCCTACAAGGTGGACCAAAAACTTGGTAAAAGTTGCGGGAATCCGATCGATGCGAGACGCTCATTGTGACGATACTTGTGGGGAGACCTATGACTCTTTGTGGACGTCTTTCGGCTGACATGATGATATTATAATTACCTTCAAGAACTCTCCGACCCTATCCATCCTGATGAGGAATTTCTTATAGAGGTCGAGAGCCTCGCGGCAGTTCTTCTTGTTCATATCGAAGTACTTCTCCAGAAGATTGATTATACCGTCGTTGTAGCACGCAAATAATCTGGAATAAGGATACATTGTGTTAATATATTTTTTACCTTTCATACGATAGTTTTTTGAGTGTTTTGCACGTTAACTTTATCTCGAACATCTATACAGAGTTATTTGTAAAACACTAATAACCTTGCAGGACTGTATTACTAACATCTTAAACAACAACTTTTGTTCTATGACTTTTTCTTCTTCTTCTTGGTCGTTTCACTCTTGCCAGAGTGGTCGTGGTTATCACGAAGGTAGCTCTCCGGAAGCCGTCAGGGTACGCCGCACGATTTCTCGCCACTTTTGCCTGCTGGCAGTCATCCGGGCACACTCGTTCAACGGGCCGAAAAACGTTCAAATGACTTTTTACAAAACATAATTTAATTTAGCAAAAACAAACTATCAAGATTTTGTTGTTCTATGGTATGTTTTGCTGTCAGTTTTGCCACATTTAATGCGATGATTGACGATTTTTAGAACTGATTGACGAAAATCATGATAGATGGAATTGATTGACGCTTGACGATTGACGATTACACGGTCATCGTGTAATCGTCGCCTGTCTAATACATTTCAACTCTGTATTTTGCTCTACCTGCCTACGTCTGTATGACGCGACGCAAGCGCATCAAGCACCCCCACCGCGCGATCCCGCTATCGTCCGCTATTATTGTGATAGTACAATTATATAACAGCTTGCTTCGCATAGACTTCGTAATATTTAGAACGCTCAGTTTAAATATTTTTATTTTTGTATGAAAATCTGACGAACTAAAATATGATAAATTTTTAAAAGTCATTTTTATTTTTTATTTTTGGTGTACAATAAAGAATTTATCTATCTATCTATCTAACAAATGTTGTTGTTTATGACGTTAGTAACATAGTCCTAACAGGTTACCAATGTTTTGCAATGGTAATGTCTTCAGCATCTATAAGACGAGCGTCTCACCTGATGAGGTCTCTGAACAGCAGCATGAAGCACATGTTGATGACGCCGTTGGTGAGGTCGTTGGCTGTGCAGTCGAACTCGAGCAGGCCGTCCAACTGTGCCTGCAGCACTGGTAATGTTTTCAGCAGTTTCTCTGCGTTCATCATCCGGAGGGAGCCTTCTTCCTTACTGTGGAAATCAAATATGTTACATTAGAATAATATATATCGTACTAGATATTTTTATTTATTAAAAAATGTTTTATATATGTATAAATAAATCAAGGATTTTGGGCAGTACTTATCTGGTTTATCTTATTCTGGTTCCCAACTTTGCAGTGCGGCTGCAGTGACAAATTTGCACGTGTATCAAAAATTATTGAGAATATAGTATCATCTGATAATATATTCTCAGAGTTGGCGACTAAACCAGATAAGTACAGCCCGAAATCCTTGTTTCTAAAAATTAAACAATAGTATCACTTGCAAACGATAAAGCGAAAAATTAACTACCATTCTCCCCACAGTGTTTCAGAATAGAGGAGTTAAAGCCTGGTCATGACTTCGGGCGGCGTCTCATGGCGTGCTTCAAACATTATCATACTTTTAAAGTTACGCTCGCCGCCTCGCGCTTAGCTACCGCTCACAGCGCCTAGGTTATAAACGGGCCGTGCGTGCGTCCTCAAAACTGTCACTTGCCACTGATCCGCGGTGACTTTGCAAGATTTCTACCCATTGCGTTATCTTTCCTCACTGGAATATAGATTATACAGAATACCAAAAAATCGTGTACTCACCCCCTCTTAACTTTGCAGAAATCAAAGGCCACAGTCCTGTAAGACAGCGCCTTCTCATTGAGGTACTTGGCGTAACGCCGGATGAACGGGGACATGTCATATCCTGGACACATAGAGGCTGAATGTAACATGTTCTGGATGGGAAGGTGGTAGATGTGTTTGCGGTCATGCATGATTGTGGTACATGTGGAAGGCGTTACAGTGGGTCAATTTTGGTGTTGGTATGATTAGACGGCAGTTCTTGAGACCATCACCATAAGGAATAAAGTTCGAGGAATTAAGTAACATGGAGTTGATAGTACCTCCTCTCTAAAATCCTGGGATCATAAAACGTAATGATTAAATTCCGACGAAACCGAAACGATCAATTTAAGAATTTGAACGAAATTATTACCGTTGCGTACTAAAAGTGTTAGATTAAAACAAAGCTCTTTAATTTAGCACTTTTAGATCAATAAATATTTTTTAATTTTATAAATCGCAAGATTTAATCGTCGTAATCGTTTATGATTTCGGGATTGTAGAGGAAGTATTATAAACTCTATGTTACTTAACGGTGATTTTTGATTGGACTGATAACAGAAATAGTCAATTCCAGAAACGAAAAGTTTGAGTTTTCTTGATTTTTGAATAATTGGTAAAGTTATAAAAAAATCAAGAATACTCGGAAACCAGTCTTTACCAAACTGTGCACGCCAGTTTGAGGGGTCAAACTGGAGTGCACGGTTGTGTGTATTTTGATTAAAATTTGACTCACTGTAAATACTAACACATGATTTTTGTCAATGAGGCTTATGTTGATCATGATGTGGTGTTTAGTGACATGATTTAATATAGCAGGTAAATTCACAGGCAAGCACAGCAAGCCCAGGTTTGGAAACTAAAGATCCGTTTTTCACTTAACCATCTAACCGCCCGCGTCGGATTTTTCCGATGAGTGTTGTGTCCTATTCGCCATAGTTGTACATCTCGTTTAGCTCTTCAATTCTTATTTAGTCGTAGATGTGCGACTCTGGCGGAATGAACGTGAGTGTTTGTCGGATATATCCGACATAAGTTGTTAAAAGGTTAAAAAATAGATCTTTACTATCCAAGCTAGGGTTTGCTCTCAGTTGCTAAAAACCTTTAAATACTCAATCTCTTGTCAAATATGGTTTGAATTTAACAAGATTTGATTATTCAGGTATCTAGAAACTGATTGCCAGTTTTATTTTAATCCATAGAGCGTGGAATGAATCATGGACAATATTAAGCCTTAAACCGCTTGCGTCGGATTATTCCGACGAGTGTTTTCGAGTCCTATTCGCCAGGGTCGTGTGTTTGCGACTGGGTACTCCGTCTTGTTTAGCTCTTCAATCTCCATAAGTGACTGAAGATCTGACGAGATGGATTATTTGGTCGTAGATGTGCGACCCTGGCGGAATGAACGCGAGTGTTCGTCGGGAATATCCGACGGAGGCCGTTAAAAGGTTAAAAGCGTATGCTTTTTTTTTTTCAATCTTTGTGTGTGATTTTTTAAAAACAAGTATACAAAGCTAACATGGCAATTAGGCTTTTGGGGCCTCAACATCAAATGGTTGCAAATGCAACGAAGCATTTCAAAAGTCAATCAAAACCATGCAACGATTTACAGTGCATGTGCAATTTAGGGGCGACATTCTTAGTATCTGCTGTAGTGACGTATGGCATTGTATGAAAAGCATACAAAAAGTTGGATATATCGCACTTTCTGTAAAACAAGGGCACAATAGAAATAGGTAAAGCTGATGTTGACCGCTCCGAACTTCGTACAATTGCCAGCGCAGTAATTCTTTTTATGTTTTTAATCATATGGCGAATGTGTATGTGCAATAGTTCGGAACGCCAACTTCAGAGTGTGCAACTTAAAATAAATGAAAATTAATAATAATAATATATTTTTTTTAATATTTTGACTGTAATGATTTTTTTTTTATTGTTCCAAAGTTATTCTCCTTTTCCATGAAATAAACTATCCACGATAGTTATTTCAGACATATAATCATTTTTTTTAATATCATTTTTATGTAGGTACTTGCGCCAACCTTGCATTTTTTTTACAAATGTTGCCTTGTCCAACAAAAGGTGCGATATTATGTCTTAACTAACTCTTAACTATAATATGCGCATATGACTTTTAGGAGTTGATGTTAGCTCTAAATTCCTTGATTATCAACAGACTAAAAAGTTGCAAATAACCTAGATACCGAGAATGTCACCCCAACATGTATCGAACGTACTTAGGTGCAATCACTACAAACTTATCAGTGTTCTATGACCTATACATGAATGAGTTGATTCAACTATTAATCGTGTCTATAAAATAGCAATCGGCTGTGAATTAATTGTTACTATTGTGATTTGTGTCGCTAATTACCAGTTTTTATTGTCCAATATTTATTAATTTCAGAAAATATTGGACAATAAACTGCTTATCTGGAATAAGTCCAGATTAATGGTTTTCGTGACAACAATACGCTGTGCAAAAACATTTACAAAAGCGTGAATTTGTACCTAATCGTTACATGTATGCTAATCTCTATTTGTTCAAAAACAATTCTAAAATAAAACTAACAAAAGACTATAAATAAAACACATTATTTTGTCTAACCCAATTCATCGGTATCGTGTTTTCTCGTGATACCGTAGCCGAGAAAAGAAATAGCAAGCACATACATGCCTATGAACAAAAAAAAAAACCTGAATCTCTATTTTTGTTTTCAAATTCAAAAACAGAACTCGAATACGTCAACTACCAAAAAGTTTGTTTTATACAATGGTGCTGCGAATCAAGCTCTTGAACTCAAGCAGCGAAAGTTGCAAAAACAAAAAAAAAAGACGAAAAATTGCACCCCATCCAAGCGTGTACCAGCTACACGTGAACAGACGGACAGACATTTACAAAAAAGCCGCCATTTTGTTTTTTTTTTTAAACTCACCAATCCGGGCACCGGCCGCGCCTTTGCAAGCATTAGGGAAAATTAAATTCAGTTAAAACAGTAGAATTTTACGGAAAAATAAAAACACATCACAATATAGGACTACTAGATATTTTTTTTGTGTATGGAAACCAGATTACTTACAATAAGGTAGGGTTCAAAAGTACTCGAAGATTAATATCGAAAGATTGCTGTTGTCTGTTGTGAAAATTCCAAGTGCAAATTGCAGTAAGTGCTATGCTCAATGCAATAGATAACAATGTGCTCGAAACATACCAACATTTACGTGATCTAAGATGCAATAATACATAAACATCTAAATTCGCCTGTATAGTATAAGACTTGTTATTCTGTAAATCTTTTAGGCAATCCATTTTTTTCTATAGTTTTTTGGGTAAGGCCCTTTGCCCACGCCGACTTTTTGTGGCGATGCTGTCGCGCGTTTCGTAAGCGCGACAGCAACGCTACTAACGCGCGTTAGTCGCATTTGCAAGCGCTTCGCCGTGGGCGAGGAGCAATATACATACACCCAAAGTGAATAATATTCTATTTACTCGTAGTACTGCCGCATATTTATAATAACATTTCAATTATTCAATAAATAGGTAGGTAGCAAGTTTATACAACAAGTTAGTGCGCTTCACCATCAACGATTGCATCACTGCTTACCATCAGTTAGGTTCGCAGTGAAGCACTAGTGTATTTAATTTTTTTTTTATAAATATACATAGCTAGGAATCTGTGTATTCAATAAATGAAATCAAATGTCCCACCTAATGAAATGAATGAAGCTCTAATTTGGACACCAATTTAGGTAGAGCATGCAGTATTCTCATCAAAATTCTATATACAAATACAGGATAAAATTACCAAGGAAAATAACAATAACTGGTTTCCTAACACATTCGTAATTATTACTAAACACGGTCAACGGCAGGTTTATCAATGGATGCTTAACATTAATTAATTACAATTCGCCGCTATAACAATTATTCAAATAAGGATAATTATAGTTTATCCAAGATTTAGTTATGTGTGTCATATCATACACCAGAGACTAGCGCGGTCAAAACGTTTAATGCGTTTGGTTCTCTGATTGGTTAAGAGCTTGGCGCGAGCCAATCGGAGCGCTAAACGTCATAAATGTGTCGGCACTCAGACCAGCATAAAATAATATGTCATATCTTAGGCTGGTTTTGATACCAAGCATCAGAAATTCTTAAACTAGATATTAAAATACTGCAAATGAAATGTTACATGTATGTCTTTTGTTCCAACTCTCCTTTCGTAGATATGACGGAAAAAAAGATCTTCAGAAATTTTGTTTGGTTATGTGTGTACCTAAATAAATAACTCATCGTCGGACCACTAGACGTAGACGTTATACCACCGGTAAGTACAAGGTGGACATCCGCACGTACAAAATAGTTTTGGGAACACATTAATTGCGCGTTCAGCTAAGGAGCGGAATTTCCTCCCGGAGTGTTTCCTGATAGCTACGACCTAAGGGTCTCTTAAATCAAGAGATAATAGATTACTTCTAGGCAAGCGTGCTCAATTGTCGACCACATTGATGATAGTGACAGGATAGTGACAGGTGGGATAGTGATCAAACGCAAGCGTATCAATTATAAAAAAAAAATCTCATTTGTAACGCTATTACAGTTGGGCACGTCTCAGACCGAAAGAACGATGAATGCAATATGTAAAAGATCATATAGCTTTTTTTGGTGGGCAAAAATCATCCAATGACAACCCCCGCTCTTGGGCGGAGCGGGAGATAGTGTCAGACTCTTACTGACTAAAAACCCACCCCGTTCCTTCTAGCCTTCATACCGGGATTCGAGCTCGCTTTCGGATAACCCTGGCCCCAGTAGGCTTCGACCCAGCTGGGCCCCTGCTGTTGCTGACAATTCCTTGAGGCGCGCGGGAACAAGATAACTTTATTGCGATGAAATGTTACTTGTGAAGATGATTTTTGGAGTAGTCATAGTAGTTTATTGGTAAGGGATTCTTACAAGTCATTTCAGAAAGTTACATTATATTTAAGTAATAAATGGAATAGTTATGTTATGCCAAGGAAGATCCATGGTTTGTCCGAAAGGGAACCATGGGGCCCCAAGACGTAAGCAAAGAAGACACAGGAGTGGGTTTTAGTCAGTAAAAGTCTGACACGTCCTCCTGCTCCACCCTTCAGAGAGAAGAAGTCATCGGTATATTTCCGACTAAAAAAAAATGCCAAGGATGATGATAGTATGTAATTTATTTATTCACGGATCGATTTTAAAATTACTTTTTAATGACAGCAATGTGAGAGCAGTATTCTACTAATGCCCAAAACAGCACAATGTAGTCCTAAATCTGTTGCCAAACTTGGATATTAACGTCCAATTTCGCATTAAAACGGCTGAAACCATTTGCGGGGTGGCACATAATTGGTACCTACGGAAATTTATTGCCTAACGGAATGTCAAATGTAAATTATTTCTATGCAAGCTGACACATCTCCAAGTTCTCTCAACACACGCTAAGGATGCTCGTCCACGTCCGATAATCGGTGACAGATAGCAAACGACCTACAAAAAGTTGGTCAGAAATACAGAACAATGTTACAAATATACAAAATCGGCCCGATTATCTGTCCTACAAAAAGTCTTACGCGGGCGAGCAGCATAAATCAAAACGGGCGTAACTCAAAAGAGAGCATTTGAAAACTGAACCTTATGTTTTAAAACATACTAACTGCTAGCAGCGGCTTCGCTCGCGTGATAGCAGAAAATTATCCCAAGAGAACATACTACAGAGATAAAGAGTATCCTATGTGCAATTCCAGGACATGGTCTACCCATGTACCAAGTTTCATCGAATCCCATTCAGTAGTTTTTGCGTAAAAGAGAAACGAACATCCTACATACAAAAAATGCGTTTATAATATTAATAAGATGTTTTCGAGCCATAGGTAGCTCGATGTTCGATCGTCCGGTAACTGTCCGGACCGAGCCCAAGTCATCGCAGCGCACCTGTTCCCGCGCGCCTCAAGGAGCTGTCAGCAACAGCAGAGGTCCAGCCGGGTCGAAGCCTACTGAGGCAAAGGTTATCCGAAAGGGAGCTCGAGGCCCGGTATGAAGGCACGAAGGAACGGGGTGGGTTTTAAGTCAGTACGAACCTGACACTATCTCCCGCTCCGGCCAAGGGTCGTCATTGGATAATTTTCCCCACCATAAAAAAGTAGGATGTTTACAGCTTCAATTAGTTTTGAAGTTAGGTCACTTTAAGATTAATTAATTAAGCATATGATGTGTATCTAACCTAAAATATCCCAGACAATCGTTAACTCAAAAACAAATGAATCCAAGCTCCAAAACCCACATAATATAATATTCCTCCTTATATCATCGTCGTACAGTCAACACACGTCATAGCCACATCTGAGCTAGGAAAACCGCCTTAACGGCTATGAAAGATAGATTCTGTTAGAGCCAAATTATTAACATGTATGCGTAGTTGACAGTACAACGGGAGCACAGATCATTGTCATAAAACTATTATATACATAAAGTAGTCCCGGGACATATTGTCGCCACTAAGGATGGTAAAGAAGCAGACGGTATATTATATATTTGGAGGGTATTGTATATTATATATTTGTAGGATGTCAATGACATATGAGGAAGTCAGTACTTCCTCATATGTCATAGAAGATTGTATGTTAATAGTACCTCCTGATAGTCTTGTTCAGTGGCGTAGTTTGGTAACCAACAGCTCTAGAGAAATTATCAAATAACTTCTGCTCTGGGTGGAGCGCAAGGGAGTGTCATACTTTTACTTACTAAAACGAGTTGCCATGATTAGTGTTATAATTTACTAGCTTTTACGCGCGGCTTCGCCCGCGTTTATTAATCCCTCTTTCTCCGCTTTTCTCACTTTTTTTTTAAATATAGCCTATGTCCGTCTCCAGGGTCCCAACTATCTCTGTACCAAAATTCATCAAAATCGGTTTTGCCATATAGACGTGAAGACGTAACAAACAAACAAACTCACTTTCCCTTTTATAATATTAGTAAGAATTTTTTTTAAAGAAAGTTGAATTTTACTTCAAAAGTGATTAACTTATCAAGTTTTTTGGGGGTCCTCAATCCTGCGGGCCCCCAGGCACTGCCCCGCCTAGCCCCTCGGTAGCTACGCCACTAGTCTTGTTCAAAGTCTATGAGAACAGACGTGTTAACTGTTTATGTGCACATTGCTTGCATAGCTCAGTTTACATCATGTTTTTAGGGTGCCTATTATATGCAGAAATTGAAGACGAATAAAAGAGAGGTAGAGGCAGCCCGCCATCGACCTGGTGGTCAAACATTGAAAGAGACCTCAAGAAAGTCCAATTGCCAAAACCGACAAGCCAGGACAGATCTACCTGGCGCCGTAGAGTGAGGAGACCCGACCCCAGATAACGGGAACAGGGACGGAAGAAGACGAACAACCCGAATACCCCTAATATTTAAAAAACCTTTTTGTAAAAATAAAACAACTTCACTAAAAAATTTAATTGAATTTGAGTTCCCTCAATTTCACAATGACTCCATCATTAGATCCCAACTTGGTGGCTATGGGACCATTTGGGAAGTATACCCTTTCGAACAAAAAAAGGATTTTTGAATTTGGTTGGCAAGCGAGAACAGTAAGCCTTAGTGAACTTTTTAAATTGTATACGCTTATTAACATCAACAATGCTGTTTGTCTGTAGCCATAAAGTGACTAAGGTCAATGAGTAATAGAATCCAACAGTAAACAATTATCGTAGTGAGAAAATCTACAGCCTAACCAAGGGTTGCGGAGGTCAAGTGCTTCTGTGCATACCAGTAGTAATTTGAGAAGTTACGGTAGCTTTTATGCAAACACTTAGCTGTTTTATGCTTCAGTAAAGTAGCATGGCGAGGCAGAGTAACAATAGGGCAATAAAATGATTTTACAATAACTTTAACGCTAAGAAATGTCGATTCATTTCCATTCGCATCGTAGCTTTCCATCAGGCGAGATAGCAGTCAAGCGCGAACCTATTGTACCAGACACCTACAGGCAGCGCGCTCATAGATCACTAGGGCGCGCGCGCCGGCCGCGTATGGTTTTTATGTAGTTAAATCTATGTACCGAGTAACCGAAGAGGCGACTGCAGCGACATATTTTGATATGACGGCGGACCCGCGCACTAGCTCGTATCACGTCGGGGGGGGAGGAGCCATGTACCAGACACCTACAGGCAGCGCGCCCTAGTGATCTATGAGCGCGCTGCCTGTAGGTGTCTGGTACACTATCAACAATAAAACTAAAATCCTGAACTGTTGTTAAAAGAAAAATAAATCTCGGGAAACACTGCTTTTTTTTTCGGTGGGAATTCATCCTATGACGTCTACCGCTCTTCTGGAACGGAACGGGAGGGCGTCTCAGACTTTTACTGATAAAAACGCATTCCTGGAAAGCAAGGCAAAGAAGGAATTCTTTGACTTTCGTTCCAAGACCCCGGGGTTTCCTTTCGGACAACCCATGGTCTCAGTAAGGTTCCGCCACCTACGGATTGCTGACATTTCTATGAGGCACGTGGAACAGTACGCCCCGGCTTTCATATCACACAGTCAATCTATCGTTTCTTTGACCATCCTCCCCTCTGCATCCATTGTGTCTTTGTTCACCCTCTCTCTGTATCCAATCACGTAAAATCTATCTATCTTTTCTTTGAGGAAGAGGGCCTCTGCATTCATTCACATAGGCTACTTTTAATCCTGAGAAAAGTTGTTTTGAGTGACAGGCCACGCAAGCGAAGGTGTGGGAAACGGCTAACATTTGATAAAAAAGCTGACGTTACAGTCTAGCAAATCTTGAAGACCCGCTTTTTTTTTTGATATGATAGGCTCGCGCTTAACCAATATGGGAAATCACCCGATGGAAAACGACGCCGACGATGTGGTCGACGATGGAGCACGCTTTCCTAGAAGTAACCTATTCACTCTTGACTTAAATATCTCCAGATTGTAGCTATCAGGAAACACAAGAATCCGACAGGAAATTCCACTCCAAAGCTGTACGCACAATGAATGTGTTCCCAAAACGTTTTTTGCGTATGGGTGGGATGTCCACCATGTATCTACCGGTGGTACGATGATGGAACAGGCTTGGCTATGCAATTCCGACATGCAACCGATAGAAAACCGACATGCTAACACTTCGGAATCGATGCTCAAGACTTGACATTTGGCCTTTTTTAAGCACATCTGAGGACGTCATATTATACGGCACTTGTCCAAAATTAAATCGTATCTTAACCTCATAACTATAAAATGTGTCTGCGTTAATGACCTATTAAAAGTCTGAACAACATTCGTAAAATTTGAGTATTAAAGTAACCGTAATGTGACCATTTAATTAATTTATTTTTGGATAGGAAATCATCAAATAACTTTATTTTTATTATGCATAGGCTTGCGTTTGACCACGATCTCACCTGATGGTAAGAGATGATGATTTTAGTTCTTTTAAGTTATATAAGAATCTGAGAATAGTGTTGCTAACAGGCATGGTTCTTGATGACTCACGAGTTAGACTGTTGAACCATAAGCTTTTAGCAAAAAATACATTAGCAAATAAAATTAATATTGACTGTATAATTCTACCGTTTGATTATATGGAGAGGAAGACCAATGGTTGTTTTAAAAATATATGTGTTACTAGCTTCTGCTAACGGCTTTGCCTGAGTGAAATTAGTTTTCCCATAAAACTTTTGGACTCCGTTTCATCCACTTAGGGGGTGAATTTTGGAAAATTCTCTCTTAGTATACTCTTATTCCAAAACTATCACACAACGCCGCTAAGCAGAGCTTGTATTATGAGTACTAGACAACTGATAAACTTACTTATATATTTCTAAATACATAAATATCTATATATATATAAAAATGAGCCCCGTTTTCCGTTGTCACGACTTGGCATGAAAACGGCTTGACCGATTTGGCTGATTTTTTTTTTGTTGTGATTGTTATTGTGAGGATAAGGTTCTTATAAAAAAAAAAAAAAAAAAAAATAGGGTACCTAGTGTAGGGTAGAGTAGGGTAGGGTAGAGTAGAGTAGAGTAGGGTAGAGTAGGGTAGGGTAGAGTAGAGTAGGGTAGGGTAGGGTAGAGTAGAGTAGAGTAGGGTAGAGTAGGGTAGAGTAGGGTAGAGTAGGGTAGAGTAGGGTAGAGTAGGGTAGAGCAGGGTAGAGTAGGGTAGAGTAGGGTAGAGTAGGGTAGAGTAGAGTAGAGTAGGATAGAGTTGGGTATAGTAGTGTGGAGTAGAGACGAGTGGGAGCGAAGCCGCGCGGGCAAAAGCTAGTTATAGATAAATTACACCTCATCATGCTCATCACACAAACATTTGTCCTGGGTGGGAATCAAACCCACGACCTCCGGCATAGCAGTCAGGGTCACCACTACACCAACAGGCCAGTCAAAATTTAAAAAATAGAATAGTGAATAATACTCGAGAATAATACAAGTGCATCAGTCTGTTTATGAAACAAGTAATGTTTTCATAAAAATTAATTTGCACAGTTGATAGGTTTTATTGCGTGGATTGTAAACAAATCTATTTATTTTTATTATGGTCCGTTATCGTTTTCTTGCTTAGTTACAAATTGTTTACATAGTAAAATAAGCACAAATCGTTTATTACCGACTTCCCAAAAAGGAGGAGGTACTACGTTCGGCTGTTTGTATGTTTTTTTTTTTTTTTTTTTTTGTATGTTTGTTCGTCGAATACTCCCCCAAATGTGGACGGATTTTCAAAATTCTTTTTTTGTTCGAAAGTAGATAGTTCTGAGGTGGTCCCATTATCACCAAATTAGGATCTGGTGATGGGATCTTGGAGAAATCGAGGGCAACCTTCAAATTTTATAGGCTCACTTATTGATTTTCGCATGTTTTATGAAGTATCTTGTGTATTTGCGTATGGTCGTCACCATCTCAGGTAGCTGGGCTGATGATGGAAGGTACAACTCCTTAACAGTAAGAAGTTACTCGAACAGGCAAGGACTGTTTTAGTAAATTGTTTTGATGTTTGATAGGGCATTTGCCACATTTGGTCTCATGATCATCAAGTCATGACCTGATGCTGCAGTCAGGATAGTCTGCAGAGTACCTAAGTCCTCGACAACAAACAGCAGATATATCGAGTTTAGGCTCATTGAAAACGGCTCGATGTGTGGATAAACGTACTGCTAATAAAGAACACCGAAGTACATAGAGACCTGATGCTGAAGCCAGGAGCATCAGGAAAAGTACAAACCTTGAAATTACAGCACCGTAGTCGTGTTTGGGCTCATTTTAAACAGGACTAAATTTTAAGTTCATTGCAATGTTGACATAAATCTGGCCTGATGCTACAGCCGGGATTATCAGCATCTAGTCTAATGACTGATTGAAAGATTTACCTCTCGGCTTCATCATCAGATCAGTTCGATATATCCTTTCCCTCTCCAGCATCTAGTCTAATGACTGTTTAAAAGAAGAGGGGGAGAGGATATATCGAACTGATCTGATGATGAAGCCGAAAGGTAAATTAATGTAATCTAACCGTGTTTGGGATTATTAGAACCGTTATGAGATGCGCTCTGACTATAAGGTATTTAAGTTTGACTGAGGGGTACTTTTTAGTGGTGGTACCATAACTAAAAAGTGTAAAATAAAAAACTTTTTACAAAAAAAATATAACCGACTTCAATGATAAAAAACACTGAAAAGTATCAAATAACTTTAATTTTGGAAGTCGGTGTTAAATAACGAAGAGACTAAACTATTATAGAAACACCGACTTACAAAATTAAAGTTATTTGATACTTTTCAGTGTTTTTTATCATTGAAGTCGGTTATATTTTTTTTGTAAAAAGTTTTTTTTTACTATGAAAGTAAACATTATGGTTCATTTATTTATCACGGTCAAAATACTAAGTTAAATAATATAAAACTGCTCTTACACTAACTAAAAAAAAAAATACTATTAAAAAACCTAAAATCAAAATGGCTACCCGTTCTTATTTCAAAAAAAAACATCTGCGAGGGAAAAATGAGTTATACAGCTGACCGAGGCCGCGGTGTCATTGACCTATAAGGTCACCGTGTAGTACCCACATAGTTTACACGTTAGGCGGAACGAAACTGATATGGCGTACTGTGGAGTTATGATTCTAGTAACATTCCAGAGTTACGGCTGATATGCATCTGTGTGGAATGTGGTAAATAGGGACCCCGAAAGGTAAAATGGACCAATACTGACACTAGTTATCTGACGCTAAGATGAGTAGGCAGTTTTGTTGTCGCGGCAAAGGAGACAATGTACAAGTAGAGATGGGTTTCTACCCGGTAAATACCCAAAATACCCAAATGCAGGGTTTTTACCCGGGTAAATACCCAAATGGTGGGTATTTACTTTTTGGATTTTTTTTGTTTTTTATACATTTTTAGCAATAAAAAATGTTTATCAAATATGTTTTATGCATGAAATGTACATGGTGTCGGCTAAGAATAGTTTTCTACTCTACAAATCATGGAAAACGTGCATGTCCGTATTTTTTTAATATTTTACGTCTGTATTTTATTCGAAAAACTAACACAGACATACAAAATTAAGAAACAATATGAAGAACACTTAAAATAAAATTAAAAACAAAAAAAATAATAAAAAAATAAAAAAAAAACATTGTGTAAGTTATTTATTGTTACAAACTTGAAAATCAGTTGAAATTTTACATTTATGCAAAAGTTACAGTTAAACTTCATTTAACAAAAATAATAATCAGGCGTTAAAACTTAAAAATATACGAAAGAAGCCGAATTTATAACATGGAGGTGTTCAAAACATGTAAACGATCTAAAATTCAACGAAACTTTATTTAATAAATCATCCAAAAAAGTTTTAAAGGTTTATACCCCATGGTTTTGGGTATTTACCAGGTAAAAACCATGTTTATACCCAAATTGGGTATTTACCCGGTAAATACCCGATGGGTTTTTACCCACCGCCCATCTCTATGTACAAGACAGGTCTTCTAGTCGGGCCATGGATGATGAACACCATGCCAGGCATGGTGTACCATCAAAGACACTTCCGCCTGGCCACCGCTAAGTTAATTTTTGCTTGCACTCGAAACGAAAACTTCAAAGGGTTTGTTTTGGCGCCACGCTGCAGGATTCAAGGGATTTTTTAAGTGGTCAGGCAGAAATGACCGCCATTGTACCTATGTAGCGCAGTTGTGAGACACACAATGTTAGTGTTTTTTTTAAATCTTAAGTTTTTACATGTGTGTATATTACGTGTGTGCCAAATAGATATATTTCCTGTTTTTCTTTATTTACCATCCCAAGATACTACCAACTATTCCAGAATCAACTGCGGCAACTCCAAGGAAACCGCCCGAGGAAAAACCCTCTCGCAACGAAATGATTATAAACAGCGTTGGAGTTGGAAAACAAACGTTATCTTTTTATGAGAAGGGTTGAAGAGTTTCAGACGAGTTTCAACGGAGAAAGGCTGCCCAAGGAAATGAAAAACTTCCTTTATGTAAGTTATTATTATTGATAGGCTCGCGTTTGAACACTATCTCACCTGATGGTAAGCAATGATGTGGCCGACGATGGAGCACGCTTGCCTAGAAGTAACCTTTTTTACTCGTGACTTAGACCCCTAGGTTGTAACTATCAGAAGTCATAGACAATGTCCAAAAAAAAAATGGTTCTTTGGTTGCTCGCAGGGCAATGGTCGAAAAGTCCGAAAGGTTCTGGTGTGCGAAAGACGCAGCGATGGAAGGCCTTTAACAAGGTGGACACACGACCTGGTGAGGGTCACGGGAATCCAATGGATGCAAGATGCACAAAACTGGCAAAGGCAGTACCTATTTGGGGGGAGATTTGTGTCCAACAGTGGATGTCTTTCGGCAAATAATCCACCCGAAAATTGTCATCAGCTGATCAATATTAGTCGGAAGTTCAACTTTTTTTTGGACGGTAACGTTATAACAATGCCGTGTTTGTAGACTCGTAAAAACACTGCGGGACCCGACACGATCAACGGGGTAAGCCTCAATCAGTGAATACGATGAATCGAATCAAATGGATTATCCTGTTAACGATACTTAACGATACGATACAATTGCGATTGATCGAGGTAATTTCTTCTCACACTCGATCACATGTCTTTCTGAATCATTCTCAAATATTTTTTTGTTTATTTTCCAATTGAGATGACGGCAAATGACAGGTTTGGAATAAAACATGCTGCATAGACTCCAAGATAATTTTGTTCGTCACTCCAGAACCTTTCGTTACGGGTGATACAGATCTTTGAAATTTTCTACCTTTCTTTATTACTATAATATGCATGTATTATACACCTAAACCTTCCTCATGAATCACTCTATCTATCGATGAACACTGCACAAAAATCCATTCTGCAGTTCTGACTATATGCTATTATACAGACAGACCTAACGAGCGGCGAGACAATAAAAAATATCAAGACATAAAACAAATTAGTTTCGCAGACGCCCAAAAGAATTCCGCCGAGTCATCCGCCAGACACAAAACTTCCTAATATAGAGCAACGAACGTTTAATTCTGGTTTTACGCCATATACGCCACTAGGGCGCCAATACGACTTGGCAGCATACATAATGACGTGGAAATACTACAGGCCTCGCTAGTTGTGGATTCGTTGCATAACGTTATCCACGACGACATTACTCTACTATGGTTTCTCGAGTGTGAATCTGCGCTTGCAACTTAGCTGTAGTTTTTTCATCTTTTCTTTACTCTTTAGATACCGGCAATAAGAGATACAATAAAAAGACAATGACAGCACGAACGCCGGCGTCCGCTTGGGGTTTAATGAACTAAATTGACATATATCCGAAGGCGAACCAAGGTTACTGACATAGCTCGATGAATCGCCAATCTTAAGTGGCAATGGGCAGGGCACATTGATCGCAAAACAGATGGCCGTTGGGGCCGAAAGGTTCTGGAGTAGTAACCGCGTACTGGAAGACGCACCGTAGGAAGGCCACATTCAAGGTGGACCGATGACCTGGTGAAGGTTGCGCGAATCCGAAGGATGCGGGACGCACAGGTTCGATAATTGTGGCGACACTTGGGGAGGCCTATGTCTAACAATGGACCATTTTCGGATTCCCGATGACCTGGTGACTCTCACCAAGTCATCGGTCCATCTTGTAGGCCTTCCAGCGCTACGTCTGCCGGTACGTGGTCGCCACTCTAGAACCTTTCGTCCCCATCGACCATCTGTTCTGCGAGCAATGTGCCCCTGCCCACTGCCAGTTAAGTTTGGCGATTCTTTGCGCTATATCTGTAACCATGGTACTCCTGCGGATATCTTCATTTCTGATGCACCAGTTAGTTCAACATGAAAATATAACAGTACTAAAAGAAGACGCCTCTGTCCCAATAGTGTAACTTGCCGTTCAAGAGTATTAATTCCTACTATTATTAGTATATAAGTTTCAACAATTCCATTCAAAAGTCCAACATGAATAATAGACGTTTACATTAGAGTAACAACTTTAGTGTTCTGAAACACGCTACTACTGTATTGTATTTATTTTTATCAACACGCAACGATCCGTTCGACGCATCGCCTGTTCGCGTGTTTACCCTGATAAGTTTAGGGTGTGATATTTTCAAGTTACTGAAGATGCGGACAGTGTCCAATTCAACACATTTTATTCTCTTTTCCTTGACGATTCGAAAACACCGTTTAGTATAGTCACATAAAAGCAAGGGACCGCAAACCTCAGTATATGACTTTTTTTTTCTATTGAAATAAAAATGTGTCAATTCGGACACCGTGTAAGAATCGTCAGCATGTCATATTTCTAGTCAATGTCTAATGGTAGGGGCTACTGAGATCCATATCCGTGCCCAATATCGGAGACATATTTTACGGTATCATGTTCGTAAATATCAAATGAAGTTTACTTTGGATATTACAACTTGGAGAGCTTTCGCGTGAAGGGTTATTGCTTTCAAGCTTTTTGTTGACAAGAACTTGTGTTTTTACAAGTAGTAACGGGCTGTTTACCAGCGCTGTTCCACAATTTCAAAGCTAAAAAAGCTAAAAAATTAATAAAAATAAAAACTGTTCTCTCGTCGATATACGTCTTTTCCCATAGGGGTACAAATGATACAGAACGCAATCTGCTGCGACCCTTACATTAAAATACTCAGGTCTCCTCTCTAGGAGAGGGAATTGGCCGTAATCCACCACGCGGCCTTAGTGCGGGTTGGTGAATGTCACATGTTTTCGAATCTTCTTTTTTCGCTCTGAGTAAAGACTTTTTTATGTTTACCTAGAATGTTACTGACTTGGGCATTCGCAAGAAGTTGCTCAAAGGCGAGAGCACTGAAAGAAATGGAGGGAGGATTGCCCAGCAGGGGGACAGTATAGGCTAGATATAATAATGACACCCCATGCCTCGGAAAGCATGTAAAGCCGTTGTTCCTGGTTGCCATTCGTAGACCCTTGTCAGTCATTAGGTCACGTAGTCAGAAGCCAGAAAATCTCTCAATCTATCCAAGGAGTATCGTATTGCCCAGTAATTGGGTCGTGAAGGTCTGATAGTTGGTCCATGTGGAATACAGGTATTCAGCCGCATCATTTTAGACTGGAAGCTGACCCCAATCAAGTTGGGTTATGGTTAGGGAGATAATTCTTTCAACTTTTACTGATTTAAATCTTACTTCGTTTTCCTTTCGTTATCTTTGCGTTCCAGAACCGCGACGATTCTTTAGTGATCGCGTAAACTTTTTAGGGCATATCATTGTTAAGTTTTTGTAGAAGTACCTATATTTGAACTTTTAATCATCATTTCAACCGAAAGACTTCCACTGTTGGACAGAAACCTTCCTAAGTATTGTCAAAACGAACAGTTCTGTGCGTCTCGCATTCATGTAATTTTAACAAGGTTTTGCCAAATTATTTAATGACTTCTGTAAATAAACATTTGGCGCCCAACGAAAATGGTACTTGGGTATCCCATGCAAGACGTAGTTAATCGGTATATTATATCTAGACCTCAATTCGACCTTGAGAGTACAGCTGTTGGTTCAAAAAGATTGGCCTGTTGAATATAAATATAGCGATTATTGGAAATACAGGAATTGCGTAGAAACTGGGAAATAACATTACTTTTAAAGCGAATTACAGTAACAAACAAAAGTTTTACCGATTATATTCCTAGTCGGCGATAATTATTTAAACTTTCCTTAAATGTCGGAACGTTGATAATGAAATAATTACATTTCAGTCAATCATTAAATATCCGCAACTTATAATAAAACAGAAAAATGGTGTGCATGTTTGTTTGGCTGTTTTTAAAGCGTAGATAACATTTTCCTTTTACGTTCTAGGAACAAGAACTCGACCTATGGTCCCAGTAGGCCGCGGCTCTTCGACCCATGGCCGCAGTAGACTTCGGACCTAAGATTTGACTTAGTCTTGAGACGCTGCACAAACACTGATGGCTAATTAATTAATGATTACGTAATTAACGTAATAAATACGGATAGGAACCCTAACGCCTTTGCCACACTTGACGTAACCGACGTTCCGTCGCGGAAGATCCGCGGCGGAACGTCAATACATGCAAATAAATTACAAATAGCGGGCACACTACGCGGAACATGGGTGGCTCCGTCGCGGACGATCGGTCGGTTTTGTATGCAATTGCTAGCGTTACACTTGACGGAAATTCGTCGCGGATCTAGTGTAGTGTAACGCTGGCCAAACGCGACAAAAAAGTTTAGTAATCAACGGAACGTAGTAAGTCTACCTAGTACTTAACTAAATATTTCATGAATGATTAGTGTTATTTTTGGAATCCTATAACGTAATAATGATAACATTTCATTTGCAGTATTTTAAATTTTCTTCTTTATAAATACAAAACTAATAAAATAACTAGAGAACATACCTTGTACTCCGCTTTTGTCTAGAAAATTGCTAAGTTGAAATGTTGAATTACTCGATGCTAGATATTGTGTGAACCTCTGGAAAATGGAGAAAAACACGTATTAGTAACAAGTTTACATAACATTCGAGAAACATAATAAAGAAATCATAAAATAAATGCCATCAAACTACACAACCATCTGCTCCCATAGAAAAGATGAAAGAGGTTAGAAAGGAAATATTTTCCGATTTCTACTTTTTTTTATTTTATTGATAGGCTTGCGTTTGACCACCATCTCACCTGATGGTAAGCGATGATGTGGTCGACGATGGAGCACGCTTGCCTAGAAGTAACCTATTCACTCTTGACTTAAAGACCCCCAAGTTGTAGCCATCAGGAAACACAGACTCCGGCAGGGTAATTCCACTCCAATACTACGAGTGTCGCCGCTTGTCTCCCACCTTTTACCTCCCTTACAGGCAATAAACCAATACGAACACGCATAACGCAAGTAACAGACCACGTACACTTAGATCGCAAGTTTGCTATTGGTAGTTGAACTATGAGCATTGCCCTACTTTGTGGCACGTGGCCCTGCTCTCAAGGACATTCTAACCTCTTCCATCTGTTGTCTGCTCCCAAGGGCAAAATCCGTGAATTTATACATTAACAGAAAGCAGGAAAAAGAACTTAAGTCAGAGTGACTTAATTGGAATGAGCGCAAATGGCGTACCTGACTCCAAAAGGTAATAAATTCAATTATGATATTGCTTTCATACTTTCCGTGTAAACCTAACCCTACCCAAATTCCCTTACACCGAGTTGTAACGTACATTTCCTTCAAAACTCCACTGTAAGAATTCGTAAGGAAAAACCCAAAAACACTTTGTCTGGTCCGGAAAGCAGAACTCAGGCCCTCATACCCAGCAGTATAACTGCAATCATTCATCTAATGATGAGTTTATCTTCACTAAAAATCTATTATAATTTAACGTGTTGTTGTTGTACCAGAAATTCCCTTTTAAATATTTTCTTTTTAAACCAGATATCGCTAAAAAGCAGAGAGCTTTAGCGTTACGGAGCTTCGCAACCGAAAATACCGGATATCCGAATTCAAAAATAAAATCCTTTACAGATACTAAAGTTTCGGACAAAGGGAGTCTAAAGAACAAATTACAACAAGGTTTTCTGCAGCCAAACAAAAATGATAATAATCTGGACTAAAAATAAAAGACAAGTCTTTCTATTTGTATTTTACTTTTACAATTTTAAAATTCTACTATCCGTAATCTAAACTATCCGTAACTAGAGGATAATCATTGTATGTATGAGGATAACATTTTATTGACTAAGTATAATGTGATATTCTGTATATGACTTGTAAGAATCCCTTACCAATAAACTACTATGACTAATCGGAATCCGAATAATTTAATATCCGTAATCGTATCGACCACCGGTATAATATTCTTTCTATATCTATAGTATATTCTGAATACGGATAAGGAAATAGGAAAAATATTATACCGGTTCAGATACAAATTTTCATATCCCACTACAAACGTTTCCAAAAACATCATAAACTGTCCGGTACCATAAACAAGCGATCCAGAGATAAACAAAAACACGACACGTTCACAGAACGTACGTAACGATGATATTTTTAGACTAGGTGCTCAGGCGAACAGCCCTATTTTCCGGTAAAATTTTTAGGTCAAATGCAACATGTCTTTAAAATGCTGTGACTACTTTTGGAGATTACATAATATGCAAATAATGTTAGAAGCCCGAATCTTTTTTGGTACAAATTTTTTTTTTAACTTAGTAATCCAATGACTTCTGCTGCCCTGACTAAAACCACACCTGTGTCCTTAAGTTTCCCTTTTGTGTTCTAAGACCACGAGTGTCCTTTTCAGAAATTCCCTATGACTCTAGCGGGCATTGACTGCTGGCTCATACTGTTTTGCTGACATCTCTTAGAGACGCGCGTGTCAACGACTCGGGCTCGGTCTTGACAGTTAGCGGACGACCAAACAGCGAGCTACCGAAAGCTCATCGTCGGCAAACCTGCTGCAGGTCACCCAGCGAATCCCGACACCTGGGGCGTCTCCTGCTGCGGCTAGGGCTTGAAGATGTCAGTTGCCTCACGCGTGTGGCTATTTACCTGACTTAAATTACTGCTTCACAGAAAGAGGCAACCGCATCCCATTCCATCTCGATCCGGATTATGACCTGGCGTATCTCCGCTGCCGAATAGCCCTATTTCCTGGTATATTTTTAAGGTCAAATGCAATATGTCTTTAAAATGCTCTTCTTGAAGCTCACGAATGTACACAAATGTTTGAAGTCATAATCTTTTAGATACATAAGACGCTAATAGAATTGTGAATATTTGATTGGTGGAGTCAATTCCTTTGTCATTCCTTCCAACTTTAGGGAAATTCGTTTGCTATTTATTTTGTTACTCTTGAGATAAAAGATAAATAAGATGCTAATGTAATTGTAAATATTTGAATGTTGGAGTCGTTTCTTTGTCTTCCTACTTTACGTTTAGGGAAATTCGTTTGCAATATTTTTTTGTATTATTGATAGGCTTGCGCTTGATCAATATCTCACCTGATGGTAAGCAATGATGTGGTCGACGGTGGAGTATGCTTGCCTAGAAGTAAGTACTAAACTAAGTATGCGCCTCAATATCAACGATTGCATCACTGCTTACCATCAAGTAGGATCGCAGTCAAGAACTAGTTTATATGTTATATGATGTTGGCACGAAAGAGCTATGTTTAACCCTTCAGATACCGTCAATTAGAGACACAATAGTAAGACAATAGATGCGCGGCCACCGGTGGTCGCTTGGGGATTCATGAATTAACGCTTGATTTACCAAACATAATACACCCAAATTGACTTAAAAAAAAAACTGGTTACTACTCATACTATGGTTAAATATGTGCTATAATAATATTTCAAGTTGTTTCATTATTTTGTTCAAAAAAAGCATACAAAGATGCGCTAATAATTTGCCGCGGGTGAATTTTTACAAGACTCCAGCCTTAAATATAGAAAACCTACGCAAATATATTATATTATACGTAATGGTAATATGTATTACACGTGGGCGGGCAGTATCCTGAAATAATCATCCCTCCCACAACACGAAAGTGATTGGGTCGCCTATTCCGAAAATAGGAATAAATCAGATATATTTTTGTACCAAAATAACAATCAACCTCCGTCAAGCCTGTCCCTTAAAGGGCCTCAGCAATTTTCCAATCTGCGTCAATAATATAGATCAATTACTAATTCATCAACAAAAGATACAGATACAGGGACAAAATAATTGACGTAGTTACTGCTGGGATATTTTTACAACGAAGAGTGACACCTTATACAACATGTGTAATGTGTACTCATTATTTGTCTGCAGTGGAACTTCTTTAACTAGAAACTAAGAATTATAACTCAAAATCTCACGGTTGGCCGAGTATCTTGGCGAGATTCTGCAACAGCTTGGTCGCATTGCAAGGAAAGACGTTGGCAACCTCGAAAGGCTCATTGTAGGCGAAAAAGTAGACGGAACAAGTCCTCGTGGGCGCAGCCCAATACGTTGGTCCGGCCAGACCCGCACCGCTCTTGACTCTACAGTACACAATCCCGTGACACCGCCAGATATAGAAACAGGTGAAGGAACATCATACAAGTGATGAAGCAGGGAGGTCAGGATCCTCAGCATTGAAGAATACAACGCAAGGAGGAAAAATACCTTTTATTGGGTTTTACAACCTGGATTTTCTCAGTTGCAATCAAGTGCCACAAATTCGGACCCTGGACCCAATTTGTGGCACTACACTAGCCCTATGTTACATAGAGGTACGGCTTTATTTGGCCCTTCAGGTTCTACAGGCGTGATGACTTCTTATCCCTGTTAGCTCTATGGGAATCCGGAGCTCAGTTTGGCATATTGATTGCAATCTATTTTAGGATTCAAATCGATTCAGTCGTCTATTTATATCACAAAGAAAGCGCAATTCCTCCTGGCAATTGATACAGTGTTCCCTCATATCTCTAAGCCATCAAGATCGGTTGCCTGGTAACCAGAAATAGTCTTAACTCATCTACTTGGATCAAATTGACCCTTGTCAATTGTCATAGACCGAATCTGAGTACAAAACAATATGCTTGTTTTTCTCTTAAGGGGTGAACAGACGTTTGCAACGTTCCAACCATGGTGACCTTGGTTTATGTGTATGATTGGTCTTGCGGCTACATGGATGTAAACCACGCGCCAACATGTTCGGTGGTTGGGAGAACGCGCCTCCCAAATAAGGGCATTGAAGATCATGATTGATTGATTAACCCTTCAGATACCGTCAATTAGAGTCACAATAGTAAGACAATAGATGCGCGGCCACCGGGTGTCGCTTGGGGATTCATGAATTAAAACTGCTATCTATACGGGTTGGGACGTTGGTTTGCATAAGTCTGGTCACCCCTTTAAGAAGGCCCGTCCATCTAGCATAGTTTAAAAGCTTGTTGTTTTATCCAACACAATGTTAGACATTAAAGAGCCAATGCAATACCTAACGCCTGAATGCTCTATTGGCAGTTGGCACTCGGTTATCCCGTCAGTAGATATATCGAATATTTTACATTGTTCCAGGAAATACGGGTTTAAAAACCCTTTCGCTTTAAATGTTTTTGCAACAGCAAATTTTCAGAGGTCTTTACTAGATTAGTTTTACACAAATTTAAGTTTTGATTTCAATATAAACTTAGATAAAATCGACAAGATATCTCTGTTTCCAAAATATGTAAACAAAGATACATTTTAATATCATTTTTATTTTTTTATTTTATTTTATTCGGGAAAATAAACGGTTACACATTACAATATAGTTAAGAACTTAAAACTACAATGGTAATATAAATGTATAACCAACAATATTTTCCACATAATAAAAAAAAGTTAAACTAACATGAACATCGTGCGATGTAAAGTAGATAGACTATAAAGTATGAATAAATGTTAAAATAAAACTAAACTGAAAGTTATACATGCAAAAAAAAAGGGAAAGAATTGAACCATGATTTTAAATTACTATGTACTTAAGTCTGCTATGGTTTTAAGAGCAATACTTCTAAATTTCCCAGCCGAGACAGCAAAGAACTCAATATCCTGGAAAATCCTATTGAACTGAGTGGTAAGACGTCGTAGGGGTGCTCGCGAGCCCGCGTTTGATCGACAAGAGGTTACAGCAAACAGCGGTCGCGCGCGCACACCCCGACATATAGTTGTTCTGGGTACTACATAACTTATTCTATTGCATATATCTATACAATCAAATTTATTGTTACATAAATCAAACAGAAACATCGATTCCAACATTATACGTCTAGATTTAAGATCTTGAAGTTTAAATTTATTTAGTAAGTCGCTATAAGATGCATACCTGCGAAAACAACGGTAATGCATGGCCTTTAGAAATTTACGTTGTACTTTTTCTATCATGTTAGAATATTTTTCATAGAAGGGATTCCACACCGGGACTCCTCCAATAGAGACCTGACCAGAGTTTTATATAGGTATAAATAAGTACTAGGACGCCTAAATTCCTGAGCCGATCTCATTACAAACCCGTACATACGAAAAGCTTTGTTTACAATTTTAGTAACGTGAGCATCTAGATGGAGTTTGTCATCTACCAAAACACAAAGATCACGAACCACTGTTTCTCTTGCCAGATCTGTATTGTGCAAGGTATATGAATGTTTTATTAAGTTTTTATTTTTAGTAAAACTAATCATAATCACGTAAAAGGGGTTATATGGAAATATATTGGTAACGATAGCATCACTGCTTACCATCAGGTGGGAAAGCGGTCAAGCACTGGTTTATATTAAATGTAAAAAAAAAACTCGGCTTCGGCGCTCTTAACAAAAACGGCAATCCACCAGTCATCTCACAGAACTCCAGACAGACATGATCGTCTTTTATCTATATATATAAAAATCAATGCCACTTTTCGTTGTTATTTTATAACTCAAGAACGGGCTCACCTAACCCACGGAGTACCTAACCAAACCAAATTTTTAAGCTTTGTTTGGACTATTTAGTAGATGGTTTATGTGAAGTTTGGTAGGGTAGAGTAGGGTAGAGTAGGGTAGAGTAGGGTAGAGTAGGGTAGAGTAGGGTAGAGTAGAGTAGGCAAGAGCGGGAGCGAAGCCGTGCGGGCAAAAGCTAGTTCTTTATAATGTATAGGCTCACGTTTTACCACTATCTCACCTGATGGTAAGCGATGATGTGGCCGACGATGGAACACATGATTCCTCCGCAAACATATTATTATCTCATTCATATAAACCAAGGAGTCATTTTAATTCATTAAACCTCAAGCAAACGCCGGCTTTCGCTCTCTCATTGTCTCTCTATTATGTCTCTAATTACGGTATCCGAAAGGTTAAGAATGATTTCTATATAAGGATATACTAAAACCATAAATTAGCTAGCTACAGAAGACAATCTCATACCCCACAGGCGACGCGCAGGGGCAGCACCCGGCTCCTGTGGGAAGTGGACCAGGGTTGTTGCACCATCCCTGCGCCGACCCCAAACAAAACGGGATAAGGGCAGGAAGATGATGATGAGAAGACAATCTCATGTATGTACTTCACTTTTTATACCTACACTCGGTGGACGCTCACTATTGAACGTTTGAGCCGGAACTGTTCGACGAGTGGGCCGAGACGCTATCGAGATGTCGTGTACGTGAGCGGTCTATGTGTGCGTTACTCGAGCGCGCCTTGTATGTTGATTGACTTCTGTGCCTACATATTTTGTGCTAAAACATTAACCTAAATTGTAACGTCCTTGTTTTCGATAAATCATAGTTCCGCCGTGTGCCATGTATGTTATGCGTACTACACATTGATATCTATCGTATATTGACACAAGTGGCTACATTGTCGGCATTTTATTTGCCGTAATTGTTACAGCAAATCCTTCAGGCTACAAGCTGCTAACTAAAATGTTTTTGTAATATTAAAACGTTAAGTGTTACGAATGTGTTAATCGATCTTTTCCTTATGATAAGATTAAATTTGAAATACATTAGCAACAAGACCTGTATTATTGTTATAAGGATATCATTTAGGCTCCATATATTTTTGGGTTGACGCTTTTTTGAAACTAAACAAACAAAAAAAAAGATCTCCTCTTCTTTTTATAATTGACTAGCTTTTGCCCGCACCTTCACCCATGTAAATAAAATATAGCCTAAGTCACTCAGGTATAAAGCAGCTTTCTATCAGTGAAAAATTTTTGACAATCGGACTAGTACTTCCAAAAAATAACTCCTACAAACAAAAAAATAAATAAAAACAAACTTTACCTCTATTTTATTAGTGTAAGAAGTGTAGATATAAACTAGTGCTTGACTACGATCTCACTTGATGGCAAGCAGTGTAGATATAAACTAGTGCTTGACTACGATCTCACTTGATGGCAAGCAGTGTAGATATAAACTAGTGCTTGACTACGATCTCACTTGATGGCAAGCAGTGTTGCAATCGTTGATGATGAGGCCCACTAGTTTACTAAGAACCCTCACACTCAAGCCAATCTAGCCCCACTTACTCCACCCCACACACTAGAGAGCACTCTCGCCTTGGAGACACCTAAATTATAATCGGACAGGAAGTCCGCAGCAGGCAATTGTTCCAGTAATATATTTATCGATCATAATACAAAATTTTCCTTCGATTCACATCAAAAATACAACATTCGGACTTATTAAAACGCTTTGTTGATAATTCCTGTGCCCATAATTTTTTTTTCCCGGTGGGCAAAAATCGTCATATGACAACCCCCGCTCTTGGGTTGAGCGGGAGATAGTGTCAGACTCTTACTGACTAAAACCCCACCCCGTTCCTTCTAGCCTTCATACCGGAGCTCGAGTTCCTTTCGGATTGTGCCCATCATCATCATCATCATCATCTGCTTGCCCTTGTCCCGTTTTATTTAGGGTCGGCGCAACTCGTTTTTTTCTTCCATTCTGTCCTCCCTTTTCTTTCATATCACACAATCCATCCATCTTTTCTTTGGCCTCCCCCCTGTGCCCAAAGCTGTCTTTTTGGACCGAGGAGTAGTATTGCCATACAGCGTGGCAATGCTATCAGTCTTTTGGGCATATTACTAATCGACAACGATGTAAAAGAGTTTTTTGATGCCATATTTTAAATTGTTTTTAATTAGTTAAATGTTATTCTATTGTTTTAGTTACATTTCCGACATTAATTAGAGCACCAATACAATGACCACCTACATTTATCTAAGTTTACGCCCCCAAGTCTCATAGTAACACCATAATCATAACTATAAATATATATACGAGCAATAATTTGTACCGCCTACATTGAGTTACAAACAAATCAGTTTCGGTAAAATTAATTTCGTCAATTTCAATGCTTCTATTACAAGCTGTGATATGAACCATTTTCAATTTCTTGAAATTCGTTGTAGCGAAAAAAGGTTACATGAAAAAAAAAAACTTTTTGAAATTGTAATCTTGTGCCAGTCTGATGTGGATATGCACATAATTATGATGGACCAACTTAGGACCAGTACCCCTAGCCAAGTTGCTAATCTGCAATCGTTAACGCTAGTAGAAAACTTCAAATATACAGGAATGAAGGCATTAAGTTCGCCTTTGTACATTTGTGCAAAAAGTATTAAATAAATAAATAAATAAATAAAGAAATGACGTCATCTCAACGCTCACCCACGTGGTCAAAACAAAAGAATTGGGGGCGTGGCAAACTCGAAGCGTTCGACGAAAGCGAAACGCTTGTAACTTAGCTAGGGGGGCAGGACAGTTCTTGTCTTTGAAGATTTTAAAATTGTTAAAAATAACACAATCCTTTAGGGAAACAGTAACATTTTGCGTATCTGGAGCACCTTTAGGGTCAAAATACCTTTATCTTTAAGTATAAAGGACATTGGGTATTTTTGTATGGACTCCGTACTTATCCAGTCATCATGTCCCTAGCCTTTTTCCACCTGTATTGGAGTAGGTTTCCAGTCCAACAGGGTGCGGCTGTGACCAGTATTTTTCATGGAGCGACTACTTATCGGAACTTCACAATTCAATAACTAGGCAACAAGGTACTCCTTGAATACCCTGATGGTCAGATTACCTGCATCGACATGGGAAAGACTTACGAATGATAATCGGGACCGATGGCTTAACGAGGAACAGCATGTCATCAGTAATGTCCTACCCCAGTGCTTTATCGAATTGTGGCAAATTATGCCATTGCTAAGTGGACTAGTGGTGAACGGAGTCTTCATTTATCATTTTCTAAAGTGAACAAAGGTACCTATTAATCTGAAATAACCTAGGTGAAGTCATACAGTGCCTGGTTTTGATACCAATGAACGAACAGCTGGAAAGTTGCCAGTACGAATAAATGCAGATTCACTAATTGATATTCTGATGCATCAAATTACCAAATCAACCAGATTTTCTCGTCATTTTATCAGTACATATGGACAGTTTTTCTTTGAATGAGATAAAAAAACCGCGACTAAAAAGTTTTCAGGGAAGTACCAACTACCCAGTCAAGTACGTTTCAAGATGTCAATGTTTTACTAGAGCGTGATGTCAATGGTATGAAATATTGTTCATACCATTGACATATCGTCGGCTAAATAAGGAGGCTCAATATCTGAATGATCGAAACAGAAAAGTGAAAACCTACAGAAAAATCAGAGTAGTGTAAACTTAAAGCCTTCAGAACGTTATCAGTAAAACCTCACGACGAAGAACGATTTGATGGTGAAGGTAAAGTGATGGGATGGTTAAGTTACAAAAAATTCAGCATCGTGCAGGTTCCAATGCAAAAACAAACCTTGCGGAAGTTTCCGAGACGGCAGTAAAGATACCTCGTAAGGTATCGGTGATCTCTAGAAGAAGTTGAGTTGGAAAATTGATTCTTCTATTCAAATTGGTTAAAAGCCTCTTCCAAGCATCGCCACAACATCAGACCTATATACCAGCTAATCTGTCTTCATCGGTAGGTTTCACCGAAATGTTGTGGAGGTCCACAGGTCCCTTCACAACCCATTGCTTTTTACGATTATCTCCATATCTTATTAACACATCGACAAAGAATAATATTTCAATAGCTAGTTTTCGCTCTGGTTGCTCTATTGCTTATAAATTTAAGTAATGGAACAACCAGAAGTACCAAAGCTGCAATTGACACCATAATTAATTATTCAATTAACGCGGCCTAGTGCAGTCCACGGCTGGACATTTGAAACCACTTTCATCACAGCTATATTTAGCCTACATACCAAACTATATGCGACTACCATTTGCTTTAGGTGCTTACCGAAGGCACGAAGTTTCAATAATGTCCTAGATCTCAACCACTATCCCAGGTTTCGGAGCTGCAATCTCATGTATGAGAGGCAGGTGGCCTAACCCTAGGCCATTACGACTGTGTGCCAGTCATCATCATCATCATCATTTCAGCCGAAAGACGTCCACTGTTGGACTTAAGCGTCGCCACAACGACCGGTCCTGTTCGTCTCGCATCCATCGGCCAGCGACCCTGACCAAGTCATTTGTCCACCTTGTGGGAGGCCTTTCAACGCTGCGTTTTCCGGTACGTGGTCGCCACTCCAGGACCTTTCGTCTCCAACGGTCATCTGTTCTGGGTGCAATGTATGTGCCAGTAGATCCAGTTAATACTGGAACCTTTTAATTTTCAGTTTTCTGCTCTATGACGTAGCTTGTTGAGGTCATGTGTCAATAACTGGGCATGAAGCTGCTAAGGTGGGAGTTTCAGATGAGTCTGGCTGATAACCTCTTTAATTACAGTCACTGTCACACTACAAGTACTGACTGGAAAGTCATTGTACCGTGGAAATTAAAACTGATATTATTTTAAGAAACAAAACATGCTTTAATGCTGTGAAGATATTGATGGGAAGACAGTGAACAATTACTGCTGATATAAATTTTGAAGAGTGTGAACTTTTCGTCCCATCGACTCTCTGATCTGGTATTGGGCAGTGTACATTGCCCTGTCCAGAGCCACTTAAGCAGGACAATTCTTCGGGCTATGTCGGTTCCCTTGAGGATATCTTTATTTCATGACATAGAATTTATTGTACTAATATTATTTAATAATTATTGAAATACTATTTTAGAGAACCTTTTAAGACGATAAAAATAAAGGAGGGGGAGATGAAAGAATGTCCACATAGTTGCCAAAAATCATTCGCATTAAATTACATAATAGCATTATGTACCTCATTGCGCTTGCGCCGCTATTTGTACGGAAAATTAATACCCATAGCGTGACGCGGTAAATTAATATTTGATAAGGCACGAGTAACAAAAAATTGTGTAACAACAGCGAAAATAATTTCTATCAACTTGTTTCAGTTCGGCTCGTGTAACCATGAAAGTACGAGGACATTTACCGACGACATACTGATCTTAAAAGTACGTTGAAAAACTATGACATTATAAATTACGAAAGTGATTAAACACATGTATAATAAAGTATAGTAAACAAAACTTCAGCCGTACAGAGTACAGATACTGCCAATAAACAAGTTACGCATATTTTATCACGTAAACAAGCTCTATGATGTGAGTAGATCGAGACTTTTTTTTGCGACCAGATAGCGATCTACTCACATAGATCGCTATGTGGTCGCAAAAAAAAGTTTAAAATAGAACACCGCTTTTCATATCTCTGACAATTCAAAAAAAGAAGCATCCGCGCGTGACACATTCATCCTTTCAGAGACACGATAACTTTTTTCGCACTTGGCAACACTGCAACAAGCTGTCAGTGCTTCTGACGTCGTGTTTTTTTTTCTCGTGTAAAGTTGTCGAGGTGCATATTACGTAGAGCCCCGCCTCTCGCCTGTCATTGTATTACGAAATACTCGTCTGCGGTCTGGCTGATTAACTACCTTGTACGGCAGGGGTCATGAGAGGCATCTGATTGATATCGAGAAGATACTGCATCATTAAAGACGTTCTCTTTTACAACTGTGTCAATTTTTTTCTCAAGGACTTAATGTTGTACTTGTAGTTAGGTATATGTTCAAATTATTAAAGTCTAACTTGGATAAAAAAGTAGAAGACGGTAAAGAAAGTACACTCGTTAAATATGTACGACTCCTAGCAGCCAATATCGCCTCCCTTTTCCCCACGTAATAAAATAGGGCATCATGAGTGTAAGCTGAATCGATTCCAGTCGTTTTACTTTTCAATGAAAGAACTAATAACGGGGTTTCTCGGTCCACCGGCTTCCACAGAATTTATTTCCCTTGGCAACAAAATTAATGAATGAAAACCGTCATTCCATAGAAACGATTAAAAGTTTTACGATATCCGGAGTCAGATAAGCAGTTTTGATTCATGGAATGCGTAAACGTCGATTTTATGAAAGTTTTCAGCTGTCGTTGCCAGCTGGTTTGTGACATTCAAGATAAGGTGAGGAAAACATTGTATGTTCTATGAAATGACGTAAAAAAGTCCCCGTTTCTTGACTTATAAACAACGCTATGATTCCCGAAGTGCTGATATGTTGACCTCCATCTCTGATTTGAGAGGCGAGAAATTGAATGATTCACATTAATCAGTAACGGGTTCAAGGCCTGTGCTTTGATCTCTTCTAGGCGAGGTATTGATTATCTTCATTAAAATATTGAGGCCAAGTGCAAGGACTGATGGAATAATACTCCACCGCCTTTTTCCATAGATATTTTTCCGCAAATGTTCAAAAAGCGTCCCTTGAGTGCCGTAAAAGGGAGGATGGAATGGAATTACGTTAGAATTAGATAAGCAGTCGGGAATATGTCTTGCGTACGAATATAATGTAATGTGTGTTACATTCAAGTGAATTGTGGTTATGGGAGGAAGAATCAAATCAGTAAAGAAGCCTATATTGAATGATGACACTCATATTAGATTCGAACGATGTTGAACCGAAACTGCCTCTGTTTCTGTCTGATATAAGTTTAAAATACTGCTAAAAGACTTTACTGACGAAAGAATAACCTCCTGAATACTTTCTGGCAGTTAATTTGGCGACACTTATGGAAGGCTTATGTCCAGCAGTATTACTCTTTTCGGTTGAAATAATGATAACGTCGAAAATCATAAAGCTGCTTTTGCCTGTGATTGAAAACATACCTCTACCAATTAACCCCTTGAGCGCCGATTGTAAATACAACTTGAATGACCTTGAAAAACGCTTAGGTAATTGTCGTACTGTACACATGTTTGTACAGAATTTATTGGGCCGAAAATTTAGGTTTCTATTATCTTTGTTTTTAACCGACTTCTAAAAAAGAAGGAGGTTCTCAATAATTCGGATGTTAGTATTTTTTTTGTTTGTTCGCGCATAACTTGCGTCGCTTGCCAACCGATTTGTCCATTGAAATTCCCATAGTCACCAAGTTGGGATCTGATGATGGAATCTTGGCGAAATCGAGGCAACTTCTCAAATTCAATTAAAAGTTTTAGTGAAGTCGGTAATTTTTTTATAAAAAGGTTTTTTTTAGGAAATGGAACGATTTAATAACCTATTTATTCCTAGAAAAATCCAGAAAAAGATATTAAATGTTTTTCTATTTTTGTTTTTGTTAATTTACGTAAAACCGCGCAATTACTTAATAATAATACCCCGGGGTGCGCAAGGGGAAGAAGTGTTCAACTTCTCACCCCATAAGTTTAAAACATATCAGTCATGGTAAATTCGTGAGTAATTGAGAAATAGCTACTATTCACAAAGTATATAATACACAGCTGTTCAACGTGGGAACAAACACGCATACATACATAAATTAAGTGACAAACAATCAAACAATACCTGCGTTTACATCTATGAGAATAATTTCAACGTTTTGAACAAATTATAGCCTTCAAATTCCATTATCCTTGGTAAAATACCTAAGAATTGTTAGGAAGTTTACTTAGTTTGGTAAAACATGAAATAGTACATTTTATAGAATAGAAACTTTGTTATAGCGCCTAAAGTTTTATGGAGCCGAGAGCCGTAGTGACAAATTTCTACTAGTATCGAACGACGTTTTTCAATACACTTACGAAAACATAAATAAACGAATTGACGGGCGTCTCGTGAAGGTCGCTTAGCACCCAGCCTGATACGATAAAAGTAATAAAATTGCACACTTTTTGGCACTAGTGCGAAAAAAATATATTAAAATGTTTGCCTAAAAGGATTTGACTGTGTATTGAAAATAAAATTGAGGTATTGAAAAGCTCTGTTGCGTTCAAGAATATAACTGAAGACTCTGGGGACTTACCATGACGTTAAAATATCAATCGAGCGATGCGAGCGAGAAAGAGATATGGAGCTATGCAACCTATACTACTTCACCTCTTTAACAGTTCAATTGGACGCAGTTATGCAAACAAGAACCAACCCACATTTTTAGTGAAATTGAGTTATATATTTCAATGGACCCCCAACTATGTATTCGAACTCCTGAAATATATAACTCAATTTCACTAAAAATGTGGGTTGGTTCTTGTTTGCATAACTACGTAGGTCGTAAAATGGATCGCGTTAAGAGTGCCTGCAGAATTGATTATACCTGACGGATGAGTATCATCATCATTTCAGCCGAAATGCGTCCAGTGCTGGACATAGGCTTTCCCCATGCCAATGTTCCAATTTCTCATCATAAATTAACTGGTCAAACAGAGCTTTATATCAATTACTCAGTTCTACGTGTTTAACAGTGCATACACCCAATAATTTTGTAGCCATAAATATATACAGTTTCCATATAGATGGCCCAAAATACTTGCCTCTCAAATTCTTTGGAGAAATCGTGTGTTTATATTAAACTAATTTCTGCAAGCTCTTCGCCCGCCCACTTGCAAGTAGAAAATATATAAGGCAGGCGCCAGATAACCGTGGTCATTGACCCTTCTATATTTGTTGACATTCTTAATTTCAAAAACGGAAATAAAGACAAAGCCTGCTGCGGTCTTCCCGTCCGATTACAATCTGAGCGTCTTCAAGGCTAGAGTGAATAGGCTCTTAATAAACTAGTGCGCCTCACCATCAACGATTGCATCACCGCTTACCATCAGGTGGGATTGCAGTCAAGTACTAGTTTATATCAGATAAAAAAAAAAAAAAGCTGTTTTGAATCGACATGTATCGTGATCCTTTACATGATCTAGTAATGAAAAGCAGTTCATTGTTTGTTTTTCGGGTACCTCCGCAAAGATCAATGAAAAGGTCAATGTACTTTATTCCACGGTTATCTTGAACCTTCTATAACTTATGTCCATATAATAAAGAGGTAACGTTTTTTTTTTGTTTGTAGGACGTAACCTCTGAGTACATGTCCGATTGCTAAATTTTTTTCACCGATAGAAAGCTCCTTTATTCCTGAGTGGCATAGGCTTAGTTTATGTATGCGGGCGAAGCTACGGGCAAAAGCTAGTAGTTTATAAACTGCATGTTATTTACCTGTCATAGCATAGTGACAAATATAAATGTTTTTAAAAATAAATTTAGGCAAAAATGCAAAATGCAACTGGGTTTTTCAATAACCAAATTCTCGGTAATGCCTGGGACTGTGACTCACAAAGGGCGAGACACCCCTGTCCGATTAGGACCTAATATAGCTATCAGAAATATGGGGTAGGCCTTATAGGTAGTCTGAACCTCTACCCCAGGATACGGCAATAATTACTACCTATGCTTTAAGCTAGAACTACATAAGACCCACGCACACGTGTAACATGTCTGATTTGCACGTAAAACAATTTCGCGTGGCGTGGGTCAAGTGTAGCTCTACAAGTTTAGTTTCCATATAAAATGTATGGAGGCCGACGCGACCAGATCGGCGTGTGTGGCACACGTGTGCACAGTGTAGTTCTAGCTTTAGTTTTTGACGGAAGCAGACGCAGTATAAGAGCACTTAAAAGACCAATTTGCGAGTTTTATGCGTAACAGCATGATCTATAGATCTATTATAGCAGTAAACAGAATCTGAAATATAATTATGTTATGTTATAGAATAACTGCTAACTAAATAGTGTGTTCATAACATGCCTAATACAGCTATTTTAGAAAATTACTTTTATCGATTAAAAACCAAACATACGATAATTCTGAACACCGTTTTACAGTTACAGTGAATTCTTTAATCAAATTTGTTGATTTTTTGTAAATCGCTAAAATGCTCATGTTTTGCAAGCATTGCATCTTTACGCATCTCTTTTATTATGGATAGGCTCGCCTTTGACCACTCCACTTGGAACACGCTTGCCCAGAAGCAATCTATTTACTCTTTATTCTTCCTTTAATATACAGAACTACTTATTTCGCACTTGATATCGCAAGGCATTTAAACCTAATCTCCATTTACCTAGCTAATAGATGGAGTAATAGCAACGGCTGTATACGAGTACTCGTTTGATGTGCACTCCGACGGAAATTCGGCGTAACTCCAGTGAACAATTTCATTGGAGTCACGTTTACATTTGAACCAGTGCACACATTCTGGTTGACCTAGCTTTGACGGGAGACAAATGGTGGGACAGGAGAGCTAGTTACAGGACTAGTTGAATCCAGTTTGTGTTAAAACTGGATTCAACTAGTCTATAAAACTTTCAAATACCGTAATTAGAGTCACAAGAGAAAGACAAGAGCGAACGCCGGTTTCGCTTGGAGTTTAATTAATTAAATTGCCAAAATACTAGTTGGAAAAAGGGTCTCCATCATCAATACGAACCTTCTTTTTTGAGGTAGGAAATCAAATAATACCTCTCGCTCTGGAAGGAGTAGAGTAGAGGGAATGTTATGACTTTTACTGACTTACACTAGGAATGGTAATCAGAAATCGATTATTCGAAAAATCGATTTTTTTAATCAAGATGAAAATCGGATAGATCAGATATTTCATCAAACTATAAAAAAAAAAATAGTTTATTTCTCACCATTACATGTTTGACGGTACATAAATTTAAAATTTTCTGTGGTGGACATAAAATGCACAGAGTATCGACCCTATCCCATGAACTAGGCTGGAACCTGTGTCTCAAGGGATATGGGTCCTCATACAATGGATCGATTCCGTGAATCAATATCACATTTTGTTTCCTGCTTATTACAACCATATTATTATAAAAAAAAAATCAAAGCACCCATTTTCCTGAAGTTACTTGTTATGTGAATTTTTAACACCCGATTAGTCATGAAACACATGTGCACTGTTGTTTTTTTATAGGTATACTTGCACGGTAACCAACGCATCAATGGTTAGGAAATCGATCTTTAAGAACACGATTTCTCGAGTATTACTTAATCGATTATTTAGAGTACGATCCGAATCGATTTAAAAAAAATCGATCTTCTTTAGGGCGACTCGCTAAGCCTAAGTAAAACCCACATGGGTCTTACGGCTAACCGATTCGGTCTATCTTGAACCCACATGAAACGTTACGTCAAACTTAAACATAAAATTAACGGCTAATCTCTCACCATGCAAAGATCTTAGAACCACCTATTATATATATATATATATTATTTAAGTACCATCACTGTTATTATATTACCTATATTGCACTCCAAAACCGGTTTTACGTCCGTTACGTCACAACCACAGGTTCAGTTGAAAACCAGCGTCAGGCACTAGTTGTCTGGCAATCATGCTGAACTGGACCTATTTTGGTGCAGCTATGAGGCACACAACCACTTTATTTTTTTATTTTCTTGTATTCGTGTTTGGCCTTGCTGTATCAAATAAATTATTTTTCTTTCTTTCTTTCTTTCTTTCACCTAACCTGAGGGTATCTTGTTAGCTAACCGGTCACTTTACTACACATTTTTTTTAAAGAGGGAGAGTCAAAATGACGTGTAGAATACACTGCAGTGTTGTTTAACGAGTATAAATATGGTGAGAGATTTAGTATTTCTCATTGTTGGGCCAGTTTTTGGAACGAAGTTCCTTGTCGCGCGTTGTAAAAGGGGGCTAGACGGAAAAAATTGTCACGAAAAGTTGTAACGACACTTTTTGTTTTTCTTTTTTTTTATCAACATTCCTACAGATGGAAATTGTTTCTTTTTATTTGTATTATTATATTATAGTTTAATAAAACTTTTATTACAATTCCTTCACTAATTAATCGAATGGAACTTCGTTCCATCCGGGTGTCCCTTGACACCGCTCAAGTTTTTTTTTACAATTTGATATTTTTATTTCCATAATTAGTTTTCCTCGATCACTAAATGTATCAAAGGCACTCATTTGCACCCATTGGCTTACTATACAAAATAGATAGATACGAAAACTAGAACTAGCCAGATGAATGAAACACTTTCTCGGTTTCAAAGAATCACCCGCTTGCACTTTCCTGATGTGAGTAATGCAAAATCCAGGAGTGTGAAGAACTGCTTACCTCATTCCCATATGCTAGTAGATGATGTACAGTTATTAGAGCTTTATACACCACCACCCAATTGGTGTTCTGTGTGCGCTCGACCAGCAAGTTGGCGAGCTGTGGTATCGACACGTTGGGCTCGTTTGTGCAGTGGACTAGATCTGGAAAGAAAAAGAAAACTGTTAAAACTCCGATTCAAAAGGTCACGTGGACGCTCTTCAACATAGTGGACGGACCTCATCAAATCGGTGACACACTGCACCGTTAATGAAACACAGAGCTGCATGGCGGCCTAACCCCTATTGAATGACTTTTTTAGAAAGAATGAAGAAAGATAGAAAAACATTTTATTTGCCCGAGAAGCTGCAAACTTTTACAAAATATTAAAAATAAAACCCAAAATATTTAAGTTTATAATCAACAAAATGCGGAAAAGGCGAATTGCGGTTTAACGGACGACATATTGTGAAAGCGAAGCGGCACAAAAGATTATTATTGAAAATGTTTCAGACTTATTAATTTTCTGTACAACAGTTAGGGTGTTTTTAATATCGTGCGGTTTTGATCACGTGTTGGTGAAATTGCGTGAAATCGTACTGGATTGCCTCGCACGCGTAAGCGTAACCCTCGTCAATGACATTTTCATACAAGTATTTATTGTAATGCGTTGAATAGGTACGCACGCGAGGCGTGATTCCGGAGAGCAGCCCCGCATGCGGGGCAATTCCGCATGCGTGATGTAATCCGCACGATATTAAAACATAATGGAATAAGAATTATATATTTTAAGTCTTAATTAAGGTGAGATAGTGGTCAAACGTGATCCTATACATTAAAACAAAAATTATAACGTCGCATTGGGCGTCAGTAGAGGTGTTAGAACATCTGGGGCCAGGGTTATCCGAAAGGAACGCGAGCCCTGGTATGAAGGCTAGAAGGAACGGGGTGGGTTTTTAGTCAGTAAGAGTCTGACACTATCTCCCGCTTCACCCAAGAGCAGGGGTTGTAATATGATGATTTTTGTCCACCAAAAAAAAAAGAGGTGTTAGAACATAATTTACTTAATAAATCTTCCGTCCACTTCAAGTGATAACGAAGGTGATCCCACTTTATCAGTTATTGGTTTCACTATCACACCATACATTGTTTTTGGCGCCAACAAGGTCACCAATCATAATATCAATAATAGTCCTATTAAAGTTAATATCCGCACCTATCGGCCGGTGATAAATAAAACAGATGGTAATTAATGTAACATGAGTTCAATAGCAATTCCAGACACTTTTTTGATAATGTCACATGATTATTTTATTAACAGAGGATTAATTTTCCACTCGTATACTTAAATTATTTAACCTACTTTTACGGCACATATTACGGACGCATTATCAGCTGTTCATTCAGGATCATCATCATCATTTCAGCCGACAGACGTCCACTGTTGGACAAAGGCCTCCCCCAAGTGTCACCACAACGATCGATCGTCCCGCATCCATCAGATTCCTGCAACCTTCACCAGGTCATCGGTCTACCTTGTCATTCAGGATAATTATCGATAATTCTACATGGCAACGGGTTCGCGACGCGTACCGGAAGACGCAGCGTTTCGGCTGAAGTGATGATGATGATGCAGTATCGACTGTCCATTGTGGTTTTTTAACGATAATTCTACATGGCAACGGCTTAGAACATTGTAAACTACGCCAATTCCTTTTGAGAACACCACTCCAAACTTCCTATTAGTAAAAGCTTTCAAACAGATTATTTAGAGTATATGAACCTAACAACACCTGGGAACTAATAGTATTACACTTCTATAATCAATACTTCATTCAGACGTAGTGCGAAGAAGACGGTCGCACGCGTGAGTGAACGGACATCCTCACGCTCTAGCCGCCGCGACAGGAAGGAGATGCTCCGGACGTCGACAGTCGAAGGACGACTACCGGCTGGTAAATCGCCGTCCGGCTGTCCGGTAAGGACCAAGACTAAGACGTCGTTAGTGCGTTGCGTTACACGCGCGCCTCTGAGGAATCTCAGCAAAATCGTGGCCAGGCCGATAGTCTTATGGGGAATTTCTGCCAAGGAAACCCGTCGTACTAGAACGCAAAACACAACTGGAGGAACATAGGTGGATTTAAACTTTCGAATACAGTATTAGAGACACAATAGAAAGACAATGAGGGAGCGAACGCCGGCGTTCACTTGGGGTTTAATGAATTAATCATTAAATACACCCTCTTGTACCGCGCTAGAGAGCGAGAAACTGAGAAGTCATTAGCTGATTACCCAACGCCCAAAAAAAAAAACCAAGGCGTAGTAATTTTGTGTACATGACGTAACAACAACATTTCGCCAACATCCCTTTGGTTTCCCTAAAAGTTACGGTTCGTTCAAAGTTCAAATTAACAAGTTATATAATACGAGTACTAGCTACTCCCAGCGGCTTCGCCCACGTGATAGCAGAAAATTATTTATTTATTTATTTAAATCTTTATGCACAGAGTTGTACAAAGGCGGACTTAATGCCTTAGGCATTATCTGCCAGTCGACCTTAGGGTGGTGCAGAAACATAACATGGCAGGTGCAACTTAATAAATGAGAAAGCAAATGCAATAGTAAATACATACTTAGATATCCCAAAGGAACATACTTCCGGGATTAAAAGTAGAGTAAAAGATAGACACATATCTTAAGTATCCCAAAGGAACATACTTCCGGGATTAAACGTAGAGTAAAAGATAGACTATGTCCTATTCCAGGACATAGTCTTTCAGTGTAAGTACCAAATTTCATGAAAATCGGTTTTGCCATTCAGGCGTGAACACGTAACAAACAAACTCACTTTCACTTTTATAATATTAGTAAGGATTCCACAACTTTCACAAAAGGCCATCTAGTCGCAAACTAAGCAGAGCTCGTGCTATGAGTACTAGACAACTGATAAACATACTGACATACCTCTAAATACATACATATTTAGGTAAATTACACCCAGACACAGAACGAATGATCGTGCCCAACATACAAACACTTGTCTTGGGTAGGAATTGATTCCCAGAATCTCCGGCATAGCAGTCAGGGCCACTAACCACTAGACCAACAGGCCAGGCCACATTTACAGAGCTGAATAAATTAATTATGTCCCTTTACAGTTGAGGGAAAAGCAAACCTATGTGTAGTAAAAGCCTTAATTGGTATCCATTAGCACCTCCATTTGTACCGTGTTATGCGGTTATCATTTCTAAAGCAACAGTATGAACATTTAATTGATTAGTTTGATGTCTCTCGTAACCTTTATAGCTATAGAAAATCATTACAAAACAGAAATATTTATTTGTTATTGGATTTTCCCAGACTTTCCCATTCATTACTTGATTAAAATTATCTTGAATCTAAGAAAAAATGCCATTGATTACTTCCTGATTTCTGCATTTGAAGTTAAGTATTACATAGACAGCTACATAGTCGGCGTTATAATGTTCCCACTGTTGGGACTCAGGCCTCCTCTCTAGGAGAGGGAATGGGCCGCAATACACCACGCGGGCCCAGTGCGGATTGGATATTACCTGTCTTCGAATTTTTGGTTCTAGGACATGCTGATTTCCTCACGATGTTTTCCTTCGCCGTTTTGAGAGCAGTGGTGATGATATAAAGTACACAAAGTAATACACCTGGCTGGGTTTGAACCCGCGACCCACAACTCGTAAGTCGGGGCCGTTACCACTCAGCCACCACTACTCTAAGTATTACTCAAACTCCATTTTGGCCTGAAAATCTGTCCAAATTAGGCACTTTTTTTACTTATTACAATCAAGATAGAAACCGGACTATAATTTAATTCTTGGTTATTATCATAATTATAAAGCCCCGGAGAATCATTCATGCAGATTACACAGTTTAGTACCACACCTCAAAAACAGACAGAAACGAAGATAACTGCTACAAAAATAACATTTACCAAATTATTTATTTGTATTCAAATACACAATTACATCACCTTAGAGACAACATCAATCGTATAACAAGTTTTAGCGGCAAAAAGTGGTTTTAAAGCTCCAATGATTAAGAAGATCTCAGCTTTTGTGGCGACCTTTGACGTGGCCTAGAGTTCACTAAATTGTGGAGCTTACAAATTATTTAAATAATCCAAACCTAAGAGAGGGATCACGAGACGGGAGACTGTTATAATTTGATCCGCGGTTAATGCCGTTGCCCTGGAACCCCGAATCTTTGGCAACGTTAAGGGAACCTTCGAATTTGCTCAAGCATATTACGGCAGGGAATGTGTGCTTCAACAATTTTGGAGGGAGGGAGTCAAGGACAGTTGGCCGTAAAGACTTCACTGACGACTAATTCAATAGTGGTTTCGTCGTAAAAGCAAACATTTTGAATGAATATTAAATACGTACCTAAATGTCGTGCCGAAAATAGGGATAGAATTTCCGGGACCATTTAAATTATTAACGCGAAAACACCTGTCTCCACCTACTTTTGGTGTGGCAACTTAGTTCGAGTTTCACCTCTATTTATCTCGTCCTCCGCGAAAACTGTCACGATGATAAAATTGTTTCGGTACAAACATTATTCTATGTAGCAAGGTAGATTGCCGTCAAGAGTGTTTCCATTCAAGTAATGGTTGCTATCTGCTTTCATTCAAAATGTGAAATCAGACCATCAAGTGATATGGAGGCATCGTAAAAGCGAGTTAAATTCTGCTTGTAATGATCAATTCTGATACTATACATTGCAGGGGTAGCCAACTTGGCTCGACCATAGATCTACTGTTTTTTACTGGGTAGACTCTGCGAGACCTATCAAATACAAAATCAATTTAACAATAAGAATAAATAGTTTGAGTGAGCTCGTAAATTTGAGCAATTTTCCACGAATAAGTGCGGTTTTTTTATCGACAGACAAGAAGTTACGGGGCGAGAAGATAATATAATATAGCGCCAGACAATAGCTTGCTATCTGCCGCATCGCGACATAGTTCTTTTGGTCTAGGTAAGTAAATACGCTTGCTAAGATCGACTAGATTAACAGCCGAGATCGACGAATCGTTCGCGATCAACTGGTTGGCCATCCCTGATATTGGAAATCTACAATTCATTAGATTACAATTTCCCGGGGCGTAAACGACACAAGAAATTGATGCGATCGTTAAATCCAGGAACATCAACTTGCCTTGGCGTGTAATAGAATGAAATACTTCTGGCATTAAATCTTAATACATTGGGACCTGAGTCAAAGATATACTCTCCGAGGTCTCCAGGGATTTCATGTCAATTAGTACTCCAGAAATAACGTTAATCCGATTTCAATAAGATCTCACGACTTAACTATTCCCAAAGGAAATACATCACCAATACAGACTAAAAGGACACAGATAGCAGGTCTCATCTAGAACTATTTAAAGGTAGGATCAATAGTATAAAAACGTATCGAGTATGCCAAGAAATCTTATAAGCCTGTCTTGGAGAATCGCAACGAAATTAATCGGAAATGAATTCAAGAGGGGTGGAAAACAAATCGGTTTACACTTCCCTTCGTTTTCTTGAGCAGAAATTTGACTAGAAGAAATAGCATTGTTTTTAGCATCGAAAGGTCATTCGATGACCCTGTCATTGTTATCCCATCTAGTCACCTCGTGCGTGATGGCACATACAATAAAAACACTTTCGCATTTCAGCAACAGACAACAGGCATAGAAAAAAGACAATTACACCGTTCGCAACGAAGGTCGGTTCGGACCGCGTAACAAAATTATTTACCGCACTTGACCTGATAATAAACTATTAGTTTTGTTACAAAATCTCTAATCGAATATGTCAAGTGCCGCGAATTTACGATACGTTGTCATGAAGTATTACGTGACTTGTGACGTCATAAAATTCAGTTCAGGTAGCGTCAGATGACGCGACATCGCGGATCATCTTATCCTTGTTTTGGTTGGCGCTCGATTAGTGATTCATGTCCTAAACCACGTTGATCGTCAAGAGCGTCGACACCTGTCGATATCTATGCATAATGAGTATTGGATAACGATAAGGACGTTTCTAATTAATTATGTACATTGTTTAGTTTCATAACATCCATTTTCTTCAATTAAATGCGGTAACACGTCACTTTTGACGCAGATAGAAACCAACTCCACTTAATGAAAACTGTATTACGAAGTAATACATAACAGACAATAGCTTTCTTAGGCCTCAACGGCTATGTCTGCCTGGGAAAGAATAAATAATTAAAATGAAACGGAAGATGCTCCCATAAAAATGACAAACGACCGGCTAAAACAATTTTATCAAGAACACAAATGCTTTTTATGTAGTAATCGTGTGTTTAAAAAGTAGAAATTTAATGATGTCACGGCTTGGCCAAATGCACGCCATGCACAGAGCCAACAAGAAGGAACCCTTTGAGATGGTCCATTCCAAAAGCAGGAACGTATTGGTGGCGGCGAATTCCATTATTACTCGTACATTATCTATCCTGAATTTAGCTCTCAATTGGCTAAATCTGTTAGTCTGGCTTTCTGTCGGCCTAGTCCGGACGCAGACGGATCGATCAAGACACCTCATTTGTCAAAACGTTACAACAGAACAGGCGCAGAAATAATCTCTAAGATATACAGACCATTATGGAACGCTTAACGACCTTTCTGGGCTGAGATTACCAGTTTATTTACCGCTAAGAAAATCAATAACTCTCTCTGGACCTTTCCACAATAATAACGCTTCACCTCTGCGTGTGACCTTCAAACGTAGTAGGTACATGATGCCGGAATTGTTTAAGGCACAAGTTTACAATGGAATTTTCTAGAAATCCCTGCAAATTAGTATACTAATAGAAAGAACGAATTGATTCGATCAGATGACCCAGTAACTCGGCTCGAGTACAGTGCTAAAATGACTATTCTAGACAACAAACTAATTGGTCTTTATTGGAATAAAAATAGCATGAAGCCGAGATAGCTGAACGAGGAGTACTTAACGAGTTCTCAATAGATTCTGTCACTACTACAGAAATAAGATACTGTTTGTCTCCTTACCCTTTTGTTAGTTTTTTCGTGAGTTCATTGGCTTTATAGAATTGGATCATATCTACAAATGGTTTAATTGGACTAATGTGTAAAGATTTCAGAGAATTTGGAAGCTTGGGTCACTCTTAATTTGTGAAACTATGACTAAGATTTCGGTGTCCCAACTAATTTGTTAGATGAAGCGGATATGCGATGCGCAATTGTGAATGCTGTTGATGTAAAAAAAACCGTTGATGTTCTGCAAATTTTTTACCCATCATATTCGACTTCAATGCTATGACCTCTAACATGGCGAATGATATAGAAAAACAAGCATTACAAATAAAGTTAATATGGAGAATTAAACTATATAGCACATCTGATATTCCGATGCAGAAGTTCTCACGATTTACATTCTAATATCTTCAGACCGAGTTGCATAATAAATTGTTGAGTATACAATCCTGGCTTTGGTTATTACGAGATAGATATAATTCACAGTTGTTATGGAATGCTGCTTTATTAGTCTAGCAATCGCCGACGAGTTGAGCATCAGGTCCGTTTGTTAGGTGAGAAGTCATCAAATAACTTCTCTCGCTCTGGGTGGAGCGATAGAGAGTATAAAGACTTTGCGTTTCTGGACCATGATAAATCTTTAGAACAATCAATCAATCTCGTAACCCAGCATGATGGTTCAAGCTTTTGATTACTGGGTTATCCCATGGTATTCACTTCAGTAGCAGCCTAAGATTTGTGTTCTGTTGATAACACAAGCCTAATCTTCTATTATATGGTACAACCACTGGCCGTTCTGCATAATCCTTTTGTGGAAGGTACGAAGGACAGTTACGTGGCTTCTGTAATTTTCTGTCTATTCGTTCGCTGGGACAATCTATGGGACAGGTCCATGCCGGCAGTGGACGTATTTCGCCGGAATGCATGATGCAGCACCATTCCGGGAAATGTACTTATTTAATTACTATAGAAATGGCGATTTAATAGATTCTGACAGCATCAGATTTCGGCCGATAACACAATAACGTTTGCAAAGCTTTGTTATGAAGCATGAAGGAACGAGGTGGGTTTTGAGTCAGTAAGAGTCTGACACTATCTCCCGCTCCGCTCAAAAGCGGGGTTTGTCATTAGGTGATTTTCCCACCATAATAAAAAAGTATTCTACAGATAATCCTTATTAACAATTAAAAAAAAAAAACGATAACTGTATTTAAGTGAACATAGCTTCAGTAAAGCTCGTGAAAATAGTAACAACAGATGAAGCGTTTAATCCCTGTAGGAAAAGAAATCCATTAGGAAAACAGTGGCATAATAAAAAAGAAAAGGTAGATTCGTAATTGGAGTTTCACTTAAGCTTTTTGTTTCAAACGATTTCTTATAAGGGAAACTACACCTGGATTCTGATTGTCGACTATCGAATATTTCTAGAATTTTTATTGTCCTTCTGTTTTTTTTTCCCCTTTTTTAAGGTGTGTAATCATTCAAGAACTACTGCTCTAGGATAAGGAGCGATAGGGCGTGATTGACTTTTAATGACTAAAACCCGCTCGTGTCCTTTTGCTTTCTTGCGTTCCAGGACCACGGTATGTCTTTCAAAACTTTCCTGTGGCGCTGTTTTATTGTTAAAATTTTCATTTGCGGTCAATGCAATAACGCTGTTACCAGGTATTAAAATACTTCTAGATTAATATTAGAAGCATTTAGAAAACTAAGTCGACTTGTTATTGACCAAAAACAAGTCAGAGTATTTCTTTTTTTATTTTAGTTTTTTTATGTTCACTTGCAGTTTTACGGTTGCATTTATCGCAATTAAAACTCGTATGGTGGATTAACCTTTAGCCGCTTACATCTGACATATCCGACAAACACTCTCGAGTTTATTCCGCCAAGGTCGCACATCCACAACCAAATACAACATCTCGTCAGTTCTTCTGTCTCCTAAGGGGGTTGAAGAGCTAAACGAGGTGGAGTACCCAGTCGCCAACACAAGACCCTGGCGAATAAGACGAAAACACTCTTCACACCTATCTGATGCAAGCGGTTATAGGGTAAATATCAAAGTGTATATTGAAAATAATAATAACAACAAATATTGTCCAATTCCGAAGCATCTAGAGTGCCTACAATACGACGACAATTTGATATGATAGCAGGACAGGAAACGGGCCTGTCCTGTTTATCATATTTCACTTCAATCACACCAATTATCGTCCCGAACAGATATAATAGTGTTGCTGCATCCAATTGAGATAGAAAGAGTATTACTAACACAAATATTGAAAGTTTATTTTTCGTTGGCTGAAGTTGAAAGGGAATTGAATGCTTGCACTGACTGCACAGGTTTACTTAAATCTGTATCTTTCCACAAAATACCATTTTACACACTAATCTACATGGTTCTCATATGATTTGACCATTACATGTTTGATGTATGGGCTTTAAAAGAGACTTTGAGCCCTGAGTTTGTTTCGGTGTTTTTTTCTCAGGGTAGTCAGCAAGAAACACCGGCCTTATCTAGTTTAAGTTTAAACTGACAAAAAATTGACGTGTAAAAGTTTTTTAAAAAACATATTTGCAAAATAAATATCATTTATCGTTTGGTCGATGGATGGAGAAGGAGGTCAAAGAAAAGGTGGATGGATTGTGTGAGGAATGATATGAAAGAAAAGGGAGTTAGTAATAGCGTGACAGGTGACAGGACTGAATAAAAGAAAAAACGTGTTGCGCCGACTCCAAATGAAATGGGACAAGTGTAGGAAGATAATGATGATGTTTTATTTTGAAAGCAAACGCTAAGAATCATGAGTTTTCGTATAAATCACTATATTGTGATAGAGTTCTTCAAGTTTTTATCACATACACAAATTCGGTATGACAAACATAAAATCACACCAGTTTTCTCTGAAGAATAAGACATAGGTCTACTTTTAGTTTTCTTCGCCAGGTAAGATTACATTCCAAATTTAGACAAGTAGAATTAGGGTTGATTTTTCTTTAACTTACAACTCTTTTAACTTTTGGCTGAAGATAAATTTTAAATAAGGTTTGATACAGCTATAAAGCCGCCATTCATATTTCTCACTAAAATTAAACAATAAAATATCGGCTTTTAATTTGGTGAAAGCTAATAATGGCCACGTAGTAATGGAAATAATTTGACTAAGTCCTATAAAGTGGAATGCCCGGTTTTCGCAAATACTATTTCCTTGACTTAATAAAGCTCCCATACATTAAAAATAAAATAAATTACAAATATTGAGTTTAGCGCCATCTAGCGAGAATTTAGCCACACTAAGGCCCGTAACTTTCACCATGGCCAATAAAATTAGTCGCTTTTCTCTAAATCGCATTCTCAGATCACTAATTTGTTCACGAAATACGTCAAATGTAAAGAAATACACTTTACTATAGTAAAATGTCACTTTACAAACGTATTTCGACATAAAATTGGCTCGCTGATCTTTTGATAGGCTGGATTAGAGTTGTTGGGTCGTGCAGAAAAGAATTTGTTTTTGTAACAAATCCCTGTTGAGTCATGGGATTGAAAATGATTGAATATTTTTCCCTAAAAAGAAGGATGAAAATATGTGTGGATATCTAAGCCTAGTGGGTTGTGTTGAATGAACAGAAAGTATTTGCTTGGTATTATGACACTTTTAGAACATGAATGATTCACAACAGACTTTAAACTTTCACGGGCAATTTGGCAAATTGAAGGTTCAAACATTGTGTCCTTTTCTATTTCACATGCATTCCATATCATTGTCAAAACCACGACCTTAGCGAGAGCCTGCTAGTAAGGCTGCGATTCTATTGAAGTTGAGACGAGCGTAGCGGAACTGAGATGTGTTGCAATCACAAGCGAGGTTTCCAACAATTTGATTGGTCGATATAACCATTTCTTCAAATGACTTATCCCTCTCTATGGTGGAGCTACAAGAGCTTAATTTGTCTCTACGATAACTCGGCGGTGCTCCGCCTGAACGGGGCAGATTTCCATCGTATGATCCTTCATGTCCTCTGGTCGATGTTATCGTTGAGATGTCCCCATTACGCTCATCTCGGCCTCAGTATAAACGCATGCTTATTGCGTCTTGAATTGGTAATCGGAAACATAACCGAATAGAAATAGAAAAACTTTTATTCAGGACAGACACAGCAGAACAGAAGAGAAAACAAGTAATAGTAGAAATGGTTCAATCGTACACCACCAGTCAATTATAACAACTAGCACACATAAAAACATTGTCTATGCTTACCCAGTGCAAACAATGTGATAAAAGCAATCGTATACCCATCTCCCATACTCATACTAGAAACAATTGATGCATAATCCATAATTATATAACTGTTTAAGGTGATTATCACACTGCCACGCACACGCAGCGTAGCGCGTGAAAACGCACCTACGCCCGTACTTGCGGGAGTGCATATCTGCATCATCGTGTTGTTGTTTTTACGCACTCACGCGCGTTGGTGCGTTTTGTAAATTCAAGCAGGCACGCACTAATTTCATACAAAATCACGCACGGTGTTACAAGACTCAGTGTGCCATATCTTGCGTGTCGGCCCGCACCCACGCGCCTGAGTGCGGATTTCTCCGCATGTAAGCGCGTGATCTGCATGAACGCGCTTGGATGCAGTTTCGGTGTGTTGGACTGTGCGTGTTTTCTATACACGGAGATACTTACAAGCAACGTTAAGACACGCATTCACGCACTACGCTGCAGACGTGACAGTGTGATAACCGCCTAAAGTAGACAAAACATTGTACCTTTCCCTGACCTGCTTATTGTCATTAGTCATAATAGGTCTTTCTATTGTTATATTGATATCCTGTTTACATAAGTCCATGTTATTCTGAAACTATTAACATCCTGATATTGATGTTTTCCTTCCCTTAAAATGGATTACTTGAAGTGTTCAGGAAATATTTGTGGATATAACTAGGTATGTAGGTAATAAAATTATTGGTAATACTACAATTCTTATTACCTACTATGTGTGTTTACTCATTACTTACTAAATGAGACCAGATGTGTGTGAAAATGAATGAAGGAAAAGGAGACTATAATTTCTGTCTACCCACAAAACTAAATAATGCCTTACATATAACATAATAAAGCAATAATAAGGCATTAAGTCCGCCTTTGTACTTTTTGTACAAAGGCGGACTTAATGCATTAACTCTTTGAATGCTTTAAGTTCCCCAGTGCGTCATAAGTGTACTAATTACCGGTGATTAGCATTCAATAGGTTAATAAATAAATATATAAATAAATAAATAATATGACTTTTGAACTATAATTTGACATTTTCCTTGTGTAAGCAAGCAAAATTATGAAAGTTTTAACATGTTTCATTTACTTAGTTTTCATTTTATAAATTAGTAACTAGCACACTTTTCATTCATAATCATCAGCTTTACAATCCTATTTCACCATTTCTTGAAGTATGTTTCTGAAGTTCTGATAAGATACTGGGCAAAATTACAAGGATGATAATATTGTTGATTAAAATAATAATATTTTGTATTTTATGGCTTTATTCTTACCATTCTATTGCAGATCATCAACCCACCATGTTTCATGTTCATTAGGGTTTGAACATCATACACTCTTCTATCATTTCACCCTTTCAAATATCATACTACCACTGACTCTTTTGTTTCACAAATATCATACCTAACACACTCCAACCAATATTTTCATGTGCCTCCCTCTCTATCAATACAATTTCACAGAAGATTTACACATAGTTAATAGCTAGTAGATACATTAAGAAGACTGTACCAATCATATCTCTGCAAAATATTGCCAAACTATAAAATGGATTTAATGACAGCAAAAAGACATTGCATAGATTAAATACTCAACTACATAGTTTTTTTTTTATTGAAGTTGTTGATTTATTTATGCAATGCATAAATAAAACAAAGCGTTAATTAATGTGCTGCAGTCAATTGTCTAATTAATCACTGTATGAACTAGTGAAGGGTGTCAGACATTTACCCAGACATCGGGTAAGAGATGAGTCATGCATCACTGGCTGACAATAAAATGCAAATGCCAGAATATTTTAATAGAACTTGTTTTATGAGCAGTATGTGCCCTGTTTGAGAGAATTATTTTATTGTTTTCTGGCAATACATGGTTGGTCAATAGAAAATACAAGGTGGGTTTTTTTATTGTCATCAGCAACATTTCTGATCAGGGTTTTGTTTCATATAGGAATCTAATTGGTGTTTATTTAAAGATGTCTGAGTGGACATAGAATATTCATGCTTTTTAATAAATTGGTGCAAGGTGGATTCTTGGGAGATTCTTTTAGCAGATCTTTAGAAAAAATTAGTTCAGTAATATTTAAAATGTACAATACAATTTTGCTGCTAATAATGGAAAACAGGACTGCACTAAAAGATTAGATATCTTTAAAAATATGGTTGTACATCCTTTGGTACATACACTATGATAAAGACAAAGTTTTTTACTGATAAATGTATCAGTCATACTTTTTATTTATAACCTACTTTTAATTTAATGAGACTATTATGACAATATTATCCAAATGATTTTAGCTTTGATAGCAACATGTGGAAAGTACCTAACAGTAGATTAGGAAATAAAGTTATTTTACTTAATATAGGGTAGTTAGGTCTTTAGGCTATGATGTGGCCAAATTGATGATAACATAAAACCATTAATTTGGCACATAAAACCATTAATTTGGCACATAAAACCATTAATTTGGCACATAAAAAATCATGTTTTACATTCTGTTCTTAGACTAAGAAAGTGGAGCTCTTGAGCTGTTTGGATGATGCTGAAAGTGGATAAGCCGAAAGAAGACCTTCCATCCTTTTTTCGGGACCAACTACCTCGAAAGATAGAAAAAGCGAGCGCAAATTGCTCGCGAAAGTAACAAACTACTACAATAACTCGTCAAGTAACAGATCCTTACAAGTTAGATAGGTTCTTACATAAAATCAATAAGCAGGTAGACAATTTTTTTTTATAAGTTAACCAACACGTTATATCCAATGTAACATGACATAACTTAGGTAATGTGTGTCAAGCTACACAATCGTGAGAAGCAACATTATGTAAAAATATTTCAACATTTTAAATGCGAATTCAATTGGTATTTATTATTGTTATAATGACACAAAATACGCGTTCTATGAACTTGAGTGCGGTCGTCACGGATTACATTCAATATCATAGAAATGTTATCGACCATTGCCAGAGTTGCTGTGGCGACGACGTCTTCGATTATTAACCGAAAAAAAAGATGTGTGCATCGAAAATTACGCTCGAATAAATACCTTTTACCGTAACAGTAGGTACTTACAATCTAAATGTTTCTTTTTGGGTGCTATCATTTCTTCGGTGGTAGCTTTGCAAACGGATTTAGCTAAACCCTGCCCGGCGATGCTGTGGCGGGCGGCCAAAAGCCTATCGTTTATAGTCTGACCCGCCATCCTCACGTTCAGTCCTGACATAAACTATTTACACGATGTAACGACACTTATTTTCGCGTTTTTCCAACAAATTCACAAAATTACGACGATGACGGGTAAAAATATGTCACCGCCCCCCCGACTGGCACAATACTAAATTCAAGATGGCGGACGCGAGTTGCCACAGAGTCAGTATGGTATATTGGACAATGTTACTATAGTAAAAAAACTCCTAGATTAAAAAGATGGAGTCAATTCTGTACTTTTATCTTCACAATAACTATAATAATACTCTGAAATGGGCTATTTGATATTGCTACAAATAACTGTGTTGATACTTCACATTAAAGCAGCGTGATGTCATTAAGCATATAATGGGAAGTTAGTCAATGAAGATTTATCTTATAGTTTTTCCCAGCGAGCTGAGAAGTCAAGGCTAGACTGGCAGCAGCTCGGTAAGAAATATTTTTATTGAGACTAGCTTCTGCCAGCAGCTTCACTTGCGTGAGAGTAGGTTTTTTCAATATAACTCTGTACTCTCGTTTCATTCCCATAAGGGAGTGAGTTTAAAAAAATCCCCTTCTTGGTACTTACCTACGTCATGAAAGTAAACCTTGTGCAAAATATCACGATCCTAGAACCAGCAATTTCAGCTCTGCGATATATAAAAATGTCAGTCAGTCAGTTTCTTTTTTATCATAATATATGTATCGATAAAAGGAGTTAAAAACTCTTAGCACATCTGGACTATCACAAGTTCTGCAAGAAACGCCATTGAAGAAAAAATAAATTATTATGACATGTATTGGTGTGTTGTGAACGAACGTCACGTTGCATTTTAATCTTTTTAAAATAAATAACATGGAAAATGCCACCTGCTGGCAATGCTGAAGCAGGAAAGAAAATTTTCGTACAGCGATGTGCCCAATGCCACACTATTGAATCTGGGGGCAGAAACAAAGTTGGTCCCAACCTATATGGTTTGATCGGGCGAAAGGCTGGCCAAGCGGCTGGCTTTTCGTATTCAGAAGCAAATAAAAACAAAGGTGTGGTATGGAATGAGGATACGCTCTATGAATATCTTGAGAATCCAAAGAAATTCATTCCTGGAACGAAAATGGTGTTTGCTGGTGTGAAGAAAGCAGGAGAACGTGCGGACGTCATAGCATATTTAAAAGAAGCTTCAAAGTAGCTTTTATAGTAGTAAAGTATTTAAATGTAGCATTTATTGATTTATTTATGCATTAAAATAAAATATTTTTAAAATACCTATATATAAAATATTTATTGTTCTTGTTCATAGTCAAAATAGTACCTATCATCAATCTACTCACATCAACTATAAAATCACTTAACTTGACATTGTTTTGGTGTCTGTTATAAGCGCTCATCGCACCTATATCGCATCATTATCTGAAGACTCGAAGCGTGGTCTTGGTAGATCATCTCAGGAGTATAACTAGTTAAGACCTACTCCTACCAGGGCCGATACATGCTAGGGATGCAGGATTGTTCTAAAGAGGATATTCCCTTACACTTCTCACAGAGCGGGAGAAATCATTTGATGATTTCCTGAAAAATATTCAGTAAAAGAAAAAAATATATTATTGAACAAGTAGATTATTTTAAACTAGCCTTTACCCGCAACTTCACCCACGTACGTACATTATAGCCTATGTTACTCAGGAATAAAGCCTATCGGTGAAAGAATTTTAAGCAATTGGACCAGTACTTCCATAGATTACCTCCCTCTTACGAACAAAAAAACAAACTTTACCTCTTTATTAACCGACTTCGAAAAGGAGGAGGTTCTATGTTCGGCTGAATGTTTTTTTTTTCTTTTTTTTTGTATGTATGTTCACCGATATTTCGGTCAATTGTGGACCGATTTTGAAAATTTTTTTTTGATTGAAAGGTTATGCTTCGAAGTTGGTCCCATAGAAATATTGTTATGATCTGATCATGAACTTCGAAGATATGGAACAGAACTCCTCATAGAATCATAGCAGAATTGTCGTAACAAGCAAAATTGCTTTGTTTATACATGTAGTCGATGACTGACTGAAAGAAAAGGGGGAGGGGAAAGGGCGAGGGGGTAAATTCATGTAATATAATCGTATTTAGGATTATAAGAATCGTTATGAGATGCACTTTGGCTATAAGGTAATTTATGTTTAGCTGAAGGGTAGGTACTTTTTAGTGGTGCTACCATAACTAAAAAGTGAAAGATAAAAAACTTTTTACAAAAAAAATTAAACCGACTTCAAAAAGTACAAAATAACTTTAATTTCGGAAGTCGGTGTTTATAACGAAGAGACAAGATTAGGTATCTATTATAGAAACACCGACTTCCGAAATTAAAGTTATTTTTTACTTTTTGAAGTCGGTTTTTATATTATAGACCAGGGTCGATAATTTTTGAAACGAAATAAAATCATAGTAGGATGAAACTTACTGGAAAAGAAAGATAATATAACAAAAATGAAAGGAAAAATAAATTACGGGCGATCTGAGGTCGGAAAATGGATGGGTGGCCGTTTTTAAGGGTAAAAAACAGTTTATCTCGATTTCCGACAAAACAACAAGTCCTATGTAAAAAAGATAAATTGCAAAGTTGTAGACAATAAAAAGTTCTACAACTTTTGTATTTACACTTTTTTCACATAACCTCAAAATGTATGTGAAAAATTCAAATAACTAAGTTTTTGGTTTTTTATTTTTATCTTTTACAAAAATTATTCTTTTTCGACGAAATTTAATGAAAACTTACATTTTTATGTCCCAAACACACTGTAATTTTTTTGATTAAAAATATTTATTTTTCACCTTTATTTTGACTTAATATCGAAAAAGAAGCCTAATTTTCAATCGAAAATTCTCACGTCAAAATATCTCCTTTTTTAAAAAATTCGCTAGGGTTTTAGTTCGTTAAAATCTCTAGTTTATGATGGTGTAAAAAAAAATATCATTATTATCGTAAAATTTCTCATAAAAACCAAAAAACTCGAATCCAAAAATCTTTATATTCTCTTCCTTTTCCAATAGGTTTAATCCTACTATGATTTTATTTCACTTTTTACCATTTTCAACGGCTTCAGCACTGGTCTATTAGTGTAGACTTAAGATAAAAAAGATCAAAATAATTGTATAGCTTCACCTACTCTAGGGTAGAACGAGAAGGCGTGTCAGACGTTTTATCTACTATAGCCACACCTGTGTCCTTTGCCATTTGCATTCCGTAAAAACCGTAGTCCTAACTACGGTTTCTCTTTGAGAATTCTCCGTAGCCCTGACGGGCCTTGGGCTCCTGTGGTTTGCTGACATCTCACTAGGGTGTGGAGCACTAGGTACCATTGACGACTGGAGCTCGTTCCTCGATGAGCTACTCATTGCTGTTTGAAAAGTTCTTAACTCGAAACACTCAATTCACATTCCCTCAAGCAATAAAAACCCAAGGTTTCTAAAAGCAAGCTAAAGCAAGGTTCTAAGTAATACCTACATGAGACTAGAATATTTTTCTGTAACTTAGGATCTACGATTTGGTACAGTCTGAGCAACTGCCTGAAGCGCCTTCAATCCATGCTGATGCATACTGACAGAGAATGCCCGGAGACAGAATACCAGAAAGAGGAGAAAACCATGGGTGAGACTTTTGCCCAAATGTACAACGTAGAACAATATAGATTGTGCAGAAGAAAATATCTGCTATACAATAGGACGCATTTTTCTCGAGTAAAGTTTTGTTCTTATCCCCAACCAATTTTTTTTGGTTGGGAAATCATCAAATAACTACTCCCGCTCGCAATCTGGCTAGACAATGTAAGAATATCAGAAAGCATGAGAGCTTAGTAATATCAATATTTTATTGTTAGAATATGTAATGATGTAAGTAGTAGGACAAGATAATAATAATTATCATACTAAATAATTTAAACTAATAATAAAAAATATAAGGTCCAATTTTTATTCCAAGGTCATTTTTTATTGTATAGTTGAATGAACAAAATTGGTCAAAGGTCATAAAAAAATGACGTGGTCTACAACCTAAAACGACGCAACGACTTTGTCTATGGCAAAGAGTTTTATAATTGAACAATCTCAACATCAACGCCAACGATGTACTTTGTTGTTGTAAGTGTTGTAACTACGCAAATAAAGATCCCTGGCATGCACAGTACATTATATGCATGCCAATGCATGCAAAAAATCTATAATTAACAAATTAATCTATTATTAACGAATTATTTTGGTACTGTCTTTTAATTATTATACAAGGATAGGAATATAACCAAAATATATATTATTTTATGACTTTTAGCTCAATTTGGTCAAATAATGGTTAAAGGTCATTAAAAATTGACGTGACCTACGCCAATTATAGCCATTCTTGGCAATCCAAAATGTCATAAAACCCTAAAAACAAGTTTTGTTTATACTTACTCTACTCTATGGTCCTATTTTGACTTGATGACATTTCTTTCATTCAGCCATGTTGCTCTAAATCTTGTAATTTTTGCTGTTTCTGAAGCATTCGCATCAAATAAATTGAAGATTGAATGAATATCATTAACTGTGCTGCAAGGAAATCTTAAAAGTGCAAACGAGGGTCTTACCTTTCAACGTTACGTCGTAAGAGTCAGTAAAGAGAAAAACTTGGAAGCAAAGAATCAAAATGGCCAAGAAAAAAATTAAATCTAAGGCGAAGCAACCTGTGAAACCTTTTATACCCAAGTCTATAAGTTCAGAAGTAATAGCTGAGGCCTGCAGCTCTGTACCTCCGCCGGTTTTCATGAAAGTCTGCCGATTGTGCGAAAGTAAAGATGGACCGTTTCTCAACATTTTCGATGCTGATAAAGTGACTGCGAGGAAGATCGACGAATTGATGCCTTTTGGGGTAAGATATATTAGTTCTAACGTGTGTAAATCTTCGGTAGGTAGATGAACACAACCTTATCATGTTCCACCTTTACCTTCATGGACTGCTTGTTTATAATCAGCTGTTCCGCGATGTTCTTGGTCAAGTTGGATTGTCAGGAGATAACCCAGCGTGATAAGTGGCTTATTTTAGGAGCCGTTTGTTTTATAACTATTTCTAATCTATACAATCTTAAACAGAAGGTTTTTTATTGGTTTCTAAAGCAGTTAATGTCTTCTATACATTTACTTCAATATCCTAACACAATTTGGGAGGAGCTCGTGTCTAGAATAATCACAGCTACACTAGTCGATCTCCAAGGTTATGCAATGCTTACTGAGGTTGGCCTTTAGATGGGTGACTATTTTAGTGTACCAAGACTTTGCTGTACCTTTGAAAGCACATTAAGTAAGCCAGTAATCCTAGCTGCTGTCATTTGTAGACCTTTGAATTGGTTGGATAGACAGAAGCCAGGAAATCTGACAGATTTTTTGTATGTCAAGGGGGTTGTGTTACCCAATTACTGGGTTGTGGAGGTCAAATCAGTAGCTTTATTTAAAATTCTCATATGTTGTTGTATCTAATTTGACTGGAAGCTGACCATAATTTGAAAAAGCTGGGCTGATTGATTCATATACTGGCTGGTAATTTGTTAATGAAATAACTTGTTTGCTCGTTTTTGCTGTTGCATAAACTTGGGTATGTGCTCATAGTCTTTTTGAGCGCATATTTTGGTAACAGTGATAGCATGATGGGTGATAAGATAGAATGGAAGAAAAAAAATGTCTTTTCAGCCCCAAATAATGATTTTAGTAACATTTTAAGGCACAAACTGCCAGTATTTAGGGTAAATGGCATCATTCTATTTGCTTGTGCCTCTGCCTGTAGATAAATCTAGGTGAATCCTGAGATCTCAGGACAAATCCTGGGATATAATAACCCTAATGACAGTGATATCACATTTTAGTGTGCAATGTCACATTTTAGTGTGCATCCTTTTTCTGTTACTTAAACAATTTATAGCCCAACTCTCATACATGTAAAAAATTTAAATTTAAAAAAAGGGACATCAATATTCATTTTTGTAAATGTGGTCAGATCTTAGAATTAATCACTTCTGACCAACTATTTCATGAAATGGTGGTATTTCATAATATAAAATCTTGCCCGCTGTCCACATCATAATATGTGCAAGCCAAATGTGTGATCATTTACATTTAAAAATATGCTACCAGCTAAATACATACATATTTCATGATAATGTAAAAAATGGGTCATCTTATTGTGAAATAGTTATGTTGTCCGGTAGTAGAGTAGAGGTGCTGATTCTGCTTTGTTTTAGTGTCGAAACATGGCAACAGACTATTTTTTATTAGAAGCAAATAATCATTTTCAAATGTATGAAATATATTTATAACACAAAGCTTCATTCTTATTTGTTATAACTAATATATTAGTTAATGCTTGCAGTCAATTAGCAGTTCAAATGCTTTTATGATACAGTTTTGCTGATGACGTACCGTATGTGATTATAATTGTAATTGGTTTTTTATTTGAATGCAGATCATTTTAATAAATTTTAACCAAGTCCAATGAGAGAGTGAACGCCAGTGTTCGCTTCGGGTTTAATAAACTAAAGACTCATGTTTCTTACAAGAGCAGTATCCTTACTTTATTTAGACTATTTAGGTTTTCTACCACAAAATATGCCTTTGTTCCAGGGACTTGAAATGTTACTCTCAATCAATCAATATGCATCATTCCGTTAACTATAATTTGTATCGTTCCACCAAGATCGGAACAAAATTCTTTCTTCCAATTTAACAATACTAAGAAACGGAACAAAATCTAAAATTATTTAATAACAATACGAATTTATATCTTTATTTGTAATGTATTGTTATTGGTAAAACGTCATAGTATTGTTATGAATAAAAACATTACTCATTTCGATACGCAACGTTGCCAGCTTTATCAACTTGCGTTCGGCGGCCACATAGCGGTAACGTACGTAGAACGCAGCATATGGAGAGCAAATAACGTTACAAACTAATCTGTCATGTTTCAACTGTAACGTTATTGGGAAGAGGATTCAAGCATACCATTACTTATCCCATCACGTTACTTAAAACATTGTTTTACCAGAATTATATTTGTTAATGTAATTTTTTTATTACGTTATTTATATCTTTTGTCTTTAGTATTGTTGCAAACTTTAGAACGTTATCAGATAACATATACTGTAGTAGAACGAAATTCCTTTCTGTTTCAAGCAGGGACTTTGTTCCACCACAAATACTAATAGTTTACTAAAATATGCTCTTGTACCTGGTTTAATAACCACAAAGGGGATGGCGGGGTCTGTGTTCGCTCGTTTCGCTCACTCACTAGACCTCGCCGTCTCTTTCTAATCTAACCTATCCAAATAGGATGCTTCAAGCCCCTTAATAATTGTAAAAAGTTCATTTTGGTGTACAATTAGTATTTTTAGTGAAGAGTTTGTTTTTTGTCGCACAATAAACATATTTCTCTTTTTGTTGTCATGGAAATCTTACATTAATAATATGACCAAATGTGTATGTGACATATCATCAAATATTACCATTTTAACGATTTGGCTAGGAATCTGTTTTGCAAAATTTCAGAATCATAATCATTATTTTGTCTTGTGTCATCATCGAGATTCTATTAAGAGTAATATCTTAAACCAAATTGTTTATAAATTTAATCTGTATATTTTTGTAAATTTTTCATCACTATATGCTAAAAAAATCTTTCCACTAGCTCCTGTACACTGTCCTGCACTGGCCCTAGCAGTTGCGAAGCTAGTTTATCCCTGTGTCAACAGTCGGTTTTGATAGCTTTTGCTATATGGCTTGATTTCTTCTGTAACGGTTTTCAGCTTGATGTCCATGTAGATCAGTCTTTCCCAAAGTGGGCGATAACGCCCCCTTGTGGGCGCTGCAGGTCTCAAGGGGGGCGGGAAGAGACCCAGGAAGAAAATGGAGGTGTTGTGTAGAGGGGGGGGGGTGATTTGTAATTTTATTTAGCTAGGAGGCCTCTTAAACAACGACTGCAAGAGCTCTCGACTCTCAACAACAACTTGTGAACATCAACTAATATGAATTAAAAAATTGCTCAAACTCGGTTCTATATTTCTCTCCGCGTAGTTCATATATCTGTCCTATTTTACTGTTACCGAACGTGGCGGCTTGCGACTGTTCTTGAGTAAATTGGAACCTGATATCAACAAACTTATTAAACAGCATCAGATTCATCCTTCACATTAGTTTTTATATAAGGATTGATTATTTTAGTTATATTTTTAATAAAAGATACTCTGTTTTAATACTATAAAGTTGCGTTTCAATAATCATTCTTATTGGCAGGTGGAGCCCGTAAGAGTTAACTTGAGACCTAAGTGCCACTGTATGTTATCTACTGCGCTCAGGTTTCAAGTTGCGGGTTATAGTAAAAGTTTCGTTTAGAATTCTCCGTTAATATACATAATATACATATCTAGGTCACAATAATTAATTAATTTAATTTGAAGTTATAGTGGTTTTTAAATAGGTGAAAAAATGGGGGCGCTAAAAAAATATTTATTCTCAAAGTGGGCAGTAGACAAAATAAGTTTGGGAACCACTGATGTAGATGAACTGATTGCTAACATACTGCGGGATGTTTAGCATTTTCCTTATTGTTTTGCTTTGGAATCTCTTCAACATTGCAAAATTGCTTTTGGGACCTTGATGATGGATTTGTAGACAAGCATTTACGTTGTTATGAGTGAGTTGAGATTTTGGTCTAATCAGCCAGTATAGTTTTTGAATTTTGGTATCAAGCTGTTTGCGTTTGGTCCATACATATTTTTGCCAAGTCAGTCGACGATCAAGGTGCATTCCCAAGTATTTTGCATCATTAGCTTGTGGAACATATTCATTATATAAAAGAACTGGTGGGCCATGTCTGAGAGTGTAGGTAACGTGGACAGATTTGTCTTTGTTGGCTTTGATGCGCCATTTATCAAACCACTGCTGGACTAAGCTGAGATGTCTTAGGAGGTTACTTGATGCTGTTCCAGAGTTTATATGAACAGTATTGTCGGTATAAGTAGCAGTGATGGTGATTTCATCGAGTGTTGGTAAATCCGCTGTAAAGATTGGGTACAGTATTGGTCCCAAGATACTACCTTGCGGCACTCCGGCTTTAATCTCATGTAACATTAACAACTTTTCATTGTACTTTGCCTCAAAACATCTCTTTTTTCCAGATATGATTTAATATGTTGATAGTAGGGGTGTGCGAGCTTTTATTTTATAGATAAAGATAAAGATACTTTTATTTTGCAAATATGGGTAGCAGTAAAGATGACAGAAAAATATAGGTAACAAGTTCAGCCATATTTTACCATGTAGGCATGCAAAAGACATAAAATTTAACACACCACCACCAAATACAATTTTAAAATAATACACAATGCAGTATTAACAAGTAAACAATAACAAAGAAAATATTAAAATTAACTTAAAACACTACTATTAATTTTTTAAACCATTATATTCTATACTTAAAAAAATCTTTCTCATTCAGGTACTCACTGAAGTTATAATATGCTTTCACCACTAAAAAGGTTCGAAGTTTTTTTTAAAATAATGATAATGGAAGCTCTTTCCAACTCTTAGGCATCTTATTATAAATGACTGGAGCCATGCAGTAGACACTTTTGCGCATAAGTGCTGTCTTAGCTGGCTCCTGACATAGCAGGCTATTATCACGTCTATTGCGGGGAAATACATCAGCTATGCGTTTAAAACGACTAGGGTTTGTCTTCACAAACACAGCTACTTCTAGGATATACAAACCAGGCAATGTTAATATCTTGTGATTTTGAAAATATGGTTTACAACTATCAGTAGGCTTTAGCTTAAACATCGCTCGGATACATCTTTTTTGTGCCTTGAAGGCGATTTCTCTTTCGGTAGAGTTTCCCCAAAATATGATCCCATACCTCAAATGTGACTCTACTATTCCGTAATAGGCAGTAAGAAGTACATCTGTGTTGGTTATGGTTGATAATGCGTGTAAAGCATATGCAGACTTACTCATTTTCTTACATAAAACATCAATGTGGGATTTCCAATTTAATTTTTGATCTATCTGTAGACCCAGAAATTTTGTACTATCAACTTCTTCTAATGTATTATTCCTATAGTGTATATTCAAGTTAATACTAGAGGTCTGTTGTCTAAATTGAATAAGTTTCGTTTTATTCAAATTTATTTTCAAATTATTTGACTCTAGCCAGTTTAACGTCTGTTTTATACTATTGTTAATGTCACTCTCATACGTCACTATACTTTCACAAGGTATATATAGGTTTTCATATTTTATTTTGGAAAGTAGACTGTCATGCCAGACTTTGTCAAATGCCTTACTTGTATCCAGGAAAATATCCGAGCAGTACTGTTTGTTCTCCAGGTCCCTGAGTAGGGTGTCAACTAACCGATGTACCTGTTCGATAGTACCGTGAGTGACCCTCTCTAAATCCAAACTGATGGTTAGGTAAAAAAAACTTCAAGGTCATTCCTTATTATTGTCCTCCTTTTTGGTTTAATTTTTGCTAAGATTTTTCCAACTATGGGCAGCAGATAGGTCTGTACAAATACATTTCTTGGGCTGGTTTGCCCGGTTTTAGAACCATGATGATCTGAGCACCTATTGCGATAATTATGAGGCGTGGTTGTGATTAAAAATCCTATGTTTTTATTTAAATCTGGGTCGGGTAGTCGATGCAGCGTACTATCGATTTGGTTTACTGTCGATGTAGCATACCGTCGTTTCAGTGTACTAACGATGTAGCGTACCATCGATTTTCGGTACTGTCGATGTAGCGTACCATCGATTTGGGGTACTGTCGATACATTAGCCCGTCGATGGAACGTTTTCGATACAGCGACCATCGATGTAGTGACTTTCGGATTTTATGAACTAGACCCGTAAATAACACTAAATAAAAGTGGACTTAAATATTTAAGATGTTTTTGTATACCATAATTTTTTTTTACACAATGTGTGCTTTGAAATTTTTGTATTAGTGATTTTAAAGTGCACTTTTTTTTATTACAGATCGCGGAAAATGACGACCTTCCGCACAAAATATGCTTCCGGTGCTCAGCAAAGTTAGAAGAACTTTACGAATTTGTTTTGAAATGTATCAAAACACAAGAAAATTTACGGACAGCTGTAGGTAAGACTGGCCCATTTATCACTAAAACGAAAACTAGAAAAGTTTGGGAAGATAAGTTAAATAAAACAAATATGAGTAATGATGATATCTGTGATGCTCTGATAAAAAAAGCAATGGAAGGTATTAAAGATATTCCTCTTAAGCCATTGCCGAAAGAAGATGAAGCACCCCCACCAGCTAAACGAGTTACTAGAAGAACTGACCCAAAACAAATTAAAAAAGAACCAAATGACGATGATAATGAAGAAATTAACCTTAAAGAAGTTAAACTGAACCAACAAAAGAATGATGCGAAAGTGTCTTCAACTAAAACAACTAGGTCCAGTAATAGTTCCGATACTAGTAAAACTTCCAACAACAGTAACAATGTTGAACCACCGCAGCCTAGTATTAATAAAAATAATCAAGGTGAGAGTAGTACTAGTGAAAACAAAGCCAAGAATAATTCTCTAGTAAATAGTTTAAGTTTTGATTATACAGAAGAAAAATCATCAAGTGATAACAAAGTAGAAACTAAAGAGTCGGTTGAGGCAAAACCATTTAACATAATGGATTATATCAGCATGATAAAAGTGAATGGAGTCGGTGTACTATATCAGTGTCAATTGTGCAATAGAAACTTCCTCAAAAAAGATATAGTTGAATCTCATAATTGTGCAAAAAATGGCATACCTAAGTTAGCGATTCCTAAATCAGAACCTGCACCAGAACCCCCAAAGGTTTCCACGGTTAAATATATTACAATTGAAGGTAATATGAAAAAACCACATTCGTGGAAATCATATAATGACAATAATTCTGTTAATGAAAATAGAAGTGACAAAACTAATACAGACAATACTAAAACCACAAATGACAAACTTAAAACAGATATTCTAAAGCTAAAACATAGCATTCAATCTGCTCCACCAGTAAAACCTAAGCCAAAAGCTGGTCCAGCTAGCAAAACGAGACGCTCAGAAAATTATTCGGATCAAGGGTCGTCACAAAATTCTTCGGATTCCCAACTATCACAGACATCAACGTCTCAATCTCCATCCGTGCATATTCCTTCCGCGCCTAACTTGAACGGTCGTTTCAAATTAGTACCAGGCCCAAATAATATATTCACTTTAGTTGAAGATACAGGAGCAGCTGTTACGGAAAACCAAAAAACATCTAAAAAGCGCAAATTAGAACCAGAAGTTGAAAAGCCAAAAGACAGGAAAAAAGATTCTCACGACAAAACTCCGATTTTGGAAGTAATTGACACTGAGAATCAATCGAAGCCATATCCAGTTGGATTATTTCAAACTGTTGCTCATTCTGCAAGATTATACGAGCCACCGGTAGCTGCACCTCCAACCCCATTCACAACGCCTGCTATGAAAAAGCAGTCTTACACTATAGTTCCAACCGGAAATCCCAGCAAATTACTAATATCAACGAAAGCAATAGCTCCCCCTGTCGAAGCGCCTAAAAAACGCCAAAGAAAATCTAAACCTGAAGTAAGAGAGGATCTGGAAGCCCAAGAGCCCTTTCGAGTCACCTTAGAGGATGTTGCCCATCCTCAGGACTCAGGTTTCTTTACATTCATCAATGTAGACCCTCTATTGCAACCTTCGTATGTTTTGCCTACTGATAATATCATCCAAGAATCGCAAATTTCGACGTCTACGGCGGCTATTAATAATACCCCAGAGTGCAGCAAAGAAAGTAAAGATAAAGACAAATACTCGTGTAATATGTGTGGAGATTCTTTTTCGAGGGAGAAAAAGCTGCTCTCTCATATACAATCGCATTATACGAAGATGGATGAAGAAGATCAGCAGAGAGCTGAAAAAACTACAAAGAAAAAAGGGAGAAAATAATAGTGTCGTTATTAAATTATGTCAGTTTAGAACTGGGATTGTTGACCACACAGACTTTGATGGAGGAAAACTCCTTAACTTGGGCCGGAAAACCTGCAGTCCAATTTAATCGAACTCGAATTAGGGCTGCAAACACAACCTTTTACAAATTAACAAGGCATTGAGTTGAACTCACTCAATGATCAAATAAACAAAGGATTTGAGATAACTTCACCAACATCACATATTAGCCGAACGCTAAAGGAGAAAAATAACCAAGACTTTGGTTTAAACTTTTGGATGCATATGTAAGACAGTGTGTAAATATTATTTTTAAGATTGTTAGGAAATATTAGGTTTTTGTGTCTTACTGCGTAAATGATCGCGTCATTAATTGTTGAATTAGTTGGATATGAGTTAGTGTTTTAAGTTTATAAAAACGGTTTTATATCTAGTGTTGCCAGATTTAAAATCAATTAGGATTTTTTTGTTTGTTAAAAAAGAAACTATGCAGCATTATGACTACATAATGGGGAAAAACTACTTGCTGTCTGCAGATGTCCCTACTGTTGAGTGTTCACAATTTTATAGCTAAGTGTCCCTGCACAAGGGCCACAAAAAAAACCGCCACAAAAAAGCGCCGCCACAAAAAAAAAACTGAAGCGCGCGACAGCTTGCAGCAGGAGGCTGCTATATTTTTCAACTCATGCATGCAGTATCACAATGGACTCTGACGAAGAAGGATTAAATGCGCGAATGGCATGCGGCGGCGTATGCCATTATCATTATTTAAAAAAAACTATTATATAAGAAGCTAGAAGCAGCTTTTATTTGTGATCCGTGTGCAGGGACACTAATGGTATTCTGGAATCAAACTACTTCTTTAATTTTTCGTCATATAATATTTACTAGCGACCCACCCAGGCTTCGCTCGGGTAACAGTATTTCTCCACTATTTAATGGATGTTATTATACATATAAACCTTCATCTTGAATCACTCTATTAAAAAAAAACCGCATCAAAAATTCGTTTCGATTTAAGCGCACATAGGGATATAGGGACAGAAAAAGCGACTTTGTTTTATACTATGTAGTGATTTATTAAATCAATCGTCGGCGTAGTTGTTGATTGGAAAAGTATGAGAGTCCACTTATTACCCACATGCAAAAAAGAGGGGTATCATAAGTGTGACGTGTGTCTGTCGGTTTGTGGGTCTGTGGCGTCGACATTGAGTTTTTTGTTATGTTAGTTATAAAAATCTGTTCAGTCATTTGAACATCATCAGTTCTTTTCTAATTGATGAAGGGATGTGACCTTTCACTGGTCTGGTTGATTCGAAATTTGGTATTGAAAAGTTATTTTAATGAAAAACAAGGTTACAATTTATCTGTCATCATACCCTGATGCTGCTGCATGATCTGGATGCAAATCCTCAATTATAAAAGTATCATGTTTGAGGTCATTATAATGTGGTTTAAATGAATAGATTATATAAATAGTGATTTCAATCACTGTGATATTTTGGTATTATGTTCTTGTACCGCTTAGGTGGGTGTCGATCGAAGTACCTATCAATAACCTGAAATTTAATTAGCACTTTGTGTTGGAACACAATATGCTGTAAGTATCGTAAGCAGTAAACTACTTGGCGATGGGGGCCTTCTTTTTCCACACATGTCGACAATTACAGCCCAGTCCTTTCATTAGGAACCAAGTTCATCTCTCCACCTTCGTCTTGGTCTTTTTTTTTTTTTTTTTTCTGTCGACGGGGAAAATCATCATTGACGAAACCCGCTCTTGGGTGGAGCGGGAGACAGTGTCAGAGTCTTACTGACTAAAAACCCCGCGCCGTTCCTTCTAGCCTTCATACCGGGGCTCTAGTTTCCTTTCGGATAACCCCGACCCCGGTAGGCTTCGACCCAGATGGGCCCCTCCTGTTGCTGACAACTCCTTGAGGCGCGCGGGAACAGTGCGCGCCGTCGACGCCTTGGCTCGGTCCGGACAATTACCGGACGATCGGACAGCGAGCTACCCATGGCTCGCCGTCCGCGAGCCCGCGTCTACGGTGGCCGGAAATCCGCGCCGTTGCCTGATGCGGTCTGCCTCCTCCTTTGCTAGCATTACTGCTTCGCAGAAGGAGGCGACCGCCTGCCACTCCTCCTCGCACCTTCGTCTTGGTCTGCCGCGATATCGCCTAGCATTAAATGGGATCTAATAAGAGGCTCATGTAAGCCATAGCTCATCTGATATGCAGCATACATGTCATGTATATTGCATATATAGGTGTATAATATAAAATACAAAAAGCATAAAATAAAAAAAATATATTTCATAAACCTCGAATGTTATCACACCGTTGAGGTGGTATTTAGACCCGAGGACTGTAATCATCAAAACTCATGAATATCTTACGACATTTTTCAATACACTTTTTTTAACTAGCCATTACTGTCCCACTGCTAGGCAAAGGCCTCCCCCAAGTCCTTCCAAACTTTCTTCTCCTGCGCCACCTCCAAGCAGTCCCCACGGTACGCGTCAATACACTTGTATTGACGCAGTATAAGTACGCAGTGTATTCTTCACTAGTGTATAGAAAAATATCAACTATGACTACAACAGTAAAATTAGTTGATTTAGTTTTTCTTATGCGCGCGCATCTAAAAATTACGGCCATAGACTGCTTTTATGAAAATGGTTGCTGCTTTTCTATAAAGAAAAAACAAATTTTGGCTTGAATTAACGATTTATTAAGAGAGCAGTGGTGGCTGAGTGGTAACGGCCCCGACTTACGAGTTGTAGGTCGCGGGTTCAAACCATGCCAGGCGCATTACTTTGTGTAATTTATTCTATTACCACTGCTCTCAAAACGGTGAAGAAAAAAGTGAAAAAATCGGCATGTCCTAGAACCAAAAATTCGAAGACATGTGACATTCACCAATCCGCACTGGGTCCGCTTGGTGGATTACGGCCCTTTCCCTCTCCTAGAGAGGAGGCCTGAGTCCCAGCAGTGGGAACGTTGAAAAGGCTGGTAATGAACGATTTATTTATTAAACATGTACCTACAAGTTAAAATTGTTTAATTGCATGAAAGTAAGACAGAACGCTAAACCTAATGTGTTTTTATTTCATAATGAACAGAACAATGAGGTTTAACAAAAAGGTTTTTACTACATTATCGCAATAGTGCGTAATGATAATTAAAATGTCATAGTTTAGTTATTTACATACCTTAGTCACATTCTGTGTGTTAAAAAATGTTCTGTTATACTTATAACTATAAATATTTTTATTCAAGGGTCTTCATGTCGTAGGACAGCAGTGTGTAATTTTTTTTCCTGTATTGGAAATTTTAAAGTTTTTCTTCCTGTATTGGGAATTTTAAACGTTTTATTTTTAGCAATCGGACCAGTACTTCCAGAGATTACCTCATACAAATAAAAAAAAGAGATAAAGCCTCTTTATTATAATGTTAGTGTAGATTTTAATTTGTGATATAAACTAAACAACTGGATCATAGACAACAGAGTCGCCACACTTCCGAGCTGGTCGCGCCTCTAAATTGGTTGCGCAACCAAACGGACACCAAGTGAGTAACTCTCTATAGAGCTGTATACATTTTGTTGGTAGCGGCGACTGGCCGCCATAGTGTCTCGGCGAAATATAGTCCATAAGGAACACTCAACAGTGCTGCCATCTAGTGAACATGCTTTCAGTTTTTATCCTCTTACCCAGCCTAGATATTTTATAGAGTGGACTTGCGTGATGTAAATGTTTTAAATGACTATTTAAGCATTAAAAAGCAAATTTTTTGTATGGTAGGTCATCCAATACTTCTAAGATTAAGCTAGTTTGTTAGCTAAAATACTAAAATACAGGGTTATTTGTGAAACACTGGCAATCTCTGAGGACTATTACTACTAACATCATTAAGAAAGACTTTTGTTCTATGACTTAAAAATTATCATATTTTAGTTCATCAGCAAACAAACAAAACAAAAATTAAATTGAACGTTCTAGATATTATAAAATCTATGCGAACCAAGCGATAGTACAATAGTGAGATGAGCGGGATAGAGCGGGCCCTCCGCTCGATTCCGTTCCCCTCCGCTATTGTTGCTTGATACACTTGTTTTCCGTCATACAGACGTAGGTATAGCAAAATACAGAGTTGAAATGTGTTAAATACTACAACGAAATCTTGAATTATTTTTTTTTGGTAAATGAGAAATGAGTTGTTTTGTAAAAACCGTTGTTGTTTAAGATGTTAGTAATACAGTCCTGCAAGGTTGTTATTGTTTTACAAATAACTTTGTATAATGTATAATTTCTTAATATAGATTTGAGATACTGTTGTATCATTCCATACTGTACGCAAGTTTTTATCCTTATATAGGTTTAAATCTCTGTGTGTTGTCAAAAATAATATTAATTGATTGTTTGATTTGGTCCAACTATTTCAAAACAAACTTTATTTTTTGTTTTTCTTTATGAGCTTTAATTTCTATATTTTGTATAGTTGTTATGACTAAGTGAAATATAATTGAAAACTTGTGATGGACACAAGCATTACTTAATAATAGTATCATTTTTGTTTTATTTATAAATTCTTTTTCAGAAATAGGCAAATTAGTGCGAATAGAATATGATAGATAAAATCAAACAAGAGTATTTTGTCAAAATATCCTTATTGTAAACGAAAGAAGTGTAAAAAAATAAGGCCTACTGTGCACGGACCCATAGCTTCATAGACGCGTATTAGGCGGTTATCACACTGCCGTGCACCAGTCCACGCAGCGTAGCGCGTGAAAACGCACGTACGCACGTATTTGCGGGAGTGCAGATCTGCATCATTGTGCGGGTTTTTACGCACTCACGCGCGTAGGCGCGTTTTGTAAATTTACGCAGGCACGCACTGATTTCATACAAAATCATGCACGGTACTACGAGACTCAGTGTGCGATACCTTGTGTGTCGCTCTGCACTAGAGATGTGCCGTTGCAGGCAATATCTCCGTGAAGTGGGAATATTGCCGGGAATATTGCCCGATGTATGAATATTGCCAGCAATATTCCCAGATTGTCGGCAACGGCACATCCCTACTCCGCACCCACGCGCGTGAGTGCATGTTTCTTCGCATGTAGGCGCGTGATCTGCATGAACGTGCGTAGTAGTTTCGGTGTGTTGGACTGTGCGTGTTTTCTATACAAACGGAGATACAAGCAACGTTAAGACACGCATTCACGCACTACGCTGCGTGGCGCGCAGCAGTCACTATACGCTTGGTGTACGCTTACTCACAGCTTACATACAAAACTATGAAACTGTTGATGAAGCGGCAACATCACGCCGTCGTGTCACTGTCGTTTCGTCTTTCGTAAACTGTCAGCAGGCGTACACCAAGCGTATAATGACGAATACGTGTCTATGAAGCTACACGTCCGTGTACAGTAGGCCTAAGATGTAAAATAGCTACTCTCTAGACGGTTTTCATAGCAGGTAATATTTGGTGCTAATTTTATCTGTTCAGTCAAAACCTGATCGATCCATAATGTTTATCATAGTTGAAATTGAAGTAATAGTATCGTAGTGGACTGACGTCATTCATCACCGGGAGAAACTTGTATTAGGCAACCCATACTCCATTCGTGTTGAGAAGATGTTTAAACAAACCTTTTTACTGTCCGTTCAATCCATTTTGACTTCTATTCCGTAGGCATAAGGATGGCATTAAAAGCAAAAAGTGGTTACAATACCAACTTCACTGCAGCCGCTATTTACCATGCTACCAACGCAATAAAAGTCAAAATCGGTTGAACGGATAGTAAAAAAAGTTGGTTTAAATGTATAATCTTAATATGAATGAAGTACAAGTTCTTAAGAAAAGAAAGTATTCAGAGCCAACCTAGTTTAGTTTCCGTGTAAGGCTAATTTTTTTGTCCGTTAAGATGTACCTAATCGAGTCAATGTCATTTTTTTAATGATAATAATATGTAACGTGTGCTGCCGAAATAATATAATTCCATATTGAAATTATAGGTACAATTTAGTTACTTATATTGTGATTACATTTATTAACCTTTGTAAATATTATGTAAGTACTTTCAAATATATAACTATATAAAGTAAATGTTATTGATTTTTATTTTTTCGTCTAATGAACTCATTAAAAAAAAATTGATATAAACAAGTGCGAGTAGTAGTTGTCAACTGCGATCCCACCTGATGGTAAGCAGCTATGCAATCTCTGATGGTGAGGCGCACTAGTTTATTAAGAGTTTATATATAGATAGTGATAGGTGGACAAGAAGAAAGTATGGAGTTTATTGTTAAATTTTTCAGTGTTGCCAACAACACCGAGCCTGATTGTGATAAACAGTTTAGGTGGGAAATGGAAACGAAGTGATATCATCTAAATTGCTTACGTATTCCACAATTCACGCTTTATAAAAAATCAGCTACTATGCAAGCGTCGTTCGACCCAAGTAAAACCCTCTGACCCGGAAATATTTCAATAAATCACACAAACTTATCACAATTAACTAGTTAATTACATTAATAAAAGCTGTTGGAAAACTAAAATATTATGCGCAAAGCCCTGTATACACGGCCTGGCGGGCATTTTTTTTTTGTTGTAATGATTTGTGCGTCTATTCAGGCAGAATAAACATGTTTTCTTTCTTTCAAAGGGGAGAATTTTAATAAATGAATATACAATTATCGTATTAGTGTCTTAATGAATTGATAGATGGCGCTATTGTAAGTTTGTATTAATGGATCGAGTTACTATTATATCAGATGTCTTGATTAGCCGGTAGATGGCGACCTAAGGCTGCATCTGCACAGCTGGCGAATAGCCGTTACATGATGGCGCCATTTTTCACAGCAATGTAGTCTAATTTCTGCTTCTGTAACCTCCATGGATTTTACGAACGAGAACCAGTGGGCCCTGGAACGATGGCAAAGAAGGAACATACGGGATGACGTGAGTTTGAGTCGGTAAAAGTCTGATATCCCGCTTTGTTATAGAACGAGAGAAGCCATTGGATGATTTCCCTCCTCCTCTCTCTAGCCTAAAGTAGCTCAAATGCCGAAATAAAATAAAGCGTTTCTACTTTAAAATCTTATGTGTAATGTTGCGTTTAAATAAAATTACGAAAAATAACAGATTCTGCTACGTCTGCCATAAGGCACCAACAAGACTCGCCGTTAACATCTGTGGTATCTGATGTACTGCTGTGCTAGTACGGGCGCAGGCTTTACTTGTACTGCGTGAGACATTACATATCTCTGCACATATGTAAAATTGCAGACTAATTATTTTGTTAGTACCTACAACATAGATAATTGCGGTTGTCAAAACCATTATAATGACACTTCATTGGTTCTAATCCTAGAGGTCACAAAGTCAGGGTATTCTCCGGAACTAGCATGGTATTTTCATACTTTATTAATATGCCTTAGAATGGCTATGATTTTTATTAAAAGGCTATTTATTCATTTCTGATTTGGACATTTTAAATAGCTTGTTTCTGAAGTAGCTTAATAAGCGCCCAGTCGTCTCCGTCGTTTTTCATCTCCATTCACGAGAATTGGCGATGATCGATCAGAACGATCTGAGTAGCCTAAACGGCGATAAATCATATACGTTGATCACTCTGGCATTTTTCTACAGATAACATTATTCTCGCATAGAGGTACACATTTTTAGATATGTACAGTGTGCCCAGTATATTTAGTGACTCATCATATCATTATCATCATATCAACCGAAAAACGTTCACTGCTGGACATAAACCTCCCCCAAGCGTCCACACAACGACCGGTCCTGTGTGTCACGCATCCATCGGATTCCCGCGACCCTGACCAGGTCATCGGTCCACCTTGTTGGAGGCTTGATTTAGTGACTTGTCAAAATTAACAAAAAACATGGTCTTTGTTTCCAAATGCACTTCCATTTAGTTTGAAGGGTTAGTGAAGTTTTATCAAGCTGTATTATAGTTGCATTCTCCTAGCCACAAGGACTATGCATGTAAAGTTGTTTTTTAGAGGTTTTTTTTGTGGTGTAAAGCGTAATGCTCAACCCGAATGAGACGATTCGCCATTGTGCACAGCAATTGGAGCTGGATATTTGAAGTCAATAATTGTTTACACAAATAGACTACGTTGCACCACTTCGAAGTTAACATTCGCCGCGTTATCTACACTTTTTTTTCTTGTTTTTTGTTTATAGCAGGTAACCTCTGGAGGTAATGGTCTGTTGTCTAAATTTTTCACTGTTAGAAAGCTGCTTTATTCTTGAGTGATATAGGCTATATTTTGGGCAAAAGCTAGTTACTATACGGCCCCAGTTGTTAGATACACGAAGTTCCCAATCACTCTTCATTCGAACTAGCCGCCCATAACTAGGTATGCCCGAAATCATGTTTAAGTACTAATGGCATAAAAGTATCTTCTGAACAAAACCAATACCATGGTAATTAAAATTTTTGAGTGTTTTATATTTCATTTTAAAAACCAAACCTCTCTAAATTGCCTGAAAGAAATCGCCTGGTGCGAAAAGGCCGCCAATTGTGTTTTTTTTATTATATGGTTTCTATAAGTAAATTTTCAATGTGCAATAAAGTAATACCTACCAGGTATCTATAAATAAATAAACATCTAAAAAATTGTGCAACTCTGTCCGTCTTACTTTGCTTTACAGCTCCACATAATAAAATATACAGGTTTGGCTTGTTATTACTTAAACTAGGAAGCCTATGGATGAATCCTAGAGGGGTAAATAAAAATAAAAGTAAGAAATTGTTTGAAATGAAACCCAAATTCAAGATGATTCATTTATTGGTTTGTTATTTAAGAACAATAAGCCATTTATACTTACTTCAAAACACATAATATCATCTAACAGAGTTCAAAGATCGCCATTTTGTTGAATATTTAAGAGAATCCGACGCAAGTTAAAATTAATGACCTATTATTACTAAAACCATTGATATTAATAAAAATTCACTTATGCTAACTACACATAGTTAAAATAGTAATATGAATTTTAGATCTAACGGAGAGAGAATATATTGACTACTGATAGGTACACACTGAAACATTGTGATTGAGACTAAGATTTGGCGATTGAAAATACTAGAAGATCTATTGTAGTTTATATAAACTTCTGGCAAATACAGGCTGCATAATATTTTAAAATATTTATTCTGGCAACAATGCGAATTACCCACCATGTTGTTTTCCTTTCCCGCCATTTCTTTGACTTTACAATGTAAGTTTGACAGTAGAAAACAATACTGTTATTGCACTGGTCTTTATTTCAATACTTATAAAAGTAAAGTAAGCGTTACGGTGTTGAAATTAACTACTCGTTATTTGCGTTATTGCTATGGTATTTCAGTAAGCTCCCAATATTACATCGTGTACCTTACTCTTCTCATAGAAAATGAGACATTATCAATAATTCGTTGTCTTATTAGCCCGCATTTGACAAAAGTTCTATTAATACAACACCAACATGTAGATTTAAAATGTTAAAAATGAGTGACAATAGAATTTGGACTCTAATGGGTTCAATTTTAATATCTACGATTTTAATTCATTTCTACTTCTTACGCTAGAATAAGTAACATACAATAAATCTAACATTTATTTAATAATCACATTAATTTTGATATGTATCTGGATTCAAGTGCAGCACCGTTATAACTAGATATGCATTTTATTTTGTTATATAGTTTTCTTTTCAATGACGAAAAAGTACATACTAAAAGGGTCTATAAAATGTCGTACACTACAATACCGATCATATTAAAATAATTGTACTTTATTTGCTACAGATTATATAATCTATGATATGTATTTTTTACCTACGTCTAAGTTTACAATGATATGTTTCCATGGTCCTATTCTGGATTTTTCCAAAAGCCAGATATAAAGCGTATGCATTCTTTCAACGATTCTTATATTTTTTTATTAATCTAAGGACACACATCTTCATATCAACCGACTTTTAGCTTTATATCTCGCTTAGAATGGACGCTTGACGTTTCAATGGAGTCGCCTCTGATATAAGTCCAAGTTAGGGAGGAAAAATTTTGGGGGGCGACATTCAAATTTCACATACATTCTGTAATGGTTATCAGGGTCATCATGAAGTGGAATGCGATAATTAGCTTAACTTTGACTAGTAGATATTACACTAAAGTCACAGTCTTAGCCTCTTTTCATTTCGCACTTAATGATAGACGCGAGTGTTGGGCCCTGATAATCTCTTCGAATATTAACCTAAAAAGGATGTTGGTTTATAACCTAGTGAAGCATATGTATATAAAAAATATACCTATCCTATTCGAAAATTAATACCCTCTTTCTCTACCTAAAGTTTCACGGTAAGCTAGTGCTAGCCGAAAAAGGAATGATTTATGGAGTCAGAAAAGTACGTGGCCGGTTGTAGAAGTCAATTCTGAGTTCCAAAATCATTTCTCAAAAGGTTTTTGATTTTATAATTTTCATACATTCAACAATCTCACGGGATAGAATTTAAAGGTTTACTTTCTCCTATATTTAATGGAGTCGTAAGGAAGGTAGCTGTAGAAGGATGAGCTTATCGGGGCAAATTGGACGACGTGATAGTAATCAGAGGCAGACTCCGGTCCTATTCAGTCCAGGAATCCTGTGTTAACCAGCTTCTCCAGGAAGAACTTGACATCGCCGAGTTCCGAGTCCTTGATGCCAAGAGATTTAAGCATTCCGAGGTCACCGTTCTCTACTGCCATGAATACCGAGCGAAGGTGTTCGAGGTCTGACCTCATCAGATGTAATGCGGCACCGAAATCTTCAATCGTTTGGGATTCTGAAAATTACAAAATGAATAAATAACATTAGACAATTATACTAGACGTTTGTTAATATTTTATTCTTTTAAGGCCTTCATTGAAACTTCATTAATAACTGGCGCCCAACAGAGTCCCAGTTGGGTGCCAATTCATTTTCAATTTACGATCAATGTTTCAACTAAGAAGAAATTGTCCCAGAAAAATTCATCCTTTTAGGATAAGAAGCGCAAAACATAAATTTCTCAGGATGATAATTTTTTTTTGAAGAGCCCTTCAGGCGGTCGTAAAACGAAGATATATTACCTGAGAGAGCAATGGCGACCTTTTCGACGCCGCCCAACGGTTCGAGAGCGTCCCGCGCCTTACTGCCGAACAACTTCTCCAGATAGTTGGGCCCGTGGGATGCCAGTAATGATTGTAGAAAGGATGCCGTCTCCTCAACAGGTGGCCTCTTAGCTGTGAAAGAAATTGAAAGTATTTTATTGATACGATATAGACACATGTGATGTGGATTCGTAATCTGTATTGAAAGGATGTTTTATGTGATGTTAACTCTTGTAGGGGCTATACATTGACCAATAAACTTTTTTATTTATCTATGGGGCCATAGAACAAAATTTTCTTTGTGTTTTTGCGTCCGCATGTACTGTAGGTACCTACAATGTCATGTTTAATGGATATTAGCACATCGAAGCGACTAAATTACGTCATTGAAGCGTAATACAGTGTAGCAATCGATATTGTTTCATTACTTTAGCTCAGTCTGACCAAATGGTTATTTATAGGATGTTTAACTGGCTTAAAGCTCGTAAAGCTAAGTAAGTATCCACCTATATTAAGTATACGCTACCAGTTTAGGTATTTAACAAAATGTAAACAATCTTAGCATGACTTTTATCGAAAAAAAATATCTAAATAAATACCCATCTAAAAATGTTTACAAGTAAGTGTTCATCTAAACCAATGTTAGGTAATCAACTAAATTTAAATAATCTTTGTATGTCTTTTATATGATTTTACTACATAGTATAAAACAAAGTCGCTTTTTCTGTCCCTATATCCCTATGTACGCTTAAATCTTTAAAACTACGCAACGGATTTTGTGATTCAAGAGGAAGGTATATATGTATGTATAATAACATCCATTAAATAGTGGAGAAATACTGTTACCCGAGCGAAGCCGGAGCGAGTCGCTAGTTTTAAATAAAAAGACATATCAAGACTACCTTTAGTTAACTACCTAAACCGATGGAGTATAGTCTCGCTATTTTCCGAAGTATTCCTTTTTTCTATTTTTCAAGTTCAAGTTACCGATGGCCATTTCCGTAAGGAAAAGATAAAATAAAATAAGTACTTTTAGGTACCTTCTCAAAAGATAAATTATGTGTTTTTTAACGTGTTTAGCCATACCTTTTCGAGATGTCTGTACCAACCTTTCTATCTACAAAGAAACAAATTTCATAAAAAGGTATTTACCTTTTTATGTAATTTGTTTGTTGAACAAAGGTTGAAAGTTAAGGAACTGAAAAATATACCTATCTAATTATAATTTTCCTTTATCCTTTGTTTTATAAGTAAGCGTAACTTTTTAATTACTTTTTTGCTTATAGTCGCTTCATAATCTTCGCGTCCGCCATTTTAAGTCGAATACAAAAGTTGCGTTGGAAATGGCTACGATATTTGCTATTTATACGTTACTAGCTTTCCGCCCGCGGCTTCGCCCGCGTGGACTACAGTTTACATCGCGCGGGCAGAGACCCGTGCTCAGCAGTGGAATTATAGGTAGCCTATGTGTTATTCCAGCGTCTCTTCTACCTACCTACCAAATTTGATCTAAATCCGTTCAGTAGCTTTTGCGTGAAAGCGTAACAGACAGACAGACAGTTACTTTCGCATTTATAATATTAGTAGGGATGTCTATCAGTCATGTTGTTTGGTTTTTTTAATCCGTTTTTTTCCACTTTTATTTCTCAGACTTCCTGCCCTTTAAAACTGGATGGAACTGGATATAAACCATGTGAATAGCCTTGACCTACGCTGACTAAACGTTATACGTTCATAAGGTATAAAAACTGTTTAACCAGCCCTTTCTATAAAGACAGGAGTGTTCAAAAAGTTTTCAAATGAAACCTTTTGAAAGCAGTTCTCGTTTCGCTGATTTAAAGTTTAAAGCGAGACTCAAAGAGAAAATGTCGGCCACAGATGAGCGCAGCCATTTTGTTTTGTAGAAAACTTATGAATGTTTTTCAATTTTAATTTAACGTTGTAGGTACTGAAGTATGAGAAATGCCAACAGAACAATAATAAGAACATTGGAAAATTATCAGAATTAATTTAGAGTGCTATATGTTAAAAAAGTTCTTCGAAGCGTCACAAACATGGAAAAAAATATGTAAGTAACTAATTAAAATTTGTTTCGTTCTTGTCCTAATAAAATTATAATATGTATTTTTGCACGATTGTTGTAAATAAAAAATACATAATACCAGTACGAATTTGTATACTCCTACATAGTTAATTAGTAACTATGTATGAGTATAATGAATAAATGAAATTAAATGTCCTGAAAATTGGAATAGGACATACTTAGCTATTTTTTCGAATGCAGATATAACACATTCTAACGTTTTTGCAGTACCTATTACCGGTAAATATATAAAGTCAGCCTTACCGGTAAGCTTCGTTGGTATAGTCGATAAGTACTAAAATCAAATTAAAACCTCCATTTAGCCTGTTCTAATATATCCACATACTAACCAGTTGTAGCTGACTGGTCTAGAAACACAAGGTACAAACCTATACCACATCACAATATCTACTAAGAATCAATTTGCAAATAAAAATTACCTGTAAACTTAATTCAAAAATATCCCGCCAAAACCTTGAAAATTTTATTTTATTCACAAACCTATTTATGCTTTTTTAGGTACCTATGTTATTTTAGGCTCCATGTAAGATTTTATACATATTTAATAAAAAGGTTTTATGCGAAATTTCGTTTTAAACCTGAATAGCTGGCTACTGTTTGTTCGAGACGAAAGTGGACTCATTTACAAGGTAGGTCATGAATGAAAACTGTGCAAACTAAAATAGCATTTCTATTGTATAATAATGTATGCTTTTTAAGCTAATTTTAGTTTTCAGGTAGAAACTAAGTAAATATTCTGAAACATGAATATTTCACTTTTCCAGTCAAATGAAAACTGAAGTTGTTTTTTGGTTGTATATAATTAATAAAATTTTGCATAGCATATAGCATAATCGGCCTTATAATGTTCCCACTGTTGGGACTTTTTTTTTTGAAACTTAGGTAACTACATATTTACTGTTTTCAATTTTTTTTTCTATATCTGTGCTATAAGACCTTGCTTTGGGCCAAATTTCAGGATTCTGGGTCAACGGGAAGTACCCTATGAATTTCAATCTTTGAGAGTTTCAAAATATAAATTTTTTGCGACATCAACGGCCGTATCTTTTTTATTCGTTAACTTAAAAGTTTGATTTTTTCACAGCTTAAAGGGACCGCAGACCTGGATATATGATTTCAATTTCAACTTGATATCTCCACGCACTCTTGAGATGAAGAGTCTAGACAGACAGACAGACAGAGAGACAGACGGACAACAAAGTGATCCTATAAGGGTTCCGTTTTTCCTTTCGAGGTACGGAACCCTAAAAATAGAGGGCTCTCAAAGTATCTAGTCACAGAATTATCAAATAAGTGGACATCTTATAGGATCGAAAATGCATAATATCATGCACAATAAATGGTAGCAGTTTATATAAACAATAACAATCTTCTTTTGCTTCATTTAAATGATACATTAAAGAAAAAAAAAAACGCATCAAAAAGTCATTTCTGAAACTCTTGTGGGGAAGAAATCTTTATTAACCTTCGCATATGAAATGTTCATGAATCATTCAACAGTGAATTCATTTCACATTAATGAGGAAAATACCTCTTTTTAATGACTTTATGCATCAACCTCCATGAATTATAAATAGGCGAAATAAGTTCTTAATAATTATTTACATCGTCATCTTTTTTAAAGGAAATCATCTAATGACTCACGCTTTAGGGCGGAACAGGAGGGCGTGTCAGACTTTTACTGACTAAAATCACACCTATGTACCTTCAGTTCTCTTTACATCCCAGGACCACAGGTGTTTCTAACCCTTACAGAAGTCGACTGATGGCCTGTGTCCATGGGTAGGCTTCAAACGTCATTTTTTCACGCGTGGAAGACTACGCGCTGTTGACGACTTGGGCTCAGTCCGGACGGTTATCGGACGGTCGGACGCCGAGCTACCGATTGTTCGCCGTCTGTAAGCCCGCATTTACGGCTGATGGAAATCGGGATCGGGATCTTGATAGCTGGGGCGTGAGAGCCGTTCTCTCGCGCGTGCGGCCGCCTCCTTTGCTAGCGTTACTGCTTTGCAGAAGGAGGCTATCACCTGGCACTCCTCCTCACTCTGGACTATGGCCCTTACCAAGGACCGGCGCAAGAGATTGCTGCAGCCAATTAAGAGCCTATACATTCACTCTTGATTTCACAATTCTATATGCCATCGATGATCACCCATCTATGGAGCGACCTCGACAAGCATTTTGCCTTGTAAAGGGAATTCTTTCCTCTATTTTTCCCAACAAGACGTTTTCGTTTATTCCGTCAAGTTTTGCCCAAAAACTCAATTATCTTATCAAGAAACGACATCAATGCGTGCGAAAACACAGACACAAAACTTATTACGTGGAGGGGGTAGCTGGAGATTAATCAGGTTGATGTCTTGTTTCGCACCCGTCTCTTGTTTGTAAGTAATATGAAACAATATTTTTTATAGGTTGTTAGGTTGGCTACGAAATTAACAGTGAGTTTCCACTGAAGTGGAGCTGGGCGGAGTGAAGATAGAACTACGCCGATCTGGGCGCGTTGGTATTCATACATTTTATATGGAAACTAGACTTGTGGAGCTACACTAGATCCTCACCATGCGACGTCGTTGTATGTACAAATCAGGCGTGTTAAACGCGTGCGACGGTCTAATGTATCTAGTTCTAGCTTGCGGAGAAAAGTAGTGTAAAGTGCCAAGTGTTTCATAATGACAGAACTCTACAATAATTGTTCAAAGGGATCCAGGCGGCGCGCGGGGTCCCCGGTCACACTGAGCGGGAGATGATATGTGGAGATTTATCATCCAAAAAACACATTATTTGTCTACTTCTTCACTATCAATAGAGCTTTTCAACTAAAGTGGAAAATTACAGACGCGATGAGCTTTTAAGCCAATGAGATTGGTTGATTCAGACATGTCTCCGCTCACAATCAGCAACGTGAGTAACCTAATTCTTGTGCTTTTAATTCATTAAACCCCAAGCGAACGCCAGCGTTCGCGCACCCATTGTCTTTCTATTGTTTCTCTAATTATTACGATTGAAGAGCTAATAGACTGACCCATATCAGGTCACGCGTCCATCCGGGAGGCTTTCCATTTTCCGGTAACGAAAGATCTCCCTCACCTATATTACGTACCTCCCTACTACTTCGGGTTAAGTCGGTATCCCTGGTTCACTGCAGATCACGTAATTCAAGACTAAAAATCTTAAAAAATGCTGTCTTACCAGCAGTGCAGAGCTTGGAGTCCTCGTCGTATCCATCGATGCAGTCAGGGGCTCCATCGCAGAGGTACTGGATGGAGATGCAGTTGCCGTCCACCGGACACTTAAACGGCTCGTACGGGTGACAGTATTCTGGAAAATGATGGAGAAGAACATGGTTAATATAGTTTGGTGTGTAGCAGACTGTACTGAAAGGGAGCAGTGGTGGACCAGTGGTAAAGGCCAAAACTAATTGTATCTTGTGGGTTCAAACCAAGTCGCTTTATTTTGTGAAATTAATGATGAAGGTGAAGAAAAATATTGTGAGTATACATGTTTAGAAAACCAGTCCTGCAGAATAAAAAAATCGAAGACATGTAACATCCAATACACACTTTTTTTTTTAAGGGTGGAAATCATCCTATGAATTTTCCGCTTTGGGTGGAGCGAGAGGGCGTGTCAGACTTTTACTGACTAAAACCACACCTGTGTCCTTCAGTGGCCCTTTGCGTATTAGGGCTACGGGTTCCAATTTCAGAAATTCTCCGTGGTCCTAGCTAGCGAGTATCGACCCTACTGGGTCCCTACGGTTAGCTTACATCTCTTTGAGGAGCGCGTGGCTCCAATTCACACTGGATTCGCGTGGTAGATTGCGGTCCATTCCTTCTCTTGAATTATCGGCCTGTATCCTAGCAGTGAGAACATAAATAATAAAAACGTTTAAACCGGTACTTGCCATATTTTGGTAGTAACAATTTAAGCTTAGAACTAGTGTTAGAAACATATTTTATTTATTATTCTAAGCTGGGTGAGACACACCGAACCTGGGGAAACCTGGGGGGTCTAGACTGTGCCACTGGATCTACTTTGGCATAGCCATGTTTGAGGTAGACACTCTATTTTATTATTGTTTATTTTTTCCCTTCATCCTTTGTAATTTGTAGTGTATAAGTGCATTGTGTTTTGCCAAATAAGCTTATTTTCTATATTTTTCTGTACAACTTAGCATCAATTAAGGAGTGACGAAAGATTAGAGACCAGCATTTTCATTTCCAGCAACTCTCCAAGTTCTGTCTAGAATTAAAATAATAACCTAGATACCGTCTTAATCTTATAAAAGAAAGCTCTTAAATAGAAAGTAAGCATTTGCCGAGTCTTAAGAACAATTAGAACTAATTTGAGCTTTTAGAGGCTAATCTTTATTGATGGCCCCTAAATAAACTTGCCAATTACCCCGCTAAATCCTAATGGCCTGCAGATTTTAGTAAAAAGCAAATCCAATTAACGAGAACAGCAATCCTGAAATGTTCGCAGTTTCCCATTTACGAAATAAAGGTTTTCCTCTCCTCCGTTCGGGCGAGTATTATTTCTAATGGCAACACTGAAGATTTAATCGGTTAATATTATTAGGCCTTTTAGGGCAGTTCTACATTTTTGGAAGTAGGTGTGATTCGCTTTTTTGTCTCGGTTCTGGGTAGGTCTGAAGAGATAGCGATTTATTGAAATTCATACAGTATGTGTATCTGAAATTGAGTCCAACGTCACCAACCGAAATGTCGACTTCAGCTACTTGTATTTTGAGTAGATTTTTAATTGACCTCTTCTATTAAAAAAGCTCTAATAAGAAAAGTCGGATAAGTAGGTAAATCAGTAGATATAAATTTCAAATATGAAACGAAACAACAAGTGAACAAGTAATCGACAGAAAGCATAGGGGAAGATTGTTTCCCTGCGCGACGCGACACTTATGATTTTTTTTGCCTCCGGTTCCAATTAAAATTTATCGGAACCAAAATCGGAATTAACCGGAAATTTCAAACTTTCGAAATAGGAATCGTACCTTCGTACCATTTCTGCTACAATTCTAATAACCTCTTTTTTTTAAGTCGGATAAAAGGCAGGTGTTGCAATGTAATATTAACGTTATCTATGGATGAGATGCATTTACTATGCCAAATTGAACACTTTGAATTTACAGACAGACGGACGGATAAGAAAGTGATCCTATAAGGATCCGTTTTTTTCCTTTTGAGGTTCGGAACCGTACAAAAACGTGTTGCGAACCCCAAATAACACGAACAAGGGCAGGAAAATGAGAAAGGTGGTACATTACGTGTGTTGTTATTTCTCTTAATTCCTGTCGGAACACAACTGCGTCTCGTAACTAGCTCTGTTCCAAGTTTCATAATTAAGTTAAGCCTTCGTTCTTTCTCTTTAAGAAACTTTTTCCGCAACATTTCCTCGTTTAGGAGATCCTGTGGTAGGTAGGTAATAGGTAATTGTTAGATATAATTGTGGATGTTCTTATTTGAGGAAGCTATTAGTGAGTAGTTGTCTTTTGTTTCGGTTGTAATAGAGATTAATTAGTGTGTTGTAGCTGTCGTTATTAATAAAGAGCTCCTGCTAGCGGCTTTTACCACGTGAATAATAATAATAATAATATTCACACAACTTTCACGCAACGCCGTCTAGTCTCAAGATAAGCAGAGCTTGTGTTATGAGTAATAGACAACTGATAAACATACTTATATATTGCTAAATACATATTATACATAAATTACGCCCAGACAGGGCATCGAACCTGCGACCTCCGGCATGGCAGTAAGGGCAACTAACTACTACACCAACAGGTCAAAATTAATGTCGGTTGTTTACTACGGACACGAAGGCAAAGATGGATCAAAAGTAGCCTGTAGGTAACTAACCTTGGAGTTCAATTTTTGTCTATACCAAATTTCATCAAAATTGGTTCAGTAGTTTAACTGTGAAAGCGGAACGACAGACACACAGGCAGAATTACTTTCACATTTATATATTATACATTAGTATAGATTAGGTACCTATCAAGTACTTGCAGTAAGAATCTGCTGTCCTGGTATTTATAAAAGGAGGAAAAAAAAAAGAAAATCAAGAAAACTGAAAGAAAGAAAGGAAGAAGAGGAAAGAAGGGGAGAAAGTAATTCACTTTTAAAATACATAATATATACTAGCTGATCAGACACAAAATGTTGTCTCTAAAATCTTTCTCAAGAATTGGCATGAAAATTCGTTCAATAGTTTTTGAGTCAGTAGGTATATTGCTTTCATACAGAGAGACAGACGAGGTCGGGGACTTTGTTTTAAAATATTTACCTAAAGATTAAGAGTGTCAATGTAGGTACTGTCACTGAATAAAACCCTTTATTATTTTTACTGCTTAGGTCCGAATTTAAGAGATTAACTTAAATTTTCACGAAAACGCGTTTAACGATATGAATTCATAATTATATCTTTTCTCGTCCAAAAGCTTTAATCCTGTTTAAATTGTTTTTATTCCTATATTACAATGTTATCGTAAGTGCCTGCATATATTACAAGTTAGTGGATTACAGAGTGGGTATCTCATTAAAATGTACCATAAGCCCTCACTTTTATGATTCTACTGATGTGGGGTTCGTATGAATGTTTGATTTTAGCTTTATTACTTTGTGATTCTGTTTTCTTATCTGTTTTTATATTAGAATCTTTATAATGAGAAACCTTTATTTGAGACCATTAAGATCTATAAAAAAGTATTAAAAGCTATATAATAATGAGGTCAGGATAATAACAATAACTTGAAATCATTAAAGTAAAAAAAATGCATAAATGAGGTTTAAATTAAAATTTAAAAAGAAATTGTGAAAACAAATACCCTCATTAAAAAAATCCAATAAAATTGGGATTCAAAATAACAAATTATTCAAAACTGTTTTTAATCTTTAGCTTTTTAAACTTGGTACACAATTAGAACGATTTCATGTATATTAATCCAGTTTTTAATCGATTTAAAAGTATTTTTTAGAGGCTTTTTCATGATTTTTTTCTAGCTGTGTTATGTTTTGGAGAAACTATTTATTTGGCATTTATTCTGAAAAAATAACATAATTTTTTGATTAGGATTACTATTATACAATACAAAAAAAGAAGCTGTAGATTATATACTTTTGCGCATTTTAAAACTTGCGATTATCTCTTGTAATCCCCTTAAGTTCACCTATGTACCAGTGCTTTAAATTTAAATAAAAAAATACTAAAGCCTACGCACATTAAAAAATAATCTAAACGAACTCTATCGTTACCCCAGCAGGTGCTAAAAGATTGCCTATCCAAAAGATAAAGAATCATCTTTCCTGTAGACACAATTTCACCCAGTCACGCCTCACCGAAAGTCGCAAAGAAAGATACCGAAAGAAATAACAATAGGTAAGTACTTGGCAAGTTGCCTACCAAGAAAGAATAAAGGATATAAATGTAGCTAATCCATTTAGTGTCACGTTTCGTTAGACCGATGTAACAGATACCAGACGATGGTGGAATGAGATATTGGTTACATTAATATCGTAAATAATTCTTTTGATGTCTGTCCTATTTTATTGCGGGGATATTTGTTTGGGTAATGCGCTGTTTCTGTGCCACAAAATTTACATATACTATCTACACTAATATTTTATAAAGGTAAAGTTTATTTTTTGTTTGTAGTAGGTAATATATGAAAAAACTGGTCTAATTTCGAAAATTATTTCACCAATAGGAAGCTGCTTTATTCCTGAGTGACATAAGCTATATTTTATGTAGATACAATTAGTATATTAATATAGTTTTTATTGCTAGCCATTCAAATTCTTTCTGTGTTTTTTTTTTTTAGACTATTTTGTTGATATACGACAAAGTAATCTGTTATTTTTATTTGTAAAAAGAAAATTTAGTAAGTATATCTAAACTGTGCTTTAAAGTTATGATTTGATTGAAGATATGATTTGTATATTTATATTTCTGATTGAAAATTTAAAAAATAATGAAAAGGTCTTTTAACAGTAGAATGCAACTTTAAGATTGAGTGACCTGAGTCTGAGTGACATAGGCCAAACGAGTTCTCTCTCTGTTAAAAACATGGCGTGAAATGAAACTACGAATATTAAAGCACACTCTAAAAAGTTGTAATGCGAATCATTGAACAATTAGAGGTAAATTCTCATAATATAGTACCTACCACAAAATATATACGTACAGAAGTCAATCAACATACAGAGTGCGCTCGAGCAACGCACACATAGACACCGCTCACGGACAAGATATCTCGGAGCGTCTCGGTCCGCTCGTCGAACAGTTCCGGCTCAAATGCTCTTTAGTGTGCGTCCAACGAGCTTAGGTATAAAAAGTGAAGTACATACATGAGATTGTTTTCTGTACCTATCTATTTTGTGATAGTACAGTGGCGATAAAATAGATCACACAAAATAAAGATGTCAAAAAATAAAAGGCCCGTTTTGATATTTGTATTTTGACTACCTAGCGGCTTGTCCATTGTAGTGTAGCTACTACTAAAATAGCTACTACTACATCGGACCCCTAATTTATTATTTTATTATTGTTTCTTTTAGTTTCGTTCCAAGTTACATTCTAGGATCTTTCTCAAATGTCAAAACAGACATTCTATTTTTTAATAAGTCTGAAGTGCCTAATTGGGTTTGAACCTTTGAACTAACTACAGTGAGCCACCACTGCTCTATATAATTATTATTTTTGAAGATAAGGGGCTATGCATCTCCCATAGTGTAGGAGATGTAGTCACTGCGACCTAAAAGATCTATTGTGACTCGCCACCTTGTTAGAGTAACTCTTTTAGCCGGGAGGCTTCCAGGAAGTCTAGAATACTCCTAGCTTTGAGAGTTTTAATCTCCTCCGGGAGAATAATGTGTCTACCCAGATGGATACTCCGTTTGTGGATAAGGGGCCCACATTCACACAACAGGTGCTTAGGCGTCTCCCTCTCCTGATTACAGTACCTGCAAACATCAGTGTCACTCAGTTTCATGTGAAATTGGTGCCTGTTTAATTTGCAGTGGCCGGTTAAGGCGCGGGCTATCGCACAGATGTTCTATATAATTAGTGCATATTCAATTACACCCTTAAAACTTCTCCCTATTTACTTATAAGACATCAATTATAACTATCACGTAACAAATAGCCTAGGTTATAACTTCCCTCGGGTCTGAACCACAGAGCTACGATACACCTCAACGGAGCTAGAAGTGACATTGAAAATGTTTTTCTTTCTTTTTCTTTTCTTTCTTTCTTTTATAAAATGCGTATGAACGGTCACACGGCCAATTTACTAAGAAAAATGTGTGTACCAAAAGCTAGAACTACATTACATGACGCAACGTGGACCACGTCTGATTTGTACGTAGTACTACGGAAGGTGGCGTCGTTTGGCGTGAATCTAGTGTAGCTCTACAAGTCTAGTTTTCATATCAAATGTAAAGATCGGCGTGTGTGGCTCATGTATGCGCAGTGTAGTTCTGAACAGGATTATCAAATAACTGTTGCTTATAATTTTATCTTATTTTTTTTTATAAAAAAATAATTTTATAAAAATTTTTAGATGTTTTACTGTACTCAATTTTTTTTTCAAATAAATTAGCTTTTTTTAGGCTAGAAATCATTTAATGACATCTCCCGCCCTAGGGTGAAGCGGAAAGGAGATGGAGCGTGTCAGACTTTTACTGAAACTCAAAGTTGTTCTTTCATTGCCTTCGTTTCAGGTCTCCGGGGTTCTCTTTCACGTCACTCATGGCCCTGGTAGGCTTCGACCCTGCTGAACCCTTACGGTTTTGCTGACATGTCCTTGAGTCATATAAAGTGTCGGATATTTTCATTGCATTAAGGAAAAAAAATATTTTGACATACTTCAGTTATGTTTATATGTACATACCTACCTATATATTATCTCCTGTAGGCGTTCCGTGCTCTGACATATTATAGCTCTCTGAACACAAGAGATCGTATCCCCGTTTATGACGATACAATTCACTGACACAGTCATAAAATTCGTCGCATCTCGCTCGTTACGCTTTAACGGGGTGTGCTCAAAGTTAATTTGGAGTCTTGGTAATTATGTGAAGTGCCCGTTTGTTGGGTCAAGTGGAAAGTGGGCAGAGGGTCGATGATGGAAGATTTTGGGCAATGTTTTTGATTGTTGATGAAGTTTTATATATGTGCATACTTAGAAGTTGTTGTTGAAGAAACTGTTTCGTAAGTTGTTGAGGAAGATAAAAAAAGATTTAATTGTAGCGACATCTATGGCGTGACATAGGAACTAAAGTAAGAAATCCTGCATCGCGCAATTAAAGTTTCCGAGCGATTTGAACATATACAACAGCTCGAAATCATTTCTCGGGCAATTGCCCAAACCAGACAATATATCCGCCTGGTCCTGGTCGGAGGACCCTCATTTTTCAATAGAAGTATGTGGAACTTTACACTCGGTTCTGCATACCACTAAACAACAGTACATTGTTTGTAATCCTGCTCGGTCACTGTCTTATGTACGTCTTATTATCAAATATTCATTTCAAGAGATAAGAGATTTGATTGCGATATAATGTTATAATTATCATCACGTAAAGAAAATCAAAACAAATAAGTTTATTAATGTACACAGGTACAATTTAGATGTTACAAAAATTTAAATGTCTCTCCACGCCTCTGGACTAGTGATGTGCCGTTGCCGGCAATATTGCCGTGAAGTGGGAATATTGCCCGAAGTATTAATATTGGTATTGGTATAGTGGTGGTTGTTATTGGTGAATATTGGTATAGGAATATTGCCAGCAATATTCCCATATTGCCGGCAACGGCACATCTCTACTCTGGACATAGAGGGCAATTAAAAGAACACGGGTGGGTTTTAGTTAGTAAAAGTGATACAAAGTTGCCATAATGAAAATTGTAGGTATTACAACCTACTTTATTTAGATTTCGAAGTTGGTAGACTTTTTTGCTCATGTGCTCAAAAGGAGTGATGCTAATATAGCTCAACCATCACCAAATTGAAGAGAAGAAACTAACAAGAAAAAAAAATCGTGACCAAAAAAGGTAAATTCACGAAAAAGCTTAACATAATGAAGACACGAAGGAACTCCCTTCACAAATGTTCCCAAACACTACGCTTTATTAAAACGATACTTTAAAAGGTTACCCAGGACTTAACGCGATTACACACTTCTCCAGCCAAACGAACACTTTGCGAAACGACCGGGGATAGCGAGCGAAAAATTACGTAAATGTCATCTTAAAATACGACGATATTTTGTGGGTTATATTTTAAAATTTCCGTTTTATGAAGTTTTGAAGGGCGCTGGTGATAAAATATTTTATGTATCTATGTTGTGTTATTTTGCTGGTAAAACGGTCGGTAGAGTTGTTGCTTGAGTAATCAATATTGTATTATATTCAGTTTATTCAATAAGGCGTGAAAATTGCATGAAGGTACCATTACATCTATGAACGGAAAGACTGCAGCAGGCAATTTGATCTAGTCCTTCGATGAACGCGATATAAACGATGAAGTGAACCGCTTAGTCCGGAACGTAGAGGTTTCAACAATGAAAGGAAAATGACCAAAAACCAATGACCCAATGTTCGCTAAAGATATCGAACATTGTCCAATGCAATGTTTGATAAAGAACGAAACAACAAACTTTTAAACCATGCTTGCGTTGAAGATAGACAACTCGGAAAGGGCCCTCTTAATTAGCCGCCTACAAGTCTTAATTACTTATATATATTGAAAGATTGGATTACAACTATTTGTGTTTGTTTACCTATTTGGGTGGGTTTGCGCACGTGATGGCTTGACCTATTCATAAATAGACAGGGCGACATTTTTAATGAAGATTAAAAAAAAGTAGCCTATATTCAAAAGTGGTTTAATTGATTCTGCTCCTTATTCTGAACAAACAAATTTCAGGTTTTGCGCATTTAACGTTACACCTTGTATAGACTAATGTAACTAAAGCTTAATTATACCCTTAGTATATAACTTGAGAACCAGCCAACACATTAACGTACAAACTAGATTAAATTAGGATATGATTTAGATGAAAGACCTTACTAACTGGAAGTCACACCCTGTTAGCACGAACCTTAACGTCCCATTCACATCTGTGATCTTTGAAAGGTCAGGTGTGAGATCTTTGAAATGTCAGACGCCCACGGCTTGGGGTAAAGGTGCTCGGTGTCTGAAGTAATACAATAAGCTTGTAACTAATCGCCTTTATCAAATTTGTCTGACATGATGAAGTATTCTAGAGGTTAGGTTAGAATCTGCTTGTAAACCGTCTTCACGAAACGACAAATATATAGGTACAGAAGTCAATCTACATACAAAGCGAGCTCGAGCAACGCACTCATAGACACCGCTCACGGACACGATGTCTCGTAGCGCCTCAAACAGTTCCGGCTCAAACGCTCATTAGTGTGCGTCCTTCAAGAAAAAAGTACCTATCTATTTTGTGACGAAACGCTCGAGGATAGTATCAATCAAAAGAATGTTGTACTTAGACTGATTCGCTCCTTGCACTATTCCGATAGTGTATATCGGCCATCTTGGACGGGGCAAAAATAATCCGATTTCCAATTTGTTGCGGAAGAAAATGTCGTTAGTGATCAAAGAGACTTATGTCCAACTGTGGACGTGTTTCGGTTGAAATGATGATGATGATCAAAGAAGCTTGTCCATTTTGAAGACGTACTCACAAATAAGTTCACCCCCTCTGAGTGAAGCATAACCACCCGTGTTTCTTACTTGCCTTTTGCTTTCCAGGGCTGCAGTAACTCTTTAAAATATACCGCAGTCTTAACAGGCATCGGACTTAGCAGGCCCTGTCAATCGTGCGTTGTTGATGTTGAATGATGATGAAAGATGATCAAAATGCGCGTGGAATACAATGCGCCACCAACACAGGCTTGGTTCTTGTCTCGTCCGTTGACGGCAACTGGTAATTGTTCTGCGATTCCCGATCGATGCTTGCGATGCTATTCAGAAATTCAGCTGATTTCTTTACTACCCTCTATCACACTACTGGCAAAATATCTGTGACCAATCTATAGGAGCCGATGGGAAAATAAGCAAGCTTTCTAGCAAGACAGTTACTTGCATGATAAATACAACAGTAGCGAATCTCACACAATCAATAATGTAATCCCTTGTACAAGTGCTGTAACGTATATGAACGAGGCTACACAGATATTTCATGCAAAATTCATGTTGTAACCTATTAATACGTATGATTGTACGAGTGTATGTTATTCTAAGATTTACGAGTTACACTCGGTTATTATATTACTTGGTGGTAGCAGGTACGTTTCATACATAATTTAGTCTAGATACATGATCATAAAGTTGCAAAGATGTGTGAAGTTCTCCCAAGATTGTTATAACAAAATTAAATGGAGTTTTTGGTGGTTCTTGCGAATTATTTGCCTCCTGGGTGTAGTTAAAGGCGATAAGAAGTTATTTTGTAAGATTTATGAGAAATGAATATCTCAATTACTATATTACCATACATTGTTGAAACCTGTACGGTCCGGACTAAGCGTTTCGCTACGTCGTTTATACCACGTACGTCGAAGGACTAAAACAATTTGCCTGCTGTGGTCTTCCCGTCTGATTATAATTTGGGTGTCTTCAAGGCTAGAGTGAATAGGCTCTTAATAAACTAGTGCGCCTTACTATCAGAGATTGCATTACTGCTTACCATCATTGCAGTCAAGCACTAGTTTGTATGAATAAAAAAAAAGTTTATTGTTTAATTCTCCACTAAGTTAAAAGAGACCAAAGCTGAAGAAAACATGAATGGATTGTGTGACGAGTGATGCAAAAGAAAAGGGAGTCAGTGATAGCACGAAATATATAGGTACAGAAGTCAATCTATATACAAAGCGCGCTCGAGCAACGCACACATAGACACCGCTCACGGACACGATATCTCAGTAGCATCTCGGCCCGCTCGTCGAACAGTTCCGGCTCAAACGCTCATTAGTGTGCATCCACCGAGCGTAGGTATAAATAGTGAAGTACTTACATGAGATTGTCTTCTGTACCTATCTATTTTGTGGTGATAGCGTGACAATTTTCTAAAATGTCAGGCGTGTGGGCGAACACGCCTCAGCCGCCGCTCTGATTTGAATCCCGATTTCTGGCCACCGTAGGCGCGGGCTTGCGGACAGCGAGCAATGGGTATTTCGCCGTCCAACCGTCCAGAACGAGCACAAGTCGTCGACGGTGCGAATTGTTCCACGCGCGCCTCAATGAGTTGTCAGCAAGCCGTAGGGGCCAAGCAGGGTCGAAACCTACTGGAGGATTTGTTTCCGAAAAGCTACGAAGAAACAGGAGTTGGTTTTTAGTCAGTAAAAGTCTGACACTATCCCTCGCTCCGCCCAGGAGCAGGTGATATCATTGCATAATTGTCCCACTTAAAGAAAAAAAAAAGGCGTGTGAGCGAAAAAGAGGGATGGAGCTATTCACCTTATATAGGTTCTTTTTTTTTATAATTCAGTATAGGTCGTAAAATAGATCGTATTAAGAGTTCATGACAGGGCCTCAGGTACCAAGAAGTCATTAGCTTCGACCTCTATAACAAAGAGCTGTGTCATTACAATTGATTACCGTTCATAGAAATTATGAAGAATACGATGCCATGACACGTGGGATCTTCTTACTGTCCCCGCACACGGGCTTCAAAAAAACGTCGCTTCAAGCTTCATTTTGAGGCAGCCTTTTTTTGTGGCTCGTGTGCGGCGGTGCAGCCATAAAAAAACGCCTGAAGCCGCTTCAAGCTTGCTCACAAGTAGTCTAGTTGACTAAAGGTACAAGCGGATACACTTTACACCGTGTACTATCATAATTTTACGTAAAACGCCAGAAATATTAAAGCAAACAGGAGCACACTCCAATTCCTTTTATTTCCTTTACCTCGTAACTGAAAACCGCACGCCATATTCGCTGAACAAATCTTTCAGCGCTAGATACATACCGTAATATAATTATATTCCTGTGAGGAAACACCCGTATACCCTACACTTGCTTCCGGCAGCGGCTTTGCCCGTGTGAAAGTATGTTTCTCCATGCAAACTTTGGACCCCCGTTTCATCCTTTTAGGGGGTAAATTTTACAAAATTTTTTCATAGCGCTCGCCTACGTCATTAAAAAGAAACCATGTGCAGAATTTTAAGCTCCTAGGCCCTGTAGTTTCACAAAGAGGCTTAGGGGAGACCACTGTACAGTCTCCTTAGGGATGTGCCCTAACATGCATTGCACAGAGGGGTTCCGGAATGGTCTTTTGAGAGGTAACGGGGCTCCTTCTACGTGCTGATGGTGATCACCGGGGTGGTTTTAGTGAGGTAAAAATCCCACACTCCCCGGACTTATCTCCAAAGTCCGGGCACCTTTTGAAGGTTTCCCCTCGAAAACAAAAAAAAGGCCCTGTAGTTTCGGCTGTGTGTTGATATGCCAATCAGTCTGTTTCTCCTTTTAGATATAATCCATACTAATATTATGTATAAATTGGAAAGTGTGTGTGTCTGTTTGTCCATTTTTTACAGTAAAACGGAGCCACGAATTCATGTGATTTTTAAAGTGGAGATAGTTGAAGAGATGGACAGTGACATATGCTACTCTTTGTAACCCCCCACTTCCCTAAAATGGAATTTAACGCGAGTGACGCCGCGGGCAAAAGCTAGTATTATAAACGTCTGAATGTTCGTTATTTTATTGACGTTTCAATATCTTATTGGTATATATAGTGTGCTTAATTACATACGGACTGGTGACCGTCTTAATGTCGAGAAGAAGCACAATCCATATAAGTGAATATGAAAGTAAGAACGAACAAAATCAGAAGTATGAGAAAAACAAAGTACTACTCGTAGAAGAAAGAAAAACGTAGATTCTTGGCATGGGAAGAACATAGATATTGCAAGTGTGATATAACATAAGAAGGAGGGGTGGGAGAGTAGAGCAAAGAGTAAAATTTATTCAGTGCGCGCAAACATCTTCTCAGGCGAATAGCCAGCCATTTGATGTTAGATCTTTAGCTCGAAATACGGTCATATTTTCTCAAGTTAAATAATATATGAACCGGATGCAGTTGGTTAATTAAATACTTGCGGGTAAAGCTGCGGTACAGACTAGTATCCATAAATATATTCTAGAGAGGAAACGTTCTGTTACCGCAGAATATATTGCATGTCGTGTCGAATTTTACACTCCAACTATTTCGTCTACGTTTTAGTTTTGTGTTTCGTGTTTCCAAGGTATTCAGTTTATACGTGTGTAGACGGTTACTGTTTCCCAGAATTAATTGTGTAAGCTTTATGCACGCACTAGTTGTAGCCAGCGGCTTTACCCAGGTGAAAGTAGAAAACTGTCCCAAAGGAAGACATTCCCGGAATAAAAAAATATTCTACATTTTATTCCAGGACATAATCTACCTGTATGCCAAGTTTCATTAAAATCCGTTCAGCCGTTCGAGCGTGAAGAAGTGACAAACATACTCTTTATTGTGCTACGATGTAAGTAAATCTGTAGCGTAGCTAACCTGTGCCACGGTAACTGTGTGCATTGGGGTAGCTGACTGTGTGCTACGACGTAGTAACTTTTTGCTACGGCGTAGGTGACCTTGTACTTCGATTTAACTGACCTATGCTACGGTAAATGTGTGCATTGGGGTAGCTAACTGTGTGCTACGACGTAGTTAACTTTTGCTACGGCGTAAGTGACCCTGTACTTCGGTGTAACTAACCTGTGCTACGGTAACTATGCGCAATGGTGAAGCTAACTGTGTGCTTCGGTGTAGCTAGCCGGTCTCTGTGCTACGCATCTTGTACAACGATTGAATGTTAGATCTACGTTTTTGGAATTTTTGATGGGTTAAATTGCGTTCACATCCATCCTACCAATAATTTATTTCAGCATAAGTTTTTCGCTGACACTAGAATACCTAGCTTATTATCTTTTAAAATCTATTATATTTTTAAATTAAAGTTTAAATTCCTACATTTAATAACGAAACGTACCTATAATTAGTGTCTACATGTTGTTACTACATTGTGTGTATCTACGAGTGTATATGCCAAATTTTTTGACTGGCCTGTTGGTCTAGTGGTTAGTGACCCTGACTGATGTGCCGGAGGTCGTGGGTTCGATTCCCACCCAGGACAAATGTTTGTGTGATGAGCATAATCATTTATTCTGTGTCCAGGTGTCAGTCATCTATAATATATATAGAAATATAAGTATGTTTATCAGTTGTCTGCATAACACAAGCTCTGCTTAGCTTGGGACTAGACGGCGTTGTGTGATAATTGTGGAATATATTCTTATATTATAATTAAAATAGTTTTGTTTCTTTCTATAACAGAATACGTGCGTAATAAACTGTCACAAATAAGTTACTCTGTCATAACGTGCAGACATGTATACAGAGTACTCTACATTACCTTTATTAAGGTTCACGGTACCCACAGGTATTATTCAAGACCCCTATTACAGGGTTGTATGGACAACCCCATAGATGAGCAATAGGGTTCTCCAACCAACAACAGCTATATGTTAAGGGCGACATATTTTATGTTGATGTCATGTAATAACGATTGACCCATAGGTAGAAACTATTGGCACCCGTTGGATATTCCTAAATGACATATATGTAATATCCCACCGGTATTTTCGAAGGGTTTTGGCAGCGGTGGGTGTAGCCATGCAAGTATAAACAAAGTGTGAGGGACAGCACTCCACAAACTTTAAGGCCCTGCTCAGTAGACCAAACTGAACTACTTTCCACAAATATTTTTCAGGAAACTTAATAAAAATGGCCTCTTCATACAAACTGATCAATCAAGTTTTTAATTTTGTATGATGAGGCTGATTTTTTTTTTCGTTTAGCAAGCCCTTAAACTTTGTGGAGGGCTGTCCCTTACACCCTGTATAGTCTATCCGTAACGAAAAAAGTAGGTTTTATATGTCATGTCATTGTAAAGGCCTATCCAAAAATCAAATAAATATTACACCGTGTGATATGTACTTTTCCTCCGTTTTAAACGTTTCTATCTATGCACATACCCATACATACATACTACATACATATACACATGCATACAGATACATAAATAGCATATACATAAGTTAGTTAGTTAGCATATGTTCCACTGCTGGGCGAAGGCCTCCTCTCCCTTTTCCTCACTCGTCTATCTTCGGCCATTGCGGGCCAGTCCCTCCGGTACTTATCAAGCTCATCTTTCCACCTTTGCCTTGGTCTGCCACGATGTCGCCTTGCGTTCAATGGGACCCAATAAGTGGCTCTTTTAGCCCACAGCTCAACTGACATGCGACAAACATGTCCGGTCCAATCCCACTTTAGATACATTTATGTTATAAGGAGTATATTAATTAGGCTACAAATATTAAAAAAAGAACTGGGCAAGTGCGTGTCAGACTCGCATCCTGAGGGTTCCGTTCAAACACTATGTAAGGAGTTCATTTCCCGACTGCAAATAGCAAAAAAAAAAAAATTTTTTTTGTGACGTAACAATAAATTTACAGTTTTTGGATTTATTCCTATACTTGTGTTATAAGGATTATAAGACCTTGCTTTTTTGCCAAATTTCAGGATTCTAGGTCAACGGAAATTACTCTAGGAATTTTGATTTCCTCGAGTGTGTCGAAATCTATATTTATTGCCACATAAATCGATGTATCTGTTTTTCTCGTTAATTTACAAGTTAGATTTTTTACAGCTTCAGGAGTCCGCCGACCTTGGCCGACTCGATATGGTTTTAATTTCAACTCGAAATCTCCACGCGTTCTCGAGATAAAGGATCTTACAGACAGACAGACGACCGGCCGAATGACCACAGAGTGATCCTATAAGGGTACCGTTTTTCCTTTTGAGTTACGGAACCCTGAAAAAGAAGTTAAAGTACCGCGAAAGAAAAAAAAAATCCTGAAATTGAGGATAAATAGCATTGTGCGTGATGTGGATAAAGTTGAAGGCAATAGTCTACAATAGAATTAATATTAATGGGTAAACAGAAACTCAATCACCGGAGTTAGCAATATCAACACAAGTGACCAGTGATTTTCTCTAATTCAGGAAATGAAAAGCAAACAGAACTTCCTAGTTTCCAGCCCTGTTACTGACCTTTACACAACGCTTTCAAATTGCTGTGTAGTTTTCTGGGAATTTCGCTACCCTCAATTTTGGTTTCCTTTAGTTACATAAAACAGTATTGGTAAACTCTTCGATGATTCAAGGTCTGGCAGAAAATTGTGATAGTATTTTTAATACGTAAAATTTTACATTTAAAAATACTACTAAATAACTGTAATATCATATTCATATCATTTTTTTCTTTGTCGGGGTGTAATTTATTTATTAGTATATATTTAGAAATGTATATGTAAGTGTGTTTATCGGTTGTCTAGTACTCATAACACAAGCTCTGCTTAGCTTGGGACTAGACTGCGTAGTGTGATAGTTGTGGAATATTATTATTACACACTATTAATTATTATTAGGAGTGGAATTCTCTGCTGGAGTCTGTGTTTCCTGATAGCTACAACCTAGGTGACTTTAGTCAAGATTGAATAGGGTACTTCTAGGCAAGCATGCTCCTTCGTCGGCCACATCATCGCTTACCATTAGGTGAGATGGTGGTCAAACGCAAGTTTATTAATAATTAACAAAAAATAATAATAAAAACCCTAAGCTATTTATAACAAAAATATGGCTTCAAAACATTCCTTCACATTGCTGTCGACTGGTAATGTGGCCAAAAGACTGGCGGTATTGATATGGCAATTGGTAAAATAGTTTGTTTTTAGAATTTAATTTCTGTAAGTGTTGAAAAACCGCTCCTAACTCTACCGCTTTTAGTTTTGCAATGTTGCCGCACTAGTGCGTAAAAGCATGGTGGCCACGCCCGTCTCAGTTAATCAGCCTGGTCGCCAGGCAGGTTTTATCTCGAATCTCAACACTATCTTTGAAAACCAATCCTTACCTTTAGGTAGGTAGGATTCTCTGTGTGCTCAAGTGAGGTTTCAAAATTCTAAGAAACTGAGATAGTTAATACCTACGTTGAACCGATTTAGTAATCTCTTTAGTGAACGTCGGAGCTAGCAATTGCGTTGCGAGATAAATGTGTGGCGCAAGTATAAGAGGCAGCTACTGTAATAGATTATTATTGAAGGGAATCTTACAGCGTGAGGTTACAAAATACATGGGTACAGAAGTCAATCAACATACAAAGCGCGCTCGAGCACCGCACACATAGACACCGCTCACGGACACGATATCTCGGAGCGCCTCGGCCCGCACGTCGAACAGATTCGGCAAACGCTCAATAGACCCGATTATTGTACCAACCGCAAATAATAAGTTGGTCGTAGGTTAACTCACCCGCAGTGGAGTTCACTAAGGGGTGCTGAACACGGCTATGATACTATAATATTTGAGTAAATAGTATGTAGTTTCCTTTTTCTAACTAGATGGCGTTGGCGTCGAATTAGATCGCGCTATGTAAACACTATTTGGGAATAAAGACAGGAGCGCGTTTTCCTATAACCCATTTATTAATTACATCGAACACGGAGACATTGGCACCATATCTGATGTGTGTGCACACTGTCACGCGCGTAAGTGGTAGGGAGAGATCTGGAACGTCTCGAATCGTCTCGCACATCACGTTGTTTTCCCGTCCCCGGGCTTTTAGAATTCGATCAGACGTTTTAGATCTTCGATTTTGACGACCCCGTTGTTGCTGGCAGAAGTAACAGGACTCGCGTACGAAGTTGCGGGCAGAAGCTAGTCCACAATAAATGTGTTCCTAAAAAGTTTGGAGCGTATGTACACCCATGCTCCATGCGTACTAAACAAATCCCCATTTTATAAGTTAAATATACAAAAAAAGGTAAAACAAAAATAAACTTCTCATTTCATTGGACAAGGGTCTTCTTTAATCTAGATTATGAGATAGCCAAGGAGGCGGCCGCACTCGTGAGGGATCGGACTTCCTCACGCCCTAGCCTCGGTCGTCGTCAGGCCGTCCTGTGACCGTCCTGACAGAGTCCAAGTCGTCGGCGCGTAGTGCTCCACGCGCGTCTCATGGAGATGCCAGCAAAACCGAAGTGGCCCATCAGGATTGAAGCCTACTGGAGTGGGTTCGCTTCTGAAACGAATACTTGGCGTCGTGAAACGCAAGGCAAAGAAGGAACACAGGAGTGCGTAGTTACTAAAAATCTGACACACCCTCTCGCACCACCCTAGAGCGAGAGAAATCATTAGATGATTTCTCACCTCAATGAAAAAAAGGAAGTGGATTGTGTGATGCACGATAAAAGTTGTTTTTTTTTTTTATTTTCATCAAACTGCAGATTTTTGTAAAACGAATTAGATCATAAATTGTCTTTTACAGCCCAGTCAAAGACAGTCTCATTTTATAAGTTGAACATACAAAAAAAAAGTTGAACCAAAAATAAACTTCGCATTTCATTAGACAAGGGCCTCTTTTGCCTAGATTCTGCGCTACCGTTATAAATGTCATTTGAAAACAAAATGGCTGCCTCTCGACATCGTCCAAGAATTTTACTGAAAACATAATTTAATCTAGTCACCTTCATTTAATTAAGTACGGGAGACTAATTTAATTTGATGGCCCCAGTTTATTTCTGAGAGAAACTTTTTTTACTTAACGCTAATTACCGTATATTTTTATAATAAGTATTTTTTAGGGTTCCATAACTTTTTTTTTACTGTGGGCAAAAATCATCTAATGACAACCCCTGCTCTTGGGTGGAGAGGGAGATAGTTTCAGACTCTTACTGACTAAAAACCCAGCCCGTTCCTTCTAGGCTTTTCATACAGAGGCTCGAGCTTCCTTTCGGATAACCCTGGCCCCAGTAGGCTTCGACCCAGCTGGGCCCCTCCTGTTGCTGACAACTCCTTAAAGCGCGGGGGAACAGTGTGCGCCGTCGACTACTTGGGCTCGGTCCGGACAGTTACCGGACGGTCGGACAGCGAGCTACCCATGGCTCCCCGTCCGCGAGCCCGCGTCTACGGTGGCCGGAAATCGGGATCGGAATTCCGGCGGCGGCGAGGGCGCCGTTGTCTGATGCGGTCGGCCTCCTCCTTTGCTAGCATTACTGCTTGCAGAAGGAGGCGACTGCCTGCCACTCCTCCTCGCCCCGGACCATGGCCTCAACCGAGGCCTGTCGCGAGGGTTTCATACTTTAAAAGAAAAAATATGGAACCGTTATAAGATCACTTTGTTGTCCGTCTGTCTAGATTCTTTATCTCGGGAACGTGGAGGTATCGAGTTGAAATTAAAACTATATACTAAGGTCTGCGGTCCCTAGAAGCTGTGAAAAAATCAAACTTCTAATTTAACAAAAAAAAGATACGCTGCTTTCTGTAGCAAAAAACGTATACTTCCACACTCTCAAGGGAATTATAATTCATAGGGTACTTCCCGGCGACCAGAATCCTCAAATTTGGCATAAAGCAAGGTTTTATAGCACAGGTATAGGAATAAAACTGAGAACAGTAAATTTGTTGTTTTGTCACAAAAAAAAACCTTTGTTTTTTGCGATTCGAAAAATTCTTCGAGACTCTAAAAGGGACTATTCGGGAATTGAACTATTACATAGATAAGTTTGTACGGAACCCTCAGTGCGCGAGTCCCACTCGCACTGGCCCAGTTTTTTCTAGGTTGAACTTTCAAAAGATCAGCAAAATAATAAGCGGAGTTTGTTCGAGGAATTTTAAGTGGAAAAAGAAAGCCTACACTTACAGTGTCCTGAAAACTTCACGTAAATGAAGTACGCACTAAAATTTTTTGAGACACATTCATTGAGCCCGGCGACGCGGTAGGCCCAGAAGGAGATGGCGTGACGATTTGAACTCCTACCTTAAGGATTGACCAGAGGTGGCTAAGGACAAAAAAAAGTGGAATAACGGAAGGCCTCCATTCTGTTATTCCTTCCTTTGCCCTGCAGTGGGACACAACGGGCTCATAATAATTAATTAAAGTAAATACTATAGAGCGCCATTCTCTGCTGGAGTCTGAGTTTCGTGTTTCCTGATAGCTTATAGCTATATAGTCTTTAAATCAAGAATGAATAAGTTACTTCTAGGCAAGTGTGCTACACCATTGCTTGCCCACATCATCGTTTACCATCAAATGAGAGGCTGTCAAAAATATAAAAAACTAGCTCTTGCCCGCGGCTTCGCCAGTGCACATAAAATGTAGCCTATGTCACTCAGGAATAAAGCAGCTTTCTATCGGTGATAAAAATTTAGAAATCGGACCATCACTTACAAACAAAAAAAAAACTTTACCTCTTTATAATATTGGTGTAGAAAAAATGCAAAAATCTATTATTAAAACTTTATGATATTAAAATCAACTATTTTTTGAGGGAGCAGAATCATCAAATAACTTCTCCTTTTCAGGATAGAGTGGGAGTGTCAGACTTTTACTGACTAAAATCCATCTGTGTCCTTCAGTTATCCTTTGCTTTCCAGGACCATGGCACAAAATAGATACATACAGAAGACAATCTCGTGTATGTACTTCACTTTTTATACCTACGCTCTGTGGACGCACACTAATGATCGTTTGAACCGGAACTGTTCAACGAGCGGGCCGAGGCACTCAGAGATATCGTGTCCGTGAGCGGTGGCTATGTGTGCGTTGCTCGAGCGCGTTTTGTATGTAGATTGACTTCTGTACCTATCTATTTTGTGACCACGGTATCTCTTTCAGAATTTGGTGATTAATAGTAATATTTATTCCACAACCATTACACGACGCCGTCTAGTCCTAAGCTAAGCAGAGCTTGTGTTATGGGTACTAGACAACTGATAAACATACTTATATATTTCTAAATACATACATATTATAGATAAGATTGGATTTGGGTATAATTAAGTGTGGGTAATTTGGCAAACATCACAAACACGTGGATCTTTTTGAATGGAACTGGATTTGTGCTTCAAATATTATGATAACTTACCACTTAGCGCATGACCTTGCATAGAAAAAAAAAACGATATAAATATAAAAAAAATAAGTATTACTTAATTTAAAAACAATAGCAGCAGTCTTCCTGTCCGATTATAATTTAGGTGTCTTCAAGGCTTGCATCCATCGGTTTCCCGCAACCTTGACCAGGTCACAGTCCACCTTGAGGCCTTCCAACGCTGCATAGGATCGCACAGGATCGTTCGTTGTGGCGACGCTTGGGGGAGGCCTATGTCCAATAGTGGACGTATATCGGCTGAAATGATGATGATGATGATGAAGGCCAGAGTGAGTAAGCTCTTTTCGGACGATGATGGCGGCGGTAGACAGCCATTTTGAAGAGAAATGTAAAGAATATTTCTTTGGTACACTCGAAGTTGTGGACGATTATGTTTACCTGGGACAGACGGTCCAGTTGGGTAGGTCTAACTTCGAGAAAGAGGTCAATCGTCGAATCCGACTCGGCTGGCCAGCGTTTGGGAAGTTGCACGGTGTCTTCTCGTCTAATATACCACAGTGTCTCAAGACGAAAGTCTATGACCAGTGCGTGTTGCCAGTGATGACTTATGGCTCCGAAACGTGGTCGCTTACAATGGGCCTTATAAAAAGACTCAAAGTCACCCAAAGGGCGATGGAAAGGGCTATGCTAGGAGTTTCCCTGCGTGATCGCATCAGAAATGAAGATATCCGCAGGAGAACCAAGGTTGCCGACGTAGCTCGAAGAGTCGCCAAACTTAAGTGGCAATGGGCAGGGCACATCGCACGCAGAACAGATGGTCGATGGGGACGAAAGGTTCTGGAGTGGCGACCACGTACCGGAAGACGCAGCGTTGGAAGGCCTCCAACAAGGTGGACCGACGACCTGGTCAGGGTCGCGGGAATCCGATGGATGCGTGACGCACAGGACCGGTCGTTGTGGCGACGCTTGGGGGAGGCCTATGTCCAGCAGTGGACGTCTTTCGGCTGATATGATGATGATGATTTCTTTGGTGATAAAAAAAGTTAAGTTATTGAAGTTAAGTTTTAAAGTTATACTTATCAGCCGCCCCTCGTAAAATAGTGAGCTTCACCATCAACCATTGCATCACTGCTTGCCATCAGGTAGGATCGCAGTCAAGCTCTTGTTTATACCATTCAAATAAATTGGTTTAAAAAAAATGGCATTTATTCAATTTGGGAACCATTTCATCAAAATGTTATTTTGTTTTACTTACTGCCAGGAAACATCTAGTTTAAAACAGGTTACTTATAGATATTTTTTTTTACCTTTATTAGGCTCGATTGACCACTATCTCAATAGATGACGATGTGGCCGACGCCAAATAAATATAATCTGTCAGTGCTCCGTTCGTGCATTGGCAGATTAAATTTATTTGGCTTTGGTTTTCGGCATAAGTTTATAAACCTATGGCGAATAGATAGGCGTATATAAGACGAGTTGGCAGTGATTTAATAAGATAAAATTAATAAATGTTTATTACATGCAAATTCAGTTTCAATGGTAACTTATGGAGTTGAGTAGATTTTGATATACGCAGTCTGTGGTTAGAGCGAGAGAGTCAGACTTATACTGATTAAAACCCACCCGTTTTGACTGAGAAGCGTTGTGTCAGGTCTGGGTACTGTCCGATAATTGATCGCAATTTTAGATCTTATGTGGCGTCAAAATTGTTGTAACAAATTCGAAACATTTTGGAACTAAATCGCTACAGCTTCTAACACAACCCACAAACACAGATTACAGCAGAAACAGTTCAAAAGATAATGGGGACAGCCCCTTGAGATGACAGTAATGAGAGCCCGAGTTTCTTTAACTTTTTATAACGATTTTAGACTCTATTCTCTTGAGTTAAGGATGATAACGAAGTTGGTACAGTGCCCCGTAGAGAAATGATTTTGTTCTTGATTTTTTTGCGAGGAATGTAACTTAGAGCCACCGTACACGGGCCACCGCCCACAACCACAAAACACACCGTCACCGCCATATTTCCTGTAGTTTTCATACATTTTATATGTACTCGCCACACACGGTTGACACCGGTGGTCGTTACATGGAACAAATCGTCGCTGTTCGCTTCTTGCGGCCTGCACCGGCCACTAAACCACAAATAGATAAGTACAGAAGACAATCTCATGTATGTACTTCACTTTTTATAACTACACTCGGTGGACGCACACTAATGAGCGTTTGAGCCGGAACTGTTCGACGAGCGGGCCGAGCCGTTCTGATATATCGTGTCCGTGAGCGGTGTCTATGTGTACGTTGCTCGAGCGCGCTTTGTATGTAGATTGACTTCTGTACCTATATATTTTATGACTAAACGCCTACACATAACGTCGCTGCACTACATTTGCGCTTTTAACTTTTCGAATACCGTAATTAGAGATATAATGGTAAGACAATGAATGACAGCGAACGTCGGCGTTCGCTTGGCGTTTAAATGAATTAAACTTTCTTCGTCAGAGTCCATTATGATACTTTTTTTTTATTGTCGATAGATTTGCGATCGCTATCTCACCTGATGGAAAGCGACGATGCGGTCGCCGATGGAACGCGCTCACCTAGAAGAAACCTAATCTCTCAATTTAAAGATTCCTGGGTTGTAGCTATCAGGAAACACAGACTCCGGCAAAGAATTCCACTCCTTAGGTGCACGCACAATGAAACGAAACGTTTGTGTGTGCGTGTAGGTGGGATGTCCACCATGTACCGGTGGCGCATCGCACGATACTGCGTGTATGTTTTTTTTTGGTAGGTAATAATCTTTCAAATGATATCCCCCACCCTTAGGCGGAGCGGGAGATAGTGTCAGATTCAGAGGCAAGAAGGAACGAGGTGGGTTTTTTAGTCAGTAAGTGACTAAAAAACCCACCCCGTTCCTTCTTGCCTTTTATACCGGGGCCGAGTTTCCCTTTCGGAACTAGACCCTTACCCCAGTAGCAGTGCATGTGTGAGTTAAAAAAAGTTGCTGTCACCGACCACAAGTGACTGTCACACGCTTCAGCTACCTTTGTAGCCGCTTATAGCTTCTCGTGGCAGCATTTGTGGCTGTCGCGTGTGACCCTTGTGCGACGATCCTTAGAGTTTCCTCTGTGTAATTGTTCGTCGGCTATGGTATTTAGGTTTGTTGCTCCCGTGTCGTTATAATTTTCGTACTTTATTTGAATTCGAGATCTTTTGCCAAAAACTTAAGGGGAATAATTTACTTTATTTTTTTACCTTTAGAGTTACCGTTTTGTAGCCAGGAGTTATTCAATGAGAGCTTTGTTTTTTCGAGCATTTTCCTTTGCCTGTTTAAAAAGAAACATATTTTTTACCAGTATTAGAAGTAGATAATATAATATTCGTTGCTCACAGAACAGATAGCTGTTCGGGCTCAAAGGTTCTGGAATAGCGACCGCGTACCGGAAGACGCATTGCTGGAAGGCCTCCTACAAGGTGGACCGATGACCTGGTGAAGGTTATGGGAATCTAATAGATGCGGGACGCATAGGATCTTTCATTTTGTTATTTTTTAATCATAATTTTTATTATTATTATTTTTATTTTATTTCTGGCATAATACTGTATTTACAAAAATTGGCGAAGATTCTGGTCCCTATGATACAGTTTACACTAGTTTACGGACCAGGGGCTTCATTTTTAACCGACTTCGAAAAGGAGGAAGGTTCTATGTTCGGCTGAATGTTTTTTTTTTTTTGTATGTACTTATGTTCACCGATATTTCGGTAAATTGTGGACCGATTTGGAAATATTTTTTTTGATTGAAAGGTTATGCTTCCAAGTTGGTCCCATAGAAATATTGTTATGATCTGATCATGAACTTCGAATATATGGAACAGAACTCCTCATAGAATCATAGCAGAATTGTCGTAACAAGTAAAATTGCTTTGTTTATACGTGTAGTCGATTAGTAACTGAAAGAAAAGGGGATGGGACAGGGGGAGGGGAAAGGGGGAGGGGGTAAATTCATGTAATATAACCGTATTTGGGATTATAAGAATCATTATGAGATGCACTCTGGCTATAAGGTAATTTATGATTAGCTGAAGGGTAGGTACTTTTTAGTGGTGCTACCATAACTAAAAAGTGAAAAATAAAAAACTTTTTACAAAAAAAATTAAACCGACTTCAAAAAGTACAAAATAACTTTAATTTCGGAAGTCGGTGTTAAATAACGAAGAGACAATATTAGGTATCTATTATAGAAACACCGACTTCCGAAATTAAAGTTATTTTGTACTTTTTGAAGTCGGTTTAATTTTTTTTGTAAAACGTTTTTTATTGTGTTAAACTTTTATGACAATAAACTTTTATTATTACTATTTTTGTTTTTTTGGTTGTAGGAAGTAATCTCCAAAAGTTCTGGTCTGATTGCTAAAAATTTTTCACCAAAAGAACGCTGCTTTATTCCTGAGTGACATCTCTCTGTCTTCTCTGTTGGTATCACTCCTGACAGAGTGGTCGTGGTCATCACTTCAGATATTAGTGGCAAGCTTCACAACACGCCGCCACTCCTCTCAGATGGCCGCCTTCTTCGTGCATTCATGTAGTGATGATGAGCCATTTACTGCCGCTTTGATCTGGTCAGTTCACCTCGTAGGCAATCTTTCTTGGGGCCTAGTACCCTCAACCCTTCCCTGGACCACAAGTCGCTCACTAGCCACCTCCCCTCGGTGGCATACATGATCAAAAAAGGTGAGGATACGAGAATGTACCAAAGATGACAAATGCTGCTTGATGCCGAGTTCTCGGCATTCTCAGTGACATCTACACTAATATAATAAAGAGTTAAAGTTTGTTTTTTTGTTTGCAGGAGGTAATCTCTGGAAGTACTGGTCCGATTGCCAAATTATTTTTCACCGATCGAAAGCTGTTTTATTCCTGAGTAACTTTTTTTTCGGTGGGCAAAAATCATCCAATGACCACCCTCGCTCTTGGGGTGAAGCGGGAGATAGTGTCAGTCTCTTACTGACTAAACACCCACACCGTTCCTTCTAGCCTTCATACCGGGGCTCGAGTTCCTTTCGAATAACCCTAGAACCAGTAGGCTTCGACCCAGCTGGGCCTCTGCTGTTGCTGACAACTCCTTGAGGCGCGCGGGAACAGTAATTAAGCTATATTTTATGTACGCGGGCGAAGCCACGGGCTAAAGCTAGTTTATAATATTAGTAGGAGTAGAGTTTCAAGGCAAGTATGTCGCAAAGTGACCCATAAGGTCGCATCTTGTTACAAGACCCGTGGGGTTTATTTTCAAAGTTCGAAGGGTAAGGGCTAACGGTAACTGATGGTCCATTTCCATGTGTCTTGTGTATAGAACCTTCCCTTTACTGTGAGATAATGATGATGGCAATAGTTTGGAACCATTACTCTTTGTGTATTTGTTACGTGTAAGCTCCAAGAAAGCTGGGAAGTAGTCTGAAATTGCGATTGACTGCGCAACATTTCAGTAGCGCGTGGTAATAACAATCATTATGGTGTTTTCCACTTGGAGATACACTTACTCAAAAATCCGCTCTTCGGCACGCAATAGTCTGTTTTCCGCACTAGTGAAGAAAAGTGCGCGTGCTCTCCCCGCTACAATTTTATTACATTTATCGTATCAGGCTGGACGCGCGTCGTTTGATACACGTGCTAATTTGTCACTGCAGCCCTCGCTCCAAAATACCTTCGCTTACGGCTCGGGCGAATTTCGCCACGGTCGCAATTAAAATCTTTCTGTACTTGTTTCGAAACATTTATTACTGATTAGCTTCTGCTGCTGCTTCACTCTGAAAGTATTTTTAATCAGAAATCAGAAGTTTAGAACCGGTTCTTACGGCGATACTTGGTGCAGGTTGCCTATGTCCAATAGTAGACGTCTTTCCGTTGAAATGATGATGATGAATATTCCTCAAGGGATATTGGACTAGTGCAGGAAGATGATAATGACAATCATCTTCCAGCTCTCGTCCCATGTCGCTTGAGGTCGGCGCAACACATTTTGTTCTTCGATTCTGACCTGTCGCTAGTCCATTGATATTTTCTTTAGCCTCCCTCTCCCTCTCCATCCCTCTACATGTATATTATTTTATCGCACTAATGTTAAACTACAAATTTTCATACTAGTTGTATTTCGCTTTCATGCACCTACACTACTTTTAAAGAGGTAGTTTGTTTTTATTTTTTTGGTAATCTCTGGAAGTATTGGTAAAAATTTTTTCACCGACAGAAAGCTGCTTTATTTTTGAGTGACAGCGCTATATTTTATGTACGCGGGTGATGCCGCGGCCAAAACCTAGTTATAAAGCCGGAAGTTTGTATCTGTATGTTTGTTCTCTTCTTCACGTTGCGTTTGCGTCAAATTTAGCACACGCATAGACCATTTCCTGGAATATGACACAAATATTTTCCCAGGAATAAGTTTGGAATTGTTATCGTCTTTTATGCAGGCGATGCCGTTGGCAGAAGCTAGCTATTTATCAAAGCGAAAATAAACGTTGTTTTCAAAAACATTAATATTTGAACTTTTCACCTGCTATTTATCATTTTCTTGTTAACCCTTCATCCTTCATCCGTTTCATGTTTTCTTAGAAATTAATCTCATTCATCTTGATTCCGGAAGAAAAGTAATTTTTTGTTAAAAAAATATTTAGCAAAAAGAATGGTGGTAATTAATGATCTTTTCTATTTAAGAAAAAACATTAAAGAATCGTTATTTTTCTATTAAGGCTTATAGTCCCTTTAACATCTGGCCGGAATTAAATGAACACAACACTCGTACCCGCCTAGGCGGCAGTACGAGTATCAGTGCATTTAATGCGACCCCCGGATAGAGCCCCGTTGAGCTTGAAATCCGTTTTCTTTGCGAAATATTGATTGATTTACATATGTTATGTGCACTTTGAAGAATATTTAACCACCAATTTTTATGTGTAAAAATGTTTCTAAAGATCCAAACCGTTTGAAAGGAGTAGGGAAAAGTTGCAAAATTGCTTAATATTTTTTTAGACAAAAGTATTAATCTCAAGAAAAAATCAATAGTTGATAAGTGTTGTTGTTCATGAATCTACACTAATATAGGTAATAAAGAGGTAAAGTATGTTTTTTTGTTTCTTTGTTTGTAGGAGGTAATCTCAGGAAGTACTGGTCCGGTTGCTAATTTTTTTCATCGATAGAAAGCTGCTTTAATACTGTGTGACATAAGCTATAGTTTATCTACGTATACGAAGTCGCGAGCTAAAGCTAGTCTATAATAAACATATATATTTTTTTCAAAGTAATAACCGGAGATCGGAGAAAGTGAGTAGACTCCCTACTCGCTTTCTCCGAAACGAAACTTTCGTAAACGAACGGTATTCATTTGACGTTAAAATAGCAAACAATCCTCAGTTATAATTATATTTTTTTTTCGAAACATAACTCATTAGAGTAGGTTTAGAGATTCAGTACGTCAAAAAATTTTCGTTTGTGCGAAATTTCGGGAACGAAAGGAACCGTGGCAGGAAACTCGCGAAATTTCAATCGAAACTTCGTTTTTCGGAAAAGCGAGTAGACCCCTTGACCGTTACCGAGAAGTAGGCTTCAGAAAGTCACTGTTTTATGGCACTGTTGGGGTGCTTGGACCTTAAATAAAACAAAGAATCTATTTGTTACCGTTTCTCCTCCAATCCCAGCTGGTTTGTTTCCCGCGCTGATTGTTAGATTAAATTGTGAGAAATGGCTCCGAGCTGTATAACTCGTTAATCATATTTATTTCTTCTTTATGTTTGGGAAAAGGATTTCAAACCTTTATTTTTTGGGTGAGAGACTTTTATTGTTTTAAAAATATACACACAGAGCTCTTACGAGTGAAAATTACATAATTATGCAGAACACTCTACTTAAAATAATTATGACATTTGCGTGGGTATTTCATTATTTGATTCCGCAATCTCCTTACGGCGAGTATACCCTTACGTTGTGTGTTCTACGGTCCGGACTAAGCGTTTCGCTTCGTTGTTTTTTGACAGTTAACAATGTGACTGATACACTATATTCCACTATTGGAAGAGTCTGGTGCCTGAAATAGGTTTTTGGAGAAAAGCCTGTGGTACAGGTCACCAGGGCTCCCCCACAGTAAAAAAAGGAAAGTACAGTGTTAGACGACCTTGAGTGACAGCAATACGATTTATGGTTACAGAACATCAGACCATAAAAGTATCAATTATAATTTAGGTATCTTCAAGTCGAGAGTGAATAGGCTCTTAATAAACTAGTGCGCCACACTATGACCGATTGTATCACTGCTTACCATCAGGTGGGATCACAATCAACCACTAGTCAATTGAGCGCTCGAGCACTCGGCGCTGTGTTCACACGTACCGAGTACTCGGCCGAGAACACTGTCGCGCCCGTTTAATCGGTACGTATGATCAAGGCATTAGTGTCGCCTTAAGTAAGTAATTTGTATTTATTTATTCATTTATGTACACACAAACACTTAAAAAATGAACTTAACAAATACAGAAAGAAGAGTACAAAGGTACTGCTTATTTCAAATGAAATTTCTTCCAGCAGACCTGCGACAGGAGAGTTGGATGAGAGATGTAGACAAAGTGTATACAAATTAGTCAGAAAATAATTATGCTAATTATGTAATTAGACTTAGGAAAACATAAGACAAGAAATCAACAACATTCCTACTTAACTTCTGAGGCGCGTATTCATGAATTTTAGAGATCGCTTTGAAGAGTGCCAGAGCCGCGAAGGACGATATTTGAATAATGTTATTTCAAGAAGTAATTTTCTCAAGTCTTCAGTTTCTGATTTTGTAATTTAACGAATATATAACATTAATTTTAGTATATGCGAATCTCGAAAGCGTGCTCCATCGTGGACCACATCATCACTTAACATCAGGTGAGATGGTGGTCAAACGCGAGCCTATCAAACCAACCCGTCTATTCAGTATTCCTAAATATATTCCGTTATCACGGTCAGACTCGACTGAATCACAAATTAATACCGTGTTTTAGAACATATTTTGGTGAGAAAATCAAACGGACGCCAGGTGAGATATTGGTCTAACGGACAAAGTCAAGTCAAAGTCAAAAACGTTTATTTCAAATAGACCAATTACAGGCACTTTTGAATTGTCAAAATGTCGGTCAGTCCAACCAGACACCAGTTGTGATAGTGGTCTAAGGGAAATCAGGTGAGATAGTGGCCAAATAGAAACTAAATGAAAAAGTGGTCAAACGAACACCAGGTGAGATGGTGGTCAAAAGGATATAAGGTGAGATAGTGGTCGAACTGACACAAGAGGAGATAGTGTTTAAAAGGGTACTAGGTGAGATAGTGTTCATTCTGTTCATAAAGATACTAAGTGAGATAGTGGTTAAAGACGAACTTATCAGTAACAAAAAAGTGCTTTGAAAAACTCGCAATGGTAATAATAATAACAGCAAATCTCATTAACTTTCCGAATATCTCAATTCATTTTCTCAAAACGTGGAAATCGTCTAAACGAACGAAGTCTATTCAGTATTCGTGAATATATTACGCTATCACGGTCTGACTCGACTGATTCACAAATTAACACCGTGTTTTAGAGCATGTTTTGGTGAGAAAGTGGTCAAACGGACGCCAGGTGAGATAGTGGCCAAACGGATACCAGGTGAGATAGTGGTCTAACGGACACCAGATGAGATAGTGGCCAAACGGATACCAGGTGAGATAGTGGTCTAACGGACACCAGATGAGATAGTGGTCAAACGGACTCCGGGTGAGATAGTGGCATACGGACACCAGGTGAGATAGTGGTCTAACAGAAACCAGGTGAGATAGTGGGCAAACGGATGTCAGATGAGATAGTGGTCAAACGGATACCAGGTGATCAAAAGGAAATCAGGTGAGACAGTGGTTAAACAGATACCAAGTGAGATAGTGTTCAAAACGTTACTAGGTGAGACAGTGGTTAAACAGATACCAAGTGAGATAGTGTTCAAAACGTTACTAGGTGAGACAGTGGTTAAACAGATACCAAGTGAGATAGTGTTCAAAACGTTACTAGGTGAGACAGTGGTTAAACAGATACCAAGTGAGATAGTGTTCAAAACGTTACTAGGTGAGATACTGGTTAAACGCGAGCCTATCACTAACAAAAAAGGGCTTTGCATAACTCGCAGTGGTAGGTAATAATAATAACTGCAAATCTCGTTAACTTTCCGAATATCTCAATTCATTTTCTCAAAACGTGGAAATCGTCTAAACGAACGAAGTCTATTCAGTATTCGTGAATATATTACGCTATCACGGTCTGACTCGACTGATTCACAAATTAACACCGTGTTTTAGAGCATGTTGAAAGCTTTACAGATTAAATGGCTGAGTATATTCTTTGTTTTCTGGGCTCCAAATATATTTACAATGTGGTTCGGTTTCTTTATTTTATAGAGACGAAAATCAGACTGTATTTTATTTATTAATAAAGAGAATTTGTAAATCAAAAAGTATTCTGTAAAACATTTGTGTGTCTGATAGGTACGTATCTATGTAAGGGTGGTAAAATTGTTTTTTTGGTACCTTAGAATGTATCTGGGTAGTAAATAAAAAAAAGTATATTTTGATACTTTGAAGTGGGGAATGTTTGTGAATGCAATTAAAGCGGAATTCACCCGAGCCGCAAGCGAGGGTGTTGTGGAACTAAGTGTTGCACTGTCAAATATCCGCGTGCTTAAACAACGTTTTTCAATACACTTACGAAATAATAAATATCTAGTGGTAACTGCTTGGTACCCATTCTGATACGATAAAATACAATAATTTGTGGTGAACTTTTCCGCACTAGTGCGAAAAACAGCGAATTGCGTGCCTAAAAGCGGTAGGGGTAGGAGCGTGGTTTCAAAGTATTTTGATAAATAATTGGTTGTCACTCATGTAGTCAGCACAGTTTAATTATCAAACTGAAAATTTATCAAGCCTGGCTTAAAATCATCATTTTCATTTGATTGGTCGCCAAGTGATTGGTAAATACGAGCTTTTAGCAATCGATCGCTATGATAACCAATCACGCTGTTGAAACATGAGCGAGTGCAATTCGCGGCAATCCGGAAAACAACATGGCCGCTGTTTCTGGGGTGCCGTACCTCAAAATGAAAAACGGAACGCTTATAGGATCATTTTGTTTTCCGTCTGAGTGTTTGTCAAGACCCTTTATCTCAAGAACGTGTAGAGGTATCGAGTTGAAATTAAAACCATATACTCAGGTCTGCGATCCCTTGAAGCTGCGAAAATCAAACTTCTAAGTACCCAAAAAAAAATACGGCCGCTCAAGCTGCAAACTAGTGGCGTGGTGGATTACGGCCCATTCCCTCTCCTAGAGAGGAGCAGTGCGAACATTAAAAAGGCTGATGATGATGGTGCAGCTGCAAACTATGTACTCTTTGGTTTTGACACTCTCATCTAAGGGTACTTCCTCTTGACCAAGAATCCTGAATTTTGGCTTAAAGCAAAGTCTTAGCATAGTATTATGTCACAAAAAAGAATTATTATTTACCATTCGGAAAAATCTTCGAGAGTACATTCGGGGATTACCCACACATACACAACATAAACATAGGTAAGTTTGTACGGAACCCTCAGTGCGCGAGTCCGATTCACACTTGCCCGGTTTTTTAAAATTCGAACGCTTCAAAAATAATTGAAGAGGTGGAACAGAGCGGTGAAATAGAATATTAGGATTTATTTTGCTCGTCGAATGCTGACGATTTTTGTTAAAAATTGTGCTTGTTTCTTTTTTTGCTGAGTTTTTGTTATTCATTTGATACTACTCCATTGTGTTGGATTTCTCTTTTAAAATTGTGTACATTTTATAACGAATATTTGATTCGTTTTTATGAATTGATCGAAATCGACAGAGTGTGCTTGTTTTTCTCTATAGGGAATTGTTTTGTTCGTATATTTTCCTTTGTTTGATGTGGGGTTTTTATTCAAGGTTTTTACAAGCTTGTATTTATGTAGTTTAACCTGTCCCGATGTTGGTCTGTCATCAAATCTTGCAAATTAAATTTGACCCACTTCCCGGTTACCCATTGAGCTGAAATTTTGCATGCATGTGTAAATCAGATGACGATGCAAAATTATTATGACATGGAGCTGATCTAATGATGGAACCGGAAGGTGGCTATAGGAACTTGGTAGTTAAACAACACAACCACACAACCCCATCGAGTTTGGGCTCGTATGATTCGTCTTAACGATTATTATTAATTATATAGCTATAAAAGCTTGCTATAAAAAAAAATCATTTTCATTAAAAACTTGTTTTTAGTGTCATTTGTTCTTTAATTCCTGATAAAAAATTAACATGGACCCAATTACCAAATGAAGCAAGAGAACAACTGCAAAGTCCATAGAAAGTCTAAAAAAACTAATATCTCCTGTCTTCTTTGACACAATTCGCAATAAAACGAGCTCTTCCAATGTTCGGAGTTTTCAATTACATTTTAATTGGGTACGTAGCGCTGAAAGCTTTCAGGAAGGTGTTAAAGAGAAATTCAATTTTATGTTTCGACAGATTAATCGATTTCCAAAATAATTCTGCGTGTTCTTTATTGTCCTGAGTTTTATAATGGCATTGGCAATTGTGAGGAAACCGGCATGTCCTAGAACCAAAAATTCGAAGACATTTGACATTCACCAACCCGCACTGGGCCCGCGTTGTGGATTATGACCCATTCCCTATCTTAGAGAGAGAAAGAGGCCGGATTCCCAGCAGTGGGAACATTAAAAAGGCTGATGATGTTGATGATGATTGGTAATCAAGCTAACGGCATATCTACCTGCGCTTTTATGAAGTGTTCAATAAAGTAAAAAATAACTTCTGGGCCCAGGCCTCCTCTCTAGGAGAGGGAATGGGCCACAATCCACCACGCCTGCCCAGTGCGAGTGTGTTCGAATATGATTCCTGTGTTCTGTGGTTCGAAGACATCGAGTGTGTGCAACCCCATTTTATGTCCAGGCAATCTCTGCCCATTCCAAATTGTCCAGAAGATATGTTTGTTGTGTGTTTTTGAGATTATCTGTTAGTTTCGGATACACGGAACAAAAACCGGTCGTAACCTGTCATTTAGACTTCACCTTTATCCGACAGTTTTTTATGGGTTTAGGATATATTTTTTATTTCGGACATCGTACAGTTTCGGTTACAGTTATGGAGCTCTATAACATCCTTGGTTTGGAGTTACAATTTACGAGAACCACCACGATTTACTGCATCAATATTAAGGTAGAACATTGGGCACACGTGGGCCACGTACGCCAATCTGTACATTTTATATGGTAATTGGACTTGTAGAGCTACACTAGATCCATGCCACGTGACGTAACTCTACGTACAAATCAGGCATGGTCCACGTGTGCGTCGGTCTAATGTAGTTCCCACTTTAAGATAGAACTTCATTTAGGCGCACGTGGCCCACGTACGCCGATCTCCCGTTGGTCTCCACGTCAGCGTGGCCCACGTGTATGTCAATCTAAAGTAGTTCACGCTTTAACCTTTTGAACGCCAATCACTTGTATACAAGTTCGAGATTTTCGTGCCCTCAGCGCCACTACTTGATTAGAAGTAATAATAGTGTAAAATAAAATTACGACTTTTACAAGACCTTTTATTTTGTTTTTATAGAAAATTGCCCTAGTATAAGCCATCGTTTTTAAAAGTTCTTGTTTGTTTTATACTCAATAGAAACAAAAACGCCAGAAAATATTTTTTTACATTGGTTGCGTGGCGCTGGAGGACACATCGCGTATTATATAGATGGGCGTCGAAAAGTTAAAGTAGAATTACATTTAAGCACACGTGGGCCACGTACGTCGATCTTCCGTCGGTCTCCACGTCGGCGTGGCCCATGTGTGCGTCGGTCACTATAGTGTTACTCACCGGAGCGCTTAGTGTGGTGCCCATACAGCCTGTTGAGGTCCAGGGCGAGCACGGTGTGCGGCAGCGCGCAGCTCACCGCCGCCAGCGCAGCCACGCATGCTGCGACACGGCTCGACGACATCCTGCAACAATTGAAAGGAATTCAGTTAGATATTGTGTTTATTTTTAATACATAAGAGACTATACTCCATAGTATATGTAATACCCATACGCCCGAAGAGTTTTGGGAACACATTTATTGTGCCAAGGAGTGGAATTCCCTGCCAAAGTCTGTGTTTCCTGATAGCTACAACTTAGGAGTCTTTAAATTAACAGTGAATAGGTTACTTCTAGGCAAGCGAGCTCCATGGTCGACCACATCATCACTTACCATCAGGTGAGATGGTGGTCAAACGCGAGTCTATCAATTATTATAAAAAAAAAGTATTAGTAAGTGGGCACAATACATACAATTACTATGGAGTTTGTCTCTTTCAACCCTTAGGTTGACTAGCAGTAAATGCCTTGTTTCATTAAGTCTACCATACCACTAGTATACATTAAGTGTAAATAAATAAATATATTTGCTAGCAGTACATCGTAGAATATCCCGTTTTTTAGTTTAAGTTTAGAAAACAGAAACGTTCATTTCAAGTAAACTATTTACATAAATAAAGTGTACGATAACGTCATCAATAAACAGTGTTGCAGCAAATAAACAACAGTAATTATAATCAAATCATAATTTATTTAAAATACAAATGCATTGTTGCTACTGCGTGGCAAAGTTACTATGACGTAAATGACAAGCCATGATGGCGTGGCAAGCTACGATTTCACAGAAGGCTACGCGTCAGTTGTACCGTCTGACGTATGAGTATGCTTGTTTGAATAATCTAACTAATTAATCAGTTATTTATTTATTACTAGCTTCTGCCCGCGACTTTGTACGCGGATCCTGTTGCTTATGCCAGCGACAACGGGGTCGTCAAAATCAAAGATCTAAAACGTCTGATGTCGAATTCTAAGAGCCCGAAGACAGGAAAACAATGTGATGCGCGAGACGATTCGAAACGTTCCAAATCTCTACCTTCCACTTACGCGCGTGACAGTGTGCTGTGCACACACCTTAGACATGGTATAACTTAACCTTGTGCAGCGCCCCTTAGTGAACTACACTGCGGGTGACGTAACCTACGACAAACCTACGACTTATTTGCGGTTGGTACAATAATAGGGTCTAGGGATCGAAAAGCAATTTTTTTTTTGACATATTCAATGAACAGAATTTTCACTTCTACAGATTTATTAAAAGCATTGTATTAACAGGTATACCAAAAAAACAAATGTAGTCGCAAAATAGCCTAGCACTCAGAGACGCCACCCACAAACTGATCAGATATCTATTACTGTATATAACGTATATATATAATAAACTAGCTTTTGCCCGCGCGGCTTCGCTCCCGCTCTTCCCTACTCCACCCTACTATACCCAACTCCACCCTACTCTACTCTACCCTACTCTACCCTACTCTACCCTACTCTACCCTACTCTACCCTACTCTACCCTACTCTACCCTACTCTACCCTACTCTACCCTACTCTACCCTACTCTACCCTACTCTACCCTACTCTACCGTACTCTACCGTACTCTACTCTACCCTACACAACCCAAATTTAATTTTTTTTCCTTAAGAACCTTCTCCTCACAATAACAATCATAACAAAAAAAAAACAGCCAAATCGGTCAAGCCGTTTTCATGCCATGTCGTGACAACGGAAAACGGGGCTCATTTTTATAATATAGAAGATAAGAAGATTATCGATGGTCAGTCCCAAGCATTGCCTTGGAGAACCTTCACTTGTTATTAAGAGGACAACACACTTAATCACTCTTTCGAATTCCGTCAATATGTAAGAAAAAAAATTTTTACCGCAGAGAGACACTATTGAGTATTTCTACCGCCCAAGTCAACGAGTGAGTGTTTCTAGTCATCATCATCATCATTTCAGCCATATGACGTCCAGAGTTGGACATAGCCCTCCCCCAAACATCACCATAACGACCGGATCGTCCGGATCCTTCGGATTTTCGCGACCCTCACCAGGTCATCGGTCGACGGCGCGCACTGTTCCCCGTGCGCCTCAACGAGTTATCAGCAACTGTAGAGGCCTAGCAAGGTCGAAGCCTACTGCGGCCAAGGGTCTGTTTCCGAAAGGGAGACTCAGCCCAGTATGAAAGGCAACGAAGGAATGGGGTTGGTTTTTTTAGTCAGTAAGAGTCTGATACTATCGTCCACTCCTTCCAAGGGCAGGGAACGTCATCTGGATTATTTTTACCCACTGAAAAAAAAACCAGGTCATCGGTCACCTTCTTTCAATGCTGCGTCTTCTGGTACATGATCACCACTCCAGAACCTTTCGTCAAAAGTAGTTCTAGTGCCTAACCAACGTGAAACATAAACATGATATGCATAGCAAATGCATTCGCCTCTTGACCGAAAACTAGTTTGACTTGGTTAGCAAATATGCGTGCGTGACATATTCCATGCATTTGCAAGCGATTTTCTCGTCTATCCAGTAACCAGATTTCAACATAAATCGCGAAACGAAACATCAATTTCAGCTTCACTAATGGTAAACATAACAAGACATATCATCATCAGCCTTTTTAATGTTCCCACTACTAGGACTCAAGCCTCCTCTCTAGGAGAGGGAAACAACAAGAAATATAATATTCCACAACTATCACACAAAGCTGTCTAGTCTCAAGCTAAGCAGAGCGTGTGTTATGAGTATTAGACCACTGATAAACATACTTATGTATTTCTAAATACATACATATTATAAATGAATTACACCCAGACATATAAACGTTAGTCCAGGGTAGGAATCGAACGCACGACCTCCGGTATAGCAGTCAAAGCCTCTAACCACTAGACCAACAAGCCAGCATTATAGTACATATTGAGAAACAACGTGTTGCCTCCAGATCTCATGGTAGCAGGCCGGCAAGAAAGCAACGCAGACACTTGAGATACACAACTAGACCTATATACAGAATAACTAACACCATCACAGAACTTCATTAGAAGTCTACTACTACTACTACTAGTTCTAGTGAAGACGGGATCGTCAAATACTCCTCACCTATACTTTGGCTCTAAAAAGCCATAGAAACTCAATGCCCAAAACTTGACATAGTTAAGTAATTACTATATAACAAATGCTTGGATGATGTTCGGTAGTGTAAGAAACAAAATGGCGCCGACATTTCGTAGGTTCACGAAAGACTTTGTTACTTAGATAAAAGCTTAATCATGTTTAGGATTAAGGCTTAAATGAAAGGTTTTCATTTAGTATTAATTAATCTGTTAGTTGCCCGTCTTTATTAGGTGTTCTTTTGTTTTTAGACGTCTGCCCTAGATAGAGGCGATTTAATGCTATTAGATAAAAGGTACCTACCTATATATCGCACCTCTGCTTAAATGGTGTCATAACTCAAGAAATGTAATTACTAAGGCGTTTAAAATGTTTTCATTCAAGAATGTCAATTATATAAGTATATTAGATGAAGTTTGAAAGTGGGACTAGTGACTGAAAAGTTGATAGAGAATTCCTTCTAATCTTGGCGTGGTCATGTGAAGAGGAAGGATGAAACGCATGTTATTAAAAAAGTTAAGAATATACATACAGGTGGATAGAGAGGGAGAGCGAAGCTAAAGGAAAGATGAATGGATTAAGTGAGGTTTGTGGATATGCAAGAAAAGAAAGTTAGTGATAGTGTCACGGGTGACAGGACGGAATGGAAGAAAAAAATGTGAATAACCTACATGATACTATAGTCTGTCTAAAAAGTAAAATGACTTGGGAATTTTGTATAATATTTAATCATTTCAAAAATACTTATATTCGATACTTTTTATAAGGCTCTTTTATTAGTAAACAATGATAAAGGTCTCTAAATCATCCTTAATTATTGAATCAGTGTTGACTACATTAGATTTCAAGTCGTTTGACTTTTTATATAGACTCTATCTGAGTTTTAAGTGTGATGTGATTGAATTCTAAAAGTAATAATAAATAAGTGTAAAAAAGTATATTTTTTGAGTGTACAGAGTGAAAGGATTTCGACAAATGTAATTTTATTGGATTTGTTTTGAAGCTGTCAAAACTGAAGTGACTTTTTTAACATAGCATGGGTAATTGGGTAGGATGACAGCAAGACGATAATATGCATCTATAAGATGCGTGTTATGAATCTGACAGCTGTCACCCGCATCTTCCTATTCTGATAATGGTGATTTCATGCGTGATTGCAAAAATGACTCACCAAAATATATTTTTTTTTTAAATAAAAGCCTGGTTGTTTGTGTTGTAGCATGAAATCTCAGATTGAACTAAAGTAAATTCGACTTCTGCACGTACTTGAAAAATTACTTGTTAAATAATTATAATGAATAGAATAGAGAATAGCCTACGGTTATAGTCTTGTCTACATTTTTGGGTTTTCCTTGTGATGATTGACAGTCTGACAAAATTATGTTTTATTTTCTATCTTTTCGTTTTCGTGATCAACGTTTTTTTTTGAAGTGAGAAATTGTCCAACGACTACTCTCGCCCTTAGTCAGAGCGGGAGGGCAGGTATGTCAGGCTTTTACAACCTAAAACCGCACCTGTGCCTTTCAGTTGTCCTTTGTGTTCTAGAACGACAGGTTTCCTTTTCAGAAATACCCCGCGGCTGTCGGTGCGGACTTAGGAGGCTTCGACCCTGCTAGGTTACTACGGTTTTACTGACATCCAATGATTTCAAAAGGAGTAATATATAATTATGTCAATGCTTTTTTTTTTGTCGACGGGTAAAATCATCTTTGATGAAACCCGCTCTTGGGTGGAGCGGGAGACAGTGTCAGACTCTTACTGACTAAATCCACCCCGTTCCTTCTAGCCTTCATACCGGGGCACGAGCTCCCTTTCGGACAACCCTGTCCCCAGTAGGCTTCGACCCAGCTGGGCCCCTCCTGCTGCGGCTGCTGCGTCCATTACCGGACGATCGATTATGTCAATGCTAACATCTCTTTGAGTTGTTTGTGGAACACTACGCCCCGTCAGCCATCGCCTAATCGACGTATGAAAATTACCTACGTTAATATTCTTGTCAAGATTTTTCCGGCGTCAGTCTGTCAAACATCAAAATGTTTGATAGACTGACATCACTAAATAACATATTTATATTCCTTTTAACGTGAAAGCTATTACTTTATTTTGCGTAACAAAATAATTCACGATATACGGTAAGAAAATATATAATTACGTCAGATATTGACAGCTGTCAATATCAGTTTTAATAACGTATTTTCTCAAGAAAATTCGTTTTGTAAAATATACAATTAAGTATTCATGTAATTTGAGATTTCTTCTGAGTATTTGCATGCTATTAGCTCGCTGTCTGCTTATCTTCAGTCGCGATTCCGTAGCGAGCTTATTCAAATATAAACAGAGGTGTAGCATGGATTATTTTAGACGTGGGCGAAGGCGTATTAGCGAGGCCTGGTTCTTTCATAATTTCGAAATCGAGACAGCGACTGTCGCAACCCAGTGCCCGACTGCATCGTCGCTTACCGCGAGGTAAAATAGTTAAACGCGACTTTCTCTCTCTCTCTTACTCTCTCCGTCTTAATCTTTCGCTCGCTTACTCTCTCTCACTCTCTCCCTCTTAATCTTTCGCTCGCTTACTCTATCTATCTCTCTCTTTCTTACTTTATCTCTCTCTCTTATATGTATTTTCACTTTGTTATATGATTTACAGAAATCATAATACAAAACCTTCGTTGTTAAATAGCTCTCACACGTGCGAGGCCCCTTTGGGTGCGAGGCCACGGGCGAGGGCCCACTTCACCCACGCCTAACTACGCTGCTGAACATAATTAGGGATTACTTAGTCTTGTATTATTAAAAAAGTTTTTACGATACATTAGCCCATTCCGGCGTATTTAACCTTTGAAACCAGCTCCTGTTATTCGCAATAGCGCCGAAAAATACGTCGGCTCGCTCCATTCACAATTTATTACTGGCTAATTTTTGACTGGCCTGTGAGTCTAGTGGTTAGTGGTTCTGACTACTACGCAGGAGATCGTCATTTCATTTTGGGTACTCCAACGTGTGGCAGATGTTCTGAAATCGCGGGTTATTAGGAAAGTGTTTTTTTTAATTGCTTGCGTTTAACCACCATCTCACCTGATGGTAAGCGACGATGTTGTCGACGATAGAACACTTGCTTAGAAGTAACCTATTCACTCTTGATTTAAAGATCCCTAAATTGTAATTAGCAGGAAACACAGACTCCGGTAGATAGGTTTTTATTAAATACATTTCACTTTATATCAAAAATTCAACTAAACCGCTTGACACACAGTAAATCAAATTTAATATCAACTTAGATTTCTCTATCCAACCTGTCGCCTTCAATACACATCACTCACAATAAACTCAATCTTGCAAGTTCACACAAATTCACAGTTAGTTCCACGAATCCAATTTCCAGCCAGTCGGAAACTAATGCAGCGCTGTGGCGCACTTTCAATCGATCGGTGGTTGCCGGGTTTAGGCAGTCCCTGAGGTACCTGTTTGTGAAGATTTGTTACTTTATGTAACTCACAAAGAGAGATAGTTAAGCTTACTGGAGGGATTTGAGATTTAAATTGTTAATGGAGTGTCCGGGTACCAACTGGACTCTATGGGACCACTATGATGCCTTAAAATAACTAGTTTAAATGTTCATTCTGAAGGAGAAAGAAAGAAAGAAAAACATTTTATTTACGCGAAATAAGACGCATACTTAAAGCTAAATAACAAACATAACATAACATCAGTCGATAGGGAAGATATGCGTCACATCCGCGCAAAACGGCCCAACGCTCAGCATAAAGCTGTGACCTCACGCATAATGCAATGAGCTCACAGCGCTGGTTTTCAGCGTGGGCCGGTCACTGTGTCTGTGTGTCGACGTAGACCTTAATTGTAATGTAAACTGTTTTATGTTCCAATAAAGTTACTTTAAATTTTTTTTACTAGCCGTTATTGTCCCACTGCTGGGCAAAGGCCTCCCCCAAGTCCTTCCAAACTTTTTTCTCCTGCGCCATCTCTAACCAGTCCTCGTGGTACGCATCTAAATCTTCCCACCACCTCTTTCTAGGCCGGCCTCGACAGCGCTTTCCTTCAATAGGAAGGAACCTACTGTGTGGTTAAAGTAAAAAAATATATCATAAGTCCTCAAAGAGAGGTGAAGCAATAAAATATAATCTATACCGTGTGTGCTTTTTTATGTGATTGATTCCTGTTTGAAAAACCCCGAGTAACGCTTGCAACTCGTAGACTAATGCAGCTTCAACCTAGTTAAAAAAGACGAAAGTCGTAATTATTCTGAGTCAAAAGTCTAAATGGAGATATAAAAAACGCAGCAAAAAGTCCTCAAAATGGCGATGCTTTCCCCTCCACCTAAAGTTTGTGTGTATATTTTTATTTAAATGTGTTATTTGGTACACAGGTAGACCATGTACTGGATAGGATAGTTTTTATCCCGGGAGTATGTTTCCTTGGGATATTTTCTACTTTCACGTAAGTGAAGCCGATTGGCAATATATTTATTTATTTAAACTTCAAGTACAGTAGTGGCGCAGCTCAAAAAAAAGCAGCTTTCTATAGGTGAAAAAAAATCACAATCGGACTATACACTTCAGAGACAAACAAAAAATACATAAAAACAAATTTTAGCTCTTTGTAATATTATAAGTGTAGATAAAACTGTTTTCATAAATTACATTTGGAAGTCCTAAAACCTCCGAAATGTTAAAAATAAACCAGCCTATTTATCAAACATGACAGACAAGCGTGTTTTGTAAAACATTATGCGAACCAAATTCTTTAGAAAACACAAATACGAATGTCAAGAGAAATGGTAAATAGATTACGACGGATAAAAAGTGTGTAAAAAAGTAATGTAACCTTTCTTTAATTCGATTCTGATGTATGCGTAGGTGTGTTTACAGATGTTTACGCAACCAACGATTGACTGTACAACATGTCCCTTTTGAAATCCCATATCTCCACGGTATTTATGAGACTATGTTTTTTTTTTTTTTTTTTCTTTCGACGGGGTAAATCATCATTGACGAAACCCGCTCTTGGGTGGAGCGGGAGACAGTGTCGGAGTCTTACTGACTAAAAACCCCGCGCCGTTCCTTCTAGCCTTCATACCGGGGCTCTAGTTTCCTTTCGTAGGCTTCGACCCAGATGGGCCCCTCCTGTTGCTGACAATTCGTTGAGGCGCGCGGGAACAGTGCGCGCCGTCGACGCCTTGGCTCGGTCCGGACAGTTACCGGACGATCGGACAGCGAGCTACCCATGGCTGGCCGTCCGCGAGCCCGCGTCTACGGTGGTTGGAAATCGGGATCGGAATCCCGGCGGCGGCGGCGGGGGCGCCGTTGCCTGATGCGGTCTGCCTCCTCCTTTGCTAGCATTAGAGGCGACCGCCTGCCACTCCTCCTCGCTCCGGACCATGGCCTGAACCAAGGCCCGGATGAGACTATGTCAAACGGTCAACTAGCTTGTTTTATCATGGGTTATTTGTAAAACACTAGCAAACGAAATCTTGAAGGTTTATTTTTGGTTTAAATGACTTATGTTTAGTAAAAAAGTCATAGAGGTTTTTATTTTATATAATTTACCTTTTTTCCATTTAAAGTTTTTGTTATTTGTTTATTGTGCAAACCTACCACAGTGTTGTCTTTGTAACCCAAAGGTTGACTGGGAGAGAATGCCTTGTTGCATTAAGTCCGCCTATGGTGGTACATAGGTGGTATAAGGCATACTGTACATGAAGTTTAAATAAAAAAATAAAAAAAACAAAAGTTATTGTTTATGATGTTAGTAATGAGAGAATAGAATAGAATAGAATAGCATTTATTCGGAGCAAGCTACACAAAATACCACAACATAAAAAATAATAAAACTAACAAGAAAAAAAAAGAAAGAGTAAGTACAGAAATACAATACAGTTGCATTAAATGTGCCTGAACCGAAAGGGCCACCAACTCAGCAATTGCTGGGCGTCAAACACCCAGCGCTGATTTTCAGTTGGCACCCCGCAGTGACGCACGGATGAATGGTAAATAAAATATACTTAATATATACACACGACCTAACTAAAAATAACCCATATTTAAATAAATATTGTGTAATTTTGTTGAGAGGTTGCCAGTGTTTTACAAATAATCATACGAGCCCAAACTCGATGGGATTGTGTCTTTTAACTACCAAGTTCCTATAGCCACCTTCCGATTCCACCATTAGACCAGCTCTATGTAACAATAATTTTGTATTGTCATCTGGTTTACATGCAAAATTTCAGCTCAATCGGTAACCAGGAAGTGGGTCAAATTTAATTTGCAAGATTTGATTACAGACAAACATCGGGCCCGGTAGAAACTAAATAAAAGCTTGTAAAAATAAAAATTAATAGACCTTTTAGGATTTCTGGACGATCAAAACAAATTTCAATTCTTTACCTTTCAATGGTACCTTCCTAAATATTTTATTCAGGGGCCGACAACCATTTTTTGTCGACGAGAAATAATAAATTAGCATACATCTAGCCGACCAGCTCGCTTTAACAAAGGTAGCAACATATTTTTTCCTTTTTAATATTTTCTCTTAACTTGGACAGAAAAGGCACACTCATTTGAAATATTAAGTGGATCGCAAGTAACATTTTTCGGGGAACACATTTTTTACAATTCCGACTGACACACAATTTATTTGAGTGGGCCAGTGACCCTCCAAAGTTGGGCCACTTGGGGACCCTGGGGCCTTTGGAGGACTGAGGCCTTGGCTCGAGTCTTATTTTGATTCTTGTAATATTTTAAGGCGAAGTTGTTCTTGTGTGTCAAGCGTGTCCCTAGATGCCATTAAGTTTACGTATGTACGAAAGAAAGATTTATTTATTTGGTTGTGCTCACGTCGAAGTTAGTTATTTTAATTTTTTTTAAACATATCTTGCGTTTTATATAACTCACACATGTCTTAAAGGACTTAGTATCCAACCCGAAAACATTTAAAAAAGTGGAGATTTTTTGCTAGATATTTAAAATTCATAGTTCCAAAAACTAACAATGAATTTGTCGGCGCGCATTGTTCCCGCGTGCCTCAAGGAGTTGTCAGCAACAGGAGGGGGCCCAGCTGGGCCGAAGCCTACTGGGGCCAGGGTTATCCAAAAGGAAGCTCGAACCCCGGTATGAAGAGGCTAGAAGGAACGGGGTGGGTTTTTAGTCATTAAGAGTCTGACATTATTGACCGCTTCACCCAAGAGTGGTTGTCATTGGATGGTCTTTCCACCGAAAAAAAAAAAACTATGAATTTGTGGAAATAATTTGGAAATAAACACCATATATAAGACGTTATATTTTTACAGAAAAATATTCAGAAACTAAGTCAAACATACACAAAAACGCTCCTAAGGTCCATTTTAGCACAAGGAACAACATGAAAGCTAACCTCACATATTTTCCTTTTGCACTCTTTATATTTCTAGCGTCTAATGGTATACTGTAACAACCAGTCCATATTTCTTAGAAAAACATAACTTTGTTGCGGCAAAATACAGTGTGTTGTGTTTCTTTTGTTTTTCCTCACACAAATAACGAGCTGTCAGATGGTGGCGTCTTGGGTTCATTTTTTACGTAGAATAAAAGGTTTGAGAAATATTTTGAGTTCAAAAAGCGTTCAGTAAAAGGTTTTTAGGCGGACGTCGAGCAATGGGTAGCTCGCCGTCTTACCTTCAGGACCAAGCCCGAGTTGTACGAGGGCTTGCGGACGGCGAGCCATGGGTAGCTCGCTGTCCAACCGTCCGGTAACTGTCCGAACCAAGCCCAAGATGTCGACGGCGCGCACTGTTACCGCGCGCCTCAAGGAGTTGTCAGCAACAGCAGGCGCCCGGCTGTGTCGAAGCCTACTGTGGCCAGGGTTATCTGAAAAAGAGCTCGAACCCCGTCATGAAGGCTAGAAGGAACGGGGTGGGTTTTTAGTCAGTAAAAGTCTGACACTATCTCCCGCTCCACCCGAGAGCGGGGGTTGTAATTGGATGATTTTTGCCCACCGTAAAAAAAAACCATAAATATTATTCTTTGCACATTTAACTCTTCAATCGTGGTAATTAGAGACAGAATAGAAAGACAATGGTGCGTTCGCTCGGGGTTTAATTAATTAATTATAGAAATTCAATTAAGTAAATATAATCCTTAGTAAATCACGACTACATTCAGTTACCTAATAATATAATAATAATAATATATTCCACAACTATCACACAACGCCGTCTAGTCCCAAGCTAAGCAGAGCTTGTGTTATGGGTACTAGACAACTGATAAACATACTTATATATTTCTAAATACATACATATTATAGATAAATTACACCCAGACACAGGACAAATGACCAAGCTCATCACATAAACATTTGTCCTGGGTGGGAATCGAACCCACGACCTCCGGCATAGCAGTCAGGGTCACTAACCACTAGACCAACAGGCCAGTCAAACCTATAACCGCTTTTCAAAGTTCAGTCGGCGGCTGAGTTTACCGCATGCAACTGAAGTTGACGTTTTGACATGTTCACAGTACAAGTTGCACGGGTTCCACGACATGAAAGGGACTCAAACCAATCATTTTGCAACGTATGAAAACTACCTTTGACCTGTTAAAGGTAAACATTAATTACTGTAAGCGACTAGCAGGTACTTGTTTATGTTACTTGGCTAAAAAAAGCATTTTGCACCCTTTTAAATTTGTTTTATTTGATTGATCAGTTGTAGATCTTTTGCGGTTTGCGCCTTTTAGAGCAGTGGTGGCCGAGTGATAACAGCCCCGACTTACGAGTTGTAAGTCGCAGGTTCGAACCCAACCAGGCGCATTACTTTGTGTAATTTGTTTCATCACCACTGCTCTCAAAACGGTAAAGGAAACATCGTGAGGAAACCGGCATGGCCTAGAACCAAAAATTCGAAGATATGTGACACCCACCAACACGCACTAGGCTCGCGTGGTGGATTACGGCCCATTCCCTCTCCTAGAGAGGAGGCCTGAGTCCCAGCAGTGGGAACACTAAAAAAGCTGATGAGATCTTTTGACGATAATTTAAGCTTTCAAAGATCTTTATGACAATGATGATTTTTATTTTATTGTCATGGAGAATATTTGCAATATTGTTAGCGCCTTTTCCGGCAAATAAAATGTATTTTTTTCTTTCTTTCAAAGTGTTTATCTATCTTTTTTTTTTGTAAAAATGCGTCCATTAATTGAAAAGGTCAAGCAGGATTAACTATAATTTTCACAGGATTAAATTCGATCAGGTTTATTTTGAAATTGCGAAGTACTTCGGTCACGAATTTAATTAAATTGTAATCTGTAATATTAGCCCGACCTACAAATTGAAAATAAAAGTCTTTTGGTATAAAAAAATATTATATTCTGTAGAAGTTTTGTTATTAAAGTAAGTAGAAATATTTTTACGCTTATAAAAAGAGATATTTGCTCAACGCAAAAGTTTTTGTATGAAAAATAAACTTTGTTATGTTTGAGCGAAAATGACAGACTGATTATATTACAGTAGCTTTTTATTTTGACTGTATATTGAAAGTATATGATAAAATAATAATAAAAAACACACACATTTTGCTTGTCTTAATACGGCTGTGCAAAACATTTAGCCAGTCATATAGCTATTATTCCTACTCTTTCTCTGTCTACGTAGTAAGTTTGTGGAACTCTTTTCCGCCTAGCATTCATGATTTAAAAACTATTTCACTCTTTAAGACTAAAGT